>CM066040.1:143702459-144902459 GCA_033557465.1 Ichthyophis bannanicus
CGGTATTTTCAGCTCCTTCAAGAGATGGACAAAGACCCCGGCGCCTTTGCGGAGGCCACGGTGGTCGTCCTGGAAAAACCTGGAAAGGACCCAAAGCTGGTGGGCAGCTACCGCCCGATATCCCTTCTGAACGCAGATTACAAGCTTTACGCTGCGATTCTGTCTCACCGTCTTAATAAGGTACTCCACTTTCTCATCCACCCAGACCAATGCGGCTTCGTGACTGGAAGGTCCACGGCAGACAATGCCCGTTTACTATGCAATCTTCTTGACATGGCTGACCGCTCTGAAGAGCCTTTCATTGGGTTATCTTTGGACGCAGAGAAGGCCTTTGACAGACTGGAATGGCCCTTCTTATTCCTCGTCCTTGAATGGTTTGGTATCCCGGCCAAATTCATTGACATGATTCGCCCTATGTATGCCCGGCCTGTGGCTAGGATCTTCGCTAACCAGGCGTTGTCCAGTCCTTTCCATCTGTACAGAGGCACACGGCAAGGTTGCCCTTTGTCCCCCCTACTATTCAATCTGGCGCTGGAGCCTCTTGCTTTGTGCATCCGCCAATCGCAGACCATCAGGGGCTTTGAGGTAGCTGATATGCATATTAAGCTTTCAGCGTATGCTGATGATCTTCTTTTCTTTCTGCACCCCTCATCAGTTTCTCCTCTTCTTCAAGTGATTGACCAATATGCTAGATTCTCGGGCTACAAGGTTAACTGGTCTAAGTCCGTGGCCTTCCCTTTGAACCAAAGGGCTCACAGCAACCTGATTCAGGACTTCTCGTTCCAGTGGGCTGGGTCAGCCATACAATATCTTGGAGTCCAATTCTCCTCACCCTTGGAACAGACTATTCAGCTGAACGCTGCGAAGATTGTAGATATTGCCCGATCCTTTACTACGAAATGGTCTCCTTTACACCTTACATGGTGGGGCCGGCTAGAGTCGATTAAGATGGTCCTTGTACCCAAAATAAACTACATCCTCGGGATGGTCCCAGTTCTGTTTGAGAATGCTGTCTATAAGAAGGTGGAACGGATACTGAGCACCTTTCTGTGGAAAGAGAAGACGCCCCGAATTGCTCTTGCGAAACTGAAGGCGCGCAAACAAGGCGGTGGGGTACAATTCCCAGACTTCCATTGGTATCATCTAGCTGCGATATTAAATCAGGGTGGGAAGTGGGGAGCTGATCTCACTCTCGCTAATAAACCCATCTGGCTTTCTCTGGAAGAACATCTTCTTCTCCCCTGCCCGTCTCAATTCTGCATGTCCATGCGACACCCCGTGAACTCTGGAGTGGGCGGGGTAATTATGGGCACACAACAAGCGTTTCAACAACTGCTCCCTCATATAGCCCAGGAGAACCCACTCTCCCTGCATACTCCTATTTGGCGCAATCCTGTCTTCAAGATCAACAAAGTCCCCTTCTCGTGGCCATCTTGGCAGCGCTGTGGCGTCTGGACCTTGGGCCATTTGATTTTGGATGGCGTATGGAAGTCTTTTAGCCTGCTTCAGGAAGAATTTACCCTCCCTGCGTCCTGCTTCTATCAATACCTACAGCTCCGACACTGCTTAGCCCAGTTGAAGATTAATCCTCTCGACCTTGATAGGTCTTGGGGCTTATGTAAGCTTGTAACCGATCTGTGTCTACAGCGTGGAGGCACTTCTCGCTTTTATGCTCTCTTTCGGGACTCCTATCCAGATCAGACATTGGGCCTCCGGAGGATATGGGAGGAGGAAGTGCATGGGTCTCTAACTCCCTCAGCTTGGAACCTGATGTGGGGTCCTATTGTTCGTACCTCGAGATCAGCTTCCCTCACGCAAGCTATGTTTTTTCTTGCTCATCGTGCTTTTATCACTCCGGTCAAGCTTGCCAAATGGGACTCTGGACAGACCCCTCAATGCTGGTCCTGCAGGAGCGCGATAGGTACCATGAGTCATATGTTCCTGGAATGCCCCTGCGTTCAGGGTTTCTGGTTTCATGTTTGGAAGAGAATCCAGAGAGTGTTGGGTTTCTCCTTCCCCTTGTCCTGGCGCATAGTAGTGCTACGATCTCTGTCTGAAATTCCTGAGCTGGGTAAAGAAAATTTTTTTGCATTAAATTTTATGCTATCCGTAGCCCTGAAGGAAATCTTGTGTTCTTGGAAAGACCCCTCGAACCTGCACTGGGGCAGCTGGTGGAACAAAGTCTGTCTTTACAGTCGATATGAAAAAGCCTGTGATCGCTCCTCTGCTCGGGGCGGGCGGGGGAAACCCATGGAAAGGTGGGCTGCCCTGGATCGCTTTACTTCTATCTCTGATGTTTCAATAGGCTGAGGTGTAGTTTTCGGAAGGCTTGTGAGGTGTTGGGGTGGGTTGGGTTCTGTATCTTCTTTAGTATTTTTGTTGCTCACAAGGTTTTACATTACTTTCCTGGTGAATGAGCTTTTGGATTTGTTTGTACTCTGTATGTATTGTTCCTGCTAATGTTGTACTTATTGTCTTATGCAAAATTGGAATAAACATATATTTAAAAAAAAAAAAAAAATCCTGAACGCAGTGGAACAGGTAAATACAAATTGATCTTTCCAAAGATTCAGACTAGGGGACATGCTGTGACGTTTCAAAACAGTACATTTAAAACAAATGGGCTAATATATTTTCTCCGGGAACAAGCAGGAAGTCAGTCCTCTCATATAGGTGATGTCTGCACTGACTGAGCCCTCACAGAAGCATTCCCCCAGCTTTCAAAGAAAGCCTTTGGGAGATGCTATCACGCATGCGTGATCCCCTTCCTGCCCAAGGGTGCCATCTTGCTCAGTCTCCTTTTTTCTGCGGAGCCCTTCAGGCATCTATCTGGCTTGTCCCTGGAAAAAGTTGATTTTTCAGCCTGAGTTTCATACTCTGCACTGGTACTCTTCCTGCCACCCAACCTTGCTGTCTGAACATAGTTTGGGGCTTTTTTGTAGCGTTTCCTCCTTGGCGTCTTCATGCCTTTTTTCCAACTGGCAGCTCGGCGGGTCTTGGACCTTGCTGGGGTACTTTTTTCCCCCATGGCTGCCAGTGGTTTTAAAAAGTGTGATTGGTGTGCCAAGATCATGTCTTTGACCGACACACATGACTGCTGCCTTCGTTGTCTTGGGCTGGAAAACGATCCTGCAGCATGTGGTCTCTGCAAAAAGATGTCCAACAAGGCCCTCAAGAGCTGCCAGCAGCAGCACGATATGTTTGTCTGAGTCCCTGGTACCTCCGAAGGCCGGGGCAGCTCCACGGAACCCGAATGGCGCTGTGGTTCTTTGGAGAGCGCACCTCCCTCGAGGGAACCCAAGAAGAAGATAACCATGAAGGTGGCGTCCCTCGATGGAACTGACAGGCCGGGTGTGTTCCAAGCCAGGTCCCACAATCTGAGATGCTCGTCTGAGGGATCGGAAAGGGAGCGGCCTGCAAAAGTATCCCGAAAGGATTTGACCTCGGACCAGTCTCAGTCACCAGACACCATCCTCGGAAAGGATTCTTCTTCGGGGGAACTGGTATTGGGCCCGATTCCTTCGATTCCCACACTGATGGCTGTGGAGCCTTCTGGTCTGGCAGCCCTGGAGCACCATTTGTCTGCCTTCATGGACCAGCAGAAGGTGCTGTTGTCCAGCACAACCGGTTCGTCTGCCCCCACCCACTGGGCCCTCGATATCAGACGTCCCCGGAGGTTGAGCCAAGTCTCAAGACACTTCGGCCTCTAGTCGATCCTCGGCCGAGGTCTCGATCCGGTTCTTGCTCGATGAGGCCACGATCGTCCCCAGCCAAGTGCGTTCAGCGCCAGCTGTGGGGTCTCTGAGGGCTGCAACCTGGGGTCTGCCCTGAGGCCCACAGACCAGCCTTCCATAGAGTCCTCGATGGACTATGCTGAGTTGGAGACAGAGGACAAGAAGTCGCCTGACACCTGTTGCCATCGCGACGTCCCCTCAGACTCTCATACTTCAGAGCCCCGGCAGCGGTCTCTGCCGGAGGACATGGCATTTCTTGACTTCAGGGACATTTCTAAGGCTCTAGCATTCCCGACTGAATTGAAGGAGAAGTTGAAAATCCTCCAGTACGAGGCCCTTCCGAGGGAATCTCTTACGGTGCCCATTCCTCCCAACCTGGAACGGCTAATGCTCCATATGTAGAAGACACCGGCATTGGCACCAGTGGTGAGCCAGCAGCTCAACTCGATGTATCGAGTCCACTGGATCCTGGGCTTCCAGAAATACATGGTGGTGGAGTTGGCCAAGTGTTGACTGAGGAGTCAGAAATGCATTCCTCGGTACCTCCCAGCAGGGAAGCACGCACCTTGGACGCCCTCAGCAGAAAGTGTTACAAGGGCTTGATTCTCATCGGCCACATCCAGGCCTACCAGCTGTACATGTGCATATACCTGAGAGACCTGACGAAGGAAATTGCTGGGTTCTCGGCTGGTCTATCCGAGGAACCCCTACAGCGGTTCAAGATCCTGGCCAAGGCTGTCCGTGAGTGCTCCAAATTTGTCTGGGGCAACTTATGATGGCTTCGAGTTGGCGGCTCAAGTAGTGGTGGCGGGCATTAGTGCCTGACGCCAGGCTTGGCCACAGTCGTCTGATCTTGAGCAATGGGTTCAGGACAAATTGGTCGATGTCCCATGCCAAGGAGAGAACCTCTTTGGCAAACTATGACCGACAAGGCTGCCGAGCTGGAGACCAAGTTCATGACGAGGACCATGCTCTCTAAAAAGACCATTGCTCCTCCACGACAGAAGGGCTCTGTTATAAAGCCCTTCTATCTGAGAAAAGGGGCTGCTTACAGAAACTACCCACCTTTCCAGGCCTCCCCAGCAGGGTCAGCAGGCCAAGGGGCATGGGTATGGCTCTCGTAAGCAGAAGGCTCCCAAGCCTCAGGCATTGGCTTGGCCCTGGGCCAGCCAGGGGGGACTTTTGACTCCTTGGGCATAGCCTCTCCACCCCAAGGAGATCAGCAGCTCACAGGAGGACATATGATCCACTATGACCAAAGGTGGCTATCACCACTGATTCCTGGGCACTTCGGGTGGTCAGGGAAGGGCTACCTCCTCCATCTGACTTGGACACCTCCCCCTTACTTTCCAGGAGAGACCCTCAGGTCTCCCCTTCACCAGGACCTTCTACTGAAGGAGCTCGCAGGTCGTCTTGAGGACAAGGCAGTGGAACCAGTGCCCCACCATCTCAAGAGCAAGGGGTTCTAATCCAGGTACTTCTTCTTGCCAAAAAGGACTGGAGGCCTAAGACCCATCCTCGATTTACGCAACCTGAACAAGTTCCTGGTGAGGAAGAAGTTCAAGATGCTCTTCCTTGGAACATTGCTGCCTTACCTCCAGCAGGGAGATTGGCTATGCTCCTTGGATCTGAAGGATGCTTACACCCACATCCTCATTCACCCCAACCACAGGCAGTACCTGTGGTTCATGGCGGGGGAGGGTGGCACTACCCATACAGGGTGTGCTGCCTTTTGGCTTGGCCTTCGCCCCAGGGGTCTTCACAAAATGCCTGGCAGTCATAGCTGCCTTCCTCTGCCTCAAGGGGGTCTTTATCTTTCCCTATCTGGATGATTGGCTCATACAGAGAGGCACGGCCTCAGAGGTGCAGCAGGCAACTGCATGCACCATCCAGGTCCTGCAACACTTGGGGTAGTTTATCACAAATCCTAAGTCCCCCTTAAGGATCCTCACCATGGAAGCCTCCTTGCTCTATTGGGGAGCGCACTGCGAGGAACTCCACACCTAGAGCAGTTGGTCACTGGACGAGAGCAAACAGCAGATCAATCTCCTGGAGCTACGGGTCATATACTTAGCCCTCCGAGCCTTTTGTCACCACCTACAGCTCCAGCCGGTGTTGGTCCAGATGAACAACTAGGTGGCAATGTTCTATGTGAACAAACAGAGGGGCATGGGGTCTTGTGTCCTCTGTTCCTATGCATTCCAGGAGGGTATGCTCCTGCAGACCGTATACCTGCCAGGCCAGAATAATTCGCTTGCTGACAGGCTGAGCAGGGTCCTCCAGCCGCACGGGTGGCAGCTGGACCCCAGTGTGGCCTACTGGCTCTTTCAGCTCTGGGGGAATCCAAGATGGACCTGTTCACCAGCCCAGACAACTACCAGTTGCCCCACTTCTGTTCCCAGCAGACCCACCCCCCCAGGGGAGGCAGCAGATGTGTTCCTCATCTCGTTGTCGAGAGGCCTCATGTATGCTTTCCCACTCACTCCACTAATTGCCAAGACATTGTTCAGGACCCTCCGCGACAAAGCCTCGCTCATCCCTCAATGGCCCAGGCATCCATGGTTCCCGCTAATTCTCTGGCTTTCGGTGGAGACTCCCATCCCGTTGGGGATCTCTCCAGGGCTCCTGTCACAGGAGGGGGGATCTCTTCTGCACCCTAACCTGTGATCCCTGTTGCTAACGGCGTGGCTGCTGAAAGGGTGACCCTAGCCCCTTTCAACCTCTTGGGTGAGGTAGAGGAGATTCTTCTGGCCTCTCATAAGGCTTCCAGCAGAAAAGCGTACGCCCTCAAATGGTGTAAGTTTTCTATTTGGTGTGCAGAGCACGGGACTGATCCATTCTCCTGCCTGGTGGGACTGGTTCTACAGTACCTTCTCCACCTCTCACAATCTGGGCTTAAATTGAATTCCATCAGGGTGCACCTCAGTGCCCTGGTGGTGCACCACCACCCGGTAGATGACAAGCCCCTCTTGGTCCAGCCACTGCTGACCTGCTTCCTATGGTGTCTGCTCTTGTCTAAACCCCTGGTTTGCTCTCTGGTGACCGAGTGGGACCTCAATGTAGTACTGGGGCAGCTCACTCGGCCGCCCTTTGAGCCTCTGGCTATGTGCCACCTATGATACCTCTCGTAGAAAGTGGCATTCCTGGCTGCGCTCACCTCCACTCGCAGGGTTAACGAGCTTCAGGCCTTAGTGGCGGAGGTGCCATATACCAGGTTCCACAAGAACGGGGTGGTGCTCCACACAAACCTTAAATTCCTTCCGAAGGTGGTATTGTCCTTCCACCTCAATCAGGGGGTGTTGTTTCCAACTTTCTTCCCGAGACCTCACTCCAATAGGGGGGAGATGGTCCTCCACATCCTGTACTGTAAGAGGGCCTTGTCCTTCTATATCCAATGTACTCAGCTTTTCGTCTTGTATGACCCCAGTAGACTGGGGGAGGCGGTGACCAAACATACACTGTCTACCTGGGTAGTGGACTGTATCGCCTATGAGCAGGTGGGGCTCCTGCTGTATGGCTGAGTCATGGTGCACCTTGTCAGGGTCATGGCAGCTTCAATGGCAAACCTATGCTCCGTCCTGATGGTGGACATCTGCTGGGCCGCCACCTGGCCTTCAGTCCATACCTTCACAGCTCATTACTGCCTGGAAAGAGAGTCCTGATGGGAATTAGCCTTTGGCTAGGCCATGCTCTGGAATCTTTTTGGGGTTTAGGCAACTCCTACCCTCTGGCCCTTCTGTGTTCAGGCTACTGGAGTGCTGGTTTCCATCTGACACAGGGGTCCTACTGTAGTCTGTAGCTATGGACTCCATTGCTGCTGCTCACGGCTCCCCTTGAGGGTGACTGTGTGTTTCGCTATGGGCTTTCGGTAGCCTATAGCTGGGGAGTCCCATATGTGAGGATTGACTTCATGCTTGTTCCTGGAGAAAGTGTAGTTACTCACCTGTAACAGGTGTTCTCCAGGGACAGCAGGAATCAATCCTCACAACCCTCCCTCCTCCCCTTGTAGTTGCTCCTTTGCCATCTTTTCTTTTTGACGTCTTTTAGCTATGTCATCTGACTGAGCAAGATGGCACCCTTGGATGGGAAGGGGACCACGCATGCATGGTAGCATCTCCCAAAGGCTTTCTTTGAAAGCTGGGGGGATGCTTCTGTGAGGGCTCAGTCAGTGCCAGTGTCAGCCATATGTGAGGACTGATTCCTGCTGTTCTCGGAGAACACCTGTTACAGGTGAGTAACTATGCTTTTTTCACTCAATGCATAAGCTTTGAAACTCATTGTTGGAAAATGTATAAATACAGTCATCAAGGATCTTATGGTACATCAATTCACAAATAGTAAACTGCTTTCCAAATTTACTGTATGTAAAAAGGTGAAATTAAGCCTTACCTGCTAATTACCTTTCCTTGAGTCCCTCCAGTCCAGTCCAGATGCATGGGTTGTGCCCCCCAACTAGCAGATGGAAACTGAGCATGACAAGATTTGCTGATGTCATCCTATAAGATTCTGTGCATCAGTAAGCTGGCCTGTATTATAGTACCAAAGCAGAGCCGCTGCCCCCCCCCCCCCCGAGAATAACCAAAACTTTTTATTTTTATGTTTCCGCTCGTGAGAAAAAAGGCAAACAGGATGATCACCTGACCCCTACACCATAATGCAGGCCAAACTTGTAAAGACAAGATGGGAAGATCCGAGGCCCCTCACTATCACCTTATGCCACCAGACCACTGGATCCCGGACTTGCTTCCTTGATGACAGATATGGTCAGATCGGACGACAGAACAGGGAGGGTTCTGGAGGTACTCAATGAAAGGTAATTAGCAGGTAAGGCCTAATTTCACTTTCCATATCATCTCTCCAGTCCAGTCCAGATGCATGGGACATACCACAGCAGTGCCTTCTATGGGGTGTGGGACTGGCTTTTGCAACACCCTGGCCCCGAACCATATCTCCTCGCACAGATATTGAGGCAATAATGTTTCACAAAAGCATGCAACAATGACCAAGTGGCTGTCTTACAAATCTCCCTAGGTGAAATAAGACTTGCCTCCGACCAAGATGCTGCCTGCACCCTAGTAGAGTGGGCATGTAGTCCTGGAGGCACTGTCCTGCATTTCAGCAGGTACGCTGAGGCAGTTGCCTCTATTAGCCACTGTGCTATAGATGCTGTGTCCGCCTAGCAAAAGCCTCCAAAGAGGACAAAGAGCTTGCCAGAATGTCTCTGTATGCTTCAGAACACCAGGAAAAGCAAGATTACCATGTAGGAAGAAGGACCCAGTCTAGGCGTGGTAATATGGAAAGACAGCTTTATAATAAACCAGGGACAACCTGACACAGGCTGTGTTTTGATAACCTTCGTCAGGTGTTAAATTAGGCACACTAAAATCATAAATACATAAAATGTAAATAATACAAACAAATTACAAATTAAGACATAAAAGGTATAAAAATATGTAGCAAACATTAAAAAATCAAATAATTGAATTATAACATGAACTGATAAAATGATCACATATAAAAAGTATAAAAACTTCATGTTAAACAAAATCATAAACGTACATATAATATATAAGAATGTAAAAAATTATGAAAAAACAATAATGAAACCAAAATAGGGGTGTGACAAAACTTGAATATGAAACATATATATAGATACCTCTTTAAATGTTAGCCCATATAGGTCTTTATAAACTGGAAAGAGAAATAAAAAAAGAATCAACAACAATATTTAAAATAACAAACGGAACTATCTGCATCATGAGAACAAAGGGGGACTATCTTGTTACAAACAATACGGTTTGGGGGTATCAAAACAAAACTTAATACATTGACTAGTAGGAGCAGGAGCGAATCGGCTTGACAGAAAGCATTCCTTCTAATGATGACAGCAGGGGACTTATACTTGCAACACTCTAATCTTATTGAGAGAAAGCTACAACCAATAAAAATATAAATATATATCTAAAAAATAAAATACCAATCAAAACCAATATAGAGAACCTTTTAAAACATTAAAAATACCTGCATAGATGTATGGGAATATTAAAATACAAACACTGGCAAAACCAGCCCTCTAGAAACCAAGGTGGACTACTAACACAGGTTTTAAAGAAAACCTTTATCAAAGTTATACATGAACTATCTTTATATTTCAAAAGATTGTTCTTTAAAATATCAAGCATAATAAGAAAGAAAGTATGAATCTTATACCTCCAAAAATGCTAAAGGCTTCTTGCACGATCCTCTATATCAGAAATATACGCAATGATCAGGAGAATGCCCGCACATGTGCTCTAAAGATAAACCCTGAGCCATGGGAAAAACCGCCGTCATCTGGAATGCACATCATACAATGAAAAAACAGAAGGACAAATGTAAATACATTATAACTTTACTGTATATACCTCAAAAAAACAACATGAAATAATTAGGGTAGTTTTACCACCCACATATGTGCCACTTTGGATCACATATAATAATGAAATCATAAAAGGCTAAAAATTATATGTAAAACACCTTTGGTAACCTCTAACCGTTATTCTATTAATATAAATGTGGACACTATCCGGGGATCACCCGCACATCACTATTAAGTAATGTAGTCCACTATGAATATAAATTGTAAAAAACGATCAGGGGACACCCACATACAA
The DNA here is from genome assembly GCA_033557465.1 of Ichthyophis bannanicus. Lineage (NCBI taxonomy): Eukaryota > Metazoa > Chordata > Amphibia > Gymnophiona > Ichthyophiidae > Ichthyophis > Ichthyophis bannanicus. The sequence continues at coordinate 143,712,847 of CM066040.1, forward strand.
ATTTGAAAAACAGGGCTGTAGGAGAGCAGTCATTGTGCTTGCAGGCTGAAAATTGTACGATCCATGGACTCGCGTATGCGTCTTTTAAAATTAAAAGAAAACAAAACTGCAGGGAAACGGGCGTTGTGCTGTCAGGCTGAAGTATGTGTTGCACGATCCAGGGACTTTAAATGAGAAATGGCTGCAGAGGAACTGTCGTTGTGCTGGCAGGCTGAGAATTGCATTACACAATTCTGGGACAATTTTGAGGCTTGAACAGAGGTATATCTTTTTACTAGATTCATTCGCTCTAAATGCGAACAAGAGGAATATAAAAGTGGACACACCATTTCTATATCTTCTCTCTTTTTATGCGGCTTCAAAAGAGACTCACGACTAGACTGTTTAGGTCTTTTATATGCATAATCAATATAACGTGCTGGATATTGTCTGGCAATGAACCTTTCTCTCATTTCTTCTGCCTGTATCTCAAAATCATCCAAATGAGTGCAAATCCTTCTAGCTCTTAAAAATTGGCCCACCGGAAGATTGTTTTTCAGTGATGGGTTATGAAAGCTGTTGTAGTGTAAAAGATGATTCCTGTCTGTTGGCTTCCTATACAGTGTCGTAAAATGATTTTTTTCTTTTTTAATCAACAGATCTAAATAGGGGATCTTACAGTAATCATACGTAATCTGAAAATGCAAATTTATATCTAATTGATTGATCCATTCATTAAAGTTGGAAAGTATTTCTATCGTACCTTTCCAGAGTATCAAAACATCATCTATATAGCGGATCCAGAGTAAAACATTGTCATTAAAAGGGTGATCTTTCAAAAATTTCTTTTCAAAATTAAACATGTATAAATTTGCTATGTCGGGGGCCATTGAAGATCCCATGGCCACACCTTTTATCTGCTTATAAAAAAGATTTCTAAAACAAAAAAAATTTTCACGAAGTGCGAAATGTGCTAAGGTTAAAAGAAAAGCTGTGGGAATGTGTTTATGTACTGTCCTTTTTAGTAGACGCTGTTCAATGATGTCAAGTGCCTCCAACTGTGGGATATTAGTATGTAAAGATTCCACATCTAATCTAAAATGATATCTGATTCGAAATTATTCCACATCTAAAATGATATCTGATTCGAAATTATTAAGAGGAAAGAATCTCTATAACATGTGCGGAATCCGTTGGTCCGTGGCGTCTGTTGCTGGAAGTTACACTGATGGCTTCGGCTGGATTGTTCGTGCTTATGTATTATGGTAACTTGCTGTTCCGTGTATTTCTCCTTCTCTTACCTGTATGACTGTCTCTGTCCTTTATTCTGTCCTATCATATAAATGGCGTTCTTTTCCTATTTCCTTGAATGATATAGTATTGTAAACCGCTCTAATGCCTTTGGGCCTGAGCGGTATATCAAATCTAAATAAACATAAACATATGACCATATATCGTGCAAATGGTCGTAACAAAAGATCCAAAAATTTAGAAATGGGCTCCAATAGAGATCCGATAGCCGAAACAATGGGCCTACCAGAAGGAGCTTCAAGGGACTTATGAATTTTTGGAATAATGTAGATAGTCGGAATGATTGGTGTATCTATTATTAAAAAATCGTTTTCTTTTTTTGTAATATACCCTATCTTGAAGGCAGTAATCACTAAATTATCAATACTCTTCTTAAGATTGCCTGTAGGATCACCATCTAATCTTTGATAAAAAAAAGCATGGTCAACTGTCTATTCACTACTTCTATATAATATGTTTTATCTAAAACCACTACGGCACCCCCTTTATCTTCTGGTTTTATAATAATACTGTTATTCTTTTGTAGTGATGAAATAGCTTCTTTTTCACCCCGTGTGATATAGAAGGAGGGCTGTTTTTTTGTGAGAACTTCTTTAATTTGCTTGAGCACCACCTGCTCAAAGGCTTCAATGAGTGCGTCTGTTTGGGGGGGGGGGGTGGGTGGAATCCAGGTGGATTTTTTACAAATGATAAACATCACTAGGAGTATTGCCTTGACTAGTAAAAAAAAAAAAAAAAGACGAATACGTAATTTATGAAAAAATTTATACAGGTCAATATGAGTTTCAAAAGGGTCCAGTTTTTTCTTAGGCACAAATGATAATCCCTTACTTAAGACTGATTCTTCATCTGCCGTCAGGGTATTTTTGGAAATGTTAATAACATTACTACATGCTCCAGTAGTAAGTGTCTCCTCTTGTCTGATCTCTCCGATCTCCACTGGATATATGGTTATATTTTTATTGGTTGTAGCTTTCTCTCGATAAGATTAAAGAGTAGTCCCCCTGCTGTCATCATTAGAAGGAATGCTTTCTGTCAAGCTGATTCGCTCCTGCTCCTACTAGTCAATATATTATGAGTTTTGTTTTGATACCCCCAAACCATATTGTTTATAACAAGATAGTCCCCTTTTGTTCTCATGATGCATTAGATAGTTCTGTTTGTTATTTTAAATATTCTTTTTTTATTTCTCTTTCCAGTTTATAAAGACCTGTATGGGCTAACATTTAAACAGAGGTACCTACGTATATGTTTCATATTTGAGTTTTGTCACACCCCTATTTTGGTTTCATTATTGTTTTTTCATATTTTTTTACATTCTTATATATTATATGTACATTTATGATTTTAATTGTTTAATATGAAATGTTTTTATACTTTTATATGTAATCATTTTATCATTGTTCTTGTTATAATTCAATTATTTATTGATTTTTTTAATGTTTGCTACATATTTTTGTATCTCTTATGTCTTAATTTGTAATTTGTTTGTCTTATTTACATTTTATATATTTATGATTTTAGTGTGCCAGATTTAACCCCCGACAAAGGTTATCGAAACACGGCCTATGTCGGGTTGTCACTGGTTTATGATAAAGCTCTGTCTTTCCATATTACCATGCCTAAACTGTGTCCTCTGTATGCTTCAGATAGTCGCAGCACCCTCCTGGTGTCGAGCAACTGCAACTTCCTGCTCTCCTACGTGTTGCCATCTCCCCATAGGACTGGCAGTGACATGGATTGGTTAATGTGAAAAGGTGTCACTACCTTCAGCAAGAAGGAAGGGAACCATTTGCAACATCACCTTCTCCAGGTGGCAGGGCCAGAGCAAGAATGTTGTTTGCACAGGGCCCCGCATTTCAGGGGGCCCCACACAAACAACATTCTGCCCATCAGCTCAGGAAAACTTTAAAAGAAAAAACAAACTTGCCCACCATGGCAGCGGCAGAATCGAGTGTCTCCCGCTGGGCCCCCACCCGCCCAACAGAGCTCTCCCTCCTGCCCAACAGAGCCCTCCCTCGATCACTCTCCTTGGCACGGCTTTCAGAGCCGCGAAGGGAGGGTTGGTTAAGGTTTCTCTCTCGCGGCTCTGTTAAGCCCACTGGGGCTGATGGGAATAGGCATTTCCTGTTTCCCATCAGCCCTGGCCGGCTTAACAGAACCGCGAGAGGGAAACCCTCCCTTCACGGCTCTGAAAGCCGTGCCGAGGAGAGTGATCGAGGAAGGGCTCTGTTGGGCAGGAGGGAGGGCTCTGTTGGGCGGGTGAGGGCCCCGCGGGAGACACTTGATTCTGCCGCTGCCATGGCAGCAGCAAGTTTGTTTTTTCTTTTAAAGTTTCCCTGGGCTGATGGGGGGAGGGGGGTTAGGACTGGTAATGGGCTATGGGGGGGGCTAAGACTGGAAATGGGCTGATGGTGGGTTAGGACTGGAGGTGGGCTGATGGGGGGGTTAGGACTGGTAATGGGCTATGGGAGGGTCTAGGACTGGAAATGGGCTGATGGGGGGTTAGGACTGGAGGTGGGCTGATGGGGGGTTAGGACTGGTAATGGGCTATGTGGGGAGGCTAGGACTGGAAATGGGCTATGGGGGGAGGCTAGGACTGGAAATGGGCTATGGGGGGGCTAGGACTGGTAATGGGCTATGGGGGGGCTAGGACTGGAAATGGACTGATGGGGGGGTTAGGACTGGTATAAGAACATAAGAACGCCATACTGGGTCAGACCAAGGTCCATCAAGCCCAGTATTCTGTTTCCAACAGTGGCCAATCTAGGTCATATGTACCTAGCAGTTTCCCCAAGGGACACAGGTTCCACAATGCTTGTATTGGTTCAAGCATTGATATCCTGGGTCCCTTCTTAATAATGGTTTATGGACCTTTCCTCCAGGAACTTGTCCAAACCTTTTTTAAACCCAGCTACACTAACAGCCTTTACTACATCCTCCGGTAACAAATTCCAGAGTTTGATTACACGTTGAGTGAAAAAATATTTTCTTTTATTAGTCTTAAATAGTTTACCCTGTAGCTTCATTGCATGTCCCCTAGTCTTGCTATATTCTGATAAGGTAAACAATCGATCTACGTTTACCCGTTCCACTCCGTTCATTAATTTATAGACTTCTATCATATCTCCCCTCAGCCGTCTCTTTTCCAGGTTAAAGAGCCCTAACCTTTTTAGCCTTTCTTCATAGGAGAATCCTTCCATCCCCTTTACCATTTTGGTGGCTCTTCTCTGAACCTTTCCTAAAATCGCTATATCCTTTTTAAGATACGGCGACCAGAATTCCACACAATATTCAAGGTGCGGTCTCACCATGGAACGATATAGAGGCATTACAATATCTTTTGTTTTATTTTCCATTCCTTTCCTTATCATACCTAGCATTCTATTTGCTCTCTTGGCTGCCACTGCACACTGGGCCGAGGGTTTTAACATGGTATCCACAATGACGCCTAAATCTTTTTCCTGGGTGGTGGTTCCTAATGTGGAACCTTGCATCGTGTAACCATAGTTTGGGTTGTTCTTCCCTAGGTGCAAAACCTTGCACTTGTCCACATTAAATTTCATCTGCCATTTTGATGCCCAGTCTTCCAATTTATCAAGATCCTCTTGCAATTTTCCACAATCCTCTTGGGTTTTAACAACATTAAATAGTTTTGTGTCATCTGCAAATTTGATAACCTCACTCGTTATTCCACTTTCCAGGTCATTTATGAATATGTCAAAAAGCAGCGGACCCAGCACAGATCCCTGGGGTACACCACTATTCACCTTTCTCCATTGGGAAAATTGGCCATTTAGCCCTACCCTCTGCTTTCTATCTTTTAACCAGTTCCTGATCCACAATAGTACACTGCCTCCTATCCCATGACTCTTTAGTTTTGCCAAAAGTCTCTGATGAGGGACCTTGTCAAAGGATTTCTGAAAGTCCAGATACACAATATCAACCGACTCACCTTTGTCCACCTGATTATTCACTCCTTCAAAAAAACATAACAGATTAGTAAGACAAGATCTTCCTTGTCTAAAGCCATGTTGGCTGTCTCCCATTAGGTCATGCCTATCTACATGCTGAGTAATTTTATTCTTTATGATGGTTTCTACCATTTTTCCCGGTACTGATGTCAGGCTCACCGGTCTGTAGTTTCCCGGATCACCCCTGGAACCCTTTTTAAAAATTGGTGTTACATTGACGATCCTCCAATCTTCAGGTATTAGAGATGATTTTAATGATAGTTCACAGATTACTAATAGCAGGTCTGCAATCTCGTATTTCAGTTCTTTCAACACCCTTGGATGTATACCATCCGGCCCAGGTGATTTGCTACTCTTCAGCTTATCTAATAGTTGTAATACATCTTCCCGATGTATCGATATTTCCTTCAATTCTTCTGCACCTTTAAATACCACTTCAGTCATGGGTAACATCCCTACATCTTCCTCAGTAAAGACTGAAGCAAAGAATTCATTCAGTCTCTCCGCTATCGCCTTGTCGCGTCTTAGTGCTCCTTTAACCCCTTTATCATCTAATGGACCAACTGACTCTCTCACAGGTTTTTGCTACGAATGTACTTGAAAAGGTCTTTACTTTGCGTTTTTGCTTCCGCAGCAAGCTTCTTCTCAAATTCTCCCTTTGCCTGCCTTATCAATGCCTTGCATTTGACTTGCCAGTGCTTGTGCTGTTTCCAGGTTTCGTCGTTTGGCTCTTTTTACCATTTCCTGAAAGATGCTTTTTTGGCAACAACAGCCTCTCTGACCTCACCTTTAAACCATGCTGGCAGTTTTTTGGACTTCCTTCCACTTTTCTTAAAGCGTGGAATACAGCTGGTCTGGACTTCCAAGATAGTATTTTTCAACAACAGCCAAGCCTGATGTACGTCTTTAACCTTTGCAACTGCTTCTTTTAGTTTTTTCTTAACTGTTTTCCTCATTTTATCATAGTCTCCCTTTCGAAAGTTAAAAGGTAGTACTGTGGATTTCCTTACTATCCCTCCTCCACTAATTAAATCAAAGGCAATCATGCTATGATCACTATTGCCAAGTGGCCCCAACAACCTTATCTCTTGCACTAGATCTGGTGTTCCACTAAGGATTAGGTCTAATATGGCTTCCCCTCTGGTTGGTTCATGAACCAGCTGCTCCAAGAAGCAGTCATTTATTTCATCTAGGAACTTTATCTCCCTAGCATGTCCTGAAGTGACACTGACCCAGTCGATACCGGGGTAGTTGAAATCACCCATTATTATTACTGTGCTGTAACTTTTGTTAGCTTCCTTGATTTCTTTGAGCATTTCATCATCCATTTGGTCATTCTGGCCAGGCGCTCGATAGTACACCCCCACTGCCATTGCCTTCCCCCTTTTACATGGAATTTCAATCCATATAGATACATATGGTAATGGGCTATGGGGGGAGCTAGGACTGGAAATGGGCTGATGGGGGATTAGGGCTGGAGGTGGGCTGATGGGGGGGTTAGGACTGATAATGGGTTATGGGGGAGACTAAGACTGGAAATGGGCTGATGGGGGGTTAGGACTGGTAATGGGCTGATGGGGGGGCTAAGACTGAAAATGGGGTGATGGGGGGTTAAGAGTGGAAGTGGGCTGATGGGCTTAGGACGGGTAATGGGCTGAGTGGAAGGGGGGACTTGAACTGCAAATAGCTGATGGGGAGGGGGGCTTGGAATGGAAATGGGCTGTGAGGGGAGGGAGCTAGGACTGGAAATGGGCTGAGTGGGGGGGGAGCTAGGATAGGAAATGGGCTGATGGAGGTGCTAGGATATGACTGGAAATGGGCTGTTGGGGGTGCTGAGATTGGAAATGGGCTCTGAGGGGAGGGAGCTAGGACTGGAAATGGGCTGAGTGGGGGGGGGGGGGTAGCTAGGACAGGAAGTGGTCTGATGGAGGTGCTAGGATAGGACTGGAAATGGGCTGCTGGGGGGTGCTAAGATTGGAAATGGGCTGTGGTGGGGGCTTGGAATGAAATGGACTCATGGAGGGACTAGAACTGGAAGTAGGCTCATTGAGGGCTTAGATTGGATATGGGCTGAGTGGAGGGGAGCTAGGATTTGACATGGGCTGATGGTGGGGCTAGGAAAGGACTAGAAATCGGCTGATGGGGGTCTTGGATTAGAAATGAACTGATGGAGGGGCTCAGATAGGACTGGAAATAGATGGGGGGCTAGGACTGGAAATGGGCTGATGGTGGGGGTTAGGACTGGTAATGGGCTATGGGGGGGCCAGGACTGGAAATGGGCTGATGGGGGGGGGGGGGTTAGGACTGGAAATGGGCTATGGGGGGGGGGCTAGCAAGCAAGTAACGCTGAAGCACCTGCATTAAAGTCACCCTGCCCCCCCCCCCATGAACATCCTGACAGCGTCAAAAAAACTCATGCAAGCAGACTAACCACAAGAAACAAGCCAAACTGAGGTAACACAGGAATTCAACAGCCCCTTAGCCGAGGCTCCAGGTGCAGCGGCTGTATAGGCAGTAAAGGAGGGAGGGACCCAGGGCTCCCAAGTTAACACCTTGACACTAGTAGTGAGACTGTCACTGATTTCAACAGTTTGCAATGCTTACCACATAGAGACAGGGATTCTGAATGCCTTTCAGCTTGCTGTTCGGGTTTTTTTTTTTGTCTGTTTGTTTTTTAAAGACACACTTTCTCTACCAATTAGTTGGATTACTCTCTTCTTTATAAATCATTTTTTTTTCAAGGTTTCTTCACTCTGCCACTGACAGCCTGATCAAGTTTAGCCAACCAGTGAAATTAGTATCCCTGCAGTTCAGACCAGACACACAGAGAACCTAACCATCTGCAGGAGACTGAACAATACTGGCCAGCTTACTGATGCACAGAGTCCTTATAGGATGACATCAGCAAAGCTTGTCATGCTGTCTCCACCTGCTGGTTGGGGAGTATAACCCATGCGACTGGACTGGAGGGATGATATGGAATAATACATAACCATTTGCATGAAATAAGCAGCAGCCCTTTGTAAACTTCTTTAGTCTATTTTTAAGCATTCCTTATTAGTTCATATTAAAGCAATCTGACACTACGTGTGTTTCAAACTATAAATGCAATTATACAATTCTGCTTCAGGGGGCAAAAAGATACTTAACTTTCCAATTTGCTGACAAGAAGCTCTCTAAATTCATTGCACAAACTGCTTCATTTCGCTGTCACAATGCAGCACCCAGGATGTATAAAAGGTTAGCTGGGTTTAATAAGGTTTGGATAAGTTCCTGGAGAAAAAGTCAATAGCTGTTAAGGTAAACTTGGGGAAAGCCACTGCTTATCCCTATGGGTAAGTAGCATGAAATCTAGCTATTTGGGGGGATTTTGTCAGATGCTTAGGAGCTGGATTGGCCACTGTTGGAGACAGGATACTGGACTCAATGGACCTTTGGTCTGGCTCATGTCAGTCAGATTTTTAGATCAGGATATAGTTCAGAAACCATTCTACTCTCAGTTCTCAATGAAACATGGGTTTCCTGGGAGAAGGGTGATATCTCACTAGCAATTTCCTTAGATCTATCTTCTGCTTTTGATCTGGTGAATCACTCCCTTCTTTCATGCCTTGCTTCTGTGGGTTTCTGCTCTACAGTGTTGCATTAGTTTCATTCTTCTCTTTCTGCATGGTCGTGCTATCTCTTCCTATTCGTCTCTCCGGGCCAGTCCAGGACATCTTGGGTGGTCAATCTGCTCCAGCAGCTGAGGACTGGAATCTGAAAGGTTTTCCTGACAGCCTATCCAGCTCCCCTAGGTGTCAGCTAATCAGTCTTACAGTACTCAGCAGCTGAACTGGACGTTGTTGGAACCAGCTCCCCAGAGATCCGAATAGGAAAGTGGCAGGGTTTAGCTAAGGGATAATTCTCTGCTAAGGTGATTAGGTGTTTGGAAAGGGACTTTAGGCTGTTTAAAAAAATATATATATTAATACCGGCAGGTTTAGAGCTTGTTCCTGTTGTATTCAGGATACCGGGCTGAGCTTCTAACAAGAAACCCCCCCCCAAAAAAAAAACAAATATCTGAAGGTAGCACTAGCAGTCGGGGAAGCTCCTCTTGATCCTCTGTGCTCCATCTTCAGGAGGTAGAGCCTGCCTCTTCAAAGACGTTGAGATTCGGCAGCGGATAAGCAGGCCTGGGAGCCCCAGTGTCCTCTCCCTGCATTCGACCACATCCTGGCATCTGCTCACTGTTAGCAACGGCACAGCGGTGCTTGAGGGATCGGTGAAGCTCCGATTAGTCAGCAGGTGGTGAGTCTCCCTTGTGAACTTAATTTCTTTGATTTGTGAGGGGTTTTTTCTCTCTTGCCGCCAAGTTTAGCTTCGGAGTGGGCGCTTTCCTCGTCACGCGGTTTTTTGTTTCTCTTCGGGGAACTCCGTTCCGAAGCGGTTCGAGGTGTTTTATTGCGCTTGCCTTTTTTTCATTTCCTGGGGCTTTATTTGGCGGGCAGTGTTAGCATGGAAGATAAATCCTCGGAGAGTGGTCTCCTTTTACCTCACAGTTCAGGGGAGAGAGCGGGAACGGTGGCCATTTTATCAGATCAGGCCGGTGCTCCCGCGCCCCTTATCAAACCCCACAAGAAGAAAGCGAAGTCAGTGAAACTGGCTGTGGATGCAGAATTAAAGCAACAGCCTATTCCTGTCTCTCAGGAGGCTCTAAGTTCTTATTTTTCTCCTGAGTTTATCCTCTCTCTTCATAAGGCTTACCTCCTAAAGCAGACACAGTACGCTCTTCCTCCTGGCTCTGACAACCTCCTTGGTTCACCAGTGGCAGGCCCTTCAGAGGCTCACCTGGGGGAATCTAGCTCTGCGGTGCTGCAGGGAAACGACCAGACTACAGTGCATAAGGAGGCACCTAGTGTTCCATCACCAGGAATAGAAGAAGGTGAACCTCTCTCAGAACCAGGGTTAGAAACCTGGTCAGGGGATTTGGAGGAAGGTGAGCTGGATCCTGGGGAGGATCCCAATTTTTTTCGGATGTTCCGTAAGGAAGAGCTGGGAGCGTTAATCTCTCAGTCTCTTTCGGCTTTGAATTTAGTCCTTCCATCAGTGCAACAGGAGCCCCTAGAGGACCCTTTACTGCAGGGGTTCAGGTCTGAAAACAAGTGTTTCCCGGTACATCGGGTTATCAAACAGATGATAGAGGATGAATGGGAGTTTCCAGAAGCGTCTCTCAGGGGAGGACGCTCGATGGCTGGGCTTTACCCTGTGCCTGAAGAAGAGAAGGACCTATTGCGTATGCCCAAGGTGGATGCGTTGGTGGCAGCCGTCACTCGAAAGACCACCATTCCTGTTGAAGGGGGGACAGCTCTCAAAGATTTGCAGGATCGTAGATTAGAGGCTCTTTTGAAGCAGGCCTTTGATTCTAGTGCATTATCCCTTCAAGCGTCTATTTGTGGGGCTTATTGTCTCGAGCCTCCATCCGCTGGCTGCAAAGGGAACAGTCTTCGGAGAGAGTTGACGAAGCTACTGCGGACGTGGCAAAGCTCGAGTCGGCGGCCGCCTATCAAGCCGATGCCTTTTATGATTTAGTTCGCATTTCCGCTAAGGCTATGGCTTCTGTAATCGCCGCTAGGCGTTTCCTTTGGCTTAGGAATTGGGCGGCGGATGCGTCTTCCAAGGCGCGTCTTAGTAAATTACCGTATAAAGGCAAGTTGTTGTTTGGTGAAGTGTTAGACAAAATTGTTAAAGATTTGGGTGACTCCAAAGGGGGGCGACTGCCGGAGGACCGTCCCAGAGCTACAAAGCAGGGGTCCCTGCAAAGGGGTCAAAGTCGGGACTTTCGCAGGTTCCGGGGAGTGCGTTTCACCCCTTATCAGCGGGGACGGTTTGTTTCTCGAGGACATCCCTTTCAAGGGTCCAGAGGTTTCGGTAGAGGCTACTTTAGTACCCAACAGGCCGCAGCAAAAAAGTCGCAATGAAGTGAGGCCGGTCCAGGTGGGAGTTCCAGTAGTTGGTCGATTACAGCTGTTCCTCTCCACCTGGGCCAGTATAACCATGGATCAGTGGGTTCTGGAGATTATCAGAGACGGTTATGCCTTAGAATTCGAGCAACGGGTTCCAGATGCTTTTGTCCTGTCTCCGTGTGGTCCGCAGGCAAAGAAGGAAGCGGTTGGAGAGACGCTCAACCATCTGTTGTCTCTTCACGCGGTGGTACCGGTGCCTGCAGACCAGTGTGGATTAGGTCGATACTTGATTTATTTTGTGGTTCCCAAGAAAGAAGGTTCTTTTCGTCCTATTCTAGATCTCAAGCACGTGAATCGTTGTTTGAGGGTGCCTCATTTTCAGATGGAAACCTTACGATCAGTGATATGATCAGTTCGGCCAGGCGAGTTTCTTGCTTCCATAGATCTTACAGAGGCTTACCTGCACATTCCTATCAGAAGCGATCATCAGAAGTATCTACGTTTCGCGGTGCCTATGGGTCATTTCTAGTTTTGGGCATTGCCGTTTGGGCTTGCCACGGCGCCTCGCACCTTCACCAAATTAATGGTCGTGGTAGCGGCTGCGCTCCAAAAGGAAGGGATTCAGGTTCATCCCTACTTGGACGATTGGTTGATTTGGGCGTCGTCGCAGACAGAGTCGGTGAAGGCCACGGCGTGAGTGGTGCAGGTCCTAGAGCAGTTAGGTTGGGTCATCAACTATGCAAAGAGTCATTTGGAACCCGTTCGGCGGTTGACGTATCTGGGGGCCCTATTTGACACGGGAGTAGGGTCGGTTTTTCTTCCGGAGGACAGAGTGCGGAAAACCCTACGGCAGGTGGCGGCGTTTCTGCGTGTCAAGGCTCCGACAGCTTGGCGGTACCTGCAGTTGCTGGGGTCCATGGCGGCGGCCTTAGATCTGGTCCCATAGGCCAGAGCTCACATGCGGCCGCTGCAGAGCGCATTGTTGTCCCCTTGGTCCCCTCAAGAGCATCCTCTCTCACGCAGGTTAGTCTGTCCAGAAGCCGTGCGTCTCAGTTTGCAGTGGTGGTCGATTCCAGCCCATCTGCAAGCGGGGGTTCCTCTGGAGGTGTCAGACTGGGTGTTACTCACGATGGACACAAGCCTCTCCGGGTGGGGGGCTCATTGTCTGGGTCGTGTGACTCAAGGTGCGTGGTCGGCAGAAGAGAGGACCTGGTCGATCAATCGTTTGGAACTCAGAGCGGTCCGTCTCGCGTTGCTGGTCTTTGTAGGAGTGCTTGTCGGGAAGGCAGTTCGGGTTTTCTCCGACAATCAGGTAACAGTTTCTTACATCAACAGGCAAGGCGGCACGGGCAGTGCTCTGTTGCTGGAAGAATGCCTGCAGTTGTTTCAGTGGGCGGAAGCCCATCTCGTAGCGATATCGGCAGCTCACGTGGCCGGCAAGGACAACGTTCAGGCGGATTATCTCAGTCGTCATCGTCTAGATCCGGGGGAGTGGGAACTGGACGAAATGGTTTTTCGGGAGATTTCACGACAGTGGGGGCAGCCTGTCCTGGACCTTATGGCTACCCAGTCCAATGCCAAGGCCGCGCGGTTTTACAGCCGGCGCAGAGAGCACATGTCTGAAGGTCTGGACGGCCTAGTACAGCCTTGGCCTCAACATCAGCTCATTTATATGTTTCCTCCTGGCCGCTCTTGGGAAGGGTCACCCAAAGAGTGGCTGCTCACAGCGGTCCGGTGATTCTGGTGGCTCCGGATTGGCCCAGACGTCCTTGGTATGCCGACCTGATGAAACTGCTCGTAGCATCTCCCTGGAGGCTGCCCGTTCGCAGCGATCTCTTGAGACAAGGCCCGGTGCTAATGCCGCAGGTGGATCGATTCTGTCTTACGGCCTGGCTCTTGAACGGCACAGGTTGCGCCGCAAGGGCTACTCAAGCGCGGTAATAGCTACTCTTTTACAGTCCAAAAGACAGTCCACGTCGTTGGCTTACATTAGAGTTTGGCGCTTATTTGAGGCTTGGTGCGTTGAGCGTAAAGCGCAGCCCGGGGGGGTGTCCCTTCCGGAAATTTTGGGTTTCCTTCAGGGAGGATTGGAGAAAGGTTTGGCACTTAGTACCTTGAGAGAGTTCAGGTGGCGGCACTGGCCTGTTACAGAGGTAGGGTACAGGGCAGGCCGCTTGCTTCCCATCCTGATGTGCTACGTTTCCTTCGAGCAGCTAAAAACATTAGGCCTCCGAGGCGTCCGGTGGTTCCTCCTTGGGATTTGAACCTGGTGCTTCAGGCGTTGTCGGATCTGTCGTTTGTCGGACATCAGTCGGAGCACCTGCGTGAGTTGTCTTGGAAGACAGCCTTTCTGGTGGCCTTCTGTTCAGCTAGAAGGATTTCAGATCTTCAGGCTCTGTCCTGCAAGGCACCGTTCCTTCAATTTTCAGCGGAGAAGGTGGTGTTGAGACCGGTGCCTTCTTTTCTTCCCAAGGTGGTTTCTCCTTTTCACGTCAATCAGGTAGTTTCCCTTCCTACCTTCAGGGGGTTGGGGAACAGTGGCTTGGATCGTTCCCTTAGGCGGCTGGACTTGGGCCGCGTGTTGCGTAAGTATCTCAAGGTGACGGAGTCTTTTCGTCAGTCCGACAGGTTGTTTGTGCTCTACGGAGGGGCAGCAAAGGGTAAAGCGGCCACTAAAGCATCTATCGCTCGCTGGGTGAAACATGCTATTCGCGCCGCGTACGAAGCAAAGGGCATGCCGGTTCCACGGGGTCTGGGAGCTCATTCCACCAGAGGTCAGGCTACCTCTTGGGCGGAGTATGCGTTAGTTCCGCCGGTGGACATTTGTCGAGCGGCTACGTGGTCGTCTTTACACACATTTGCGAAGCATTATTGGTTGGATGTTCAAGCTAGGGAGGATGCCAAAGTGGGCGTGGCGGCGCTTGTGGCAGGTCTCGCAGGACCCTCCCGTATTTAAGTACTGCTTTGGTACTTCCCAAGATGTCCTGGACTGGCCCGGAGAGACGAATAGGAAGAAGAAATTAGGCCTTACCTGCTAATTGTCTTTCCTGGAGTACTCTCTGGGCCAGTCCAGGACCCTCCCTTAGTGTATCTGCAAGTTTCAGATGGAGATGAAGGTGGTTCGGTAGGTTGTTCTTCTGTCATGGAGCTGTACGATGCAGTGGATTTGGATTCTGAGGTTCCCTTTGGGAACGGGGGGGGAAAAAAAAAAAAGTAAACGAAAGACACAGCTGATGCTTCGTAATGAGAAGTCTACACGAGAATCTTAGCAACTGCAGCACCGCTGCAGTACCACTGCTTCTCTGATAGGCAGGCCGTGCTTGTCAGAATATATTGAAAAAAAAGAAAAAAAAAAAAACTCATGAAAGGTGTGAAGGCACAGAGTTATGCCTGGTTTTGTCTTATCTGTTTTACTAGTCTCGGTAGGTTTTTGTTGTTTTGTTTGGTTGTAAGTGTTCTTAGTGCTAGCTTCACTGCTTTGTAACCGAGAGACTGATTAGCTGACACCTAGGGGAGCTGGATAGGCTGTCAGGAAAACCTTTCAGATTCCAGTCCTCAGCTGCTGGAGCGGATTGACCACCCAAGATGTCCTGGACTGGCCCGGAGAGTACTCTAGGAAAGACAATTAGCAGGTAAGGCCTAATTTCTTCTTCTCTTCCACTTCCTCACTTTTCCCCCTCTCATGCAGTGTCCCTCGGAGCTCCATTCTGGCATCTTTGCTCTTTAATGTCTTCTTTGCTCCTCTTGCCACCTTCACATATTTTTATGCTGATGACATGCTGCTGCTTTTTCCGCACAAATCCTATTGATCCTGATCTTTCTCTCGTTAATTCCTGTCTTACTCTCATAGCCTCCTGGTTCAAAACTAACCATTTACAATGCAATCCGTCCAAAACCTCTGCCTTATGGCTCTCTGACTCTGACACCCCCATCTGTAGTTCTCTCAATAGATGGTTTTCCTATCCCAATGGTTTCAACACTAAAATATCTGAGGAGTCTCTATTTTTGTGTACATATTAATAGTTTCTCGGTGTTTCTACTCTTTTAAGAGAAATCCACTCCATCCGCTTTTTCTCCCAGAGGCTGCAATCACTACACTGTTATTATCACTGGTAATTTCTAAAATGGACAATTGTAACAGCATTTTCTCATGACTACCTCAATATCAACTCAAACTGCTGTAAGCTGTGCAAAATACAGCAATACATCTCCATCACTCCTCCCATTACAATCATGACCTAGATTGGCCACTGTTAGAAACAGGATACTGGGCTTGATGGACCTTGGTCTGACCCAGTATGGCATATCTTATGTTCTTATGACACACCACTGTACATCAAATCCCACTGGCTACCATTTCCATATTGTAGACAATATAAACATTTTGGTTATCATTCATAAAATACTTGTCTCTGGTAAACCAGCCTATCTTTCTTCACATCTAATACTGTATGTGTCTACTCATTCCCTCCGTTCTATTCATGCAAGCAGACTTTATTTACCGTCACCGTCACGGTCACGGTCACAGGCCCACCTTGAAGGTACTCGTAATTCAGTATTCTTTTACCAGGCCCCTTCCCTATGGAATTTCCTCCCTACAGATATCTGTTTGGAAGTCTCTCTAAGTTTAAAACAGCATTAAAAAAAATCATCTGTTCTTGCATGCATTTAATATCACTGTTGAATAACATATTCCCTATTACTGTATGGTATTTTTGCTTCTTTGTCCTCTTTGTTCTTTTTCTGTTCTTTACTTTCCTGCTTGATAATGGAGTTTTTTCCTTTCTTCTTTGTATGACTTTTATTGTGAACCACTTTGCCACGTGTGAAAGGCCATATATCAAGTATTTTAATAAACCATATGTTAAGAATACAAGAATTTCCATATTAGGTCAGACAAAAGCACTTGACAGGATTCTAAAAAGTTGGAAGATGCCATGTTGCATACCCCCCAAGAATAAGCTGTGGCTTTCCCCAAGTCTACCTGAATAATGGCTTATGGACTTTTTTTCCAGGAACTTTTTCAAACTTTTTTAAACATAGCTATGCTAACTGCTTTTTACCATGAATTCTAGAACTTTTGAATTCTAGAACTTTATTATGCATTTAGTGAAAAACTATTTTCTCCTATTTGTTTCCATGTCATGTCCCCTGGCCTTTGTACTTTCTGAAAGAGTAAACAATAAGTTCAAGTTTTGCCATTGCACACCCCTTGGGATTTTATAGACCGCTATCATCTTTTTTTCTCTGCTGTCTTCTGCAAGCTGAAGAGTCTTAACCTTTTTAGGCTTTACTCATAGGAGCATCATTGCATCCCCTTTATCATTTTTGTTGCCCTTCTCTATACCTCTTCTAATTCCACGTCATCTTTTTTTAATTTTTTTAATTTTTTTTATTTTAAGGTGTGGAAACCAGAACTGCACATATTACTCAAGGTGTAGTCATTTTAAAACCCAGTAGGAATTCTCTTATACCAATAATAATCTACTTATTAAATATCAAATATTTGTCAGACTATGTGCCACTACTAGCCCAGTTCCAGCTAGATGACTTAAAAAGTCCATCCTAATGTTTTATTGTATTTCTATAAAAATTTTACTTTCTAAATTCATATGTCCAAACACTCTTTTATCCTTTACAAATAAACTTTTTTATATGATGCCCCGACACAACGTTGCATTTCAGACTTTCAAAGCTATTCTCAATTGTGCCTCAGGGGAAAGGTATTTCATTATAGCACATATCTGCCTCAATCATATTCACTCTGGGGTTGTTTTTTTAGCTCCAGGCTTCACTTTACCACTGCATATCTTCCTTGACTTTACCAGCACTACTATTACTTATCATTTGTATAGCTCTACAAGGCATACACATTGCTGTATAGAGACATGTAAGATACCAACAAGGAAACAGCACAAGCCACTCGGGGCTGAGCAGAGACAAAAAACAAGGGAGTGGCCGGTTCACACACACAACACCTTTATTGACCAAATAAAAAGTGGCCTAAACCCAACACAGGACCGTGTTTCGTAGCATACTTCATCAGGGGTTATCAGGGCACACTAAAAAACATATAAATAAATAATACAATTATAAATTATTATTAAAAAGACACGGATAAAACAATACTTTGAAATAAAAGACTAAAAACAATATGTATAAATAATAATATATAAATATTAATAAGTTAGAAATTACATATTATTCCATAAAGGGCTTTGGTCTCAGTTGGAATACGAAACATATTGAATCTCTAATGTGTCCCATAAACACAATATAATGTTCAAAAACTAAAAATACAATTAAAACTGCAATCAAAAGTATAATTCAAAAAGACAAAATCTATACATGTATATTGCCAATATCTAATATGTGACATGCAACTGATATGAAACATAAAAAACAATTAAAAGTGCAATAAGAATATAATAAAAATTGTAAATGAGAACACTAAAAGATGTAGTGAAACATTAAAATGAAGGATCAGAATGTGATAAGAACAATCAATAATCAGAGCTATCTTACTTAAAAATAACCCATAAAAAGAAAATTGCATATAGAAAATTACATGTAAAACAGAAAAACAGAGAAACTAGAGGAATGAGGAGAACAAGGATAGAGAAGGAGGGTATTCAAATCAAATTATTAATACCAATCAAAATTTGATGTTACCTGACTGGTTGTGGTGATTATAGACTACACAATGCTCTTAATTGTGTAATTGAAGCCGCTAATATCATAAACAAAAAACTCTTCTGTAAAAAAGAACATAAATTTAGAAACATTTTTAAAAAACCAAACTGAGAAAACAAATGCGGCCCGGAACAGATAAAATATCCATTATCAAAAAAAGAGATAACAAGCCTAAATCTAAGCTGTGTGCTATTACAGTGTACCATGAATCATGATTAAATGACTTAATGTATATAAGGTGGCGAAAAGGAATCCTATCTGCATCTTTTTATGAAATAATTGATCCCAAATGGCCCACCAAACCACCAATGATGGTGAATCATGCCAGATGTTGAAAAATGTGGCAAAGGCAAGAAAAAAACTTGTTCTAAAAGACTAATAAAATTGCCATAAAACAACGTCTTTTATGTAATAAAAAATAATAAACATACAATCACCGGACTTGGAATTGACAAATAACCAACGAATATTGTACCAAAGGGTAAATGCAAAGACCATGGCTCTCAATAAAAGTACAAAAATGATGTTTAATATGTAAACAGTGGATAAAGGTAAAAATGTTACTAGATATGGGGAACACCCCTATGAGATATAATCTTTAAACGGACATCCAAAGTCACTCTTTTATCACTTGTGGGAATGCGAGGAAGCAAGGACTAAAAAGAATTCTAAGTTTCAATTTTGAAGACTTACAAAGTTGTTAAAAATCACTTCTGTATATTTTAAATAGATCAAGGAGCCACAACCAACCTATGCTTCTCCTGTACGTAAAAAGAATGTGTCGGTTCAATACTCCAAAAAGAGGGCGATCCATTTATGAAGCTTGAAAACATTACGTCGTGAATTACATAAAGATACTTTTCATTAAACAACTGTTTGCCAACTAGGACATTTACCTGTTCAAAAAAATCCAAAGAGACTATCTTGAACGCATATTTCTCCAAGCACTGAAAAAATTAAGAAAACGCTAGCACATGCGTTTTAAAAGGATTACAAAAACCAGAATTATCAAAGACAAAGAGCTCAATACAATAACTTACTCGAAACTATCTTTATTGGATATATAAGTTCTAAAAAAAAGGTCTCACTCTTAAATCTAGGTATATATAACCCTATATGAATGCGAGTAAATCTTTTAAAACCTGCATCGCCATAAACATAGTGATATCGCAATGTTATGTACCCCATTCAGATCGTCAAAGGTACATAAATAAAAAACTGATTGCCTCTACGAGATGGTTACCAAGAACATATATGTAAATCTCCATAGTGAAAAACCTTTTTTTTTTTTTTTTTTTTTTTTTTAATTATCACGTCAGAAAGGTGTACCGGTTCAATAATCTAAAAAGAAGGCAATACGTCTAAAAGATTTAAAAAACATTACCATTCTAAAACACATGGAAATATTTTTCCTTAAAAATACTTTTCATTGAGAAACCGTTTACCGACTAAAACTTTTACCTGTTCAGGAAATTCCAAAGAGACAACTAAGAACGCGTGTTTCTCCTACAAGCACTGAAACAGCTTAAAAAACGCTAATGCATGCGTATTAAAAGAATTGCCGAACCCGGAAGTGTCAAAGACTAACAGCTCAATACAATTCTAAAAAGAGGACTCACTCCTAAATCAAGGTATATATAACCCTATATTGATGCGAATGAATCTTTTTTTAAAAGCCTACAACGCCATGAACATAGTAATAACGATCCATGAAAAGTAAGAGAAGGAAATTCTATAAAAAAGGCAAATATTAATCCAAAAACGGCAAATGTTAATGGACTTCATATTGATAAAAGAGACTATAACAATCTCATTCTACACGTAGAAAGGGGCTAAACAAAAAACTAAATTGCAATGTTTTAATCTTCTGCCATAAATATTTGAATAAATTAATGAAACAATACAATAATAAATATGATTATGAATATAATAAATAAATAATAGGCTATAAAAGTTTTAATAAAAAGTCAATTGAGTAAAAAATGGAGAATCAGGGAATGTGGAGTATTGATAAAAAACATATTGGCCCGATATGCAAAACAAGGACTGTAAAAATCGCTGATATGACACAAAGGGGTAAGAAGAAATGATTCAAACTTCTGCCATGGATCTTAAAACAGTAGGAGCAATGGATATAATAATAAATATAAATATAAAGATAGATAACACAACAAGTGAGGAGTAGGACATATCTAGAGGAATGGCAAAAAAAAAAACCCCATATAGGAGGTGAACAGGAGACTAGGGGGATCAGGATCTACAAGCAGTCCCAAAGAAATGAGCTTCCAGCTTGGACCTGAACAGGGCCACAGAGACTGATGCACCGAGCTTCCAAAGTCCCGCTTATGGTGCCGACTTTTATAAAATGGCCGTGGTGGGGTTTTTTTTTTTGACTGATGTAGACATGGAACCTCTTTCTTAAAGGCCCATTTTTAAATTAAAGAATACCATACCAGCTCACCATTTAACTGCCTTGATGCCGGACTTCCAGCGATGCGTGAGTGAGAGAGGACGTGTCTCCCTCGCTCCGGGGCTGCCTCAGCACTAAATCTGACAATTAACCTGTCTTTTTGGACTCTCTCCTCCACCCAACTTTAGGGAGCTGTGTGCTATTAACTCCGGCGTACGGCGGACTTACGGCTGGTGGGAGCGATGCCTTTGCCAGCGAGAAAAGAGCGGGAAAAGCCGGTCAGAGCGGGGCCTTCCGCCGCGGCCACACTACAGCCTGCCTCCCCGAGCACGGACAGTACAGACACCACATCGGAGGAATTAAAGAGGGAGGTAGTCTGGCTCCTTGACTCGAAGTTTGATCGTCTCATGCAAAAGCTTGAGGGAATGGAAGAATCGCTGACTGACTTTGGCAAGCATGTGGATGAATTAGAGCACCGTGTGGCTGGAGTGGAAGAGGGGGAGGGTCGCCGCGATCGGGAGCTTGAGGCCCAGAGGCAAACCCTGCTAGAGATGCAAAACAAGCTTGAGGACTTAGAGAATCATTCCCGTCGGAACAACTTACGCCTGGTGGGATTGGGAGAAGACAGGCCTGATCGTGAATTGCTCATTTTTCTTGAGACCTGGCTGCCTGAGGTGCTGGATCTGCCCGAGCTCAAAGGTAACTTTCAAATTGAGAGAGCACATAGGCTGGGTGTCCGAAGAGAGGACGGGGACCGGCCACGTGTGGTGATCATCCGCGTGCTTAACTTCCAACACAAATGGCGTATACTGCAAGCCTATCGGAAGAGAGGCGAGATCAAGTTAGACAATAAAAGGATTTTATTGTTTCAAGACTACTCTGCGGCAGTTGCAGCTAAGCGGCAGGAGTTTTCCCCGATATGCACGGAATTGTTTCGCCGACGCGCCCGCTTCACCTTGGCCTACCCGGCGGTGCTACGGGTCTCTCTCCATGGCCAGAGCCACACTTTTGAGCAAGCGGCGGCTGCGAAGAAGATTTTGGCACAGCACCCACCCGCTGATATGGTTGAGGTTTGCCACTGACCCGATTGTATCTCAGGGGTGGAGGATGGATATTCTTGGGTCCGACCCGCACGTTGGCGGCGACGGCCTAACCGCTGCGACTTGGTGTATCTCCCTTTGGACAATGACTGGGAGAAAACCATAGTCGGCCTTGCTGCTCTTCATGTTCTGCTTGGGCAGGGTAGAGCTTCTGTAGCTGGTGTCTGAGAAAGGCCGAACTTACTTACTTGCTTAATTACTACTGTTACCTACTTTTATTGTTACTATTAATATCAGTATTGCTATAGCTAGTAACATTATTGCTAGTATCAGTACTGTTATAATGTCCGAACCTTAGGCCTGTGAGATGTATTTCTCTCCCTTAGTCTGTCAGTTTGTATGCATATCTAGCTTGATGATGGGGATGGGGGAGGGGGGAAGGAGGAGGCGTGCTTGAGACAGCCCTGAAGCATTGCTTTGGGGTCCCAACCTCAGTGAGGTAACTGAGGCTTTGATTAAATGTGTTTTATGGGGTGTGACAAGTTTATAGAGTTGAGGATGCAGCCGGTAAGAGAGGGGAGCAGGGGGGTTGAGTTGTACGGAGAGAGAGGGGGGGTGGGGATGGCAGGGGGTGATGGGTGGGGGGAGTTGCGGGAAGGAGGGGGTGGCAGGGGGGGAGGGTTCTATGCGCACGCGGTGAGAGCTGAGAGCCTGGAAATTACCAGACATGCGATAGTCCATAGATTTCAGAGCCTGAAGAGAGAGAACATGCCTTTTTGGGGAGACCCCCGGGTGTTGTTGAGCTCTGGGTCGAGGCTGGGCGGCCCAGAGCAGGGGTGTGACTGGTGGTACTGGTTGATTGTGAGGCTGGGTGACGGGGAGAATGAGAGATGATTTACGGATAGTCTCCTGGAATGTAGGCGGTCTCAATACTCCTGTTAAACGGACAAAGATACTGCAGGCCCTGAAGAGGGGATACGCACAAATTGCGTTACTGCAGGAAACACACTTGAGCACAGTGGAGCACACTAAACTTAAAAAAGATTGGGTGGGTCAGGTCTTTGCAGCATCCGCAGGTAGCAAGAAACGAGGGGTGGCGATTCTTTTGAAGAAAGGCCTGGCGGTAGAGGTCATTAGAGAGGAAGTAGACCTGCAGGGCAGATTCTTCTTTTTGCATGCTAAAATACAAGGGGAGGAACTTTTTCTGGGGAATATATATGCCCCAAATACTTATGACCATCACTTCTTTCAGCTGTTGCTCCAGAAAATACTGGGGGCGCCGAAGATACCTTTGATACTGGCGGGGGACTACAATTGCCCGCATGACCCAACTTTAGATAAATCTAGCACTGGAGGTCCCAGCGGGTCCTGGAGCAAGAAAGGGGTAGAATACCTTTGTAATATGGGTGGCTTGATTGACTCGTGGAGGATCTTACACGGAGTAGAGAGGGATTACACGCATCTGTCGAGAGTGCATCAAACTTGGTCTAGGATTGACTACATATTGATTTCGAGAGAGAGTCTGGGAAAGGTGATCAGAGTGGAGATTGAGCCCCTGGTAGTGTCTGATCATGCTAAAGTGGTGTTGGATTGGAGAGGGCGTCCCTCTGGGGGGGCCCGATGGTCTTTTCCTGGGTATCTGGCAGAACGAGGACTTTCGGGCATATCTGATACGTCACTGGGAGGAGTATCTGATGTTGAATGATACGGGAGACGTGGGGGTGGCGACATTTTGGGAGGCGGGAAAAGCAGTTCTGCGGGGGCATATTATAGCCTATGTAGCGAAGGAGAGGAAATGTCTTAATACTCGGATTCTGGACCTGGCGCGCCAATTGCAAGAGGCCAAACGAGCCGCTGTGGCGATGCCGAAGAGGCTCTCTGAGTATCTCGAGGTGCAGAGGGCTCTCAACGAGGTGCTGCACGAACGAGCGGTTCAGTCGCTGCAGTATTATAGCCATCAACTGTTTCGCTATGGAGATCGGGCGGGACGCCTATTGGCGCGATTGGTAAAGTGGAGGGGCGGCATTCAGGGTGTGGCCCGGGTGCGGGATAAACAGGGTGTGCAACACACTGAGCTGAACCGGATTGTGCAGGTGTTTAGTCAATACTATCAAGATCTGTATACGCCTGACACAGAGAACAGGAGCAGGAATTTTTGGCGGCAGTGACATTGCCCTGTTTGACGGGGGAAGAACTCCAGGTGCTTAATGCGAGGGTAACTCAAGAAGAAATTCAGAAAGTGATAAAGGCAGGGAAGCCCCACAAAGCCCCGGGTCCAGACGGATATGGGTCTGAATTCTATAAGATTTTGATGACCCAAGTGACACCCACTTAACTAGGTTCCTACCCGAGAGATATGTGGACTGCTGCAATTACTATCATCCCGAAGGAGGGCCGTGATCCGGAGGATCCGGCATCGTACCGCCCCTTTTCATTAATTAACTATGATATGAAACTTGTGGCCTCGGTGTTAGCAGCCCGGTTACAGGTGATCTTGCCTCGGTTGATTGGGAGCCATCAGTCGGGATTTGTGAGGGGGAGAGGAGCTTTTTCCAATATCAGTAAGGTGTTGCTTGGAATGGAGAAGTGCTTAAACCAAGAGCTGCCCTTGATCTTGGTAAGCCTAGATGCCGAAAAGGCCTTTGATAGAGTATCATGGTCTTATATGTTCGAAGTCTTAGCAAGATTTTGATTTGATGGAGCCTTTCTGGCCTGGGTGAGAGCGTTGTATGCGAACCCGATGGCGTGTGTAGCAAGCGGAGGAACCTGCTCCTTGCCTTTTGTACTGCAAAGAGGCACGCATCAGGGCTGCCCGCTATCGCCTTTGCTATTTGTCTTGCAGTTGGAACCTTTACTGCTCTTGCTCATAGTGGCGGAGGAGATTCGGGGTATCGAATGGCCGAATGGAGGAATTAAGGTCAGCGCGTTCGCAGACGATATGTTGTTATGTTTGTGTAATCCGCAGCCCTCTCTGGAGCAGGCCTTGGGACTGATTCAGCGGTTTGGTTCCTTCTCGGGGCTCCGGATCAATGTCAGTAAGTCGGTAGCGTTGGATGTGGGAGGCAGGGAGAAACAGGAGTGACGGGGGCAATTTCCCTTACGCTGGGCACCAGGGGAATTCCGGTATCTGGGGATTCAGATACCAGATCATGTCTCGAAACTTTATGAAGCTAACATTCGACCTATGATGCATAAAACGGCGACTACATTGCAGAAATGGAGGTATCTCCCACTCTCGCTTATGGGACGCCTAGCGCTATTTCAGATGATGGAGGTGCCCCGATGGATGTACCTGTTGCGCCTCCTACCTATTTGGATGTTACGTCGGGATGTACTGCTTTTGCAGAGGCATATTGTAAAATTTTTGTGGAAGGGAAGGAAATCACGGATTCCAGTGTCCGTGCTGATGAGCAGTAGATCTGAGGGAGGGCTCGGTCTGTTTTCGATAAGAGATTACAATTTTCTATGCTTGCTCGGGCCGCTGAGGCATCTAATTCTGTGAAGAGCGGAGATACTACCGCAGGGGCTTGTTGACTGGATGTCGACACCCTATCATGCAGCCTACTTGTTGCATGGTAGGAGCAAAGTTTTACCGAAACGGTGGAGGGAGTCGATTTACCTTGGTGCATTGAGACAGGCGTGGAGGTTCCTATGCCAGAAAAAGGGTATGCGTTGGTATGCCACTGAATGTCTCCCATTACGAGATAATGCCAACTTTGAGCCCGGGAGGCAGGGGGGGGTTCCAGCGAGCTGGGCGGTGGCTGGTCTGGGGTATCTTGGCCAATTGCGAATGCAGTCGCAGGGGGAGTTGGACTCGTTCCAGTCCTTGACGCGGCGGTATCAACTTACGCCTCAGTCATTCTACTTTTATTTACAGGTGCGACATTACATCCGAGCGCTACAGCAGAATAGTGGTTTACAGTTACGTGGTAAAGGGGTATGGGACTTTATAGCTGAGCCCGATGGGAACTTCTCGTTGCGGACCTTGCGTGAGGAATGGTGTCCGGGGGGGGGGGGGGGAGCAGGCCCCTCTAGAGAACCTAGTTCAGAAATGGAGTCGTGATGGTAATGTGCAGATCACAGTACTCGACTTACAAGACGCTTTCCGGCATATCAAGCTTCTTTCTGAATCAGTTCGGTTCCAAGAACTCCAATATAAGTTAATATGGAGGGCCTATGTGCCCAATATTTGGGCGGCTAGGATGGGGCTGCTCTCGACAGATGTGTGTCAATTGTGTGGGATCCACAGAGGGACACTGCTGCATCGTTTTTGGGAATGTGCTCGCATAAAACAGTTTTGGCATGAGGTGCACAATGTGTTATGGACCTGGAGACCCCCTGGGGGGGAGCTATCGCCAGAGTGGTGCTTGTTCGGCGTCCCCAGTATCACTTCCAGTACCCCTTCCTGTATCACTTCCGATATCACTTCCAATGTCACTTCCACTGTCACTTCTAGTTCCAATGTTCCCTCCAGTAACCGGGACAGCAATGGGCTCGGTAACAATACCAGCAACTGCAGAGGTAGATCCGCGATGGAAGAGGGCAGAGGGAGGGATGAAGCTATGGATATGTGTACTCAAAAACTATATGCCAGAGGCTTTCTTATAGCGAAACATTGTATTCTCCGGCATTGGGTGGAGGACCAACCCCCGGGGACTCGGGAGTGGCGCCGAGCCCTATTAAACTTGAAGGGCCTTGAGCTGCGCACTGCCCAGATTCTCAGAGCTAAGAAGCAAGTGGAATTTGAGAAAATCTGGCGGGGGGTCACTATGGAGCAATCTGAAGGGCGAGAGGGGGTTTCTTGAGGTTTCTGAATGAACGGAATGAGTGATTGCTGGATTTGGGAGATCGAAAGGGTGATGCCTGCATTTGGCAGGGCTCTCACGGAACTGACGGGGTTTGGCTGGAAGGGGCTAGTGCGGGAGGGAGTAGGGGAGGGGATTTGGGGGGGGGAGCTGGGAGGGGAGGGTGTGAAGACTGAGACGGGGACGGGATGGGGAAGGATAGGGTGGGTTTGGGAGTCCCTTAGGTATTTAACTGCTTATGGTTTCTAGTTTTGATATTGATATTGCTATTGTGGTTATTTACGCTGCTCCAGCCCTGTAACTTAGCTTGTTGCTTATCTGT
Organism: Ichthyophis bannanicus; assembly: GCA_033557465.1. Classification (NCBI taxonomy): domain Eukaryota; kingdom Metazoa; phylum Chordata; class Amphibia; order Gymnophiona; family Ichthyophiidae; genus Ichthyophis; species Ichthyophis bannanicus. Next base: position 143,739,323 of record CM066040.1, read on the forward strand.
TATTTGAACTGTGATTGCTGTGTTCTTTGCGCCTTTTTGGCACAATGTTTCAATGTTTTAGATGTGTAACTGGAAATCAATAAAAATGATTTGAAATAACTGCCTTGATGCCATTGTCCGCAAAGAAAAAGAATCCAGAATTGTTCCCTATAATTTGAATATGCCTCCCGATCTTCCCCTCTGAGTTTCGAGGACATATTGATCACTCTCCACTTTAAATCCTGGAATTTATGATTAAACCGTACACACTTGTTCCACTATTGGAGTTGTTATGGATTGAATTTTTAGTTTAGATTGGTGTTCCTGCAAATAAATCTTTAGTGGTCTCTTCATTCTGCCTACATGTATGTATTCTTTATGGGCAGACAATAACATAGACAATATATTTCATCAAACAAGTAATTCTATGTTTTGCTTGGACCATTTTTTTTCATATTGGGACATTCCCAAGAACCACCTCCTATTATGTCAGCACCCACATGCAAAACATTTCTTTATTTCTTTCATTGTTGCCATCTGATCATGCCATGTGCTTGATTTCAAAGCAAAGTTGCCGATATTTTTCCCCCTTTTATATGCTATAATAGGTCGTTCCAAAAAAATATGGGTGAGTAGTCAGAATATCCCAATGTTTCAGTATTATTGATGTTACCATAGTAGCTTTAGTTGAATATGGTATAACACAAATCAACTTTTCTATTCTATCATGTGCTGTATATTGTAACAATAGTTCATGTTGGGCATTTAATACCTGTAAATATGCTTTTTGGTCGCTGTTCCAGAATAGTCCCATTGTTTAAATCATTCTGCCAGATCTTTTGCTTGAATCTTAAAATCCTCTTTAGAGGAACATATTCTTCTAAATCATGAGAATTGGCTTACTGGGAAACTAGCTTTCAATCGATATGGATGATGGCTAGCAAATTTAACAAATTATTTTTCTCTACCTCTTTATGATAAAAGAGATTTCAATGGCCTCTCTTGCTTAATAATCATTACATTCAAAAATGGCATTGCTTGAGTAGAAATTTTAAATTCCAATTGCACTCATTTAATTATTGTTTAAAAGCTTTCAATAATTGACGTGATCCTGTCCAAATTAGGAAAATAGCATCCAAAAAGTATTTCCAGAGCCTTATATGTGCCATCCACTGTGACAGATAAATGTATTTTGTCCTCAAATTGTGCCACACATAATGTGTTACACCAATGGGGATAGCATTGCTCCCATTGTTATACCATATTTCTGATGGTAAAATTTGTGTTGCTAGAATTGGTTTTGTGTAATTACTTTTGCTAACATTTGCATCACATAATTCATCGGGATTCTAAAGGTTTCCTATTCTCCACAATCCAATGTTTTTATGGTCTGCCAAGCCTCTTGTTGATTCACATTTGTATAGACTAAGGTTCTAAAATAGAATATCTTTCAGACATTTGAAAGCACATTTTACAAATGATGTCTAAGCGCAATCTGGAACGTCCAAGCCAAAATGTCGGGGGGGGGGGGGGGAAGCAGGCATGTCCAAGTTCAGATGAAATTTAAAAAATGTGAACGTTCCTGATATGGACATCTATGGGGATATCTACATAGCCTAACGGTTAGAGTAGTGGGTGAGGACCAGGGAAGCCAGGGTTCAAATCCCAATGCAGCTCCTTGTGATCTTGGGCTAGTCATGTAAACCCTCTGGATGTTTTACAGCCAAAACAAGAACTTTCTTGATGCCTATTCGTGCCTAGAGAAGGTCTAAAGTTGGATGGCATTGCAGACATCCCTGATATTTCTGAAATCAAGCAGGGACATCTAAGTCCATTGAACCACTCCAAACATGCCTCTGCCACACACCATGCCTACACAGATGCCCCAGCAAAGGAGATGTCTTTAAAAGCCATTTGTAAAATGGCTCTGGGGACATCTCCATGATTTGGATGTCCATGTGCATGTTTTTTGGAAGTCCAAATCATGACTAAGGCTTATAAAATGATCCTCTATTGGTCTAAGTGGATTTTTTCATCGATTTTTATGTACCTTTGATATTGTATTTAAAAAAAAATCTGTACCTGGGGAGATCTCTCTATCTAAAACCTCTGTTCCCTTGCAGTAGCCCCCCCCCCCCCCCAGACATTTCACCCTGATGAACCAAGGATTTTATCAAACTTTGAATCGGAGCCAGTCCAAGGGGTTTTTGCTGCCCTAGACTGGAACCCTAGCCATGTCACCCATCTTCAGGAGAGGGGCTGAGTGGTGGCAGCAGTGTGACCCTGCTTTGACTGCCCGACAGGCCATGCTCTTTGGCGTCCACTCATAACTTGCCGCTCCAGCCCCCCTCTGACAGAAAGTTGCAAATGTTGCATCGGAGGAGGGTCAGAAGTGGCAGGCCATGGTTTACGTGCTACGGGCGCCCAAGTTCATGGCCTGCCATGGGCACTAAAGTGGTGGTACAAAGCCGCTATGTTGTCCATCAAGGTTGGCCTTGGTTACAACCTTAGTGTCAGATTGGAAGGTATTTTCTCATAATAGTAATCATCTGATATCTGTCTCTGAATCTCAGTCTGATATTGGTCCTTTGACTGTATTATTATACCTCCATCTTTGTTTGCCTTCCAGATGACTGTCTCTATATTATCAGCTAATTCCTGCATTGCCATCCATTGAGCTTTGGTCATGTTCTTAAAATAAAACTGTTCCTGCTCCATGTTATCTAAATCCTGCATGACCATTCCTTGAAATATCGTTATTGGGTCCAAAGAACCCTGAGAGATCCATTTAGATGGAGGTGCTATTAGTGAATCATTTGGATACATTACATTCTGACTGCTACAATGTTTAATTTGCAATAATCTGAAAAACCTATACAGCACAATCAGAGTCTGAAATGGATTATATTGCACAGTCAGAACAAATGACAGTCCCAAATTTTAATTCTTGAAGTGGATTATACTAATTGTAGTCATGGAGCAAGACAGAGGTTTTGTGATATTCTCAGTTTTATTCTCCATTCCTTTCCTAATAAATCCTAATGTTCTGTTTTCATTTTTGGCCACTATTGCACACTAAGCTGAATATTTCAATGTATTTCCATGGTTATGCCTAGACCCTGTTTCTGTGTGGTGACTCCGAATGTGGAACCTAGTATCTAGCTATAATGTATTCTTCCCTCTGTGGATCAATTTTGCACTTGTCTACATTGCATTTGATCCATTTGGATACCCATTCTAACAAAGTCCTCCTGCAAATCCTCACAATCTGCATGCAATTTAACAACTCTGAATAATTTGGCATTATCTGCAACTTTGATGACCTCACTCATTGTTTCCATTGCCAGATTATTTATAAATGTTAAGCACCAATTCCTGAAGTACTTCACTGTTCACCTTTCTCCATTGAGAAAATGGACTGTAATCCCTTCCATTTGTTTTCTTTTAACCAATTCACAATCCACAAGTAGACATTGCCCTCTATCCCATAACACTTTAATTTCCTCCGAAATCTCTCATGAGGGACTTTGGACTTTAGGAAAGCATATGACAAATACACTAACATGGTCATTCTGAGGTGTGAATAGTGGGGATGGATATCCCGTTGGGACGTCCATCCCCACTATTCATTCCCTCTGCTAACCCAGACTAACTTCCCCACACATTGTATGGGGAGATTAGATGGGGGCGGGAAAGAGGCGTTGTGGGGTCAGAGTTAGGGTGGGCAGTGGGCGGTCTGCAACCCCAAACGTACAGGCTGATTCCAATGGCTGCCCAGTATATCTGGGGGCTGGCTGCCTGTACGGGGAACTTATTCCACCTCTGAGGTGGAATAAGTTCCCCTAGTCGGCATGGGACAGCAGGCCCGGGATGCAGCCTGACCCTGGCCTTGGGAGGCCAGATCGGGGCTTGGGCTGTGGGGAATGAAGATTCCTGTCTGGCGACTGGGGATCGTGGCTCCTGAATGGAGCCGTGGTTCCATTCAGCAGCCCTGACTGAGTTAGCCAGGCAAGGCCTGTAGGTGCAGGCTGACCGGAGTCGGAGTCCTGGCCTGCACATATAGGCCTGGGTGCAATTCTGATCCTGCGGGCTAGACGTGCCCCGTGGGATCAGAATCCCAGCTAACTCTGCGACCTGTTCCGACTGGGTGTACAGAGGACCAGGATGTCCAGAATGGAATTGGGCTCTTAGGGGGTTATTTTAGCATCCCTATTCACAATCTGGAGTGGAGAAGTAGCCTAGTGGTTAGCCTAGCACCCAGAAGATCAAGGGTGATTCCCACTGGCACTCCTTGTGACCTTGGGCAAGTCACTTTACCTCCATTGCCTCGGAAGAAACGGCTGGCAATCTACTTCCGGTGATACATTGCCAAGAAAATCCAGAGGTAGCTGGGTCACTATGAGTCAACACTGACTTGATGGCACTAAAAAAAAAAAATTCACAATCTAAAGATTCCACTGGTGCTAGAAACTGTAGAAGCTGAAGATACATGTAGATTGTGACCTTATAAAGGTGGCGAGCTGCACATTTCCATCCCATATATGTCCATGGGTATATGTCTAATAGCCTTAGAGTAGTGGGCTAGGACCAGCGAAGCCAGGGTTCAAATCCCACTGCAGCTCTTTGTGATCTTGGAGCTAGTCACTTAGCCATCTTCTCTATGCCCCCTGAAGATATGATAGAGGTCTATAAAATAATGAATAGAGTGGAAAGTGTAAGGGACACTCAAAGAAGCTACAATGTAGTACATTTAAGACTAATCGGAGAAAATATTTTTTCACTCAACACATAATCAAACTCTTGAATTAGTTACCAGAGGATGTGGTAAAGGCTGTTAGTGTAGCTGGGATTAAAAAAAAAGGTTTGGACAAGTTCCTGGAGGAAAAGTCCATAAACCATTATTAAAAAGGACCAGGGAAATCCACTGTTTATCCTTGAATAAGCAACATGGAATCTGTGAACCTTTTTGAGAACTTGACAGGTACTTGTAAACTGGATTGGTCGCTGTTGGAAACGGGATACTGGGCTTGACAGACTCTTGATCTGACCCAGTATGACATATCTTATGTTTTTATGTTCTTCTGTATCTGGGGATGTAGACTTTGTATTAAATGAGTTTTATCCTATTACAGTAGAAAGGGTAGGAATGTTGTTGAAATCATTGACTATAACTTTTCCCCACTTGGAATCCAGCTCCTATCGCTGTATTTCAGCAGTGTTCTGAAGGCATACACAAATAGTTGAAAGTTTTGATAAATTATCCATTACAGGCAGGGGAGATGCCTTTAGTTTGAAAGAGGCTGTAGTGATTCCTATTTTGAAAAAAAGAGGGTGCAGATAATTTGCGATAATTTTTGCCCTATATCTAATTTAACTATACTGTCTCTAAATTAATTGACACAGTTTTTATTCAACTTGGTAATTTTTTGGAGGACCATAATTTAGTAGATGAAGGGCAAGGTGGATTTAGAATGGGAAGTGGTACTGAAATATTACTGATCATAGTGCTAGATCAGATATATTTCTATCTTGATAAGAAAATTCCTGTATTATTGATTTCATTAGATATTTTGGTTGCACTTGTCCTCGCTGAACAGGAAGTATTATGTCATTGGTGCCAGTCAGTGGGTATCAAAGGGCCTGCCCTTTTATAGATGAAATAATTTTTGGTAGATCGTAGCTTTAAAGTCAAATATGGAGTGGAGGAGTGGCCTAGTAGTTGGGGCAAGGTACTTCAGGCCGGAAGGTCGGGGGTTCAAATCCCTCTAGAGGACAGCAACCTTGGGCCGGAAGGACTGGGGTTTCTAGTCCCACAGGTGCTCCTTGTGGTCTTGGGCAAGCCACTTAACCCTCCATAGCCCATGTTCCCTGTAAAATAGTTATCTCCAAGTTATAATGCCCTGTTCAATGTAATTTCAGTTTGTTCAATGTAAACCGCACTGATGCAGAATAGCGCGGTATATAAGAGAATGTAAATAAATAAATAAATAAATATGGAAATTTTTGGTCACAATAATACTTTTGGAGTGCCTCAACGGTCACCATTGTCCCCCATATTGTTTAACATTACCACTAGGAGGGACATGGTTTCAACATGGCTGCTTGAGGGTTAATGACCGTGTATAATAGTTATTTGGCCTTGATCCCTCTGCAGCCATGTGCTGTTTCTATTGAATTTTGGTTCTATGGTTGTAAGCATTCTTGGGGTTCCCGCCTGCCTGACAACGCAATTTATACACGCTCCTTCTTATTGTGGACTAAAGGAATAGTTATGTGAAGTTGTCACGGTAATGTATTTATCTTTCTGTCTCCCTTGGATTTTTTTTCTCTTTCAATTTCTTTCTGTACAAGCTTGTCTCTATATTTGTCTTGTTGTTTGATATAATTCAACAAATACATTTTTTAAAAAATATATATATACCGCCAACCATTTGGAAATATAGTTCATAAAAATGGGTATAAGATCCATATATACACAGATGATATTCAGCTGTAGCCCCACTGAAAGGGGATGCTGTAGATCAATTTTTCTTTGATACATTAATGAATGTTTGAATGAGATTAAGAGATGGTTGTTTCTTCAGTTTATTATAAATTGAAATTGTTCTATCAACTGAAATTTTATTTAGGAGACAGAGTTTAGGCTATTAGAACAGTCTTCATTAATGAGTGTACTTTGATTACTGTAATATGTTGTACCTAGGATTAAAAGGAAAGCGGCTAAAGAAATTACAGGTTATGCAAAATGCGACTGTGAGGTTCTTTATTAGGTGGTAAGAAAAAATGAAAGTGCTCAATCATTTTTGAAGAAATTGCACTGGATTTCCATTAAGGAAAGATGTTCCTAACATTTAAGATCCAGCGACAAATATTTCAGGGAGATTCCTTGTCACCACTACTGTTTCGTATGGCACTTAATCCAATGAATACTCCTATCAGCTCTTTGGGATATGTATTTAGCCTGAATCCTAAAGAAGGTAACAACCCAGTGGTAACATCCCATTTACTATTTGTAGACTATCTAAAGCTCTACAGTTCCAGTGACCAACAATTAGCAGAGCAACTCTGTCCAGTAAAAACCTTTTCCGATGACATGTTGATTTTTGGACTTGACAAATGTGCTAAGGCAATGCTTTTAGAGGAAAATTAAGCAAAATGACTGAGGGCTGTGACATCAAGGATCTTGAAGAGGAAGGAGTATATAATATCTCTGAGTAGAGAAAGGAATGATGCTCAAGCAGAAATTGAAAGAAAAGATCAGTAAAGAATACTACAGGATATTAAAATTGTTACTGAAAAGTGCTTTAACATCACAGAATAAAATACAAGCCATCAATCGGTTGACAATTCCTGTGCTCTCATACAACTTTGGGATTGTGGACTGGCCTCTAAAAGACCTTGACAAACTGGATGTGCAAACAAGAAAACTCCTCCATGCCCATGAGGTAATTTACAAGAATTGGTGTTTGCCAAGGCTGTACATCCTAAGAGCTGAAGGAGGGCTAGGCATCTCAGAGATTGATTACACATACAGAGCTACTATCATAGGCCTCCAGGCCTACCTAATAGCATCATTGGATCCAAATACACAAAAAGTGCTGAAATATGAAAGTAAACATCCAGAATGTGTCTCCATCATCAAACCTGGACACGCTTTTGGATGATTAGAAGGAATGAGTGAGAATCCACAACCATACACAGGGAAGAAAGTAAAAAAATGTGCAAAACAAGAGAAAAAAACTCTTCAAAGAATTAGATCAGCAAACAAGGAAAAACAAGTGACAAATACACAAATACAGTGGGAAATACAGTATGTTACTCCAGGAACCCTTTGTCAATCAAAAACGGACACATGAATGGTTAAGGAGAGAGAAACTGAAACCGAAGGATGAGAGATTGATAGCTGCAGCCCAGGACAGCAGATTACAAACAAGATTGCTTACAGTGAGCTTTGGAAAAACTGGCAAACCAGACACATATAGATTCTGTAAGAAAGAGCTGAAAATAGTGATTTACCTCGCATGCTTCATCTATTGGAAACTCTGTAAACACTGCAATATCACTGTGCCTGAAAAGCACTGGGATCATGATCCTAGAAGAATTACAGTGAATAAGAGGTTATGATCACCTGGGATGCTCCCATTCCAACTGATAAAAAGCTGAATGTGAGGAAGCTGAATACAGTGGTAAAGGAGAAGAACACCAGCATGGCACTGAGATGTTGAGAGTTCCAACATGTGAATCATGTTGAAAGGGAGAAAATCTTCAAGTACCAAGAAAATGCAGTCAGAGACCAAGAAAATGTGGCAGAAAGATACTGAGTTTTTTCCATCATGTTGGAAACCAAAGGCTTTATTAAGAGGAATTTCCAAGCACATCTACATAAATTGCCCATACACGTAACACTTTACGAACTCCAGAGGGAGGCTCTCTTGGCATGATACAAGTACTACACCAAGCATTAGCAGTAAATTTGAGAGACTGAGATCATACTCCACATACCCTGTCTTAGAAGTGAGATTCATGACTGTTGTGTGTGCTAAACTGACCCTTTTGGAGAAACTGCTCTGAAAGATGTTTTAAGTTTTTAGTGACTATTTTTAAAGCATTTAGATTAGGTAGACCTCTGTATTTGAAGAACAGGATAAATGACCCAGGATGATTGCTCCATTCTTCTCAGGGCAATTTTTAGGAGATACTGGGGGTGTCATATCTTCATTTGGAAATGTAGAGAGCAAGAACATTTAGTGTGATTAATCCTGAGTAGATGGAATGTTCTGCTTGCCTTTTTAAGAGAGGAGAAAAATGTAATGAATTTTAGAAAGGGACTGAAAACTTTATTATTCCCTGTTGAGGACTAAATCCACTATTGCTCTGTGCATGGATTACTGGGCTATTCTATTGATGATATTAATAATAAAGAATATATAGGATGATCATATATACTTTATTTGACAATATGTACTATTTTGTTATTGATATGTTTGTTTTTCTTGTTAGTCTATCCCTGAATCTGACTGCTGCTCTTTTATTTTAGACTTTGAGATTATCTTATTTGAAAACTGTTGTGAATAACTTTGATTATAAAAATGGTCTGCAAAAACGTTTAAATAAATGAATAAATAGATGCTTGCTGTGCATACATAGCATTTCTTGTGCTGTGTGTGTCTACAATATGCCAGCACAGTGTGCAGTCCATTAATAAAGATCAAATCTACATTCAGTATCTGTCTCCTACCTTATTTCCACATGCGTGCATATGTGGTGCCTGGTACCTTTCCTTGATCCTGATCTGATGAGGTGTGCCTTCTGCACATACAATGGGGACACTGGCTGCCCAATGTGAGTGCATGAGCTGTGACCCACTGCTGGATGGATGGGTGCATGACCAATGGCAATATATGAATATGGTGACACCTGTGTAATCGTTGCCATCCAACTCAGGCTGCACATGGCCATGGGTGGCTATGGACACCTCCTTCCAGAGGAGCTCTGTTGTGATGTATACTGTGGACAGATGCAGTGAACAGATGTGAAGGCACAAAGGGCACTTCCAGACATTGTGTGCATGCTGGCATGGATGTTGCTGGGCTCTTACCAGACATGTCTGTGTATCTGTGCCACTTCCTGCTGCCCACCCTTTCCCTGCACCATCCTGTGAATTGTAGCTATGACCATGTGCCATGTGGAGCGATGCCCTGGCCAGGAGTTGGGGGGGAACATGTCCTGTGTTCCTGTAGGGCAGTTTTGGGGACACAGCTCAGTAAGATGGCAGGCTGCAAGGGATAGTGGTCCAAGGGCCTTGGTGTAGGGTCTTGTGTTGCCACGGTACCATGAGGTGTCCAGGGTCAATATATCTGCTAGAACCACACTGGAGGGCATACAGCTTGCTGTTCATCCTTGAGCATTGCTGTGCCATCACCTGCTGTGTGTACGAGACAGTGGGAGAGCTACAGTGGCAGGTGCACAATAAAGAGCACAGGACATGTTCCTGAATTTAACATTTATTAAAGGCCAACATGGTCTGCTACCATGGTTGTACAGAGCTGATGAAGCACTACTTCCCCCTCTAAGAGTCTTGAGAAACTTGTCTTCACACAATTATCTTCTCATTTTACTGGCATAAATGCATTACACCCCAGACAATCTGGCTTTCATCCTGGTCACAGCACAGAGACTATCCTGACTGCTTTACTTAGTGACATCCACAATACTCTCAATCAAGGCAATATCACATTTGCAGTTTCTTTAGGTCTATCTTCTGCTTTCAGCTTGGTGGATCATTCTATCCTCTGTTCTCATCTCTATGATCTGGGTCTTTGAGGACCTGCTCTCTCCTGGTTACATTCATTCTTAATTGACCATTCTTTCTCAGCTCCCTTTGGTTCTTCCAGTGCCTATCCTCTTGCCTGTGGTGTTCCCCAGGACTCTGTTCTCATCCCACTTCTCTTTAATATTTTCATTGCCCCTCTTACTACCATAATACAGGATTCACTACTTACTACTACGCAGACAACATTCTTCTCACTTATCACACCCATCCAGGCATAACCCCAATTGAACACTTGCCTATCCAAAGTGGCCTCTTGGATTAGAAACAATCCGCTCTAAAACTGCTATTACATGGTTCACTAGAAACCTCCTCTGTTCTGGCTATTTCTTCCACTCTGGATAGTGTTTGTTTATGCAATTTCTTGATATACCGCCCACACTGAAGGGCATCAGAGCAGTTTACAATCACTACAAGCTGGTATTGGATACATTCCCTGGTCCCCAAAGGGCTCACAATCTATGTGTACCTAAGGCAACGGAGGGTTAAGTGGCTTGCCCAAGACCACAAGGAGTGCATATAGGACTAGAAACCCCAGTTCCTCCGGCCTGAGGTACTGTGTCCAAACCACTAGGCCACTCTCGCCTTCCTTTAGATATTTGGGTATGGTGTTTGCTTCCAGCTTCACATTTCGTAAACAAATCAGCTCTGTTATTCAAAGTTATTTTTACTCTGCATCAAATTCATTCCCTCTGCTCCTTCCTTAATTTCTCCTAACCATCCTCATCCTCAGCCTCATTACTCTTGACTGCCCTCACAAACAAACTAATAAAGAGCATTGACAAACCTCACCAAGGATTCATTCTGATTTTCTTAGAGATCAAAGCAGTCTTTGACTTCTTCCCCATAACATACTACTCCAATGTCTGCAACCTATAAGACTAAGAGATACAACATTAAAATGGTTCAGATCTTATCTAAGGGTGCGTTGACTGAAAGTAAAAATATGATCCAAAAAATCAGCCCCTTAAATGTAATACCAGGGAGTCCCACAAGGGTCCGCCTTATCCTCTCTGCTATTTAATATCTTCCTCCAACCAATCTGCACAATCATACAAGCACACAATATACTCTACCACATTTACACGGATGACGTAATGCTCTGTTCTCCACAACCAATCCAATAATCCTCTCCATAAAAAGATGCTTCAGGTCCATCACACAATTGCTATCTGAACACAATATGGTCATAAACCACAAAAAGACAGATATATTCTATACATCACCAAAGAGACAAACTTCACCCTACCTACTACTATAACCATTGCAGGCACATGGGTACAAGTAAAACCTGAAGTTCATTACCTAGGAGTAACATTAGACCAACGTCTGACCTTAACTTCACACATTGGCAACAACACAAGATCCATTTATCACAAAATAAAAACAGTGCAGCACCTCAAACCACTTCTGGATAAATAAGGCTTTCGCACAGTGTTTCAGGCAATCATATTCCCCCATTTGACTACTGTAACCTCCTCTTTCAAGACCTGCTGAATTATGCACTTCATCCCCTTCAACTGGCCCAAAACACAGGCACACGTATTCTCTGCAATGCCGTTACTTGGGCAGCTACATTAGTTACCCATCACAAAGTGAATAAAGCACAAGGTCATCCTCACAATATTCAAAGTCACTCACAGCATATCTTCTGTCAACCTCCAATCACTAATTTAAAAAACACCCAACAGATCCAGAAGAACAAACTCCCTGAACACATTTGCTATTCTCACAAACATGAAAAGCAAACAGACAACATCAAACAGGGCTTTGTCACTATATGCCCCGACTTTATGGAATGCACTTCCAGACAACCTATGTGCTATAAATGACCTAGCGGACTTCCAAAGGAAACTAAAACTGCATCTCTTCTTGGGACACTTCACTGATGAGACATACCTATAATATCTCACAAAGAACTAATAGACACCACTAAATATTAACATACCCTGACTATCCAGTAACCCATGTTATAGTTACATATTTAATGTTGCCTGTTACTTAGTTAAATATGTTTGATGAATAGAAACATAGGCCATGTGGTCTTTTTCTGTCGTCATATTTCTATCTAGTCTGTCCTTCCATATCAACAACTACAACAGTCCACTTTTTTCCTTGAGAGATCCTCTGTGTTTGTCCCATGCTTTTTTGAATTCAATTACTGTCCTCATTTCTACCACCTCCACTGAGAGACTATTCCATAGATCCACCACTCTTTCCATAAAGAAATATTTCTGCAAATCACTCCTGAATCTATCCCCCTTCACCCTCATCCCATGTCCCCTCGTAGCAGAACTTGCTTTCAGTTGAAAGAGGCTATCCCCCTGAACATTTATGCCATGGAGGTATTTAAACATCTCAATCATATCACCTCTATCCTGCCTTTCCTCTAAGGTGTATATATTAAGATCCTTAAGTCTGTCCTCATATGCTTTATAATGAAGATCACTAACCATTTTAGTAGCCACCCTCTGCACTGACTCCATCCTGTTCACATCCGTTTGAAGATGCGGTCTCCAGAATTGCACACTATACTCCAAATGAGGTTGCTCCAAAGACTTATACAGAGGCACTATCACCTCCTTTTTTTCTGCTAGCCATTCCTCTCCGTATGCACCCAAGCATCCTTCTAGCTTTTGCCGTCGCCTTTTCTACCTGTTTAGCTACTTTAAGATCATCAGACACAACCACGCCCAGGTCCTGCTCTTCTTTAGTGGACAAAAGTACTTTATCCCCTATACCAGTGATGGCTAACCTTTTTGAGCCCGAGTGCCCAAACTGCCGCACAAAACCAAAGAATTTCCTCAAAGTGCCAGCACGTCAATTTGCATAAATATTTGCATAATGCTAACATACACTAACTTTTAGTAAACATGTCTCTTAATGAGTGTATGGATAAAGACAGACTAAAAGATTTCTACATTACTATAATCCAGTGCCAACTGCCAGGCACATTAGGAACTACTACAAACACTGCCCATTTAGAACCAATAGCAAACCCGCCGTATCCTAACAGCACTACCAGGAGTCACAAAGCACCATACCATACCTATCAAAAGGCAACACTGCAAATATTAAACCAATACATTTCAGAGAACAACAATACATGACCTACTGGGGAAAGAGAACAAGTGGCAATGTCAAAAAGGAATTACATAAACAGAATACCTCAGCTCAGTTACACAGTTGCAATTGCTCCAGCCACTTTCTTCTGGTTTCTTCATGTTTTCTGCTAACTCTCCATCATCTGCTATCCATTTGTCCTTTCTTCTCTCTTCTAGTTTTTTTTTCCATTCTCTCTCTCTACATCCGCTTTAACATACTAATCTTTCTCCTTTTGCTCTTTCCTCATTCCTATTTCATCCACTCAAATTTTACCCCTCCATCCTCAATCCCCACTTACTCTCCCAATACCCGGCCAATTGTACATTTTTCTTCCCTCACACACAAAATATTTTTCCCCTCTCCATTTCATTCTCCCAGCCCCATCCCCTTCTAATCTCCCCCAACATCAGCTCCCTTTTAGTTCCAGCCCCACCCAGTATCCGCTCCCTTCTAGTCCCCTCATCAGTCCATTTCCAGTCCTAGCTCCCCCATCCATTTCCAGTCCTATCCGAGTCCCTTCATCAGCTCATTTCCAATACCAGCCTCCCATCAGCCCATTTCTAGTCCTTTCCTAGCCCCACCATCAGCCCATGTTAAATCCTAGCTCCCCTCCACTCAGCCCATTTCTAATCCAAGCCCCCCATGAGCCTACCTCCAGTTCTAGCCCCTCCATGAGTCCATTTCAATCCAAGCCCCCACCACAGCCCATTTCCAATCTTAGCTCCCCAACACCCAATTCTCAGTTCTATCCTAGCCCATCCATCAGCCCAGTTCCTGTCCTAGCTCCCTCCCCTAAGAGCCCATTCCAAGCCCCCCTTCCCATCAGTTATTTGCAGTTCAAGCCCCCTTCCACTCAGCCCATTTCCATTCCAAGTCCCCCTCCCCATTAGCTATTTTCAGTTCTAGCCCCCCACTTCCCCTCAGCCCATTTCCATTCCAAGCCCCGTCCCCATCAGCTATTTGCAGTTCAAGCCCCCCACTTCCCCTCAGCCCATTTCCATTCCAAGCCCCCTCCCCAACAGTTATTTGCAGTTCAAGCCCCCTTCCACTCAGCCCATTTCCAGTCTTAGCAACCCCAACCCATTACCAGTCCTAGCCCCCCATAGCCCACTCCGTCCTAATCCCACCAGCCCAGTTCCAGTCCGAATCCCCCATCACCCAATTTTCAGTTTAAGCACCCCATAGCCCATTACCAGTCCTAACCTACCCATCAGCCCACTCCCAGTCCTAATCCCCCATCACCCAATTTTCAGTTTAAGCCCCCCCATAGCCCATTACCAGTCCTAACCCCCCATCAACCCACTTCCAGTCCTAATCCCACCAGCCCATTTCCAGTCCTAATCCCCCATCGCCCAATTTGCAGTTTAAGCCCCCCCATAGCCCATTACCAGTCCTAACCCCCCATCAACCCACTTCCAGTCCTAATCCCACCAGCCCATTTCCAGTCCTAATCCCCCATCACCCAATTTTTAGTTTAAGCCCCCCCAGCGCCCATCACCACTCCTAACCCCCCAGCCCAGCGCCCATCACCACTCCTAACCCCCCAGCCAGCCCAGTGCCCATCACCACTCCTAACCCCCCCAGCCAGCCCAGTGTCCATCACCACTCCTACCCCCCCAGCCCAGTGCCCATCACCACTCCTAAATCCCCCCAGCCCAGCACTACTCCTAACACCCCCCCAGCCCAGCCCATCACTACTCCTAACCCCCCCCAGCCCAGCCCATCACCACTCCTAACCCCCCCAGCCCAGCCCAGCCCATCACCACTCCTAACCCCCCCAGCCCAGCCCAGCCCATCACCACTCCTAACCCCCCCAGCCCAGCCCATCACCACTCCTAACCCCCCCCCCAGCCCAGCCCAGCCCAGCCCATCACATCACCACTCCTAACCCCCCCCCAGCCCAGGGAAAATTAAAAAAAAAGAAAACCTGTCTGTTGCCGCTGTCGGGGCCGCCGCGGCAGAATCGAGCGTGCCGCGGGGCCCCCCTGTATCCGGCAGAGCCTGCCCTCCCCGTAGCAGCTCTCTCTTTGGAGCTGCAGTCAGACGCGCCGGCTTGCAGAGTGCGAGGGAAGAGTTTCTCCCTCGCTGCTCTGTTAAACCCGCGGGGGCTGATGGGAAGTTCCCATCAGCCCCCGCGGGCTTAACAGAGTCGCGAAAGGGAAACTCTTCCCTTCGCGCTCTGCAAGCCGGCGCGTCTGACTGCAGCTCCAAAGAGAGAGCTGCTACGGGGAGGGCAGGCTCTGCCGGGTACAGGGGGGCCCCGCGGCACGCTCGATTTTGCCGCGGCGGCCCCGACAGCGGCAGCAGACAAGTAAAATTGAAGAAAAAAAAACACCTAATTGCGGACCTTCCCGCGTGCCAGCTGCAAGGCCTTCGCGTGCCATAGGTTCGCCATCGCTGCCCTATACTATATTGCTCCCTTGGATTGCTGCAGCCCAAATGCATGACCTTACATTTTTTAACATTAAATCCCAGCTGCCAGATTCTAGACCATTCTTCAAGCTTAGCTAGATCCCTCCTCATGTTATCTACACCTTCCTGGGTGTCTACTCTATTGCAGATTTTGGTATCATCCGCAAAAAGGCAAACCTTACCTGACAGCCCTTCCGCTATATCACTAACAAAGATGTTAAAAAGAATCGGACCAAGGACAGATCCCTGGGGCACACCACTGGTAACATTCTTCTCCTCAGAGTGAGCCCCATTTACCTGTACTCTTTGTCGCCTCCCAGTCAACCAATTTCTAACCCAAGCAGTAACTTTAGGGTCCATCCCTAGGATGCTCAGTTTGTTCATAAGTTGCCTGTGAGGAACAGTGTCAAAGGCTTTACTGAAATCTAAATACACTACATCTAGGGCCCTCCCTCTGTCCAACTCCCTGGTTACCCAGTCAAAGAAATCAATCAGATTTGTCTGACAAGACTTGCCTCTGGTGAATCCATGCTGCCTTGGATCCTGTAGAGCCATGTTGATTATTATATAAACCGCTCTGACTTGTAGATATAGCGGTATATAAGGAAAGCTAATTACAATTTATTTCCAAATTGGATTATTGCAATGTCATCTATGCTGCCTTCCCAACTACCAGCTAAAAGGTTACAAACTGTTCAAAACACTGCTGTCAGATTATTTGCAATGCCTCAAGGTTCAATCATGTCACTCCTTTATTATTTTAATACCACTGGCTTCCAACTGATTTTCATATTCATTATAAAATTCTGACTATCACACACAGGACCCTACGGTGGTGGTCCCTCTTATCTTTCTTCCCTTATTATCCCACACTCTGCTAGCTAGTTTCTTTGCTCGGTTCGTGCCAAACGACTCTAGCTCCCCCCAGTCTCCAAAACTCACTATGACTCAACCAGACAATCAGCCTTTTACTATCATGCCCCCCCCCCACCTGCTCTCTGGAACTCTCTTCCATCTGACCTATGCCAGGAAATTTCATTCCATCAATTTAGGACTGACCTGAAAACCCATCTTTTCCAACAAGACTTTAACATTGAATCCTAGTTATTCTCACATTGTGACCCCTGCAGAATATTTTTTTTGTTTATATATGTTATGTGTAAGCTTTCTTTCTATTTGCTTTACCTTTTTAATTAGGAGTTCTTTTCTCCTTTTTATGATTTTTATTTGTAAACTACTCTGATGTTCAAAGGGCGGTATAGAAAGTCCTAAACTGTAAAACACAAACTATACTATCTCCCCCTCCCAGGCTGGAGCAGAGATGAATGCCCATGAGTTGGTTTAGGGCCACAACCATGGCATACACCTTTGCTCTCAGGCCTTCCAGGTACCATGACTGCCCACAACAAATCCCTGCTGCATCACCCATTCAAGGGATGAGAGGTGCTGTACAATTTAGGCATCAACCAAGGGCCAAGGGACCTTACGGTGGTGCACCTGGTCCAACTGGGGAGGTAGGCTGGCTGCCCATTTGCTGCATGGGTTCTACAGCCTGTCCACTTGCCTACCCTCCTCCCTCCCCCACCTCTCCTTCCTCCCATGCCCCACCCTGGCCTCAACCACCACTCCTCACACTCCTCCAATACCAACCTGAACTCCACCCCATCCCCTTTCCAGCTGTTCCCCCTCTATGCTCTGAAACTCCATGTGAGCCTTGCCTGCTGGCTCTTCTGCAATATCCAGTGCAGCCATCTCTCCTTCATCAAGGCACTGTTGCACCCCCCCCCCCCACTTCTCTCTATGCACTTGGACAAGGGTGATGGCCATATCGGTGCCGGCATTATTCTCCTCCTCTTCTCCCTTTGATGATATGGCCACCATCCATGGCAGTGAACTGTTGCTTCAGCTCCCACTGGCACTTGGTACTGTGTCTTTGTTGTGGTGGTGTCTTCCTCTGACTACAGAGATGCTATTCATATTGATGGCGGCCAGAACCAGTGTGACCCATTAGGTGAGCTAGGGGGTTGCTTAGAATGCCAACAATTCCAGGGTGGCTCATTGCCGCCCCTCTCTGGGTCCTGCGGCAATGACATTAAAACACACACTTACCTGAACTTGCTGACATTGTGCTGTGACCAGTTGCTTCCACTCCCTCTGACACAGACTTCCTATTTGCATGGGGGCAGAAGTGGCTGGTAGAAAGACGAGACCAGACTATGATCGGGCAGCAGCAGAAAAAAAATGGAGTCCAGAATAGTGCCAGAAAGGTAGGCAAGACCTCTGCTAGCAATCCAACTTTTGGTAAAAGACAGAGACAAAGGGAAATCCAAGCATCATAACAAGGTAATGGAAATTGGAGGGGAAAGGAGGTATAGGATAGGAAAAGATGATAGAAAGAGTAAAAAAGGGAAGGGCAAGGAAGTATGGGAGCGTGATGCAAGCAGACGGAAGGTGAGAGGGATGGGAAAGAGTGCAAGGGGGAGGGATGAAGGGTACATGCAAAGCATGAGAGTGCAAGGAGGAAGAGCAAGGAAGGAGGGAGGTCTTGTCAGACAAATCTAATTAATTTCTTTGACTGGGAGACCAGAGAATTGGACCAAGGGAGAGCCCTAGATGTGGTGTACTTAGATTTCAGTAAAGTCTTTGACACCATTCCACACAGGTGACTTATAAATAAATTGAGCACCCTAGGGATGGACCCTAAAGTGACTGACTGGGTTAGAAATCGGTTACGTGGGAGGCGACAAAGAGTACAGGTAAACTGAGCTCACTCTGAGAAGACCATGGACTGCCCGAAGAACAAACCAGTCAGTACTAGAGGAGATCAAACCTAAGCTTTGTTTAGAAGCTTAAATGACAAGACTTTGACTTTCATACTTTGGACACATCATGCGAAGAGAGAGATCATTAGAGAAAGACATCATGCTTGGCAAGGTAGAAGGTCAACGCAAAAGAGGAAGGCCAGCAATGAGATTTATCGATAAAATAACAGCAGTTATGGGATCCAGTCTGTCAACAATGAGCCGCCTGACTGAAGATTGAACACAATTTAGGACAACTATCCAGAGGGTCACCATGAGTTGACACTGACTTGACGGCACTTAACAACAACATTATTTTGTCTTTTCAAGGATCCATCTCACATCCGTGATAATGTCTTTCGTTCCTCTCCCTTTCCTGAACCCTGCTTGCACTTCAGGCTGTTCTCATTCCAGGTATGGTTGTAGTCTCTGCTCTTGATCTTGAATAGAATCTTGCTGGCATGTGGGATCAGAGCGATTGTGCTATATACAAGTTTATTTATTTATTTATCATTGTTAGTATGTTCTCTTACCTCATTGTACCTTTTTTGCACTATTGTTCAGCTTTTCTCAGCTGAGTAACTTACAGTATACCCCACCCCCTCCCCTCTGCCCACCCACCCCCTGGCACTCAGTCTCTTATAGCTGTTATTTGTTCATTACCTTGCTTATTCACAGATGCACCTAATCCCCTGTGGGCTCTCTCCCACCTATTTTTCTGGCCTCTGTTCTACTCTCCATCTCTCTTCTATGGATCCTCATCAATTTGTTTTCCTATTCTTCATACTCCCTAATTACCTCCCCTCCTACCAACACCTTCACTCGTCCCCTCCTTATCTCCCCTTTACCATCCTCACTTCCGCCTCCATTCTGTCTGCTACCCTGTCATCAGCTCTTGAGCTTCACCCGTTTCTCCCTCTAATTCAGCCATCTTCTCTCTAAGACAACCTCGCCCTCGTTATCGCCATACTGTCTCCTCTCTACCCGCACTCTTCTACTCCTTCTTTTCTCATCCGGAGATATCAACTCCAAACCTGCCCCCCCCCCCCCCCGACTTTTGTCACACTCTGAGAAGAGATCTTCATGCAACACCTCTAATCTTATTCATATCCCTTTCCTTTCCCCTCTCTCCCTTTCTCATGTGCCTTGTGAATCGCACACTCCATCTCAAATAAACTTGCTTTTACTCATGACCTCTTTATCTCTAATGCTCTCCTTCTTCTTGCTCTAACTGATACCTGGCTCCTCCCAGAAGACACAGCATCTGTTGCTGCTCTCTGTTATGGCAGTTATCATTTCTTTCACACGCCTCGTCCCACTGGCCATGGTGGTGGTGTTGGATTTCTACTTTCTCCTTCCTGCCACTTCCAACTCCTCCTGCTGCCTCAGTCTCACTCCTTTCTCTCCTTTGAAGTCTACTCCATCCACCTTTTCAGTCACCTACCTCTCTGGGTAGCTATTATTTATTGACTTCCTGATAAGTCCACCTCTACCTTTCTCACTGACTTTGACACGTGGCTTTCCTTCTTTCTGGATTCCTCTTCCCCTACTCTTATTCTCAAGGATTTTAACATTCATGCTGATAACCCCTCTGATCCTTATGCTTTAAAGCTCCTTTCCCTTACCTCTTCATTTGACCTTCAGCTTTGTTCTACTGCTTCTATTCACCAGCATGGCCACTGCCTTGACCTTGTATTTTTCTCTAACTGCTTACCCTCAAACTTCTGTACCTCAGTTCTTCCCTTATCTGACCATCACCTGCTAAGTTTCACTCTCTTTATCACCTGACACCTCATCCTGTCATCTCTAACCTCTTTAGAAATCTTCCTGCTATTGACCCTTTGGTTCTCTCCTCCACTGTTTCATCATCTCTTTCCTCCACTAATCATCTGAGTCTGTTGATGAGGCAGTAGCTTACTATAATGTTGCACTCTCCTCTGCTCTGGATGCTCTCACTCTGCCATGCCACATCCTGTGAGGTGTACTGCACCCCAGCCTTGGCTTTCATCCACTATACCTATCTACGTTCTTGTGCCCATTCAGCTGAGCGTGCTTGGCTCAAATCCCACTCCTTTGCATACTTTCTACACTTCAAGTTCATGCTTGTCTCTTTCCAGTCAGACATAGCACTCGCCAAACATGACTATTGTGCCCATCTGATTAATTCTCTTGCCTCTGACCTTTGCAGTCTCTCTATTCTCTTAGCTCTTTCCTCAAGGTGCCTATACCTCTTATCCCTCTCTCCCTTTCTCTCCAAACCCTAACTGACTATTTCCATGACAAAATACACAAGATCACCCTCCAATTCCCCACAAAGTCAGCTACCTCCCCTCCTCACTCCCAACTTTCCCCCTCTACCTCTGCTACCCTTCTTCCTTTTCTATGATCTCTGAGGAGAAAACCACACATCTTTTTTCCTCCTCCAAACTCACTACCTGCTCCTCTGATCCTATTACCTCCCGTCTCCTAAGCCCCATCTCCTCCACTGTTGTCCCTTTCATCTCTCATAGTCTCAACCTATTGTTCTCCACTGCAACTATCCTTGCAGCCTTCAAGTATGCTGTAGTTACACCTCTCTTCGAGAAACCCTTACTTGATCCTACCTGTCCTTCTAACAATCGACCCATCTCCCTCTTCCCCTTAATTTCTAAACTACTTGAACTTGCAGTTCACTGCTGTTGCCTTGACTTTCTCTCCTCTCATGCTCATCTGGATCCTTTACAATCTGGCTTTTGTCCTTTACATTCTACTGAAACGGCTCTTGCCAAAGTCTCCAGTGACTTGTTTCTGGCAAATTCCAAAGGCCTTTACTCAGTCATCATCCTCCTTGACCTTTCTGCTGCTTTTGACACTGTTGACCACAACCTTCTCCTTGATACCCTGTCCTAACTTGGTTATAAGGACTCTGTACTATCCTAGTTCTCCTCTTATTTCTCCCATCGCTCTTTCAGTGTTTGTTCTGGAGGATCCTCCTCTGCTGCTATCCTGCTCTCAGTTGGTGTACCACAAGGATCTGTCTTGGATCCACTCCTTTTCTCTCTATATACCCAGTCCCTTGGTGCGCTCATTTCTTCCCATGGCTTTCAGTACCATCTTTATGCTGATGACGCCCAGATCTACCTTTCTACACCTGAAATCTCTCCGGCAATCCAGACCCGGATCTCTGCCTGCCTTTCTGACATTGCTGCTTGGATGTCTTACCGCTGCTTGAAATTGAACACAGCCAAAACCGAGCTGCTTATTTTTCCCCCTAAAACCTCCTCTCCTCTTCCTCCTTTCTCAGTTGCTGTGGATAACTTTCTACTTCTCCCTGTTTCCTTGGCTCACAACCTTAGGGTTGCCTTTGACTCCTCTCTCTTCTTCTCCACACATGTCCATCTGATAGCTAAGACCTGCTGTTTCTTTCTTTATAACATCAACAAAATCCACCCAATCCTTTCTGAACACATTACTAAGGCACTTATCCACTCCTTAATCACCTCCAGTCTTGACTATTGTAACCTACTCCTTGCTGGTCTCCCTCTGAATCATCTATCTCCCCTTCAATCTATTCAAAACTCTGCTGCACAGCTAATGTTCCGCTAGCCTTGTCATGCTCATATTACCCCTCTTCTCAAGTCACTTTATTGGCTCCCTATCTGTTTCCGCATCCAGTTCAAACTTCTCCTACTGACCTATAAGTGCATTCACTCTACAGCTCCTCACTACCTTTCCTCTCTTACCTCTCCATACACCCCTCCTCGGAAACTCTGCTCTTCTAGCAAATCACTTCTATTGCTAACTCTAGACTTTGCTCCTTTCACTTTTCTGCACCTTACGCCTGAAACAAATTACCTGAGTCTGTACATCAGGCGTCTTCTCTGACCCTTTTCAAATCCAAGCTGAAACTCACCTCTTTGCTGCCACTTTCGTATCTTGACTCACCTGATCTCCTTGTGTTTCCCTTGTGTTGTCTGTCTCAACTAGATTGTAAGCTCTGATGAGCAGGGACTGTCTCTTACATGTCTGCAGTGCTGCGTACGTTTTGTAGCGCTATACAAGAACTCAGTGGTAACAGTAGTAGTAACAGCAATGCGTTATCTGATTTTTTTGACTGCTTGTTGCTTCTTTATTGATAGTTGATCCAAGTAGGTTAAAGTTGTCCACTATGCCAATTTCTTCTCCCTCAACGATGAACTTATTGATTTTGCCAGTTGTCAGGATCTTTGTCTTCTTTACATTAAGTTGCAGTCCCATTTTAAGATTGTTCCTTGATCTTGAGAAGCAAATGTTTCAGATCATCTTCATCTTCAGCCAGTAATGTGGTATCGTCAGCGAAGGCTGTTGAGTCTCCCACTATTCTTCACACCTCTGTTGTCTTCATACAGTCCTGCTTCTCTCATGATTTGTTCTGCATATAAATTAAACAGGGAAGGAGAAAGTGTGCAGCCTTATCGTACACCTTTGCTGATTTTAAACCATTCTGTTTCTCCTTGTTCCGTTTTAACTGTTGCTTCTTGATCAATGTAAAGGTTGTGCAAGAGAATAATCAGGTGTTCTGGTATACCCATGCTTCTTAATGTGGCCCAGAGTGTTTCATGGTTTATGCAGTCAAAAGCCTTACTGTAGTCAATAAAACACCTATAGCTATCCTTTTGGTATTCTTTAGTCTTTTCAAGGATCCATCTCACATCTGTGATGATGTCTCTTGTTCCTTGCCCTTTCCTGAACCCTTCTTGCACTTCAGGTAGTTCTCGTTCCAAGTATGGTTGTAATCTCTGATGAATAATCTTCAGTAGAATCTTGCTCGCATGTGGGATCAGAGCGATTGTGTGATAATTCCCACAGTTAGTTGGATCCCCTTTCTTTACTATTGGTATAAACATAGATCTTTTCCAGTCAATTGGCCATGATGATGTCTTCCAAATTTCCTGGCAGAGTCTTGTAAGTATGGTAACAGATGCATCAGATTGTACTTTTATGGGAATGCCATCAATGCCTGGTGCTTTGTTCTTTGATGAGGCTTTCAATGCTGCTTCCATTCTTCTTTCATCACCAAAGGTTCTGCGTCATAAGATACAAGTTGAAACAGCTGTTGGTCTACTTGACCTTTATCACATAATAACTATATATTCTTGCCACCTTTTCTTGATCTTCCCGGCATCATTTAACATGGATCCTTGAGCATCTTGTAATATTCCAATTTGAGGCTGGAATTTTTTCTTTAAATCTCGTAGCTTTAGGAAAGCCGATTGTGTGTTCCTCTAATAGTTTCTGCTTCTATTTCCTTGCATGAATCATTGTAGTACTTTGTCTTGTCTTCTTGCATGTTGGAGAGTTCTATGCTTGCCTCTTTCTCATCTGGCTTTAGCTTCTCTGTGTTTCTGGGCAATTTTCAGAGTGAGTTTGGTCATCCATTTGGACTGTTTTTGCTTTTTTTCACTTTTTCTAGAGATTTCTCACTTTCTTCCAACACAACCTTCTTGATGTCATCTTGTAACTCTTCTGGAGTGCTGCCATTTGTATCTAAAGCAGCATATTAATTTTGCAAGCAGTCTTTAAATTCTGGTGGTACATTCTCATGGTCATATTTTGCTACATTCATGAGTGGCTTGCTCTTTTTTTCAACTTTAGCTTGTTTGCATATTAGTAGTTGGTGATCTGTACCACAGTCAACTTCGGATTTTGAGTGTGTTGATGTTACAGAGCTTTTCCAATATTGACTTCCACAGATGTAGTCAATTTGATTTTTGTAAAATCCGTTGGTTAAAGTCCATGTGTACAGTTGCTGCTTGTGTTGCTGGAAGAAGGTGTTTGAGATGAATAGATCATTGGTCTTGCAGAAGTCTATCGGTGTTTTTCTCCTGCTTCATTTCTGTTGCCAAGTCCATATTTTCCAATGATTTTGCCACCTTTGTTGCCAACTTGTGTTCCAGTCAGCCATGACTATCAGGCTATCCTGTTTGCATGTTCTGTCAATTTCAGCTTGTACTTGTTCATAGAACTCATCATCAATTTCATCCTCTTCTGCAGCTGTTGTTGGGGCATATACTGGAATTGTAGTTGTGGTGATAGGCATTCTTTGTAGATGAACAGAAATTAAGCGTTCACTGATTGCCTTTATAATTAAGAAGAAACTTGCAAGAACTGTAATGAAATATAATGCAATGCAATTGTTAAGTGCTGTCAAGTTTGTGTTAACTCAATACTATTTCTTTTTGGTCTTTCATTTCTAGCATTGTATACTGATCCTTAATGCAGAGTGTCTAATGCCAATCTATTTCAGTTTACCGATATACTCAACAGATCAAGTTGTACATGTTCCATTTCATTCATGAGCACCTCCAATTCCCCTTGCTTCCTGCTCTGTATGTACCATGTCCTAATTTGTAAGATATCTTTGTAGCTTCTGACTCTCATTTTATGTGCAGCTTCATCACCATTCTGATGTCTGAGGGCTTTGATCTAAACACATCAACAATGCTGGCTTTACTCTGAAAAGTTCCTTCCCTCTAGCCAGTTGACTGTCTTCTGCCCCTGGGGGTGTCTCATCTTCTTTTCCAGTCCTCTAGTGCAATTTGTTTTGGTGTGATTATCTATTGTGGTTTTGTGATAAGATATGGAAGTAGATTGCTGGGTCCTTTTTTTTGTGTGTATTGTTTAAGTTTAGTGTTGGTGCTTGTTGTCATAGAAATGTTTAAATCCTGCTCGATGACAGCACCCTTGGACTGGAAGGACTGGGGTTTCTAGTCCCAGAGGTGCTCCTTGTGGCCTTGGGTAAGCCACTATAACCCTTCATTGCTCTAGTACAAAAAGAGATTATGAACAAGGGGAAACAATTTACATATATTTTCCCCTTGTTCCTAATTTTTTTTTTTTTTTTGTGTATATATGTGTACACATGTGCCTGCATGTACCTTGCTTTGACTGGTACAAAAGTGGTATATAAGGCCTCTAGTACACCTGCAAGACTTCCTGAGCATCATTCAAGCCATTATCACACCACATTTTGCACATATCACCCTATCTAGGCAAACTACACTGGCTCCCTATTCAATGTAGAATAAACTATAAATTAATAATAACCACCTTTAAAGCATTAAATAACACTGCCCCAGCTACCCTAAATAAACTACTCACTAAAGACACAGCCCACTCTGCACATAGAAGAGGCAACGCTAATAAAATAAGGATCCCAAAAGAATTCACAAAGACCAAAAAAACAACCAATAAAAAAAAGCATTCTCCCACACAGCACCTATACTCTGGAACTCACTACCAGACGAAATCAGACCTATGCAAAACCTTAAAAACTCACCTCTTTATCTCCCACTACCGTCCACTGGCAAATTCCCAACACCAAAATGAAAAGGGATAATCTATATAACACTTAGAAACTAACACTGCAACTGCCTTATGATATTATGACCTTTGACACTGTCTATCGATGTTTTTATATATCTACCTTCTCTGCTGAACTTATTTTTGCTAACTGTACATAGTTCTCCATAGTTTAAAAGTTTAATTGTTAATGTACATAATTCATGCAATGTTCAATGTAAAAACAGAAATGTCTTTCTGTCCCCTTAACTGTTATATGTAAACTGCACCTGATCACCGGAAGGTTGCGGTATATAAAAGTTTGTTAAATAAATAAATAAATAAATAAGCAAGCCTAGTTCAATAAGTGTGATCCTCTGCTGTCAACACCTTCCCGTTCTATTGGAGCTTAGATGGGTGGTTTGTTTTGGTCTAGTATATCGCCTGAGACCTGCTCATTTTGGGAGACCCTGCCAATAGTTAAGCTAGCTTAGCGTTCAGCATCACCAATGCACTTAAGCCCTCACAGCAGGACAAGCTACAAATCAAGTAAGGGTTTGTCAAAGTACCCAGCCATTGTTAAAGAAGCCGCTGTCGAAGTCTCAGCTCAGTTTGACAAGAGGCTTTATTACCGGTGCAGTGTTCCTTGGACCTCCTGGGCAGCGGTGAGCGAGTCCTCTTTAAAAATGCCTAGGTACTTTAACAACAATAAAAGGGGTCGGCTTTAGCATCCAAACCGTCCTTAGCATACTTGGAATAGTAGTCCTCGTGGTCGGCTCGCGGTTACATTTTCTCTTCCTTAACCGCCTGATAAATCGGGATAACTTCCGTCCCGCTTAGGGTTCCCTCAGGATGCCTCTCATGAGAGCCGAAAATTCGAGACGCGTGGTCAGCCTAAGCATAAAAGCAAATTATAAACAGTTCCTAAACTTTGTGACTAGGTTTGATTGACAACGATTAGGGTACCGGGTGACGTTTGCACTGCTGTTACAGTTTGCCTTCTTGTTTGCTAAATCGAATATTTTCCTCATCTAAAGAGCCGCTGCTTCGGCAGCGCCACGACCACGGCAGAGGACGCTGCAAAATGCCGTCCCCCGGAACGGGAAGCAGCACGCGCTCCGCTCCATTCCATTCCATTCCATTCCCACCGTCTCGAGGCGCTGTTGACGGTTTCTATGGCGACGGGGCCGCGTCGGACTCTGAGCCTCGGCCTGAAACGCCGGCAGCAAAGGAGCCGAAGGTAAGAGAGAGTAAGTAGACTGCAGAGGGAATGCAGCAGAAGCAGGGGCCGGGGGCAGTGCCCGGCTCAGGAGGGCACTCGGGGCATGCTGCAGGGGTGAGGCAGCGCTCGGCTCAGGGATGAGGGGCATGATACAGTAGGAGCGGCAGACGAGGTGCAGGCTAGGGCCAGATACGTTTTTGTTTTGCTTATTAAGTGTAAGCTTCAACTTTCTAGATTTTATGAGCATTTTGGAACAGCATTAGAGAAGATTGAAGTGGGAAGGCGCAATCATATGGAAATATGAAAATGACAGTTTGGCTTACTATTCTAAATTGTCTTGAAAGTATCCGTATATTGGATTCCTTTTTCTCCATTCGTTCGGAGACTATTTTTGTGTCGAGTCGTTTTATGCTAATGAACATGACTTTTTGCCACTTTACTTAGATTTGTGGTAAGGGTGTGTGACAACTAAGCAGTACTTTCATTAACTTGAGGAACTTTTCACCCTGAGAAAGGAATAGAAACCAGAGAATTAAACACTTTGACAATTGTAATCCAGAACTGCTAATTTATATTGCTCTTATTTTTTTCTCTCTAGGTCCCAGCTTGATAATGCAGTAAATTGGATTCCAGTACAGTATTCCCTAGAATTTGTTTTACAGTCTGAATGTATCAGGAATAACTGTAAACATTCATTATGCCCATGGCTAAAGTGCCAATGCACCTATCACCAGCAGTGTCAAAACCAGAGAGCAGAAAATTGAAAAACACCCTGTCATGGTTTGGAGAAGAAACTGCAAATCAAGGTTTATTCCCAGGTACAATAAATAAATAAATGCCTTTAAATATGTAGCCAGTGTTTATTGATCTGGAATTTGCATAGCTTTCATCTGTGCATTTGACAAGTTGCATTCATTGAATGCCATGACTTTGTTTTCTCTGTGTTTGAATTTGACAGTCCATACTTTAAGTCATTGCTGCCGCTGTAGTAACAGAAGAACCTTTTGCTTGATGACTGGGGGTAAAAGCAGATGCTGATTAATATAACATAAAATGAACTAAGACCGATTAATCTATAACAAAGGCAGGGTTTGGTATCCTCAACCTGATTTCACAAATACAGTCTTCAGTTTCATTATTTATGATGTCACCGATCTGACTGCCATTAGTTTATTATGTATACAATACATGGGTGTCCTCTAGTTTATTGCTTAACT
Organism: Ichthyophis bannanicus; assembly: GCA_033557465.1. Classification (NCBI taxonomy): domain Eukaryota; kingdom Metazoa; phylum Chordata; class Amphibia; order Gymnophiona; family Ichthyophiidae; genus Ichthyophis; species Ichthyophis bannanicus. The sequence continues at coordinate 143,767,688 of CM066040.1, forward strand.
ATAGGTATCTTCATTATCTATCATTTATTTATTTCTGGACATTTGCTATACAACTTTTCAAAGTCTATCAGAGTGCTTTTCAGTTATAATACAATTTAAAATTTATAAAAAGGGGTTAAAATACAAAGTAAAATCAGGAGTAAAAGGAGATGGAGAAATTAGGTGAGAAGGAGCAGTATGGGTAAAAAGTAATATTATAGAAGGGTGATTATGAAGAAGTTTTGTTGCATTGGTGCTCGCCAAAGGCCTGCATGAAGAAGAAGCTTTTCAGATTAGTTTTGAACTGTTTATAGTTTGACTCTATGAGATGGAAATAAAGAATTCCAGAGCAATGGAGCTGCATAGTAAAAGGCATAGAATCAAGTGGTATTGCAATGAATTCGGTTTGCTGGGGGAAGGTATGGTGTTCAGAGCGGGTAGGCTGAGAGGGGAATGAGGTAAGATGAGAAGAAAAGTAAAAGGGAAGGCTGATGTAAATTGATTTTTGCATGATAATCCATCTTCTAAGTCATCCAGTATGGGGGTTCCGGTGATGTCAGTAGACAAGATTGACACCTGAGAACTGTGCTCCAGCAACCGAGCTTTTACCACAGCCTACAAGCGAGAATCCCCAGGGGCAATGTGTATAACAATAGTGGAACTGCTGCAGTGCTTGAAAATGTTAGTCCGGAAAAAAGTGGAAGATCCCAAGCATAAGAAAACAAGCAAGCGCAAAATTGGCAGCACGGAGATCCAAGATGGCGTTTTACAGAGGCAGCCGTTCCTGACGTTGTTTCCTAATGCCGCGTCGGAGGAAGGTTCAGTTTGGGTTAGTTCCTCAGACTTCCCTGCCAGCTCCCTCTGATTTACCTGTTGTCGTTCCTTTGGACGTTTATCTTCGTCGAGAAGTTTAGCCACAGTTGGGGGTGAGAAGCCCGGCTGAGAGCTCGCTGGAGCCGGTGAGCTCAGCATCCCCTTCGGGCAGTGACCTAACGCCCCTGGAAGTGAGGAGACCTCCGAAGCAAGCATGTGTAGGGGTTCGTCTGGACGGCGAGGAAGCTGAGGCGCCTTACAGAGGTGAGCCTTCAAGTTTGCTGGGGTCGCCACTGAACTTGACCGCGAGTGAGGGAGTGCCCTCGCGATTTCCTTTTGTCCCGGAGATGCTTGGAGTGCAGCGGTTGACGTCTGAAGCAAGGGGAGCAGCTTCTTCACCAGCACCAGCCCCTGAGATGACATTAACTACAGTTGAGCAGTTGCCCTTTTCCTTTGAGTTGCAGAGACCATTGCAGTTTACCCTGGAAGCCATTTGGTCGGCTATTAAGCAGCTAGGTGAGGCTGCTATTCCTCAAGTTCAAAGCTTGCAAGTCCAGGTGGTACGGACTGAGAGGAACTGTTCTTTGAATTCTGAGTCTATTGAATCTCTTAAATCTGCTGTTACTGAATCTTCTGCCCAAGCTGAGCATTTGGATTCTCAGGTTGAGGCATTGATTGAAAGATTTCGGGAACATGAGGAGTCTGATGGAAGCCCTGGATAACCATTCAAGATTGACTAATTTACGTATGATTAATTTTCCAAAAGTGGCAGGTATTTCTGCTAAAGAAATGTTTAAAGCTTATATGTTAGAGGTTCTTGAGGTTTCCCCTGAGCTCTGTCCATCATTGGTTAAGATATAATATATGCCTACGGGTCAAAAGGTTTCCTCAGATGTTGATGTACCTGGTTTACAAGTGGTAGATGTTTTGAATGTTACTTCTAGGTTAGAGTCATCGGATAAGGATATAGCTTCCCCCGCTACCTGTTTAGTAACCTTTGCCTTGGCATCAGATAGAGAATGGCTTCTAAAAAGGTTTTTTTAAGAAGAGGAATGTTGCTTTTAAGGGCTGCCTGGTCCGCATGTTTCCTGATTTAGCTAGGGAAACCCAAAGACACAGGAAAGAATTTTTAATCCTGCGCCCGAGGGTTTCTCAATTGGGTGGGCTCTTCATTTTAAAATATTCCTGTAAATGTCTTGTTAGAAGGTAACTCTTATATTTTCTTTTTTCCATCTCAATTAAATTCCTTTTTAAATGCCCGAGGGGTTATTAGTGGTGGATCTGTCGCCTGTTCTACTCCGTCTTGACTGAAGTTGGCTGATATGTCTCTGTATATTTCCTATTAGAGTTCATTGTTGTATTATTTTTCTATTTTCTTGGATCCCACAAGTTGTGGGCTAGAGCGGGAATTTCAGGTTACTTTATTTCTTCTGAAATTTTTGTTATATGTTGAATAGTCTCTGATTTCTCGATTTCCTGTGCAAGTGATTGTATCCTTGTAATAATTTGTATATTCTATAAATATAAAAAAAAAAAAAAGAAAACAAGCAGAGGACCCCAGCATGGAGTAGAAACATATGAAGGTGGGCGGAACTCATTGGAAGAGAATCCAGGGACTGAGAACAAAGTTGTTGAGAGGGGTAGTAAGGTTGGTGAAATGGAGCACTTTATCAAGGATGAGATGGCCGAACGGTTCAGGAAGTTCAAAAGTGAAATCAAAGCCGAAAAGGGAACAGTGTGCAGGAAAATAAGAGACTGCTGCAGAAATAAGAGCGGACATTGCTGAAATAGGGGTAAAAATGGAAGAAATGGAGTAGTGTGTGGCGGAGCATAAGGAGCAAACAATGAACTTGGTTAAGGAAGAGTTATAGAATAATAATAGAAACAGAAATATGACGACAGAAAAAGACCACATGGCCTATCTAGTCTGTCCTTCCATAACAACTACAACAGTCCCCTTTTTACCTTTAGAGATCCTCTGTGTTTGTCCCATGCTTTTTTGAAATCAGTTACTGTCCTCATCTCTACCACCTCCACTGGGAGACTATTCCACGGATCCACTACTCTTTCCGTAAAGAAATATTTCCGCATATCACTCCTGAATCTATCTCCCTTCACCCTCATCCCATGTCCCCTCGTAGCAGATCTTGCTTTCAATTGAAAGAGGCTCTCTCCCTGAACATTTATGCCACGGAGGTATTTAAACATCTCAGTCATATCACCTCTATCCCGCCTTTCCTCTAAGGTGTACATATTAAGATCCTTCAGTCTGTCCTCATATGCTTTATAATGAAGACCACTAATCATTTTAGTAGCCACCCTCTGCACCGACTCCGTCCTCTTCACATCCTTTTGAAGGTGCGGTCTCCAGAATTGCACACTATACTCCAAATGAGGTTGCACCAAAGACTTATACAGAGGCATTATCACTTCCTTTTTTCTGCTAGCCATTCCTCTCCGTATGCACCCAAGCATCCTTCTAGCTTTTGCCGTCGCCTTTTCTACCTGTTTAGCTACTTTAAGATCATCAGACACAACCACGCCTAGGTCCCGCTCTTCTTTAGTGGACAAAAGTACTTCACCCCCTATACTATATTGCTCCCTTGGATTGCTGCAGCCCAAATGCATGACCTTACATTTTTTAACATTAAATCCCAGCTGCCAAATTCTAGACCATTCTTCAAGCTTAGCTAGATCCCTCCTCATGTTATCTACCCCTTCCTGGGTGTCTACTCTATTGCAGATTTTGGTATCATTCGCAAAGAGGCAAACCTTACCTGAAAGCCCTTCCGCTATATCACTAACAAAGATGTTAAAAAGAATCGGACCAAGGACAGATCCCTGGGGCACACCACTGGTAACATCCTTCTCTTCAGAGTGAGCTCCATTTACTTGTACTCTTTGTCGCCTCCCACCCAACCAATTTCTAACCCAAGCAGTAACTTTAGTGTCCATCCCTAGGGTGCTCAGTTTGTTTATAAGTCGCCTGTGGACTTATAATGCAGTGCTCATTTAAAAAACGGAGATGGAGACCAGGACACAGAGGAGCAACATCTGAATTTGAGGAATCCCAGAAGGCCTAGATTATATGGATGCCAAAGCAGTGGTACAGAATACATGTAAGATCTTATTATATGACTCAGAAGATGGCTCTGAAGAGGTCAAACTTGAGTGTGCACATAGGGACCTGGGCCTAAAAGACAGCACAGGCCTAGGGACATTATTGCATGTCTACATCATTATGCAGTTAAGGAAAACTGTCATCAGGTGTCGAGGAGCGGCAGAAGGAAGCAGCCCCGTGGTGCTGAAGCTTGAAGCTTAGTGCCACAGGGCTGTTTGTGGCTATTACCGCAGCTGTCTGTCCCAGAGAGGAGCGATAGTGGTGGCAATGGGCACTGCGGGGAGGGCGCAAGGGATGAGGTTCGCCTAGAGTGTCTCATCTTGTGCTGGCCTGTTTGTGCGGTTCCTACAGACCTATATTTTTATTAAATGCAGATTTTAAAATTTTTGCAAAAATACTGGCAAATAGATTGGCTCCCCTTTTGCCTGATATAACAGAGAAGGAACGATCTGGGTTTGTTCCTGGAAGGCAAACAGTCGATTAAATTAAGAGAGTTACATTTAGTCCATGGTGCAAAAGAGCAGAAGGTTCCAATGATGCAGTTAACAATAGATATCAAAAAGGCGTTATGACTTTCACATATTGCGTTTTAAATGAAATGGGAATTATAGACTATTACTGAGTTTTAAATAAATAGGAACTGGGCGATTCGTACAAGAGTTACATGTCAAATTGGTAGCTAGAATAAAGGTGAATGGCCTGTATTCGGAGAGTTTCCCTTTGCAAAGGGCTATTTATCTATTAGTATTTGGCTCACGCTGTGTCCCTGGAGAGCTTACAATCTAAGTTTGTACCTAAGGCAGTTAAGTGACTTGCTCAAAGCCACAAGGAGTACCAGTGGGATTTGAACCATGGTCTTTCTGGTTCTAGGCTGCTGCCCTAACCACTCAGCTACTCCTCCATTACAGTTATTCATTTATTTATTTATTAGTATTTAGCTCATTTCCAGTGGTAGTAGACAGGGTTGCCTTCTGCTCCCAATATTATTTGTTTTTGTTATGGAACCTTTTGCTTAGACTATTAGGATAAATGTAAATATTTCAGGAGTGGAGGTGGGGTTATATGAACACAAGATTTTGGTATTTACAGATGATGTTTTACATACAGTAATTTGAGTTACTCCTTACCAGTAATCTTGGAGCTGGAAGAATATGGGAAGATATCAGGGTTTAAAATAAACTTGGATTAAACAAAGGCCCTTGATATTAACCTGGAGAAGGAGGCAAAAGAGTGACTGAGAAAATAATATCCTTTTAGATGGGCAGTTAGATTGACTAAACTGGGAGTGCAGATCCCTGGCAGACTGGACTAAAGTCTATGATATTAATTACCTATCACTGATCAAAAAGGTGCTTCAGGCTTAAATTAGCTGACAACAGTATGAGTTTTCTTGAATGGGGAGGTGACTTCCGTCAAAATGAATGTACTGCCATGGTTGCTCTACCTTTTTCAGGCATTACCGACTGCTGTGCTGGATAAGGTACTGCAGAATTTACAGCAGAAAATTAAGACATTCATTTGGCAAAGGAAAAAAACAAGATTGGCAAAAAGAGTTTCAATGGGAGGGAAGGATTGGAGAGGGGGGTGGCAGTCCCAAATATTAAAGGATATTATATAGCAGCATAACTCAGGCATATACTTCAGTGGAAAGAAGGCAAAGACAGGAAAAGATATGTACAGATTGAACAAGCATATAATCCAAAATACCCAATCCAATTCTGGCTACGGATGGAGGTCACCTGCAAATGAGGGGAGTAATGTGGGAACCCCTATAGTTCCCATATAATGGGAATATGGCAGCAGGAGAAAGAAAGGGTGGAGGGATGAGAGAGACTATTTCTGTTGACATTCATAAGATAGAATTCTATGTTTATAGCTAGTAATAAGGAGTCTGGTTTTATTAAGTGAGAAGAGAAGGGACTTAGAACTTGGGTTTTGTTTTTTTTTTTTAAATTCTTTATTTTCGTTTTATAACAACAAAGGAAAGGAAGACATACAGCTAAAAGACAAATACATAACGTGTAATACATACACCAAAGTAAACCCCTACCACCCCCCTCCCCCCTGCTTCTTCTCTAGAAACTGAGCATTCCCGAAGCGGGCGTGCACTTACATTATTATATTACAAAACCTAACGGTGATCTAAAACATGATGAGTGCACATTATACAGGCATATTGGAGCAATGAGCAGATTGTACATAATCATTAAGCATCTGCCATTTAGACAAGCAAGAGTGAGTTTGGACATGGGGAATAGCTCTCCGAGGTATCTGCTCATATTTACTATATAAGCAGACGAGATTCCACCATTCATTGACAGTAAGTCGAGAGCTATCCTTCCAATTCCTCGTGATTAAGCATATGGCTATACCTAGCATGAAATCAAGGAGAAAGCGACCCTTCTTAGGAAGAGAGGGGACCTCCGCCGCAGAGCGGAGTCCCACGACCTTCCAAGAGAGAGGTTCATGAAAGTGTAAGATAGATTGAATACGACCCCAGACCCGCCCCCAATAGACCTGCAGTTGAGGACATTCATAAATAACATGAGCGAAGGATCCCACAGCAGTATGGCAAGACCAACACAGGTCCCTAGCATTTGGGTTCCATTTGGCTATTTTTTCTGGGGTATAAAAGCATCTGTGCGCAAAGAAGAAGAGAGTTTGGGTGACAGAGGCAGACCGGGAAACCCGCACTACTTTACTCCAAAACACGCTCCATTGCACAGGGGTTATAGTGGTTTGCAGTTCGCGCTCCCAGGCTTGTTGGGCTCTAAAAGTGTCCGTATCTGTACCCTGACAAAGTATTTTATAGAAATTAGAGGCTACCCCATGTGTACTACTAATGGAATGAACTATCTCTAATAGCCCATCCTCAGTAGGGGCAGAGGGCGGCATGATTCGAGCACTTTTGAGGCAGTGTTGAAGCTGCATCAATTGAAAGTAGTGTTTCGCTGGTAACGCAAATTCCTTTTGTAAATCCGAAAAGGTTTTCCAACGAGCTGCGGAGAAAAGCTGTTGGGGTGTCCAGATCCCCCTGGAGTACCAGGGTTTCCAGGCTATTGTTCTATTTAGGACTTGAATTCTGGGGTTATTCCATAGCGGGAGTCCGTCCTGAGGACATACATTCGGGCCCAGTGATAGAATGAGAGTGTTAAAGGCCGCAAGAGTATCGACAATCATTGGTGGATGGCGGGTGCCTACTTGATAGGACATACCGGGGAGATGGGTCAACGGAATTGGGCTACTAAGCTCCTCTTCGATGTCAAGCCAAACTGGTCGGCGGTCTGTTGAGGTATCTAGCCATCGGGCACCTTGCTTAAGTAGAAAGGCTTGATGATATCTAAGAAAATCAGGAAATCTGGTACCCCCTCGTTCCTTTGCAGACTGCAGTTTATGTTTAGCTATCCTTGGTGGCTTGCCCTGCCAGAGATAACGGACGAGAAGGCCCTCAATATCTTTATAAGTATGTAGCGGAAGTAAGCATGGTAGCATTTCTAAAATGTAGTTCACTTTGGGGACTATCATCATTTTCACAGTGTCTAAGCGGCCCCACCATGTGAGAGATAAGGGAGACCAACGATTTGTGAGTTCACGGACTTTGGAGACTATCTCTTTGGCATTAAAACTGATAGTGTCTTCTAAAGGAGAACAGTAATGGACCCCGAGATACTTCACCATACGGGATTGCCAGAGGAAGGGAAAAGCCTGCATGTCAGCCTCATGTACCCAGCGGTTCAGTGGGAATGCTACAGATTTGGTCCAGTTAATTTTATAGCCCGATAATTGTGAGTATCCGTCAATCAGATCCAAGACAGCTGGAACCGAATCGAGGGAAACGAAGAGCATAAGGTCATCTGCATATGCAGAGAGTTTAATCTCCCTATGACTAAAGGGGACACCTCGAATACGTGCAGACTGTCTAACAAGGAGGGCTAGGGGTTCAAGAGCGAGATCAAAAAGCATTGGTGATAGGGGGCAACCCTGACGCGTGCCTCTTTGGAGGTTAAATGGCTGAGATTTGATGGCGTTTACACAAATACTGGCGACAGGTTGAGTGTACATGACTTGGAGATATCGGAGGAAGCCCTCTCCAAAGCCATACCATCGGAGAACTGCAAATAAGAAGGGCCATTCTAGACGATCAAAGGCTTTTTCGGCATCCAGGGAAAGACCCACCCATGGATGGTCGAGATTGGCAGCACTAGATAACACATGGCACAAGGTCCGAGCATTGTCAGCAGTTGATCTGCCGGGTATAAAACCGCATTGATCGGGGTGAATTAGGGTAGCCATCATGTCAGATAGCCGGGTGGCCAAGCTCATTGCGAAGATCTTATAGTCGGCATTAAGTAGGGAGATTGGACGGTAGTTGGCGGTCAGTAGCGGGTCCCTGCCTTCTTTCTCAAATACAACCACATTAGCTGCAGAAAAGGATCCCAAAGAGGATGTATCTACTGCAAGGGCAGTAAAATAGAGTTTTAAATAGGGAACTAAATCTGCACTGAACGTTCTGTAGAATTCGGTCGGGAGACCATCGGGCCCGGCGGCACGGCCCGAGGCTGTTCGTTTTAGGGCAGATTGGATCTCTGAAGTAGAGAAGGGTTCATCCATCGCATCTCTATCAACTTCAGAGAGGGTCGGCCGCTGAATGCCAGAGAGCAATCGCTCGAATGTCTCTGACGAGAACTCACATTCAGATTGATATAGGCGGGTATAGAAATCCCGAAAGAGCTCTACAATATCGGAGTCTGTGGTCACTATGCCCCCTCCCTGTGGAGCTCGAAGGGCCGCAACGCGTTTGGCTTCTTTTTGACCTTTCAAGGCATTGGCTAAGAGTCGACCGGCTCGGTTATTTTCACGATAATATGTCCCTCGCTGAAGCTCAATACTCTTAGAAGCTGCAGTTGAGAGGATTGAATTATATTGAAAACGGAGACGCTGTAATCGAATTAATATACATGGGTCAGTGCGTGAAGTTAGAACTCGTTCGCCTGCTTTTATTTGTTGGTCTAGTATGAGCAGCTGCTGTTTACGTTGTTTCCGCAGGCGGATTTGATAGCTAGTGATCGTTGCCCGAATGGCCGCTTTGAAGCCCTCCCACCAAGCCCAATTCGCAGTATCTTGGGGTAGATTAAAATGGAAGTAATTCTGTATGGCTACTCGAATTTCTGACTGGAACTCAGGCTGAGTTAACAGGGCTCTATCAAAGAACCAGGCTCCCGAGTTTCCCTGGGGTGCAGTAGTGTGTAATTGGAAGGAAATGGCAGCATGATCTGAAATATGTTGGGAGTGAATCTTTGCAGTGTCCACCTGAGGAACTAACAGTTTTGAGATTAGAAAGAAGTCTATGCGAGACTGAGAGTTATGAGGGGAGGAGAAGAAGGTGAAGTCAAGCTCATTGGGGTGTAGTAATCTCCATAGATCAACTAAAGCAAGATCCTTGATCAGGGAGGTAAGTGTAGCGTGACTCTTGGGGGGACCACTCGTCCTAGGCGGCTGTTTGTCAATCAGGGGATCAAGGACTAGATTGAAATCCCCCCCAATGATCAATGAAGTATTAGCAGAAGCCTGCGCAACCTGAGCAATGGTAGCAAAAAAGGCAGGGTCATCAACATTAGGAGCGTAAAGGCATATACATGTAACTTCCAGGCTACCTATCTTAAGGTGAACTCTAGCCCATCTACCTGCTGTATCTGAGCTAGTTGCAATAACAGTAGCATGCAAAGATTTCCTAACCAGTATGGCAACCCCACATTTCTTAGAAACGGCTGGGGAATAAGCGGCCACCATGTAAGGTTTAATATTGAGTTTAAGAGTTTCCTTCGAATTTAAATGCGTTTCTTGGAGAAAAATCAGATCCGCAGCTTCCTGACTGAGGTAGCTTAGGATTTTCTTCCGTTTTATCGGATTATTGATGCCTTTTACGTTCAATGAAAAAATCTTACATGGTGCCATCAATCGGTAGTAGACATTTTAGGTAAGGGCGCTTGATAACATAAAACATAAGCAGAATCTGTACAACAATGTCATAATCACCGAGTATGCTGGCTAATACACCCCATATTGAAAAGTATGTACCAATGTATCTTAGAGAAGAAGCAAAACCCCCAAAGAATATGGCGACCATATGTCTGCGGGAGGAGGCCCTAGAGAGGAAATAGAAGACATGTAAAAAAAGAACAGAAACACCAGAGTCCATTATAACACTGTCTCTGATACTCATCGAGGCTACTGTGGGTAGATGGAGTCGGGTCACAGATACCATCAAGAGTAAGGCAACAGACTGCCAACGCCAGACTCTTTGCTAGGCTGCGGCAGATCCAATATGGCAGGTACAGCGGATAGAAGGAGACTTGCAGGAACAGTCTGGAAGTCAGCGCATCAAGTCGGCTTCTTTGGAATCCAAAAACTCCGCTAGTAGATCAGGGTCCTCGAATGTTCTTGTCTGATTGTGAAGCGTGACTCGGAGCTTGGCCGGGTACATCAGGCCATAGCGTGCTTGTAGTTGTTGAAGCCTCGGCCGGAATTCCAGAAAGCGCTTTCGGCGGTCGACTGTGGGTTTAGACAAGTCGGGATAGAAGGAGATCTTGTGGCTCTCAAACTCCATATGGCCCTTTGCCCGAGAGGCACTTAGAATTTGCTCCACGTGTTGATATCTCAGTAGTCGAAAAATGATAGGCCGCGGGGTCTTCCTGTTGAGCGTTATGCTGGTGGGTACACGATGAGCGCGATCAATCTCCAAATCTTTGGTAAAGGTGATTTGGAGCAAGGAAGGGAGGATTTTGCATAAAAACTCTTTCATGTCTCCCGATTCCGCTCCCTCCGGTATGCCCACGAGTCGTATGTTGTTGCGGCGCGCTCTATTATTGCCATCTTCCACCTCTTTCTGCAAGGCCCGCACCTGTCGTTCAACTTTGTCGAGTTTGGACAACCGGGCCGCATGGGAGTCCAATATGCCCTCCATTTTGTCCTGACGCGAAGAAAGCCCTTCTAGCTTGCTTTGCAGCACACCAAAATCGTCCCGCAGCGCTCGGAGTGCTTCACCGTTTGCCTGCACAAGGTTTTTGACCCTTTTCTAATCTCTACGAGGATTTCCTGCTGCATTTTGGGGCCCTCGCACAAGGCCGGCCCCTTCTGCGGGGACGGAGGTTCGGTTTTGGAACGTTTGCCGTGAGAAGCCGCTGGAGACCCAAATTCCAGGCGCGTTGGTTTGGTCCCCGCCATCTCACCAATGTGCCCTGGCAAGATCAGAGTAGAAGTTCCAAAAATGTGAGGTGTTAATTCAGGATTCTTCGTAGGCCTCTCGGGAGCCTCAGCGTTATGCGACCATCCCGCTGGACATCAGGCTCCGCCCCCCAGAACTTGGGTTTTGTACCATTCTATGAGATAAGAGAGAAGTTCAGTTTAATAGAACAGGATACATTCTTTTCCTTATCGTTCCTCCAGTTTAGTCCTCCACCTCTGGGTTGTGCACCTCCTCCTGTAGCTTGGAGACTGGGCATGTCAAAATCGTGACATCACTGGATGTAGCCTGCTGGTATCTCCCATCAGCCCCATTGTGTCCCGTCTCCATGCAGCAGGAGGACGTAGTGAGCCTAGGTGCTGGGCTCAGCTGATGAACAGATAGGGAACAATTTAGTCAGGGTTTAAGTTTTAAATTAACAGTTGTCAATTCCAATTGGCTAATCTTAATTTAATCTTAATTTAAAATTTTGTCTTTAATTCAATTTTATTTTATTTTATTTCTGTTGTGTCTGGCAGATGGCTCAGGAAAGGCTAATATTCTTTCTTTCTCCCTACCGCGCACAGAAGGCTCAGATTACAGGATCTCTTCCCCTAGATGGTACGGGGGTGAGCTCCGGGAATAGGGTTGCCAACTGGCTCCAGATGCGCCCGACAGGCTTGATCCAGTCCTGGGTTTACCCCATTGCATGCAGGGACATGTAGTTCTGAATTCTCCATTGCATTCCATAAGAAAAGCAAGACTACATGTCCCTGCATGCAATGGGGTACACCCAGGACTGGATCAAGCCTGTCGGGCGCATCTGGAGCCAGTTGGCAACCCTATCCGGGAAGCATACACGCTCATACTGAGCATCTCATAGCCGATTCCGTTTCTCTGCGGGGGCCATCTTGGTTCGGCGGGAAAGCTCTTGCTGCGGGCGTCGCTTGCGGTGCGACATCGCGGCTTGAAGGGCTGTCATCCCAAACGGAACAACGCGCTTTCTTGCCATTTCGGAGGTGCAGCGAAGAGGAGCAAGAGAGCGGGCAGCCGGTGAGTCTTCGGCAAGTTTTGGTGCCAAAAACCAGCCGGCAGGCTTTGCGGCCATTGTATGTACTCTGTTAGCACCGTGTGGCGGCTGAGTGTGGAGGATCGCATTGGGAGGAACGCACATGGCAGGCCCTGAGACATGTTCGTTAATCCTTTGTTTTTGCTTAGTTTAACTACATGCTGCATATGTTGATACTGTATGCCAGGAGTCTAGGGTGCAAATGCATTTCCCCGTGGTCCCATTTTTCAGGGTAATCTTAACAACTGGGTAGCGAGTTAGTACAACGGATGCGTTTCTGTACCTGTAGGCCTTTATATAAGGGTCCCGGGGGAAAGTAGCACGCATTTTTACATCTGTATCAGAGCAGGGGTGATATAGGCATGTATGGGTCACTGATAGTTGAAGGTATGAAATTTCTGCATTAGGTCATAGGCAGCAGATTGGGATAGGTCATTGGGGCTATGACCTGACCAATGGTTTGCACCACACACTGCGTCACCAAATAAAGAGTTTCAGGGTAGATCAGAGTCTGATTACTACTTCTGGATGGATCACAGAGGTGTTTTGGCTACCCCTGAAATAGGTACTCTAGTGCCACTTCCAGGCTCAGAAGCCGTGCGTGCTATAGTATCTCTGGGCTTACCTTTCTTCCTGCAAGGCGCTGACACTCTTTTTAGAAAAGGTTACTTTAGTGTGGGGTTCGCTGCTTTCCCAGTTCAAATGCCTTGTGAGGCATCGCCCTGTATCTGAAGGGATGTAGTTAGTGGAGGGATGCCTTGGGTGCATACTTTCATACTGCATGTTAAGCTAATTTGGACGGGAGCTTTAAAAAAGCCGGTGACTATTCCAGCTGCAGGGCCGTGAGGCATCCCTACCCAGGGGAGGCTCAATTCTTCAGACTTTAAGAGCCTGCGGAAAGTCCTGGCTGACATAGGGCTAGCGTTACTCAGCTTCTGCATCTCTCTTGACAGCAATCATAAGATGAGATATCGTGGAAGAATTGTATGTTGCAAGTTGTGGTGCTAGAGTTACAGGGGGGCCCAAGATCAAGTTGGGTAATTGCGGCGGATCTCAGACTAGCATGGGGTTAGCATGACTTTGTTCGGCTGGCATAGCTGATCATGTTGGAGTTGAAGAACTCGGGAAGCCGTCCATGGCAGGCCATTTGGAAAAAAGAAAAGAAAAAAAAGGATGCATAAGTCTGCTTAGGCTATGCCTAGTTTGCGCTGGTTTCCCTGGGTCTCAGATAGAGGTAGTTCCGCAGTTTTTTGTTCCCCAAGATAAAATGGAAAAAAAAAATGTTTCATGGCTTTCCACTAACTTCTTTGCAGTTGGGGGTGGTACTGCAGTCGAAGGTACACGGCATGGACTACAAGAGTAGCTAAGCTCTTCTCTTGTCTTCGTCTTCGGGGGGAGTTTAGGATCTGGTAAGCAGAGCTGCTAGTTCATATGTCTTGGGCCGTGCCTGGCGCTTAGAAGCTGGGGGTTGGCCTACTGTTCTGGACTCTCCTAACAGTGGTGGTGGTTCCTAAGGGGCCACTTACAGTTAATTAGATTTTATTTTAGTTTATTTTAGTTCAAGTATGCGAGTGCACAACAACAACAAATGCGAGTGCTCTGTGGCTGAGTCTGTGGTGGTTCACTGTGCTGGGGACCTTGTTACATGCTGGGGTGCAGATTGAGGGAGTTCCTGGGGAGTGCACCCAGCCTTTTCCCACCATGCCGGCCAGGCCACAGTATCTGGTATAGGATGGTAGCAAGGGGTGTAAAGCCTGCTTAATCCTTAAGCATTCCGGGGGTTATACAGCTCAGCACTTATTCAGTGCACAATGCCTTGAGGCAGGCATGGGGGAAGTGCCTAATCAGATAGGCCATGGTTTGTTGCTGGGCAAATATCAGAGTGCTGTGGGCCTGGTCAGGGGATCTGAAAGGCAGTTGGTTGATACTTTGTAATGTTCTCCTGAGAAGGGTCTGATAAAAAGTCAGAAGCAGGAATAAAGAAGTAAAAAAAAATTGCTGCATATAGGTTTGTAACAGCTTCAGCTCTGTGGTAAAAGAGAAGTAGCTGTATGGAAGACATGTCTGTAAGTTGAAAGATAGTGGATAGGGAGCTAATGAAATCCTTTTGTCTGTCTAAAGGCAGTGAGTAACCGGACATGCTCATCTCTTGTCTATTAGCCCAGATTAGGTACCTATTAAATCTGTAATATTGCTTGGAAGGGAAGCTGTGCTCCCTTATAGCCATTAGTAGTAGTAGCGCAAAAGTAAGCTTTATCGGAGAATGTGTCAGTTTGATTGAATCAGGGCAAGGTCCATTTCATATCTTTAAGATGCAGCATTGCAATGCAATCTAAAAATCCTCAAGATGTGCAGTTCCCGATGTGGTGTGATCTCGGAGGCAGGCGCCTGCTTAAATTGCGAGCAACAGGCGGTCATAGGAGCAGGACCTGCAGGATAAGATGGGGCAGGAGAGTCCCTCCTGGGTGCAAGACACCCTGGGGGCGGAGGGTGCCAGGTTACCTTCAGCAGCTTCGGCCGCATCAGCCCGCCTCGCTGAACAAACAACTGCTTAGTCTGCCCCGGGTCAGGCAATTCCTTCATTGGTGCCTGCTTCCTGAATCTCTGGGGGCAGGGATGGCTCTGGAGCAGCAGGAGTAGCCCCTTGGTGGACGGACGCCAGACTCACGGGATGGGAAACATTTTGCGGTGGTTCCTTCGCGTACGATACTGAGTCTGTGCAGGAGCGCAAATGGTCCATCCACCGACTAGAGCTGAGAGCGGTCGGGCTATCGCTAGAGAGGTTCGAAGATACGATGAGAGGTCGAGCAGTGCGTGTGTTCTCTGACAACTCCGCGATGGTGGCCTGCTTCCATCGGCAGGGCAGAGTAGGAAGTGTAGCCAGGGAAAACAGCCGCAGAGACTCGTTGCTCCTAGGTGGAGTCTCGTCTACCAGCGAATTCGGTGGTGCACATTGCAGAACAGGGCAATGTGATGGCGGAATTTCTCAGGCAGGGGCCTAGTGGATGCCGGGGAATGTTAGTTGCATTCGGACGGGTGTGCGCAAATAGGTCACAGATGGGGGTCTACGGTTATGGATCGCAGGGCGACTTGTCAGGCAAAAAAAAAAAAAAAAAAGATGATCTTCAGCGGACGCCGAGAGTGGCGGTTGGAAGAAAGCGATGCCCGGATGCAACCCGAGTTTGCGTCAGATCTACTCTGTCTTTACTCCATGCACGCCCATAGGACGGGTGGTGCAGCGTATCGAAGCACATCACGAAAAAGGGATGTGGGTGTTCCCGGACTGTTCAAAACGCCCGTGGTATACCGATCTCATAACGTTACTCGTCGGACATCCCTGGAGGTTAACAACATTGGAGAATTGGTTGCTACAGCGGCCGCTTCGAATGCCTCTGGGAGATTGGTTTTTCTGTTTTCACTTATGGTGGTGCCACTACAAGGGCAAGTAAAAAATCTGCTGGAGCAGTCATCACGACTTTGGTGTCGGTTCAGGGCTTAACCTTCAAGAAAGTGTCGTTGGTAGTCTTCTGGTGAACAAGGCAAAGTTCGCAGTTATAGGCGCTATCGTGTAGGAAGTTCGGCCGTGTTGTCCATAGAGGTTTTCTCCGTTCCACTAAGTCCAACGATTTCTCTTAAAGTTCTCGATTCGATGGAGGGGAATAGGTTCGGACTGTGGTTTTGCCACTTGGACATAAAGAGGCTGCCTCGACAGTATTAGAGGTTCAGGAACGTTTCACAAGTTTGGGCAGTTTATTCATGTTGTTCGAAGGTTCCTGCAAAGGAAAGGCAGCGGCGAATACACCCATTTCCTAAAGGATTAAAGAGGCAGTTGCGACAGCATATCTTTAAGAACATAAGATATGCCATACTGGGTCAGACCAAGGTCCATCGAGCCCAGTATCCTGTTTCCAACAGTGGCCAATCTAGGTCATACGTAACTAGCAGTATCCCCAAAAGACACAGGTTCCACAATGCTTGTATTGGGTCAAGCATTGATGTCCTGGGTCCCTTTTTAATAATGGTTTATGGACCTTTCCTCCAGGAACTTGTCCAAACCTTTTTTAAACCCAGCTACACTAACAGCCTTTACTACATCCTTCGGTAACAAATTCCAGAATTTGATTACACGTTGAGTGAAAAAATATTTTCTCTTATTTGTCTTAAATAGTTTACCCTGTAGCTTCATTACATGTCCCCTAGTCTTTCTATATTCTGATAGCATAAACAATTGATCTACGTTTACCCGTTCCACTCCATTCATTAATTTATAGACCTCTATCATATCTCCCCTCAGCCGTCTCTTTTCCAGGTTGAAGAGCCCTAACCTTTGTAGCCTCTCTTCATAGGGGTAGCCTTCCATCCCCTTTACCATTTTGGTGGCTCTTCTCTGTACCTTTCCTAATAACGCTATATCCTTTTTAAGATACGGCGACCAGAATTGCACACAATATTCAAGGTGCGGTCATACCATGGAATGATACAGAGGCATTCTAATATCCTTTGTTTTATTTTCCATTCCTTTCCTTATGATACCTAGCATTCTGTTTCCTTTCTTGGCCGCCACTGCACACTATCGACTGGGTCAGTGTCACAGCAGGACATGCTAGGGAGATAAAGTTTCTAGATGAAATAAATGACTGACTGCTTCTTGGAGCAGCTGGTTCATGAACTGACCAGAGGGGAAGCCATACTGGACCTAGTCCTTAGTGGAACACCAGATCTGGTGCAAGAAATAAGGGTGTTGGGACCACTTGGCAATAGTGATCATAGCATGATCGTGTTTGATTTAATTAGTGGAGGAGGGATAGTAAAGAAATCCACAGTACTACCTTTTAACTTTCGAAAGGGAGACTATGATAAAATAAGGAATATAGTTAAGAAAAAACTAAAAGGAGTGGTCGCAAAGGTTAAAGACTTACATCAAACTTGGGTGTTGTTTAAGAATACTATCCTGGAAGCCCAGACCAGCTGTATTCCACGCATTAAAAAAAGTGGAAGAAAGTCCAAAAAACTGCCAGCATGGTTTAAAGGTGAGGTCAGAGAGGCTGTTGCTGCCAAAAAAGCATCTTTCAGGAAATGGGAAAAAGAGCCAAATGATGACAACTGGAAACAACACAAGCACTGGCAAGTTAAATGCAAAGCATTGATAAGGCAGGCAAAGCGAGAATTTGAGAAGGAACTTGCTACGGAAGCAAAAACACGAAATAAAGACTTTTTCAAGTACATTCGTAGCAAAAGGCCTGTGAGAGAGTCAATTGGACCATTAGATGATAGAGGGGTAAAGGGGGCAGTAAAAGGAGACAAGGCTATAGCAGAGAGACTGAATGAATTCTTTGCTTCAGTCTTTACTGAGGAAGATGTAGGGATGTTACCCAAGACTGAAGTGGTATTTAAAGGTGATACTGCAGAGGAATTGAGAGAAATAACGCTACACCGGGAAGATGTATTACAACTATTTGATAAACTGAATAGTAGCAAATCACCTGGACCGGATGGTATACATCCAAGAGTGTTGAAAGAACTGAAATATGAGATTGCAGACCTGCTATTAGTAATCTGTGAACTTTCATTACAATCATCTGTAATACCTGAAGATTGGAGGATCGCCAATGTAACGCCAATTTTTAAAAAGGGTTCCAGGGGTGATCCAGGAAATTACAGACCGGTGAGCCTGACATCAGTACTGGGGAAAATGGTAGAAACCATTATAAAGAACAAAATTACACAGCATGTAGATAGTCATGGTCTAATGGGAGACAGCCAACATGGCTTTAGACAAGGAAGATCTTGTCTTACTAATCTGATATGTTTTTTTGAAGGTGTGAATAAACAGGTAGACAAATTTGAGCCGGTTGATATAGTGTGTTTGGACTTTCAGAAAGCCTTTGACAAGGTCCCTCATCAGAGACTTTTGGCAAAACTAAAAAGTCATGGGATAGGAGGCAGTGTACTATTGTGGATCGGGAACTGGTTAAAAGATAGAAAGCAGAGGGTAGGGCTAAATGGCCAATTTTCCCAATGGAAAAAGGTGAATAATGGAGTACCCCAGGGATCTGTACTGGGTCCACTACTTTTTGACATATTCATAAATGACCTGGAAATGGGAATAACTAGTGAGGTTATCAAATTTGCAGACGACACAAAACTGTTTAAAGTTGTTAAAAACCAAGAGGACTGTGGAAAACTGCAGGAGGATCTGAATAAATTGGAAGACTGGGCATCGAAATGGCAGTTGAAATTTAATGTGGACAAGTGCAAAGTTATGCACCTAGGAAAGAACAACCCAAACTATGGTTACACAATGCAAGGTTCCACATTGGGAACCACCACCCAGGAAAAAGATTTAGGAGTCATCGTGGATAACATGTTAAAACCCTCCGCCCAGTGTGCAGCGGCGGCCAAGAAAGCAAATAGAGTGCTAGGTATCATAAGGAAAGGAATGGAAAATAAAACAAAGGATATTAGAATGCCTCTGTATCATTCCATGGTACGACCGCACCTTGAATATTGTGTGCAATTCTGGTCGCCGTATTTTAAAAAGGATATAGCATTATTAGAAAAGGTACAGAGAAGAGCCACCAAAATGGTAAAGGGGATGGAAGGCTACTCCTATGAAGAGAGGCTACAAAGGTTAGGGCTCTTCAACCTGGAAAAGAGATGGCTGAGGGGAGATATGATAGAGGTCTATAAATTAATGAATGGAGTGGAATGGGTAAATGTAGATCAGTTGTTTACGCTATCAGAATATAGAAAGACTAGGGGACATGTAATGAAGCTACAGGGTAAACTATTTAAGACAAATAAGAGAAAATATTTTTTCACTCAACGTGTAATCAAACTCTGGAATTTGTTACCGGAGGATGTAGTAAAGGCTGTTAGTGTAGCTGGGTTTAAAAAAGGTTTGGACAAGTTCCTGGAGGAAAGGTCCATAAACCATTATTAAAAAGGGACCCAGGACATCAATGCTTGACCCAATACAAGCATTGTAGAACCTGTGTCTTTTGGGGATACTGCTAGGTACGTATGACCTAGATTGGCCACTGTTGGAAACAGGATACTGGGCTTGATGGACCTTGTTCTGACCCAGTATGGCATATCTTATGTTCTTAAATGGCAAAAAATAAGAGATCCATAATCAAAGGGAATGGACATAAACTATTAACAAGATGGTATTACACTCCAGTAAGAATATAGAGTTGTGGTCAACATTATTGGCACCCTTGCAGGTCTACCGCTTGTGACGCTGCAGCAGTGCTGGGAGCTATAGAAACAGATAGTGACCCGGTGGAAGGTCCGGGTACTGCAGCTAAAAGCAAGATATTCCCTTCTCAGCACAAGATGGACATAGATAATCAGCCAACACAACTCACCTCGGGGGAGGGGAGAAGCAGAGTTGCTGATTGGGCACGCCCTAGCTGGAGGCGGGCTCCCCAGAGCAGAAACAGCTTGTTAAACCGGAAGAAGGAAGGGAGTTGGAGAGTGAGAAAGGGAAGCAGTTGGAGCTTCAGAAGCAGTTGGAGACTCAGAGAAGGAACCAACCGAGGAGGTGGAAGGAAATACTGGAACCAGATGAAGCAGGTGTGTGCTTTAGAGATGAAGTAGCCTTGGATGCCAGAGCCTTTGAATGTGAAGGAGAAACGTTCCCCAGCTGCAATTCCAGGAGAAGGCGTGTAAAGCCAAGAAGCAGGTACCAGGGAGACTCAGTGCACAGCAGAACCTTCTGGGAGAAGGAGAAGGGCGTGGCACTGAGAGACCCAAGGGTGAAGCCTAGGCTTTTGGAGCAGAGAGCTGATCAATGGAATGAATGGCAGACGGCTGAAAAACATCCTGATATTCCTCAGCACAAGGTACAGGGTACTTTTAATACTGATAATAGCTTTTATGAGAAGCCAGACTGTGTGAGTGCATATTTTAAAACCCTGGAAAAGCCCAGGTTTTATGAGAGCAGTTGGCTACAGCCAGAAGCTTGTTCAGTTAAACCCTGTTTGTCTCCTCAAACTGCTGACAAGATTAACAAGCAAGCTAGCTATAAGGACATAGCAGAGATATTTGCCAGAGACATTTGCCAGAAGGTTTCAGTAGGCTCTAAGTTTGATTTGCTGCCCACAAATGTTTCACCTGCAAATGAACTGATTTACCTAGCACTTGCTGACAGAGACAAGTGGGGGAGGGGTAATTCCAATGCACTGAATGAACAGAGTAACCAAGCTGAAGCACTCCTGAGAAACTTTAAAACGTTCCTAGAGAAACATAATATTCCTGGACCTAGGATAGTTGAACCAGTACAGAGTCCAGAAGCACCAGTACCATTGGCTCATCCCTTACAGACGCAGGATTTGAGTCAGCCAATGGACTGCTCGACGTGCCTTGTAGATAAGTAATGATAGTCAAGCAAAGCTTGTGTGGTCATTCATCATAAAGTGAAAAACTGTACATTGTCAAAGTTCCTTACCTGAAGAGCTTATGAGAAAGATAAGAATAAGCGAATACATAAGTTGGAAACAGTGCATGAACTTTATTGTTAGCCTTTGGTTTAAATGTTTTCTAATACAGCTCACATGACTGGAATGTGAAGTGCTGTGGAAAGGACTGTTTTGAAACACAGTGTTGGAAAAGCCTATCTTTTCTTTGTTCTTGTTTTGGCTGTAAAAATACTTTGCCTTTACGCCTGTTCCAATTCCACCACGGAGCGGGAGAAATAAAATCCTTATAAAATAAATATTCTTTATACCTGCCTTGTCACTCAACCACCGCAACTACAATTCAACCTCAAGGCACACCCCTCCTTAAACCCTCAAGGTCAAGGGGCGGGTGTATGGTTATACGCTTAATGTCTAATATGTCCTAAAAAAAGTGGCTAGTGAAATGGCTTTGGACTGTATATGCACACACATTCGACAAATACAAGATTCAAATAAAACAAGGCCATTTTAAAAAAGGAAATATTTGGAAATAGTATAAACACTGGGAGGATGTGGCCTAGTGGTTAGGACAAGGTACTTCAGGCCAGAGGGCCGGGGGTTCAAGTCCCACCTGGGGACAGCAATCTCAGGCCGGAGGGACTGGGATTTCTAGTCCTATAGGCACTCCTTGTGGTCTTGGGCAAGCCACTTAACCCTCCATTGCCCATGTTCCCTGTACGTATTAGCGTATGTGTGTCATATCCCCTCGTGTTAAATGTATCTCCCAATTGACCGCTTTGACCCGGTGAAAAGCGGGATATAAATACAGCTAAATAAATAAATGATTATTCACACTCTTATAAACAATCCAAATCAGTTTGAACAGAACCACATTCTCATTGCGGTAAAATTAGATGCACCTGTGATCAATTGTCAGTACTCACATAACTTGAATCAACCAATGGAATGATGACTCTAATGTTTAAAATAGCCACATTCACCCCCTGTTCCATTTTCACAATGGTGAAAATGAGAGCTGTCTGAGACCATCAGAAAAGCCATCATCACCAAACATCAAACTTCAAAGGGGTATAAGGCCATCTCCAAAGACCTTAGGATTCCTGTGTCCACATTTTGCAATGTTAAGAAGTTTTCTGCTCATGGAACCTCAAGAACCGCCCAGGATGTGGTGGGAAGGGGAGAATTAATCCAAGAAGTCTTTGAAGGTTAGTGCAAACTGTTGGAAAAATACCGCATACAACATCCAAAGAGCTTAAGGCTGACTTGGAGCAATTTGGAGTGCTGGTTTCAAACTGTATCATATGCTGCGCACTAAACAAAGAAGGACTTCATGGGCAAAGGCCAAGGAGGACCCCTCTGCTGTTCTGATCTTTGCCCGAAACCACAATCCTTCTGGGAAAATGTTCTGTGGACAGATGAAACCAAACTTGAGCTCTTTTACAATGCAGACAGTGATACATTTACAGGCAAAGAAATGAAGCTTATAAGGAAAAAAACCCTTCCCATAGTTAAATATGGTTGAGGTTCCATAATATTGTAGGGCAGGTTTGCTGTCTCAGAAACCTGAGGCCTGGAACATGTTCAAGGAATCATGAAGTCAGAGGACTACCAAGGTATTTTGGAGTGAAATGAACAACCTAGTGTCAGAAAGCTAGGTCTGGGTCGAAGGTCATGGGTCTCCAGCAGGACAATGACCCATAATATACATCCAAAAGTACAAAAGAATGGTTAAAAAGGAAAAAATGGACTGTTTGAAACTGGCCAGCAATGAATCCTGATCTCAATTAAATTGAGAACATAGAAACAGAAATATGATGACAGAAAAAGACTGCATGGCCTATCAAGTCTGCCCTTCCATATCAACTACAATAGTCCCTTTTTTTTCCTTTAGAGATCCTCTATGTTTGTCCCATGCTTTTTTGAATTCAGATACTGTCCTTGTCTCTACCACCTCCACTGGAAGACTATTCCATGCATCTACCACTCTCTTTCAGTAAAGAAATATTTCTGCATATTACTCCTGAGTCTATCTCCTTTCACCATCATTCTTTTTTTAATTTTAATTTGTATTCAAATTTTCAAATACATTCAGCCAACAAACTTGAATGATGGAAAAATGGTAACAGGAAAAAAATAGAATAATCCCATAAAAGGGATAACAAACAAAATAATTACATTAGTATACCAAAATTATCCCACAATTAAATGGTTGAGAGAGAGGCCACAGGAAAATACATTATGTCAAACATAGGAAATAAAGAAAAAACAGGCGGTGTAAGACTTATGCGTCAGCCGTACGAGACGATAAATCCCCACCTGATCCCTCCCTAACCATCAGAAATTCCAGGAGCTGACGGGGTTCAAAAAACATATATAATTTATCTTTGTATTGTGATGAGGAAGGCACTGGTGAGCCTGCAGAGTTAGAGAAAATCCGTGATTGTACCCTTAAAAACATTCCAGCAGTGCACAGGCTTCAGAGCAAGCTTAGAGTTTCTGAGGCTAGGCTGCCACACCCAAGCTCTGCTGATGGAGTAGCAGGCTTGGAGCATGATTATGAACACCTGTTAAGGCAGAGAGAAATGCTGCCCAGGAAGCACCTTTATAAACCCTGCTTAGGGAAAAGCAGAGGGGAGAAGAGCTGCTCAGGAGGAAAAGGTTGCTCAGAAGGGAAGAGCAGAGCAAGCAAACACTCAAGGAGAGAGTCCAGGAAGACCGAGTCAGAGACAGACTCAGAGCAGGACTGGAAATTGAGCTGGAAGTTCCCAGAAAGAAAGTTCCAAGCAGAGGAAAGAAGAAGGACCTGGAAAGAGTCTGGCACAAGGGAAACCAGGCAAGAGCTGCTCAGACGGAGAGAGCAGAGCAGGTTCCAAACTTCTGTTCCTGACCAAGAGGTTCACAACACTCAGAGGTCGGTGCCAACAGAGTCGTGGTTAGACCTCAGAGAGGAACTGGGGCAAGAAAACCAAAGAAATATATCCAGTAATACAGTTCTCCATATTCCTTACCGGATAGAGAAGTCCAGGAGGGAGTTACAGGAATCCTCAGCAAGAATTCCACCAGAGGCAGGTCATGAGGGTTCAGTGCAGAATATTATAATTCCAGAGCAGGAGGAAATGCAAGTGGAGTATAATGAACCAGACCCCTTGATTACTGAACTGCCAATGGACTGTTCTTTGTGTCGTGCAGAGGCTTCTGAATCCTTGGTTAAGGAGTAGCAGCCTGAGTAAATGCTTTTGGGAAAAAGCACTACCAAGAAAACTTAACCTTGCTAAGGTAGGAACCAGGTTAAGTAAGACAAGCTTGCACAGCACTGTATATTATCTCACTAAGGAAGCAGAAAGACATTCTTTACTTTGCTGAACCTAAGAAGCTGTACTTTTGATTTGCCTGTTTTGATTGATGAAACATCTGCGTCTGTTTAATGCCTTGGAGAAGTTACTCAGCTTAAGGATGTAAATATTTTCTGTACTTTTTGTCCTGGAGGAAATATCCAGATACTTTGCGTTTGAACCTTATTTGTGCATATTTTGGGGAAATAAACTGTGTCATGTTTGCCTTCACTCGATGTCTCCACGACTATCCTTTTTAAGAGGGAAACTACAACTCCCAGAGGGCACTGCTCCTGAAGGAAATAGTTTTCAAACCCTTTAAAGAGGACTAAAATGGCAGCCCTAATCCCCTAAGCATGGGGCTGGGGATAGGGGCACGTTACAGTATGTAACACAGCATCTAGAAGGAAATTTCAACAAAAATGTCCCACCGAGGGAAAGTACTCTGGGCTTAAGTCCCAGAAATTCTTTCCTCCTCAGCTGGGTACCTCTAGCTAAATCAGGAAAAATACGCACATATGAACCCAGAAACTGCTCACTGAAATTCTGAAAATACAAACGAAGAATCAACACTTTATCTGTCTCAAGAGCCAATGTAATAAGGAGGGTAGTATGGGCAGTGACCACCTCCAGAGAGCTTTCCAGAAACCTCGTAAGATCCCCAGGAGCTCCCTGTTGAACATTATTACCTCCCTGAGAGCCCCCACCCATGGATAAATACTGAACTCTAGTCAATGGAGGTAGATCATCTCTGGAGATTTTTAAAACCTCCATAAATTATCTACGGACCATCTCCTGAGGGGAAAGCATGGCAGACCTAGGAAAATTAACCAGTCTTAAATTGTTCTTCCGGACTTGGTTTTCCAGATACTCCAACCTACTGGTAGTCACATTCCGATCTTTCACATGGGCGAGGTTTAACTCACAAAGCTGCTCAAGGTCACTACTCAGCTTTTCCATTTTCCCCTCCTGTTCCTTTTGAGCATTCGAGACTACTAATAAGTCATGCTTTAATGTCTTAAATTCAATATTCATACAGGAAACAACCGTTTGTAAGGAAGCATTCATTGCGGAGATAGCATCCTATAGCACATCAAGTGTAACTTTTTCAGGTCTCACCAAAACGCCGGCATCAGCATTGATTGTCAGGGCCAATTTCTCCTGGGTAGGACCAGCAACCCTCCTCCACTCTGTTTCAGATCTTCCCCCAACTTCCAGGGACCCATTCGGAGCAAATTCATCAGCTGCAGGTCCCTCCTCCGCACCTAGCTTCGGTGTGCTAGTCTTCACGCTGACTGGCGCTTCACCGCAACCGGCAAAATCGCTTCCGGGGCACGGCGGGGGAGCCCATTGCTCCGGGGACAAAAAAAACCCGGATGTGCTCAGGTCCACAGATCCCTGCGGGCCTGCCGAAGACGCTGCTCAATCCCCCGAAGCGGAGAACCCACACATCTGAAGAGTTTTTTGCGCCGTAATAGAAGAGCAAACATCCCCGGAGGGCAGGTAAGCCTGCTTCCGTTTCCTCCTTCTCATGTCAGTTTCTGGGAGAAACGCCAACGGATCCAAAACTCCTCAGGAATCAGACCTCCGACCGGGAGATAGATGCTGCCGCCATCTTGCCTCTCTCTCAACAAATGTGTGTTTAACTTTCACCATCATTCTATGTCCCCTCATAGCAGAGCTTGCATTCAGTCAAAAAGAGACTCTCTTCCTGTGCATTTATGCCATGGAGGTATTTAAACATCTCTATCATATCTCCTCTATCCTGCCTTTCCTCTAAAGTATACATATAAAGATCTTTAAGTCTGTCCTCATTTGCTTTATAACGAAGACCACTAATCATTTCAGTAGCCACCCTCTGTACCAACTCCAGTCTGTTTATATCCTTTTGAAGGTGTGGCCAGAATTGCACACAATACTCTAAATGAGGTCACACCAGAGGCTTATATAGAGACAATGCCATCTCCCTTTTTCTGCTGGCCATTCCTTTCCCTGTGCACCCAAGCATCCTTCTTGCTTTTGCTGTCATCTTTTCTACCTGTTTAGCTATGTTAAGATCGTTGGACACAATCATGCCCAGGTCCCGCTCTTCTTTTGTGGACAGAAGTACTTCGCCCCCTACACTGTATTGCTCCCTTGGATTTTTGCAGCCCTAATGCATTACCTTGCATTTTTTAGCTACAAATCTCGGCTGCCAAATTCTAGACCATTCTTCAAGCTTCGCTAGATTCTCCTCATGTTATGTACTCCTTCCAGGATGTCTACTCTATTGCAGATTTTGGTATCATCCGCAAAGAGGCAAACCTTACTCTACAGCCCTTCTGCAATATCACTAATAAAGATGTTAAAAAGAATCGGTCCAAGGACAGATCCCTGCTGCACACCACTTGTAAAATCCTTCTCCTTAGAGTGAGCTCCATTTACCTGTATCCTTTGTCGCCTCCCACTCAACCAGTTTCTAACCCAATCAGTAACTTTAGGGTGCATTCCTAGGGTACTCAGTTTGTTTATAAGTCGCCTGTGCAGAACGGTGTCAAAGACTTTACTGAAATCTAAGTACACCATATCCAGGGCTCTCCCTCAGTCCAACTCCATGATCACCCAGTCAAAGAAATCAAACAGATTTGTCTGATAAGACCTGCCTCTGGTAAACCTATGCTGCCTCGGATCCTACAATCCATTGGACTCCCGAAACCTCACTACTCTCTCTTTTAGCAGTGTTTCCAATAATTTACGCACCATAGAGGTTAGACTAATTGGCCTGTAGTTTTCAACCTCATCTTTACTTCCACCTTTGTGTAAAGGGACCGCATGTGCCTTTATCCAGTCCTCTGGCATCACTCCAGACTCCAAAGAAGCATTGAAAAGGTCAGTCAGTAGAGCCAGTAGAACGTCTACAAGTTCCTTCAGTATTCTTGGATGTATTCCATCTGGTTCCATCACTTTATGTACTTTTAGATTAGCTAGTTCCTCATGAAGACAGTCTTCTGAAAATCGTTCAAGCTTCCTGTCACTTCTGTTCCTATTTGTGGGTGTTTTCTGAGTTCCTGTTCCTGGCCCTTCATTTGTGAACACAGAATAGAAATATTTGTTAAGCAATTCCACTTTATCCTCATCAGCTTTTACATATTCCTCCCCTTCACTCTTGAGTCTAACAATACCACTTTTGCCCTTCCTCCTCTCACTAACCTATCTGAAAAATGTCTTATCCCCCCATTTTATTGCATTGGCTATTTTTTTTGTATCTTTGCTTTCCTGACTTCTTTCCTAGCTTCTCTAAGTTGTTCAACTTTTAGCTACTTCTTTTGAGAACCATAGCAGCTTCCTTTTCCTTTTACATTTATTTGTCTTTCTAACAAAAAGGTTTATTGCCCTTAAAATATCCCCTTTCAGTTTTGCCCATTGTTTTTCTAATCCCCCAGTGGTTCCCATCGTATTAATGACTCCTTGAGGTATTGACCCTTCTTGGTAAAGTTAGTTTTCCTAAAGTCTAAGATCTTCACTTTTGAATGGATTTTATCAGCTCTAGTCCTAATACTGAACCACACCATCCCGTGGTCACTGGATGTGAGATTGATCTCCCACTATAACATCAGAAATGACTTTCCCCATTAGTAATTACCAAGTCCAGTTTGGTCCCTTCATGTGTGGGTTCTGTTAGAGTTGCCTGAATAGTACTCCCTTTAGAGAATCCAGGATCTCCTAAATAACACCGCAACAGGGATGTGCCAGTCAACATCTGGCATATTGAAATCACATATCCTTCCATGCAATGCTGTGCATGTCTTCTGTTATTTTTCTGTCCACTTCTTCTGCCTGTGAGGGTGATCTGTATATCACTCCAATGTAAATAGATTTCCCTTTCCCTCTTTCTAGGTTAACACACAGTGTCTCCTCTCTCCCTTTTAAGCCCTGTAATTCTATAGCTTTAATGCTATTTTTTACATATAGTGCCACTCCTCTCCCCTTCTTCCTACCCTGTCCTTCTTGAATAAAGTATAGCCCGGTATAATTACATCCTAGTCATGGTTGTTCATGACCCTTGTCTCCGTAATCACCACTTAATCCAAGTCAGCCTCTTCCATTAAAGTCTCAACATCTGGATCTTATTTCCCATGCTTTGGGCATTTATACATATTGCTTTCCAGATGTTGACCCTTTTACCCATTTCTACAGAGGTATTTAACCTTTCACTTACCTGAGGGCTTTCACTTATCTGGGGGCTTTCTTCACCCATCCCCAGTGAATCTAGTTTAAAGCCCTCTTCAGTAGGTTAGCCAGTCTGCTGCTGAAGACACTTCGACCCTTCTTGGACAGATGGACACCATCTCTGCTCTGCAACCCTTGGAACATCATTCCATGGTCCTGGAAACCAAAATGCTCTCAATGACGCCTCCACACAGCCATGCATTCATCTCCAGGATGTGAACTTCTCTACCTTGGCCTTTACCCTCAACAGGGAGGATTGAAGAGAACACCACTTACTTACCTATCTGCTTCATCCTCTGTCACAGAGCCATGAAGTCACTTTTGATACACTCAGAGGGATACCTAGCAGTATCATTTGTGCTAACATGGATTGGCAACATCGGATAATAGTCAGTAAGCCTGATGAGTCTTGGCAAACGCTCTATAACATTGTGGATTTTGGCACATGGCAGACAGCCTACCTCTCTGGTTGGCAGATGGATGCCTCAGTACCCTTCAGAAGAGAGTCACCAACAACCACTACCCTTCGCGTCCTTGTGGTCACTGATTCTGCAGCTTTGTGGTGCTCAAGCTCTGGTTCTTCCCTTTCATGGGATGCTTTCACCTCCTCCACTTCCAGGGCTGCATATTGGTTCTTCAGTTCAAGGGATGGAGGATTGGAGTGTTGATTCTGCAGGATCTGGTGACTCGTGTCCAACTTTCTTCATTCTTTAGGCTCCCATCTTCACCTCTGTCTGAGAGCTTGGATATTGCAAGAAACAACTCATCAATGTACTTCTCATTGTCTCAAATGCTTCTCAGCTTCACCATCTCTTCTCCGAGTTCCTCCACTTGTTTCTTGAGAGCTTCTGCATGCAGGCATCCTGCACTTGGAGCTGGTCCTTCAACTGGTATTGGGATCTCTGTCTGGACAGAGGCAGAAGCTGTATCGAGGGCAACAGCTTTGGCAATACAATTTTTCCCAGCCATTGTTCAGTTGGTGGAGCTTTAGTACCTGTTGAAATAAAAGAGCGAGACCTACCAAAGTCCCCTACCTGTTCCTCAGCTGTCCTTTAAGAGAAAAAGCAGTTAACCTCTTTTAAGTGTGTTCTAACAGCATTGTTCTCTGTCCCTGTGTGTAGCTAATTGGGGAGTTGCCCTATAAAGCAAGAATGCTCACATGGGTGGGTGGGAACATGGTTGGGTAGGGAGGGATCTAACACCTGATGAGGTCAGTGGCTTCAAAGAACTAGCTATGAATGGGTAGTTGGAACAAAAAACAATGAACTCTAATTGACAGAGCTTTGCCCTACACCACAAAAAATTCCCTCTTTGCAGCACAGAAAAAGAATTAGCTTTTAAAAATGAAAACCAAAACCCCTTTAAGAGCTTTCGGGCAGAGAGCTTGTATTTAAAAACCACACAGTATTACCTTGCTTGCAATGGAGTCCCTGTTAGAATTTTTGAATAGAGCTGAAATCTGCCATTGGTAAAAGGAATCCTGGAAACATTCATGAGCTGGAAAAAATCACCGTTGAAGAGTGGGAGAAACTACCAGCAGACAGATGTACGAAACTTATAGATGGCTACAAGAAACGTTTCGAGGCTGTCATCACCGCCAAGGGTTGTGCAACCAAATATTAGTGAAGGGTGCCATTAATCCTGTCCAGGTCGTATTTTTTTTCTCAGAAATGACTACATTTAAGTTGCACAGACATCCTTTTTTTGTTGTATACCTTTGAACATACTACGGGTCTGAAGCTGGCTGCATGAGCTGTGGATGTTTCACAAAGCTAAGACTCTAATTTTCTTTCCCATCTCTGCTGGGTTCTAGCTACCAATATAGAGTTTAACTGTCTGTTTTGTGGGAATTGCTAAGATTAAGTTTAAATGTGCTTATAATTAAGCTTGGGGATATTCAGCCTACTGGGACCTGAGTATCCAGATAGCAAAGGTTTAAATCTGTGGAGAAAACGTGCTTTTTCAGGGAGGGGGAGGAGAAAGTTTTTTGCTTCCATCTTACACCTGGCCAGTGGCCACACCTATGGGTCTGAAGCTGGCTGCATGAGCTGTGGATCTTTCACAAAGCTAAGACTCTAATTTTCTTTCTCATCTCTGCTGGGTTCCAGCTACCAATATAGAGTTTAACTGTCTGTTTTGTGGGAATTGCTAAGATTAAGTTTAATTGTGCTTATAAATTAAGCTTGGGGATAATCTGACTGACTGCTTTTCTGGGCAGCCTTGGAGCAGATATCTGTGAGTGCCCCCAGCTCAGGAACAGCCTACTGGCCAGAGACAGTTAGGTTCCTGCCCACCCTACCCCTCACCCCACCCACCCCAGGGGCTGCATTGCCTATATAGCACTCGCATACATTGCCATCTATCCCTTTAACTTGGGTTAGAGCCCACATCTTCTTCCTCCTTTCCTCTTCTTCCTCCTTTCCTCTTCTTCCTCTTCTCCTTCTAGGACTGCTTATTCAGCATGTCGTGTATTCAGTGCAATAACTGCAGTACTTTCATTCCAAGACAAATCATTTGGAACCTCAGCGCTTGTCCTATGTGCCTCAGGTCAGCTGCCATGCATAAAGAACTGACTCTACTAAGGGAAGACCTAGCTGCCATGCATAAAGAGGTGTCCCTACTGAGGGAGGAACTGGCTGTAATGAAGCGCAACTCTTCTAGGATACAAACTGAACAATGTCCACCACCGCTTCCACAAAGCATGAAACACCCCCAGGGACAAGTGGATCACAGTGGGTTCTGGTAGATTGCGACGTGTACCGCACAGACATCCTATGCATCAGGAGCTATCCCTGCATAATGCCTTCTTGTCCTTGGCGAATGAGGATGCCCAATCCAAAGAAACGGAAGGGCCCTTAAATGAGACAGACAATGCCCAATCTCCTGCTAAAGGACCAAATATGAAGAAAACCTCACCAAACAGCAAACTACTACTACATGGTGATTCCATCATCAGTGGCACCTTGGGAACACAGTTCAAAGGAGAGAAGATAGTCAAGTGCCTTCCAAGCTCTTCAGCCAGCAGGAATACAAACCACATTGTTGAACTACTTAGCGCAGAAAGTGAACACTCCAAACTTGATGTTGTTATCCACTGGGGCACAAATGACCTGGCTAGAAAGAGTGCCTCTACAGTCCAAAAGGACTTCCAATCTCTGGGAGAAAAACTCAAGCCCATTGTTAACACTGCTGCATTCTCACAGGTTCTACCTGTGCTTGGTAAGGGGGCAAAAAGGCTGCATTGCATTAACAGCTTTAATACATGGCTCCAGACCTGGTGCAAACAAGAAGGATTCAGATTTATTGGCGACTGGGGTAACAGATGGAACAACAAGAGACTATACTGTGCTGATGGACTACATCTCTCCGTCTCAGGGAAAAGAATCCTAAGTGAAAAATTCAAGCAATATGTGGATATGCATTTAAACTAGAAAAAGGGGGTGACGAATGTAGAAGATCAAGCTCTGGATGTCATCCCCTGCAAAAGCAGATTAAAATCAGAAACAGCCACACTTTTAAACCACACACCAAAAGTGGGAAGATGTAGGCAGAACAAAATCAATGCTAAATACACACAAGCCAGTTAAATGCTGGAAAGCAATGAGTACAAATGCTCGAAGCTTAGCCAACAAAATTCCGGTCCTGAAAGCCCTAATGGTGGAAATGGATTTGGACATTGTGGCCATTACAGAAACATGGCTAAATGAATCGCATGATTGGGATATAGACATAGCTGGCTATGATCTATTCAGAAGAGACAAAGAAAATGGAAGAGGAGGAGGGGTAGCCTTGTATGTCAAAAGCAATATTGTTGTTGTTATTAAGTGCCGTCGAGTCGGAGTCGACTCATGGCGACCCTCTGGATAGCTATCCTAAATTGTGTTCGGTCTTCAGTCAGGCGGCTCATTGTTGACAGACTGGTACCCGTAGCTGCTGTTATTGTAGCGATCCATCTCATTGCTGGCCTTCCTCTTTTGCGTTGACCTTCTATCTTGCCAAGCATGATGTCGCATGATGTGTCCAAAGTATGAAAGTCGAAGTCTTGTCATCTGAGCTTCTAAAGAAAGCTTAGGTTTGATCTCCTCTAGTACCGACTGGTTTGTTCTTCGGGCAGTCCATGGTATACACAGTATTCGCCGCCAGCACCATAATTCAAAGGCATCAATTTTCTTCCTGTCTGTCTTTTTCACTGTCCAGCTTTCACATCCATATGATGTTATTGAAAATACCATGGCTTGAACAAGTCGAATCTTTGTATGGAGAGAGACATCTCTGCTCTTGAGAATCTTATCTAGGTCTTTCATAGCCATTCTGCCAAGAGCAATGCGTCGTCTGATTTCTTGACTGCTTGTTGCTTCTTTATTGATAGTTGATCCAAGTAGGTTAAAGTTGTTCACGATTTCAATTTCTTCTCCTTCAACGATGAACCTGTTGATTATGCCAGTTGTCATGATCTTTGTCTTCTTTACATTAAGGTGCAGGCCCATTTTGAGACTATGTTTTTTGATTGTGAGAAGCAAATGTTTCAGATCATCTTCACTTTCAGCTAGTAATGACAAAGCAATATTAAAGCTATTGAAATGCAGGGGGCATGGGGAAAAGAAGAAGCGCTCTGGATTGTGTTGGAAAGAGGAGATGGCACTGTCATCCATACTGCTGTAGTCTACAGACCTCCGACACAAATTGAAGAGATAGATAACAAATTGATTATAGATATTGCCAAGATAACCACAAAGGGGGAAGCGATCATATTGGGTGACTTTAATCTACCTGATGTGGATTGGATTATGCGACACCCACCGGCTGGGCCAAGAGGCTGACAGCTGGTAGGCGGCCTTAGGGTCTCTTGGAATAAAGTTCTTTCACTCCTCAGGCAATAAATTTGTAGTTGAGTTGGTGGTAAGGCTTTGCAAGATTTTTATTTTCTTTTATGGGGATTTCCAAAAGCACGCTGGGGTTCAATTACAACCAAGGCAGAAGGATAACATCTCCAAACAGAAAAGATGAACTCAGGAAAAACCAGGAGAAATAAATCAAATAAACTTTTCTTTTCTCAGCCTTACTGCTGCTCTGTGTCCTCACACTCTGCACTGCTCCGTGTGGTCACACAATGAACTGCAGCAGAACTCTATCACAGCTGTTCTCACTTTGTAATGCAACGTTCCCTCACAGCTCCGTTGCTCTCAGTCAGTGAACAAACAAACATTGAATGCTTCTTACAACTCTCATGGTAAGCACTACCCTTACTACAGGGTTTTTACATTTCTTCCTTTCTTATCTCACAACTGTAGCTTTCCTTTGAGCCAGAGAACAATCCATAGGAACTGGGCAACAGACCTCATTAGGCACACATGTCTCTATTTGCATTTCTTCAAAATCATTTGTACCAACAGAGTCTCTCTCATATTGTGGAGTTTCTTTAAGTTTCCCCTCTCTTAGAAACTGCTGAAACTGGTCCCACAGCAAGTCAGCCCTCGTAGGTATTTTTGCCTTGGAGATAGAATTCCTTTCATTAGAGTGTATCCCTTGCAAAGCCCCTAATTTAGAGAATTCAAAAGCTTCTCTGTTATCTGCACTGGGGATTCCAACACTGGCTAAGCTTTCAATCCACTGGTTAATAGTGGGAGGTGAAGGTTTCAGTTCCTGCCCTTTTAAACCAGCCCTTAGCCCTCTTCCCACATTATCAGAAAAGAAATTATCGGCTTTACCTTGAGGCTGTTTTTGTATATCAGCACTGATACCTTTTCCACCTCTCCAGCTATCACCGTTGTCCAGGTTGCTGGCCTGACGTGCACTTCTCCTCCAGTTACTTGTACTTCTGCTTTTAAATGCTGGCTCAATATCTCTTTCTTCCTGGTCTGAAACAGTAGACAGGCTTTGGCCTGAGACTGCCACTGCCTCTCGGTGAGCTGCTTCTGCCTGAGTTTGAGCCTTCTCTCTGGCTCCTTCTCTCACCCAGACTTCTCTCTCTCTGTCTGGCTTCAGCCACTCTCCTCTGGTATTCTCTCCAGCAGGTCTCCCGCTGACTCTCACTCCCTGGAGTCTCCCTTCGTCTCTCTGTCTCTGTCCTTGAGCTTGACTCTGTGCTTGTCTCTTTCTTTGGCTCTCTCCTTGGCTCCTTCCTTGTCTGCCTCCTTGTCTCCTACACGTGGTTTTTAACCACTGCTTCCTGCTGGGCCTTCCCTGTGCTCTGCCCTCCTCTGACCAATCAGGAGGGTGGCTTGTCTCCACCCCTGAGCTAGGGCGTGTTCCACCCCTTGCAGGGAGCTGAGTTTTTCTCTGACGTAGGCTGTAATCCCCTTGCATCTGTGCACTGTCATTGACTTCCATGGGGCTTTCAGGATTTTCATCCATATCCATGCTTTCTACTATGCTTTCACCATCACAGATCCCCCCCCCTTAAGATATCACGGGCTGGCTCAATAACATTGGCACAGCTCGTGATACCCTCTGAGGGATCTGCAGTGGAATGTGCCTGCGCTATGCTTGCGGCCCCCGGATCAACTGTAGCTAGCTGGGCCAGAGCTACCCTATCGTGCCAGGGCTTTAAGACATTCACATGATACACTTGCCTGCGGCCTTTTCTAGTTTCAACTAAATAGGACACTGGTCCTACAGGTTTTATTATCTTATACGGGCCCTTCCACTGGCTTTCAAACTTTGAAGCGGGTGTGGCCACCATTGCTATGACCCTTTCGCCCACCTGCAACTGACGTTGCCTTGTGCCCCGATCATAATATGCTTTCTGCTTATTTTGACTAGTTTTTAAATTCCCTTCCGCCACCCGGGAGGCACAGCGTAACCTGCCCTTTAGGTCTCTAAGAAACTCCGGCACCCCTATTTCCTGTATATCGGGCTCCACCCACTGCTCCCTTAAAATATCCAAAACGCCCCGAGGGGACCGGCCATACATTAATTCATATGGTGCTGTGCCGAGGGATGCCTGTTTCCTCTCTCTGCAAGCATACAGGGCAAAGGGGAGCATCGTATCCCAATTAGCCATGTCCCCTTTTAAGCTACGCCGTAACATTCTTTTTAGGGTCTGATTCTGTCTTCCGACCAACCCATTAGTTTGGGGATGGTAGGCCGAAGTTTTAATATGCCGAATTCCAAAGGCGTCACATACTTGGGCTAGATACCGCGATAGGAAATTGCTTCCTCTATCTGTGAGCACCTCTCGTGGGAACCCAACCTCACAAAACAATTTTATGATCTCTCCGGCCACCACTTTGGCAGATATAGTGCGCAGTGGTATAGCCCATGGGAACCTAGTTGCATGGTCCACAATTACCAATAGGTATTGGAACCCGCGCGGTGTTTTTGTTAGTGGCCCCACAATATCCATCCCCATTCTATGGATAGGCTCTGAAATCACCGGGGCGGTTACCATAGGTACCCCCTTGGAAGAGCCACCGAAACCCTTTGACACGCTGGACATGCTTCACAGAACCTCGCCGTTTCCTTAAATACCCCTGGCCAATAGTACCGGGTTAAAATTTGATCCAGGTTTCCCTGGATACCCTTATGACCACCAACAGGATGGTCATGTGCCAGCCGTAGGACTAACGCTTTAAATGTTGTAGGCACCACTAATTGCTTACGCTCTACCCCGGTATGGGGATCCCGGCTTTCCCGGTAGAGTATCTCCGTGTCTACCAGGAATCTAGGTAAGACATTCCTCGGGCGCTGAGCATGCTTAAATGCCTGGGTTAAAGCGGCATCGGCCTTCTGCTCCTTGGGGAAAGTAGGGAACTTGGCCATTAATTCTGCTGGCACCCATTGCAAACCTGGCCCCTCCTGAGCTTCGGACTTATGCTGGGATCGGGACAGTTTTCTTTACCCTTTTCCCCTTTCCCTCTTTTACTTTTCCTTGCTGGAGCCCTTATTAAACCATCATGCGAGGGAAGCTCTTCCCTAGCTTCTTCTAAGGACTCCTCCTCACTTTCCAGGGCCTTTAACTGGGCCCTTGTGGATACCAAGGCCTCCTTGGCCACCAAGTCCTGCTCCAGACTCGCACAGAACTGTGGTCAGTCTTTCCCTAGCACCAAATTATGTGGTAGCCTAGGCACCACAGCTATATGAATTTGTCTACTCACACCTAAGCCTTTCACTTCTAAACTGTAGACTGGGTATTGGGAGATGCCTCCATGGATACAGCGGATTTTGACTTGGCTTATGGGCTGAATTGCTGTGTTCCCACATCTGGCCTCAATTTTCCGCCAGAGCGCTTTGGATAGCATACTCTGTTCAGCTCCCGAATCCAAAAGCGCAGTGGTTGCAATCCCCTGCATTTCCACATCTAAGAAAAATCTTTCTTTATCCTTAGGATGGTTCTCCGCTACCAAAACAGTTTTAGCCACACAATTACGTTGTATATGTCCCTCTTCACCACATTTGTAACATTTTCTACGAGAAACATAAACTTTTGACATTGGTTTAAACACTTCCACCTTATGTTTATGTTTATGTTTATTTATTTGATAAAAACCGCCTTTCTCAATAACCAAGGCGGTGTACAATTAAAAGCTAAGTAATAAAAGAAGGCCGAGGCCAACGAAAGGAAAAGAAATGTACAATATTAAAAAAAGGGATAGTAGAGAAGGACCAAGAAGGCAGGACGAGACATGGCAACATGAGGGAACATCAGGGAGGGGGTTAAGGAAATAGTAGAGTCACACAAAAGGAGAGGGGAGATTAAATGCCAGGGAAAACAGGTGGGTCTTGAGGTTTTGCTTGAAGACTTTGTGTTGGGGCTCTAAACGGAGGGTAGGAGGGAGAGAATTCCAGAGGGCGGGACCAGCAAAGAAGAAAGCAGAGGAGCGGGTGGATTGTAAGTGAGCACGGGAGGGGGACGGGAGTGTGAGACGATTGAGGTGAAAAGAACGAGGGGTGTATCTGGGAGAATGGAAGAAGAGGAGATCAGATAAGTACTGGGGGGTGCTGTCATGAATAGCTTTATGGACCAAGGTTAATAATTTAAAGGTGGAACGGAAGGGGATAGGAAGCCAGTGAAGATGAAATAACTGGGGTGTGATATGATCACGGAGGGAAGTGTGTGTAAGGAGGCGTGCTGCAGTATTTTGAACACGTTGCAAGCGGTTTAATTGGGATTTGGGGAGACCAATGAAGAGTGAGTTTGAAAAATCAACGCGGGACATGACAAGGGAAAGCACTAGAGTGGTAAGAGCAGAAGAGGAGAAGAAGGGACGAATAGAGCGAAGTTGACGCAAGAAGAAAAAAGATGATTTGGTGATATGTGATATGTGTGTGTGAAAGGATAGATCAGAATCAAAGTGTACGCCAAGGTAATGAAAAGTGGAGACCAGAGGTATAGGGGAGCCAGAAAAAGAGGGGGCCGTGGAAGGGGAAGAGGCACCGTGAGTGAACCAAATAGCGATGGTCTTGGTCAGGTTGAGATGGAGGCAGTTGAGAGTTAGCCAGTTTGCGACGGCTGAAAGGCAGGAATCAAGTGCAGTGAGATCAGGACTAGAGGGGGATGTGTGATGGAGTAACAAGATATCATCAGCATAGAAGAAAAAGGAAATACCGAACTGTTGGATTAAGGAAGCAAGAGGGGCTAAAAAAAGGTTAAAAAGAAGGGGAGCGAGGACGGAACCTTGAGGGACCCCACAAAGAAGACGTTGAGGTTCGGAGGGGGAAATAGAAGTGGAAGAAGAAAGCACCGAGTAGGACCGGGAAGAAAGAAAGGAATGGAACCAGTGGTGGACTGTACTGCAGAGACCCGCATCCCGTAAACGTTGTAAGAGGAGAGAGTGATCAACCAAGTCAAAGGCTGCGGATAGATCCAGAGCTACCGCCACCGAGATGTCACCACGATCGTGTGCAACATGTAAAGCATTTGTGAAAGCTAAGAGAACCGTTTCAACGCTGTGACCCTGACGAAACCCAGATTGGCGTGGGTGAAGAAAATTGATGGATGCAAGGTGGTGAGAGAGTTGTGCAAAGACATATTTCTCCAAAAGCTTAGAAAGAAAAGACAGATTGGAAACAGGACGGTAGTGCGTGGGAAGTAAAGGATCCAAGGAGGGGTTTTTTCAGAATAGGGCGAACGAGAGCGTGTTTCCATGGTGAAGGAAAAATTCCAGTGAACAAGCTAGAGTTAAACATGGTGAGAATACAGGGTAAGAGTCCAAGGGAAGGGGTGAGAAGCCACGTAGAGGGAACAGGATCGAGGGCACAAGAAGTCTTCTTAGAAGAGGTGATAAGGTGATGGAGTTCAGGAGCAGTGATTGGATCAAAAGAAGCCCAAAAATGAGAGAGCTGTGAGATAGGAGGGGGGGACGGAATGGGAGGAGGGGAAGGGATCGGAGCGGGGCAGGAGGGCAGGGATGCTCTCAAAGAAGCTACTTTGTTACTGAAGAAAGAAGCTAACTGTGTCGGGGAGGGAGCAGGATGGGAAGAGGGATCAGATGAGGAGGTGTGTAGCGAAATGAGGGATTGAAAAACGGAGTAGAGGTGACGAGTCTGATTTGGGGCGTTGGAAATGGCATTCGAGAAATAAATGCGTTTGGCACTATGAACCTGGGTTCTATAGTGGGAGTGATGAGAATTGAAGGTCGCTAGGGTAACTGGGGAGGGGGCCTTGCGCCACATTCGTTCTGCCCTTCCGCCTTTCTGATACTCCCCCTGCTGGGAGGTACTGTCACCATTATGGGCACTTAGTTTTGCATTCATAAATCTCTCTGACAGCGCTACTGCCTCCTGTGGGGTTTTACAGCCCTGCAGTATAAGGAAGGTACTTAACTGGTGGGGTACAGCATCCAGGTACTGTTCCAGTATAAGACTGTCAATGATTGACTCAACGGTCTTTCCCTCCGGAGTCAGCCATTTGTTTATCAGGGTGCGAACTCTGTGGCATAGGGCCTTTGGAGTTTCGCCTGCCTGTAATTTTACAGCTCTCAATTGGTGGCGGTATACCAGAGGAGTTAGCCCCAATCTTTCTCTAACTGCCTTTATAAGCTCACTGTAATTACCCGCAAGTGTGGGTGGCATAGCCCGGTAGGCAGCTAGAGCCTCCCCCGTAAGGGATGCTGCCAGGCGCATGGCCCACTGTTCGTGTGGCCAGCCAGTAAGGTGAGCCACCCTCTCAAATCCCTCTATGTAGTCATCAATATCGTCCCTAGGTGTAAGCTGACCGATATTGAATGTCCCACCAGCCTGCAAGTCCATCCTCAGAGAAGCAGCTGGTGTACTGGAACCGGATGGTGCGGCCTCTGGTCCGATCTGGTTCTTCCGCTCGGCCAGACAGGCCTCCAACATCTCCAACAACGGCTGCTGTTGGGCCCGTAGCTGTGCAGCATTTTGCTCCTGCGCCTTCAGGGACAGATCAGCCTGGCATTCAAACTGGCGTGACATCCATTTTAGTACGTCCTGCAGCTCGAGTGTCATCTTTAGTCACCTGTAAAATACAAACACAAACCCCAAGAGCGGTACCAAACACACAGGTATTTTCCCTCTTTGAGGTTTTTTTTTTTTTTCAACACATCTAGCGCTTGTACCCCGCCCTGGTATCCTCAACCAACCCAAGGCTAGGTACCTATTACCTAGCGTGAGTGAAGCTTCGCGCTTAACACCTCCGACGTTCAGTCATCGTCTCCTCTGCACCGCGGACCTACTTT
The DNA here is from genome assembly GCA_033557465.1 of Ichthyophis bannanicus. Taxonomy (NCBI): domain Eukaryota; kingdom Metazoa; phylum Chordata; class Amphibia; order Gymnophiona; family Ichthyophiidae; genus Ichthyophis; species Ichthyophis bannanicus. Next base: position 143,807,495 of record CM066040.1, read on the forward strand.
TCTGGACCCTCCTCAGCTGGGCTCCTCAGAACAGTTTCTCCGGCAGTGGAAATCCTGATGTGGTATCTTCTGCGCATGCGTAAGAAAAATCCTGCCAACTACGCCAACTTGCGACACCCACCGGCTGGGCCAAGAGGCTGACAGCTGGTAGGCGGCCTTAGGGTCCCTTGGAATAAAGTTCTTTCACTCCTCAAGCAATAAATTTGTAGTTGAGTCGGTGGTAAGGCTTTGCAAAATTTTTATTTTCTTTTATGGGGATTTCCAAAAGCACGCTGGGGTTCAGTTACAACCAAGGCAGAAGGATAACATCTCCAAACAGAAAAGATGAACTCAGGAAAAACCAGGAGAAATAAATCAAATAAACTTTTCTTTTCTCAGCCTTACTGCTGCTCTGTGTCCTCACACTCTGCACTGCTCCGTGTGGTCACACAATGAACTGCAGCAGAACTCTATCACAGCTGTTCTCACTTTGTAATGCAACGTTCCCTCACAGCTCCGTTGCTCTCAGTCAGTGAACAAACAAACATTGAATGCTTCTTACAACTCTCGTGGTAAGCACTACCCTTACTACAGGGTTTTTACATTTCTTCCTTTCTTATCTCACAACTGTAGCTTTCCTTTGAGCCAGAGAACAATCCATAGGAACTGGGCAACAGACCTCATTAGGCACACATGTCTCTATTTGCATTTCTTCAAAATCATTTGTACCAACAGAGTCTCTCTCATATTGTGGAGTTTCTTTAAGTTTCCCCTCTCTTAGAAACTGCTGAAACTGGTCCCACAGCAAGTCAGCCCTCGTAGGTATTTTTGCCTTGGAGATAGAATTCCTCTCATTAGAGTGTATCCCTTGCAAAGCCCCTAATTTAGAGGATTCGAAAGCTTCTCTGTTATCTGCACTGGGGATTCCAACACTGGCTAAGCTTTCAATCCACTGGTTAACGGTGGGAGGTGAAGGTTTCAGTTCTTGCCCTTTTAAACCAGCCCTTAGCCCTCTTGCCACATTATCTGAAAAGAAATTATCGGCTTTACCTTGAGGCTGTTTCTGTATATCAGCACTGATACCTTTTCCACCTCTCCAGCTATCACCGTTGTCCCGGTTGCTGGCCTGACGTGCACTTCTCCTCCAGTTACTTGTACTTCTGCTTTTAAATGCTGGCTCAATATCTCTTTCTTCCTGGTCTGAAACAGTAGACAGGCTTTGGCCTGAGACTGCCACTGCCTCTCGGTGAGCTGCTGCTGCCTGAGTTTGAGCCTTCTCTCTGGCTCCTTCTCTCACCCAGACTTCTCTCTCTCTGTCTGGCTTCAGCCACTCTCCTCTGGTATTCTCTTCAGCAGGTCTCCCGCTGACTCTCACTCCCTGGAGTCTCCCTTCGTCTCTCTGTCTCTGTCCTTGAGCTTGACTCTGTGCTTGTCTCTTTCCTTGGCTCTCTCTTTGGCTCCTTCCTTGTCTGCCTCCTTGTCTCTTACACGTGGTTTTTAACCACTGCTTCCTGCTGGGCCTTCCCTGTGCTCCGCCCTCCTCTGACCAATCAGGAGGGTGGCTTGTCTCCACCCCTGAGCTAGGGCGTGTTCCACCCCTTGCAGGAGCTGAGTTTTTCTCTGATGTAGGCTGTAATCCCCTTGCATCTGTGCACTGTCATTGACTTCCATGGGGCTTTCAGGATTTTCATCCATATCCATGCTTTCTACTATGCTTTCACCATCACAATTACTCCCTCTGCAAATCTGGAAAGAAGCAAAAAAATCGTGGATGCTCTCCAAGATACATTACTTAGACAAATGGTGATGGAACCAACTAGGGAAAGCTCAACGCTGGATTTAGTGCTCACCAACGGTGATAGCGTGTCGAATGTCTGCGTGAGTGCCCCTGTGAGCAGCAGCAATTATCACACGGTGTGGTTTGAGATAAAAGCCATGGTACAGGCCAATCATAGCAAGCTCAAAGTCCTAAACTTCAAAAACACCGACTTCAATAAAATGGCCGAGTACCTAAAGGAGGAGCTGACAGGGTGGAAGGAGATAAGGGAAGTGGAATTGCTATGGGCTAAACTAAAGGTGGCAATAAAAGGGGCAACAAATAAATATGTGACAAAAGTAAACAAAAACAAGAGAAGAAAACCTATTTGGTTTTCCAAAGAAGTGGCTGCTCAAATAAAGGCAAAAAACACAGCTTTCGCAAAATTCAAAAGCTTTCAAACAGAGGAACACAGAAATGAATACAGGATCCAACTCAAAGAGACAAAGAGAGAAATAAGGATAGCAAAATCAAAGGCAGAGGAAAAAATGGCTAAAGATGTTAAGTGTGGTGACAAAACCTTCTTCAGGTATATTCGGGAAAGGAAGATCAGAGGTGGAATTGCAGGACTCAGAAGTGCTGCGAACGGACTCATGGAAAGTGACATTGAAAAAGTGAAATTGCTAAATGAATACTTCTGCTCTGTTTTTACTAAAGAAAGTCCTGGAGAAGGACCACCTGTGACTCCCAAATATAAAAATGGGAATGATGTAGATACCACACCATTCACGGAAGATGTGTTAGAAAAACTTGCGAAATTGAAAGTGGACAAGGCCATGGGACCGGATAGGATACATCCCAGGATACTGAAAGAGCTCAGAGAGGTTCTTGCAGGGCAGTTAAAGGATGTTTTCAACAGATCCTTGGAAACAGGAGAGGTTACTCAGGACTGGAGAACGGCTGATGTCATACCTCTACACAAAAGTGGTGACAGGGAAGAAGTGTCAGACTACAGGCCCGTGAGCCTTACCTCAGTGGCGGGAAAAGTAATGGAGGCGCTCCTGAAAGAGCGAATAGTGAACTTTCTCAAAACCATCAGGTTGCAAGACCCGAGGCAACATGGTTTTACTGAAGGACAATCTTGCCAAACAAATCTGATTGAGTTCTTTGACCGGGTGACCAGGGAGCTAGATCAGGGGCATGCGATGGATGTCATCTACCTGGATTTCAGCAAAGCCTTTGATACTGTTCCTCATAGGAAGCTTATCAATAAACTCAGTAGCTTGGGGATGGATCCTAAGATGGTAAATTGGATCAGAAATTGATTGACTGACAGACGACAGAGGATGATGGTAAATGGAGCTCACTCAGATGAAGGGAAGGTGATTAGCGGGGTGCCCCAGGGGCGGGTCAGTCCTGGGCCCGGCACTGTTCAATGTATTTGTGAGTGATATTGCTGAAGGACTGAATGGAAAAGTCTGTCTTTTTGCAGATGACACGAAAATTTGCAACAGAGTGGACTCCCTCGAGGGAGTGGTTAACATGAGGAAAGATCTACAAAAGCTGGAAGAATGGTCTAATGCTTGGCAATTAAGATTTAATGCAAAGAAGTATAGAGTCATGCACTTGGGTAGCAGAAATCCAAGGGAAATGTACGCGATAGGGGGCGAGAGGTTGGTGTGCACGGTTCAGGAGAAAGACCTTGGTGTGATTATTTCTGAAGATCTCAAGGTGGCAAAACAGTGCGACAAGGCGGTGGCAAAAGCCAGGAGGATGTTGGGCTGCATACAAAGAGGAATCACCAGCAGAAAGGAAGAGGTACTTATGCCACTGTAAAGTCACTGGTGAGGCCTCACTTGGAGTACTGTGTTCAGTTTTGGAGACCGTATCTTGCAAAGGATGTAAAAAGACTGGAAACTGTTCAGAGGAAGGCGACCAAAATGATTTGGAGCCTACATCAGAAGCCTTATGAGAAGAGACTTGAAGACCTAAACATGTACACTTTGGAGGAGAGGAGGGACAGGGGAGATATGATTCAGACCTTTAAATACTTAAAGGGAAATAATGAACAAACAAACCTCTTCCAAAGACAGGGAAGCTGTAAAACTAGAGGGCATAACATGAAGCTGCAAGGTGGTAAATTGAAAGGCAATGTCGGGAAATACTTTTTCACAGAAAGGGTGGTGGATGCTTGGAATGCCCTCCCGATGGAAGTGGTGGGGGAAAACACGGTGATGGAATTCAAAATGGCATGGGACAGACACAGTGGATCCCTTTACAGCAACAGGATAAAATCAAAATAAACTGAACCATCTAATTTCTCAACAAATAGGGGTGTCCTGCATGGAATGGTTGGTTCACCCCTAAACAGGGATATGGAGAGGGGTGGCCTGCACGGAGCAGCAGGTGCACCTACGCTTGCCATCGTGCTGGGCAGACTAGATGGACCATGCTGGTCTTTATCTTCTGTAATTTACTATGTTACTGTATTAAAATATTATGATGACACACAGTAGGAATATTTCCAATTATTTCTCAAGATATTGCATACAACATACCTAAAATGCAAGGGTGCCAATAATGTTGACTACAACTGCATTTCAGTGAAGAAACAGGAAGTCCAAGATATACTACATTAGTGTAATCAAGCTTGGAGAGGACCAGAGCGTATACTGCAGTAGTCGGAGCATCTTGAGTAAGGTAGGATCCTATAGAGTGATGCTAATACAAATGATAGAAGCAAGATTTTACAGTGGAAGAAATTTGCAAGTTGAAAGAGAGAGCGAGGTCAAAGATGCAACCTAAAATTTTAAGGGAGACAGTTAAACGTCGCTCATTCTCTCTGCCTCCAAACCTACTAGCTGCTCTTCTGACCCCTTCCCCACCCACTTCCTTAGCTCCATCTTTTCATCTCTCGTCCCTTCTATTTCTCATATTCTTAATCGCTCTCTCTCCACTGCAACCTTCCCTTCTGTTTTCAAGCATGCTGTGGTTACACCCCTCCTCAAAATCCTTCACTTGATCCCACTTGTCCTTCTAACTATCGTCCCATCTCTCTCCTTCCTTTCGTCTCTAAACTACTTGAGTGTGCAGTTTATCACTGTTGTCTTGAATTCCTCTCCTCTCATACCCTCTTGGATCCTTTACAATCCGGCTTCCGTCCCCTACACTCCACTGAAACTGTTCTTACTAAGGTCTCGAATGATTTGTTCTTGGCAAAGTCCAAAGGCTTTTACTCTGTCCTCATTCTTCTTGATCTCTCTGCTGCTTTTGACACTGTTGACCATAACCTTCTTCTTATCATCCTATCCTCACTTGGATTCAAAGACTCTGTACTATCTTGGTTCTCTTCCTATCAATCCCATCACTCTTTCAGTGTGTGCTTTGATGGCTCCTCCTCCTTCAACCCCACTACCTGTAGGAGTTCCTCAGGGTTCCGTCTTAGGTCCACTCCTCTTCTCTCTGTATACCCAATCCCTTGGCACCCTTTTCTCTTCCCATGGCTTTCACTATCATCTCTATGCCGACGACTCTCAAATCGGTCTTTCTGCACCTGTTATCTCTCCCGATATCCAGTCTAAGATCTCACTGCCTCTCTGACATTGCTGCCTGGATGTCCCACTGCTGCTTAAAACTGAACATGGCCAAAACTGAGCTTCTTATCTTTCCCCCGAATGCTTCCCCTCCTCTTTCCCCTTTCTCTCTCTCTGTTGATAACTCTGTACTCCTCCCTGTTTCTTCAGCACATAACCTTGGTATTATCTTTGATTCCTCTCTCTCTTTCTCTTCACATATCCAGCTCATTGCTAAAACTTGTCGTTTCTTTCTATACAATATTTCCAAAATTCACCCCTTCCTCTCTGTTGACACCACTAAATTGATTGTCCACTCCTTAATCACCTCCCGTCTTGATTATTGTAACGTTCTCCTTGCCGGCCTCCCTGCAAGCCACCTCTTTCCTCTTCAGTCAATTCAACACTCCACTGCTCGACTCATTTTCCGCCAGGCTCGTTTTTCCCACATCACTCCTCTCCTCATGTCACTTCATTGGCTTCCCATCCATCTCCATATCAAATTTAAACTTCTCCTCCTGACCTATAAATGTATTCACTCTTCTGCCCCCCAGTACCTTTCATCTCCCATTTCTCCTTACACCCCCTCTCGGTTGCTTCGCTCTTCTAACAGTCTTTGTTTATCTGTGCCCTTTACTCGTACTGCCAATTCCAGACTTCGCTCCTTCCAACTGGCAGCACCCTTTGCTTGGTATAGTCTTCCTATCTCTGTGTGGCAGGCGCTCTCCCTGGCCATTTTCAAGTCCAGACTAAAATCCCACCTCTTCACTATTGCTTTCCGTTCCTGTCTTACCCTGTCTTGATCTCTCTATCAACATTTGCTTACTTTGTCCTGTAAATTTTTGTTATTTGTATTATGTAACTTATTTTGTTTTCTGTCTTATTAGTTTGTGAGCTCTGATGAGCAGGGACTGTCTCTCTTCTATGTTTGTACAGCGCTTCGTATGTTGCGGCGCTAATAAGTCTAATAATAATAATAATAAAGTAAGGTTTTGGTCTAAGAGCTGAGGTTTTTATTGTGGGGTGGGTGTCACACCCGATGATCCACATTGCAAAGGACTTAGTTGCATTGAGTTTCAATTTGTGGGAGGAGATCCAGGAAGCAATATCATGAAGACATTCATTAAGAGGGGCTAGATCAGGGGAGTGAAAGTTAGCTGGATAAATAAACTGGTTATCATCTGCATATAAGTAGGCATTAATGCAAGGGATTCTTCAGACTTTCAGTCTTAAGAATTTGTTGATTAGCCATGGGTTTGCTCTTGAACAATGTTCATTTTGTTACTGCAACTTTACAGAACTCCCAGAACTGAGGGAAAAGTCAAATGCCTTGGAGCGTGTTCAGTCCTCTCCCACCGTCTTACAAAGTGATTTCATTCCTGAAGAGATCCTCAGTGCTCTAACCTCTGCAGCCAGTTCTGTCAGTCACCCCAGTTCCTTTGCTGCAGCCAAAAAAAGCCAGTCTTTGACAAACATTCAGGTGAGTCTTTTGACACATGGATTGTATTTGGTCACTGTCAGCAGTAGATAGGATGGGAACAGGTTTCAGAAAAAAAACAAGATTTAATTTGAAGTCTATAAATGCTTTCCTTTGTGTGCCCTGTATACACTGTGAACATTCAGCCACCTAGAAAATGTGATTCTTACAGTTCGCATAAACCTTTCAGTGTCTCTTCTTTTGATCTTATTTAATCTTTGGAAAGAGGAAGACGTTTGGAGTCTCTTCCTATAATCTTTTATTTCTAGAAGCCCTTTCTAATCCTGTTATTTGAGATTATTTGTTATTTTTGGAGACTGTTAGCTTCTATGCTGATTTTGTTTTTCTGTTTTTCTCTTGATTGAGTGGTAGGCACCATGCATCACTTTGTTCTGAGATCCAAATTTGCTCTTTACTGAGCTCTAACTTAAGTATGTTTGCTCTTCAGAGAGGGATAAGAAGTACAAACCAGCTTTGGCATCATCCGGTCCGCAGGAACAAGTTCAAACACTTAACAGAGCAACCCATTTGCCTGACAGGAGCAGGAAGGTAAATTAGAGGGAGTTGTTGAATGACAATTTAGGTACTGGGATGAGGATGGATAGGGAGGGGGGGAAAATTGCTGAAAGGTGGTTTGACCTGAAAATAGAGCATTCCAGGAATATTGCATGCTCTTTCAAAGCCATTGATATTTTATGAGATTTTTGCTTGACAGATTTGTCCTATTTCTTTGGCCATTTGTCAATTCATTTGAACGTACCTCTGTTGTGGCTTTGGCATCATGAGCCGTTATTTGCAGTTACCTGGGCTTTTGCTCTCTTTTGAATACTAACCCAATCACTACTGAAAAAAATCGTTCATGTATAAATGGATGCTTACTTAATTTTCAAATTTTTATACTAAAAGCATAAGCGTTTTATCCAAAAGAGGCCTCAGACTTATTTTGGCTCTGCCATAGGGACAAATTGTCCGTTATCACGGCAGTGAGCCCATTTGCATCAACGACCTCAAAATGTAAGTGGGTTGAAAAACACAGCCTTAAATTCCAACTGAATAATCAAACAATCAAAAAACTTTGTTCTTATCTGTGTTATAAAAACAGCCCACTCTCATGGATTTGAGCACTGATCAGTGCTGGGGATCAGTGCTCAAATCCATGAGAGTGGGCTGTTTTTATAACACAGATAAGAACAAAGTTTTTTGATTGTTTGATTATTCAGTTGGAATTTAAGGCTGTGTTTTTCAACCCACTTACATTTTGAGGTCGTTGATGCAAATGGGCTCACTGCCGTGATAACGGACGATTAGTCCCTATGGCAGAGCCAAAATAAGTCTGAGGCCTCTTTTGGATAAAACGCTTATGCTTTTAGTATAAAAATTTGAAAATTAAGTAAGCATCCATTTATACATGAACGACTCTTTTGAATACTGTCAGCCCACTATTCCACTACTCCCAACAGTAGGCCTCTGACTGAGAGGTACAGATTACATTCCCCCAGAACCTCTCTAGAACCTACTGCGAGAGCCCTCTCGAGTCATTCAATTCAAGGCTTCAGCCTCTGCTGGCCCAAGAACCAGGAATCAAATTTGGAAATCTACTACTACTACTACTACTATTTAGTACTTATAAAGCGCCACGCATGCAGCGCTGCACAGCTAGCCTACAAGAGGTGGCTAACATACAAGAGACAGTCCCTGCCCATCAGGGAATCTAAGCTGGGTCTCTTGCACAGTGAGTTATGACCCCTTATGGAATTTAATATACTAATTTATTTACAATGTTGATGCTCTGTTAATACAAAATAATTCATGCTAGGGTTTATAATAAATTGAATTGAAGCAAATGCTACACAGTGTTAATCAGGTCATAATTCTGCAGTTTTTGAGTGTAATCCCTAATTTTTGCATTTGAATAAATAACAGTAGACATGGTAATATAAAAATGGTATGCATGATTTAATACACAACCAACATTTCTCGAAAACTTGCAAGCACTTGAATTACAAATTGTATAAATTAATAATTAATTTTAATTTAATTTATCAAAGGGTTTTGCATATCCGATTTGAAGAGCCGTGATGTTTTGCAGTTAGCAGTTGTGGATTGTGTTTTAGCTATAGTTTCTTTTCAGACATACTTGGATCAGATAGTAAAGCTCATTATTTAGGTACTTTGCCTAATTGACATAATAAATAACACAAATAACGGCTCATCCAGACTGCCAAGTTGCTTTACTCTAGTCTAGTTCATATCGTTTTGGATAGATAAACATATAAATAATCTCTCTCTCTCTTTCTAGTTTTTCAGTCAGCCTTTCAATCCTTTTCTTACCACTGCTCTCTATATCTATCCCAAGTATGTTTATGTTTATGTTTAAGTTCATTTATATTGCTGGCCTCCAACAGCTCTAGTGGTAGGCTATTGCAGGCCTTGTTTTCTTCCTTCCAAGACCCATATTTAATTGAACACATAGATTGCCATTCTATGTCTTGCTGCCAAATTTTTTAATAATCCACACAGCCACAAAAATTGGTAAAGCTGTTATCCAAAAGATCCAGCCACCCCCTACTCATGGATGTTAAAGTTACAAACATGATTGTTCCATGAAGGATACCCCATCATCCTTAAAGTTTTGATGCATCCATACCACTACACTCTGTCCAATGGCTAGTATTCTCCCCTTAGTGGCCTTCTAAAGTTTCATATTAAGCAAATACTCAAGCCCTCTCCCTCATTTCTTTTGTCTGTAATTCCCCTAATATAATGTATGTCTATCTCAAGCATGTTTGATTTAACTTTACTGCAAAATATTTACAACATGTATTGTCAGGTCTCCTTTAAGAGGCAGATTTGGGTCAAAAAGAGAAAGAATGGTATTGTAATCCTTTCTGAAATTCACTAGAATGAATAAGCACTGAAGTGGAGTGCAGTAAATGCTCTCAATTTTTAAGTTAGAAATTATGATGATATTGAAATGCATATGAGGAGTGATTGTTAGTTTCATATTTTTCCTCCTTTAGGGATATTTCTTTCCTTTGTGATGTGTACATGATGGGTAAGAAGACAAGCATTCCAGGAGTTGCTGTATCTGATTCTTCCATTTCAGGAACACAGAGTAACATGCAACAATCTGCAGAGGTAAGCTTATGTAAAAATGTTTGCTGATTCTTCCTGGCTCCTTTTGGTTCGAACAGTGAGCCAGTGGTGGGATTCAGTTGGTTCACATCGGTTTGCGTGAACATGTTACTAGAATTTCCTGAATTTGCCAAACCAATCCCTATAGGCCAGCATTCCCAAACTGTGTGTCGTGACCTCAAATGGGGTCACAAAATCTTCATTTGGAGTAGCAGCCGCATGTTGGGTTCGGGATGGGGTAAATCGCGCTTTCAGGAGGCCACCTCCTGTCAAATTCAGCTCATTGTTCACCCCTAGTAAGAAAAGAAAGTACAGGCACAGGGTCTTTGTGATACAAGCATGCGCCTGCCTCTAAGACCTACCGATCGGTCCTCCCTGTCCCTCCTCTCTGATGCATGTCAGAGCAGGCAGGACAAGGAAGACCGGCAGGGTCTTAGAGGCATGCACATATGTGCTTTTAAGACACTGCCAGCCCTGCCTGTCCCACCCTCTCTGATGCATACTTGTCAGTTAGAGGAGGTAGGACAAGGAGGGCTGGCAGAGGCTGGGAGGCAGGCATGCACTTGTATCAGAAAGGCCCTGCGCCTGTACTGTTTTTGTTACTGGTGGTGGACAACAGGCTGGATTTGACAGGAGGTGGCCTCCAGAAAATGTGATTTGCTCGTCTCGAACCCAACATGTGGCTGCGACATGTATGAGTCAAATAGGGCGGGACAGGGAGGGCTGGCAGGGAGACACACGGGTGCTTCTATCAGAAAGGGCTGAAGGGGGGCATAAGGAGACAAAGGGGTGATGATACAGAACCTCAGAATAAAATGGATGTCACTGTGACTTCAAAATATAAATCGTAAGAAGCTGTCATCACTTATGCACCATATTAATCGCTAAGCCCACACATAGTTGATGAAGATGTTGAGTCACAAATACATACGGAAGAAGATAGCAAATCACATTTATCTGTACTGCAAAGTATAATAATACAGCTAAAGTGATTCACTATTTAAAGTCCATACTTTATTAATTCATACTAAACAAAGAAGTTTCAAGTGTTGCTGAGAGCAACCACCAATCTGCTGGCCTGTTATTTTTGCAGTATGGATGAATACAGTTTTGCCTCTTCCTTCTATAAACACACACATAGGCCGCTTTAGCTGTCTCTCCTGTTACTGTTTGGGATGTCTGCCTTTCCTGAAATTTGTACTTTCTCCTCAGGAGCTGGATCTGCAAGAGAGCCTGATCCCAGAAGAGTTCCATATCATCAAGAACAAAGGGGTTATTGGCCTGGAGTATTATGAAGAGTGAGTGGTGCCTCTGTTGTTTAATCTTTGAGCTTTCCCATTCTTCGGTGTCCATTCCATGCCCTTTATTGAACTGGGAATGAGATTATAAGAAATAATCATTCAGTTATCTGTAGGGAGAGTAATTTTGTATTCCATATTGTCCTGCTAGACCAGTCCAGACAAGTGGGTTGTGTCCCCCTACCTGCAGATGTGGAGAAAGAGGAAACTTCCATAGTCTTCTTTTACATCATCATGCCATATCAACCGGTACCACCAGAAGGAGCCTTCAGTAATTCTCTGTCTCCAGCAGATGGTGGATGCATGTTTCTCAGCTCTTTGAGAACACTGGTCAACAAATTTTTACAAAAGTCATGTTACTGAAATAAAAATATTCATTTCTTATCAATTTTTATATGCTGAACACGAATATGACAGTGAAATTGCAAAGTTGGCTCTAGTTTTTTTGTAATCTACAAGAATTAATGTTTACATCACAAAATGCATGTCAATAGTAAATATAATAGGCTTTTGGTTAATACCTGTAAAAAAACAAGTCATAAACTACTTCTTAGATTTTTTCGCCTGTCTCTTGTACAGCTGTTCGGGAGCTTCTCTGGGGAGTGTCCAACAGTAGTCAGCCAGCATTGTAGTGGACCATTTTCCCTGGTATCCTTGCTCCATTGTTGCGATATCCTGGTGAAAACATTCACCCTGTTCATCACTAACCATACCACAGTTGTCAGGAAAGAAATCGAGATGGGAATCAAGGAAATGGATCTTTAGAGACATATTGCAGCCAAGTTTCTGATACTGCATCAGCATGTCTTCTACTAGTTCCTTGTAGTTTTCTGCCCTAACATTCCTGAGAAACTTTGTTGACACTAGGCAAAAAGCATTCCATGCTTGTTTCGCATCACCCTGCAGCAAGTTGTTGAACTGGTCATCTTTGAAGAGCTCTCAAATCTGAGGACCCCAAGAACTCCCTCTTTAATCTTTGCTTCGCTGAGTCGAGGGAATTTTTCATGCAGGTATCGGAAAGCTGGCGAAGTACGGTCCATGGCTTTCACGAAGTTTTTCATCAAACCTAGTTTGATGTGAAGGGGTGGTAGCAGGATTTTGTGAGCCTCAACCAGAGCTGGGTGCTGGATATTCTTCTCTCCAACTGTTACATTTTGTCTGCAATTCCATTCCTTCCTCAAGTAGTGCCAATCCCTTGCTCGGCTATCCCACTCACATAAGAAACACATGATTTTATATATCCCTGCTGCAGTCCCATTAAAAGGGCAACTACCTTCAAGTCACCACAGAGGTGCCAGCTGTACTTGTTATAGTTAATGGAAGTCAGTAGATGCTTTAAGTTATCATATGTCTCTTTCATGTGGACGGCATGCGCTGCTGGAATAGATGAAAGACGGTTTCCATTGTTCAAAAGCACAGCCTTCAGACTCAGTTTCGAAGAGTCTATAAATAGTCTCCAGTCTTGTGGGTCATGAGTGATTTTTAAGACATTCATGAGGCTTTCAATATCGGAACAGAATACCAGATTACTTTCCTTTCTGAAGAAAGGCTCCAACTGCTGGTGGCGCTTTCGATATGAAGTAATGTTGACATCTTCTTCTAGAAGATTCCATTGTTGGAGTCTTGATCCTAGCAATTCTGCCTTGTTCTTGGATAAGTCCAAATCACGAACCAGGTTATTTAGTTCTTCCTGTGTTATTCTGTGTGGAGTTGATAATGCATCCCAGTGAAAATCTGGGTCACTGCAGGCTGACGGACCAGGAGAAGAACAGGTCGGCTCACCCTTGTCCTCATCAGATGAATCAAGAGAATATTCTGATGGAGGTTCTGGAATAGGAAGTCCCTTACCATGTGGAACTGGTCTCAATGCAGACGGAATGTTTGGGTAGACTATGCTCGACTTCTTTTGCTTCGTTATTCCGCTGGAAAGAGGAGGAACCAAGCAGAAGTAACAGTCATTTATGTGGTTGCTTGGCTCTCTCCACACCATGGGGACTGCAGACGGCATTGATGGTCTTTTGCAATTCAACCACTGTGAAAGCTGTGTTGTACATGTAGCGCAGCATATATGCGGGGCCCAAGGCTTGTCTTGGTCACCAATCTTGCATCCGAAGTAAAGATGATACGCCTTCTTCAGTTGAGAAGTGATACTTTTCTTCTGGTTGGCAAATGTCACTTCCCCACAAATGTAGCAGAAATTGTCAACGGTATTAACGCACTTTCGCGGCATTACTGTTCTGTATTGTACCTAAATGGCTAAAATTATATGATTGATAAAAGTTACATGTAACAGTAGCTTAAACTATCTCACACACAGTCTGAAATATTTTAAATGCTCAACCTTTCCGACTGCATATAGTACACTGCTGACGTCAGATGGCTTCAGCAGCCGTCTGGCAGTAGTATTGCATTGCATCAGAAAATGATGCAATCAACTCTGGATGATGTGTGCATGCTGGTATTATGCAATGTGATGCAATATTACATCATTCAAGGCTTATTTGGGATGTTGTTGATGTCCTACTGGATAAATTTACATGGTGAAACGTCAAAAATGAACTACGTGCAATATCTTCAAAATGAGAGCCAATAAATTTTTTTAATGTTATATTCGTGTTCAGCTCACCAAGATACTACAGATTAGGGCCTTTTAAAGTCCATAACGATTTCAATGTTGATCAGTGGAATCTGAAAAGATTCAAGGAAGATTGAGAGGAAAGACCGATTTCACTTATGAGCAACTATCCCTAGGGGTGGATTTCTCACTGGAATGTGATGCAGGAGGCTCCACTAGGATCATCCCTAAAACCAGTGCTCTTTTTGGATGCTGTTGGAGGAGGGAAATTGGTTTAGTTCCCTGCCTTTATCTTGTTAAAGACACATTGAGCAGCTGGAAGATTGGGAATGGAGTTTTGGAAGGATTCTTCAAGCTTCACACAACCTCAGTGCCACCTTCCTCCTTCCTCCTGCTGTTCCCAGAAGATTAGCAGAAGGCTTTTCAGAAGTATGTGACTGTCTGGCGACAGGGGAGTAGCACTAAGCCCAGCAAGGTTTTTACCAGTGGATTCAGTCCCTTGCATCAGAGGATTTTACACCCCTCTTGGAGCCAGTTACGGCTTTCTTGTCGAATGCTATGTATGATCTCTTCTGCTCTTTTGACTAGGTGGTGGATTCATTCTCTAAATCCTGATTGACTCAGCTTGTCTTCCAAAAGCGGCTCTTGTCTGGGGTGGACTGGTTAAGGACTTTTAATGAGTCCAAACCTCATTGCCTCCTGGAAAATAGACCATGAGGGCCCAGGAGGTGTACAGCCACATCCGCTTCTGTGTACGCCCTTGTTCCTTGCGCTTGCTATTTGGATTCCCGGGGCTTCCTGGATTTCCATAGATACTGCCCAAGACAGCCTTCCTTCTCCTCTTCTGGGTTATGGTCTTGAACAGCCCTTTCATGAACCGCAAGGCTCCCGGAACTCCAACACCCCCAGAGGTGCCTCCTCCCATCAGGTGTAATGATGGCTTGGGGACCCATTCCGGTACACTCCCAGTGGGTGACAAGCTCCACCTTTTCTTCTAGGAGTAGGCCCGGGTCATCAAGGATCGCTCGGTGCTAGATACCATTCAGCACAGTTATGTTTTGGAATGCAGAGAGCCTGTTCCAGATGCCTTTGTTATCTCTCCTTGCTGTAGCTCAGTGTACCATGGACATGCATCTTCGTCTACAGGTGGTGGTTCCAGTTTCCTCGGCTGATCAGGGCCAAGAATGATACTCTATCTACTTTGTGGTGCCAAAGAAGGACAGTTCATTTCGGCCAGTCCTCAACCTCAAGGGAGTCGACACTCACCTGTGCATCCTTCACTTCCATATGGAGACGCTGGGTTCAGTGATTCAGCTGGTAGACCATGAAGAATTTCTTGTGTCTCTGGATTTAGCTCCCTATTTGGGAGAATCAACTGCGCTTTTTTCGTTTCTCCATTCGTGGCTCTTATTTTCGTCGCAGTCTGAAGCAGCTCGGGTTTCAGCCCAGGTAATGTGGTTCCTTGAGAGTTTTGGGTGATAAATCGAGGAAAGAGCCATTTAGTGCCTTCTCAATTACTGGAATTACCTGGGAGCATCTTTTGACATTCAAGTAGATAGAGTCTTCCTGCCCGAAGAAAGGGTGAACAAGTTGCTGACCCAGTTGGAGGCCTTCCGGTCTCAGAAACTTCCAGAGTTTGGGATTATCTTCAGCTCTACGGTTTGATGGCAGCAGCGATTGACATGGTGCCTTGGGCACACGATCACATGTGGCTGCTTCAGCGGTCCCTGCTTTCTCAGTAGTCTCCCAGCACTCAGGAGTTCAAAGTAAGGCTGTCTCTACAGCCTGAAGTGGTCTCAGGCTTGAGATGGTGGCAGCAGCAGCAGCAGCACCTGTGGAAGGGTAATGCCATCGGACAATCACTTGTGGCTTCTCCTGGCAACGGATGCCAGCCTGTTTGGATGCAGAGCTCATTGCGAGACCCAAACAGCTCAGGACGTTGGAACAGCCACAAGTTGGCATAGCCCATCAGCCGCCTTGAAGCGAGGGCCATTCAGTTGGCCCTTATGTGCTTCCAGACCTTGGTCAAGGGTAAAGCGGTCTGGGTCTACTTAAACAATGCCACGATTGTGTGAATTCTGTGGTTCCTCACCATATGCTTTGATATGAATGTTACTGAAGCCTTCTTCTAGTGGTTCTGGCTGATATGGCGTGATGTCATAAAGAAGCCAATGGAAGTTTCCTCTGTCTCCATATCTGCTGGTAGGGAGACACAAGCCACCTAGCAGGACTCAAAGAAAGGACATTACCAGATAACAGACATTTTACTTATCAAATGTCACCACGTGGCACCTAAGCTGTAAAGGAACATAGGCATATATACTGCACCTGTTTAATAAAGGCACATATCTCTATGTAAGTCTTTGCCTTTTTAAAAGTTAGAAGGGAGCTTACTTAAAAGCTTTTTTTGTGTGTTTCCCATTCAGCCTAGGCACATTCTTTAATTTTTAGGCAGTTAATTAAGAGGACAGGAGAGAATTTTTTTCACAAGAGTTAATTAGTAATTTTCATCAACAAGTGAATAACCCCAACCTTATCAATAAATTAACAGGTTGATGCAGAAGGTCATCTCTAAAGTCGTGCTCTATTAACTATGTACATCTCAATGCAGCGTACCAATAGTGCATGACTTAAGTGCCAGCATGGAGAAAGAGACACATATGAAAATTAACCACGTGTTTAACTGTTGCGCAAATGGCATTGTTAAACTGGGAGAGCAAGCCAAACACATGTGCACAGAAGTTGGCGCAAGTTTGGCATGCTCTCCTAGAGAAACCAGGGACACCACATGACTAATTTGCATATTTATTTATTTAACATTTTTTTATACCGCTTTATCATTTCAATCAAAGCGGTTTACATTGTAACTTAAACTTGGTAAATGTACATTGAACTCCAGTAACCTCCTCAGCTTTGGGAACTGCTAACACCAAATCAGGAGTTAGTAGGCCTGATTACCTGAGAGCTGCTGAGGGCCTGCATAAAAGGCTCCAGTGCCCTGCCCTGTTCAGGCTTTCCTAAAGGAGCTCTCCAGATCAACCAACAGTAAGGATTTAAGGGTTTGTTTTATTATATTAAATTGTTAGCTCTCTGACTGGGAGCTCTTAAAAGGTTTTTTTTGTACATTTTTAAAGCAAGGTTACTTTCTTTTGGTGCTTTAGTGGGACTTTCCTTGAGCACAGTAGGTGGTTGAATTCCAGTAACCTCCTCAGCTTTGGGAACTTCTAACACCTAATCAGGTGTTAATTCCCTCCCTACCCACCCCGACTCCCACCCACCCCTAGCGAGTAGTCTTGCTTTATAGGGCACCTCCCCATTTGACAAAGCACAGAGAATTGGACCAGCACATTTTGAATATAATTAAGGAGATTTAACTGTTTTTTCTCTGAAAGGACAGCTGGGAAACCGGCTGGTACTTGGTAGATCTCTCTCTTTTGCTTTAACAGATAGCTAAGCTCCACGAACAGAACAATGGCTGGGAAAAATCGTATCGCTAAAGCTGTTGCCCCCATTACAGCTTCTGCCTCGGTCCAGACAGAGGTCCTAATGCCAGTTGAAGGACCGGTTCCATGTGCAGGGTGCCTGCATGCTGAAGCTCTGAGGAAACAAGTGGAGGAACTCAGAGAGGAGGTGGCGAGGCTGAGGAGCATTCAAAACAGTGAGAAGTACATTGATGAGATGCTTCTTGCAGCAACCAAGCTCTCCAGCTGAGGAGAAGATGGGTGCCAACAGAATGTCGATGGTTGGATACAAGTCACCAGGGCCTGCAAAATCACCAGTCCAACTTCTCCAGCCCTTGAATTGAAGAACCATTATGCAGCCCTGGAAGTGGAGGAGGTGAAAGCATCCCTGGAAAGGGAAGAACCAGAGCTCAAGTACCCCAAAGTTGCAGAATCAGTGACTACAAAGAAACGAAGGGTAGTGGTGGTTGGAGACTCTCTTCTGAGGGGTACTGAGGCGTCCATCTGCCGACCAGACTTGATGTCCAGAGAGGTATGCTGTCTGCCTGGTGCCAAAATCCAAGATGTTACGGAGAGTTTGCCGAGACTCATCAAGCCCACTGACTATTACCCAATGTTGCTAATCCATGTTGTAACAAATGATACTGCCAGGTATACCTCGGAACGTATCAAAAGTGACTTCATGGCTCTGGGACAGAGGGTGAAGCAGTTAGGTGCACAGGTGGTGTTCTCTTCAATCCTCCCTCTTGAGGGTAAAGGCCAAGGCAGAGAGGCTCGCATCCTGGAGATGAATGCATGGCTGCGTGGATGGTGTCATCGAGAGCGTTTTGGTTTCCTAGACCATGGGATGCTGTTCCAAGGGTTGCAGAGCAGAGATGGCATCCATCTGTCCAAGAAAGGTCAACGCGTCTTCAGTAGTAGACTGGCTAATCTACTGAAGAGGGCTTTAAACTAAACTAGATTCGTTGGGGATGGGTGAAGAAAGCCTCCAGGTAAGTGAAAGCCCCCAGGTAGGTGATACATTAAATAACTTTATGGAAATGGGTAACAGGGGTAACATATGGAAAGCAGTGTGTATAAATGCCCGTAGCATGGGAAATAAGATCCCTGATGTTGAAGCTTTGGTGGGAGAGGCTGACTTGGATTTAGTGGCAGTTACAGAAACCTGGTTCACAGAAAACCATGATTGGGATATAACTATACCTGGCTATACTTTATTCAGAAAGGACAGGGTAGGAAGTAGGGGAGGAGGAGTGGCACTATATGTAAAAACTACTATTAAAGCTTTGGAATTACAGAGCTTAAAAGGGAGAGGGGAGACATTGTGGGTTAAACTAGAAAGAGGAAAAGAGAAATCTGTTTACATTGGTGTGATATACAGACCTCCCTCACAAGAGGAAGAGGTGGACAGAGAGTTAATTGAAGAAATGCGCAGCATTTCTAGGAAAGGGGAAGTGCTACTGATAGGAGATTTCAATATGCCAGATGTTGATTGGCACATTCCTGCTGCAGTATCATCTAGAAGTAAGGAGATCCTGGATTCTCTACAGGGAGAACTATTCAGGCAATTGGTAACAGACCCCACACGTGAAGGGGCCATACTGGACTTGGTGCTTACCAATGGTGAAAGTGTTTCTGATGTTGTAGTAGGAGATCATTTTGCATCCAGTGATCACCAGATGGTGTGGTTCAGTATTAGGACTAGGGCTGTTAGAATCCATTCAAAGGCGAGGATCTTAGACTTTAGGAAGACTAACTTTGCGAAGATGGGCCAATACCTCAGGGAGTCGTTTGTTGGATGGGAACTGCTGAGGGATGTAGAAAAACAGTGGGAAAAACTGAAAGAGGCAACCAACCTTTTTGTTAAAATGGTAAATAAAGGTAAAAGGAAAAGGAGACCGCTATGGTTTTCGAAAGAAGTAGTTGAAAAAGTGAAGAAAAAGAGGGAGGCCTTCATGAAATACAAGAGATCACAGAGAGAGGAAGACAGGCATCTGTATTTGGAAAAACTTAGAGAAGCTAGCAAAGTAGTCAAGAAGGCAAAGATTCAAAAGGAGGAGGAATTAGCCAATGCAATAAAATGGGGGGGCTAAGACATTTTTCAGATATATTAGTGAGAAGAGGAAGGGCTAGAGTGGTATTGTCAGACTCAAGGGTGCAGGGGAGGAATATGTAGAAGCTGATAAGGATAAAGCGGAATTGCTTAACAAATATTTTTGTTCTGTGTTCACAGATGAAGAACCAGGAGCAGGACCTCAGAAAACACCCACAAATAGGAACAGAAGCAAAGGACATCTTGAACAATTTTCAAAAGACTGTGTTCTTGAGAAACTATCTCAACTTAAAGTAGACAAAGCGATGGGACCGGATGGGATACACCTTAGAATACTGAGGGAACTTGGGGACGTTCTAGCAGCTCCACTGACTGACCTTTTCAATGCCTCATTGGAGTCGGGAGTGGTACCAAAGGACTGGAGAGAGGCTCATGTGGTGCCTTTACACAAAAGCGGAAGTAAGGATGTGGTTGAAAACTACAGGCCGGTTAGTTTAACTTCGGTGGTGAGTAAATTATTGGAAATGCTGCTGAAAGAGAAAATAGTGAGGTTTCTGGAGTCCAGCGGATTACAGGATCCGAGGCAGCATGGATTCACCAGAGGCAGGTCTTGTCAGACAAATCTGATTGATTTCTTTGACTGGGTGACCAGGGAGTTGGACCGAGGGAGAACCCTAGATGTGGTGTATTTAGATTTCAGTAAAGCCTTTGACACTGTTTCTCACAGGCGACTTATAACAAACTGAGCACCCTAGGGATGGACCTAAAGTTACTGCTTGGGTTAGAAATTGGTTGGGTGGGAGGCGACAAAGAGTACAAGTAAATGGAGCTCACTCTGAGGAGAAGGATGTTATCAGTAGTGTGCCCCAGGGGTCTGTCCTTGGTCCGATTCTTTTTAACATCTTTGTTAGTGATATAGCGGAAGGGCTTTCAGGTAAGGTTTGCCTCTTTGCGGATGATACCAAAATCTGCAATAGAGTAGACACCCAGGAAGGGGTAGATAACATGAGGAGGGATCTAGCTAAGCTTGAAGAATGGTCTAGAATTTGGCAGCTGAGATTTAATGTTAAAAAATGTAAGGTCATGCATTTGGGCTGCAGCAATCCAAGGGCGCAATATAGTATAGGGGGTGAAGTACTTTTGTCCACTAAAGAAGAGCGGGACCTAGGCATGGTTGTGTCTGATGATCTTAAAGTAGCTAAACAGGTAGAAAAGGCAACGGCAAAAGATAGAAGGATGCTTGGGTGCATAGGGAGAGGAATGGCTAGCAGAAAAAAGGAGGTGATAATGCCTCTGTATAAGTCTTTGGTGCGACCTCATTTGGAGTATAATGTGCAATTCTGGAGACCGCACCTTCAAAAGGATGTGAACAGGATGGAGTCGGTGCAGAGGGTGGCTACTAAAATGATTAGTGGTCTTCATTATAAAGCATATGAGGACAGACTGAAGGATCTTAATATGTACACCTTAGAGGAAAGGCGGGATAGAGGTGATATGATTGAGATGTTTAAATACCTCCGTGGCATAAATGTTCAGGGAGAGAGCCTCTTTCAATTGAAAGCAAGTTCTGCTACGAGGGGACATGGGATGAGGGTGAAGGGAGATAGATTCAGGAGTGATATGCGGAAATATTTCTGTACGGAAAGAGTAGTGGATCCGTGGAATAGTCTCCCAGTGGAGGTGGTAGAGATGAGGACAGTAACTGAATTCAAAAAAGCATGGGCCAAACACAGAGGATCTCTAAAGGTAAAAAGGGGACTGTTGTAGTTGTTATGGAAGGACAGACTAGATAGGCCATGTGGTCTTTTTCTGTCGTCATATTTCTATGTTTCTGTGTTTCTATACATTAAACTGGGACATTGATAACTTGGATTTTTCTGAGCAATAAATGACTTGCCAATGGCCACAAGGAGTGCTAGTGTGAATCGAACCCTGGTCTCTTGGCTCCCAAGCCAGTGCTCTAACCACTAGGCGGCTACTCCACTCCATATGTGCCCCAACAGTATTTTGATGGCATCGGGGGTTTTCTCCGATGCCTGGATCATCTGAGGTAGTGTCAAACATCCCCTCAGATGATCCAGGCATCCGGAAAAGCCCTCGATGCCATCAAAATACTGTTGGGGGCTGGTGCCCCCACCACGACCACAGGCAGAAACCAAATCCCTGGCTGCCCAGCAGCCCTGATTTCTCCCCCCCCCCTCACCCACCGACCCAATTGAAAAAACCCTGGTAGCCCAATGGCCCCGATTTCCCCCCCCCCCCCATTCAATTTAAAATCCCCTGGTGACCCAGTGGCCCCAATTTCCCCTCCATCCAAAAATAACCATGATGGCCCAGCGGCCCCGAACCCTCCATTCACCCACCCAATTAAAAATAACCCTGGTGGCCCAGTGGCCTCTAAACCCCCACCCTCCTCCCGGTACCTTTACAATGGAGCGGGAGCGTTGCCCACGCACTCCTGCACTGCCATCATGAAAAATGGCGGTGCCAGGCCTCATGCAGTGCTTCCAAGGATGCACTGGGTGGGATCAGATTGCCATATAAGGCATTTTCTATGGCAGTGTGACCCCACACGGGCATCCCAAGATGCACCGTGTGGAACCAGGCACTGTCATTTTTCAAGATGGCTCCATTATAAAGGTACTGGGTTCGGGGCCGCTGGGCCACCAGGGTTATTTTTAATTGGTGGGTGGGTGGGGGGATTGGAGCCACTGGGCCACCAGGGATTTGGTTTCTGTCGAGGATCGATGTTGGGGACACCGGTCCCCCAACAATATTTTGATGGCATTGGGGACTTTCCCCGATGCCTGGATCATCTGAGAGGAAGTTTGACATTTCATCTCAGATGATCCATCAAAATACTGTCGGGGGCACATGCAAAATGTTTAAGCCAACTCAGACCCAGGTGTAGAGATATTGGTGCTTTGGCTGGTTATGTAATCCTCTTACGCATTTCTCTGCATCGAGTGCAGACAATATTAGCATGCCATATTAATACACACAGCTCATTACTGTGTGTGCTTGCGTTTCCTTAGCTCTTTACGCATGCATCACTCTCTTTTCTGCATTTGGCTTGTCGTAACTTGTGCTTCTAAGTTGTGTTATCTTTGCGCAAAGGGTGCGTTGGTCTTTCTGCATCGGCCCGTAAGTATAGCTCCTTTGCAGATTATTGACAAATAAACTTAAGGACTTTATATTAGTGTAAGTTTCCCTACTCTTTTAGCAACTTCATGTAACTAACAGTTTAACAATATTAGAAGAGACAGAAGTCCAGCATCAAGATGGGAGCTGTCCAGTCTTTTGCAACAAGTGCCATATATGGTTGCAGTATGTCGGCACTCTTTGTAAAGAGCTTCTGGAGGCTAGCATGGTAAGCCTGCAGGAGCTGAGATAGAGTAGATTAGTCCCATTTCCAATCTGACAGCCTCTGTGCTGCCTGGAAGGAGTATATCACCTTGGTGTGGTGAGAAGTGATCCTGTAATTAGGAGCTGCCCTCCAGGTGATGTAGTATCCTTTCGTACTGAGAATCATCTCCAGGGGCATCTGCTCAGGATAGAAGGGTTAGGACAGCCATTGTATTAGGTGATGTAATCATTAGGAATGTAGATAGCTGGGTGGCTGATGGACATAAGGATCGCTTAGTAACTTGACTGCCTAGTGCAAAGATGGTGGATCTCTCACATCACCTAGGAAGGATTTCTTTTTTATTATTAAGCTTAATATATAAAGCAATCAAATAAGAAATGGCAATCAGTAAACCAATATCAAGAAAAATAATTACAAAGAACAAAATTCCATGCTTCTTGGCCCATGTCAAGAGGAAGCAGAAACCCTCTCCCCCAAATCAGAATGGAGCATGAACAACTTAATATATGCTAGGATAACAACTTCGCCTGATACATTCAAATATAAGGTAAAAAAGAAATACAGAACAATAAGTGAACAGCCAAGATTCATTTACCTACAAGAAAATTTCCTAGCTGAGGAGGCTCTACAAAGATGTATCTTACTCCTGGATTACATAATCAGGCATCTATAGAGAAACTAAAGAAAAATGGGGTTCGCCCAGTTGCAGGCACCTTAGGTTTGAACTGGAGGAAACTCCTTTTACAGGTAGGTAGGATTTTTAATACTGATGCCTGCATTCTTTGTGGGCTGTGATACCCTTTAATGTGAAAAACATAAGAATTAGTCAAAAATCTCACTGTATATGAGCTTTTGAGAATACATATGGAGGACCAATGTTTAACAGTTTGTCATCTTCCACAAAATATCACCTTCCAGTCTTCTCTTCTCCCACTGGAAATTCTTGTGTTCCTGGTGCCCATCTCTCTCCAACCAGTTTTAAGCTAACTTTCAAGTATGACTGGTTCAGTTGGTCATGCCTTATACAACTGACATTGGCTGCAACATCTCCTGCTCTGCTTGTATCTGCTAGCTCCATAATCACTTTAAAGCTTGCATCTTGCTGATTATGGCTGGAAATGGGAGGGGGAAGAGGTGGTGGTGGTGTTAAGTGCTGTCGAGCCTGTGTCGACTCATGGCGACCCTCTGGATAGTTGTCCTAAACTGTGTTCAGTCTTCAATCAGGTGCCTCATTGTTGACAGACTGGCACCCATAGCTGCTGTTATTGTATCGATCCACCTCATTGCTGGCCTTCCTCTTTTGGACTGACCACCTACCTTGCCAAACATGATGTCTTTCTCTAATGATCTCTCTCTTCGCATGATGTGTCCAAAGTATGAAAGTCGAAGTCTTGTCATCTGAGCTTCTAAAGAAAGCTTAGGTTTGATCTCCTCTAGTACTGACTGGTTTGTTCTTGGGCAGTGCATGGTATACACAGTATTTGTCTCCAGCACCATAATTCAAAGGCATCAATTTTTTTCCTGTCTTTTTCACTGTCCAACTTTCACATCCATATGACGTTATTGAAAATACAATGGCTTGAACAAGTCGAATCTTTGTATGGAGAGAGCCATCTCTGCTCTTCAGAATCTTGTCTAGGTTCTTCATAGCCATTCTGCCAAGAGCAATGTGTCGTCTGATTTCTTGACTGTTTGTTGCTTCTTTATTGATAGTTGATCCAAGTAGGTTAAAGTTGTCCACTATTTCAATTTCTTCTCCATCAACGATGAACTTGATTTTTGGCAGTTGTCAGGATCTTTGCCTTCTTTACATTAAGGTGCAGGCCCATTTTAAAACTATGGGCCAGATTTTCGAAGGCCTTTCCAGGGGTAACTTCCCTAGTTACCCATGTAAAGGCCTTATCTGGAATTTTCGAAGGGCACCTACATGGATAGTGCCTTTCAAAAATCCCGGATATGTCCTTAGCGTGCCAGATGCTATCCGCATAGCATCGGGGCGTGTTGGGGCGTTCTGGGGCAAAGCGGAGGCAAGCCATGGCGCTACATATGTAGCACTGATTTTTGATGCTACACGGTTAGTGCTCAGGGCCTTAAAGATAGGCGTGGGAAAACCTCGCCTATCTTTAAGGCATTGGGACTAACCTTGTAGCTTCGAAAATCGGTGCTACACGGGTAGCTCCTGTAGCTACCTGGCTGTGTGGCAACGCCTGGTTTTTCGATGCCTGGGCCGCATATAACCCTGGCATGGAAAATCCAGGTTAGACGGGAGGTGGATGAGCTATGTCTCGATGCGGTGCCTAGCACTGCCCAACTGAAATTCGGGCCCTATGTTCTTTGTCTTTCATTTCCAGCATATTAAGCCATGTGATCATCAGATGCAAAGTGCCCGATGCCAGTCCATTTCAGTTCGCTGACACCCAACAGATTGAGTTGTATACATTCCATTTCATTCTTGACCATCTACAACTTCCCTTGGTTCATGCTTCGTACGTTCCATGTCCCAATTTGTAAGACATCTTTGCAACTTCTGACTCTCATTTCATGCGCAGCTACATCAGCAGTCAGATGTCCCGAGAGCTTTGATCAAAACACATCATAAATGCTGGCTTTACTCTGAAAAGTCTTCAGCTCCTCCCCAGTAGTGCCTTCTGACCTGGAAGTCTCATCTTATAGCACTATAGTGCTTTCTTATGACTATTCAAAGTACACAGAAAAAGCAAGCAGTGTATGGAGGTCACAGGTGCTTTATTATCTGAAGAACCGCTACGTGTTTCGGCTGTCACCTTCCTCAGGGGGTACACATCCTCAAAAAGCAGCAATAATACAATAAATAAAAATAGACATAAAATATATAATTAATGAATTAAATACATAACAAAACTGTGTTAAAAGAATATGAAAAAACTACATTAAAAACATATAAAAAAACTTCAAATACACAAGGCAGAATTAATATAACACTATTCAGATACATAAAAACTGCATATGCAGAAAACAAGGGGGGGCAGAGAGAGAGAGAAATGAGATGGAGCTGAGGTATGTGCCTTCAGTTAATAATAATACAGTAATAATCACAATAGCACACTGTGTAGACTCTGTTTGTAAAAACAATAATGTATAAAGTCAGGTCTGTAAAAGCAAAGGCAAAATCATAAAAACAAGAATGTAAGGATGAGTAAATAAAGTTAAAAGCTAAACGGGAAGCTCAGCGGTCAATGCAAATGTAGCCTATGCTGCACTATGTTCGCATAATAAAAACACAAATGTAAATGTAAAAAGAGGAGCGAAGCTGGCAACGAAATTCAAAGGACAAACTTAATGCAGAACAATACCGATAACAGGGGGACAAATCAAATTCAGAACAGGGGACGGATGTTGAGGAACAGATAAAGATATGCCTGTGAATTATATTATGAAATCAAAAGGACAGGGTAAGGTAAAATATACGGCATACCACTTAACAAAGTGTGCATGTGCACCTTAAGATATTGAAAACAAGAATAATACTATGATGCCTTAATGAAGGAAAATCAATACCTTACTATTAAACGCATGCAAAACCTGGACCTTACCAGCCCCCAAACGGAGACCTGCTGCTGCAATTGCCCAATAGCCAAAATAAATGCCAAACACACGAAAAAGCAGAGGAGCTTTAAAACGCCATTATTTCGCGCCACTCAAAGGTGCATATGTAAAAGGTACCAGGTCATTGTGTACTAAATGAAACATCTCAGGTGGAAGAATGCATAAACATTATAAAACAGTGGGAGGGTGGAAAAATAAGGCATCTATCCTGATTCGAGGTGTACAAGAAAACAGTACAAGTACTATGCAGACTGGGTAATAATGTAATGAAATGCCACAAATTAAAAATACAAAAGTGAAGAAACTATTGTATGTTTAAAAAACATAATGTACTAAATAAAACATCTCAGACAAAAAAAATGCACAGACAATGTTTTACTATGAAAATGTGGGGAAGTGAAACATCTGTATTACAAGTATAAAAAGATACCTTCAAAGCACGGTACAGACCGTATTATAATGTACTGTGAATTTCGCGGGCTCAGGATGCAAAAAAATAGTAATTGCTGTGTATGTAAGGGGCGCAATGACATGCAATGATGCTGGACAAACAGTGGAACACACTATGGAAGAAGAAAAGCAAAGGGAGGGAGATGAGGGGGAAGGGAGGGGGAAAAAGGACTTGTATGATTTCAAAAGCTCATTTACAGCAAGATCTTTGACTGCTTTTTCTGTTGATCCTATAAATGATATCAAACCCTGCTAAGAACTAAGTTGACATTTCATTTCACAGATCTTCACGCAACACCTCAAATCTTATTCACATCCCTTTCCTTTCCCTTCCCTCTCTCCCTTTCTCATGTGCCTTGTGGAACGCACACTCCATCTCAAATAAACGCCTTTACTCATGATCTCTTTATCTCTAATGCTCTCCATCTTCTTGCTCTGAGACCTGGCTCCTCCCAGAAGACTCTGCGTCAGTCGCTGCTGTCTGTCATGGCGGCTATCAGTTCTCCCACACGCCTTGTCCCACTGGCTGTGGTGGCGGTGTTGGGCTTCTACTCTCTCTTTCCTGTCAATTTCAATCCCTTCTGCTGCCTCCGTGTCACTCCCTTCTGTCTTTTGAAGTCTACTCCATCTGCCTTTTTACTCCACTACCTCTCAAGTTAGCTGTTATTTATTGACTTCCTGACAAGTTCACTTCTACCTTTCTCACTGACTTTGACTCATGGCTTTCCTTCTTTCTGGATCCCTCTTCCCCCACTCTTATTCTCAGGGATTTTAACATTCATGTTGATAACCCCTCTGCCCCTTATGCTTTAAAGTTCCTTTCCCTTACCTCCTCATTCGACCTCCAACTTTGTTCCACTGCCTAAACCTTGTATTTTTCTGTAATTGCTTACCCTCAAACTTCTGTACCTTAGTTCTTTCCCTTTTGGACCATTACCTGCTAAGCTTCACTCTTCATCACCTGCCACCTCAACCTCGCCCTGTCTCCTCCAACCTCTTTAGAAATCTTCATGCTATTGATCCTTTGACTCTTTCCTCCATTATCTTATCACATTTTTCCCCCACTATGTCATCTGAATCTGCTGATGAGGCAGTAGCTTCCTATAACGCTGCATTCTCCTCTGCTCTGGATGCTCTTGCTCTTCCCATGCCATGTCCTGTGAGGTGTACTATTCCCCAGCCCTGGCTATTTTTCAATAATCGCTATCTACGTTCCTGTGCCTGTTCAGCTGAGCGTGTTTAGTTCAAATCCCATACCATTTCAGACTTTCTACATTTTCATGCTTGTCTCTTTCTAGTCAGCCATAGCACTAACCAAACAAGACTATTATGTCCATCTGACTAATTCTCTTGCCTCTGACTCTTGCCGTCTCTTCACAACTCTCAACTGTCTCTTCAAGGTGCCTCTGCCTCCAACTCCTCCTTCCCTTTCTCCCCAAACCATGGCTGATTATTTCCATGACAAAATCCACAAGATCACCCTCCAATTCCCCATGATGTCAGCTATTTCCCCTCCTCCCCCTCTTCACTCCCAACTCCCCCCCCCCCCCCCACCTCTACTTCCCTTTCTTCCTTTTCTATGATCTCTGAGGAGGAAACCACATCCTTCTTTCCTCCTCCAAACTCATTACCTGCTCCTCTGATCCTATTCCCATCCATCTCCTAAGCTCCATCTCCTCCACCGTTGCCCCTTCCATCTCTCATATTCTCAACCTATTGCTCTCCACTGCAACTGTCCCTGCAGCCTTCAAGAATGCTGTGGTTACACCTCTCCTCAAGAATCCTCACTAGATCCTACCTGTCCTTCTAACTATCAACCCATTTCTCTCCTCCCCTTCGTTTCTAAACTACTTGAACGTGCGATTCACTGCCGTTGCCTCGACTTTCTCTCCTCTCAGGGCCTCCTGGATCATTTACAATCTGGCTTTCATTTACATTCTACTGAAGTGGCTCGTGCCAAAGTCTCCAGTGACTTTTTCCTGGCAAAACCCAAGAGCCTTTGCTCAATCTTCATCCTTATTGACTTTCTGCTGCTTTTGACACTGTTGATCACAACCTTCTCCTCAGTACCTTGTCCTCACTTAGTTTTCTATACTATCCTGGTTCTCCTCTTATCTCTCCCATCGCTCTTTTAGTGTTTGTTCTGGTGGATCCTCCTCTGCTACTATCCCACTCTTAGTTGGTGTACCCCAAGGATCTATCTTGGGTCCACTCCTTTTTTCTCTCTATACCCAGTCCCTTGGTGCATTCATCTCTTCCCATGGCTTTCAGTACCATCTTTAGGCTGATGATTCCCAGATCTACCTCTCTACACCTGAAATCTCTCTGGCAATCCAGACCCGGATCTCTGCCTGCCTTTGCTTGGATGTCTTACGGCTGCTTGAAATTGAACATAGCCAAAACTGAGCTTTCTCAGTTGTTGTGGATAACTTTCCACTTCTCCCTGTTTCCTTGGCTCACAACCTTAGCGTTACTTTTGACTCCTCTGTCCTCTTCTCCACACACATCCATCTGATAGCTAAAACTTGCTGTTTCTTTCTCTATAACATCAACAAAATCCGCCCATTCCTTTCTGAACACACTACTAAGACACTTATCCACTCTTTAGTCACCTCCCATCTTGACTATTGTAACCTACTCTTTGCTGATCTCCCTCTGAATCATCTATCTCCCCTTCAATCTATTCACTCTGCTGTGCGGCTAATCTTCCACCAGCCTTGTCATGCTCATATTACCCTTCTTTTTGAGTCACTTCATTGGTTCCCTATCCATTTCCACATTCAGTTCAAACTTCTCCTGGTGACCTATAAGTGCATTCACTGCAGCTCCTCACTACCTTTCCTCTCTTATCTCTCTCTACACCCTTCCTCGGGTACTCCACTCTTCTGGCAAATCACTTCTATCGGTGCCCTTCTCTTTTATTGCTAACTCTAGACTTCACTCCCTTGGTGCATTCATCTCTTCCCATGGCTTTCAGTACCATCTTTAGACTGATGACTCCCAGATCTACCTCTCTACACCTGAAATCTCTCCGGCAGTCCAGGCCCTGATCTTTGCCTCCCTTTCTGACATTGCTACTTGGATGTCTCACCACCGCTTGTAATTGAACATGGCTAAAACTGAGCTGCTTATTTTTTTTCCTAAACCCTCCTCTCCCCTTCCTCCTTTCTCAGTCTCTGTGGATAGCTCTCTATTCCTCCCTGTTTCCTCGGCTCGCAACCCTGGGGTCATCTTTGACTCCTCTCTTTCCTTCTCCACACACATCTATCTGATAGCTACAACCTGCTGTTTCTTTCTCTATAACATCAACAAAATCTGCCCATTGCTTTCTGAACACACTACTAAGACACTTATCCACTCTTTAGTCACCTCCCATCTTGACTATTGTAACCTGCTCCTTGCTGGTCTCCCTCTGAATCATCTATCTCCCCTTCAATCTATTCAACGCTCTGCTGCGCAGCTAATCTTCCACCAGCCTCATCATGCTCATATTACCCTTCTTTTCGAGTCACTTCATTGGCTCCCTATCCATTTCCGCATTCAGTTCAAACTTCTCCTGCTGACCTATAAGCGCATTCACTCTGCTGCTCCTCACTACATTTCCTCTCTTATCTCTCCCTACAACCCTCCTTGGGAACTCTGCTCTTCTGGCAAATCACTTCTATCTGTGCCCTTCTCTTCTATTGCTAACTCCATTCCTTTCATCTTGCTGCTCCTTATGCCTGGAACAAACTACCTGAGTCTATACGTCAGGCGCCTTCTCTAGCTCTTTTCAAGTCCAGACTGAAAACTCACCTCTTCACTGTGGCTTTCGGATCTTGACTCACCTGGTCTCCTTTGTGTTTCCTTACCAATTCCCCTAGATGTATCCCATGTCTACAGCTACTGTGCTGTCTGTCTTGACTAGATTGTAAGCTCTGATGAGCAGGGACCGTCTTTGTCTGTGCATTGCTGCATACGTCTTGTAGTGCTATACAGATGCTCAGTAGTAGTACTAACTGCAGTCTTCAAGGATTGAAAAACCCTGGTCTTGTCAGGCTGAGCTTGGGCCCAGTTAGAAAAGAAAATAGTACCAATCTTTGTTTTTATAACAAGTGGGGGAAAGCATGCAGAGCATGGTTCATGGAATTCCTTTCAACTTCTCTACATACTACTACTACTACTACTTATCATTTGTATAGGGCTACAAGGCACTGATAGAAGGGATCTGCTAGAAGAGTGGAGTTCCCGAGGAGGGGTGTAGGGAGAGACAAGAGAGAAAAGGTAGTGAGGAGCAGCAGAATGAGTGCACTTATAGGTCAGTAGAAGTCTGAATCGGATACGGAAATGAATATGGAACCTGTGAAGTGACTTGAGAAGAGGGGTTATATGAACATATCAAGGCTGGCGCAACTGAGTTTTGAACAGTTTGAAGGGGAGAGAGATGATTCAGAGGGAGACCAGGAAGGAGGAGGTCACAATTGTCAGTGTTTGTATCTTCATCTGGAGCCAGGGGTTTTCAACCTAGCCCTTGGACACACCTATCCAGTCAGTTTTCAGGATAACCACAATGAATATGTATGAAAAGAAATTTTCATGCAATGCCTCCATTGCATGCAAATCTCTTTCTTGCAGTATTTATTGTGGTTATCCTGAAAACCTAACTGGCTAGGTGTGTCTTGAGAACTGGGTTGAGAATCCCTGATCTAGAGGGAAGGTGGCAGCTTTGTGTAGGTATGGGGGTTATTTCTGGGGAGTGCGGGGATAGTTTTCAGGGGTGGGGTGGGGAGGAGGTGGTGAGTAGTTGGGGGTAGGGGGTGGGATAGTTAGGGGTGAGATTAAGTGACAGACAATTACAGGGGCCTGTGGTGGCTAGGTGGAAGACAGTTATAGGGCGCTATGGGTTGGCTAGAGGGGGCTAGTTACAGTGGATGGGGTGATTAGGAGGGGGTATAGTTTTGGAGGTACTGTAGCTATGGAGGTGTTTGCGGGTGGGTAGTTTGTGGAGCGGTGGAGTAGTTGTGGGGGATAGATGGGGTTGGTGTTATAGTTTTGGGAGGTAGTTGCAGGAGCATAGGAGCTGGTGATAGTTCAGGGGATGGGGATAGCTGTGGGAAGATAGTTTTGTGGGGTTAGGGGGAGTATAGAGAATAAGGATGAGGCAGTTTGAAAGGAGGAATTCTTTAACAGTCATTTAACTCTTGAAAATTTAACAGCACTAAATCAAATTTGGCATGGGGTTAAAATTGGTAAAAAAAATGCATCGTTTGGCCCAGTAGCTACTCCACCACAACTATCCCAATCCAACTGCTCCCACCCGCACAACTATCCCCATTTTCCAAATCATATTGGTGATTCTAGAGAAATAACCCTCCTCCCCAAACAAAAAATTGACCCAGTGAAGTTCTAGCTTGTGCAGCATGAAAACCTAGATACAGCAAAATAGTAGTGAGGGAATTCCTTCTTTCAAACTGGTTCTCCTTGTTTTCTACACTCCCCCCCCCCTCGCCCAACAACCATCCCTCAGCTATTGCTCAATTACTCTACTCCCTGCAACAAACACCTGCAACTACCCTGTCATCTCTAATTACCCCACCACCCTGTAAAAATCCTATCCCCAAAACTACGTCCTCATCCCCTCCAACTACTCCCACCTCCTTAAACATTTTTTGCAAAAACCTTATCACTGCCAACTACCATGTACCCCAAATATACCCCACCATCTTCCCAAAACTTTCCCCCAAAGCTACCCCCCCCACCCTCAAAGCTACTTCCTACAACTACCCCACCCCTAAATTACCCTCATTCTCCAAAACTACACCTAAGTACCTCCACTAAATTAACCTCCAAAACTATCTATCTACTCCAATTACCTTATCCTTATCTACCTCTCATTCCTCACCACTACCTCAATCTACCTCTCCTACCCACTAAAAACTACCCCAAACTACCCCCCAGCCCCAAACCTATCCACCTCTTCCATGAACAAAGCTGCCTTATCCCCTCTTTCCTCTAAGTCAATGATACATTGAGACAACACAACTACACATATACACACACGTGGAAGGGCTGAAAAAAATTTCCATGGGTTATGTTTTGCATGTTTCTTTACTTCTTTCCTAGTTAGTTTAACATCATGACTGTGTTTTCAGTGCGAAGATGTAACTTTGTTAACCCGGTGGTTGTAATAACTATGTAACTCTATAGAAAATTGAGCTGACTGAGCTAGGTCTGGTTTTGTCAAATGCGTACCAAGGATGGGGTGGTGGGTATGGACTGCCCAGGGTGTCGTCCGGGAGGGGAATGCACCTCCGCCGATACTACAGAGATAGCATAGCAAACTTATGATTAAGCTGGTTTGCTATGGTGCCTCACACCCAAGGGGCCAGCTGCTTTTCTTTCCTGGCTGAAGTCTTATGAATCACCTGAAGCATGAGGCACCTTGGCAAACCACCTTACTTTTTTTTTTTTAATTAAGATTTTGAGATATACAAATACCAAAGAACAAAAGAAGTACAATCATCCAGAAGAAATTACAAACAATAAAGAAATATAACATAAGATGTTTCAGTCCACATCACGGGGAGTATAAAACAAAAAAAAAGAAAAAGAAAAAATATTCAGCAACCAAAACAAGAATTGACTCAATAACAAACCAGTCCCTATCTACTCGTAGCCTAAATATTCATAAACCACCCTTCAACAGGCCATAAGCAACAACCAACTCAGTTAACTACCTTTAATTCTTTTTCTTTATCCAATACGTTTCTCTAAGTCAGAGGGAGTCACAAAAATATAACGTTGTTGCCCAAAAGAAACTAAATATTTACAAGAAACTAAATATTTATGTTTTATGTATATAGTTACATTGTTCATTGTAAAACTTGTTATGATGTTCTATGTAAACAGCCCCTGATCTCAGGAAGGGGTGGTATATAAAACTTTGCTAAATAAATAAATAAATAAGGGTAACAGAGGAAAAAAGTAGCACCTAGAGCAAGTGCCCTAGCTTTCAAGGCCAAAAATAATTTCCTCCTAACTTGAGTAATGCAGGAGACATCTGGGAAAATTGCTAGAGTATCTTCACAAAACAAAGAATCTTTATTCTTAAAGTGTGCCTTCAAAACCGCAATTTTGTCTCCCTCCGATAAAAAGGTAATAAGAAGAGTAGCACTGGTCGAGATCACATCCTGTGAAGCCTCAAGAAAAGCCGTGCGGTTCAAGGACTGACCCTCAACCAGGACATCTAGATCTGGATTTAAAGGGTTCTCCTGCCTAACTTTAGTAGGAACATAGTAACACTTAACAAAAACCATGGTATCTGCATTAGGCAAGGACAATACTTCCTTTAAATATTTACACAAAAGAATCAATGTGGATAACAAATGAACACAGGGAAAAATTAAGTATACGTAAATTCTTATTTCTAGCCACATTTTCAAGTGTCTCAATTTTCTGATGTAATAATAAAGTGTCCTTAATTGATGAAACATGTACTGATTGAAGAGTCTTAACCTGAGCATCTATTGCATCTGAACGAGAGTCCAGTGACCCAAACTTTACCTCTAGATCATGAAGCTTTGTAACAGTGTCCTTGGTAAATTTGCATAACCCAGGGACAGTGTCCAATAAGATCTGCTCAGTACGTTTAACAACCTGCTAAATATCTACCAAAGTCACTGAATCCCCCTGAGTGTCCCGGGAAGAAATGGGAAACTCCCTCCATGATACCACCTGGGGGAACCCAACTTCATCCCGGGAACTTTGCTCTAAAGGAGGGGTCAAACTGGAAGTATCTAAAGGCCCAAGAGGAGTAGGTGGCATATGCTCCGGGGAGCTAAGACTAGCTCCCTCTCCAAGTACCTGGGTCTTGTAGTGTAGTCTTCGGGAGGAGATGTTTATCCATAGGACCTGCTATAGATGGAGGCAATCTAGCCTTTTTCTTATGTTTCCATCCAGGTATACTATACAAACACAGGAGCTCCTCTGGTGCTCCTAAGGAGCTCACCTGCCCCTTTGAATATGCCTCTTAGGAGATGCCCCACCACTTGCCTACAGCCACGCGCCTATGGGATCAGCACAGGACTTTATAGGGCTGGCAGCTGACATTGGTGTGTGGTGCCCCGATAAGTTCTGAAGACAAGCAGCAAAATTACACTCCCCAAGCCCTCCGGTGTGTGCAAGGCTGCAAACAAACTCCCACAGACGCTTTCTCACCACGGATCTTTATAGGGCTGGCAGCTGACGTCAGCGTGTGGTGTCCCGATCGGTCCTGAAGACAAGCAGCAAAACCAGCACTCCTCAAGCCCTCCAGTGCATGCAAGGCTGCAAACAAACTCCCCAACCACCTTACTTTTAAGTTTACCATGCTGCCTCCATGGGGTTGGGGGGAGGGTGCATCCTAGCACCTGCCGCAGGTGATGGAGGGCTAGGAATACCATTAGGTTTTGTTACTTTTTGAGGAATTAGAAATGTGAATGATTCCTATTCCTTATTTTTGGTATTATTAAGTCATTCAAATTGACAAATATTATAATAATTACAGATGTAATTCTAATCAAATTACATTATATGTTTATACAAAAATGTAGGTATCTGCATTCGCTTGGGATATTACAAGGAATAATTTATCTTTGAAAATAATACAATAGGATTTGTGACAGCAAGTTGCTTCTTGTACATCAGAGGCGAGGAGTTCTATTGCTTTATGTAGGATGATGATTACTTCAAAATTCTTTTATCTTGGCAGTATGTTTTTGTCAGTCACAAGTGCTGTAGATGCTTGCTAGCCAATGTCTCAGAAACTTTCCATCCAGGACTGTTATGGCTTTGCTAGAAGATATATTTCCAGTTGTTTTGGGAGAACTGGAAAATTCCTTTACATATTTGGAATCTTATTCTATATAATAAGTGCAATATAATAGAACTAAACTGACGCCATCATTTTAAACAATTGCACATATGGCAATATAATTCTCGCTTTTCTTATGATAATAGTTCTCAACTCAGTTCTCAGGAGACACCCAGCCCATTGGGTTTTCAGGATATCTGCAGTGAATATACGTGACAATAGCGATCATAACATGATCACATTTGATTTAATACAATAAATGGAGGGAGGATAGTAAAGAAATTGACTATGCAAACATTTAACTTTTAAAAAGGAGGCTATGATAAAATGAGGAAAATGGTTAAAAAAAAGCTAAAAGCAGTGACTACAAAGGTTCTGAGTTTACATCAGGCCTGGGCATTATTCATAGGCGTTGGAATGGGGTGGACCACACGGAACCTGGTCCACCAAAGTCACAGCACGGCGGGCAGCAGAACGCCCACAGAGATCCTATCCCCTATGAGCAGAAGAAGAAAAGCCCCTTCCTGTCTGCCAGCAGAAGATCAGATCCCCACAGGTAGGCAGGAAGGGTCTTTTTTGCGTTCAGAGCTTCTCTTCTGCCCGTGGGAGAAAGCATCTCTGAGTACAGCCTACTACCTACCAGCCACAATCATTGCAAAAACCCTTCCTGTTTGCCTGCAAGGATCGTGGATAGACATGAAGGGTCTTTGCAATGATTGCAGCTAGCAGGCAGCAGTCTGTCCGCGGGGATACCATACCCCGTGGGCAGAAGAAAAGCCACGATAGCAGCAAAGACCTTTCCTCAGAAAACACCCACAACTAGGAAAAGAAGCGACAGGGATCCCGAACAATTTTCAGAAGACTGTGTTCGTAAGGAACTAGCTAAACGAAAAGTAGACAAAGCGATGGGACCGGATGGGATACATCCAGGAATACTGAAGGAATTTGGGGACATTCTAGCAGCTCCATTGTCTGACCTTTTCAGTGCCCCTTTGGAGTCAGGAGTGGTGCCAGAGGACTTGAGAGAGGCACATGTGGTCCCTTAACACAAAAGTGGAAGTAAGAATGTGGTTGAAAACTACAGACTGATTAGTCTAAGCTCTGTGGTGAGTAAATTATTGGAAACGCTGCTGAAAGAAAAAATAGTTAGGTTTCCGGAGTCCAATGGATTACAGGATCAGAAGCAGCATGGATTCACCAGAGGCAGATCTTGTCAGACAAATCTGATTGATTTCTTTGATTGGGGAACCAGGGAGTTGGACCGAGGGAGAGCCCTGGATGTGGTGTCCTTAGATTTTAGTAAAGCCTTTGACACCATATTGCACAGGTGACTTATAAACAAACTGAGCAGCCTAAGGATGGACCCTAAAGTTAATGTTTGGGTTAAAAGTTGGTTCAGTGGGAGGCGACAAAGGGTACAGGTAAATGGAGTTCACACTGAGGAGAAGGAGGTTACCAGTGGTGTGCCCCAGGGATCTGTCCTTGGTATGATTCTTTTTAACATCTTTGTTAGTGATATTGTGGAAGGGCTTGTCCTGTAAGGTTTGCCTCGTTGTGGATGATACCAAAATCTGCAATAGAGTAGACACCCAGGAAGGAGTAGCTAACATGAGGAGTGATTTAGCCAAGCTTGAAGAATGGTCTAGAATTTAGCAGCTGAGATTTAATGCTAAAAAATGCTGGGTCATGCATTTGGGCTGCAAAAATCCAAGGAAGCAGTACAGTTTAGGGGGTGAAGTACTTCTGTCTACAAAAGAAGAGCGGGACCTGGGTGTGATTGTGTTTGATGATTTTAAAGTAGCTGAACAAGTAGAAAAGACGATGGCAAAAGCTAGAAGGATGCTTGGTTGAATATTGAGAGGAATGGACAGCAGAAATAAGGAGGTGATAGTCCTCTGTATAAGTTTTTGGTGCGACCTCATTTGGAGTATTGTGTGCAGTTCTGCTGACCACACCTTCATAAGGATATAAACAGGCTGGAGATGGTGCAGAGGGTGATTACTAAAAAGGTTAGTGGTCTTCGTTATAAAGCATATGAGGATTGATTTAAGGATCTTAATATGTATACTTTAGAGGAAAGGCAGGATAGAGGAGATATGATAGACATTTAAATACATCCATGACATAAATGCACAGGAGGAAAGCCTCTTTCAAATGAAAGCATGCTCTGCTTTGAGGGAACATAGGATGAGCGTGAAAGGGAATAGCCTCAGGAGTAATATGTGGAAATATTTCTTTATGGAAAGAGTGGTAGATGCGTGGAATAGTGAAATAGGTGGTATAATTGAAGACAGTATCTGAATTCAAAAACTATGGGACAAACACAGAGGATCTCTAAAGGAAAAAAGGGGACTTTTGTAGTAGTTGATATGGAAGGACAGACTAGATAGGCCATGTGATATGTTTCTATATTTCTTGTCTGCCCTTGGGAAATCAGATCACGGCGGGCAGAACAGGAAGGGTCTCTGACAATGGGGCGGAGTTAGGGTAAAGATTGGGGCAGTGCTTGGGCCCACTGAAGAAAAGAACCCTTCCACTGCCTTGTCATTATTTAAAATTACTATCTTGGAAGCCCAGACGAGATACATTCCACGCTTTAAGAAAGGTGGAAGAAATGCCAAGCGACAGCCAGCATGGCTTAAAGAAGGTTAGCGAGGCTGTTATAGCTAAGAGAGAATCTTTCAGAAAATGGAAAAAAGAGCCAAATAACAAAAATAGGAAACAGCATAAGTACTGGAAAATTACATGCAAGGCATTAATAAGGCAGGCAAAGAGAATTTGAAAAGAAGCTTACCGTGGAAGCAAAAGCACATAATAAAAATGTTTTCAAGTATATTCGTAGTAAAACACCTGTGAGATAGTCAGTTGGACCATTAGATGATAGAAGGGTAAAAAGGGCAATAAGAGAGGACACGGCCATAGCAGAGAGACTGAATGAATGTTGTGCTTCCTTCTTTACTGAAGATATAGGAAACTTATTCATGCCAGAAGTGATATTTAAAGGTGATAGAGGAATTGAAACAAATTTTGATAAATCGGGAAGATGTAATATAGCTATTTGCTAAAAGTAGGTCTGCAATCTCCTATTTTGGTTCTTTCAGCACCCTGGGATGTATGTCTTCCGGTCTTTAGCTTATCAATCTGTGAAGTATCATTAAAATGATCGGTAGTACCCGAAGAATGGAGAATGGCCAATGTAATGCCAATTTTTAGAAGGGTTCCAGGAGTGATCAAGGAAATTACAGCATGGCAAGCCTGATGTCAGTACTGGGCAAAATGGTAGAAACCATTATAAAGAACATAATTACTGAACATGTAGAAATATGACAACAGAAAAAGACCACATGACCTATCTAGTCTGTCCTTCCATATCAACCACTGCAACAGTAACCTTTTTTCCTTTAGCGATCCTCTGTGTTTGTCCTTTGCTTCTTTGAATTCAGATACTGTTCTCATCTCTACCACCTCCACTGGGAGACTATTCCATGGACTTTCCGTAAAGAAATATTTCCGCATATCACTCCTGAATCTATCCCCTTTCACCCTCATCCCATGTCCCCTCGTAGCAGAGCTTGCTTTCAATCGAAAGAGGCTCTCCTCCTGTGCATTTATGCCATGGAGTTATTTAAACGTCTCAATCATATCACCTCTATCCCGCCTTTCCTCTAAGGTGTACATGTTAAGATCCTTAAGTCTGTCCTCGTATGCTTTATAATGAAGACTAACCATTTTAGTAGTCACCCTCTGTACTGACTCCAGCCTGTTTATATACTTTTGAATGTGCGGTCTCCAGAATTGCACACAATACTCCAAATGAGATTGAACCAAAGACTTATACAGAGGCACTATCACCTCTTTTCTTCTGCTGGCTATTCCTCTCCCTATGCACCCAAGCATGCTTCTAGCTTTTGCTGTTGCCTTTTCTACCTGTTTAGCTACTTCAAGATCATCAGACACAATCACGCCTAGGTCCCGCTATTCTTTAGTGGACAAAAGCACTTCACCCCTGTACTATATTGCTCCCTTGGATTGCTTCAGCCCAAATGCATGACCTTGCATTTTTTTAACATTAAATCTCAGCTGCTTAAATTCTAGACTATTCTTCAAGCTTATCTAGATCCCTCCTCATGTTATCTACACCTTCCTGGGTGTCTACTCTATTGCAGATTTTGGTATCACCTGCAAAGAGGCAAACCTTAAACAACAGCCCTTCCGCTATATCACTAACAAAGATGTTAAAAAGAATCATACCAAGGACAGATCCCTGGGGCACACCACTGGTAATGTCCTTCTCCTCAGAGTGAACTCCATTTACCTGTACCCTTTGTCGCCTCCCATTCAACCAATTTCTAACCCAAGCAGTAACTTTAGGGTTCATCCCTAGAGTGCTCAGTTTGTTTATAAGTCACCCGTGAGGAACGGTGATAAAGGCTTTACTGAAATCTAAATACACCACATCTAGGGCTTTCCCTCGGTCCAACTCCCTGGTCACCCAATCAAAGAAATCAATCAGATTTGTCTGACAAGACCTGCCTCTGGTGAATCCATGCTGTCTTGGATCCTGTAATCTGCTGGACTCCAGAAACCTCACTATTTTCTCTTTCAGCAGCGCTTCCAATAATTTACTCACGACCGACATTAAACTAACTGGCCTGTAGTTTTCAAGCACATCCTTACTTCTGCTTTTGTATAAAGGGACCACATGTGCCTCTCTCCAGTCCTTTGGCACCATTCCCGACTCCAACGAAGCATTGAAAAGGTCAGTCAGTGGAGCTGCTAGAATGTCCCCAAGTTCTCTCAGTATTCTAGGGTGGATCCCATCCAGTCCCATCACTTTGTGTACTTTAAGTTTAGCTAGTTTCTCACGAACACAATCTTCT
The DNA here is from genome assembly GCA_033557465.1 of Ichthyophis bannanicus. Lineage (NCBI taxonomy): Eukaryota > Metazoa > Chordata > Amphibia > Gymnophiona > Ichthyophiidae > Ichthyophis > Ichthyophis bannanicus. Next base: position 143,847,913 of record CM066040.1, read on the forward strand.
GAAAATTGTTCAAGATGCCTCTTGCTTCTGTTCCTGTTTCTGGGTGTTTTCTGAGGTCCTGCTCTTGGTTCTTCATCTGTGAACACAGAACAGAAATATTTGTTAAGCAATTCTGGTTTATCCTCATCAGCTTCTACACATTCCTCCCCTTCACCCTTGAGTCTGTCAATACCACTTTTGCCCTACCTCTTCTCACTAACGTATTTGAAAAAGGTCTTATCACCCCATTTTATTGCATTGGCTATTACCTCTTCTTTTTGAATCTTTGCTTTCCTGACTACTTTGCTAGCTTCTCTATGTTTTTCCAAATATAGATACCTGTCTTCCTCTTCCTGTGATCTCTTGTATTTCATGAAGACCTCCCTGCTTTTCTTCACCTTTCAGCTACTTCTTTCGAAAACCATAGCGGTCTTCTTTTCCTTTTACCTTTACTTACCATTTTAACAAAAAAGCTGGTTGCCCTTAAAATATCCACTTTCAGTTTTTCCCATTGTTTTTCTACATCCCCCAGCTGTTCCCATCCATCTAATGACTCCCTGAGGTATTGGCCCATCTTGGCAAAGTTAGTTTTCCTAAAGTCTAAGACCTTCGCTTTTGAATGGATTTTAACAGCCCTAGTCCTAATACTGAACCACATCATCTGGTAATCACTGGATGCAAAATGATCTCCCACTATACCAGAAATACTTTCATTATTGGTAAGCACCAAGTCCAGGTATGGCCCCTTCACGTGTGGGTTCTGTTACCAGTTTCCTGAATAGTTCCCCCTGTAGAGAATCCAGGATCTCCTTACTTCTAGATGATATTGCAGAAGAAATGTGCCAGTCAACATCTGGCATGTTGAAATCCCCTATCGGTAGCACTTCCCCTTTCCTAGCAATGCACCATATGTCTTCAATTAACTCTCCATCCACCTCTTCCTCCTTTGAGGGAGGTCGATATATCATGCCAATGCAAATAGATTTCTCTTTCCGTCTTTCTAGTTTCACACACAGTGCCTCCTCTCTCCTTTTTAAGCTTTGTAGTTCCAAATCTTTAATATTATTTTGTACATATAGTGCCACTCCTCTTCCCCTTCTTCCTACCCTGTCCTTTCTGAATAAAGTATAGCCTGGTATAGTTGCATCCCAGTCATGGCTTTCTGTGAACCATGTTTCTGTAACTGCTACTAAATCCAAGTCAGCCTCTCCCATTAAAGGTTCAACATCTGGGATCTTATTTCCCATGCTATGGGCATTTATACACACCGCTTTCCATATGTTGCCCCTTTTACCCATTTCCATAAAGGTATTTAATGTTTCACTTACCTGGGGGCTTTCTTCACCCATCCCCAGTGAATCAAATTTAAAGCCCTCTTCAGTAGATTAGCCAGTCCGCTACTGAAGACATGTCAACCTTTTTTGGACAGATGGATGCCATCTCTGCTCTGCAACCCTTGGAGCAGTATTCCATGGTTCAGGCAACCAAAACGCTCTTGATGACACCATCCACACAGCCATGCATTCATCTCCAGGGTGTGAGCTGCTCTACCTTGGCCTTTACCTTCAACAAAGAGGATTGAAGAGAACCCCACCTGCACCCCTATCTGCTTCACCCTCTGTCCCAGAGCCATGAAGTCACTGTTGATGCGCTCAGAGGAATACCTGGCAATATCATTTGTGCCAACATGGATTAGCAACATTGGGTAGTGGGCTTGATGAGTCATGACAAACTCTCCGTAACATCTCAGATTTTGGCACCTGGCAGACAGCATACTCTCTGGACATCAAGTCTGGTCGGCAGATGGACGCCTCAGTACCCCTCAGAAGAGAGTCACCAACCACCACTACCCTTCGCTTCCTTGTGGTCACTGATTCTGCAACATTGGGGCACTCAAGCTCTGTTTTTTCCCTTTCCAGGGATGCTTTCGCCTCCTCCACTTCCATAATGCATAATGATTCTTCAGTTCAAGGGCTGAAGAAGTTGGATTGGTGATTCTGCAGGCCCTGGTGACTTGTGTCCAGCCTTCGGCATTCTGTAGGCTCCATCTTCTCCTCCACTGGAGAACTTGGATGTTGAAAGAAGCATCTCATCAATTTACTTTTCACTGTCTTGAATGCTCCTCAGCCTCTCCACCTCCTCTTTGAGTTCCTCCACTTGTTTCCTAAGAACGTCAGCATGCAGGCATCCTGCACATGGAACTGGTCCTTCAACTGGCATTGGGACCTCTGTCTGGACAGAGGCAGAAGCTGTAATGGGGGAAACAGCTTTGGTGATACGATTTTTCTCAATCATAGTTCAGTTGGTGGAGCTTATGTATCTGTTAAAGTAAAAGAGAGAGAGATCTACCAAAGTACCAATTGGTTTCCCAGCTGTCTTTTCAGCAGTTAAATCTCTTTTAAGTGTGTTCAAATGTGCTGTTCCAAGTCCCTGTGTGTAGTTAATTGTGGAGGTGCCCTGTAAAGCAAGGCTGCTCACTAGGGTTGGATGGGAGTTTTGGGGGAGGTAGGGAGGGAACTAGTACCTGATGAGGTGTCAGTAGGTTCAAAGAGCTGAGAAAAATACTAAGGCAGAGTTTTAAACCTACCCTACTAAAGAAAATATTTCCCCTTTTAAACTAAAGCATCAGAAAGAATGTAATTTTGTTTTAAAAATGTACCAAAACACTTTTAAGAGTTCCCAGGCAGAGAGCTAGTAATTTAAAAAGCCATAAACTCTTACCTTTGCTTGAAATGTATAGCCCCTGTTAGGAATGCCTCAACAGTGCAAAGCTCTGACACATTTTATGCAGGCCTCAGCTGCTCTCAGTTCTTTCACAGGCTAATCAGGCCCACTAATTCCTGATGAGGTGTCAGTAGCTTCAAAGAGCTGAGAAAGATACTAAGGCAGAGTTTTAAACCTACCCCACTGAAGAAAATATTTCCTCTTTTAAACTAAAGCACCAAAAAGAATGTAACTTTGTTTTAAAAATATACCAAACCCCTTTAAAGAGCTCCCAGGCAGAGAACTAGTAATTTCAAAAGCCATAAACTCTTACCTTTGCTTGAAATGTATAACCCCTGTTAGGAATGCCTGTAGATAGTCATTGTTTAATAACATAATAGATACAAAATACTCTGCACTACAACTAGAAAGTGTTCTGCAGTCTTCAATTGGCTTGTTACTAAGTATCAAGAGAAATGAAACTATTGTTATGAGTGGCTAGAGAGGTCTCAGAAACTCAGGCAGTCATTGACTGGTCGTATAGAGTCATATGAATGAACTGCCCCTCACACATCAACGACCCTCTATGACAGCGATGGCGAACCTATGGCACGCGTGCCAGCTGTGGCACGCGAAGGCCTTGCAGCTGGCACGCGTGAAGGTCCGCAAAAAAAGAAAAAGCGGGCTCTGGCTGCTGCCGCGGACGCGGCAGCATGCAGTGTCCCGCGGGGCCCCCTCCGCCCGCTAAGCCCCTCTGCAAGGGCTTTCAGATTCGCGAGGGAGACAGCGTCTCCCTCGCGTCTCTGTTAAGCCCGCAGGGGTTAATGGGAAATTTCCCATCAGCCCCTTTAGACGCGAGGGACTGATGGGAAATTTCCCATTAGCCCCTGCGGGCTTAACAGAGACGCGAGGGAGACGCTGTCTCCCTCGCGAATCTGAAAGCCCTTGCAGAGGGGCTTAACGGGCGGAGGGGGCCCCGCGGGACACTGCATGCTGCCGCGTTCGCGGCAGCAGCCAGAGCCCGCTTTTTCTGTTTTTAAATTTGCCGGGGGGGGGGGGTTAGGACTGCTAATGGGCTAGGGGGGGGGGTTAGGACTGCTAATGGGCTAGGGGGGGTTAGGACTGCTAATGGGCTAGGAGGGGGGGTTAGGACTGCTAATGGGCTAGGGGGGGTTAGGACTGCTAATGGGCTGTGGGCTGATGGGGGCGGTCTGGAAATGGGGTGATGGGGGGTTAGGACTGCTAATGGGCAGGGGGGGGGTTAGGACTGCTAATGGGCTGGGGGGGGTTTGGACTGCTAATGGGCTGGGGGGGGTTAGGACTGCTAATGGGCTAGGAGGGGGGGGGTTAGGACTGCTAATGGGCTAGGGGGGGTTAGGACTGCTAATGGGCTGTGGGCTGATGGGGGCTGTCTGGAAATGGGGTGATGGGGGGTTAGGACTGGTAATGGGCTATGGGGGGGGTTAGGACTGCTAATGGGCTAGAGAGGGGCGGTTAGGACTGCTAATGGGCTAGGGGGGGTTAGGACTGCTAATGGGCTGGGGGGTTAGGACTGCTAATGGGCTAGGGGGGGGTTAGGACTGCTAATGGGCTAGGAGGGGGGGGGTTAGGACATCTAAAGGGATAGCACGCGGGTTTAGGACTGAAAAAGGGCTAGGGGGGGTTAGGACTGCTAATGGGCTGGGGCTGATGGGGGCTGTCTGGAAATGGGGTGATGGGGGGTTAGGACTGCTAATGGGCAGGGGGGGGGTTAGAACTGCTAATGGGCTAGGGGGGGGGTTAGGACTGCTAATGGGCTGGGGGGGGTTAGGACTGCTAATGGGCTAGGAGGGGGGGGGGGGTTAGGACTGCTAATGGGCTAGGGGGGGTTAGGACTGCTAATGGGCTGTGGGCTGATGGGGGCTGTCTGGAAATGGGGTGATGGGGGGTTAGGACTGCTAATGGGCAGGGGGGGGTTAGGACTGCTAATGGGCTGGGGGGGTTTGGACTGCTAATGGGCTGGGGGGGGTTCGGACTGCTAATGGGCTAGGAGGGGGGGTTAGGACTGCTAATGGGCTAGGGGGGTTAGGACTGCTAATGGGCTGTGGGCTGATGGGGGCTGTCTGGAAATGGGGTGATGGGGGGTTAGAACTGGTAATGGGCTATGGGGGGGGTTAGGACTGCTAATGGGCTAGGAGGGGGGGGGGTTAGTACTGCTAATGGGCTAGGGGGGGTTAGGACTGCTAATGGGCTAGGAGGGGGGTTTAGGACTGCTAATGGGCTGGGGGGGGGTTAGGACTGCTAATGGGCTAGGAGGGGGGGGGGTAGGACAGATAATGGGCGAGGGGGGGTTAGGAAAGCTAAAGGGCTAGGTGGGGGGGTGAGGACTGCTAATGGGCTGGGGGGGGGGTTAGGACTGCTAATGGGCTGGGGGGGGTTAGGACAGCTAATGGGCTAGGGGGGGGTAGTACTCCTAAGGGTCTAGGGGGGGGGTGAGGACTGCTAATGGGCTGTGGGCTGATGGGGGCTGTCTGGAAATGGGGTGATGGGGGGTTAGGACTGCTAATGGGCAGGGGGGGGGTTAGGACTGCTAATGGGCTGGGGGGGTTTGGACTGCTAATGGGCTGGGGGGGGTTAGGACTGCTAATGGGCTAGGAGGGGGGGGTTAGGACTGCTAATGGGCTAGGGGGGTTAGGACTGCTAATGTGCTGTGGGCTGATGGGGGCTGTCTGGAAATGGGGTGATGGGGGGTTAGGACTGGTAATGGGCTATGGGGGGGTTAGGACTGCTAATGGGCTAGAGAGGGGGGGGGTTAGGACTGCTAATGGGCTAGGGGGGGGGTTAGGACTGCTAATGGGCTAGGGGGGGGGGGGGTTAGGACTGCTAATGGGCTAGGAGGGGGGGTTAGGACTGCTAATGGGCTAGGAGGGGGGGTTAGGACTGCTAATGGGCTGGGGGGGGGGGGGTTAGGACTGCTAATGGGCTAGGAGGGGGGGGTTAGGACTGCTAATGGGCTAGGGGGGGTTAGGACTGCTAATGGGCTAGGAGGGGGGGTTAGGACTGCTAATGGGCTAGGGGGGGTTAGGACTGCTAATGGGCTGTGGGGATGGGGGGCTGTCTGGAAATGGGGTGATGGGGGTTAGGACTGGTAATGGGCTATGGGGGGGGGTTAGGACTGCTAATGGGCTAGAGAGGGGGGTTAGGACTGCTAATGGGCTGGGGGGGGGGTTAGGACTGCTAATGGGCTGATGGGGAGGGGTTAGGACTTGAGGTGGGCTGTTGGGTGGGGTTAGGACTGGAAATGGGCTGATGGGGGGTTAACACTGGAGGTGGTCTGATGGGGTTAGGACTGGTAATGGGCTATGGGGGGGTTTAGGACTGATAATGGGCTATGGGGGGGCTGGGACAAGAAATGGGCTGATGGGGAGGGTTAGGACTTGAGGTGGGCTGATGGGGTTAGGACTGGAAATGGACTGTGGGCTGATGGGGGGTTAGGACTGGCAATGGGCTATGGGGGGCTGACTGGAAGTGGGGGGTTAGGACTGGTAATGGGTTATAGGGGGGGGCTTAAACTGAAAATGGGGTGATGGGGGGTTAGGACTGGAAGTGGGTTGATGAGGGGGGGATAGGACTGGTATTGGGTTGGGGGGCTGCTAGGACTGGAAATGGGCTGATGCAGGGACTAGAAGGGAATGGATGCTGGGTGAGGCTGGAACTAGAAGGGAGCTGGTGTTGGGGGAGGATTAGAATGGGATGGGGCTGGAGAGTAAAATGGAGAGGGGAAAAATATTTTGTGTGGGAGGGATAAAAAATCTACAATTGGCCGGGTATTGGGAGAGTAAGTGGGGATTGAGGATGGAGGGGTAAATTTTGAGTAGATGAAATAGGAATGAGGAAAGAGCCAAAGGAGAAAGATTAGTATGTTAAAGCAGATGTAGAGAGAGAATGGAAAAAAAAACAAGAAGACAGAAGAAAGGACAAATGGACAGCAGATGGAGAGTTAGCAGAAGACACGAAGAAACCAGAAGAAAGTGGCTGGAACAATTGCAACTGAAAAAAAATGCACAAAAGGTAGAAAAATATCTCTTTATTTTGAATTTATTAACTGGAATATGTCAGCTCTGGGAAATGTGCATCATTAATTTTTGCGCTTTGTTTAGTACAAGAGGAAATTAATATATAGTTTTATTTCTACAGTGTTGTTGTATATTCCAAGTTTGGCTTTTGGGGTTCCCAGTTTAATTATTGTCTTCCTGTTTCTAAATTGTGATTCCTTGTTTGGTGATGGTCTGTTCTGCATGTGTAACTGAGCTGAGGTATTCTGTTTATATAATTCCTATTTGACATTGCCACTTGTTCTTTCCCCAGTAGGTCATGTATTGTTGTTCTCTGAGATGTATTGGTTTAATATTTGCAGTGTTGCCTTTTGATAGGTAGAGTATGGTGCTTTGTGAGTCCTGGTAGTGCTGTTAGGATACGGCGGGTTTGCTATGGGTTCTAAATGGGCAGCGTTTGTAGTAGTTCCTAATGTGCCTGGCGGTTGGTACTGGATTATAGTAATGTAGAAACCTTTTAGTCTTTCTTTATCCATATACTCATTAAGAGGCATGTTTACTAAAAGTTAGTGTATGGTAACATTATGCAAATATTTATGCAAATGAAGCACCTTATGCAAATGGGGCTTTAATTGACGTGCTGGCGCTTTGAGGAAATTCTTTGGTTTTGTGCGGCAGTTTGGGCACTCGGGCTCAAAAAGGTTAGCCATCACTGCTCTATGAAATGCCACTCATTAATACAGGTTTGTATATATCAAGATTTAGAAAAGATTGAGTGCTTAACTTATAGACATCCAGCTTCTGGCATTCGTTTCCCGACGCTGTAAAGCGCGCTGGAAATATGTGTTTCACCTTTACGGTTTCATCAGGGGAATCACATAAGCACTACAAAAAAGATAAGTCCATTAGGTGCACACTTTCAATACTCATTGTCAGATATGAAATTATTAAATATGAAAACTGAGGAAAAGCATAGACATTCGCCTACATTGCAATAAGTAATGCTCCCCAGAAGCTTGCAGTCTTTAGCTTTTCAACGGCAGCTGAACGCCGTGCATGTGGGCTGGTTTAAATAGGAGCCGGTGAAGCTATCGTTAATTGCTCTAAAGGGTTCAGAAGCAGATTTCCCATTCTACTCGTGCGTTCAACCCTTCAGGGGTGACTGTTGGTAATGTAGTAGCGAAGTGCATGCAATGAATACACCAGGGGTCTATTTACTAGAATTCAAACCTGTTTATTTTGTGCACAGGCTCAGACACCTGTCAATCGTCACTTTCAAAATGGTCTGAGCAATGGCGTTCAATAAAACAACAGCATTTATAGTTTTCCTCATCAGTTCTATACAGGCAAACTCCTCATTGGTCCCGGTGGCCCCCTCACCCCCCATCCATTTCTGACCGGGCCCACACCGCATCTCCCCCCGCTCTGAGGCCTTCCTAGCCATGGCTCTATATCTAGACATAACATTCTGCCTTGCTATTTGCTTACAAGGTCACTCGCAGCACAGACACTGTGTGAAAAGCAAGATTCTGAAATACATCTGTGGATAATATAACAAACTCAATGGAAAGTTTTACATTCTTATCAGCAAAAGCAGCTTGAAGCAGAATTCTATTTTCTCTGGCTTTTAGCTCTGCTCAGTTATAATATTCTGAAGTGGGGGTTGGGGACTCAGGCCTAACCTACAGGCTTCATAACATACATTTACAGGCTATGCTAGGCCATAGCCTATCACATTTCCCACTTTGATTATTCTCACCCGCAAGTGAGAAAGAGTGAGAATTAAATCACATATGGTACTCTACACTAGGGTGGAGGGATCACTGTGTGGTACAGGGTTAGGGTAGTAATGCCACATTGCTAGTATCTGTGAATCTGCCTTGCGTTCAGCAATTCTATCAATGGTTGAGTTCAGCATACACAAGCATAAGGGAAGGAAACATGGGATACATAAGCACACAGCCACAATCAAGAAAACTATCAATACAAGTGTCTTCAGGCCGCCCATACCTGAAAACCACGAACCAAATCAGCCATCAAGTTGCAAGCCATGCCAGGTTTGGACTGGGACATAAGTTTGTTTTCTCATGTGATTGGCTATGTCTTCTACAACTTGCCCTTCATTATCAATTTGCAAACAACAATTCATTTAATTAAGCTTACCACATACACCTCCTTCAGCTGCAAGCAGATCTAATCCTAAGCGGTTCTGGTAAATGGCTGTACGCATCTGTGTGGCTTGTTTGGCTAACAAGGTTAGTGCTCTGCTAGTTTTATTGGTTATAATTTCAACAACAGCTTGCAAACGTATAATACGGTCCAACATATACACAGGAATGCAGTAGCCCCAAGAACCATCTTGTGCCCAGGTAGCAGGTCCATAGTAAGAAACAATTCTCTCAGGTGGCCATTCTTCAGAGGTTGCATCCCATTTGTCCCACTGGCCGATTTTGAGAGCCTCTCGCTTCTGTCAGCTTTTGTATACAGGGAATCCCAATTGTTCCCCGTGGGACAGGGGCAAAAGGAAGAAAGATGGTCGTATAGTTCCGAGAACACACGCTCCTCCCTAATTGGCAGGGAGTTTAGCATATGCTCGAGTGCCACAAATCCAATAAAGTCCAGGTGGAGCTTGCCAGGTGCTATGCGTAGCCAGATTTGTCCATATCCTGGCCAAGTGAGGAAAGACGATCAAAGGATTAGAAGGTTCCGGAGTATTGGCACCTGACCACCAAGATGTCTTCTCAGTAGTAGCATTGTAATATTTCTGGTTCAAACAGACCAACTGTCCTACTAATGCAGTCAATTGTGGTCCTGCTCGTACAAAACATAGTCTACCCACTATGGAGTGGGCGAGGACCCATTCATTGGTAGTGTTATGAACATCAGTCTGGTTATATGGTACGGAATAGTTCAGTTCTTGCACTTCCCAAGGCCATTGGTCTCCCATCTGAGTTCCTCCACAAAAGAGACAGTCTGAGACATGGAGGCTGGAGGCCACAGCTCCAGCTAGTTCGATGAACAAATTCTGCGAAGTGTGGGGAACTACAAATTCTGCCTTCATGGCCTCATGGAAGGTATGATGTATGCGATAAGGTGAAGAAACATGAGTCTTTACATTCAGTTGGATGAATACGATGGTTCCAGGATCAGTTCCACCTCCTGCTATGCGCAGGCCAAACCGAAATCCTTGCTTCCATTGACTGGGGTCAAAGATCTGGAGTCGTAGGGGATTGCATGTACTTTTCTTGCACTTGTTGGGTTCTAGCAGGGGTAATCTTTCCAATATAGCTTTACGATTGTCTCCAGTTTGTCCAGTTGGGCCACCAGACCAGGTGGGATAGTACACACAGTCCCACTTCGGACAGTAGTAGTCTGCTTCTGATGATTTGCTATACGTTGTTGGTGAGCGTGTTCCAGTGCACATTCACCATCTGTATGCACCTTCAGGACACATATATTTCTCATCATAATAGTAAGCTTGTTCCCATGATCCACACCTGTAGTAATTATTTCTGTTAATTAAGTCACAAGCATCAAAATACAGGTACGCAGGTTGGGTGGGATCAGAGAGTTGACTTGTGGCGTTGACGAGGGCTCCATCTTCATCATTCCATCTTAGTTCCAGGACATAGTAAGATGGATTCTGTCAAGGTCTGAAGCAAGTACGAGTCTTTCCCTTTGTACAGACGTTCAGTTCTGTACCATTATAGATACACTGGCTGACTATGCCAGTACAAGTATAGTAAGAGTGATAAAGTAGAGTCTGAGTGACTTGCTTTCCGGTTCGGGTGGTGGTTATACAGGCTGCACAAGGGGGCAAAGCAAGGGTTCTCAAGTGTCCCAGGGCTACCGCGAGAATAAAACAGTAATTAGTAAGCATCGTGATCATAGTCTCTAATAATTGATGAGGTAGGTAATGGTTGATTGAGGTAGATAGATAATGGTTGATTGGTTGATAGAGTCTACAATGAAAATAATGCAAAACTGGAGGACGGCTCTTTCATTGATGTCCAGGAGTAGGTTGGCAAAGTCTTTACAATGATGGATCTTGTCTTCACAGTGTGAGTCGCAATGGTACTGCAGGATTAGTGATCGAGGTCCAGGGGCGACTCTCAGGAACTGCTGCTGGCTATACTCGACTGTGGTGGATCCAGGAGTCGATTTCTGCCACTTTGGCTGCTGTTGGGGTTGATAACAAGACGATGTACGGCCCTTTCCACTGAGGTGCCAACGGTGTCTTCTTCCACTCTTTTACCCACACCGAGGCTCCAGGCTTGAAAGGATGCAAGGGCTCTATTAGATTGATAGGCAACTGGTCTTGCACCCAAGCATGAAGGCCCTGTAAAACAGAACTTAGAGCCAACAATTCTTGCCTAGTGATTACTGATCCAATTTGATTCATATCCCCCCTTATTCCCTGAATTATGGGCGGGGGCCTCCCATACAAAATCTCAAACGGGGATACTCCTAATGGCGTTAATTACCCATGAATTGACGGATTTCTGCCATAGAGTTAAAAAATACAAACTCAGGAGTTTAACTTCATGCACATCTACACATGTAGTATATTGCATACGCTATCCCTGCAACTTACTGTATGTAGGTAAAATCAACCGATCCTTTAAGGTACGCATGAATGAACATAAGAGTAAAATAAAATGTAACCGACGAGAAGCGCCTATGGTAGAACACTGTTTAGAAATGCACCATACTTATGAAGAACTAAGATGTTTCTGTATTAAACAGCTTACTGCACCACGGTTTGGAAGGACACAGGAACAGGCTTTACTTTATAGGGAACAACAATGGATCTACATGTTACGAACAGTCACCCCTGAAGGGTTGAACGCACGAGTAGAATGGGAAATCTGCTTCTGAACCCTTTAGAGCAATTAACGATAGCTTCACCGGCTCCTATTTAAACCAGCCCGCATGCGCGGCGTTCAGCTGCCGTTGAAAAGCTAAAGACTGCAAGCTTCTGGGGAGCATTACTTATTGCAATGTAGGCGAATGTCTATGCTTTTCCTCAGTTTTCATATTTAATAATTTCATATCTGACAGTGAGTATTGAAAGTATGCACCTAATGGACTTATCTTTTTTGTAATGCTTATGTGATTCCCCTGATGAAACCGTAAAGGTGAAACGCATATTTCCAGCGCGCTTTACAGCGTTGGGAAACGAATGCCAGAAGCTGGATGTCTATAAGTTAAGCACTCAATCTTTTCTAAATCTTGATATATACAAAACCTGTATTAATGAGTGGCATTTCATAGAGGGTCGTTGATGTGTGAGGGGCAGTTCATTCATATGACTCTATACGACCAGTCAATGACTGCCTGAGTTTCTGAGACCTCTCTAGCCACTCGTAACAATAGTTTCATTTCTCTTGATACTTAGTAACAAGCCAATTGAAGGTGGACGGGAAAAATGTTCAAGGAAAAGATGGGTTTTTAACTTTTTTCGGAACTCAGAGTGGTTTGAACAGTTCCGAATTTCGTGAGGGAGGGAATTCCATAAGGATGGAGCATAGAAGGAGAAGGCCTTGTTTTCTTGTAGATTGTTTGCAGTGTCTCTTGTTTATAGGGATGGTCAGTACGTTTTTGATAATAGGGCAGCGTGATCTGGTGCTGTTGGAGGAGAGAAGGAGAGGGGAGAGGCATGGAGCTGACTCATTGGAAATGATTTTATGTATGAGAGTGAGGACCTTGAATTGAACTCTGTATTGGATGGGGAGCCAGTGGAGATGATAGAGGACAGGTGTAATATGGGAACGTCTAGGGTTGTTAGTTATAAGCCGCGCTATCGTGTTCTGGGCAAGTTGGAGCGGTTGAATAGAGTTCTTGGGGAGGCCATGATAGATATGGTTGCAGTAATCAAGAAAAGGGATTGTGAGGGCCTGGCAGACAGTACGAAAGGAGTTAGGGCTTAGGAGGGGTTTGAAGTTGCGGAGGGTACGGATCTTTGCGTATATTATATTAGTGGTTCTCTTTATTTGGTCAGTGAAGGAAAGGTTCTGATCCAAGATAATACCAAGATATTTAACTTGGTTTTTTATAGTAAGTGTGAGATCACCAATAGCAAGAGTGGGAGGTGAGGTGTATGTAGGATTAGAAAATACCTGGAGAACCTCTGTTTTAGATTGGTTGATTAAGAGGTTACGTTGGGAGAGCCAAGTTTTTAGGTTAGTTAGGCAGTCACTCAGTTTAGAAAAGTCAGGGTTAGAAAGGTTAAAAGGGGTGAAGCACATCATGTCATCTGCATATAGCTGATACTGAATGTCGTAGCTTTGGAAGATCTTGCAGACAGGTTGGAGGAAGATATTAAATAGAAGAGCAGAAAGACTGGATCCTTGGGGGACACCTTGTTTTAGGATGAATGGGAGGGAGGTATCAATTCCAATACGAACCTGCTGGGTTCTGTTATCTAGGTAGGAACGGAACCAGTTCAGGGTTGTACCTCTAAGTCCTATTTCATGAAGTCTGTTTAGGAGTTGATGGTGAGGGAGGGAGTCAAAAGCGGCTGATAAGTCAAGGAATATGAGAAGACATCCTTGAGAAGGGTTCTGTGTGTGGAGGTATAAGGAATCGAGTAGGGAAGTAAGAAGGGTTTCGACTCCATGGTTCTTTTTGAAACCATGTTGGAATAAGTCGAGGGGGGAGTGTTCATCAATATAGTTCTGAAGTTGAGTTTGGACCAGCTTCTCAGTTATTTTAGCCAGGAATGGGATACTAGAGATGGGTCTGTAAGAAGTAGGAGAAGTAGGGTCAAGCTTTGTTCCTTTTAAGATAGGGCGGATGGTGGCACTCTTGAGAGGTGGTGGTACAGAGCCAGTTTGGAGGGATGTTTGAACAATATACAGAATGTATGGGCTGAGAGAACTTCTGGTAGATTTGATCCAGGGGACAGGGCAAGGGTCGAGGGCAGAGGTTGAAGCATTTAAATCCTTTATGACATTAGATACATTTTCTAATGTAAGATGGTCAAAATTGCTCCAAGAGTTTGAGGGGGTAGGCTGATGTGGTTGGGTGCTGTAGTCAGCAAAGATTTGGGGGTTATTAGATGATAGGGGAGGGAGGAATTTGGAAATCAGGTGATTGGCAAAGGTTTGTGCAGTTATTTTTGGGGGTTGGTCCAGGTGTAAGGGCTTGTTAATTAAGGATTTAGTAATAGAGAACAGCTCTCTAGGTTTGTTAAGTGATCGTTGAATAATATTTTCATTGTATTCTTTTTTATGGTTGAGGGTTTCAGAGCAGTAAGTTTGGAGTTTAGCTGTATAGGCAATGTGTGCATTAGGGTCTTGAGAGTGTCTCCATTTACGTTCAAGACATCTAAGCTCTCTTTTGAGAGTTCTCAGATTTGTAGAGAACCAGGGGGCTCTTCTATGGTGTTTTTGAGCAAGTTGGTTAGGTGGGAGTAGAGAAGCTGCAGATAGGATCTCATTCCATTTAGAAATGTGGGACTCATGGTTCAAGCTCTTTTCATATAGTAGGTCAAGAGATGGGATTGTTTGCTCTAGAAAGGTGGCCGCATTGAATTGTTTAAATCTACGGGTATGTTGAGCCTGGAGGGGAAGTTGATTTCTGTGAGTGGAGTAAGGGAAGGAGAAGAGGATGAGAGCATGATCAGACCAGGGTACAGGTTGAATGGTGTGTGTAACCTGGTCAGTGTTTAGGGTGTGTTGTGGGAAAAATATTAGGTCAAGGATGTTTCCTTTGGAATGCGTAGGGAGTTCCAGTATTTGGGAGAAATGGAGGGAATTCATTGCTTGGAGGAAGGTAGAGGATTGTATTGGAGATGTGGAGCATAAGTTTAGGTCACCTAGAATTATGAGAGGGCGTGAGGCAGGTTGGGGGGAGCAGGCTGTGTCTAGAATTGTGGAGAGATCAGAAGAGTCAGTCTGAGGTGCTCGATATGCAGGGATAGTGTAGAGTTGGAGACTGTAATAGAGTCCAAGCCTACGGTGGAGGTAGATTCAATAGTAGTGAGTTGTAGATTAGATTTAGATATAATGGCTACACCTCCTCCTCTGCCATGTGCTCTGTTGCATATACTGATTGAGTATGCTTTGGGGCATAATTGGTTTATTAGGACCGTGTCGGTGTCTTGGAACCAAGTTTCAGTAAGGCAAAATATATCAAGGTCATAATCGGAAATAAGGTCGGCAAGTAGGGGGATTTTATTTCTAGCTGAGCGAGCATTGAGTAGGGCGCATTTGAGAGGGGGATGGGGTAGGTCAGAAAGAGAGTTAAGTATAAGGTTGGGATTTATAGTGATTGGTTTGAGTCTACAAGTACGGTAGTAGGGGTTATGATGGGTATAGGGAAAATGTGGTGGGATGTATAGGTGCCTGGGAGAGTGGATTATTGGAATGGGAGTGTTATGGGTCGGTGTTAGCGCGTATGGGAAGGTAAATAAGGAAGAACATAATAAGGAAAGGATAACCCATAAGGTGAATGGGCAGGAGTCAGGCAGGGCCATTCTGGGAGATGTTGGAATTAGGTAGCACTAATGGGTTTGATAAAGTGAGAAAAGGGATAGAATACAGGGACAGAGTTATAGCTGGAAATAGTGTCTGTCAATAAGGATTGAATAAGCAACAGTAAATATTACAGTGATTTAGGTACTCTTGTGAAATAACAGCAGTGTAATCACAGGAATTAGATATGTTTGAATAAGTACAGTAACAGTAAATCACAGAGATTTGGGTACTTTTGTGAGATAATAGCAGTGCAAGTAACAAGAAATTAGATATGTTTGTAGCACAAGTTGTAACCTTTTAGCTTGAGCTATAATAAATCCTAACATGAAGAAATCTACAGCTTGTTTTGGAACAGGCAATAATGCATATTAGGTAACACTGCATATTAGGCAACAATGTATGTTAGGCAACAATGTATTAAATGGATGCAATGTAACAAGGTTGCTTACGTTTAGAGTTAGAGAGAGATAATAGCAAGGAATTAGTTCATGTTGCACTGTAGGTTTGTGAGGCTTTAGTTGCTGGAGCTTGAAGGGGAGCTGGATCGCACGTGGGGTAGAGTAGATGGGAATTTGGTAAGCTGCAATATGTACCTTAGACCACGTTGGTTGTGGTGTAGAAGAGGAGTAGGAGGTTCGTCAACTGATCATCAGGGATGCACTGAGGTCCACGCCAGAGGGTCACCCTCAGGCGCAGGCATGCCGGTCGGCACTGCTTTAAGTTTTTCCGGCCGGCTGCCCCGATTGGCCAGCTGCTCCTGGGGGGGGGGGGGGTGCGATGCTCCGGCTTGCTCGATCCCCACCGGGAGAGCAGATGGAGAGCCGGAGTGTTGCAGGAGAGAAAGGAGGTGGTGGAGTGATCCTTCGAGGATGTCAGAGTTCAGAGTCCGGGCGTGCTGGGTTGGATATGCTCCAGGTATGGAGGGGCTCACACCTAAGGGCCACGCCAAAGAGCCCTCTGGCGAGGCCCTCAGGCGCAGGCCCGCCAGAGTTGGACCGTGCTGGACTTTATCTGCTATATGCAAAAAATATCCTCAAGGAGCCAGTATAATCAAAAACATACACCCAAAACCCCAAACAAGGCAGACCAAAAAAACAACACACTACAAAAAAACAAAAAGAAAAACAGAAAACAAAAATAGAACATGAGACAGGAATCCCCAGTAGGAGTGAGCGTCATAGAGGAAAAAAGACCTCAGTAACCCTCCGTATATATAATGGAGGAAACGACTCTAACATAAGGGTGCAATGCCCATCAATAATGAAAAGACTCCTTTTACATCAAAGGTCAGACCAAAAAACCTCTATGGCGCAAAAACATCCAGCCAACTGGTACAGCTTGAGCACAGCACAGTAATAAGGCAAAAATCACTCAGCATGTTGAAATAACTGCAGACCAGCACACAAAAATCAAAGGAATCCAAAACTTATCTGAAGTCAGAGCAGGAAGAAAAGATATGAAATGAGCCCCGACACCAGGTGTTTCGCCTTACGGCTTCCTCAGGGAGCTTCAACGTGTGTGGAACTTCAACTCGAGAGAAGGACGCTGACCTGCAAAAAACGTGACTAAACAACTCTGTTTCACGTCAAAAATCAATAACAAGTGAAAAACTGACAAAAAACCTTACCCCAAACAGAGAAAGTTCAAAAGCTCACTGCAGATGCTATGTGTTTAAAGCAATAAGCTATGCCAGATCGCGGCGTCAGTGTAACACAAAATCCAAAAAACGCCGAAAAAAGATTCAGGCGCATGCGCTTAAAAAAGTAAATCCCATGACGTCAGGGAAAACCCAGACCCAAGGAACATCAAAACAGGCATGCCGGTATACAACGCCATAGCTACTACAGATGTGAAATACAAAAAATGCAAGAAATGCAAAAAAAGACCCACCAACCCACCCAAAAATCGTATTCAAAAACTAAAGGAGTTACAGACAATTCTTCCATTCTATAGATTCATTCAAACCATAGGGAACCACCGTATTCAAAGAAAAAAATCCATCATTGTTCCAGACGAACTAGAGTCTTGTTCAAATCGCCACCAAATGTAGATGAGGCACACTGCGTGATCACTAGACATCTAAGATCCTCAAACACATGTCCAAAAGCTTGAAAATGCCGAACAAGAGGTGTACCCTCCACTGCATGAGCAAGGCGACTACGATGTTCTATTAAACGTGTCCGCAAGGTCCGATTAGTCTTCCCAACATATACCAGACCACAGGGGCAATGAAGCAAATATACTACCCCTGAACTACTGCAAGATGTAGACTGAAACAAACGATAGGACCGCTGATTATGATGAAAATTTTGACAGGTCTCCTTTATGGAGCATACTGAACAATGTCCACAGCTTTGATGCCCACCTTAGGGGGTGTTGATGACGCTCTAACAAACGTGGATGGACAAAACAGATCCTTCAAATTCGAACTCTTGGTATAGACTGATCGAATACTTTGATGCCCAAGACCAGGAGTCAGACGAAAAACATGAGAGTGTTGCTGGATAATCTTAGACAGCTGGTAACTGAGAGGATTGAATCTCGTAACAAAATGTACAAAGGATGAATCCACCGATGCAGAACGATCATGGGGGTTTATCAGCCAGGCCCAATCATTGTAACGGGCTCAGGTTCGAGCTTTACAAATTAAAGAGATCGGGTAACCCCAATCCAAAAAAGAGTCCTCCAACAGCTGAGATTGTGTCTTATAATCAGAAACCAGAGAACAATTGCGACGATAGCGAAGAAACTGAGCAAGAGGCAAGCTTTCTTTCAACCGCTGCGGATGAGCACTGTTAAAATGAAGGAATGCCATATGGTGCGTTGGCTTAGTATACACTGAAGTGACAAGCATATCATCACGACGTGTGATAAGAACATCCAAAAAAGAAATCGTTGTAGTACTACTTTCCAAAGAAAAATGAAGGTGTGAATTACATTGATTCAACCAAACATGAAAAGATAACAATTGATCTTTCGTGCCATCCCAAAGTAAAAAAATATCATCAATGTAGCGCACCCACAATTTAATGTGAGACTGATAAGATTTGCAGACAACCATTGTTCTTCAAAACGTGCCATGTATAAATTGGCAATAGATGGAGCCATAGTGGCCCCCATAGCAACCCCCCTAATCTGCTGAAAAAAAGAACCATCAAAGCAGAAAAAATTCTTCGTCATTGCTAAAGTCAACAACTGGATAATGAAATCCACTTTGGAAGAACTGAGGTCTTGTCGAGCAATCGGGGTCGAACGGCCGATGGCAATGGCTTCCTGCTGAGGGATGCTAGTATATAAGGATGTTGCCATCAATAATCCCACTGGTACTTCTGTATCATGACCCATAGCCAATATCTGCAAAAAATGCATGGTATCCCGCAAATATGATGGTATGCGGAAAAACGACGGTCGCAAAAAAGAATCAACAAAAATAGAAAGAGGTTCTAAAAGCGAACCCTTCAAAGATACTATCGGTCGACCAGGAGGATGTTGTAAATCTTTATGAATTTTTGGAAGTATATAAAACTGTGGGGTGCGTGGATATAGGGCACAAAGAAAGCGTGCTTCCTTTCTAGTGATCAGGCTCTGATCTAAAGCCAACGAAACCTGTACCTTTAATCATAACCTGAAGATCCCTGGTAGGATCAGAAGATAATGGTAAATAAGTAGAAACTTCTGATAACTGAAATTGAACTTCAGCCACATATTGAATGACGTCAAGCACAACCACTGCTCCCCCTCTATCTGCTCTTCAGATGATGATATCTTCAAAACTATGAAGATCCTTTAAAGCCTGACGTTCAGACGGAGACAGACTATGATGAACTTTATTGTGAAAAGTAAGTTCCAGCTGAGCAATATCCCTTAACACCAACTCTTGAAAAATTTGCAGTGCAGATGGTAACGGGCCAGGCGGAGTCCAGGTGGAATGTATTGGGAGACGAACAGTCTCCATAGAATCTCACTCCTCATCCACTGGAGGTGTAACTGTGTCAACTACATTCAGAATTCCAGATGTCCTTGACATCCCAGATTGATTGGCAAAAAAAGCTTTCAGATGAAGTTTACGCAGAAAATGTTCCAGGTCTAAACGAACCTGAAAAGCATCATAAGAGGTGCGAGGTACAAAAGATAGACCCTTCTCCAGCAGATTCCACTGGGCTGATAACACCCGTGAAGATACATTTACTACAAGCCCTCGGGATCTGCTGCTGCTTGCGACCTGGTCCATGGGCGATGTGACACTGACGGGCCTTCGCCCTGTTTGCTCTTCCCGCGTCCCCGGCCCTTCCGCTTGTGGGTACCTTTGCCGCGCTCGGAAAAATCCTCCAGTCCGGAAATGTATTGATCAGACAGAGCCGAATCATCAGAGTATTCAAAAGACACATGATTGGGTTTTCTTCATTCAGGTTGCATCCATGCATAGACAAAGCCTGTTTTATAATCCATGTCATCCCTATGTAGTTTGGAAAGATTAAAATTCTTCGTTTCTTGTCGAAATGAGTCCAGCTGAGATTGCAATTTTTTCATATGAACCGCAAACTCATCTTCTTTCTCCTCAGTTTTCAGGGCAGCTAGCTTTTGATCAATTTCTAAACCCGTGGTTTTATTAAAAGACTTGGTGGCATTTACCGTGAGCACCATCAAATCCAAGGAACATTTGTTAAGGATCTTATTCCAATTATCAACAAACGTATCATCCTCCACGAACAACTGTGGTTCTTTCTTGACACGAAAACCACAAGGAATCTGTTCGCGACGAATGTATTCTATCAAAGTAGCACGATGTAATTCAGCGTGAATTTGGTGCTTCCACAATTTGGTCAAAGAAAGCCAGGCGGCATGACTGTCCAAGGAGTCACTGGAATCAAAACAAGTGGAGTCGGGGGCGCTCGTGAGCCCAGCCAAGATGGCCACGAATTCCTAGAACTCCTCAGCTTCTCCCTCCATCTATTGGGATTCTGTAGTGTGGCGATGTCCTTTCGGACTTATAATAGCTCCATCAGCTAGCTCTACCCTAACTATGTAAGATCAGTTAATAAGATCTCCTGGTCTCCTCTCTGATGAATCTCAGATCCTGCTTTCCTCTGTGCTACCAATAAGGGCATCCCCAGCTTATGCCCTGCTGCTAGTAAGGCTCCAGTTCTGAGGCACTGAGGCTTCCCGTTCTTCCCATGGGGGATATTGAAGATCTCCTCTTATCAGATGGCCTGCCTATCTAACGATGCTGTCAGCTCTTCCTTGCCTGCCAATGTGAGTACACGTGTTTATACAAACCGTGCCATTGGAATGAGAGTTTAGAACGGGAGTCACTTTTTCTGCTGAAGCTATGATTAAAGCAGACTCCGGTTGCATTTCCATTGATTTGGTGTCTTACCTCATAGGTTCTTCTGAAGCTGTTCTTCCAGTCAGTTGCCGCCATTGTTGAAATGCTTCAGTGTCTCTCCGTGGAACGCAGATTAGGGAGCTTTGCTGTGGTGGGAAAGAGGCCTTGGAACGCATATGTGTGCTGACGAAGTAGTGATCCTCCTGCGGTGTGTGAGCTGCTGTTGTGTCTACCTTCAAAATGGCTGCCGGTCTGCTCCGTGGAACGCATAACTGGAACACAAACATTGCAAACAAAATGGCCGCCAATTGCTAGGAAGCATAGCATCTAGTGAGTATTTTGAAGATTTAAAGGATTCAGTCCCCAATTGGGGCGTCGGGTCTCCAGTGACCTTCGGAGTCTCTAGTCTTCACATCTGTGGTCAGTGTCAGTCTTCCCCGGAGTGCTCTGGCTTCTGAGAAGCAGCAATACTATAGCATCCAGAGTTGCTTTCTTTGATGAGTTCCTGGGGCATCTGTTCTGTGATTTGGAAGATTGAGGTACACTGCACGCCCTTCAGGATAGTTGTAAGGGCACTGTCACTGACCGTGCTCGAAGTCTGGCTGCGGTGGCCTCTGCTCTGAGCAGTGCAGTTGTTGGGCAGGGGAGACCCTCGCTGCCCCGTGGTAGAGGAGAAGAAGATCCGTCTCATCTGCGGCAGGGTATCTCGGAGAGGACCGCCGGATTAGAAGAACTCATCTTTCTTGCCAATTATGGCCACTGCTAAATCCTATGCCTCTTCTCTCGCGAAGTTTGCTAGGTCTCCAGATTCTGCCAATATACAATCTTCCTCAATGGCAGAAGGTATCTCGACCCCTAAAGTACCTGCCTCCAGCACGCTGTCTCCGGTCACAAAGGCTGATTTTTTGGAACTTATGAAGGAGCTTAAGCTTTTCCGTCAGGACTTTACCAAAGCGGTGAGCGACATTCGCGCGGATCTAAAATCTCTGGATGACAGAGTTACACAAACTGAGATAAATATTGGAGAACAAATGGATTCATCGGTAGCCCTTCAAACTAAAATTGTGAAATTGGAGCGTCTTACCAGAGATTTGAAAGAAAGGTAGGATGATCTAGAAAATAGACAAAGACGCAACAACCTCAGAATATTTGGCCTTCCGGAACAGCAGGGGGGCACAGAGAACGTAGTAGCTCTAGTCCAAGAGATATATGCATTCTGTGTGCCTTCTGCTCTGAAACTGGTACGTCTTGAAAGGGCGCATCGATCTCTTGGGGCAAGGAGAGCTGCTGGTACACAGCCTCGGACGTTGATAGTTTGCTTAAGTTTTTTTTAGGACAAAATGACACTGCTGTGGAGTCTCAGGGGTAAACGATCAGTGGTCTTCAAAGGACAAGAGCTTCAAATCTACCAGGACCTTTCTCCATATACCCTAGAGCGACGTCGCAGCTTTAAACCTTTAACACAAGCGTTACAGAAGCAGGCTATCGCATATCGATGGGGCTTCCCCTTTGCTTTACTGTTCGAGTGGAATAACTGTTCTCAGAAGATTATGGAGCTCTCCGCAGTGATGGAGGTTTTGGATTTCATGCAACATGGAGACCGACGCGTCTGAGCAGCAAGAATGGAGAATGGGAAGTGTCTTTGCCTAAGAGACGCAAGGTTCCAAGATCCCAACAATCGTCCACCTCTGATGCTGACTGCAATCCGCATAAGGAGATGGACACTTCTGCTCCTATCTGAGTTTATTGAGCTTATTTTGAGCTATGGTGGGAGTTTGGGAAGAGGGCTGTCTTTTACTTTCTCTTGTATGTTTTCTCACTCTGGGGCTGCAGAGGAGGGACGTAGGGTTCCAATTTTTTGTAGCGCAGCTATGTTGAGAGGATGGGGGGTAGGTCTGAGATGGGGGGGGGGATTTGGGTGGGGATAGAGGAGTATTAGGAATGAAAAGAGGGCTGGGAGAATTTAGAGCTATACGCATGTTATTTCCTCTTATGGAAGTTTTAAGGGGGTATTTGCTAGCTATAAAGAGCTGATATACAGTTGGGGTGGAGGGGGGTATTATACACTTATGGTAACGCCCTCTCGGGAGACACTTGAAGTGTCTTCATGTCAACGATGCTTATGCATCCAGTTTACTTCCTGCAAACATAGGAATGTGTGTGGGGGGGGGGGGGGTAGGGGGGGTGGGAGGGGAAAGGAGGAGGGATGGGGTATGGGGATACTCTTCTGACCTGGGTACTACATTTCTCCCTCTATAAATCTGAGCCATCCACTTTGTTCAAATGGGTAGGGGGGGTAGAAGTTGCAGGAGGTGTTTGGGGGAGGAGATTGATCATTAAGAGTCTAGAGAATACTTGGAGGGGGATTAGTTTTACAATGGGCGATTTAAGGTGCCTTTTGTCAGGCTTGGGTATGGTTAGAGCCATTTCTTGGAATGTACACGGCTTAAATAATCCGGTTAAATGAAGGAGGGTGGTAGATCAATTA
Organism: Ichthyophis bannanicus; assembly: GCA_033557465.1. Lineage (NCBI taxonomy): Eukaryota > Metazoa > Chordata > Amphibia > Gymnophiona > Ichthyophiidae > Ichthyophis > Ichthyophis bannanicus. The sequence continues at coordinate 143,870,923 of CM066040.1, forward strand.
TGTAGAGAGAAGGCTGAGATACTTTTTCTTCAAGAAACTCACTTCTCTAAGCAAGATCATTTTGATTCTGCTAGAAGTAAGTTTCCACAAATATTTTTGGCTAACTATTCTACTAGGAAGAGGGGGGTGGCTATTCTGTTTTCCTCATCTTGTCCCTTTCAGTTGGCTAAGGAAGAGGCGGACCCGGAAGGCCGCTTTCTGATTCTGGTGGGATCTATTCATGGGACCACTTTTACTTTCGTAAATGTATATCTTCCTCCGACTCTGGTGGGGAGTTCATTAATTGATCTTTCGTCGGCTATTCAGAAATGCAGCCAGGGACCACTGATTATAGGCGGAGATTTTAATTGTGTCTGCTCTGAATTGGATCGTTCAGGGAGCCGACCACTGAAATATCATTTGGGAAGATCATTGGAGGAGTGGGCAGTGAAGTTTGATTTGTGTGATGTATGGCGACGTTTACACGCTTTGGAAAGAGATTATACTTTTTATTCACAGGTGCACAGGTGTTACTCTTGAATTGATATGTGGTTTGTGTCTAGATCTGGGGCTTCATGGCTAAATCAGGCTACTATTGGGACTATGGGACCCTCTGACCATGCCATTATCTCTATGGATCTTTCTTTGGGAGACGCTGATTTCTCTACTCGGACATGGTCTTTGCCTCGCGGGCTCTTACTCAACCCGGAGTTTGCTGCTGGGATTCGGAAAGGATGGAAGGAGTATTTGCATTTTAATGATTCCTCTGACATAACTCGGGCGCTCTTATGGGATGCGGGAAAGGCGGTTTTGCGGGGACAGCTTATATCCATGTCGAGTGCTTTTAAGAAGCGCTTAGTAGCTCAACAGGAGGACTTGAGGACAGAGATTGCGGACCTGGAGAAAACACACCGAACGGGGGGGGGGGGGGGGGGAGATAGGGTCTGGAATTTTTTGATACAACGCAGAGGGGAATTGGCGGCGTTGGAGACTGATTGTGTGGCGTCGCTTTTCCTACGGACGAGACAACGGTTTTATGAGCAGGAGAATAAGGCAGGGAAATTGTTGATGTGGCAATTAAAACGTCAGAGACAACATCGCAGAGTTGATGCTATTCAATCTTTGAAGGGTGAGATTCTACATAATTCCAGTGAAATTGCATCTACTTTTGCTAGCTTTTATGAACAGCTCTATACCAGTGAGATGTCGGCAGCTTCTGTGGATATAGTTGTGTGGCTGAGGGAGGCTTCCCTTCCTCAAGTGTCTGGGGAAGGTAGGGATCATCTGGACCGCCCGATCACATTAGAGGAGATTCAGTACACTATGAGGAACCTCAAGTCTGCTAAGGCGGCAGGTCCAGATTGCTTGCCGGCAGAGCTTTATAAAACACTCCTGGATTTGTTTGCGCCAACTTTGCTACCGGTTTTTAATGAGATCCTTTTCAAAAAATCTCTTCCCGACTCCTTTTATCAAGCTAACATTGTTGTTATTCCCAAAGCTGACAAGGATTCATTGCAGTGCTCCAAGTACCGTCCAATATCTCTACTGAATCTGGATTATAAACTTTTCACCACGATTCAAACTAATCGCCTGGCCTCACTTATCCCAGATATTGTTCATCTGAATCAAACGGGTTTCATAAAAAATAGACATGGGTTTGAAAATGTGCATAGATTGATCAATGTCTTGCAGAGGATAAAATTTCAAGTGGGGTCATATAGCATTTTATTGTTAGACGCTGAGAAAGCTTTCGACAAGCTGGAATGGCCGTATCTTCTGCAGGTTCTCTGGGAATTTGGCTCTGCGACGTCGTTTTTTACGTGGATTGCTTCCCTCTATGAGCGGCCCCAAGCAGGGATGTCTGTAAATGGTGCTATCTTGTCACCCTTTCGCTTAGGTAGAGGCACGAGGCAGGGGTGCCCTCTTTCTCCTTTACTGTTTGCTCTTGCCATGGAACCCTTGGCAGCTCATATTCGCTTACAGGCGGAAGACATTGGTATACATCTGGGTTCTGAGTGGCATTTCATTTCTTTATATGCTGATGATACCTTGATTTACTTGAATGAGCCCTCTAGATCCTTACCTATTGTGCTTAGTATCTTAAAACACTTTTCTTTGGTTTCTGGCTTTACTATTAATAAACAGAAGTCTACTCTCCTTCGTTGTGTGTCTCGCTCCTCTGCCGTCAATAACTATCCGGCGGATATCTTTCCGGTGGTGGATTCCTTTAAGTATCTGGATATTGTAATACCTCGTGATTTATCAAGATTGTACAGTTTGAATTACAGTCCCCTTTTGAAAACCATTAAAGAGGATATGGAACGGTGGAGTTCTTCCTCGATTTCTTGGCTCGGCCGTATTAACACTTACAAGATATTAGTCTTACCTAAGTTAATTTTTATGTTCATGCAGTTGCCTATTGCTCTTCCAGGTAAGTTTTTCACGACCCTTCATCAGGCTGTCACTAGGTTTTTCTGGCTGGGATGGCGTCCTCTGCTTAGCTGGCGGATACTCACTCTGCCAAAAGGGTCTGGGGGGCTGGGTGTCTCTGATCCAGAGCTTTATTACTCTTGTATCTGTATGCAGTCCTTATTGTTATGGAGAATTCATCCTGGGGCAGAATGGGCTTCGCTAGAAAAGGATTGGTTAAAGCCGATTCCATTGGTAGCTGTACCCTTTCTTATCAATCCGCACGAGGTATCTCTGGTTAAGGCGCATGTGTTTCTGGGCCCTTGTTGGTGGGCGTGGAGGAGGATATGCAAGCGGACGGGGGTATCTATCTCCCAATCTCCCTTTACCATTTTAGGGGCCTTGGGGTTTATCCGAAATATGTCAAAAGGATTGGATTTGGATTTTCTTCTAACGAGAGTTTCCTCTTTGTATGAGAATTCTCGCCCAGTGCATAGATTGGGGCTAGAGGAGCGGTTGGGTTCTCAGCTCTCTCCGTTTCAATATGTGCAGATATCTCATTGTTTACACACTCAATTTTCCATTGATGATCTTACTAGGAGTCCTAGAAGTTGGGAGCAGGATCTTTATGTATCTCGGAAACTCACTACATTTATTGCTCGGCTGTATCGACATATAGCGAATGACTCCCAGGTACTTTCTACTCTGAACCTTCCTCGACGGAGATGGGAGGCAACGTTGCTGGGGAAAGAGCTGGAGTTCTGGCTCGAAGTCTATTCTTATTCCCACTCGTGTTCCATATCCTTGGGGTTAATTCATATGCAACTTCAGATACTTTATCGTTTATCCGTTACACCATTTGATCTTTTTCATTGGAAAAGGGCGGATGATCCGCTTTGTTGGCGCTTGTGTGGGCGCCCTGGAACCTTTGATCATATGTGGTGGTTGTGCCCTCACATTCAACGTTATTGGAGGATGGTGATGGGACGGATCACTGGGAGGTTGCAGGTATCCATCCCTTTTGACATAGAGTCTTGTTTATTGGGGGGTTTTCCGGAACTTCCGGAGCAGCGTCCTCTACAGAAGTTGGTTCAATTTCTCTTATTAGCAGCTAGATCAGTGATTGCTCATTTCTGGAAATGCAGTAGAGCTCCGTCTCTTATGGAGTGGTGCTCTAAATGCTGGGAAATGTATAGGTTGGAGAAACTGACTGCGGTGGTTCGAGGACGACCATTTCGAGATGAGGCGCTGTGGTGTCTTGTGTTTCAGGAAGACCCTTCAGGGTCTTGAATCCTGGGCGGTTTACCAAACAGAGGGTTTTCTTTCCTGGACTATTTTCCTCCTAGGATCTGGTTTTTGCTTTTATTTCCTCTTTCTTTTCTTCTCTTTTCTTCTTCTTCTTATCTCTTCCTCTTCCTCTTCTGGTGGGGTGGTGAATGGCTCAGTAGGGTTGGGGGGGAGGGGGGTGGTGGGAAGGGGGAAGGGAGAGGGTGGGGGGGGGGAGAGGATAGGGTGTGTCTCGGGGTGATAGAGGGGGATAATTGAGTAGGGTCTGTCCTTTTGCATACCTTTGTATATGACAGGGATGGAGGGTGCTGTTTCACTTCCAGTTCGTAGAAGATAGGTAGCTGCGGTGGGGGGGGGGGGGGGGAAGGTTTAATTATGCTGGATTGGGGATGTAAGAAAATTGTAGTTGCCTTGTTTTGGACTCGCCAGTACTTGTCCCAATGCTGTCTTTTTGTGGGAGGGTTAGGGGTCTGGTGTGTTCTGTTCTGTAATAGTTGGTAATGTATTGCCTGAACCTGCATTGCATTTTATTGGGTGACTTTTATAAAAGTCTATGTACCTGTGTGAACTTATACGGTATCTTTTTTACCCTCTACTGAGGTGGGTTGCTGTTGGTGGGGGGGGGGGGAGGGAAGATTTAGCACAGAGATGAATAGTTATCTGGCATTCTCTCTCCTGAGTTTTTCTTTTTCTTTTTCTTTTGGGGAAGGGTTGGGGTTGCTTGACAGCAGTGGACAACTTTACCCTGTCCCTTCTTTGAAGCTTGGCTGTACAATAAGTCGAGATTGCACTACCTTGTTATGGTTTGATGTCTCGGAATGTATGTTATTTGACTCTGCTCAATAAAATTTATTACATTAAAAAAAACAAGTGGAGTCTTTAAGTAAGTCCTGAACTTGATCCACTGAGAAGGTAAGTGTGTCACGCCATATAGGAGGAGCAGAATCCATAGTCAGACTATATGCAAAAAATATCCTCAGGGAACCAGTATAATCAAAAACTTACACCCAAAACCCCAAACAAGGCAGACCAAAAAAACAACACACTACAAAAAAACAAAAAGAAAAACAGAAAACAAAAATAGAACGTGAGACAGGAATCCCCAGTTGGAGTGAGCATCATAGAGGAAAAAAGACCTCAGTAACCCTCCATATATATAATGGAGGAAACGAGTCTAACATAAGGGTGCAATGCCCATCAATAACGAAAAGACTCTTTTTACATCAAAGGTCAGACCAAAAAACCTCTATGGCACAAAAACATCCAGCCAACTGGTACAGCTTGAGCACAGCACAGTAATAAGGCAAAAATCACTCAGCATGTTGAAATAACAGCAGACCAGCATACAAAAATCAAAGGAATCCAAAACTTATCTGAAGTCAGAGCAGGAAGAAAAGATATGAAATGAGCCCCGACACCAGGTGTTTCGCCTTATGGCTTCCTCAGGGAGCTTCAACATGTGTAGAACTTCAACTCGAGAGAAGGACGCTGACCTGCAAAAAACGTGAACAAACAACTCTGTCTCATGTCAAAAATTAATAACAAGTGAAAAACTGACAAAAAACTTTACCCCAAACAGAGCAAGTTCAAAACCTCACTGCAGATGCTATGTGTTTAAAGCAGGGATACTCAAATCCAGTCCTGGAGGGCCACGAACCAGTCAGGTTTTCGGGATATCCCTAATGAATATGCATGAGATAGAGACAAATACAATGGAGGCAGTGCATGCAAATATATCTCATGCATATTCATTAGGGATATCCCGAAAACCTGACTGGTTTGTGGCCCTCCAGGACTGGATTTGAGTACCCCTGGTTTAAAGCAATAAGCTATGCCAGATCGCGGCGTCAGTGTAACACAAAATCCAAAAAACGCCGAAAAAAGATTCAGGCGCATGCGTTTAAAAAAGTAAATCCCATGACGTCAGGGAAAACCCAGACCCAAGGAACATCAAAACAGGCATGCCGGTATACAACACCATAGCTACTACAGATGTGAAATACAAAAAATGCAAGAAATGCAAATAAGAGTCTTGCCTCTAGTAAAACCATGCTGCCTTGGATCCTGTAATCCATTGTATTCCAGAAATCTCACTATCCTCAGTTTTAGCAGCATTTCCATTAGTTTGCTCACACATACATGTCAGACTAGCTGGCCCCTAGTTCCCAACCTTATCCTTACTTCCACTTTTGTGTAAAGGGACCACATGCACCCTTCTCCAGTCATCTAAAGCTATTCCCAGCTCTAAGGAAGCATTGAAAAGATCAGACAGTGGAGTCATTAGAACTTCCCTAGGTTCCTTCAATACTCTGGGATGTATCCCATCTGGCCCCATCGCTCTGTCTACTTTTAGGTTAGCTAGCTCCTTGCGAACAGTCTTTCGAAAATTGTTCAAAATCCACCTCACTTCTGTTCTATTTGTGGGTGTTTTCCGAGGTCCTGCTCCTGGCCCTTCAGAACAAAAATATTTGTTAATAGGAAGACAGAAGGGAAACTCTGGGTATAGGAGGAGGGGGAGGAGTAGGGACATAGAGAGGGGATGCTAGACATGGGAGACTCGAGATACAGAGAGATGCTGAACATGGGAGAGGATGGAGGAAAGCAGAGGGGATTATTAGATATGGGAGGGAGAGTAGGGAGCGTGATGCTAGACATGGGGAGAGAGAGTAATGAGGCATGAGTGATGCTGGATATGGGGGGAGAAGAGTAGGGAGATGAGTGATGCTGGACATGAGGGGAAGTAAGAAAACAGATGGGAGATGCTAGATGGAGGAGATGCTGAGGGAGAAAGAAAAGAGATACTGGCTTAAGGTTGGAAAAGAGAGAGGAGATGCTAAACAAAAGGAGAAGAGAGAGAGAGGAGGTGCTGGATGGAGGGGAGAGTGTGAGACAAAATGTTGGATGGATTAGGAAAGAGAGAGAGAGGAGATGCTGGTGAGGGGGAGATTGGGGAATAAGGGGATGGAGAATGGGAGGGCAATGGTGAAAAAAAGAAGAAAAGCTATAGGTGGATGCCCTAAAAAAAGGAGATTGAAGACTAGATACTAAGAAGGAATGAAATCTGAGCTGATAGAGAGAAAAATAAATGGAAGAAAGTTGAAAGCAAAAGATCAATGTCAAAGATAGATGTAGGGGAAGAACTGAAGGAGACAGGAGGAGAGAGAATTGGGCAACTGGATTGCAGACCCTGGAATGAGAGAAGAGAAGACAGAGAAAAGCAGAAACCAGAGACTGGGACCAACACAATTTAAAAAATTTTGAAATGGCCAAACAACAAAGGTAGAAAAAATAATCTTATTTTTAATTTTATTGTTGGAATATGTCAGTTTTTGGAATTTATATCTGCTATCTTAATATTTGGTACAATATGAAGGAAAAATACATTGCCATTTCTATTTCTCTGAAGTTGCAGAATCTGGCAGCTTGGGATTTTAGTTTAATTTGTCTACATATTTCTATGGTCTGTTTGTGGTAGTTTGTTCAGTACTTGATGAGGGTCTATCTATGCTTAGCATGTGTGACTGAGGTCAGGTATTTTCTTAGCATTGAGTGTCTGTGTAGGGATCTGTTGCAATCTGGCTCGTTTGGTTTTTCCAGTAGGTAATATTTTATTTATTTATTTATTAGTATTTAGCTCATGCATTTCCATTGGTTGTTCAAGGCGAGTTACATTCAGTATACAAGTATTTCCCTGTCCCCAGAGATCTTACAATCCAAATTTGTACCTGAGGCAATGAAGGGTTAAGTGACTTGACCAAGGCCACAAGGAGTGCAAGTGGGATTTGAACCCTGGTCTCTCTGGTCACCAGACAGCTGCGCTAATCACTAAGCTACTCCTCCATATTGATGATAATAGAGCTCACTGCAGTATTTACAGTATTGCCTTTTCCTAGCTAGGTCCATATTGGTGCTGTTATAGAATGGTAGGGTTTTGTATTACTTCACAATATGCCTGGTTAAAATGAAATCAAAGAAAGCTAAATATCTTTGGTGGTGCTCCATTCATTTGCAAAGCAATATAACATGCAGACCTTTACAAACTTACATCGCAAATGCGCAGTGAGAAAAAACTCACTTCTTCGTGGACAAGCAGAAAGTAAGTCCTCATGTATGGTGATGTCACCGATTGATCCCCACGCGGGAATGATCCCCAGCTTCTACTGGAAGCTTTTGGGATGCTCCATCCTGCATGCACACCTGCTGCAGCGCCATCTTCTCCAGTCTTCTTTTTCCGTGGAGCCCCTAGGACGTGTTCCTGCACTGTCAGAAAATGTTTTCTTGTTCTTACTCCCTTTGGGGTCCTTGTTAACTAGTTTACACCACCTATTGTCATGTTTTTGTCTTTTTTTCTTTTTTATTGTTTTCCTGTGGCTGGCACCATCGAGCCATTCGACCTTGCTATGATCGTGTTCCTGGACATGCCCCAGAAGCCAGCAAGCCGGTTTAAGAAGTGCTTCAAGTGTGCCCGGACCATCTCTCTCATGGGCCGGCATGACTGGTGTCTTCAATGTCTGGGCCGCAACCATCAGCTTGCCTCTTGTAATCTGTGCTTGCAGATGACAAGGGTTGGGAGAAGCTGCGGGAGTCCCTCTTCAGGCCAACAGATTCTGCATCAACCCCGATGTGCTCAGGCACCGCAGAGGTATTGGAATTAAGAGGAACCCGATCGAACTCAGAGCTGAGGAACCATGGCGACTTGGAGTGAAGAATCGCCATTGACCTTCATCCAGAATTGACTTCATCGACCCCTTTGTCGTCGACGGGGGCATCCAAGCACTGGCCCATGGTCCAAGTGCACCAACATTGGTGCCCCTTCCCAACACGACGTGAAGAGTGATGGCTGGGAACAGCTCGCTAAAGTATTAGAGGACTTGTCATCCAGGGTACTGGAAGGGCACCAGGAATCCTCCGATGTCACCACCATCATGGATTCTCCTACAGGGATTCCAGAGCCAGTGGCTGAAGTTATAATTCCAGCCCCGATATCTTCGGAGACAGCAGTTTTGATGGAATGCCTTCGATCCCTCGAAGCCCACATGGTAGTGGTGCTAGCCACACAACCAGCTGGCCCTCGGTGCCTACGGCATTGCCACCACAGGCAGTGCAGCTGATCCTTGAGACCCATGCGCTGCCTGCTGATGTAAGCCTATCAGGCCGGTGATTAGAATCAATGCCGGTTCATACAGCCATCTCTCTGTCAAGCAGATCAGGGTTTGATGCTGCGGTGAGTCCAGGAAAGCTCTTGGTGCACCATCGGTCTCAGAGACGCTTATCCTCTCCACGCAGCTGGAGTTGATGCTGAGAAGAGGCCCTATGCTACTTCAACTTCCTTGGAGTCTGAATATGATGGCTGGGAGACTGAGGCAGAATCGGAGGTTTCCCAGAGAAGATCCCCGAGCTCTCCTCGGACCCCTTTCCTCCTCACGAGTGGTGAAAGTTGCTCCTGGAGAACATGTCCTTCCAAGACTTCATGTGGAATATGGCCAAGGCCATTCCCTTCTTCCTGGAGTCAGAAGACGAGCCCAAGGCAACGGAGCTGGAGATTCTCCAGTATCCTTTGGTCCCCAAGGAGGTTGTGCTGATACTGGTGCACCAGATCCTGCAGAGGCTGCAAATGAGGATGTGGGAGAACCCTCTCATGGTGCTAGGGGTCAGCAGGTGGCTGGACTTGATCTACCGGGTACAAAAGACCCCGGGGTTTGAGAAGTCTCAATTTCCACACCACTCTGATGGTGGAGTCAGCCATGAAAAGGATCAAGAGCCACAAGATGCACTTCTTGTTGCCCCATGTAGGGAGGTGAGGACCCTGGACTCCTTTTGGCTGACAGTGCTTCCAGAGCATCATGCTTGCTTTGGCTAAGTTCGGTCCACTCCTCATCTTTGATCATCTGGACTCCTTTCGTGCCCTGGTGGGCCATGGCAGACTGTTCCAAGTTCATGGTCTAGTTGACATATGATGCCTTCGAGTCAACCTGGGCTGTGGCAGTAGGCATTGGTGCCCACCAGCTCACCTGGCTTCATTCCTCGGAGCTGGAGCAGTAGGTCCAGGATAAGCTGGCCAATGTACCTTGTTGAGGTGAGAATCTCTTTGAGAAGCTGGTGGAGGCTATGGCTGGCAAGATTAAGACGCAGCACATCACCCTCTCCAGGCTTTCGAGAAAGACAGCTGATCCTTGCAAAAAGTACCAGGGCAAGAAGACCTACTACCAGTACCTCCTGAGCCCACAGAGCTCTCAGCTGAGGGTGCAAGCTCCTTGTCAGCAGCACCAGGAGAAGCTAGAGAAAACCAAACTGGCCCCGCATCCCAAGCCTGGGGTGGGGTTTTGACTGGTTTCTCTGGCCAACCTGCCAGTCACTGCAGGGACAACCCTTCGGTGTGGGGGGGGGGGGGGGAGGCAGCTCATCCTGTTCACCCACTGGTGGCCTCTCATCACCTCAGATACATTGGTGCCACAGAAAGTTGGAAGTGGCTAAATGCTGCACTTCACTGAGCTGCCCCCTTTCCACCCTAGGGAATTCCCACTGGACCCCCCTGTATTTCATCCTCCTGAAGGGAGAGGTCTCTGCCCTGCTCACAGATCTTGCTGTTGAGCCGATACCTCTGGCTCAGGTTGGGGGGGGGGGGCGGTTCTGCTCCAGGTACTTCCTGGTTCCCAAGAAAACAGAGGGGAGGAGGTTTTGGCCCATCCTAGACTATTGAGATCTCAGCACCTACCTAGTACGAGAAATGTTCAAGAAGGTCTCGCTGGGGATCCTGCTCCTGTATCTCCTAAAGGATGATTGGTGATGCTCCCTGGATCTCAAGGATGCATATATGCACATACTGATCTACCCTGCTCACAGAAAATACCTCAGGTTTGTCCTGGGGGACTGGCACTTCCAGTATCGGGTACTTCCCTTCAGACTGGTATCAGCACCTTGAGTCTTCACGAAGTGGCTGATGGTGGTAGCCCTTACCTGTGGACTCTGGGGGTAGTCATCTTCTCCTGTTGGACGACTGGCTTATAAAGAGCTCCACTCTGGACAGAGTCCATCAGTCGGCTCAGCTGACCATCCAGGTATTTGAGTGATTGAGGTTCATGGTCAACTACCCCAAGTCTCACCTTCAGCCCTCCCAACAGCAAGAGTTCATAGGGGCCCTCCTTGATTCTACTTGGGTTTGGGCCTTTCTCCCAATGGATTACCTGCAGACGCTGATAGCCTTGGTTTGCGATACCCAGCAGAAGCTTCAAGTAACAACCTGGAGGATGCTGAAAGTGCATGGCCGTATGGCCTCGGCTGTGAATGTCAGTCCCTTGGCTCATCTGTTGATGAGACAAACTTAATGGACTCTGAATATGCAGTAGAAACAAGCCATGGGCTGCCTCCGGGACTGGGTGGTGGTTGTCAGGCCTCTTGTACAGTCCCTGCCCTGGTGACTGGAGCTGCAGAACTTGCTTGGAGGTCTCCCTTTTCAGATATCACCCCCCCTCCCACTCTGATGATAGATGTGTCTAAGTGGGGCTGATGGGCTCATCTGGATGGCCTGTGCATGCAGGGCCAGTGGTCTGAGCGGGAGAGTCTGCATCAAACAGTTTCTTAGAACTCTGGGCCATAGCAAATACTCTCTGAGCATTCCAGGTTCATTTGGCCAACCAACCAGTACTGATCCAGACAGACAATCAGATGATGTATTACATCAACAAGCAAGGTGGCATGGGGTCGTACCTCCTGGGCTGGGAAGTGGTCTGCTTGTGGAAGTTTGCCATTGCTCACGGAATGGAGCTGAGGGCAACTTATCTGCCTGGGGACCTCAACTCCCTGACGAACCAGCTGTGCCATGTCCTCCAGCCGCACGATTGGACCCTTGATAGGGTAGTTGTGGGGCAGATCTTTTGGGAGTGGGGTACTCCCACAAAGGTCTATTTGCGACTCTGCTCAACACCAAGTTGGGTCAGTTCTCTAGGGTCGCTTCCCATGACCAGCTGGCATTGGACGCCTTCCTCATTCATTGGGGAGTGGGTCTGCTCTACACCTATCCTCCCATTCTGCTCATGGCGAAGACCTTGCTGAAGCTGCAGGCTGACAGGGGTACGATGATTCTCATCACCCCGTATTGATCCCATATAGTGGTTCCACCTGCTACTCTAGCTCTCTGAGGGAGCCTCTGCAGCTGGGCTCTGCCCCAAATCTCATATCTTAGGAGGACAGGACCTTACTGCATCCCAACATCTGATCCTTGGTCCTCACGGCGGGGATGTTGAGCGGGTAGTCCTCTTGGAGCTCAACCTACCCGAGAATGTTACGGAGGCCCTTCTGGCCTCCTGTAAAACTTCTATGTGAAGGTCGTATGTGTTCGTGGCAGAAGCTTTTCTCCTGGTGCACGGATTAGGCTCTGTATCCCTTCTCCTGCACTGTGGATAGGTTGCTGGAGTACCTCCATCTCTCAGACTCGGGTCTCGTCCATTTCAGTCAGAGTCCACCTGAGCGTGACTGGGGCCTACCATTGCGACTCAGAGGGGAGCCCATCTTAGCTCAGCCCCTGGTGGCTTGCTTCATGCAGGGCTTACTCCTTTCTAAACCTTCAGTCAAGCCCCTGCCGGTGGGTTGGGATCTCAATGTGATTCTGGCACAGCTCTTGTCTGCTCCCTTTGAGCCGCTCGCTTCCTGCCATCTGAAATTCCTGACCTATAAGGTCTTGTTCCTGGTGGCGGTCACTTCGGCACGTCATGTAAGTGAGCTCAAGGTGCTGGTGACTCATCCACCATATACCAGGTTCCACCACAGTAGGGTAGTCTTGCGCATGCATCCGTGTTTCTTGTCAAAGATGGTATCTGCGTTCCACCTCAACCAATTGTTCATTCTGTTGACTTTCTCAGGCCTCACGCCAATGGAGGGAGGTGGTGCTACACATGTTGGATTGCAAGTGTGCCTTGGCCTTCTACCTTGAGTAGAAAAAGGCATACCATAAATCCATCCAGGTGTTCATATCTTTTGACCCTAGCAAGCTGGGGGCTGCTCTCCAAATGCACAGTTGATTGCCTAGCAGACTGCATCTCTTTCGCTTATGCCTAGGCAGGCCTGAGCCTTGATGGTCATGTTATGGCTCATGATGTCAGAGCCATGGCTATCTCGGTGGCCAGCTTGTTCTCGGTCTCCATGGAGGAGATCCGCAGGACTGCGATGTGGTCTTCCATCCACACATTCACAGCTCATTACTTTCTGGATGGGGATTCCCAACATGACAGCAACCTTGGCCAAGTCATGCTCTGACATCTCTTTGGGAATTAGGTTCCAACTCCTTTCCACCAGTCCTTCAGTCCATCCAGGCTACCAAAAAATGATGCTGTATATTGAAGATGCTGATTCAGTCGAGTCCCCTAGGGGAACTACTTCACTGTTTGTCTTCTCCGGTTCTGTTGCCCCTGTTGGGCTTTTGGCCTCCTCAGTTTTCGATAGCTTGTAGCTTGAGAGTCCCATATGTAAGGACTTACTTCCTACTTGTCCAGGTGTTCTCCATGATGACAGGAATAAGTCCTCACACATCCCAAAGGAGTTTTTTTCTGGCTACTACTTTGATATTTTACTGGAGAAGATGGTGCTGCGGCAGGTGAGATGACAGGTGTGCATGCATGGTGGAGCCTCCCAAATGCTTCTAGTAGAAGCTGGGGAGCATTCCCGCTCAGGGCTCCGTCTGCAACGTCACCCATATATGAGGGCTTATGCCTGCTGTCCACCTTCAATCTCACTTATTGGGTGGTAAATCTCACTATTTGGGATGGGCCACTCTTGGCGTCTCTGTATTCATTATAAATATCCTGAAAACCCACTTGGATGAGTGTGTCCTGATGACAAGTAGAGAACCACTATCATAAGGAAATCAAAACTACATCTTCATGTGTCTGTAGTTAATTATGTGGGTGGGGTGGAGGGACTTCATCTAGGGGCAACTCCAGAGACCCATATTTAGGTAGAAGTAGATATTGAGGGGGGAATCTCTACTTAACTCCTTGTGTTGGGGTCCTGATGGGTGGGGGAAAGATTTCTATTTTGAGCCCTAATTCACTGGGCGCACACCCCTTCTCCTAAGATTACTAGCTCTTCGTCTCAGCGGACATAGCCACTTCCCCAAACTCTACCAACCACTCCAGAAGTGTGTGTGTAAATAAAATTATTCTTAGTGAGTGAATTCATGAAAATGATTTAAGTCCATGTGTTATTTTTACAAGTATTAGACAGATCAAAAGAGCAAAATAAAGAGGTAAAGGCACTGGTGGTTCTCTCCTTCTTTCATTTATCTCTTTAGGTAGGCTTCTGTTTTTCTTCTCCTTTGAGTGACTGGGCTCCTTATGCAAACCTCCACTTTTCATCTGGAAACTCTCGGGATTCTGTGGCAAGACTACATTCTTCTTCCTCTACTACTCTGTGGACATCAGCTCTTCTTGATCAAGAAAAATATTTCCAGACCCCTGTTCTCTTTTGGTAAGGGTGTCCTGAACTCAGAAGGATTCCTGTTTGGCTACTGCTCTAACCTTTGGTTATGACAAGGCACCATGCTCTTCTGTAAACTTTCCCAATTTAAGAAATCTTTTCCAGAGATAGTTTGCTTCTGGTGCTTGACTCCACTTAAACTCTCCAGCAGGCACATCCCTTGCAGGGCTAGTTCTAGGGCTTCTGGCGTGCCCCCTGCAACCTATGATTTGCAAGCTCCTCCCTCATTACTACTAATGGTGGTTATACCCAACTCCCCTGTCTCCCAAAATTCCCTTGTGAACATCTCACATGATGCCAGTATTTCTCCTTCAAATCCAGTGTTGTAAGAAAATTATAGTGACGGGACAAATGCATAACCAGAATAAAAATAAGTTCTGAGCAGTAAATAGTATTGTATGAACAGGCTGTGATAGTCCAAGATATGCAACTTTATGGAAAGCTCAGAAATATTTTACTCATTGAAAAAATATGTAGGAGAAAGATTTCACACAGAATGAAGGAATCAACAATTTGATAACCGTGCAGTTAATGTACACCTAGAGGTTTAAGCCAAACTGGTATAATTTTGATGCTAAGGATAGTCTCAATATATTGTGTCACTGTAGGAATAACATACTGCTATTTAAACCACGTGTTAAGCAAGTTTCAATGACAAACCAGGTTACAAGTTGTAGTACTGTGAAGAACTTAGTAAAATAGGCTAACAGTATACAAGCAAGTCATTAGACTACTGTAAAATGAAAAATATACTCTGAATATGTTATTCATATGCCAGCATTTCAGCATTCTTTGCTGTGCCCGGGCAATTCACTGTTAATAAACTGGATTAGGAAGATCGAACAGTGTCCATAAAATAAGCTAAAGCAATCTGATTACTGTTTTTTCCTAACATGTTTTCTCCAGGACCAAGCAGGAAGTCAGTCCTCACATATGGGTGACGTCGGTGCTGACGGAGCCCTCGTGCGGAGCATTTCCCCAGCTTTCAAAGAAAGCCTTTGGGAATGCAGCGTGCATGCGCGGTCCCCTTCCTGCCCAAGGGTGTCATCTTGCTCAGTCTTTCTTTTTCCGCGGAGCCCAACGGACATAGTTCGTGTCACCCGGGAAAGGTTGATTTTTTTCTGCGATTCTTCGCGTCTCTTTATCCGGTTTGGCGCCGGTTCCCCATCTCGCCTGGGCTCAGTACACCGGTATTGAGTCCGGAACTTCTTTTTCATTTTTTGTCCTTTGTGACTAGCGTTTGCGCTTTTTTAATGTTATTTTCACTGGCAGCCCGGTCTTTTGACCTTGCAGGGGCCCTTTTTCCCCCGATGGCTGCCAGCGGGTTCAAAAAATGTGATCGGTGTAAGAAACTTATGTCTCTCACCGACACTCATGACTGCTGCCTCCGATGCCTCGGGCCCGACCATGACCAGCTGGTCTCTGGCCCGTGCGGCAAGATGTCATTGAACGTGCTTCGGAGCCGTCAGCATCAACGTGAAAGAATTTTTTCGGAGTACGCGTCCGGCTGGGTCCGGACTTCGTCAGAGGCCTAGACATCTCGGGAGTCTGACCCCGAGCGCTGTCGTGGGTCCTCTGAAAGGGGGTCTCCCACCCGGGAGCACAAAAGGAAGAAGAAGCTCGTGAGGGCAGCGTCAGTGGAAGCACCTGGATCCTCGAGGGCCAGGTCACGCAGCCCTGACCTCCGTCCCGGGCTCTCGGAGTCGGAGAGGCCGAACAAACTACCTCGATTGGAGCTGGAGTTCCTGGGTCAGGTAACCTCTGTTGTCCTCGTGGACTCCCCTCCGGGAGAACAGATGTCGGGCCCGACGCTGTCTGGCCCCGAGTCGGGGGCTGTGGAGTCTCCTGAGCTCGGTCTCAGGTTGACGGCCCTGGAGAGCAGCCTGGCTGCCTTCATGGAGCAGTAGCGGGTACTGATCACTGGTCTGACCGGTGCATCTGCCCCAACCACCGGATCCTCGACGTCTAAGTCGACCCTGGAGGCCGAGCCAATCCTCGAGTCCATTAAGTCTCGAGTCGATCCTCGGCCAAGGTCTCCCTCAACCTCTCGTGCGGGGCCGAGGTTGTCGACGCCAGCGGCGTCAGGGCGAGTGGCATTGAGACCCACACGGCCAGAGCCACTCGACGACTCCTCGGAGTGGGAGACGGAGGATGAGGAGTCTCCTGACACCTTCCGGACCCGGTGCGTCCCGTCAGACTCCCCGGAGTCCGAGCCTCAGAGAAGGTCCCCCCCCCGGAGGATACCCGGTTCTCGGATTTCATCAGGGACATGGCCAAGGCTTTGGCTTTCCCGGCGGATGCCGAGGAGGAGCCTCGAGCCGAAGAGCTCGAAGCCCTCTAGTATGATTTTCCTCCGAAGGAAGCCTTTACTGATCCGGTTCCTCCGATGCTGGAATGGCTGCTCTTCCGTATATGGGAAGCACCAGCCTTGGCGCCGGTTCTGAACAAGCGGATCGATTCCATTTATCGAGTCCGTAAGAGCCCTGGGTTCCAAAAGGCGCAGCTACTGCACAACTCCATGGCTGTGGAATCGGCCATGCACAGGCTGAAAAGTCAAAAGATGCACTCCTCGGTGCCTCCCGGTCGGGAGGCCCGGAACCTGGATGCCCTCGGTAGAAAGTGCTTCCAGGGCTCTATGCTGTCTTGCCGTGTCCAGACTTACCAGCTGTACATGGGCATGTACTTACGGGACCTGGCAAAGGAGATTGCCGGGTTCTTGGCTGGCCTCTCCAAGGAACCCTTGCAGAGATTCAAAGCCTTGTCTTCAGGGATCCGGGAGTGCTCGAAGTTTATATCTCAAGCAGCCTATGACGGCTTCGAGGCTTCGGCCCGGGTAGCTGCGGCCGGCATCGGTGCACGCCATCAGACCTGGCTACCGTCGTCGGACCTAGAGTCATGGGTACAGGACAAGTTGGTCGATGTCCCGTGCCGGGATGATAACCTGTTCAGCAAGCCCATGACTGAAAAGGCTGCAGAAATTGAGACCGAGACTCTCACCAGGACAAGACTGTCCAGAAAGACTTCTGCCCCTTCTCACATAAAGAAGGGCTCCGGAAAGAAGCCCTTTTTCCCGAGGAAGGATGCTGCCTACAAAACCTACCCTCAGTATCAGGCCTCTCCAGCTCCCCACCAGGGCCAGCAGGCCAAGGGGCAGGGGCATGGGCCCTGTAGGCAGAAGACCCCCAAGCTGCCAACTCTGGCTCCTGCACAGCAGGGAGCGGGGTTTTGACTCCCACAGCATAGCCTCTCCTCTGCCGGTGGCTCCACTCAGCACTGGGGGTCAGCTGACCCTGTACGCCTACAGGTGGCCAGCCATCACAGGGGATACCTGAGTACTGAGCATAGTCCAGAAGGGCTATATGCTCCATTTCCACCAGCTACCCCCCTCCTACTATTCAGGGGAGCCTCCAAGACTCCCTCTACACAGGAACCTCCTCCTTCAGGAGTTGGCAAGCCTTTTAAAGGAACAGGCGGTGGAACCAGTGCCACACCACCTGGAAGGGAAAGGCTTCTACTCCAGGTACTTCCTAGTACCAAAGAGAACAGGAGGCCTCAGGCCTATCCTAGACTTGCGAAATCTGAACAAGTTTCTGGAGAGGGAAAAGTTCAAGATGCTTACCCTTGGGATACTGCTGCCCTACCATCCAGCAGGGAGACTGGCTATGCTCCTTAGACCTAAAGGATGCTTATACTTACATCCTCATCCATCCAGACCACAGACAATATCTCAGTTTTGTGGTGGGAGGAAACCATTTTCGGTACAGAGTACTTCCCTTTGGCCTGACCTCTGCCCCCAGGGTTTTCACCAAATGCCTGGCGGTGGTGGCGGCTTTTCTCAGAAATCAGGGGATTTTTGTCTTCCCGTACCTGGACGACTGGCTCATCAGGGGCCAATCACTCCAGGAGGCCCGACAGGCCACTCTTCGCACTGTCTGTCTTCTTCAGCATCTGGGCTTTGTCATAAACTACGCAAAGTCCACTTTGCTCCCTTCTCAGAACCTAGAGTTTATAGGGGTGAGGCTAGACACCCTTCAGTCAAGAGCTAACTTGCCCGAGAACAGGGCCCACAGACTGATGGATTTGGCCAAACAGTTCCAAAGCAATTCTCATGTTTCCGCCAGGCACTACCTGCGGCTCCTGGACCATATGGCATCCATGGTACATGTGACCCCGATTGCCCATCTGCACATGCGGGCTGCTCAATGGTGCCTCAGAGATCAGTGGACACAAGCCACTGGTGACCTCCGAGACAGAGTACAGGTGTCCAGACAACTTCTGAACTCCTTACAGTGGTAGCTACATCTGCCAAACCTGCTCAAGGGCGTACCTTTTCAGGCCCCAGCACACACCAGGGTGCTGATGACAGATGCATCCTTAAAGGGCTGGGGAGCACATTGCCCAGGCACGTGCACTCAAGGCCTGTGGTCCCCTCAAGAGACCACATAGCAGATCAACCTTTTAGAGCTGCGAGCAATCCGCTTAGCTCTGCAAATTTTCTGCCATGCTTTTTCTCAAGTCTGTCCTAATTCAGGCGGACAATCGGGTGGCAATGTTCTACGTGAACAAACAAAGAGGCACAGGGTCCAGGCTCCTATGTCAGGAGGCACTGGACCTTTGCTCCTTTGTGGTCAGACAGGGCATGTTTCTCAAAGCAGTTTATCTACCTGGTCAGAAGAACTTCCTAGCAGACAAGCTAAGCAGGATTCTCCAACCCCACGAATGGCAGTTGAATCCATTGGTGGTCCAGCAGATCTTAGATGGGGACTTCCATTCATCGATCTCTTTGCAAGTCCACTGAACCATCAGCTGCCCAGGTTTTGCTCCAGACAGCCACATCCCCTGAGGATGGCAGCAGATGCTTTTCTAATCTCTTGGTCTACTGGCCTCCTGTATGCGATTCCTCCCCCGCCCCTGGTGGCCTGAACTCTGTTCAAGATCCTCCGGGCCAAGGCCTCGGTGATTCTGGTAGCATCCAGATGGCCGAGGCAGCCATGGTTTCCGCTTCTTCTGCAGTTGGCGGTGGAAGCTTCATTCCCTCTGGGGCTGCAACACGATCTCCTGTCTCAAGAACAGGGTTCCCTTCTGCACCCCAATCTCAGGTCCCTCAATCTGATGGCCTGGCTGCTGAAAGGATAGTGCTAGCTCCCTTACTTCTACCTAAGGAGGTTGTCTTGGCCTCTAGGAGGCAGTCCACCAGAAAGTCCTATGCCATCAAGTGGCGTACGTTTACGGTATGGTGTGCTCAGCGCAATGAAGATCCTTTCTCTTGCCTTGTGCTAGTAGTACTGCAGTATCTACTTCACCTTTCAGACCTAGGCCTAAAGTCTAACTCTGTTCGGGTCCACCTCAGTGCTTTGTCAGCGCACCACTCACCGGTGGACGGACAGTCTGTCGATTCACCCCTTAGTGTCCCAATTTCTCAGAGGTCTGCTTCTACTCAAGCCTCCGGTTCGTCCACCGGCGACTGAGTGGGATTTGAACGTGGTTTTGCAGCAACTTACTTGCCCACCGTTTGAGCCGATGGCTACTTGCTATTTGCGCTTTCTCTCTTGGAAAGCACTCTTGGAAGCTCTCTTGGAAAGCGCTCTTCCTGGTGGCTCTTACCTCGGCCAGACGTGTGAGTGAACTACAAGCTCTGGTTTCTGATAGACCGTACACGCGGTTCTATAAGAACAGGGTAGTCCTCAGGACCCATCCCAAGTTCCTCCCAAAAGTGGTCTCCTCTTTCCACCTCAATCAGAAGGTGGTTCTTCCAACCTTTTTTCCCAGGCCACATGCCAGCCGGGCTGAAACAGTCTTGCATACCCTGGACTGTAAAAGGGCATTGTCCTTTTACATAGAACGTATGAAGGAGCATCGAAGGGCTCCTCAGCTCTTCGTCTCCTTTGACCCTAATAGGATGGGGTTACCTGTCTCCAAGCGTATGTTGTCCACTTGGGTAGCAGATTGCATCACCTGGGCGTACAGGGCAGCTGACCTCCCCTTGCAGGGTCGGGTCACGGCCCACCGTGTCAGGGCGAAAGCCGCGTCAGTAGCTCATCTCCGCTCTGTTCCGTTGGCAGACATCTGCCTGACCGCAACTTGGTCTTCAAGCCAGCCTTTTGCAGCCCATTACTGCCTGGAGAGAGAATCCCGGCGGGACAGTGTTTTCGGCCAGGTGGTACTCCGTAATCTCTTTGAGGTTTAGGCAACTCCTACCCTCCGGCCCTTGTGTTGGGCTACCGTATGGGGTGCGTTCTCAGAGAAAATTCTTATTACGGATGCTGAGACTCTTGAGAGAGAGCCATATTTTCGGCTCTTGGTTCACGGTAGCCTAGAGCTGGGGAGTCCCATATGTGAGGACTGACTTCCTGCTTGGTCCTGGAGAAAGCGTAGTTACTCACCTGTAACAGGTGTTCTCCAGGAGCAGCAGGAATCAGTCCTCACAACCCTCCCTCCTCCCCTGGAGTTGCAGTCCTATCCTTCATTTTGATTTTTGCTGTCTTTTAGCTATGTCATCAGACTGAGCAAGATGGCACCCTTGGGCGGGAAGGGGACCGCGCATGCACTCTGCATTCCCAAAGGCTTTCTTTGAAAGCTGGGGAAATGCTCCGCACGAGGGCTCCGTCGGCGCCGACGTCACCCATATGTGAGGACTGATTCCTGCTGCTACTGGAGAACACCTGTTACAGGTGAGTAACTATGCTTTACTGTGCCATGCTTTGATAAGATAAACAGTCTTCCGCAGACTCCACGTGTAATCAAACTCTGGAATTTGTTACCGGAGGATGTAGTAAAAGCTGTTAGTGTAGTTGGGCTTAAAAAAGGTTTTGACAAGTTCCTGGAGGAAAGGTCCATAAACCATTATTGAAAGGGACCCGAGATATCACTACTTGACCCAAAACAAGCATTGTGGAACCTGTCTCTTTTTTAAATTTAATTTATTTATTTACATTCTCTTATATACCGTGCTATTCTGCATCAGTGCGGTTTACATGGAACAAACTGAAATTACATTGAACAGGGCATTATAACTTGGAGATAACTATTTTACAGGGAACATGGGCTATGGAGGGTTAAGTGGCTTGCCCAAGACCACAAGGAGCACCTGTGGGACTAGAAACCCCAGTCCTTCCGGCCCAAGGTTGCTGTCCTCTAGTGGGATTTGAACCCCCGACATTCCGGCCTGAAGTACCTTGCCCCAACCACTAGGCCACTCCTCCTGTCCTGCACTTTTGTGGAAACTGCTAGGTACTGTGGCAAGGAGGCCTATCCGGAGTCTGGGGGAGGACAAAGAGAAAGGGAATTCACCCTAGTAAAGGGCCCCCTTTCACTGAGTCAGGGTAGGAAAGCCATAAACACCTCCAGGAATCAGAAAACTTCCACGTGGCCCACATTTCATGCTCCCCCTAGTGGAATGAAGGGGAGAGGATACAGGGCTCAGAACCCCTTAGGCAGTGAATGCTCCAAGCACTCAGGTACCCGAAGTCAGTCTGATTGCCGTCACCTGAGTAGGGAGGGGTTGGAGCTAGAGCCCTGGAAGTATAAACCCAGGCTAGAGTATGATTTAGTACGGGGAGGAGAAGCAGGAAGCCAGGCTGACACGAACAGAGGCACCGACACAAGCAAGGGAAGCTTGACTGGTGCTGAGCAGAGCAGAGGAACTGAGCTTCCAGGAGGAGAGAGTGCTATTTGGCATATAGCCCATCTGCAGGAGAGTTTGGAGCCAGGAACAAGAGAGACTCCAAGATCCCCTGGGAGGCTGTTAGCTGAGCACTGTGAGCAAGACGGGGAGTCAGAACCTATGCAGCTGGGAGAGCCCGAGGTGAAGCTGAATGAGGAGGACACTCCCATGGACTGTTCCTTTTGCCAAGATTTAAACCTGGGAACGTAGACAAAGCAAGCCAGTCCTGAAAGAAAGCCTTCCAGGAAAAAGGTACCCATATTCCACAAGCAGGGTGGCCGTGATTCCCATGTGTTTGTAAAGGGGAAGTTTACGGGGACTAAGGAGCAAGCCTGGAACTGTGATAAGCTTGTTAATCACCTGCTGCTGGAATGCTGACAATGGGGTAAGCTAAAGTAGCTATTGGAACAAAGCTTTCTTTTGCCCCTGAATTATATTGGTTACTTGGAAGGTAACCAAGAAAGGTTGGAAGCGGAATAGAAGCTAAACTACCACAGACTTTAAATGTGATTTGGTTTTTGTGCTTTAGCCAGCAAGGCTAAGAAGGGAATGCAATATCCTTGCTGGTAAAGACTGTGTATCCTGAAGTATAGAGAACCTTTAAAACAACAGTTTTGTGTTTGGGTTTGTTTTTGGACAATGCTGTACTTCAAAGAGTCCTGAACAAAATAGTCCTGTATGTGGTATAAACGAACCATTGTGTACAAAATAAATTTCTGTCATTTGCCTTACCTCCTTGAGCCTGACTACAGCTTTCTGCCTGATGCACCCATACAGCTAAATAAAGACTACATTTCCCAGAGGGCACTGCGGGGAATAGTTTGAAAAAGCAGATAGCAGAAAGTTCCTTTAATAATCCACGCCCCTCTAATCTAGAGGCAAGTGGCGGTGGCGTGACAGTACTTATGACCTAGATTGGCCCCTGTTGAAAACAGGATACTGGGATTGATGGACCTTGGTCTGACCCAGTATGACACATCTTATGTTCTTATGTGTGAAAGTCACATCCTTAAATATCCAACTGGTACTGCAAAAGATTACCATTTTGGGCCATCCTGATCCCACCTTGCTGAAACATCTCCTAGACCTCCAATTGGGTTGCAAAATTGGTTGCCCTTGCCTCCCCAATAATTCCATGTTTTTTCCTTGTTGGATCACAGGATGTGTTTTCATTTCTTAATCAGGCCTTAGTGGAATGCAGGATCTAGTGTGAGAGGTAATGGTGATAGCAAAATCATAACATGATAACATTTGCTTTAATAACTGGAGGGAAGATAGCAAGGAAATTGACTGCTAGCATTTAACTTTAAAAAAAGGAGACTATAATAAAATGAGGAAAATGATTAAGAAAAAAATAAAAGCAGCAACTGCAAAGGTTAAGAGTTTACATCAGGCCTGGACATTATTTAAAAGCACTGTGTTGGAAACCCAGACCAGATGTATTCAATGCTTTAAGAAAGGTGGATGGAAGGCCAAATGGCAGCTAGCATGGCTTAAAGGTGAGGCCAGAGAGGCTGTTACAGCCAAGAAAGAATCTTTCAAAAAATGGAAAAAAGAGATAAATGACAAAATCAGGAAACAACATAAGTACTGGCAAGTTAAAAGCAAGGCTGGCAAAGAGAGAATTTGAAAAGAAGCATACCATGGAATCTAAAGTACATAATAAAACTTTTTTTCAAGTACATTCGTAGCAAAACACCAATGAGAGAGTCAGTTGGACCCTTAGATAATAGAGGGGTAAAAGGGGTACTAAGAGAGGACAAGGCCATAGTGGAGAGATTGATTGAATTCTTTGCTTCGGTTTTTACTGAAGAAGATGTAGGAAACTTATGCCACAAATCATATTTTCGTATCATCCTGCTAGACCAGTCCAGACAAGTGGAGTGTGTTCCCCTACCAGCAGATTGGTGGACAAAGAACCAATGAAAAGCCTAAGTTTCAATGACATCACTCCCATGAGTCTATCCGCCTCATTCACCAGAGGTCTCTTCAGTATTCTTTTGTCTCCAGCAGATGGTGGATGGAAGAAAATCTGAATAATAGAGAGGAAAAGAGTGCTTATGAATTACCACTTTGAGGGTGACTCACTTGAGCGCAAAGTGGGAGGCTCCACTAGACTGCAATCTTTTCGGTAGCCATAGGAGTAGGGAAAATTGGTTCAGTTCTGCACTTTTATCATGATAAGAACCTGCTGAGCAACCAGAAAGTTGGAAGGATTTAGAAGAGTTCAGCAGCCTCACACAATCTCAATGCCTCTTCCACTTCCTCTGCCCCTCCCTCCCGTTCTCTCCTGAAGATTGCAGAAGGCTCTCAGAGGAATCTGCTTGCCAGCTACCTTAAATGCAGTGCCTACAAAGCAAAAGAAACAGATTCATGGGAGTAGAACTGAGCCTGGCATGGATTTTCTGCCTGGCACTCTCAGAGGGTGAGTACCAAAGCTTGACCTCGTTATTGTCCTTATTGGGGGCTTCCGATTTTGTCTTTCGGGGGCACAATTCGGGTGGACTGCTGATGACCTTTGGCATGTTAATAGGGTTTCCCGCTTTTTTCCCGCATGCGCTAGTAGCATCTTTACTATTATGTGACTGACGATTGCGCGGTCCATGCACATGTTCCACCCAAGCAGCACCAACGCACGTTCCTACCTAAGCACCCGTAACACACATTGCTGGGTAAGCGCTGTGAGCGCATGCCTTCTGGGCAGCCGTGGCCTTAGCAAATGCTAGTGTGATACTTGCCTTAACTCTCTATGTCTTCTTCCAGGTAACGTTGTTTGGCCTATGGCAAGCGAGGTGCCTCATCTTTGGCTTCTGGACTCTGCTCTTCTTGCATGGCAGCTCCTGAGTTGTCCCTGGAACACTTTCGCCCCTCTCTCAGCAGGGGGATGCAGTTAATCCAGCCTTGCCTGCCTTAGGGCAGGAGTTGGCGGATGGTTCCAGCAACTGTACTATGGGCCATTCCCCATCCTCTAGGGAATCATAAGAACATAAGATATGCAATACTGGGTCAGACCAAGGTCCATCAAGCCCAGTATCCTGTTTCCAACAGTGGCCAATCTAGGTCATATGTACCTAGCAGTTTCCCCAAAAGACACAGGTTCCACAATGCTTGTACTGGGTTAAGCATTGATATCCTGTGTCCCTTCTTAATAATGGTTTATGGACCTTTCCTCCAGATACTTGTCCAAACCTTTTTTAAACCCAGTTACACTAACAGCCTTTACTACATCGTCCGGTAACAAATTCCAGAATTTGATTACACGTTGAGTGAAAAAATATTTTCTTTTATTAGTCTTAAATAGTTTACCCTGTAGCTTCATTGCATGTCCCCTAGTCTTTCTATTTATTTATTTATTTATTTAACACTTCTTTTATACCGCGCTATTACAATCAGTGCGGTGTACATTGAACAAGAACATACTACAATGCATACAAGTAACATTGAGTTTTACATTGAACAGGGAACTTCAACAATAGGACAACCGGGGGAACTATGTACAGATTAACTTAATGGTATATACAGTAATATAAAACTCGTTTGGATGTTGCAATGTGGTTCACTAATAGGACTAGAGAGAAGGTTGACCAACTAGCCCTTTTCAGGTTGTATTGAGGTGTTAGTTTTGTTAATGTCTAGGTTGACTTCTGGGTAGCATTTTGTGAACAAGTGGTATTTCAATGCTTTTCTGAATAGGATTAGGTTTTTGATAGCACGGATTTCGTGAGGTAGCGCATTCCAGTTTAGAGGTGCAAATAAGGAGAAGGCCCTGTTGGAGGTGGCCTTAGTGCACTTCGTTATTATTTTTGGGACAATTAAGGTGTTCATTGATGTGGTTCTCCTTTTTCTGTTTTCCAGGGTGCCATGGATAAGCTTGCTGATTGGCGTAGGGGGGCAGTTATTTAGTGCCTTGAAAGTAAGGACTAAAGACTTATACTGGATTCTGGCATGTAATGGTAACCAATGCAGTTCTTTCATGATGGGTGTTATATGGTCAGATCTTGATGAGCCGGAGAGGACTCTGGCGGCTGTATTCATGGCTAGGCGGAGCACGTAAACAATCGATCTATGTTTACCCGTTCCACTCCGTTCATTAATTTATAGAATTCTATCATATCTCCCCTCAGCCGTCTCTTTTCCAGGTTAAAGAGCCCTAACCTTTTTAGCCTTTTTTCATATGAGTATCCTTCCATCCCCTTTACCATTTTGATGGCTCTTCTCTGAACCTTTCCTAATAACGCTATATCCTTTTCACAAAAAGGTGACCAGAATTGCACACGATATTCAAGGTGCGGTCTCACCATGGAACGATATAGAGGCATTATAATATTTTTTGTTTTATTTTCCATTCCTTTCCTTATGATACCTAGCATTCTATTTGCTCTCTTGGCCGCCGCTGCACACTGGGCCAAGGGTTTTAACATGTTATCCACAATGATGCCTAAATCTTTTTCCTGGGTGGTGGTTCCTAATGTGGAACCTTGCATCATGTAACCATAGTTTGGGTTGTTCTTCCCTAGGTGCATAACTTTGCACTTGTCCACATTAAATTTCATCTGCCATTTTGATGCCCAGTCTTCCAATTTATCAAGATCCTCTTGCAATTTTCCACAATCCTCTTGGGTTTTAACAACTTTAAATAGTTTTGTGTCATCTGCAAATTTGATAACCTCACTCGTTATTCCCTTTTCCAGGTCATTTATGAATATGTCAAAAAGCAGCGGACCCAGTACAGATCCACTATTCATCTTTCTCCATTGGGAAAATTGGCCATTTAGTCCTACCTTCTGCTTTCTATCTTTTAACCAGTTCCTGATCCACAATAGTACACTGCCTCTTATCCCATGACTCTTTAGTTTTGCCAAAAGTGTCTGATGAGGGACCTTGTCAAAGGCTTTCTGAAAGTCCAGATATACTATATCAACCGACTCACCTTTGTCCACCTGTTTATTCACACCTTCAAAAAAACATAACAGATTAGTAAGACAATCAGTGGTGGCTATGTTCCCTGGTGTCTCCTGGCAAGGTCAACTTCTGGACTCCGAATTGTCCTCCCCAGAATTCTTTTCCTTTTTACAACAGGCCTGGTCATTCCGGTGTAAAGATTCAGACACTGTGGCCTCTGGGTTACCCTGAGTGCAGTTTCGCAAGGGGCAGACTGAGAGTGGAAGCCCTGTTCGATTGCCTATGGCTAAGTGTCCCAGGCAATGTGTACCCCCTGGAGATGGAGATCAGCTGGGATCTGTCTGAGATTTGGACTGTGATTTGGATTCCGATGTCTCAGTTTTGGGCTCTGATGTGGATGAAGAAGTACTCTTGCTTTCGGAGGATTGTGAAGAGGCTGGTGTTATCCACCTGTTCCAAAAGGAGGAACTGGCAGCTTTGATTGCCCGAGTCTCATCAATCTTGAAATTTGGAAGATGCTCCAAACATGGAGCAGAAACTGAATGTGCTTCCACTCCTGCAAGGGGTGCGGAAATCCACTACTGTCTTCCCATTCCCAGAGATGATCAAGGACATGATCCAGTTGGAGTGGGGCTAAGGGTGTATAAGAAGCTGTATGCTCTCCTGAAAAAAGAGTGGGTTGTGTGGTTTGATATTATCAAGGTGGATGCGCAGGTTATGGCGGTTACCAGACAGACCACTATTCCTACGGAAGATGGATCCGCCTTAAGTGATACTCTGGACTGAAAAGTGGATTCTTTGTTGAAGAATGAATTTGCTGCAGTGGCTGCTATTCTTCAGTTGGTGGTATGTGCAGGCCTGATGCCTCGAGCCCTGCTCCAGAGGATTCAGTCTCTTCCTCCAAATGATACTATCCCTCTTGTGGAATTGGCTACGGCATTCCTTTCTGATGCCATGTACAACCTGTTGCGTCTAACAGCCAGGGATATTGCCCTGTCGATGTTGACATGATGTTGGATTTGGCTCCGAAACTGGGCAGTGGATACTTCTTCCAAAGTCCGGTTGACCCAACTGGCCTTTAAAGGGAAGCTTCTTTTTGGGGCCGATTTGGAGAAGTTGGTGAAGGACCACGGTGAGACCATCTTCTGGAGGACAGGTGCAGGGGGCCTGTGAAGTGGGCAGGAGCCCTTTTTCAGTCAGCCTCTGCTCGCTCATTGCAGGTGTGCTAGTTGGTCTCCCAGGGGTCTGGGGACTCCCATCACTACCGGCCTAGAAAGCCTTTCTTCCCCTCTGCTTCCAGACAGGGCTCATTCTCAGTCCTTTTGTGGAGCGCTGGGCCCAGGGACTCTGTCCCCTCAAGACAAGGACCCTCCCAAGTTGCTCAATGATGGTTTGGGGGTCCATTCTCTGGTTCTTTTGATTGGGGGCAAGCTTCGTCTTTTCGTTCAGGAATGGGCCCGTGTCACCAAGGATTGCTGGGTGCTAGACACCATTCAGTATGGCTTTGTCCTGGAATTGAAAGAGCAGATCCTGGATGCTTTTGTCATTTCCGCTTGTGAATCTGTGAACAAAAGGGCCGTTATGCAGATCACCTTGGACAAGTTGCTATTCCTGAAGGCAGTGTGCTCATTCCCACAGACGATTAGGGCAAGGGTAGGTATTTCATCTATTTTGTGGTGCCTAAAAAGGATGGATAATTCCAGCCCATTCTGGACCTCAAGGGTATCAACGAACTCTTGTGAATCCTGTGCTTCCAGATGGAAACTTTGCAATCTGCGATTCAAGCAGTGTATTGAGGGGAGTTCCTGGCATCTCAGGATTTGGCTGAGGCATATTTTCATATCTTATAAGTATCTGCATTTTGCCATGCTTAGCTCCGACTTTCAGTTTGCTGCCATCCCATTCGGATCTTCCACTGCTCCAAGGTCATGGTGGTGGTGACTGTGGCGCTGCAGCGCTAAGGTATTTGTGTGCACCCATATATGGATGACTGGCTCATCTGAGTCCATTCTCTTTCAAAGGCATCTTGGGTAGCGACCCAAGTGGTGTCCTTTTTGGAAAGCCTCGGCTGGGTGATCAATCGGAGAAAGAGCCAGTTGATTCCTTCCCTTTCCCTGGAGTTCCTGGGAGCACGTTTCAATACTTGAGTGGACAGAGTCTTCCTGCCAAAGGAGAAAGTCAAAAGCTTATTGGATTGCCTGGCACTCTTCTGTTTGCAGCAGGCTCCCAGAGTCCAGGAGTATCTTCAGCTCCTCGAATTGATGGCAGCCCCAGTTGAAATGGTGTTGTGGACATGTGCTTATATACAGCCTCTCCAACAGTCCTTGCTGACTTGGTGGTCCCTGAGTTCTCAGGAGTTCGAGCTCAGGCTCCTGCTCCCAATGATGGCAAAGGTCAGTCTGCAGTGGTGGCAGCGGCTCAGTCATCTGAGGAAAGGTGTGCCACTGGATCCTTCTTATGAAGGGTACCAGTCTCTCTGACTGGGGAGTCCATTGCCAAGACTGAACAGCCAGGGCTGTTAGAACCACAGGGAGGTGGTGTGGTCCATCAACCGCCTTGAGGCGAGGGTCATCAGGTTGGCTCTTCTGTGTTTCTGGCCCCTGGTTGAGGACTGGGCGATTTGAGTGTTTTTGGACAGTGCCACAGTAATGGTTTATGCCAATCAGCAAGGCAGCATGAGGAGTGTTGAGGTAGCCCTGAAGATGGCTCTCCTGTTTGCCTGGGCGGAGAAAAACCTCCTAGCTTTGTTGGCTTGGCACATTGTCGGGGTGGACAGTGTGGAAGCTGACTTTCTGAGCTGACACTCTCTGGATCCAGGAGAGTGGGAGTTGTCAGGAGGCGTTTCAATTGATTCTGCACCGCTGGGGTCTCCCCGAGATGGATCTGATGGTGACCTGTTCCAATGCCAAATTTGTGCTGCTTCTTCAGTCACTGCACAGAGACAGGGTCCGAGTGCGTTGCCACCCTTGCTCAGCCTTGGCCAAGTCATTGCCTACTGTATGTGTTTCCTCTGTGGCCTCATGTGGAGGGAGTGTGATCGGTGTATGGAGCACCATCTAGGAAGGATTATTCTGGTGGTGCCGGATTGACCAAGGAGAGTGTGGTTTGGAGATCTGATGCGGCTCTTCCAAGCGTCACCTCTTTGTTGACCTCTGTCTTGGTGCCTATTGCATCAGGGACTGATTGTCCTGGAAGCCTCGCTTATGGCTTAGCTCTTGAAAGGAGATGGCTAGTGTGTAAGGGCTATTCTCTGGTGGTGATTTCCACTCTGTTCAGAGCCTGGAGGAGGTCTACCAATCTGACATATATGCGGGTCTGGTGCCTGTTTGAATGATGGTGCGGTGCACGACATCTGACTCCTGAGGCAGTCAAGGTGCCATCTCTGTTGGCCTTTCTGCAGGATGGTTTAGAGAAGGGCCTTTCTCTTAGCTCCCTAAAGGTTCAGATGCCAGTTTTGACCTGTTTCTGAGGTCTGGTGGCTGGTAAGTCTCTAGCCTTACACCCGGATGTTTTGCGTTTTCTTCAGGGGGTTTGGCGTCTGCATCCTCCTCTGATCTGTGGTCCCATTCTGGGATCCATGTCTGGTGCTCAAGGCACTAATATTGGAGCCGTTGAACCATGCTACTCTGAAAGATTTGACACTCAAGATGGTCTTGGTTGTAATTTGTTCCACAAGGCAGATTTCTGAGGCTGCAGGCTCTGTCATGCTGAAATCCTTGCCTGTCTTTTTCTGACAAGACCAGTTTCCATTCGGCCTGTGCCTTCCTTCTTGCCTAAGGTGATCTCTCCCTTTCATGAGAACCAGGTGGTTTGCCTGCCATCCTTCTCTAAGAAGCAGTGTCATGGGAAGGATAAGGATCTTCACCTTGTGGATGTCCGGGAGGGTGCTTCGGTGCTTAGAGTTAACAAATTATTTTTGTAAGTAAGACCATCTTTCTGTGCTGTTTGCTGGCCCGTGCAAAGATGGTGCGACAGCTAAGTCTACATTGGGGTGCTGGATTAAGGAGGTCATTGCTTCAGCATATCTGTTTCAGGACTGGCTGGTTCTGGAGCATTTGGGTGCCCATTCTACCAGAGCGCAAGTATTCTCGTGGGCAGAGCGGAGTTCGGTAGCCCCTGCAGACATCTGTCAGATGGCGATGTGGCCATCATTTTCTACTTTTGTCAAGCATTGCTGCATGGATGTCAATGCTCAGGTGGACATGGCCTTTGGCTATAAGGTTTTACAGGCTGTTGTGTCTTCTTTCTGTCCAGTGGAGGTGTAGCTTTGGTATGCCCCCGCTTGTCTGGACTGGCCTAGCAGGCCGATATGAAAGGTGACATTTTACTTACCAGATAATGTCCTTTCCTTGAGTCCCGCCCCCTGGAACTGTGTTTGCTCTGTTCTTCTGCGATGGTACCTTGGAGTCCGCTATGATTTATATACTTGATTCTGTAGATCCATCTTCTACTGACAGCCTTCTGTTTATGCTTTTCTGTACATAGTTCTCTACTGTTTGATTACTCAATGTTGCGCACGTTGAGGTTGAGTGAGGCTTTTCATGTTCTCCCATATACTCTGGGATGGATACTGAAAAGACCTCTGGTGGCTGAGGCAGATAGAGGCATGTGAGTGATGTCATTGATACCCTTGCTTTTCACTGGTTCTTTGTCTCCACCAATCTGCTGGTAGGGGAACACAACCCACTTGTCTGAACTGGTCTAGCAGGCTCATGTAAAGGACGTTATTTGGTAAGTAAAATGTCACCTTTAAAGGTGATGTATCAGAGGAATTGAAACACATTTTGATAAATCGGGAAGATGTAATTCAGCTATTTGATAAACTAAAGAGTAGCAAATCACCTGGACCAGATGACATACATCCCAAGGTGCTGAAAGAACTGAAATAGGAGATTACAGACCTATTTTTAGGGATCTGTGACCTATCATTAAAATCATCTGTAGTACCTGAATATCAGAGAGTGGTCAATGTAATGCCAATTTTAAAAAAAGTGTTCCGGGGTGATCCAGGAGACTACAGACCAGTGAGCCTAATGTCAGTACCGGGCAAAATGGTAGAAACTAAATTTTTTTTTGTAATTTTGATTTTTATTCATCAACAACCACAACAATAATCAACTATTTCAATACAACACAAACACAAGAGAAATTGTACACCCACTATCAATTAAGCTTCATAATAGTCTCTTCAGCATCTCCCCTCCCCAAATTCCTCCAACCCACCACCCTTTTTCTTCCCATAAACCTGATTCCCCCTCCCTCCCTTCCCTCCCCCCTCACTCATTCCCCACCCAGGCTAGCTTGATCCCTCTCCTCTCCCTACTTTCTTCTCTTCTCCCTCTCCCTCCCCTCCCTCCTCCTCTCCTCCCCTTTCCCCAAAACCCTCTCCCTCCCCACTGACAACCACATGCCTCCTTTGCCCCTTCCCAGTTATACTCCATCTCCCCCCCTTGCCGGGAACTCCAAATGCTTGCACTTGTACCCTGTGCCAATCTTGATATCCTTGCCAAATCCTGGTGAAGGTGCATTTGCATGGTGCTTGTAAACAGCAATTCCACACATATAGCAGACATAATCTAACTGCCTTACCACCAGGTCGGGCTTCTTCCACTATTCCACCATCTCCATCATTGCAGTTATCACACAGTATCCCAAAAATCTCCCCAACTTCCACCTCATCCCTTTCCGGCACCTCATTTAATATGACTTGCACCGGTTCCAAATGAACCAATACCCCAGTAACCTCCAAATACAACTTTTCCACCTCTCTCCAAACTCTTGTACCTTGGGGCAATCCCACAGCATGTGCTTTAGATCCGCTGTATCCCACACCCCTTCCAACAACCTACCCTATAGTTCTTATTTACTGCATGAAGCCCTACTGGCATCCAGTACATTCATAGGTGAATTTTTAAACTATTTTCCAGCAACAGTGTGCAAGGTGACAAACTCCTGGTGGCTTCATATATTGCGGTCCATTGCCCCTCATCCAGGCTCCCATGTCAACTCTACTGAGCATAGGTCACATGGGGGCTTGCAAGGGCTGGGCACGTTGAATCATGTGGATGTACAGCATCATCAGTTGTGCAGAGGTGAGGTGCTAGGTATGCAGCTAAAAGCCTCAGGTGTGGACCCATGGGCCTCAGGTGTCAATCCCATGAGTCACAGAGAAAAGCAGTGCTACTGATCTCTGTGCTAGATCAGCTGTTGGGCCAGACATGTGCTGTGTGAGTGTGGCAACATCTGGAGGGAAGCTGTGATGACCCCCTAAGGCCTCTGGGGGCAAGGGAATATTTTTTCCCCTCATGTGAGAGGCCTGGGGAAGCACCACATATCCTTACTTTTGTCCACACATCCCACAGGCAACCGGTCACTATGTCAAATGTCCGAGCTAGGTATTGGGTCTTACGCACTATGTCATATGTCTGTGGCAGCACTGCACATGACCCTTTGAAGGATTATGTAGGCCACAACTATGCCAATGCCATACTGCCACAGGGATGGTTTGGCCAATATCTGTGAACCCCAGCCGCCTCCCAGGCCTGCCACCCTTCTGTCTATCCAAGGCGTTCTGACTGTTTAAAAGGGGAGGTCTAGTTGCCCATCAAAGGGTGTTGCCCAGGCCTGTGCCTAGGTTGCTCTGTTGTGGGGTCATGTCCTCAGCACTCTGTGCCATGCCCCTGAGATGGCTGTGTTTGTGGGTGTGTAGGGCGCCATAGTCCACTGCAATGGTTGAATGACCCATGCATACAAGTCTACATGTGGCGGGTGGAGGGATCCCTCATCCACAGGATGGGTGATATCTAGCTTACCTGTTTAGAGACATTAGGAGCATGTCTCTCAGTGTTCCAAATACCCGCTTAGTGTAGCATATCCGTACAACATTCTCAGTATCCCCACTTATCTCTCTCCACAGATATGGCAGCTTCCGGTGGCAAGTCCTGATGCACATATTCATACATTTGGCAAGGAAATCAATATGCGGGTATCTCCTATGGGATTGGATGATGTGTGATTGGCCTCTGCATCCTAACCATGGAGTTTAAAATGTCTTATGCTGGTATCTCACTGCTGCTCCTGTCTATGACCTGCAGCATGTCACAGGCAGTGCATGGGAAACCCAGGCATGCCAGGAAGGCTAGTTTCAGCCCATCTGAGACCTCCATGACCATCGGGCTTGTCCTAATTTATTTATTTAACTGTATTTATATCCCGCTTTTCACCAGGTCAAAGCGGTGTAACATAAAAAGGGGGGTCCTAAGGCATCTTCAGTGCCTAGAATGCCAGCACTCAACAGAGGGCATGGCAGGATATAGCAAAGAAGGTCAGTGTGGTGCACCACCACAACAAGGATGTTGAGGACATCAAGAAATAGTGGGTGGTGAGGCAAACAGCCAAGGAAAAGAGGGCAGCAAACAACAAGCTGTCATGTGAACACCAGCATCAGATCACCTCGCTAGAGGAACAGTTCCTCCAATTAATGGATGAGGTCACCATCAGTGGGGTTGCTGGATATGATAGCTCCACCCCTGCCACACAGGAGGGTGTGCAGATACTGCTCCATGACAGATGTGTAACCTGGTTGATGATGTGTGTGTCCCACTGCTGCTGTCTTGTGTGTACTTACACTGCCATCACTGCATTCCCCCAGCTTCCACTAGGATACCGGGCTGCCATCCTGTGGCTTCTCCCATGCCCCATCCACTCCCTCATACCCATGTCCATGCACACTGTCACATGTTTGGGCCTCTATGCCAATATGCAGTATGTGTGTTGCACAGTAGCATGGAATCATATATATGACATTGTATACAGCTTGGACTATGCTGCGACATTGCGGTATATTCTGATACCAACATGGTAAGGGCATAGAATCAGGGTCTGTGTACTGCCAATGTGGTTATGTCTGTTGTACAGGGGCATGTGAACATACACGTGGCTGTATCTCTTAAACAGGGATGTGGTATGTTAAATGTGATAGTTAAACCAGAACTGGGATGAAGCCACATAACAGGGGTATTTTTTCTGATTCTGGAGTTGTGTAGCATGCTTCCATTGAGGCGGACTGTCATCCCACTCAGAACCGTACCTAGCCCTGTGCGAGCGGTGCAACCTCACAGGGCGCAAAAGCTTAAGGGGCACATTTCAGCCGTCTGCTGTTGCCCTGACGCCGCCATTTTTTCTTCTCTCAGCAGCGGCAGGTAATGGTGGAGGCTGAAATGCACCCCTTAAGCTTTCTCGCAGCACTCTAAGCAGGTCGGCTCCTCCCTCCTCTGACACGATGTCAGATAAGGGAGGGACAGATATGCTTAGAGTGCCGGCGACTGCACATCAGGCGCGCCTCTTCTCTCCCGCTGCCATCCAGAAAGTGGCTGGATGGCAGTGGGAGGGCACGCGCCCGATGTGCAAGTTGCACAGGACGTGATTCAACCTCGGTATGGCCCTGATCCCACTGCATATCATATGCCTGCCACTGTTGACCATAGTCCATTAGTGATGTCCACTGATTGTGGGTAGACCATA
The DNA here is from genome assembly GCA_033557465.1 of Ichthyophis bannanicus. Lineage (NCBI taxonomy): Eukaryota > Metazoa > Chordata > Amphibia > Gymnophiona > Ichthyophiidae > Ichthyophis > Ichthyophis bannanicus. Next base: position 143,906,156 of record CM066040.1, read on the forward strand.
GTCCATTAGTGATGTCCACTGGGTATGGGTTGTGCCATACATAGCCACATTAGGGGAATCGGTCATGGCCACTGTGACTGCTACTTGCAATGAGAAGATGGGGAGAGTTATGGTAGGGTGCCAGACCCCCTCAGTTGATGTCATAGCATGGGTACGTCTGTACAGTTGGCAGAGACAGCAGTCCCCTCTACGGTGACCGTGCACCATGCCCATGGTGCCTGTCATGTACCCAGGGGCAAGCAGGCAGAATAGGTCCTCACCTCTCTTCTGTTCCCAGCTGGGGGGATCCTGGTCAGGGCATTTTTGGAGGGTCTGTGGGGGCAGGAAGGGGATCTGTTTGAGGCTGTGCACATCCATCCTTTGTCGGTTTCAGCAGGCCACATTATGAACCTGCGTCTTCCTGCAATGTGTGTTTTGTGTTTATGTGGCCTCTCCACTGTGTGTTGCATGCTGGGACTGTACGTCTGACACTGAGGTGGTACTGGGTGACAGTTAAGTTGACCATGGGCCTCAGTGGGTCAAGCTGCACTTCTATATTCAGGGCCTGTGGACCCAGAGCAGGTCCCCTCCATATCCAGGCACCAATGCTGAGCCCTGAACTGTGTCACTCATGCCCTCCCACAGACCAGCCTGCGGCTTCCCAGGATGCTGGTAAGACTCTCCCTGCTGCTGCTGATGACCATGAAGGACCAGGTTGCAGCACAGTCCAGGAGGGAACCATGGCAGCAAGTGAAGCTGAGCAGGCAACAGACTAGCAGCCAGCTGCAGAACTTGCTTTCTCTATAATAGAGGAGGCATCCAACAGTAGTCTGGATGATGTGGACCGGGAATTGCATCAGGAGGAGTCATGCATGCTAGAGAATACTGAGGGAATCCTATCCAAGTTCCGCACCATTCGACAAGAGCTGCAAGGCGTACACCAGGAGATGGAGGATGCACACCAGGCAATGCACGAACACCATGTGAGGGTGCAGTATCAACAGGAGGCTCAACTGAGACTTTTGCTTGAGATGGCAGCTTGCCAGGCCTCTATATCTAGATCATTTCACCAGTTGGTAGCAGTACTGCAGGGCCAGGGGGCAGGCAGTGGGTAAGGGGCCAATCTGGTGATACCACTATATGGCAGTGAGCAGCCTGAGATGGGCCATCTCACAGGGGAGGGGGATGATGCAGCTAGCACAACATCAGACACTGCTCCATTGTGGTGGTCTGCCCATGTAGCTAAGTGCCATGGCCAGATCCGGAGGGGGGTGGGGGGGGGGGGTGGGAAGAGGGCAACATAATTGCTGTCACTGAATGCGGTCTAATAAAGTCACTCATTCATGATCAATATATGTACTCACTGTCACTAGAATGTTTCCTGGATGAATCTGTTCTGAGTGTTGAGAGCCATAGCCAACTGTTGTTGGATCTCCATCTGTGCCCTATTCACATCGTCTGCTTCCACTGTATCAGTGTCATCTGCCGGCTCAGGAACAGGGATGGCGTGCTGCCGTGCCAGGTTGTGTATGATACAGCATGCTGTGAATATCGTGCAGACCCTTTCTGGATTGTAGAGTAGCTCACCTCCACTCCAGTCCAGCCATTGGAAGCAACTCTTCAGGATCCCTATGGCCCATTCCACCACAGCCCTGGTCCTGTGGTGGGCCACATTGTAGCATTTCTCCTGTGGTGTCTGTGGATGGTGCATTGATGTGAGAAGCCATGTCCTGAGTGGGTACCCACTGTCACCTGTGGAGGCAGAGAGAGATACACACATCAGTACACCACTTGTATGTTAGTTCCTTTTCATTTAAGTTTCCTGGCCACCCTTCACATGAGCAGCAGGGCAGTGTTCGCACCTAACAACAGGAGTTCTGTAGACAACAGTGGGATGGAATGCTCTATCATATCGCAGTCAGTTGGACCTATCATGCCAAGGGAATGGGCAGGGAGGGGAGAACAGAGAGAGAGAGAGAGAGAGGGTTAGGGAACTGGCAGGTCAAGGGTGATATTGGACAGAGGTGTCATTGTAGGGTTCAGTATCTGATATGGGGAGCTTTGGGTCTGAGGACTGTGGGATGGGTGTTTCAGGAGGCAGGTCAAATGTGGTGGTAGATGTACAGTATGTGCAGGTAGGGATCACACCAACTTGGGAAGCAGAGGGGTGGTGTGGGCAGTTGTCATGACTGTCACAGAGGGCATGGTGTGTGGCGTGTATGTGCACAGAGTCGGGGGGGGGGGTCACAGGGAGGACCAGGGTATGGTGTTCAGTGAACAAGGATGAGCGATGTGTGTTGCAGGCAGGATGTTGCTGGGGGGCCTATGGTATTGGATCAGAGGTGGGGGTGATGTGTTCAGCACAGGAGGCATGTATGCGGTATGTTGGGGCTTGTGGGGCATCATGGTTGTGGCCATCACAAGATGTGGACATGTGACTGGGCATGCTACTGACAGTTACAGACATGCATAGTATACCATGTTGGTGCATGCCTTCTGTTTGGGGTCAGGGTTTGTCTCCAGGATGTCCTGCTCATACACACTCTTGGATGCTGGCAACACTGATCTAGTACATAGCATCACAGGTGTACAAATCACATTCACCATATAACTGATTCTACATGTCACCCTACATGTTTGTCATCACTTTTATGCTACACATCATTTGACTGTGATTTGGGTTGGTACATGGGGAATCCCAGCTAGGGAGGAACCCAACTGGCACATCTCTGGTCGGGCCAGTGTGGGCGCCCAACCATGGGTCACTCATGTGTCCCCTTCCACAACTGGTTGTATTTCACATTTTAGATAGCGTTCCCACTATGTCTGCATCTCCTCTGGCCATCACTGCATCATAGCCCTGCAGCTAGCTCTTCAGACTGTGCACCTGTGTTGGGGCATCTCAGCTTTCATATGCGCCCTCACGGGACTCCCATTCTGCGGTACCCCCTACACAGGGATGTGTGCCTTACTCGCATTGCTATTTATTTTATTTTATTGAACAGTTTTTTTATACCGCTTTATCATTTCAATCAAAGCGGTTTACATTGTAACTTAAAGTTGGTAAATGTACATTAAACAGGGACATTGATAACTTGGATTTTTCTGAGCAATGGAGGGTTAAGTGACTTGCCCAAGGCCACAAGGACTGGTAGTGGGAATTGAACCCTGGTTTCTCCATTCCCAAGCCAGTGCTCTAACCACTAGGCTACTCCTCCACTGCTACATATTGGTTTACTGCTGTGTGCACTTACCAAGCAACCAGCCCTCTCCTAGGTCGCCACTGACAGCTGCGTGGCCCAGGCCTGACTGTGCCAGTATAAACGCATTATGGCATGAGCCCAGGAACCTGGCACACACATCTGTGATTACCATGTTCGCATTCACCACTGCCTGCATGTTCATTGAGGTGTAATTGTGCTGGTTCCTGTAGGCCCTCTGGTCTTATCTGGGTGCCCTCAGAGCTATATGTGTGCAGTCTATCAGACCAAGGACCGAGGGGAAGCCAGCGATGTCATAAAAGGCCTGTGCCACACCTCTGGTGCCCTGGGGATGCGATGAGGTGTCCCAGTTGTTGCAACAGGGCCCTGGTAATAGCAGCAATACAATAGCTTGTAGCAGACTGAGTGATGCCTGTCGTGGCCCCAGTGACATATTGGAAGCTCCCTGTGGCCAGGAAGACAAGGATGGTGGTGACCCGAACTGCCACTGGCAGTGCCTGACTTCTGGTTGTGGCTGACTCCACATCTTTATCTTTATCTTTTATCTTTATTAAAACATTTGATAAACCGCCCAGGCCGGAGCATCAGGGCGGTGTACAATCGTAAAAAGGTGACAGCTGCTGAGAAAGGAAGGAAAGAAAAGAACGCCAAATGATAATAGGACAGCAAAAGAAATAGCAGAGAGTAAAGAGGGGCAAAACAGAAAACAGCAGAGCAACAAAATTTAAAACAATAATAATAATAATAAAAACTTAAAAACAATAAGAAATTAAAGGAGTGGGGAGAGGAGAGGGAGACTCGAACCAGATATAGGTGGAGCGAGAGGCGAGACTAGGGGAACATGACACCAGCGGTGGGGGGAAAATAGGAAAGTGAGAGGGAGGGAGGGAATAAAGGGCTAGGTGGGAAAGACATCATCAGTGGGGGGAGGGAGATTGAATGCTTGACAGAAAAGATGAGTCTTGAGAAGGGCTTTAAAACGAGTATAGGATGGTTCTAAACGGAGAGGTAGGGGAAGAGAATTCCAGAGGGCGGGACATAGAAAGAAGAAGGCAGAGTGTCGGGTGGATTCGAGACGGGCCTGAGTGGGTGAGGGAAGAAAGAGACGATTACCATGGGCAGACCGGAGAAGGCGGGGAGAGGGCTGAAGACGGATAATATTGGCTAAATATTGGGGGGAGTCAGAGAAAAGGGCCTTGTGTGCAAGGATGAGTAGTTTAAATGCAAACCGAAACTTGATAGGGAGCCAGTGTAAAGAAGAGAGACAAGGGGAAACATGGGAGCGGAGAGGGGATAGAGTAATAAGACGGGCGGCGGCATTTTGAACGATTTGAAGGCGGTGAAGTTGGTGAGAGGGAAGACCGGCATAAACAACGTTGCAATAATCAAGTCGCGAAATAACTAGAGATAAGACCAAAGTGATAATAGAAGAGTGTGAAAAGTAAGAACGAACAGCTTTGATTCGACGTAGGTGAAAGAAGGAGGAACGGACAACAGATGAGATATGGTCATGAAAAGAAAGAGATGAGTCTAGAATAACACCCAGATAGCGGAGAGTGGAGGTGGAAGGGATAGAATGGGGACCCATGACAGGAAGCACTGAGGGAGAAGGACGACCAAAAGTAACCCAAAGAGCAGCAGATTTGGTGGGATTAACATGCATGAAGTTTGACTCAAACCAGGATGTGATGGAGGAGAGACAGAAGTTAAGTGGAGTGAGATCAGGGGCAGAGGGAGAGGTATGGTGAACCAGAAGGATATCATCAGCATAGATGTAGAAAGAAAGAGTAGATTGCTGGATTAGCAGAGCTAGGGGGGCCAGAAAAATGTTAAAGAGAAGAGGGGCAAGAATAGAGCCCTGAGGGACACCACAAGTGACAGGGGCAGGGGGAGAGACTGAAGAACCAGCGTGAACTGAGAAAGTACGACAAGATAAAAAAGAGTGAAACCATTGAAGAACAGTGCCATGAATACCAACATCAGACAAGCGAGAAAGAAGGGTGCGGTGATCGACTACATCAAACGCAGAGGACAGATCCAGGGAGACCACTAGGGAAATATCACCACGATCGTGAGAGCGGTGAAGTTCAGAAAGCAGAGCTGTGAGAACAGTTTCGGTGCTGTGACCAGGACGAAAACCAGATTGCCGGGGGTGAAGGGCGTGGGTGGAGTCAAGATGAGAGGTCAGCTGGGAAAAAAACGATTCGTTCGAGGATTTTGGACAGAAAAGGAAGGTTGGAAACGGGGGCGCCAGTTGGCAGAAAGAGTGGGGTCGAGAGTGGGCTTCTTCAAAAGGGGGCGGACAATAGCGTGCTTCCATAGAGAGGGAAAAAGACCAGAAGAAAGACTAGTGTTAAAAATAGAAAGGATGAAAGGCACCAAAGCATCCTGACTGAGGATGGTATAGAGCTCTGTGATTGTCCCACTGTCAAGGTGCTACCTCTGGTATACCTCCTCCTTGGTGAGTTGGAGGTAGGTGACCCTGGACCTGTGATAGTAAAATCTGTTGGTTGAGCAGCATGTGTTATAACATATGCTGCTCAACCAACAGATTTTACTACCACTTTCTTGATTCCCCACTAATACCTCACTGCTTTAAAGATAGCATATACTGCATGGCCTGTTGACTCCATTGCTACCTCACTGCTTGTAAAATAACATAATGCACAGCATATAGACTCCATTACCAGTCTGGAGCTGCATGAGAGCAGGAGACAGCAACCAAAGACAACAAGCAAGTTTAGAAATACAAGAGAAGAGTCAAACACCTACCACCACTGAACCACAATTCAATCAAACCACAATCATGAAACAACAGGTACTGTAGATAACTATAGACAATTATCTACAGCATGTTATTTAAAGCAGGCTAAGCAGTATTTGTTATCTACAGTACCTGTTTAGAACATGTTAAGCAGTATATGGTATTTACAATATGTTTACAGTACAAATTATCTACAGTAGGTTATGCAGCATAAATTAGCATTAAAGCAATGAGGTATTAGTGAGTCTATAATTTACAGGTTATGCAGTAGATGTATTTGTAAGCAATGAGGTAGCATTGGGGTCCACAGGTCAATCAAGAAAAGCAGATATGCAGGCATTGATGTAGCAGAAGCTGTAGTAGCGCGTTGGAGTAGGGTGTACACGCCATAAAGCATGTATTTTATTATTATAGTTACCAGCTGTTGGTTCTTCGATATGAGGTTGTATGTCCTTGTTGCAATATGTTGCGTGCTTCTTGTTGTATCTGGTTTGGTTCCGCAAGCGGGCCCGCACCTAAGGGCCACGCCAAAGGACCCTCTGGCGAGGCCCTCAGGCACGGACCTGCCAGCGCGGGCACGTCAAAGGCGCCAGGGTTTAAATCGGCTTGCTGTGGCCGGATTGGCCTCGGGGGCCAATCGGGGAGGAGCGATCCTCCCGCTCTACTCCCCGATGCTGACCGGCCTTGCTGGTGTTCTCGTGCGGCTGCCTCGTCTTCGCGCCAAAGGCGCCAGGGTTTAAATCGGCTTGCTGTGGCCGGATTGGCCTCGGGGGGGCCGATCGGGGAGGAGCGATCCTTCCGCTCTACTCCTCGATGCTGACCAGCCTTGCTGGTGTTCTCGAATATGTATACTTTAGAGGAAAGGCAGGAGAGAGAGATATAATAGAAACATTTAAATATCTCTGTGGCATAAATGCACAGGAAGAGAGCCTCTTTCAATTGAAAAAAACTCTGCAATGAGAGGGCATAGGATGAAGGTGAAAAAGGACTGACTGAGGAGTAATATGCAGAACTCTCTTTACAGAAAGAGAGGTAGGTGCGTGGAATAGTCTCACAGTAGAGGTAGTAGAGACCAGGACAGTATCTGAATTAAAGAAAGCATTGTACCAACACAGAAGATCTCTAACGGGAGAAAAGGGACTATAGTAGTTGGTTTGGAAGGGCAGATTGGATAGGTCATGTATTTTTTTTCTGAGGACATGTTTCTATTTTTCTATAGTTCCCCCATTTACAGAATCATCTGTGTGTGTCATAGGAAGTATCATGGGGTGCATTCATGTGGGTGTGTCAGTGGATTTGTGCATGTCCCTGTGTCATGGGGACTGTCGGTTGATATATACATGTGCTCACGTGTGTGTGTGTCTGTGTCTCATAGGGACTGTTTGGGCTATGTGCATGTGTGTGTCATGGGGAGTGTCGGGTTTTTGTGTGCGTGTGTGTGTACCTGGTGCAGATGTGGCATGTGTGTGTGTGTGGTGTATTGGTGGGGTACATTTGTGTGTGGTGTGGGCATGGGGTGGTGTGTGTGGTGCAGGGGTGTGGGTTGGTGTGGGTGTGTGATGCATGGGGATGGGGATGCCTTTGTGCTTCTGGGGAGCTGCGCTTTTGGCATCCACACACTATCTGCTCCCCTTCCCAGACTCTGTCCCTTTCTTACTCCCCCTTTGCACTCTCACCCCCTATCCTCCTTTAGCCATCTCCATCTTCCTTTCCCTAAACTACTGCCCCTTTAAATTTCTCCCAACTTCTCTGCCTCTCTCGCCTAAATCTAAACTACTCTTCCACTCATATCTCTCTTGGCCACAATCACAGCCTTGCACTGCTCATTTGTCCTTTGCAAATGTGGGCTTGTCATCCTGCTGGGGGAGGGGAGCAGCTAGCGACAGCACCCTACCTAACTTTGATACCCCCCTGCTGCACTCTCTGCACTTATTGGGTAGCACCGGCCTTCATCCCTTTTTTGTAATTTTAAATCCCAACAAGTCACTGTCTGCAAATTTCACTCGTTTATTTCCTAGGCCAGGAAGAAAAGGTCCAATTGCTTTCTTTTTCCTTTACATCAAAGCTCTGTTTTGATATTTAAGAGATTCACTCTCCACATTAGAAGGTGGTAAGGCAGTTGCAGGGGGTTAAGGCCAGATTCCCATCAGGGCATGTCCAGCCCATCTGGATGTCCAAAATCTGGACGGGCTGGATTTACACCCGATTCTGCACCTGCACCCGATTCCCTGCCACTGGATGTATGCCTCCCACCCCATTTAACCCAGCCGAGGCACATGCTTAGAGCCCTGGTGCTATGGCGTCCCATTGCAATGGCACTGAAATGCCATACAGGAGCCCCGATTCGCCATGCCAGATCAAAGATCCTGCTTTCTGCCGCCTGACCCCCGGAGGGGTCTGCCAAGGCCTGGGTCGGGATGCGGGGAACCTTCCGCTGCCACTCACTTGGGTTGGGGGGGGGTCCTTTGCTGGCAATAACCACACATGGGGTGACTTATTCCATCCCAAGGAAGTCAACGCAGATACCCCTCCCAGGTTATAGTTCCTGCATATAAGAAAACTAAGCACATACATTGTGAATGGTTATTTACCCAAAACTCAGTTTCAGCCTCATTTTCTCAATCTGACCACATCTCTGATGAGATATTTGGTGTTTTACTGTATAAAATTGGCTCCGCTCAAGTAGTCAGTGTTCTGTGGAAATATTGGCACATTCTGGCCCTTCATCCTTGTTTTTGGAAGGATCTGATGATAGGATTCCAACGAGGTAGCAACATTCATGATCTTGTTCATTCTACTACTAATTACTACTACTAAGGAGTGGAGGAGTAGCCTAATGGTTAAGAACACTGGCTTGGGAACCTAGAGACCAGGGTTCAATTCCCACTAGCACTCCTTGTGGCCTTGGGCAAGTCACTTAACCCTCCATTGCCTCAGAAAAATCCAAGTTATCAATGTCCCTGTTTAATGTACATTACCAAGTTTAAGTTTCAATGTAAACCGCTTTGATTGAAATGTTAAAGCGATATATAAAACCTGTTAAATAAATAAATAATTTGGACCATCCTCTTTATTGTCACACGCTCCAGGTCATTTTTCCTGTGATTTTACATGCTGTGTGTTTTGCAAATTGTCTCAGGCTTGCCTTCAATGGCGGGATACCTTAACGGGTCGTTCCTTTACTGCCAAATGGCATACTAACTGCACTTTTTCCTTTGTGGTATATTTGTTAACATACCCCTGTGGACTTGATATGTGGGCTGTACCGTTCGACCAGTTAAAAAGTGTCTAATTGAGCATAAGTCAAGAATTAACACCAAAACAATTTCTGCCCCATTGGTCCCACATTGTATCCAGCTTCAACACACTTTTTTGGATTTTAAATGGCGAGTCATAGGCCATCTCCCATCTGATCCCGGGGGGGGGGGGGGGGGGAGATAGTGAGCAAAGACTGCAAGTCCTTGAACAACATTGGATTTTTTCTCTTAACACAATCTCCTCCAATGGTTTGAATTCAGGAATTGATTGGTGGAGCACTCTGGTAGTTTTTTATGAATGACTCTACCTCTCTTTGATTAAGTCCAGCCCCCTTTTTTCTTGTAGTCTTCCTCTAAGGCTTCTCTCTTTGGTGACGTCAGACGCTGTCTTCTTCATGTGAACTGAAGACTCTTAGAGCAAAGAAAGTTAATCTGTTGGAATTGAAGACTCTTAAGAACAAAATCAACATTTGCATGCTTTTTGCAACCATTGAGGCATGCTTTTTACCATCTGAATGCTGAAAGCTTGAGACAGGGTCTGTCTTGACCCGAAACGCAGTACTATGTTGCTGTGCATTAATATTTTGCTTTTTATCATCGTTTGGGTGTGGTTGAAAAATCTCAGGCACCTTTGGATTTACAGACCTTTCTGGTCCCAACATTCTTCAGCCTTCAGCTTTCTTTTCTCATGCAAATTCTTTGGCTCCGATTGCCAGTTAAGTAGTGATTTTACTTTAAAAATGTGTGGAATGTTTAAATCTCTTAGCTTATTGGCTTTTGTTTACCATATTTGTAGTTTATAATTCTATTCACCTTATTAAAAAAGATTAAGAAGTTGTTTGTTAAAAAGGAGTTGTTGTTTGGATTTTCTTTTCCCTGCACAATAAGCATTCCAACATTTAAAATTAGTTTTTGTTTTCCTTTTTCATAATACTATTTTGACAGATATCAGGATGACTTTTGGCCTTGACAAGTGTGTCAAGGTAACTTTTTTTAGAGGAACATTGAGCAAAACAGAAAACATTTCCCTGGCTGAGGGCTGTGACATCCAGGACCATATATTCCAAAACCTATTGAGAATTCAGACCTTATCGGAAAACATGAGTTTGCAAGAACAATACAAATTCCTTCTTAGTGTTTTTGTTGCTCTTAGACGAATGGTCAAGATGCGACTTCCTGGGATGGCAAGGGCGTGAAGTGCGCTGACGAAAATGCTTCTTTGGGATATTTATTCTGGGGGTGTGAAAGAATTCAAAAATTTTGAAAGCATGCAATTGAGTATGAGTGAATTGTTGGATATCAGTGTGGCTGAGAATGTATTATTGATGTTATTTGATGATTGGATTGGGATGGGCTCTCTTAAAGCAGGGTGGAAGAGATTACTTAGCAAAGCTTTCCTGCTGGCTAGAAAATGTATTTTGATTCAGTGGAGGCAGCGGGAAGCATCCAATTTCATCCAATGGAGAAATCTGTCATATGAATTTTTGGTGATGGAGAAGGTTGGTGTGGGATGTAGGCTGCAATCGAGATGGAAGTTATTTCAGGCTACGTGGGAACCTGTTTGGCAGGGTTTGCCGCCTAAGTCTTGGAGACTAGCTCTTAACTATTTGAGATGTAGTTGTGTAGTGGTTATATGTATGGAATATACACCACTGATCCTTGGGGGCTTGGGATAAGTTGGAGTTAGTGGGGGTTTCAGGGGGGTTGTGGGAGTCCTATAAAATGAGAACTGATATAAGAGAACCCATTAGTTCTGAGGAGTGAATTAGATTAGCTTGGGTTCTGGGACAGGGTGTAAAGAAAGAAAACATATTATGGGGGAGGGGAGGGGGGGAAATCTGTTAGGCATATGGAGTTGGAAATCTTATTATTGAATTGATGATGTCCTTTGTTGAGCTTAAGTGAAATGTTATAGCCTGTGCTATTCTTTTTATGTAGGCATGCCTGTTCTGTGTTGGCTAGAGTTGATAAGGTGAATAAAGAGATAATAAAGAAAATGACCTGTTAATTTCTTTGTGATGTGTAGAACCAGCAAAGCAGTAAAACAGCTGTGTTTGAATAAATAGACCAAGTTTGCAGGTCATAAGTTTGCAGGAGGCATGGTTTTTGTTGGTGTTATTTTCTGAAACTAGAACTGAAATTTACTGTCCTTCCTAAAGATTCCATTATGTTCATGGGAACATTTTAAAATACCCTTTTCCCTTCTTTGCAGTAAGTACACAACACTGCTTGAAGACAGTGAGAAAAGGCTGAGGATCTTCCCCTCCATGTAAGTATTTTGCTTCTTGTCTCTGTAAGAAGGTGCTGCTGTGGAACACAACTGGTTGTACTGTACACTACTGTCACTGACAGAACAATGTTTGCATGTTTTCATCTCTACTAGGAAGCCAAATGGAAGATCAGAGGTCATCCAGCTGGCGAAAGTGATGGATAGCATGCTGAAGAAGGCCAGAGTAGATGAGGAAAGTCTGCAGACATCTGGACCTACTCAGGTAAAGTTCAATTTATGCAACTGCTTTTATATCGGCAAAGTTAATGCATAGGTAAGTAGGGAGGAGAGAAAGATATTTTGGAGGGGACAGAAGTTATTTAAGATGCAGAAAGCTATATGATGTCTTTCTCCATCCTTCTAGTGGCTATTTAATAAGATTTGCCATTGATTGTTCCAGCAATTGAATGTTAAAAATAAGATGCTGACTTGTATAAAATATTACCTTGTGAGACATTGCTTCAAACGTATTAGAGGTATACTTATGATAAAGTTGGAAGAATATTAGAAAATGTTGATTCTTTTTTCTAGTTTTCAGAGATTTTGGCACTCTGTTTTGCCATCTGTTTACTACTTGGGTAAACTACTGGGAGCTAAATATGAAATGTCTCTTGTAATCTATTTGTTTGGTAGAATGGCCTGGCAGTGTAGTTCTTCCTTGTCCTTGAACACAGTTTTCAGAACAGAGAGTCTATAGCAAGAGTCCTAAAAATATGGCTCATGAGCTACATTAGGCCTCCGGACACACATTTACTAGCCTCTTAAGTCCCAGCAGAACTTAGTTACCTGTGACCCCTAACACATCTATGACCCCCAGGGCCGGCCCGTCCATTGAGTGAGAATGTTTTTTGCACAGGGCCCCGCGCAAAGAACATTCTTTTTTAAAAGTAAATTTTAAAATTATAAAAAAAAGCTGTCTGCCGCCGTGGCAGAATCGAGTGTCCCGCGGGCCCCCCCCCCTGCCCAGCAAAGCCTGCCCTCCCTGCATCAACTCCCTCTCCGTAGTCGCACCGGCTTTCAGAGCGCGAACTGAGAGTTTCTCCCTCGTGGCTCTGTTAAGCCCACAGGGGCTGATGGGAACTAGTCTCCCCTTCGCGCTCTGAAAGCCGGTGCAACTGCAGAGAGGGAGCTGATGCAGGGAGGGCAGGCTTTGCTGGGCAGGGGGACCCCACGGGACACTCGATTCTGCCGTGGCAGCAGTTTTTTTTTTAAATTTTAAATTTTCCCTGGGCTGGGGGGGGCTTAGGACTGGACATGGGCTAATGGGGTTAGGACTGGAAGTGGGCTGATGGGGGGTTAGGACTGGTAATGGGCTATGGGGAGGCTAAGTCTGGAAATGGGGTGATGGGGGTTAGGACTGGTAATGGGCTATGGGGGGCTAAGACTGGAAATGGGCTGATGGGGTTAGGACTGGAAGTTGGCTGATGGGGGATTAGGACTGGTAATGGGCTATGGGGGGAGCTAAGACTGGAAATGGGCTGATGGGGGGTTAGGACTGGAAGTGGGCTGATGGGGGGTTAGGACGGGTAATGGGCTAAGGGGGGGCTTAAACTGAAATTGGGTGATGGGGGTTAGGACTGGAAATGGGCTGATGGGATTAGGACTGGGAGTGGGCTGATGGGGGCTTAGGACTGGTAATAGGCTATGGGGGGCTAGGACTGGTAATGGGTTGGGGGTTGCTAGGACTGGAAATGGGCTGAGTGGAGGTGGGGTTTGAACTGCAAATAACTGATGGGGACGGGGGCTTGGAATGGAAATGGGCTGAGGGGAAGGGGGGCTTGAACTGCAAATAGCTGATGGGGATGGGGGCTTGGAATGGAAATGGACTGAGTGGAAGGGGGGCTTGAACTGCAAATAGCTGATGGGGAGGGGGGCTTGGAATGGAAATGGGCTATGAGGGGAGGGAGCTAGGACAGGAAATGGGCTGATGGAGGGGCTAGGATAGGACTGGGAATTGGGTGTTGGGGGAGCTAAGATTGGAAATGGTCTGTGGTGGGGGTTTGGATTGAAATGGACTTATGGAGGGGCTAGAACTGGAAGTAGGCTCATGGGGGGATTTGATTGGAAATGGGCTGAGTGGAGGGGAGTTAGGATTTGACATGGGCTGATGGTGGGGCTAGGAAAGGACTAGAAATGGGCTGATGGGAGGCTGGTATTGGAAATGAGCTGATGAAGGGACTTGGATAGGACTGGAAATGGATGGGGGAGCTAGGACTGGAAATGGGCTGATGTGGGGCTAGGACTAGAAATGGGCTGATGCGGGGACTAGAAGGGAGCGGATACTGGGTGGGGCTGGAACTAGAAGGGAGCTGATGTTGGGGGAGATAAGAATGGGATGGGGATGGGGCTGGGAGAGTGAAATGGAGAGGGGAAAATATTTTGTGTGGGAGGGAAGAAAAATCTACAATTGGCCGGGTATTGGGAGAGTAAGTGGGGATTGAGGATGGAGTCGTAAAATTTGAGTGGATGAAATAGGAATGAGGAAAGAGCAAAAGGAGAAAGATTAGTATGTTAAAGCAGATGTAGAGAGAGAATGGGAAAAAACTAGAAGAAAGGACAAATGGACAGCAGACGATGGAGAGTTAGCAGAAGACACAAAGAAGCCAGAAGAAAGTGGCTGGAACAATTGCAACTGAAAAAAAATGCACAAAAGGTACAAAGATATCTCTTTATTTTGAATTTATTAACTGGAATATGTCAGCTCTGGGAAATGTGCATCATTAACGTCTGCGCTTTGTTTAGTACAAGAAGAAATTAATTTATAGTTGTATTTCGACATTGTTGTTGTACATTCCCAGTTTGGCTTTTAGGGTTCCCAGTTTAATTATTGTCTTCCTGTTTCTAAACTGTGATTCCTTGTTTGGTGATGGTCTATGTTCTGCATGTGTAACTGAGCTGAGGTATTCTGTTTATGTAATTCCTATTTGACATTGCCACTTGTTCTCTTTCCCCAGTAGGTCATGTATTGTTGTTCTCTGAAATGTATTGGTTTAATATTTGCAGTGTTGCCTTTTGATAGGTAGAGTATGGTGCTTTGTGAGTCCTGGTAGTTCTGTTACGATACAGCGAGTTTGCTATGGGTTCTAAATGGGCAGTGTTTGTAGTAGTTCCTAATGTGCCTGGCGGTTGGCACTGGATTATAGTAATGTAGAAATCTTTTAGTCTTTCTTTATCCATACACTTATGAAGAGGCATGATTACTAAAAGTTAGCGTATGGTAACATTATGCAAATATTTATGCAAATGAGGCCCCTTATGCAAATGAGACCCCGCACCGAGTCTCCGCACATGGCCCCGCACCCCCCTTGGGCCACCCCTGATGACCCCTTCTCTTTGCCGCTACTTCCATCCAAGACACAAGATCTGCTCCCTCCTCCCCCCCTCCAGCCTACACAACTGGCATCATGAAAAAGAGATGTTTAGCCTACAAAAGGAGGAGGAGGGAGAGAGGAAGGGGAAAAGTTATATAATTGCATTGAAATCACTGCTGTGAGAAACTGCCAAAGCCATTACTGCTAGAGATCCTCCTGCACTCTGCTACTGCTGTACTTGCAGAGGAGTTACAGAACTGCGGCTGCTGCCCCTCTACCCCCAAGAGATCCCCCTGCTATAAATAGTTGCAATTGTTACTCTTGAGAGGTGCTGCTATCATGAAGAGAAGCTATTGGAGCCACTGGCTCCCTCTTCCATCCAAGAACTCTCTTCACAGAGAGAAACTACTGGAATTGTTGCCACTGCTCCCACCACAACAGCCATCATCATTGCTCTGAATAAGTGCTGCTGGAGCTGCTGGAAATGCCACAGTGACGAGGAACTGCTGATTGTTTTTCCTTTGTCCAGAGAAGAGCTGTTAGCACCACGATATGCAGAGGAGCTATGGAGACGAGGAAAATGTGTGTTGTCAGCCGCTATAAGTAGTATGAGGTTAAAAATAATGATGGGGTGAGAAGCAAGGAAGAGAAGATCACTTTGTTCTGGGGAAAGAGAGGATCACACAGTTGAGAGAATAGTTGAGACTTGTTCTGGGTGAGAGGGTAAGAGAAAAAGAAAGATGAGAGGATCACCCAAAGGAGGTTGTATTAGAAAAATGGCAGAGGATAGAACTGAGAGACAGGGATGAGAGACTGAAGGTGAAAACTGAAAGAAAATAGAAGAAAAGCAAAAATAATGAAATATCTAGATGCCAGAAAGCTTAGTAAGATTGCTTTGTATATTCTTTAAGATCTTAACATGTTTACTTTAGAGGAAAGGCGGGATAGAGGAGATATGACAGAGATGTTTAAAAACCTCCATGGCATAAATGCAAAGGACAACCTCTTTCAGTTGAAAGCAAGCTCTGCTATGAGGGGACATAGGATGAGGGTGAAAGGATCAATGTGCGGAAATACTTCTTTACGGAAAGAGTGGTAGATGCATGGAATAGACTCCCAGTGAAGGTGGTAGAGATGAGGACAGTATCTAAATTCAAAGAAGCATGGGACAAACACAGAGGATCTCTAAAGGAAAAAAGGGGACTATTGTAGTTGATATGAAAGGTCAAACTAGATAAGCCATGTGGTCTTTTTCTGCCATCATGTTTCTATGTTTAATGTAAATTTTATGCAAATTAATATTCTACATAATTGCTGCAGAATGTTTGAACATTGAACTGCCACATGAAACTGGGGGCTCTTGCTGCTGAGAAGGGTGAAAAAGAAAAAGGAGTCAAGGATGATGGGTAATGTATAACCCACTCTATCTACAAATTAAGCTGCTTACGAAATTATACCTAGTTTCCATATTGTCCTGCTAGACCATTCCAGACAAGAGGGTTGTGTCCCCTAGCAGCAGATGTAGAGGCAGAGGAAACTTCCATTGGCTTCTTTATGTCATCATCATGCCATATCAGCCCGAACCACCAGAGGGAGCCTTTAGTAATTCTCTGTCTTCAGCAGATGGTGGATGCATGTTTTCAGCTCTGTGAGAATCTGAAAAGACTTAAGGAAGACTGAGAGGAAAGATTGATTTCGCTCATGAGCAACTGCCATCTTGTGATCCTCAAAAACAATCACTCCGAGGTCCTTCTAATGGTCCGTGCACACTAACCTCTCGCCCCCTATCGCATACAGTTCCCTTGGGTTTCTGCTTCCCAAGTGCATGACACTGCACTTCTTCACATTAAATCTTAACTGCCAAGCATTAGACCATTCTTCCAGCTTTTGTAGATCTTCCAGCTTTTGTAGATCACTCCCTCTGCGGAGTTCACTCTGTTGCAGATTTTCGTGTCATCTGCAAAAAAGACAAACTTTCCATTCAGTCCTTCAGCAATATCACTCACAAATACATTGAACAGTACTGGTCCAAGGACTGAACCCTGGGGCACACTACTAATCATCTTCCTTTTATCTGAGTGAGTTCCATTTACCATTACCTTCTGTTGTCTCTCAGTCAGCCAATTTCTGATCCAGTTTTACCACCTTGGGACCCATCCCCTAGGTGTTGAGTTTATTGATAAGCCTTCTATGAGGAACAGCATCAAAGGCTTTGCTGAAATCTAGGTAGATCACATCCATCGCATGCCCTTCATCTAGTTCTCTGGTCACCGAGTCAAAGAATTCAATCAAATTTGTTTGGCAAGATCGTCTTTTGGTAAAACCATGTTGCCTCGGATCATGCGACCTGTTGATTTCAAGAAAGTCCACTATTCGCTCTTTCAGGAGCGCCTCCATTACTTTTCCCGCCATTGAGGTAAGGCTTACTGACCTGTAGTTTGTCACTACTTCCCTATTACCACTATTGTAAAGAGGTACCACATCAGCCATTCTCCAGTCCTGTGGAACGTCTCCTGTCTCCAAGGATTTATTAAAAACATCCTTTAACGGCCATGCAAAAACCTCTCAGAGTTCTTTCAGTATCCTGGGATGTATCCTATCTGGTCCCATGGCCTTATCCACTTTCAGTTTTGCAAACTGTTCTAACACATCATCTTCTGTGAATGGTGTGGTATCTACTCCATTCCCATTTGCATACTTGTCAATCACAGGTGGACCTTCTCCAGGATTTTCTTTATTAAAAATATAAGTATTTGTTTAGCATTTACACTTTTTCAATGTCACTTTCCACAAATCCGTTCCCAGCACGCCACTAGGGTCACCGTTAAAACCAGTGCTCTTTTCGGATGCTATAGGAGGAGAGAAATGAATTCAGCTCCCTGCCCTTATCTTGTTAAGGACATGTTGAGCAGCCCAAAGATTACCAAAATAATTTGAAAGGATTCTTCAAGCTTCATACAGTGCACCCTCCCTCCTCTTCTTTCCTCCTGCTCTCCTCGGACGGTTGAAGAGGACTCTTCAGAGGTAGGAGACTGAATGTCTGGAAACAGGGGAGTAGCACTGAGCGCGGCATGATATTTACTTGGCAATAGTGATCATAGCATGATCGCATTTGATTTAATTAATGGAGGAGGAATGGTAAAGAAATCCACATTACTACCTTTTAACTTTCGAAAGGGAGACTATGATAAAATGAGGAAAATAGTTAAGAAAAAACTAAAAGGAGCAGTTACATAGGTTAAAGACTTACATCAAGCTTGGGTGTTGTTTAAAAATACTATCTTGGAAGCCCAGACCAGCTATATTCCACGCTTTAAGAAAAGTGGATGGAAGTCCAAAAAACTGCCAGCATGTTTTAAAGGTGAGGTCAGAGAGGCTGTTGTGGCCAAAAAAGCATCTTTCAGGAAATGGAAAAAAGAGCCAAATGATGAAAACTGGAAACAGCACAGGCACTGGCAAGTTAAATGCAAGGCATTGATAAAGCAGGCAAAAAGAGAATTTGAGAAGAAACTTGCTGTGGAAGCAAAAATGCATAATAAAGACTTTTTCAAGTACAGTCGTAGCAAAAAACCTGCGAGAGAGTCAGTTGGACCATTAGATGATAGAGGGGTAAAAGGGGCAGTAAGAGGGGACAAGGCTATAGCGGAGAGACTGAATGAATTCTTTGCTTTGGTCTTTACTGAGGAAGATGTAGGGATGTTACCCATGACTGAAGTGGCATTTAAAGGTGATCCTGCAGAAGAATTGAAAGAAATATCGCT
The DNA here is from genome assembly GCA_033557465.1 of Ichthyophis bannanicus. Lineage (NCBI taxonomy): Eukaryota > Metazoa > Chordata > Amphibia > Gymnophiona > Ichthyophiidae > Ichthyophis > Ichthyophis bannanicus. The sequence goes on from CM066040.1 coordinate 143,924,718, forward strand.
AGACCGGAAAGATGTATTACAACTATTTGATAAACTGAAGAGTAGCAAATCACCTGGACCGGATGGTATACATCCAAGGGTGTTGAAAGAACTCTAATGTGAGATTGCAGACCTGCTATTAGTAATCTGTGAACTATCATTAAAATCATCTGTAATACCTGAAGATTGGAGGATGGCCAATGTAATGCCAATTTTTAAAAAGGGCTCCAGGGATGATCCGGGAAACTACAGACTGGTAAGCCTGACGTCAGTACCGGGAAAAATGGTAGAAACCATCATAAAGAACAAAATTACTCAGCATGTAGATAGTGTGGCGCCACCCCTACTAGGCGGTTGCCTAGTGAAGGCAGCGGGCCATCACATATCTTATATTTTTACTTGAACTCCAGGGTTCAGGCCTCTGAAGGTGTAGATGCGTGTAAAAACAGTCCAAGTGGTTTTCAGGCCAACACAGGAAAAATTTATTCAATTTTATTGTTTTACAGTCAGGCCTTGCAAACAGACCTTTTGCAGAAAATCGTGAATACCATAACAGAAAGAAGGATATTTTCTCCAAATCAAAACTTTGTCACCAAACTGTATTCCAGCAGTGCTATAAACAAACTGTTTCTTTCAGCAGCTTAACAGAAGAACTTCCTTTCCAAAAACAAAACAGTTGAAAGTAATGGCAATTAGCAGAGTCCAGCAAACCTATAGCTTCCTTCAATGGCTTAAAGTTTTAGCTACGGACACCTTCTGCTTGTCAGCACAAAATACTAGAAAATTGCTGCATTAAAACATTCACTTCAGCACAGATATTGTTGGTGCTTTAACCTTGAGAGTTCTTTCTCTCTATCCTAAGCTTCCTGGATATAAAAATCTGGATAAATGGTTTTCTGGATTTCCCTCTCAGTTAAACCGTTAGGCTTTCCTTAATCTGAAGTCATGCAGAAAGAGCATTCCATCAATGAGTCTGTGGAATCCTGTTCCTCTCCACCAGGTTCTATTTCCATGTCTTCCTCCTCTGCATTGCATGTCACCGGGTTTAAAACAGGCTCGGGAATTTCAAGTTTGACTTCTTTTAAAAGTCTGAACAGTCTTTCCCACTGAGCTTTCCTTCCCCCTTCTGGGTTTGTAGTACAGCTATGAGACTTCTTCCCCTTTAATAAACCCTTTAAAGGCTTTGTCTCTCTCAGCTTATCTTTAGGAACATTCTTCCTGGCAGGCTTTCTACAAGATACAATTTCTTCCTCAGAATCTTGTAAGCTTATCTCTGAGTCTGGGTTATATTCCTTAACCCCCACAGACTTTTCCCTCCTACCTCTGAGCTTATTGTTTATTGTTTATTGTTTTATCAGTTTCTTGATATACCGCCCCCCATTACATCGGGGCGGTTTACAATATAAATTCATCACATTAGGAAAAAGGAAAAAGAACTACAATAACATACAGGAAAGAAGAGGAAAGGTAGAAATAGCGGAAGGACAAAGGAGAAAATTAGGGGAGGTCAAAGGGAGGTGTCAAAGGCAGAGGAAAAGAAGTGGGTCTTGAGAAGGGAGCGAAATTTAGGGTAGGATTCTTCGAGACGGAGGGCAAGGGGGAGGGAATTCCAGAGAGAAGGGCCTAGATAAAAGAAGGCTGATTTCCGGGTGGACTGAAGGTGAGCTTGAGAGGGGGCCGGGAGGTGCAGGCGGTTAATGTGAACGGACCTGAGGCTGCGTGAAGGTGTATGAAAAACCAGTAAATTTGACAAATACTGCGGTTTGCGGAGATAGAGTGCTCGATGCACTAACGTAAGGATTTTGAAAGGGATCCGGAACCTGAAGGGCAACCAATGGAGCTGAGGTAGTAATGGGGTTGATGATGGTGAGAAGAATCTGAAAGAAAGTGGCGGATGGCTCAGAGAACCATGAGGCGGGAATGGGATCCAGCTTGGCTGTGAACCTCCTACAGCATGGGCTCTTCCAGGAAGTAGCGTCGTCTGAATCAGAGCTGCCTTGGGAATCACTGCAGTGTCTGTTTCCAGACCCTCTAGGCTTTCCAGCACTGAAGATTTGTTCCTCTTCAGTCTGGTCTGAGACTTCTTGCTCTAGCTTACTTACAGCCAGCCTTCTCACTTCCTCTCTCCTGGAAGGAGTGTGATTAGCCCTGGTTCTGGCTCCTTCACAACTGCTGTCTCTGAAGCTGTTCCCGTGTCTCCAACTGGATCTGTTGCCTGAACTGCACCTGCTGCCTTGTGTTCCCTTTCCGTTTCTGTTCCTGCTTGAACTCTCTCTGAAGTCTTCACCTCGAGTTCTGCTTTCACTTCCTCCCTTGCTCTGTGTTCGTGTGAGCTTAAATGTTTGAAAGTGACGTCCCTCTCCTGGCCCTACCCACAGATGTTTCCTATCTCTAATAATGGAGTCTGGGTGTGGTCTGAGCCTGGCTTTTGAAGTGTGGTTTTTTCCACTACCTTCCTTCTGGAACGTGTGTTTTGGTGAGCCCTTCCCCCACACAGATGAAAAAGTTTCATTTTTTTCTGTTTTCCAGGGCTGTGCTGCACTCTCCTTACCACATATCCCCCCCCTTAAGCTATTACGGGCTGGCGCCGCAACCCACGCACAGCCCGTAATCCTTGACAGGGCATCCGCGTTTGTATGAAGCTTCCCGGCCCTATGCTCTATTCGGAAATCAAATTCCTGAAGGGCCATATACCATCGCGTCAAACGTGCATTGTGGTCTTTCATCTTATTCAACCATTTTAACGGGGCATGGTCTGTCACTAGCAAGAACTTACGACCGGTTAAATAAAATCTTAGCGCATTTACAGCCCACTTTATCGCCAGGCATTCGTGCTCAACCGTCGAGTATTTCCACTCTGGTGGGGTTAATTTACAGCTTATTTTGTGCCTCAATTATTCTCCACAGCTTCTGAGAAACCATTGATTGGTCGGCGCCCGAATCCAATAAGGCTTCTGTGGGGATCCCTTCCACCTCCACAGCTATTAGGAACCCTTCTCCTGCATCTCTGGGACGGGTGGTTACAAGAACTGTCCTGGCCTTACAGCCTTTCTTAAAATGCCCAGCCTCCCCACAGGAAAAACATTTTCTCTGCATATCATACATCCTATCCATAGACATATTTCTTTCTTTTCTAAGGGTTGTAAATCTTGCCTTCCTTTCTGGTATCTCCGTATCTGCCTTCTTAAAAACACCAGCTTTCTCATGGCTTAACTGGTTGGCCTCCAGAAAGCGTTCTGCCAGCGAAATGGCTTCCTGGGTGTTCTGGCAGTTTTGGAGGACCAGGAAAGATTGCAAATCCCTAGGTACAGCCTCCATAAATTGCTCTAATATCACAGCATCCAAGATAGACTCTAAGCTCCTAGTCTCGGGTGTGAGCCATTTCCAAACCAAACTCTTTACACGGTGGCAGAGAGCTTGGGGTGTTTCGCCCTGTTTTAATTTGCAGGCTCGCAAAAGCCTACGATAGACTGTTGGGTTTAAACCCAGCTGATCTTTTATGGCTCGCTTAACTTCGTCATAGCTAGTGACTAGTGTCGCGGGCATGGCCCTGTAGGCTGCCAGAGCTTCTCCTGTAAGGGAAGTGGCAAATCTCAATGCCCACTGATCCTTCGGCCATCTGGCCAAGAGAGCTATTCTCTCAAAAGACTCGATGAAATCATCCACATCATCGTCTTTTGTAAGACGTCCACAAGAAAATGTCCCAGTGCTAGGCAAGTCCCACCCTTGGAAAATTCCCTGGGAACCTGACACTGTCTTTGCGGCTTCAGCTGCCTTTTCTTGTGCTCCCAGCCATCTCCCCATCATATCGAGGAGTGGTTTCTGTAGGGCGTGGAGCATCGCGGCCGCCTGTTCTTGGTTCAACGCCGACATCTCTCGTTGTTTCGTGAATTGTTCGGCCATCCAGGCCAGAATGTCGCCTCGCTCCATCTCTGGGCTGGTGCTGTAAACACAAACAGAAACAAACAACCACCAAGTGCGGTACTTTTTATGCTCCCCTTTTCCCTTTGGTGAGCACTAGCGTAGCCTCCCCAGTATCCGAGCGATAATCCCTCTAGCATACGGGTTACCTGGCTCTGGTGTAGAATCTCGCTTTGCCAACAGCTTGGACACCAACTCCAGCTCCACTGCCACTCCGGATTTTTCCTCCGTCGAGTAGACTGCGTGCGTTGACACTTGCTTTCTTAGGGGGTCCTCCCTCCTTCCGAAGTGTGGATCTTCAGGCATGTGCAAAAACTGACTAAAAAAAAGATCCAAAGAACAACGCCACCTGTGGCGCCGCCCCTACTAGGCGGTTGCCTAGTGAAGGCAGCGGGCCATCACATATCTTATATTTTTACTTGAACAGGGTTCAGGCCTCTGGAGGTGTAGTTGTGTGTAAAAACAGTCCAAGTGGTTTTCAGGCCAACACAGGAAAAAGTTATTCAATTTTATCGTTTTACAGTCAGGCCTTGCAAACAGACCTTTTGCAGAAAATCGTGAACACCATAACAGAAAGAAGGATATTTTCTCCAAATCAAAACTATGTCACCAAACTGTATTCCAGCAGTGCTATAAACAAACTGTTTCTTCCAGCAGCTTAACAGAAGAACTTCCTTTCCAAAAACAACACAGTTGAAAGTAATGGCAATTAGCAGAGTCCAGCAAACCTATAGCTTCCTTCAATGGCTTAAAGTTTTAGCTACGGACACCTTCTGCTTGTCAGCACAAAATACTAGAAAATTGCTGCATTAAAACATTCACTTCAGCACAGATATTGTTGGTGCTTTAACCTTGAGAGTTCTTTCTCTCTATCCTAAGCTTCCTGGATATAAAAATCAGGATAAACGGTTTTCTGGATTTCCCTCTCAGTTAAACCGTTAGGCTTTCCTTAATCTGAAGTCATGCAGAAAGAGCATTCCATCAATGAGTCTGTGGAATCCTTTTCCTCTCCACCAGGTTCTATTTCCATGTCTTCCTCCTCTGCATTACATGTCACTGGGTTTAAAACAGCCTCGGGAATTTCAAGTTTGACTTCTTTTAAAAGTCTGAACAGTCTTTCCCACTGAGCTTACCTTCCCCCTTCTGGGTTTGTAGTACAGCTATGAGACTTCTTCCCCTTTAATAAACCCTTTAAAGGCTTTGTCTCTCTCAGCTTATCTATAGGAACATTCTTCCTGGCAGGCTTTCTACAAGATACAATTTCTTCCTCAGAATCTTGTAAGCTTATCTCTGAGTCTGGGTTATATTCCTTAACCCCCACAGACTTTCCCCTCCTACCTCTGAGCTTGGCTGTGAACCTCCTACAGCATGGGCTCTTCCAGGAAGTAGCGTCGTCTGAATCAGAGCTGCCTTGGGAATCACTGCAGTGTCTGTTTCCAGACCCTCTAGGCTTTCCAGCACTGAAGATTTGTTCCTCTTCAGTCTGGTCTGAGACTTCTTGCTCTAGCTTACTTACAGCCAGCCTTCTCACTTCCTCTCTCCTGGAAGGAGTGTGATTAGCCCTGGTTCTGGCTCCTTCACAACTGCTGTCTCTGAAGCTGTTCCCGTGTCTCCAACTGGATCTGTTGCCTGAACTGCACCTGCTGCCTTGTGTTCCCTTTCCGTTTCTGTTCCTGCTTGAACTCTCTCTGAAGTCTTCACCTCGAGTTCTGCTTTCACTTCCTCCCTTGCTCTGTGTTCGTGTGAGCTTAAATGTTTGAAAGTGACGTCCCTCTCCTGGCCCTACCCACAGATGTTTCCTATCTCTAATAATGGAGTCTGGGTGTGGTCTGAGCCTGGCTTTTGAAGTGTGGTTTTTTCCACTACCTTCCTTCTGGAACGTGTGTTTTGGTGAGCCCTTCCCCCACACAGATGAAAAAGTTTCATTTTTTTCTGTTTTCCAGGGCTGTGCTGCACTCTCCTTACCACAATAGTCATTGCTTAATGGGAGACAGCGAACATGGCTTTAGACAAGGAAGATCTTGTCTTAAGATGTTTTTTGTAGGTGTGTATAAACAGGTAGACAAAGGTGAGTCAATTGATATAGTGTATCTGGACTTTCAGAAAGCCTTTGACAAGGTCCCTCATCAGAGACTTTTGGCAAAACTAAAAAGTCATGGGATAGGAGGCAGTGTACTATTGTGGATCAGAAACTGGTTAAAAGATAGAAAGCAGAGGGGAGGGCTAAATGGCCAATTTTCCCAATGGAAAAAGGTGAATAGTGGAGTACACCAGGGATTTGTGCTTGGTCCGCTGCTTTTTAACATATTCATAAATGACCTGGAAAAGGGAATAATGAGTGAGGTTATCAAATTTGCAGATGACACAAAACTATTTAAAGTTGTTAAAACTCATGAGGATTGTGGAAAATTGCAAGAGGATCTTGATAAACTGGAAGACTGGGCATCCAAATGGCAGATGAAATTTAATGTGGACAAGTGCAAAGTTATGCACCTAGGAAAGAACAACCCACACTATGGTTACACGATGCAAGGTTCCACATTGGGAACCACCACCCAGGAAAAAGATATCTCCAGGAGCAAACAGGAATGTAGTCCTCACATATGGGTATCGTCGGTATCGATGGAGCCTGCACGGGAATGCTCCCCAGCGTCCAATAAGAATGCTTTTGGGAGCATCCCTCAGCACATGCGTGCTGCCTTCCCGCCTTTCCAACTGTTCCTCTTCAGTTCTTCGTTTTCCGCGGAGTCGACAGGACCTATTCCCTGTCACCGCAGAAAATTACATCTTTTTTTTTTTTTTTTCACATGACAATTTCACAATTGTATATTTTACCCTTCTCAGGTGCAAAATATGCAAAAGCATTTTAAATTATTTATTTAGATTTTCTCAAATGCAAGAAACATACAAAAACACCAAATAACACTCAAAATAGTACACTCAAGAGCATGATACCACACCAATATACAAAACACATCAAGGGAGAGAGAGCCACTTAATTCCCACAAGGGAAGCAAACATATAATAGAAGAAAAAGGGAGTTATAAAAAACTCCAATCAGGGAGCCAAACAATTAAGCCATCCCACCTATACACCCTCCTGCCCACATACGCCCTCCTTATCCACTAAAAACTGACGTAGCGAAGCCACATCAGTGTACACATAATCATGACCTTCAAAAGTGACTAAACAGCGACAGGGGAACTTCAAAAAAAAGGAAGCCCCCAACGCAATCACTCTAGCTTTAAGCTCAAGAAACTGCTTCCGACGAGCCTGAGTGACCTTACCCACATCTGGAAAAACCTGAAGTTTATATCCACCAAAAACAACTGATCCTTGCATTTAAAGTAAGCACGAATAATCTTCAATTTAAGTAACTGAGACCCGAACGTCACCACCAAAGTACATCACTTTGGGATGACATCGAGTGAATCCTGTAGAAACTCTGTGAGATTAGGACCAACCGAGTCAGCCAAAGGAAAATCATCCTTAGCCTGCTCGGAGGTCCTAACCTTAGGAAAAAAGAGTACATTTGTACAATGTCTACCGAATTCTCCATATGCAAAATTTCAGATAAATACTTTTTCAGCAGAATCTCAGGTGATAATAAATGTGTAGATGGAAAATTAAGAAAACGAAGGTTCCGAGCACGCTGGTGATTTTCAAGCAACTCCATTCTGAAGGAAACAGAGGAAATATCTTTAAGATAACCAAGATGGGAATCTTGATATGATTGGATTTGAGAATCCACCAGGGTCAAGGATCCTGCAAACTTGGTCATTTGATCATCCATAACTTTAACCTTAGTAACAACATCATGTGAGAAATTACATAAAGAAGTAACAGTAGAAGACAAACGTGTCTCAATTTTCTGAAGCATTAACCAAATATCTGCGAGAGTCACCTCACTTTTAAGTGATAAGGAATCATTGTCAGATGCGGCAGGGTCTACTGGAACTAACACCGGAGAAGTAACAGATGAAATTAACTTCAAAGGAGTAGACGAAAGAGTAGGCTGAGGGAAAGGAGGTGGTGTCCGGATATCAGGGCTCAAGGAGGCCCCGTCCAGAGACTGGCTAGCAAGCGGGAGGGCAGTGACATGTTTGTCCATAGGACCGGACACCTTACCTCCCTCTCCTGACGGTGCCTTGGCTGATGGCTTTGCCTTCCGCTTCCCCATGGACAAATCGAAACTGCTAGTGCTCTTATATCACCAAAAGAGCACCAAAGGAGCACATAAGGAGCAGAATATGCCCCTTGCAACACGCCCCTTAGAACATGACCCCGCGGGCCGCGAACACGCGGCCGCGTGTGAGCCGGCTGTGCTTTGTAGGGCTCGTGGGGGGGGGGTCCTCCACTCCAGGGGCGGCCTCTCAGTGCCTGCAGCTGACCCAAACAGGTACCGGGCTCCAACCAGCTGCTTGCTCCGTGGCAAAGAAACACCGCGGCTGCTCCCACACAGGCAGATCTCTCACCGACAGCACACAACGCCGGCTGTGCTTTGTAGGGCTCGTGGGGGGGGGGGTCCTCCACTCCAGGGGTGGCCTTTCAGTGCCTGCAGCTGACCCAAACAGGCACCGGGCTCCAACCAGCTGCTTGCTCCGCGGCAAAGAAACACCGCGGCTGCTCCCACACAGGCAGATCTCTCACCGACAGCACACAACGCCGGCTGTGCTTTGTAGGGCTCGTGGGGGGGGGGTCCTCCACTCCAGGGGCGGCCTCTCAGTGCCTGCAGCTGACCCAAACAGGCACCGGGCTCCAACCAGCTGCTTGCTCCGCGGCAAAGAAACACCGCGGCTGCTCCCACACAGGCAGATCTCTCAGAAAATTACATATTTAAACTTCTTTCTGTGGTCGCGTTTGCCTACCGCACGACGCCTACCAGTACCGCCGGTTCTTTTCTTTTCTTCTTTAAAAAAAACAAAAACCTTTCAGTGTTTCTTTCAGAAACTTTCCTTTCTGGTGCTAGGCGCCATTTTGGGCACTAGGCCCCATTTTCCTAAATCATGGAAAAGCCATCTAGTGGCTTTAAAAAATGTACTAGGTGTGGCGGTACCATTTCCATCACTGACACCCATGATTGGTGTCTAAAATGTTTAGGATCTGATCATTCTCCAACTGAATGTCTCTCCTGCATGGGGATGACCAAAAGAGGAAGACAGAACTGGGCCGCAAAGCTCTGTACCCTTTTTTCTTCGGATGCCAGATCCATTGCATCGACATCGTCGAGGGCCTCTTCTTCCTCCCATGGATCTCAGGAAACTAAACATAAGAGCCAGTCCTCAAAGGGTAGCTCTCCTGCTAAGCATCGAGAGGCCGTTGGCATTGCCCTTGAGGGAACCACACCGGCAAAACAGCCCCAGCAGGAGGCTTCGGCTTCCAAAGCATCGATGGGGCTTCAGGATGTTCTCGAGGCCTCAACCTCGCAAGAACTACCTGTGCCATGCTCAGGGGTTCCGGTCGTCCTTACCGGTACCGACACCCAGGCATCGGCAGCGTCGATAGACCAGAGGTTCTTCGCTATCGAGCGCAGTATCGCAGCTCTTCTCTCGGCTGCGGTACCGGTGGTCCCAAGGGCACCGGTGCTGACATAGACACCGATGCTGACATAGACACCGATGCCGGTACCGACACAGGTACAGACACCGGTACCGACACCAGTGATGCCGGTACCGACGGTGCCGTCCCCGGTGGGAACTCTTCCTATGCCATCTCTGGCTGGAGGGGACAAAGCGGTACCAGCTCACCTCGGTACCGACTTCAATCGGTACCAGGATCGTGCTTTGCAAGAGCATCGGAGTGAGGAATACTTTGATTCCTCCGATTCTGAAGACTCTGACAATTCTGCTGGCCCTAGAGGGTTTCTTCTAGAAGATCCCTCTTCTCCCCATCGCAGAATGTCACCTCCAGAGGACATGTCTTTTCAGGATTTCATCCGTGATATGGCCAAAGGTCTTTCAATCACAGTAGCTCCTGAAGAAGAGCCCAGAGCAAAGGAATTAGAAATCCTCCAATATCCTAAAGCTCCCAAGGAGGCAGCTACTCTGCCTATCCATGAAATTCTGCATAGCTTGATGCTCAGAATGTGGGAGACACCTCTGACCACTTCTCCTCACTCTATGAGGCTTGATACTATGTATCAAGTTCCACCATGTCCTGGTTTTCAGAAAACCCAGCTGCCACACCATTCAGTGGTAGTGGAATCAGCCATGCGTAGGATGAAAAGTGCAAAGAGACATGCATCCAATCCTCCAGGTCGTGAATGTAGGACTCTGGATGCTTTTGGACGCAGAACCTTTCAAGCTTCCATGCTTTCAGCTAGAATCAGTTCATACATCCTATATATGGGAATGTTCCTTAAGGAAGTCACAGGAGACTTGGAACTTATGAGCCCTTTTCTCACAGATGATAAGAGTCAAGATTTTCTTGCTCTAGTTAAGCATGCTCAAAATGTCTCCAAGTTTGTCAATCGTGCAGCTTTTGACTGCTTTGAATGCATCAGCAGAACTTCTGCTATTGCCATTGGTGCACGACGGATTGCCTGGCTACAGGCATCAGACTTGGAGACTTGGGTACAGGACAAATTAGGCAACATTCCTTGCACGGGGGAGAATCTCTTCAGCAAGAACTGGCAGGAAAAGGCTAATGAGTTAGATGCTGACAATTCTACCTTAGATAGATTGTCAAAGTCTACAGCCACTCCAGCCAAAAGGAAGCCTTATAAAAAACCCTCTTTTAGCAAAAAGAGGAAGTTTTATGCTTCCTATACCCAGCAGACTTCAGGTCAGGTTGCCCAAAAGGGACAACCTAGGCAGCAAAAGAAACCAAAAGGACCGAGAGCCCAACCAGCTCTCCAGGTTCAGCCCCCTCAAGGGCTTTGACTCCTTCCCAGAGAACTTCGCCTTCCTGCCTCTGAGGGGTCCCCAACCCCCCCCAATATTCCGGGCAGGTTATGCCACTTTATCAACAGATGGCACCAAATAACAGCAGAAGATTGGACTTTGTCCATTGTAGGAGAGGGGTACAAACTTCATTTTCACAGCATACCCCCTCCTACAATTCTAAAGCAGTTCAATTCACAAACCTCTGCAGACAATCTGCTAGATTATCCCAAAGAAAACAGGGGGACACAAACCCATTCTAGACCTCAGAGAACTGAACAAATATCTTTTTCGAGAGAAATTCAAAATGATTTCTCTAGGAACTCTTCTGCCATACCTTCAAGGCCAGGACTGGCTTTGCTCTCTAGACTTAAAGGATGCATACACACACATTCTCATCCATCCAGATCACAGGGAATTCTTACGTTTCCTTTTCAGGGGAAGACATTTCCACTACAGGGTTCTTCCTTTTAGTCTGGCTTCAGCACCAAGGGTGTTCATGAAATGCATGGCAGTAGTAGCAGCATTTCTACGGACCCTGGGGATTTTTGTCTTCCCCTACTTAGACAACTGGCTCATTCGAGCCTCCACAGTTGCAGAGGCCAGCACTGCACTGTCTCATACAATGCGAATCCTCCAATACTTGGGATTGGAAAGCAACTTCCCAAAGTCTCAACTAGTTCCTTCCCAATGCCTAGAATTCATAGGAGCCTGTCTGGATACCAGGCAGGCAAGGGCTTTCCTTCCACAAGCCCGGTGTCTTCGCATTATGCAGCTAGCTTCCCAAGCAGCAGGAAAATCCTCCTTCACGGCTCGGGAACTACTGCAGCTACTGGGACATATGGCATCCACAGTTCATGTAGTCCCATATGCTCGCCTCCACATGCGAGTAGCTCAGTGGACCCTCTCCACACAGTGGACACAGGCCATGGGCAATTTGTCGGACAAAATAACAGTCTCTCAAAGACTAATTTTGTCCCTCCAATGGTGACAATCACTAGAAAATCTGACAGTGGGGTCTCCTTTCCATCAACCCCTCTTTCAGGCCACCCTAACAACAGATGCCTCACAGGTGGGTTGGGGAGCACACCTGGCTCATCTATCTACCCAGGGCACCTGGACTCCACAGGAGGTAGATTTACACATAAACCTCCTGGAATTAAGAGCAATTTATTTAGCTCTTCGAGTGTTCCACGCCCAGCTCAGCTACAAGACAGTCCTGGTCCAGACGGACAATCAGGTAGCCATGTTCTATGTGAACAAGCAGGGCGGAACCGGCTCTCTGCCGTTATGCAACGAAGCTTTACGACTATGGGCCCTTGCCAGAGAGCACCAAATTCACCTTCTAGTGGTATATCTTCCAGGCATTCAAAACCTTTGGGCAGACAAACTCAGTCAAGTATTGTTACCTCACAAGTGGTCACTCCACCTAGACCAGGTGGCATAGATATTTCATCTCTGGGGTACTCCAGACATAGACTTATTTGCAAGTCCACTGAATGCCAAACTTCCCCGGTTCTGTTCCAGGATACCGGCACACCACTGTCAGGCAAGGGATGCCTTCCTCCTTCACTGGGGTCAGGACTTCCTTTATGCTTTCCCACCCATTCCCCTCATTCCCAAAACACTCTTCAAGCTTCAGAGAGACAGGGGTCGCATGATTCTCATAGCGCCATGATGGCCACACCAGGCGTGGTATTCCCTGTTTCTGCATCTCTCTCAAGCGGCACCTCTGGAGTTAGGGCATGCTCCAGATCTCCTTTCTCAGGAGAATGGGACGCTATGGCACCCGAATCCCCAGTCCCTGCACCTCAAGGCCTGGTTGCTGAAGGCTTAGACCTCCAGGATCTCAACCTGTCTCAGCAGGTAAAAGATATCCTTCGAGCTTCTAGGAAACTTTCCACAAAAAGATCTTATGCCTTCAAGTGGAAACGTTTTACTATATGGTGCTCCAGTAGGGGATTAAACCCCCTGATCATACCCTTAGAATTGATACTAGAGTATCTTCTTCACTTATTGAATTCTGGGTTAAAGACCAATTCGGTAAGAGTCCATCTTAGTGCAATTGCAGCTTCTTATAAGCCTCTGAATGGACAACCAATTTCCTCTCATCCACTCATATCAAGATTTATGAGAGGCCTTTTATTAACTAAAACTCCCATCAAGCCACCACCGGTGTCATGGGATCTAAATTTAGTTCTCGGGCAGCTCATGAAGCCGCCTTTTGAGCCTTTATCCACTGCAGCCCTTAAGTTCTTGACCTGGAAGGTCATCTTCCTAATTGCAATCACCTCTGCCCGTCGCATCAGTGAATTGCAAGCTTTAGTGGCTGATCCTCCTTATACTAGGTTTCATCATGATAAGGTTGTTCTTCGAACTCACCCTCATTTTGTGCTAAAGGTGGTTTCGCCTTTTCATTTAAATCAATCAATTTACCTTCCCGTATTTTTTCCCAGGCCTCACGCCTCTAATGCAGAAAGGAACCTTCATACTTTGGATTGCAAAAGGGCCTTAGCCTTTTACATACAAAGAACACAGCAACATAGAAAGTCTTCACAGCTTTTTATAGCTTTTGACCCTAGTCATTTGGGACTTCCAGTCTCCAAAAGAACTTTATCTAAATGGATTGCCCAATGCATATCCTTTACTTATGAGAGTAAGGGTCTTCCTCTTCAGGACCATGTCACAGCTCATAATGTCAGGGCCATGGCAGCTTCTGTGGCTAATCTCCACTCTGTATCTATCGATGACATTTGTCAAGCAGCCACCTGAGCTTCGGTACACACCTTCACAGCCCACTACTGCCTAGATAAAGCCTCCCGTCGGGATGCCTTCTTTGGCCAAGCTGTTCTTCAAAACCTTTTTCAAACATAAACCAACTCCTACCCACCAACCCTGGTGGGATGCCAGAGATCCATGGGAGGAAGGATCTTCACCCTTGATGGTGGCACCTTCCTGGGGCTATCTCCCTGGCATCTTCAGCTAGGGAGTCCCCATATGTGAGGACTACATTCCTGCTTGTTCCTGGAGATAGCGTAGTTACTCACCTGTAACAGGTGATCTCCGGGAACAGAAGGAATTTAGTCCTCACAACCCACCCACCTCCCCTAGGAGTTGTCTCTCTCTCTCTCTTTGTCTCTTTCCTCTCTCCCTCTATCCTTTCACTCAGCTACAAACTTAACTGAAGAGGGACAGTTGGAAAGGCGGGAAGGCAGCGCGCATGTGCTGAGGGATGCTCCCAAAAGCGTTCTTATTGGACGCTGGGGAGCGTTCCCGCTCAGGCTCCGTCGGTACCGACGATACCCATATGTGAGGACTAAATTCCTGCTGTTCCCGGACATCACCTGTTACAGGTGATTAACTACGCTTTAGGCGTCATCGTGAATAACATGTTAAAACCTTCTGCCCAGTGTGCAGCGGCGTTCAAGAGAGCAAATACAATGCTAGGTATCATAAGGAAAGGAATGGAAAATAAAACAAAGGATATTATAACACCTCTGTATCGTTCCATGGTGAACCACACTTTGAATATTGTGTGCAATTCTGGTCGCCGTATCTTAAGAAAGATATAGCGTTATTAGAAAAGGTACGGAGAAGATCCACCAAAATGGTAAAGGGGATGATGGAAGGACACTCCTATGAAGAGAGGCTAAAAAGGTTAGAGCTCTTTAACCTGGAAAAGAGACGGCTGAGGGGAGATATGATAGAGGTCTATAAATTAATGAATGGAGTGGAACGGGTAAATGTAGATCGATTGTTTACGTCATCAGAATATAAAAAGACTAGGTGACATGCAATGAAGCTACAGGGTAATAAGAGAAAATATTTTTTTCACTCAACGTGTAATCAAACTCTGGAATTTGTTACCGGAGGATGTAGTAAAAGCTGTTAGTGTAGCTGGGTTTAAAAAAGGTTTGGACAAGTTCCTAGAGGAAAGGTCCATAAACCATTATTAAAAGGGACACAGGATATCACTGCTTAACCCAATACAAACATTGAGGAACCTGTGTATTTTGGGAAAACTGCTAGGTACTTATGATCTAGATTGGCCACTGTTGGAAACAGGATACTGGGCTTGCTGGACCTTGGTCTGACCCAGTATGGCATATCTTATGTTCTTATGTTCTATGACTTTAATTTCACCAAGCCTCTCATGAGGCACCTTGTCATGGCTTTCTGAAAATCCAGGTACACTATATTGACCGTCTCACATTTGTCTACCTGTTTATTCAAAAAACTATAACAGATTAGTAAGATAAGACCTTCCATGGCTAAATCCATGTTGGCTTTCTCCCATTAAACCATGACTATCTACATGTTCAGTAATTTTGTTCTTTATAATGGTTTCTGCCATTTTGCCTGGTACTGAAGTCAGGCTCACCGGTCTATAATTTCCTGGATCACCCCTGGAGCCCTTTTTAGAAATTGGCATTACATTGGCCATTCACCAATCTTTAGGTACTACAGATAATTTTAATGATCACAGATTACTAATAGTAGGTCTGCAATCTCATTTTCAGTTCTTTCAACATCCTCGGATGTATCCCATTTGGTCCAGGTAATTTGCTACTCTTTCGTTTATGAAATAGTTGTAATACGTCTTCCAGGTTTATCGATATTTCTTTCAATTCTTCCGATACATCACCTTTAAATACAATTTCAGGCAAGGGTAACTTCCCTACATCTTCTCCAGTAAAGGCCAAGGCAAAGAACTCATTCAGTTTCTCTGCTATGGCCTTATCCCCTCTTAGTTCCCCTTTTACCCCTCTATCATCTATTGGTCCAACTGACTCTCTCACAGGGTTTTTGCTACAAATGTACTGGAAAATTTTTTAGTATGCATTTTTGCTTACACAGCAAGCTTTTTTTTCAAATTCTCTCTTTGCCTACCTTATCTCAGTGCATTACATCTAACTTGCCAGTGCTTATGTTGTTTCTGGTTTTCGTCATTTGACTCCTTTTTCCATTTCCTGAAAAATGCTTTTTGGGCTACAACAGCCTCTCAGACCTCACCTTTAACCCATGCTGTAGTTTTTTGGCCTTCCTTCTACTTTCTTAAAGCGTGGAATACAGCTGGACTGGGCTTCCAAGATAGTATTTTTAAACAACGACCCTGCTTGATATAAACCTTTAACTTTTGCAACTGCTTTTTTTAGTTTTCCCTTAACTATTTTCCTCATTATATCATAGTCTCCCTTTTGAAAGTTAAAAGGTAGTACTCTGGATTTCCTTGCCATCCTTCTTCCATTTATTAAATCAAATGCAATCATGTATGATCACTATTGCCAAGTGGCCTCAAGTGGCTGCACTTGCTGAAGAGGTTTCCAGGGAGAAGAAACATATTATTTATTCTGTAAGTGTCTTTTCAATTATATTTATGCGTAGAATTGAACAAGTAGGGGATAATATTTTTATATAGCTTCCAAAAAATAGAACAACTGTGAGTGTTTTTCATTTGCACTTAATAAAAATATTGATGTATATTTTCAGCATCCCTGAGAGGTTTTCTAGACTCCTAAGCCTGAAGAGTAAATTAACTGGGTTTTTTGCACAACTTTGTGAGACAATCCATAATGTAGAATTAGACTAGTCTTAGTTAAGTGTGACAAAAGATAGTGCTTCAAGCATGCTGGTGAAACTGAAGGGGCTTACTGGCCATATGCAGGGCTGGCCCGTCCATTGAGCGAGAATGTTTTTTGCACAGGGCCCCGCGTTTCAGGGGGCCCCGCGCAAAAAACATTCTGATCTAAAAGTAAAATTTAAAAAAAAAGAAAAAAAAGCTGTCTGCTGCCGGGGCCACCGCGGCAGAATCGAGTGTGCCGCGGGGCCCCCCCTGCCCAGCAGAGCCTGCCCTCCCCTGTATCACCTCTCTCTTTACAGCTGCAGTCACACGCACCGGCTTTCAGAGCGCGAGGGGAGAGTTTCTCCCTCGCTGCTCTGTTAAGCCCGCGGGGGCTGATGGGAAGTTCCCATCAGCCCCCGCGGGCTTAACAGAGCCGCGAAAGGGAAACTAGTTCCTTCGCGCTCTGAAAGCCGGCGCGTGTGACTGCAGCTGCAAAGAGAGAGGTGATACAGGGGAGGGCAGGCTCTGCTGGGCAGGGGGGGGGGCCCCGCAGCACACTCGATTCTGCCGCGGCGGCCCCGGCAGCGGCAGCAGACAGCTTTTTTTTTTTATATTTTCCCTAGGCGGGGCTGGGCTGGGCTGGGCTGGGGGGGCTGGGGGGGGTTAGGAGTGGTGATGGGCTGGGGGGGGTTAGGAGTGGTGATGGGCTAGGGGGGGGCTGGGGGGGTTAGGACTGGTGATGGGCTATGGGGGAGCTAAGTCTGTATATGGGCTGATGGGATTAGGACTGGAAGTGGGTGGATGGGGGGTTAGGACTGGTAATGGGCTAGGGGGGGGCTTAAACTAAAAATTGGGTGATGGGGGATTAGGACTGGAAATGGGCTGGTGGGATTAGGACTGGGAGTGGGCTGATGGGGAGGTTAGGACTGGTAATGGGGTATGGGGGGGGCTTAAACTGAAAATTGGGTGATGGTGGATTAGGACATGGAAATGGGCTGGTGGGATTAGGACTGGGAGTGGGCTATGGTGGGCTAGGACTGGTAATGGGTGGGGGGGGTTGCTAGGATTGAAATGGGCTGGGGGGATTAAGACTGGAGGTGGGCTGATGGGGTTAGGACTGGTAATGGGCTATGGGGGGCTAGGACAGGAAATGGGCTGATGGGGAGTGGTTAGGACTTGAGGTGGGCTGTTGGGTGGGGTTAGGACTGGTAATGGGCTATGGGGGCTAGGACTGGAAATGGGCTGATGGGGGGGTTAAGACTGGAGGTGGGCTGATGGGGTTAGGACTGGTAATGGGCTGTGGGCTGTTGGGGGGGTTAGGACTGGTAATGGGCTATGGGGGGGCTTGGACTGGAACTGGTCTGATGGGGCGTTAACACTGGAGGTGGGCTGATGGGGTTTGGCCTGGTAATGGGCTGTGGGCTGATGGGGGGTTAGGACTGGTAATGGGCTATGGGAGAGTTAGGACTGGTAATGGGCTATGGGGGAGTTAGGACTGATAATGGGCTATGGGGGGGCTAGGACAGGAAATGGGCTGATGGGGAGGGGTTAGGACTTGAGGTGGGCTGATGGGGTTAGGACTGGTAATGGGCTGTGGGCTGTTGGGGGGGGGGTTAGAACTGGTAATGGGCTATGGGGGGGTTAAGACTGGTAATGGGCTGTTGGCTGATGGGGGCTGTCTGTTAATGGACTATGGGGGGGTTAGGACTGATAATGGGCTATGGGGGGGCTAGGACAGGAAATGGGCTGATGGGGAGGGGTTAGGACTTGAGGTGGGCTGATGGGGTTAGGACTGGTAATGGGCTGTGGGCTGATGGGGGGGTTAGGACTGGCAATGGGCTATGGGGGGTTGACTGGAAATGGGTTGATGGGGTTAGGACTGGAAGTGGGCTGATGGGGGGTGAGGACTGGTAATGGGTTTTAGGGGGGGCTTAAACTGAAAATGGGGTGATGGGGGGTTAGGACTGGAAGTGGGTTGATGGGGGGTGGCTAGGACTGGTATTGGGTTGGGGGGTTGCTAGGACTGGAAATGGGCTGATGGGGGGCTAGGACTGGAAATGGGCTGATGCTGGGACTAGAAGGGAATGGATGCTGGGTGAGGCTGGAACTAGAAGGGAGCTGATGTTGGGGGAGGATTAGAATGGGATGGGGCTGGGAGAGTAAAATGGAGAGGGGAAAAATATTTTGTGTGGGAGGGATAAAAAATCTACAATTGGCCGGGTATTGGGAGAGTAAGTGGGGATTGAGGATGGAGGGGTAAAATTTGAGTGGATGAAATAGGAATGAGGAAAGAGCAAAAGGAGAAAGATTAGTATGTTAAAGCAGATGTAGAGAGAGAATGGAAAAAAACTAGAAGAGAGAAGAAAGGACAAATGGACAGCAGACGATGGAGAGTTAGCAGAAGACACGAAGAAACCAGAAGAAAGTGGCTGGAGCAATTGCAGCTGAAAAAAATGCACAAAAGGTAGAAAAATATCTCTTTATTTTGAATTTATTAATTGGAATATGTCAGCTCTGGTAAATGTGCATCATTAACGTCTGTGCTTTGTTTAGTACAAGAGCAAATTAATGTATAGTTTTATTTCTACAGTGTTGTACATTCCAAGTTTGGCTTTTGGGATTCCCAGTTTAATTATTGTCTTCCTGTTTCTAAATTGTGATTCCTTGTTTGGTGATGGTCTATGTTCTGCATGTGTAACTGAGCTGAGGTATTCTGTTTATGTAATTCCTATTTGACATTGCCACTTGTTCTCTTTCCCCAGTAGATCATGTATTGTTGTTCTCTGAAATGTATTGGTTTAATATTTGCATGTTTCCTTTTGATAGGTAGGGTATGGTGCTTTGTGAGTCCTGGTAGTGCTGTTAGGATACGGCGGGTTTGCTATTGGTTCTAAATGGGCAGTGTTTGTAGTAGTTCCTAATGTGTC
This sequence comes from Ichthyophis bannanicus, assembly GCA_033557465.1. Classification (NCBI taxonomy): domain Eukaryota; kingdom Metazoa; phylum Chordata; class Amphibia; order Gymnophiona; family Ichthyophiidae; genus Ichthyophis; species Ichthyophis bannanicus. The sequence continues at coordinate 143,943,989 of CM066040.1, forward strand.
TGGTGGTTGGCACTGGATTATAGTAATGTAGAAATCTTTTAGTCTTTCTTTATCCATACACTCATTAAGAGGCATGTTTACTAAAAGTTAGTATATGGTAACATTATGCAAATATTTATGCAAATGAGGCCCCTTATGCAAATGAGGCCCCGCACCGAGTCTCCGCACATGGCCCCGCACCCCCCTTGGGCCGCCCCTGGCCATATGAGTCAGAAAACAGATCAGTGTGGTCTCACTCATCCAGTACAAATCCACTGCATAATTCATCAGCAAGCATTGTGCTCCAGAATAGTGGAACGGGGTTCCTTCATGAAGGTGGTTGCATTCTGTGTGAATTTACATGAGAAAATGGCCTTTAACACAGACAGTTCCAGGAATTTCTTTCTAATCTTGACTCTGTGTATGGAAATATGCTTGTACCTGCTTTCAGATGTTCAGTTCTTATGTGGTACCAACTGCCTGTTAGCAAAGAAGCTGAATGTCTCAGTTAATACAAATGTTTTAAACATGAATCATATAAAGAAACTGGACAAATGGACAGTGTACCTGGATTAGGTAGTCCTTATGGGGACAATTTTCTAAACAGCCCATTTCAGACTTTGTCCAGATTTTCAAAGGTCTTGTGTGCTCTTTCTTTTACAAGTGCTCGAGTACCAGTGAATCATAGATTTTTCACCTGTTTTTAGTGCAGGCTGAAATTGGCTGGAAAATATCATGTGTACATTTGAAAATGCAATGTACAGTACATACTTTATTTTCTATTCCCACCCAAAATGCACCCTAAGAGCACCTCCCCTATCCTGGATAAACATATTCTCTGTGCCTTCTTTTAGCCAGGTTAAAGGTGGGAAGTTTTCAGCCAGTCTTTTTACTCAGGTGAATCAGCATTTACCCAGATAAATGGATGCTGAAATTGTCCTTTTTCTGCCAACATCATTATTTTTTTGCTCAAATGATATTCTCCGGGAACAAGCAGGAAGTCAGTCCTCACATATGGGTGATGTCGAAGCCAACGGAGCCAGCGCAGAGCAAATCCCCAGCTTTCAAAGAAAGCCTTTGGGAGTTGCCACCACTCATGCATGGTCCCCTTCCTGCCCATAGGTGCCATCCTGCTCGGTATCCTTTTTTTCCTCAGAGCACATCAGACGTAGTCTGTTCCTGTCCCAGAAAAAGATGTTTTTTGTGCCTTTTGGCTGTCTCCAGTTTTGCGCCGGTACCCTTTCCCGCCCGGCCTCGGTATCGGGCCGGTTCCTCTATTTTTCTATTTTCTTTTCTCTTGGGCGTCTTCGCGCCCTTTTTTCCTCACTGGCCCTAAGGGTCTTCGACCTTGCTGGGGTTCTTTTTCCTGCCATGACTACCAGTGGGTTTGTATAGTGCGATCGGTGCGGGAAGATCATGTCCCTCACCAATACGCATGACTGCAGCCTCCGGTGCCTCAGCCATGCGCTAGCGGTCTGTGGCCTGTGCAAAAAGATGTCCTTGAAGACCTTGAGGAGCCGCCAGCAGCAGCATGAAAATTTTTTTCCTGATTCCCCCATGCCTCCGAGAGCCAGGACCTCGTCGGCGGCCTCCACACATCATCGGGGGTCCTCAGAGAGGGGATCTCCCTCGAGGGAACCGAAAAGAAGGAAGAAATCCTCCAAGGTGGCGTCTCTGGATGGCTCTGAATGGCTGGGTTCCTCGCGGGGTCGGTCGCGGAGCGCCCACCCGAGGCATTATAGAAGGAGTGCCCAGCCAAGATACCTCGAAAGGACCCGGTCGTGGATCGGCCTTGGCAAGTACATACTGTCCTAATCGAGGACTCCCCTCTGGGGGAATTGGCTTCGGGTCCAAGCACGTCGGTGCTCGAGCCGAGGGCTGTGGAGCCTCCGGAACTGATGTCCAGGATGGCGTCCTTGGAACGCAGTGTCACTGCCTTCTTGAAGCAGCAGTGGGCGTTGATATCCAGCACGCTTGGTTCCTCTGCCACAACCACCGGGTGTTCGACGTCGAAGTCGACCCCGGAGGCCGAGCCGATCCATGAGGCCTTGCGAGCCCGAGTCGATCCTCTGCCGAGGTCCCGCTTGGCCTCCCGCTCATCGGGACCAAGGTTGTCACCGCCGTGCCTGTGGGCATCGGGGCAGATGGCGCCGGGCCCCTTGAAGCCCGAAGAGCTCCATGAGTCTTCCTCGGAGGCCTCTGCTTCGGAGACCGAGGACGAAGAGTCCCCGGACACTTGTTGTCATTGAGATATCCTGTCCAATCCCCTGGTATATGAACCTCAGAGAAGGTCCCCACCGGAGGACATGGGGTTTCGAGACTCTGTTCGGAATATGTCCAAGGCCTTGGCTTTCCCAACAGTCTAAGGAGGATCCTCAAGCCGACGAGCTCAAGATCCTCCAGTATGAGGCACCCCTCAGGAGACCCTCACGGTGCCCATTCCTCCTATCCTGGAACGCCTTATGCTCCGCATTTGGGAGACGCCAGTGTCGACGCCGGTGATCAGCAAGCAGCTTGACTCAATGTATCGGGTCTGCCGGAGCTCTGGGTTTCAAAAGTCACAACTGCCGCACAACTCCATGGTTGTGGAGTCGGACATGCATTGATTGAAGAATCAGAAGACGCACTCCTCAGTGCCCCCCCCCCCCCGCCCGGCATGGAGGCCTGCATCTTGGATGCCCTCGGCAGGAAATTTATCAGGGCGCGATGCCGAATTGTCTGATCTAGGCCTACCAGCTGTACATGGGCATGTACCTGAGAGACCTGGCGAAAGGAGCTCACCGGGTTCTCACCTGGTCTCTCCGAGGAGCCTTTGCAGCGCTTCAAAGGCCTGTCCAAAGCTGTCGGTGATTGCTCCAAGTTCATGTCTCAGGTGGCCTATGACAGTTCGAGTCAGTTTCCTGGGTAGCTGCAGTTGGCATCAATGCACACCGCCAAGCTTGGCTACAGTTGTCAGACCTCGAACAATGGGTGCAGGACAAGATGGTCGATATCCCATGTCAGAGGGAGAACCTCTTCGGCAAACCCATGACCGACAAGGCTGCCGAGCTGGAGACTGAGTCCATGACGAAGACTAGGATCTCTAAGAAGACCTCTGCCCCTTCTCGAAAGAAGGGCTCGGGTAAAAAGTCCTTTTACTCGAGGAAGTCCACTGCTTACCGAAACCAATCCCCCCCCCCCTACCAGGCCTCCCTGGCTCCCCAGCAGGGGCAGCAGGCCAAGGGACAGGGGCATGGCCCACATAAGCAGAAGGCTCCCATGCCCCCCCAGGCTCCAGCTTCGGCCCAGCCTGGAGGGAGGTTTTTGACTCCTACAGCAAAGCCCCTCTCCCAACTGGAGCTTGGCAGCCCACAGAAGGTCGGCTCACCCTGTATGCCCACAGGTGAGGAGCTATCACATAAGAACATAAGATATGCCATACTGGGTCAGACCAAGGTCCATCAAGCCCAGTATTCTGTTTCCAACAGTGGCCAATCTAGGTCATAGGTACTTAGCAGTTTCCCCAAGGGACACAGGTTCCACAATGCTTGTATTGGTTCAAGCATTGATATCCTGGGTCCCTTCTTAATAATGGTTTATGGACCTTTCCTCCAGGAACTTGTCCAAACCTTTTTTAAACCCAGCTACACTTTTTTCACCACCGACTCCTGGGCATTACATGTGATCAGGGAGGGTTATCTCCTCCATCTAGCCAGAGTGCCTCCACACTATTTTCCCGGAGAGCCTATCAAGTCTCCCCTTCACCGGGACCTTCTTCTGAAGGAGTTGGCAGGTCTTCTCGAGGAACCGGTGGAACCGGTGCCCCACCACCTCAAGGGCAAGGGGTTCTACTCCAGGTACTTCCTTGTGCCAAAGAGGACAGGAGGCCTAAGGCCCATCCTCGATCTGCGCAACCTCAACAAATTCCTGGTGAGAGAGAGGTTCAAGATGCTCTCCCTTGGAACATTGCTGCCTTACCTCCGCCAGGGAGACTGGCTATGCTCCTTAGATTTAAAGGATGTGTTTGCACACATCCTAATCCACCCAAGCCACAGGCAATACCTACGCTTTGTGGTAGGGGGCAATCATTTCCAATACAGGGTGCTTCCCTTCGGCCTTGCCTCAGCCCCCAGGGTATTCACAAAGTGCCTGGTGGTGGTCGCCGCCTTTCTCAAGCTTCAGGGGATCTTTGTCTTCTCCTTTCTCAATGACTGGCTCATCAGGGGCACTACATCCCCCGAGGTGCAGCAGGCCATGGCACGCACCACCCAGGTCCTTCAGCACTTGGGTTTTGTTATGAACTACCCCAGGTCCAGCCTTTGCCCAGCACAAGAGCTGGAATTCATTGGGGGCAAGGATCAACACCCTTCAGTCGAAGGCCTTCCTGCCTGCAGACAGGGCAGGCAGGCTTATGGCGCTAGCCAAAGACATACAGCATCGTCCCTCAGTGCTAACAAGGCATATGCTGCGCCTCCTCGGGCACATGGCCTTCACGGTCCCTGTCACTCCAGATGCCCGCCTCCACATGCAAACGGTGCAGTGTTGCCTCAGGGACCAGTGGTCCCAGGTCACTGGACGTCTCCAGGACAGAGTCAGAGTGACCAGGCGCCTAGTGCAGTCTTGACCTGGTGGCTCTCGTCCCATCACTTGGAGGCAGGGATGCCCTTCCAGGCCCCTCACCACTCGAGAGTCCTCACCACAGATGCCTCCCTGCTGGGCTGGGGAGCCCATTGCCAGGGATACAACACCCAGGGCATTTGGTCCCCAGATGAGAGTGCTCAGCAGATCAATCTGTTGGAACTGCATGCAATCCATCTCGCCCTGAAGGTTTCGGCAGTGCCTGGGCCACGGGTCTGTCCTGGCCCAGACGGACAACCAGGTTGCCATGTTCTATGTGAACAAACAGGGAGGCACAGGGTCCTGTGCCCTCTGTCAGGAAGTCCTGGATCTGTGCTCTTACGCAGTCCGGCAGGGCATTCTCCTCAAGGCGGTGTACCTGACGGGCCAGGACAATTGGCTGGCCGACAGACTCAGCAGGATACTCCAGCCGCACGAGTGGCAGCTGGACCCAGAAGTGGCCTGCGGGCTTTTCCAAACCTGGGGGAAACCGGTGATGGACCTGTTTTCCTGCCCAGACAATCACCAGCTGCCCCGCTTCTGCTCAAGGCAGCCAAACCCTGCCAGGGTGGCTGCCGATGCTTTTCTAGTCTCATGGTCGGTGAGTCTTCTGTATGCCTTCCCTCTGACACCTCTGATCGCCAAGACTCTGTTCAAGATTCTTCGCGACAGAGCTTCAGTCATCCTGATAGCCCCACGGTGGCCCCGGCAACCATGGTTTCCACTCCTCCTGCAGCTAGTGGTGGAGGCCCCCATCCCCTTGGGGTCAGCTCCTTTCCCAGTAGGGGGCTCTCTTCTGCATCCCAACCTCAGCTCCCTTTCGCTGACAGTGTGGCTGCTAAGAAGGTGACACTAGCCCCACTCCTCTTTCCGAGGGACGTGGAGGATGTTTTGCTGGCTTCACGCAGAGAACATGAGATATGCCATACTGGGTCAGACCAAGGTTCATCAAGCCCAGTATCCTGTTTCCAACAGGGGCCAATCTAGGTCATAAGTACCTAGCAGTTTCCCCAAAAGACACAGGTTCCTCAATGTTTGTATTGGGTCAAGCAGTGATATCCTGTGTCCCTTTTAATAATGGTTTATGGACCTTTCCTCTAGGAACTTGTCCAAACCTTTTTAAACCCAGCTACACTAACAGCTTTTACTACATCCTCCAGTAATAAATTCCAGAGTTTGATTACACGTTGAGTGAAAAAATATTTTCTCTTATTAGTCTTAAATAGTTTACCCTGTAGCTTCATTGCATGTCCCCTAGTCGTTCTATATTTTGATGATGTAAACAATCGATCTACGTTTACCCGTTCCACTTCATTCATTAATTTATAGACCTCTACATTATCTCCCCTCAGCTGTCTCTCTTCCAGGTTGAAGACTCCTAACCTTTTTAGCCTCTCTTCATAGGGGTATCCTTCTATCCCCTTTACCATTTTGGTGGCTCTTCTCTGTACCTTTTCTAATGCTATATCCTTTTTTAAGATACAGCAACCAGAATTGTACATAATACTCAAGGTGCGGTTGCACCATGGAACGATACAGAGGCATTATTATAATCTTTGTTTTATTTTCCATTCCTTTCCTTCTTGGCTGCCGCTGCACACTGGGCGGAGGGTTTTAACATATTAGAGTGTCTACCAAATGGGCTTACGCTTTTAAGTGACACAGGTTTGCACTTTGGTGCGCTGAGCGGGGGGGGGGGGGGGTCGATCCCTTTTTTTGGCTGGTGGTTATGGCGTTACAATACCTTCTCCGCCTCTCCAGGATGGGGCTCAAGCCCAAACCTGTCAGAGTGCATCTCAGTGCCCTAGCGACGAACCACCACCAGGTGGACGGGAAACCCCTCTCAGTTCATCCAGTGGTGTCCCATTTCCTAAAGGGCCTACTCCTGTCTAAGCCCCTGGTCCACCCTCCGGCGACATGTGGTGTTGGGTCAGCTCACCCTGCCGTCCTTCAAATCTATGGCTACATGTCACCTTTGTTATCTCTCCTGGAAGGTGGTTTTCCTGGTCGCGCTCACTTCCACCCGAAGGGTGAGTGAGCTTCAGGCCCTCATGGTGGAGAAGCCTTATACCAGGTTCTACAAGAATAGGGTGGTGCTTCGCACACACCCCAAGTTCCTTCCGAAGGTGGTGTCCTCGTTCTACCTCACCCAGGAGGTGGTCCTCCCTACCTTCTTTCCCAGACCGCACGCCAGTCGGGCGGAGGTGGTCCTCCATACCTTGAACTGTAAGAGGGCCCTGTTCTCCTACATGCAGCGTACTCAAGGCCACTGGAAAGCCTCTAAGCTTTTCATTTCCTACGACCCCAGTAAGCTGGGGGAGGCGGTGACCAAGCGTACGCTGTTCAAATGGGTGGCAGAATGTTTTGCCCAGGCTTATGAGGAAACGAGGCTTCCGCTGGAAGGCCGTGTCATGGCTCACAGGGTCAGGGCCATAGCAGCATCAGTGTCTCACCTGCGCTCTGTTCCTCTGGCAGACATCTGCCAGGCCGCCACCTGGTCTTCAGTTCATACCTTCGCAGCTCATTATTGCCTGGATAGGGAGTCCTGATGGGACAGTGTCTTTGGCCAGGCTGTACTCAATGACCTTTTCGGGGTCTAGGCAACTCATACCCTCTGACCCTTCTGTGTTCAGGCTACCAGAGTGCTACTTTCCTTGTACGCAGGTCCTATTTCATTGCGGCTACTTGTGGCTCTCGTTGAGGGAGCTATTTTTGTGCTACTGGTTCACGGTAGCCTGTAGCTGGGGAGTCCCATATGTGAGGACTGACTTCCTGCTTGTTCCCGGAGAAAGCATAGTTTCTCTGGGAACAAGCAGGAAGTCAGTCCTCACATATAGGTGACGTTGACGCCGACGGAGCCCGAGCGGAGCAAATCCCCAGCTTTCAAAGAAAGCCTTTGGGAGTTGCTGCCATGCATGCATGGTCCCCTTCCCGCCCAAGGGTGCCATCTTTCTCAGTCTCCTTTTTCCACGGAGCCCATCAGATGATTGTCCCTCGCGTCCCAGAAAAAGTGATTTTATTCTGTGCCTTTTGGCGACCGGTCGACACTGGTATCCTTCCCGCATCCGACTTCGGTATTGGGTCGGTGCTGCTTTTTCTTAGTTTTTTTACCTTGCGCGTCTTCGTGCCTTTTTTCCCACTTTTCCTCGCTGGCTGGTAAGGTGTTCAATCTAGCCTGGGTCCTTTTTCCCTCGATGGCCACCAGCGGGTTTAAAAAATGTGATCGGTGCGGGAAAATAATGTCCCTCACTGATACACACGACTGCTGTCTCTGGTGCCTTGGTCCGGATCATGACCCGGCGGTCTGTCCTGTATGCAAGAAAATGTCGTCCAAGGCCTTGCAGAGCCGCCAGCAGCAGCACAACAAGATTTTTCTGCAATCCCCCATGCCTTCGAGAGCCAGAACCTCATCTGAAGCCTCGATGTCTCAGGGGGATTACTCTGAGCCCAAGCGTCATCTGGGCTCCTCAGAAAATCGGTCTCCCTCACGGGAGCACAAGAGGAAGAAGTTCTCGAAGGCGGCATCTCTGGTTGGCTCCGAACGACCAGGTTCCTCGCGGGATCGATCGCTGAGCCCCGAGCATCGGCCGGGATCGTTGGAGAAGGAGCGCCCGGCCAAAGTCCCTCGATGAGAACCAAACCAGCCAAGGCAAGTACCGACTGTTCTGTTCGTGGACTCCCCTCTGGGGAAACCGGCGTCGGGTCTGACCATGTCGGCCTCCAAGCTGGTAGCTGTGGAGCCTCTGGAACTTGTGTCCAGGATGGCGGCCTTGGAGCGCAGTTTTACTGCCTTCATCGAGCAGCAGAGGGTGCTGATGTCTGGCATATCCGGCTCCTCCGCCCCGACCACCGGGCCCTCAACGACCAAGTCGACACCGGAGGCCGAGCCAATCCTCGAGACCTTTCGGACTCGAGTCGATCTTCAGCCGAGGTCACTCTTGGCCTCCCATTCGGGACCGAGGTCATCACCTCCGAGTCAATCAGCATCAAGGCAGATGGTGCCCGGATTCTCGATGCCCTGGGAGCCCCTCGAGTCCTCCTCGAAGGCCTCGGCCTGGGAGATGGAGGACGAAGAGTCCCTGGATACCCGGAGGCATCGGGACGTTCCCTCTGATTCCCCCGTGTCTGAACCTTGGAGAAGGTCCCCACCGGAGGATATGGGTTTCCTGGACTTCGTGCGGTATATGTCCAAGGCGTTGGCTTTCCCCACGGAGTCCGGGGAGGAGCCTCGAGCCGACAAGCTCGAGATCCTCCAGTATGAGGCTCCTCCTCGGGAGACCCTCATGGCACCCATTCCTCTGATCCTGAAACGACTCATGCTCCGCATGTGGGAGACACCGGCATTGGCGCCGGTGATCAGCAGACGGATCGACTCAATGTATCGAGTTCGCCGGAGCCCTGGATTCCATAAATCACAGCTGCTGCACAATTTTATGGTTGTGCAATCGGCCATGCGTTGGCTTAAGAGCCAGAAGACACATTCCTCGGTGCTCCCCGGCAGGGAGGCCCACAACTTGGATGCCCTCGGCAGAAAGTGTTTCCAGGACGCGATGCTGAATTGTCAAGTCCAGGCATTCCAGTTGTACATGGGCATGTACCTGAGAGACCTGACAAAGGAACTCGCCAGGTTCTTGGCTGGTCTCTCCGAGGAACCCTTGCAGCGCTTCAAGGGCCTGTCCAAAGCTGTCCGTGAATGCTCCAAGTTTATGTCTCGGTTGGCCTATGACAGGTTTGAGTCGGCGGCTCGAGTGGCCACGGTGGGCATCAGTGTGCGCTGCCAGGCTTGGCTGCAGTAGTCTGACCTCGAGCAGTGGGTTCAGGACAAGTTGGTCGATGTCCCATGCCAAGGGGAGAACCTCTTCGGTAAACCCATGACCGACAAGGCCACAGAGCTGGAGACCGAGTTCATGATGAGGACACGGCTCTTTAAGAAGACTCCTGCCCGTCCTTGTAAGAAGGGCTCGGGTAAAAAGCCCTTTTATCCGAGGAAGGGAACTGTTTACTGAAACTACCCCCCTTACCAGGCCTCCCCGGCTCCCCCACAGGGGCAGCAGGCCAAGGGACAGAGGCATGGCCCGTGTAAACAGAAAGCCCCCAGGCTCCAGCTCTGGCCCAGCCTGGTGGGGGTTTTTGACTCCATCAGCATGGCCCCTCTCCCAGCAGGCACAGTGGCGCAGCCCACAGGGGGTCGGCTAGTCTTGTATGCCCACAGGTGGCGGACCATCACCACCAATTCCTGGGCATTGCAAGTGGTCAGGGAGGGATACCTTTTCCATCTGGCCCAAGTACCTCCATGCTACTTCCCGGGAGAGCCTTCAAGGTCTCCCCTTCACTGGGACCTTCTTATGAAGGAATTGGCAGGTCTTCTCGAGGACCATGTGGTGGAACCGGTGCTCCACCACCTCATGGGCAAGGGGTTCTACTCCAGGTATCTCCTCGTCCCAAAGAGGACAGGGGGCCAGAGGCCCATCCTCAACCTGCGCAACCTCAACAAATTTCTGGTGAGGGAGAAGTTCAGGATGCTCTCCCTTGGAATATTGCTGCCCTACCTCCGCCAGGGAGACTGGCTGTGCTCCTTAGACCTAAAGGATGCTTACACACACATCCTCATCCACCCAAGCCACAGGCAATACTTGCGCTTTGTGGTGGGGGACAGCCATTGCCAGTACAGAGTGCTTCCCTTTGGCCTTGCTTCGGCCCCCAGGGTGTTCACAAAGTGCCTGGCGGTGGTCGCCGCCTTCCTCAGGCTTCAAGGGATTTTCCCCTATCTCGATGACTGGCTCATCAGGGGCACGTCGGCTGTAGAGGTGCAGCAGGCCACAGCCCGCACCATCCAAGTCCTGCAGGACTTGGGGTTTGTAATCAACTACGCCAAGTCCAGTCTCTGTCCATCTCAGGAGTTAGACTTCATTGGGGCAAGGCTCAATACCCTGCAGTCAAAGGCCTTCCTGCCCACAGACAGAGCAGACAGGCTTATAGCCCTTGCAGGAACGTGCGCCGCAACTCCTCAGTGTCAGTGAGGCAGCTGCTGCGCCTCCTCGGGCACATGGCCTCCACGGTCCATGTCACTTCATATGCCTGCCTCCTCATGCAGACTGTGCAGTGATGCCTCAGAGACCAATGGTCCCAGGCCACTGGACACCTCCAGGACAGGATCAAGGTGACCAGACGTCTGGTTCAGTCCCTGACCTGGTGGCTCTCGCCCCAGCATTTGAGGGCAGGTATGCCTTTTCATGCCCTTCCCCATTCAAGGGTCCTCACCTCAGATGCCTCCTTGCTGGGCTGGGGGGCCCATTGTCAGGGGTTCCGCGCACAAGGAGTGTGGTCCCCGGAGGAGAGTGCCCAACAGATCAGCTTGCTGGAGCTCTGGGCCATCTGCCTCGCCCTGAGGGTTTTCAGGCAGGATCTGGTTCACAGGTCAGTCCTGGTTCAAATGGACAACCAGGTGGCTATGTTCTACGTGAACAAACAGGGGGGCACGAGATCACGCACCCTCTGTCAGGAGGCCCTGGACCTGTGCTCTTTTGCAACCCGACATGGGATTTTCCTCAAGGCCATTTACCTGCCGGGCCAAGACAATTGGCTGGCCGACAGGCTCAGCAGAATCCTCCAGCCGCATGAGTAGCAGCTGGACCAGGCGGTGGTCAATAGGCTTTTCCAGGCCTGGGGGGAACCGGTGATGGACTTATTCGCGAGTCCAGACAATCACCAGCTTCCCCATTTCTGCTTGAGGCAGTCGTATCCATCCAGGTTGGCCGCCGATGCCTTCCTAATCTCAGGGGCCTTCTGTATGCTTTTCCCATGACACCTTTTATCGCACAGACTCTATTCAAGATCCTTTGAGACAGAGCTGTTGTTTTTCTCATAGCCCTACGGTGGCCCCAGCAGCCGTGGTTCCTGCTTCTCCTACAGCTAGTGGTGGAGACCCCCATTTCCCTTGGGTCGTCTCCACGTCTCCTCTCCCAGGAGGGAGCTCTCTGTTGTATCCCAACCTCAGCTCCCTTTCGCTGGCGGCGTGGCTGCTGAGAAGGTGACTCTCGCCCCACTCCTCCTTCCGAAGGATTTGGAGGAGGTCTTGCTGGCTTCATGTAGACCATCTACTAGAAGGATGTACGCCTTTAAGTGGCGCAGATTTGCTGTCTGTTGTGCTGGGCAAAAGGTGGACCCCTTTTTTTGCCCAGTAGTGGTGGTATTGAAGTATCTTCTCCACCTTTCCGAGTTGGGCCTTAAATCCAATTCCAACAGAGTGCACCTCATCCAGTGGTATCATGGTTTCTAAGGGACCTGCTCCAGTTGAAACCCCCGGTCTGTCCTCCAGCAACTGAATGGGACCTTAATGTAGTGCTGGGGCAGCTTACCCATCCGTCCTTTGAGCCAGTGGCCATGTGCCATCTTCGCTATCTCTCCTGGAAAGTGGTATTCTTGGTTGCGCTCACTTCTGCCCAGAGAGTGAGTGAAGTGCAGGCTCTCATGGTGGAGAGGCCTTATACCAGGTTCTACAAGAATAGGGTGGTGCTTCGCACACATCCCAAATTCCTTCCGAAAGTGGTCTCTTCATTTCACCTTAATTAGGAGGTGGTTCTTCCTACCTTCTTTCCTAGGCCGCATGCCAGTCAGGCAGAGTCGGTCCTCCATACCCTGGATTGTAGGAGGGCCCTGTCCTCCTACATCCAGCATACGCAATCTCACCGCAAAGCTTTTTGTTTCTTATGACCCCAGTAGACTGGGGAAGGCAGTGACAAAGCATACGTTGTCCACTTGGGTGGCGGACTGTATTGCCCGGACTTATGAGGCAGTGGGGCTTCCACTGAAGTACCGTGTTATGGCTCATAAGGTCAGGGCCATGGTGGCATCAGTGACTCACCTCCGCTCTGTCCCATTGGCGGACATCTGCTGGGCCGCCACCTGGTCTTCGGATCAGACCTTCGCAGCTCATTACTGCCTATATAGGTAGTCCCAACAGGACAGTGCCTTTGACCAGGCTGTGCTCCGTAACCTGTATGAGGTCTAGGCAACTCCTGCCCTCCGACCCCTCTGTGTTCAGGCTACCGGAGTGCTACTTTCCTGGTTAGGGTTTCATTGTGGTTGCTTGCGGCTCTCAAAGAGGGAGCCTTTTTTGGGCTATAGATTTCAGGTACCTTGTAGCTGGGGAGTCCCATATGTGAGGACGGACTTCCTACTTGTTCCCAGAGAAAGCGTAGTTACTCACCTGTAACAGGTGTTCTCCGGGGACAGCAGGACTCAGTCCTCATAACTCTCCCTCCTCCCCTTGGAGTTGCAGTCCAATTATTTTTGTTTCTCTCATTACTTTGCCATCTTTTTAGCTATGTCATTTCACTGAGCAAGATGGCACCCTTGGGCGGGAAGGGGACCACGCATGCGTGGTAGCAACTCCCAAAGGCTTTTTTTGAAAGCTGGGGATTTGCTCCACGCAGGCTCCATCGGCGTCGATGTCACTTATATGTGAGGCCTTATTCCTGCTGTCCCCTGGAGAACACCTGTTACAGGTGAGTAACTACGCTTACTCACCTGTAACAGGTGTTCTCGGGGGAAAGCAGGAATCAGTCCTCACAACCCTCCCTCCTCCCCTTTGAGTTGCAATCCTATTATCTTTTTTTGTTTTGCCGTCTTTAGCTATGTCATTTGACTGAGCAAGATGGCACCTTTGGACGGGAAGGGGACTACGCATGTGTGGTGGCAACTCCCAAAGGCTTTCTTTGAAAGCTGGGGATTTGCTCTGCGAGGGCTCTGTCGGCGTCAGCATCGACGTCACCCATATGTGCCCGGAGAACACCTGTTACAGGTGAATAACTACGCTTTTCCTACAAATCACTTGTTCCTAATACGGATAACACAGGTACACTAAAAAATTTTTTTTTTAAACTGCCTCTAATGTTTCGATTGATTTTTACGTTTTTTGGTGCGCTGAATCCAAATCTGGTAACCAATTTGCTCCATCACGTACAGATTTTTTGCTACATTGGGTTAGCAGTTTGAGGTGAACGTTTCAGATTGAGTGCGATTGAGATAAAAGTTTCTTGGATGAATTCTTTATACTAATTGTTTAGTAGTTATTCAAATAAGAATAAAGAAAATTGTAACAAGGCAGCACATAAGAATAGAGTAATGTCAACAAAACACACTGTGATGGTAGCAAAATTGTCTGCACTTAAAACAGCCACATACATGTGCACAAACATTGAGCATATAAGAGCGAGGTTAGACACAAAGCAAAGCAAAGAAATGTGCAAAAAATGTTGTAGAGGTATGTATGTAAGAATAGAAAACGCAAACCGCACCATTGCAATACATGAAGACAAACACCCGATGGTGTGAAAATAAAATTCTAATAAATGAGATCCGACACTGTGGTAATAACTAGCAAATTTTTATTTCAAAGTTTAGTAAAAACACGATATTTGTCAACACAGTTTAGATTTTAAAGTCATTCTTGGGTCAATCAATCTCCTGGTGGGCCCGTTTCTTCTTCCCCCGAATGCTTCTCTTGTTGCGCTGCTTGGCGTATTTTTCATCTGGGGTTTCCCGCAGCAGCAACCAGCAGAAATCAGCCATCATAGTGGTGTTCCATCTTTCTTGGTACCTTCTCTCTGCGTCCTTGATGTCCTGGTGAAACCTTTCACCTTGTTCTTCACTGTACGCCCCCAAGTTTTCGGGAAAGTAGTTCACATGGGAGTGCAAGAAATGGACTTTCAGGCTCATGTTACAGCCTTGTTCTTTGAAGGCATTGAGCATCCTGGCAACAATATCCTTATAGTTCTCATCCCGCCTGTTCCCCAAGAATTTGAGAACAACATCCTTGAAGGAATCCCAGGCTTCTTTTTCCTTCTCAGACATCGTTTCAGCGAATGCTCCATCTGAAATGAGTTTCCTTATATCAGGGCCAACAAACACTCCTTCCTTTAGCTTTGCTTCAGAAAGTCGGGGGAACTTTGAGCAAAGGTACCGAAAGCACTCACCATCTTTTGGAAGGGACTTGATGAATTGCTTAATGAGACCCAACTTAATGTGGAGAGGTGGTAATAGAATTTTATCACGAGGTACCAAGCTCTCATGAAGAACATTTTTCTCACCGGGTCTCAAATACTCACGAATTGGCCAGTCTTTTTTCCCCCAGTGTAGGTCGCGGGCCCGGCTATCCCACAAGCAAAGGAAGCAGGGATATTTGGTGAAACCGGATTGCTGCCCTAATAGCATGGATAGAATTTTAAAGTCTCCACAAATCATCCACTTATGCTCATCATAACGAATCTTCTGAAGAATCAGGGCCAAATTCTCGTATTTTTCTTGGAGAATAACAGAGTGAGCAATAGGAACTGAAGCAAATGTGTTGCCATTATGAAGAAGAACACCTTTTATGCTGTCTTTTGACGAATCAATGAACAGCCGCCATTCAGCAGGATCATACTTGAGTTTAAACTTTTCCATCACTCCGTATATATTGTTGCAAAATACCAAATCTTCCTCTTTGCTGAAATACTTCAAAAATTGTGTCTCGCGGTTGCGGTACCAATAAAAAGTTGTTCCTGGTGACAATAGATTTTTCTGTTTAAGCCGAGAACCTAGCAGTTGGGCAGCATCTTTTGGGAGTCCTAAATCCCGGACTAAATCATTCAATTCAGCTTGAGAGAAAAGTTCAGGTTTCGGATCTGGTTCAGTTTCAAACTCGGAAGTACTGGACTCATCGGGAAAAGCCATCTGATGAGTCTCATCATGATCAGAACCGTCCACACAAATATGATCCAAAGATTTTGGTGGTTCAGGCACAGGTACTTCGTTGCTATGAGGCATAGGCCTAATTGCTGAGGAAAGGTTGGGGTAACTTATTACGTTCTTATTTTTTAAGTTGTATCCCTTCACAATGCAAGAGCAAAAATAGCAGTCACTGCTGTGGTCTCTTTGTTCACGCCACATCATAGGTATTCCGAAACGAAATGCTTGTTTTTTACCTTTCATCCATAAGCGTAGATCTTCCTCACATGTCTTGCACACTTTGTGAGGAGCCCATGGTTTGTCTTGATCGCCTAACTTCAAACCGAAATAGGCGAAATATACTTTTTTAATAAATGCAGAAATGTTCCTCTGCCGCTTTTTCACGGTATATTCCCCACAAATAAAACAAAAACTGTCCGGAGAGTTGACGCAACCTCTGGCTCTGTGAGCCATCACAAATACACAGCACTGCAAACTACAACTGTAGTGAAGCACTTCGGAATAAAGCTGGATTACGACTGAGCAAACAAAAGGTAATAATGAACTTGCAAGAAACTGAAATTTGACAGGAACGTTCATGTCGCAACCACCGTGTTTGAGCGAGCGAACGAGGCGAGGCGAACAGGAAAGAACATGCGCCAGCGCGAGTACTGGATTTAGCCCCCCGCTTCCCAATTGTCCTGTTAATGTATAAAATGAATACAAAACACTCTAAAATATCATGAGGGAGTGTTTCTAGTTAGTTAACCATTACAACCTCTATTTTGGGCCAAGAAAATAAACTGCAGTCGGCTAAAAAGAAATGATGTGAACATTCCTTATATGGGTAAGAAATCTAATTTTGCAAGAAAACGTGACGTGATGGAACATTTTGGCTATTTTTCCTGGATTCAGCACCCCAAAATCTATAGGAATCAGTTGCAAAACTGGAGGCAGTTTTTTGGTAGTGTACCTGTGTAATTTATCATAGGGCACCTATGTGAGAAGTCCAGAAAGTCAGCTCTTTTAAGCCTTTTTTATAAAGTCTTTTTTATAAAGAATATAAGCACCTATGCGTCTAATTAAAATAAACACCCAGAACCATCTCCAATAATGTGCAATTGCCCACACACTAATTTATACCTGTTCTGAAAAAAGTATAAATATGTGTATGTATTTTATTCATATTCTTATGTATTTTATAAAATACATTCATGCTTCACAATTCCTCTTTCGTCCTACCCAAATTACACCCCCAGAAATGCCTATGTGGAGATCACATAAAAGTAGGCATGCTCTTTCTCTGTGCCTACTTTTAGGGGTATGTTTATTAAACCGGGTAACTGTTAATCCAGACTATGTGCAACTAGGTCCCATATTCAATGGGACCTAGTTGCAGATAGCTCGGGTTAACTATCAGTCTGGTTTAGTAAACATATTCCTTAAAACTTGTAGGTGATCACATACGGGTTGATGCAGAAAGACTAGTGTGCACCTTTGTGTGCAAATAATGCAACATATATGCACAAGTACCACTATGCCAAATGCAGAAAAGAGATTGAAAGGCGTGTAAACAGCAAAAAAAAAAGTATGTTCACACAGCAACACCAAGCATATTTAAATATGAAAATGAGCTGTGCATATTAAAATGAATGCTAATAAGGTGTACGCCTAATGCAGAGAAATGTGTAGAGGATTACATAACCAGGCGTAAAGTTCAGGAGCACCATTATCTCTATACACTACCTGGTCTGAGGTGACTTAAAAATCTTGTGCGTGTAGGGAAGGATTGTTTCAGGGTATGTACTAGTGTACCTTCGATGTAAAAATTTTCTACGAGTATCTTTCAGCATAGAAGCAAAAGTTTGGCATTCGAGAAGAAATGTCTTTTGGTTCTTATCCTTGTGTGTTCTTTGGACTCACTTATATCATTGTCCATTTACTGTTATGTCTCTGTTCTGATGTCATTAAAAATGTTTTTGGACAAAATGGTGTTGATGGGGTGAGTAACAAAAGAATCTGCACGTCCTATGAGAATAAAGTCAGCGTTTGACATGTATGAGCATGCGTTCTGGCCACTTATAGCGTGTCTGTTGTATGCGCATGTGTTGGCTTCCCTGCTTTTAACTTTATAGCAGCACAGCTCATTTACAGATATGCCCTTTGCTGCATACTGGTGCTGAAGTTTAGTGTTGTTGGAGCAGTACAAATACACGTACACAGCTAATAGCACACGACTTCAGCGCCGGCTTTTTGCATCAGCCTGATAGTTTGATAAAACCTCTTTTCTGTGTTTAAAATAAGCTTTTTATGTGAAAAAAAAGTGTTATGAAATTACCCCAAGGTGCTCTTCTCGAGTGCTAGTACTTAAGTTTATCCCTGAAAAATAATTAAAGCATTATGTATTATGGGGCTTGACAGTCTGCAAATCTTCCTTCATTACACACATCCCCATCTTCTTTAGGCCTTCCCTCCTTCACCCTATTTCTTGCTTCCAGTGCAATAATCATAACACATTTTTTTCATGCCAGATGCACAGTCTGTTGGAGCTGTTGAAAAAGGAGCAAAATATTTACAACATTGTCTTCCATGAACTCATCCGGCAAGTCAGCGTTGATTGTGTTGAGAGAGGAGAACTGTTGGCCAAACTCAGGTTAGCATCTTGAATACAAATGAGGCAGGATGATGGAGAAGAGAAAGGAATGAAAAAAAGCATTTAAGGGACATAGAATATCTTTTCTGTTAGATGTATCCTAGTATTCCTAAACCATCTACTTCCCTCTGGAACTATGAGCACTTTTACAGCTCTATATTTATGGAATATACTAAATCAAGATGTATGCATACACATATTTACATTTTACCTATTATGGAACCAAATCCTTAATGAAATTCGTTATCATGAGCGAAATAAAAATGTGGGTCTCCTTTTCACTTCACAGATGCACAGCATGCCACCTTTTGAAGAGCATAAGAGTTGGTAATAGGCAAATCAAGACTACAAATATCCTATCATCATCATACAGAGTTTTTTTCATTGTTTTATATGCTGGCAGCATTCAACCCTTTATCTTTCCTGTCACTTACACCTGTTTTCTCCTGTCTGTTTGCTTTCTTTGCCTGAATGTTTTTTCAATCACTTGAAGCTCAATCTGGACAGTACCAAGCCGCTCTCCTGTTTTTCTTCCCTCACTTTTTGTTGCTGCTTCAACTTAGACTTTTTTATTTTGTGCTCTTTCTTACTGGTAGAAATGTACAGATTGCTATTTAAAGATACGTTTTTGGATAGCAGTAGTTGCTATCTGGATAAGTAACCTATCTACCAATTTTCAGCCACACTATAAGGATAGTACCACTGAAAATTCTTACAGATAGTGCCGGGGCGGAGTGTGGGTGTTTCACCTGGTTATCCAGATAGGAGCAACATTCTGTCTGTTATCCAGATAACTTGAGGCCAGTGAAAATGTTGCCCTAAAATTATCCAGATAACTATCAAGATAGCAGACTATATACAGTATGCCACTATTTAGATAGCCACAATACTGATCACTCTACACAGATATTCTGCCCTGTTTACTCTCTGGATATTGGCACTGAATATCTGTATTTTAAGTGTTGCAGCTGCCATTTAAAAAAGCCGACTGTGGCATTGGAATATCAACCCAATAAATGTTATTTTTTATTTCCTTTGACATATTTCTGCAATAATGAAACTCTGTTTTTCTCTAGACTTGTTGCTGCAGTTCTTACTAACCTGCCGTTAGTCCCCTCTCGTTCCTCTTCAACTGTATTTCCAAGTCTATGCACATTATTTTCCTAAGAAAATGTGCCCGCATAAAGAGCAGTGAAAGTATGCATATAATTTCTCTTTGAAACTTGGTGCCAAATTTGAGGTAAAAAGCACTCCAGCAATTTGTCTCCATGCATACATTTTGATAGATTTACCCAAGATGCAAAACTAAGCATACATATTTGTGTTTATTCCTCCATTCAAATTCTATGTTGCCTGCTAACTTCCATTCCTTTTGGCCAGGTTCTCTCCAGTACCTCCCATCAGCACTGATTACCAACCCAGTGCAAGGCTTCCATTTATCTAAGGGGGGAGGGCATTTTCAAAGGCATTTACATGGTCAGTGCTGCTGAATATCCCCAGATGCCACTGCTACACACCCCGATGCCAAGCGGTCAGCATCAGGGCAGAGCAGAGGTGGCACCCGTCGCTAACCAGACAGCAGTGATATTGAGCCGCTGGCCAGTTAGCAAAAAGCAGCAAATGTCAGGCACAGGTATCTCTAGCCTAACTTTTGCCATGTTAGCTAACTGGACAGTGGCTAAATATCACCTCTCTCGATTAGCCTCTTGGCAATCCGCTGAACCTGGATATTCAATGCCTGGGCCGGACATGACCACAGCATTCAATATTCAGTTTTAACTTTCAGTGCTGGCGGCTAGCCGTGTTAGCAGCACTAGCCGCCAGCACTGAATATCCCTCCTGTAGTTTTTAAGGAAGACGGCATGGCTGTAAGTTCCAAAATGTGGTGTAGTAAATAGGGGCCCTAGTGCATAGATTCTTTAAAAAGAACTACTGTCCAGTCAGGGTTGGCTGGGGTATCCTTGGTAATCCCCTTTGCTTTGGGTTTGATAATATTTATTTAACATCTTTTAAATACAGTGGTTTCCGAGCATAGGCAATGTTACAATAGTCCAAACATAAGACCAGTGATATGAGTAAGGTGGTGAGGGCTGAGGTGGAAAGGAAAGAACGGATGGCTCTAATTTGGCATAGAGTAAAAAAGGAACATTTCACCTCAGAACTAATGTGATTGTGAAAAGTAAGAGTGCTATCCAGGATCATTCCAGGGTACTTTAAGGAAGGTATCAAGGAAATAGAGGTATCACGAAGAAATGGATTGCTAGACAGGGCAAAGGAAGAGCCAGTGAGCCAAGTAGCAGAGGTTTTTGAGGAATTAACATTAAGATGATTACATTTCACCCGGAGGGCCACCTGCGAAAGATAGTTTTTAAGAATGGTCAGATCATGAGCCGTTGGATGGGCATAGAAAAGCAATAATATGTCTGCATAATAATATGTGGAGACACCAAATTGCCAAATAAGAACAGTCAGTGGGGCAAGAACTGAACCCTGAGGAACACCACAAGTAAGGGGGAAAGTGGCAGATGCAGAAGAGGCGAAACTAGCAGAATACATGTGACCAAAGAGGAAGAATTGGAGCCACTGAAAAACAGTACCTGGGAGACCAGTAACTTGCAAACAAGAGAGAAGTATAGTGTGATTCACCAAGTCGAAAGCAGAGGACAGATCAAGTTAGACATCAAGAGAGATATTGCCTTTATTGATGGTTTCATGGGTTTCATTAAGAAAGGAAAGCAAAATGGTTTCTGTACTATGTCCAGTACAGAATCCTGATTGGCATGGATGAAGTGTGTTAGATTTTTCAAGGTGATTGGAGAGTTGTTCAAAAACTAGTCTTTGTAGAATCTTAGAGAGAAAGGGAAGATTAGAAACTGGATGGTAGTGAACCAGGGAAGCCATGTCTAAAGAGGAATTCTTCAAGAGAGGTCTCAAAATGGCAGTCTTCCAGCAGAGGGGGAGTCCTGGAAGCTAAACTATTATTAACAATAGAAAGGACCCGTGGAAGGAGGGTCAATGAACTGATAGAGATCTAGAAAGAGGGCATGGGGTCAGACGCGCATGTCGTTTTGTGAGAGGAGGCAAGAGATTTTGTAAGAGATGAGGCTAAATTCAGCCCATGTGCCCAGAAGGCCTCAGGGCAATTTCTCCAAATGGGTTAGTTTTGTGCATTTCATGACAGTCATATGGAGTATGATCTCAGTCTCTCAAATTTACTGCTAACGCTTGTCATAGTACTTGCATTGTGCCAAAGAGAGCTTCCTTCTGGAGTTCATAAGACATAACAGGTATGGATAATTTGTCAAGATGTTACTGGAAGTTCTTCTTTATCAGGCCTCTGGCTCTCTCAATATGATGGGAAATATTTCTGTATCTTTCTGCCACAATTTTTTACTGACTGCATTTCTTGGTACTTTAGGATCTTCTCCCTCTTCACGCGATTCACAGAATAACCACGTGTAACTGACACATTTATTATCAATATTGTTCTGGTATTTCTCCAGGACCAAGCAGGAAGTCAGTCCTCACATATGGGAGTCATCGGCGCCGATGAAGCCCCAGCGGAGCATTTCCCCAGCTTTCTATGAAAGCCTTTGGGAATGCAGGCATTCATGCACGGTTCCCTTCCCGCCTAAAGGTGCCATCTTATCTCAGTCTCTCTTTTTCCGAGAAGCCCACCGGACTGCGTCCTGTCATCCCAGATAAAAGTTTGATTTTTTCGGCGATTCTCGCTATTTTTTCTTCCCGGTTCGACGCCGGTTCCCCTCCCGCCGGGTTCGGTACACCGGTATCGAGCCCGATTCTTCTTTTTCGGTTTTTGCCCTTCGTGGCTGGCGTTCGCGCCCTTTTTTGATTTTTCCCTGGAAGGCCGGTCCTTTGACCTCACGGGGACTCTTTTTTCCTCGATGGCTTCCAGCAGTTTCAAGAAGTGTGATCAGTGTAAGAAGTTAATGTCTCTCACCGACACACACGACTGCTGCCTTCGGTGTCTCGGTCCTGATCACGACCCTAAGACGTGTGGACCATGTGGGAAGATGTCTTCCAAGGCACTGCGAAGTTGCCAGCAGCAGAAAGAAAGGCTTTTCTCGGACTCAGCCTCCGGCCGGGCCTGGACCTCGTCTGAGACCTCGACATCTCGGGATTCGGATCCCGAGCGCCGTTGAAGCTTCTCGGACAGGGGGTCCCCCGACCGGGAACACAAGAGGAAGAAGCAGCTCATGAGGGCGTCATCGGAGGAGGTCCCTGGCTCCTCAAGGGCCAGGTCTATGACCCCCGACCGTCGCCCCGGGCCCGTGAAACAAGAGAAGCCTGCCAAAGTTCCTCGCGTGGAGCCAGAGTCTGCTGGACACATAAGCCCTGTGGTCCTTGAGGACTCTCCTCCCAGAGAGCCGCCGGGGCCCGAGTCGATGGCTGCTGCTTCTCCCGAGCTGAGTCTCAGGATGACAGCCTTGGAGAGCAGACTGTCTGCCTTCATGGAGCAGCAGCGGGCACTGATGGCCAGCCTGTCTGGCGCATCTGCCCCAACCACCGGGGCATCGACATCAAAGTCGACCCCGGAGACCGAGCCGATACTCGAGTCCATGAAGGCTCGAAGTCGACCTCGGTCGCGGTCTCCCTCGGCCTCCCGTTCGGGACCGAGGGCGTCAGGGCGGGTGCTCCAGGGCCCCGTGGGGTCGGATCCTGACTCCTTGTCAGACGAGTCCGCCTGGGAGATGGAGGATGAAGAGTCCCCCGACACATTCAAGACTCGGTGCGTCCCGTCGGGCTCACCGCAGTCTGAGCCACGGAGTAGATCCCCTCCGGAGGACACCCGGTTCTCTGAGTTTGTCCGGGATATGGCCACCGCGTTGGCTATTCCGGCGGACCGCGAGGAAGAGCCTTGAGCTGAAGAGCTCGAGGCCCTACAGTACAACTCTCCTCCGAAGGAGGCCTTTACTGTCCCAGTTCCTCCGATGCTGGAACGGCTCCTCTTCCGTATGTGGGAGGCACCGGCCTCGGCGCCGGTTCTAAGCAAGCTGGTCGATTCGATTTATCGACTCCGGAAGAGCCCTGGCTTTCAAAAGGCGCAGCTACCACATCATTCCATGGTGGTGGAATCGGCCATGCATCGCCTGAACAGTCAGAAGATGCACTCTGTGGTGCCCCCTGGCAGGAGGGCCCGCAACCTGGATGGTGTTGGTAGAAAGTGCTTCCAGGGCTCAATGCTTGCTTGCCGTGTCCAGTCTTACCAGCTGTACATGGGCATGTACTTGCGAGACCTGGCCAAGGAGCTGGCCGGGTTCTCCGCTGGTCTCTCCGGGAAGCCCTTGCAGAGATTCAAGTCCTTGTCCTCGGGGATTCGGGACTGCTCGAAGTTCATGTCCCGTGCCGCCTATGATGGCTTCGAGGCTTCGGCCCGAGTTGCAGCAGCCGGCATCGCGGCTCGACCCCAGGCATGGCTGCAGTCATCGGACCTCGAGCCATGGGTTCAGGACAAGTTGGTCGATGTCCCTTGCCGAGGTGAGAACCTTTTTGGCAAGCCCATGGCCGAGAAGGCCGCACAGCTCGAGACTGAGCACCTTACACGGACAAGGCTGTCTAGAAAGACCTCTGCCCCTTCTCATAAGAAGAAGGCCTCGGGTAAGAAGCCCTTTTACCCGAGGAAGGGCACTGCCTACAAACAATACCCTCAGTATCAGGCTGCCCAAGCTGCCCCCCAGGGTCAGCAAGCCAAGGGGCAGGGTAATGGGCCCCGTAGGCAGAGGACCCCCAAGCCTCCGGCCTCTGCTCCCACTCAGCAGGGTGGGGGTTTTTGACTCCTTGAGCGTAGCCTCTCAATCCCTGCTCTCCCAACCCTGCATAGGAGGTCGCTTCGCCCTCTTTGCCCACCAGTGGCCCCACATCACTGGGGACAGTTGGGTGTTGATCATAGTCCACAGGGGCTATGCACTACATTTTCACCAACTGCCTCCTCCATACTTTCCAGGGGAGCCTCCCAGGCCTCCCCTGCACACAGATCTTCTCCTCCAGGAGCTCCAAGGTCTGTTGGTGGAGCCTGTGTCTCCCCACCTGCAAGGTCAAGGGTTCTACTCCAGGTATTTCCTAGTACCCAAAAGAACCGGTGGCCTTCGACCTATTCTGGACCTCAGGAACCTCAACAAGTTCCTGGAGAAAGAAAAGTTCAAGATGTTTACGTTTGGAACACTTCTGCCCTACCTCCAGCAGGGAGATTGGCTATGCTCCTTAGATCTAAAGGATGTGTACATTCACATCCTCATTCATCCAGACCACAGAAAGTACCTCAGGTTCATTGTGGGAGGAAACCATTATCAGTACAGAGTACTACCTTTTGGCCTGACCTCCGCTCCCAGGGTCTTTACCAAATGCCTGGCAGTGGTGGCAGCCCACCTGAGAAATCAAGGCATCTTTGTCTTTCCCTATCTGGACGACTGGCTCATCAGGGGTCAGATGTGCCAGGAGGCCCGACAGGCCACTCTCAGAACTATTGCTCTTCTTCAGAGCTTGGGATTTGTAATAAACCTCACAAAGTCCACTTTGCTCCCCTCCCAGAACTTGGAGTTCATAGGGGCAAGGCTAGACTCTGTCCTGGCAAAGGCATTCTTGCCAGCAAACAGAGCCCAAAGACTGATGGACTTGGCAAATCAGTTTCTCAGCGGGTCAGTGGTCTCCGCCTGACTCTGCCTGGCCACATGGCTTCGACAGTTCATGTAACCCACAATGCCAGGCTCCATATGCGGCCTGCACAATGGTGCCTCAGGCCACAGGCAGCCTCAGAGACAGAATAAAGGTGTCCAAACCATTTCTGGACTCCCTCCGCTGGTCGCTGCACCCACCCAATCTACTAAAAGGGGTACCCTTTCAGATTCCTGGGTACACAATGGTACTAACCACAGACGCCTCCCTGCAGGACTGGGGGCTCATTGTCTGAACAAGTGCACCCAGGGCCTGTGGTCTCCTTTGGAGGCGGCACAACAGATCAATCTCATAGAACTCAGGGCTATTCAATTAGCACTCAAAGCTTTCTCTCCTACCCTGGCTCATCAATCTGTCCTGGTTCAGACGGATAACCAAGTGGCAATGTTTTATGTGAACAAAAAGGGCGGGACTGGGTCCAGGCTCCTTTGTCAGGAGGCACAGGATCTTTGCTCATTTGCCCTCAAGCACAACATGCTCCTCAAGGCTGTGTACCTTCCAGGCCAGGAAAACCAGCTGGCCGACAGTTTGAGCAGGATTCTGCAGCCCCACGAGTGGCAGCTCCATCCTATGGTAGTTCAGAAGATTTTCCTGAAATGGGGACTTCCATCCATAGATCTGTTTGCCAGTCCACTGAACAAACAGCTGCCAAAGTTCTGTTCCATTGGTGTGTATTACTACAAATTATACAGGTCGTTCATTAGAGGGTAAAAGTTACCTACAAAATAATATATAAAATCCCTCCAAAAACCAAGTAAAAATGGCCTAGGTAGTTATGTAGAAGACAATCGTACTTTCAATACAAATGGAAACAACGGTCTCAGATTTAATAGCTAAATGCTCCCGGATAGATTTATACCGGAGAGTGCTGCTAAAATTACATCAACGACCGTGTACTTCAGTTTCCATATAGAACTCTTAAATATTCAAAAATGATTGAAATGTCCAAGGTGATTAAGAATCAACTGAAAAAAGAACGTAAAGAATGGTCAGATGAATTTGTTATGCAGTTGATTGTTAATCACCTTGGACATTTCAATCATTTTTGAATATTCAAGAGTTCTATATGGAAACTGAAGTACACGGTCGTTGATGTAATTTTAGCAGCACTCTCCGGTATAAATCTATCCGGGAGCGTTTAGCTATTAAATCTGAGACCGTTGTTTCTATTTGTATTGAAAGTACGATTGTCTTCTACACAACTACCTAGACCATTTTTACTTGGTTTTTGGAGGGATTTTATATATTATTTTGTAGGTAAAGTTCTGTTCCAGACAACTGCATCCTCTGTGACTAGCAGCAGATGCTTTTCTGATTCCCTGGTCTCAGGGCCTCCTGTATGCGTTTCCTCCCACGCCTTTGGTGGCCTGAACTCTGTTCAAGATTCTTCAGGAAAAAGCCTCAGTCCTGCTGGTGGCTCCCAGGTGGCTGAGACAGCCTTGGTTTCCACTTCTCCTTCAACTGTCGGTGGATCCCCCATTGCCTCTGGGGTTGCAACCCGACCTTCTCTCCCAGGATCAGGGTTCACTTCTGCACCCCAGTCTCAAAGCTCTCAATTTGATGGCCTGGAGGCTGCAAGGGTAGTTTTGGCTCCCTGGGCCTACCTCAGGAAGTTGAGGAGGTTGTTCTAGCCTCTAGGAAACAGTCCACTAGGAAAACCTATGCTCTCAAATGGAAAAGGTTTTCTGTGTGGTGTCAGCTACGTACAGAGGATCCTTTCTCCTGTACTGTGCCAGTAGTGCTTCAATATTTACTGCACTTGTCCAATCAGGGATTTAAGTCCAATTCTGTTCAGGTCCACCTCTCAGCTCTAGCAGCTCACCACTCACTGGTGGAAGGACATTCTCTGTCGGTTCACCCCATGGTGTCCCGATTCCTCAGGGGCTTGCTTTTGCTCAAGCCTCCAATCCGTCCTCCTCCTCCTGAGTGGGAGTTGAATGTTGTCTTGCAGCAGCTGACTCGCCCACCCTTTGAGTCGATGGCTACTTGCCCTCTACGCTTCCTGTCCTGGAAGACACTCTTCTTGATAGCCCTTACCTCGGCTAGGCGAGTGAGTGAGCTTCAGGCCATGGTCTGTGATAGGCCTTACACTCGCTTCTATAGGAACAGGGTAGTCCTTAGGACTCATCCAAAGTTCCTCCCTAAAGTTGTCTCCTCCTTCCACCTTAACCAAGAGGTGGTTCTTCCAACATTCTTCCCTAGGCCTCATGCAAGCCAGGCTGAAGCAGTTCTGCATACCCTGGACTGTAGGAGGGCCTTATCCTTCTACCTTGACCGTACGCAGGGGCATAGAAGGGCTACTCAGCTCTTTGTATCTTTTGACCCTAATAAGTTGGGGTTGGCTGTGTCCAAGCATACCTTGTCCATCTGGGTGGCTGACTGTATCACCTGGGCTTACAAGGCGGCTGACCTTCCTTTGCAGGGTCGGGTCACGGCCCACCGTGTCAGGGCAATGGCTGCCTCAGTGGCTCATCTCCGCTCTGTGCCCTTGGTAGACATCTGCAGGGCTGAAACTTGGTCTTCAAGCCAGACTTTTGCGGCTCATTACTGTCTGGAGAGGGAGTCCTGTAGGGACAGTGCTTTTGGCCAAGCAGTACTCCGGAATCTCTTTGAGGTTTAGGCAGCTCCTGCCTTCCTGCCCTCTGTTGGGCTACCGGTGGAGGTTGTGTCAGTGAAAAGCCTTTCTTTGATGCTGGGACTAGAGGGAGTTCTCTTGTTCAGCCTGGGTTCCTCGGTAGCCCAGAGCTAGGGAGTCACCCATATGTGAGGACTGACTTCCTGCTTGGTCCTGGAGAAAGAGTAGTTACTCATCTGTAACAGGTGTTCTCCAGGAGCAGCAGAAATCAGTCCTCACAACCCTCCCTCCTCCCCTGGGAGTTGCGGTTGTACATAGTTTGTTTTTACTTTTTTTTGTGTGCTGTTCTTAGCTATGTCATTTGACTGAGGTAAGATGGCACCTTTAGGCGGGAAGGGAACCGCGCATGCGTGCCTGCATTCCCAAAGGCTTTCATAGAAAGCTGGGGAAATGCTCCGCTTGGGCTTCATCGGCGCCGATGACACCAATATGTGAGGACTGATTCCTGCTGCTCCTGGAGAACACCTGTTACAGGTGAGTAACTACTCTTTTTCTCCTTTACGACTATTCAGTTTTCTTGCATTCAGTTTTCTTTTCCATTAGAATGGGAATGGCCCAAGTTATCATAACGTTTTCATTCTCCATAATACTCTTAGGGTCCTAATCTCAGTGCTTTTCTGGTACAGTGATGTAGTAGTGCTTGCAAAGTTTCCAGTGGATGAGACATGCCACCTTGTTGTGTCTTTCTGTATAGAAATTTTCTGCCATCAGAACTTCATAGCCAGCCACAAATTAAGTAACCATTTCCAGATCTTTCTTACAGAATCTGCATATGTCTGTTTTACCTATTTTCTCTATGCTCGCTGTGAACCATCTCGTCTGTCATCCACTGTCCTGGGCTGCAACTATCAATCTTTCATCCTTAGGTTTCATTTCATCTCTTCTTAATCACTCATGTGTCTTTGTTTGATCAACAAAGGGCTCCTGGAGTAATGCTTTGTATTTCCCACTGTATTTATAAATTTGCCACTTTTTGTTCCTCGTTTTTTTCTTTTGTTTTGCAAATTCTGTTGCTTCCTTCCCTGTATAAACTGGTGGATTTTCATCCATTCCTTTTGTTTGTCGGAATGCCTGCCCTAGTTTAATAATGGATACAGACTCTGGACTTTTACTTTCATACTGCAAATGCATTCAGATCTGTTGACACTGTTAAATAGGTCTGGAGGTTTATTATGGTTGCTCTGGATGTATAATCAAGTTCTATGAGGCCCATTCCTCTTTCAGCTCTAGGGATGTACAGTCTTGGCATACACTGATTCTTATAAACCACCTCATAGGCATGGAGTTTTCTTGTTCGTACATCCAGTTTCTCAAAATATTTCAGAGGCCAGTCTACAATTCCCAATCTATGGCTTATATCTTATTGTTTGATGTTAATGCACTTTCAGAATCAATTTCAGTTTCCTGTAATACTCTTTGCTGGTCTTTTCTCTCAATACTTTATGCTGAATTGTTGCTCATTTCTCTACACCTAGATATTTATATATACCTTCATGTTCAAGTTCCTTTATGTTACAGTCATCAGTTAGATGTTTTCAGTAGTCCTCAATTTTCCTCCAAGGAAGTTTGTCTTAGCACATTTGCCCAGACCAAAAGTCTTCCTGATGTCACTGGCAATGCTTTTTACTAGATGGAGTTGTTCAGCTAGATGTTTATCACTGGAACTGTAGAGCCTCAAATCATCTACAAACAGTAGATGTGATGTTACCTCTGGGTCTTTACAAACAAAACTCCCAAAAGACCTTTACACTACAATAGTAATACAGAAGAAAAAGGTTTATGTGATCAAAAACAGAACCACCCAAAGTACATATGAACATTAAACACTCCTGAACAAAAAAAGCGATTAATCGGGTGTGATACATGCTCCTAACCTTCAGAGGAAGAGATGAAAAAGGGCCTCAGTAAAGGGTAGGAGGCAAACTGAAGGCTCATTAGTGCTCACTTAGCACTAGCACACCAATGACTCCCTTACATATCATTCATAGGCCCCTAAAGCAGTGTACTTTTATAATTTTTAAATACATTTAAAAAAAATGAAAAACACTTAGCTTTGATATCAATGGCTCCCCTGATTACAAAAGGAAAGGAATGGCTATGAGACACTAGGTCGACTCGAGTTTTGCCCCTTTATTCAAAGGCTACATCAGGACATGTCAAAACAGCAGAGTCTCCCAACTTGAGGGAATGCAAATGAGTTCACCTCGGTAGCCTGTTAAACAGGAAAAACGGCAGACATTCAAGCAAACCTCAGTCAATGAGTTTAAATCACCAACTGCCACTCAATGGTCTCATCTAATCCCACTGGCTGCACAGAATCCAATGTGAAAATCTATTTCTGCTCTAAGCAGGCCAATCGTTATTCTGCATTGCCTTGTCAGGTGTCCTTAATACCCATCAAAGACCACCCATTGCAATTGAGGCCACTGATGGTCAAATTGCAAACAATGTTGTACTATTGGAGTCGTAACTATATGGTTGGCTAAATGTGATTTATGCTCAATCAGGTGCACTTTCACTCTATGACACATATGCCCAACATATACTTTCAGACATGGGCATATGATTAGATATACAACCCAAGCCGATTGACAAGTGGTAGTTAGTTTCAGAGGATATTCTTGAAGGACTAGAAAAAGGGACTGTTACTTCCAGAGAGAGATCTGCAACTGTTAGTATATACTTCTGGTAATTTTCTAAAAATAATTCTTTGTATTAAAGCTAAATAATCTGTGAACCCACTATTTTTTGTTAAATCAGTCAGGGCCTAGTAGCAGCAGTTTAAGTTTAAATTTAAAATACAGAGGAGAACTTTCTGGTTACATTTCATACCCAGCAGAGAGCTTGTAGTTTAAATTTAATAGTCACTCAGGGCCTAGTAACAGCAAAGTACTTTTAGTTTAAATTTAAATCACAGAAGAGAGCTTTCTGGTTACATTTGGAACCCAGCAGAGAGCTTGTAGTTTACATTTTAGTCACTCAGGGCCTAGCATCAGCAAAGTACTTTTAGCTTAAATTTAGAACACAGAAGAGAGCTTTCTGGTTAAATTTAGAACCCAGCAGAGAGTTTGTAGTTTAAATTTCATAAGAGGTTACAGCCTAGCAGCAGCTAAGAGCTATAATTTAAATCAAATCAGAATATAGCTTACCTCAGCAGCACAAGACAGGGTACTGTGTAGCAGCCCTCTTTTAGTAAGTGTTATTTCCCTCCCTCCCTCTCCACACCCACCCACCCCTGGGATAATCGTACCTTTATAGGTACTTACACATCTTAAAAGGCAGGAGGTGCTCTCAGGTGAAGCTCATAACCCAAATCAGTCATACACTAAGGACCTGAGATTAGTTAAGCTTCAGGTGAACAAGGTATATTACATGTATTAGGTACAGTTTTATTAGTATAAATATCCATAGCAACCCTTAGTAAGTAAAGAACTTAGATCTAAACACAAACTTAAAACTAAGATGCAGACAGCAGTCCAGCAGCGGGATGGGGGCTTTCCAGTCT
This sequence comes from Ichthyophis bannanicus, assembly GCA_033557465.1. Classification (NCBI taxonomy): domain Eukaryota; kingdom Metazoa; phylum Chordata; class Amphibia; order Gymnophiona; family Ichthyophiidae; genus Ichthyophis; species Ichthyophis bannanicus. Next base: position 143,974,760 of record CM066040.1, read on the forward strand.
TTTGCATTGAGTGTCACATGTATGATTTTCTCCCAGTTGGTGAGAGGTCTTACGTGTGCACTAGGTGCTCTCAGGGAACGAGTTCGTTCTCTAGAGCAGGGGTCTCAAACACGCGGCCCGCGAGAGACCTTTGTGCGGCCCGCGATGCAGAGGAAACAAAAACGGGGTTTCCATGGAGACGGAGAAGCGCGCGGCGGTGGCCACTCGCTAGACCAGCGCTATCGTCGTTTCTGTAATGAAGCACTTCACTTCCGCCTCCGTTCCTGTGAAGCTCTGGTAAGCCGTGTCTGCCACATGGAAAGCAGCATCCAGACTCTGAAGCTGAGCATCTTCAGGCTGCATACGGAGAAGGAACTGAACCCGAAAAACTCAGCTCAGCTGGAGGAGCGTCTGAATATGTTGCAAGAGGAGCATGCACAAGAGCTGAAAGTGGTGCAGCTGGAAATGATGCGATTACGTCAAAAGTTGCATGAGGAGATTGAGGAGAAGGAGATGGCGCAGGATGAAAAGGAGAGATTGAGTGCTGCCCTGGAGATCACCACAGCCACAAAGTCAGATGTTGCAATTGCTGCAGAGGAGCTAAGGACTACAAATAATCAAATAACTCTCAGGTTGCAGGAGACACAGGGGCTTGTTTACAAAGCCGCGGTAGCGGTTTGCGATCGTAATCGGAGCCGCGGCCCCATTGATTTCAATGGGGCCGCGGCTGCGATCGCGATTGCGATCGCGAACCACTACCGCGGCTTTGTAAACAAGCCCCACAGTCTGCCCTGGTGATAAAAGAAGAAGATTTTGCTCTGGCAGTCCAGTCCCGTGATGAGTCTTTGAGAGAGTGTGAGAGAATGAAGGGGCTCATGAAGACAGCAGAGGTACGGGGGAGACAGAAGGCAAGCACTGAATATATGTCTGTGGGGTGAGGTGACTCAGAAAAGAGCAGAATTGCTTTGTGGGAGCCAAATATAAAAAAAAATAAGTATTTGGAAAACTATGAAGGGCAGTATAGCAAATAGAAATAAACACAAACATTCCTTTTGACAAATATTTGTGTGAAACACTAAGGTGCAACCAAGTCATGAGACATTCTTAAAGGATTAACACTAAAGAAGAGCTCCAGGTTTATATGGTACAACAATTTATAGTTTTATTTCTACAGTGTTGTACATTCTAAGTTTGGCTTTTGGGGTTCCCAGTTTAATTGTCTTCCTGTTTCTAAATTGTGATTCCTTGTTTGGTGATGGTGTATGTTCTGCATGTGTAACTGAGCTGAGGTATTCTGTTTATGTAATTCCTATTTGACATTGCCACTTGTTCTCTTTCCCGAGTAGGTCATGTATTGTTGTTCTCTGAAATGTGTTGATTTAATATTTACAGTGTTGCCTTTTGATAGTTAGGGTATGGTGCTTTGTGAGTCCTGGTAGTGCTGTTAGGACACGGCAGGTTTGCTATGGGTTCTAAATGAGCAGTGTTTCTAGTAGTTCCTAATGTGCCTGGCGGTTGGCACTGGTTTATAGTAATGTAGAAATCTTTTAGTCTTTCTTTATCCATACACTCATTAAGAGGCATGTTTACTAAAAGTTAGTGTATGGTAACATTATGCAAATATTTATGCAAATTATGCCCTTATGCAAATGAGGCCTGCGTCTTGTGCGGCCCCCGGGTTACTCTACAAGTCCTCATTTGGCCCTCAAAGCAATTTGAGTTTGAGACCCCTGCTCTAGAGGCTAAAGTAGCAGACTTGGAAAGCATAAGACAGACAGAGAGGTACATAGACGAGACCTACAGGGATATAGTCCTGAAGTCCCACCTCCAGTCTGGCAGCATCCCTTTTGCCATGGAGGAGAGAGGTCACGTGACAGGAGAGCATCACCCTGGTGTGGCAGGAAGTGATCCTGTAACTAGGGCCTGTCCTCCAGGTGATGTAAAACCCTCTCGCACCGAGGAAGTTTCTCCAGGGCCATGTGCCCATGAGGGAAAGGTTAGGACAGCCGTTACAGCTGGTGATTCGATCATTAGGCATGTAGATAGCTGGGTGGCTGGTGGACGTGAGGATCGCCTGGTAACATGCCTGCCTGGTGCGAAGGTAGCGGACCTCACGCGCCACCTAGATAAGGTCTTAGATAGTGCTGGGGAGGAGTCTGCTGTCTTGGTACATGTCGGTACCAATGACATAGGAAAATATGGTAGGGAGGTTCTGGAGGCTAAATTTAGGCTTTTAGGTAGGAAGTTGAAATCCAGAACTTCCAGGGTAGCATTCTCCGAAATGCTTCCTGTTCCACGCGCAGGACCCAAAAGGCAGGCAGAGCTCCGGAGTCTCAATGCGTGGATGAGACAATGGTGCAGAGATGAGGGTTTTGGATTTGTTAGGAACTGGGGAACATTCTATGGAAAGGAGGGGCTCTTCCGAAGGGATGGGCTTCACCTTAACCGGGATGGAACGAGGCTGCTGGCATTGGAGTGGAGGAGTGGCCTAGTGGTTGGGGCAAGGTACTTCAGGCCAGAAGGTCGGGGGTTCAAATCCCACTAGAGGATAGCAACCTTGGGCCGGAAGGACTGGGGTTTCTAGTCCCACCGGTGCTCCTTGTGGTCTTGGGCAAGCCACTTAACCCTCCATAGCCCATGTTCCCTGTAAAATAGTTATCTCCAAGTTATAATGCCCTGTTCAATGTAATTTCAGTTTGTTCAATGTAAACCGCACTGATGCAGAATAGCGCAGTATATAAGAGAATGTAAATAAATAAATAAATTAATTAATTAACCTTTAAAAAGGAGATAGAGCAGCTTTTAAACTAGATATTAGGGGAAAGCCGACAGTCGCCCAAGAGCGGATGGTTCGGAAGAATGTATCTTTGAAGGATACTACCAAAAGCAGAGAGGTTCCACAAAAGAGTAAAGTAGCCCAATGCCCTCAAGTATGGAGCAGACAGAGCTTAAAGATCCCAAATTACCCATGTCTAACAATAGCCAAATTAATATGAATAAAATACATTTTCTAAAATGCTTGTATGCAAATGCTAGAAGTCTAAAAAATAAGATGGGAGAGTTAGAATATATAGCACTAAATGAAAGGTTAGATATGATTGGAATATCAGAGACATGGTGGAAGGAGGACAACCAGTGGGACACTGTGATACCTGGGTACAAACTATATCGTAATGATAGAGCTGATCAAATTGGTGGAGGGGTTGCTCTCTATGTTAGAGAGGGCATTGAGTCAGAAAGGATTAAAGTTTTGCAGGAAACAAAATCTGCTGTAGAATCTATATGGATTGAAATTCCATGTAAAAGGGGGAAGGCGGGGTGGGGGTGGGGGCAGTGGGGGTGTACTATCGATCGCCTGGCAAGAATGACCAAATAGATGATGAAATGCTCAAAGAAATCAAGGAAGCTAACAAAAGTTACAGCGCAGTAATAATAATGGGTGATTTCAACTACCCCGGTATCGAATGGGTCAGTGTCACGTCAGGATATGCTAGGGAGATAAAGTTTCTAGATGAAATAAATGACTGCTTCTTGGAGCAGCTGGTTCATGAACCAACCAAAGGGGAAGCCATATTATACCTAGTCCTTAGTGGAACACCAGATCTAGTGCAAGAGATAAGATTTTTGGGGCCACTTGGCAATAGTGATCATAGCATGATCGCCTTTGAATTTAATTAGTGGAGAAGGGATAGTAAGAAAATCCACAGTACTACCTTTTAACTTTCGAAAGGGAGACTATGATAAAATGAGGAAAACAGTTAAGAAAAAACTAAAAGGAGCAGTTGCAAAGGTTAAAGACGTACATCAGGTTTGGCTGTTGTTGAAAAATACTATCTTGGAAGCCCAGACCAGCTGTATTCCACGCTTTAAGAAAAGTGGAAGGAAGTCCAAAAAACTGCCAGCATGGTTTAAAGGTGAGGTCAGAGAGGCTGTTGTTGCCAAAAAAGCATCTTTCAGGAAATGGAAAAAAGAGCCAAACGACGAAACCTGGAAACAGCACAAGCACTGGCAAGTCAAATGCAAGGCATTAATAAGGCAGGCAAAGGGAGAATTTGAGAAGAAGCTTGCTGCGGAAGCAAAAACGCGAAGTAAAGACCTTTTCAAGTACATTCGTAGCAAAAAACCTGTGAGAGAGTCAGTTGGTCCATTAGATGATAAAGGGGTTAAAGGAGCACTAAGAGGCGACAAGGCAATAGCGGAGAGACTGAATGAATTCTTTGCTTCAGTCATTACTGAGGAAGATGTAGAGATGTTACCCATGACTGAAGTGGTATTTAAAGGTGCGGAAGAATTGAAGGAAATATCGATACATCGGGAAGATGTATTACAACTATTAGATAAACTGAAGAGTAGCAAATCACCTGGGCCAGATGGTATACATCCAAGGGTGTTGAAAGAACTGAAATATGAGATAGCAGACCTGCTATTAGTAATCTGTGAACTATCATTAAAATCATTTCTAATACCTGAAGATTGGAGGATCGCCAATGTAACACCAATTTTTAAAAGGGGTTCCAGGGGTGATCCGGGAAACTACAGACCGGTGAGCCTGATATCAGTACCGGGAAAAATGGTAGAAACCATCATAAAGAATAAAATTACTCAGCATGTAGATAGTCATGACCTAATGGGAGACAGCCAACATGGCTTTAGACAAGGAAGATCTTGTCTTACTAATCTGTTATGTTTTTTTGAAGGAGTGAATAATCAGGTGGACAGAGGTGAGTCGGTTGATATTGTGTATCTGGACTTTCAGAAAGCCTTTGACAAGGTCCCTCATGAGAGACCTTTGGCAAAACTAAAGAGTCATGGGGTAGGAGGCAGTATACTATTGTGGATCAGGAACTGGTTAAAAGATAGAAAGCAGAGGGTAGGGCTAAATGTCCAATTTTCCCAATGGAGAAAGGTGAATAGTGGTGTACCCCAGGGATCTGTATTGGGTCCGCTGCTTTTTGACATATTCATAAATGACCTTGAAAGTGGAATAACGAGTGAGGTTATCAAATTTGCAGATGACACAAAACTATTTAAAGTTGTTAAAACCCAAGAGGATTGTGGAAAATTGCAAGAGGATCTTGATAAATTGGAAGACTGGGCATAAAAATGGCAGATGAAATTTAATGTGGACAAGTGCAAGGTTATGCACCTAGGGAAGAACAACCCAAACTATGGTTACACGATGCAAGGTTCCACATTAGGAACCACCACCCAGGAAAAAGATTTAGGCGTCATTGTGGATACCATGTTAAAACCCTTGGCCCAGTGTGCAGCAGCGGCCAAGAGAGCAAATAGAATGCTAGGTATGATAAGGAAAGGGATGGAAAATAAAACAAAAGATATTATAATGCCTCTATATCGTTCCATGGTGAGACCGCACCTTGAATATTGTGTGCAATTCTGGTCGCCGTATCTTAAAAAGGATATAGCAATTTTAGAAAAGGTTCAGAGAAGAGCCACCAAAATGGTAAAGGGGATGGAAGGATACTCCTATGAAGAAAGGCTAAAAAGGTTAGGGCTCTTTAACCTGGAAAAGAGACGGCTGAGGGGAGATATGATAGAAATCTATAAATTAATGAACGGAGTGGAACGGGTAAACGTAGATCGATTGTTTACCTTATCAGAATATAGAAAGACTAGGGGACTTGCAATGAAGCTACAGGGTAAACTATTTAAGACTAATAAAAGGAAATATTTTTTCACTCAACGTGTAATCAAACTCTGGAATTTGATCTCCAGGAACAAGCAGGAATGAGTCTTCACATATGGGTACGTCGGTACCGACGGAGCCTGCACGGGAATGCTCCCCAGCATCCAATCAGAAAGCTTTTGGGAGCATCCCTCGCGCCTGCGCGCTGACTTCCCGCCTTTCCCATTGTCTCTCCTCAGTTTTCGTTTTTCCGTGGAGCCGACAGGACGTCCTCCTGTCACCGCAGAAACTTTTCTCTTTAAAATTCTTATTTCTTTGTTTTCTTGTGGTCGCGGCTGTTCCTCCCGCCGATACTGGTACCGCCAGTGCTTTATTCTTTTCTTTTCTAAAATTAGAGACATTTTTTCTCCTCAGTTTTTTGTCTTAACTTTTTGGGCCTACCAGGCCTCCCCAACATGGAGCTTTCTTCCCCTAAGAAGTGCCTTCATTGTGGAAACATAGTTTTCCTTTTAGACTCCAAGGCTTGGTGTCTAACCTGTTTGGGTCCTGACCCTTTTTCCCCTGAATCATCAGGCTGTACTATTGGGAGAAGACCTTCCCTTTTTCGAGTTTCCCTCGATGCCGTTTTTCCTCCTGAGGTGAGGACACCGGTTTTTTCTTCTCTCCAGGATCAGATAACCCACAAACAGTCTGTTAAGACTAGCCATTTCTTGAAGGGTAAGTCTCATGCTCAGCATGATGACGGCTCCGGCCTTGCCCTCAAGATCCCATTGGTAATAAAACCCCGGCGGGAGTCTTCGGGCTCCAAAGCATTCACGGGGTTTCAGGTTGTTCCTGGGGCTCACCCCTCACCGAACATACCTGAGCCGTGCCAGGGGGTGGTATCCGCTTCGAGCGGTACCGATAACCCGGCACCGGTGTCAAGTGCTCCACTCTTCACCAGGGATCGTCATCTGGTGTCTTCGGTACCTTCGGGGCCGATCGATACGACCCATATTGGCTTTCCTGTGTCTCCGCCATGCTCAGGGTTGGTACCGGCTTCGAGCGGTACCGATACCACGGCATCGGCATCGGTGTCGAGTGTTCCACTCTTCACCAGGGATCGTCATCTGCTATCCTCGGTACCTTCGGGACCGATCGATACCACCCAGATTGACCTTCCTGTATTTTTGCCATGCGCGGGGTTGGTACCGGCTTCGAGCAGTACCGATACCCTGGCATCGGCATCAGTGTTGAGTGTTCCACTCTTCAACTGGGATCGTCATCAGACAGCCTCGGTACCTTCGGTACCGTTCGATACCACTCTGATTGACTTTCCTGTATCGGCATCGCCGATACCACCACCAATGTCGGTACCTTCTAGGCATGCATCGATAGACCCGCTCCCCTCGATGCCGAGTCTGGAATCGATATCCAGTCTAGATGACTTGGTACCGATGCGTTTGGGAACCGACCCATTTCGTTCCCGATTACGCAGTGCCGAGGATGTTTACCAAGCCTCTCTGGTTACCTCGGTTCCGCTTCCGCAGCCCCCGATACCTGCTTCGATGGCATCACCGTGTCCGATACCGGTATCGGTATCGATGTCGATTCCTGCAGTTCCATTGGTGCCATCGATCCTCTCTATGCCTAGCTTGGAATCGATACCGGGAACCGATGATGCAGTACTAACTGCCTCGAATCAGAACTGTCAGTATCGTTCTCCATCTAGCAGGATTCTTTTTCTGCACCAGTCCAGTATGTCTTCTGGTGCTCAAGCTGCTTCTTCAACCTCAGCCTACCCAGGAATAGTTCCTATTGGAGATCCTTCTTTTCAGAAATTTCTCCTTGACATGGCAACCTTTCTTGCCATTCCTATTCCTGGCTCTACTCTTAACCAAGATCCTGCAGAAAAGGAAAATATAATGCTTCCTTTACATCATTCTTTGCAGGACCTTCTTTTGAGGATTTGGGAATCACCTTTAAGGGTTCCTTTGCCTTCTACAGCCCTGGATGTTCTGTATCAGGTGCCTCCCTCTCCGGGCTTTCAGAAAAAACCAACTTCCACATCATTCCCTTGTAGTGGAATCAGCAATGAGGAAGGTAAGAAGCAAGAAGAAGCACTCTTCTTATCCGCCAGGTCGTGCATCTAAAGCACTTGATGCCTTTGGACGTCAAACCTTCCAAACTTCTATGCTGGCTTCAAGGATTATCTCATATATTTTTTATATTAGCCTGACACTTCAGGAAGTCACAGAGAAATTATCTCTTTTGTCCCCTTTCTTGTCAGAACCTAAGGCCACTGACTATTCCTTGCTTCTTAATCATAGCAGGACTATCTCTTGGTTTCTTTCTCGTGCTTCTCTAGACTCTTTTGAGTCTGTTAGCAGAGCCTCTGCTATTGCCATTGGAGCACGTCGTACAGCCTGGCTGCAAGCTTCAGACTTGAGCAGATGGGCACAACATACACTGGGTAACTCTCCTTGTACTGGAGAAAATCTCTTTAATAAAGAGGCTTTACGTCAGGTTGCTCATTGCTCCACTGACTTCCCTGGTTCTGGAAACCATCCCAAGCCTTCTTTTTCTCCAGGGCATAGGAAGTGTCCTACCAAACCTTCTTTCCCTAAGAAAAGAAAGTTTCACCCTTCTCCTGCCCATCCTCCAGATGTACCCAAACAAGGGACATCTCATCCTAGTCTGAAGCCTCCAGACTCTAGCCAGTCTAATCATAACCAGCAACCATAGGTTCCTGTGTATTGCAATCTACAGTTAACTTCTTCCTAGCAGAGGTTTATTCTTCAGACTCTACACTGGGTTTTTCTTTTTCAGTATGCTAAACTGTTAGGATTCTTCTGTCCATGGGTTACAGAATTCTCCCCTTCTTCCTACCATGAAGGGAGGTTACAACTATCCCATGATAGTTTCTGTCCCCATATGGACATCTTTTCCTTCAGCTGACTTACCATATGGTGTCACCTTCCAACCCCCTCTCTTCCAGGGTTCCCCTGCTTGAGTTGGTACCATACTGAAACACTTCCCTTTCTTTCCAGTGTAGACTTTTTGTTATCTTTCAATGCATGCTCTGAACAACTCATCAGAAAGGGATGGGAATCTCTCCGCTCCCTTTGCCTGTCTTCTCTCTGTTTTCATACAGAAGAATCCCCTCTGCTGTTTTGTTCAGTTGTTGTATATGCAGGAGTTCCAGTGCTTACTTTAATGTTTATTGCAAGCTACTTTCAACTATCTTGCATAATACTATTCACTGCAGGTTATCTTCTTCTAGCCATATCCTTGCCTGGATGTGGCAACACACCTGACTTCTGTCAGTGTTATCTCATAATCCTCCTGCACAATGCTCTCTGCAATCTTCAGAGAAGCTTTTTACTATGGGCCCTTGCTACAGAGCATTGGACTTTGTCTCTGAGGGTTTTTCCATATAGTAGAAAAAGTTTATATATCATTCCATAGCGTGAATGTCCAAGGAGTTCCCAATCTTGCAGGAATCTCCCCCTTTTTCCTTACAGCTTGACATTATGCTCTTCTGCTCCATTTGGACGACGCATACTCTTTTACTGTACATGATACCCCTGTGTCCCTTGGCTGGATCATCCTGGTGTCTTAGTCTATGCGTTTTGTTTTTGTCCTTTGGACATGCCAGAGTCCTAAAGTACTCCTGACTTGCTCTTGCCAGACTGCTATTACCCTCTGTTTTTTCACACAACCATACTGGTTATTCCACTGAACTACATTCCTGCACCACACAAATAGATTCTCTATATATCTTCAGGTGGTTTTTATCCCCTCATTATTAGATGAATCTTTCCCATCACATTCCCCATGTGAATGTTTTTCTGGGGCTCAGTTGCAGGCATGTCTTTTCAGACTTATTTTCGTGTATGTATATGTCCTATACATACATATTTCTGTAGTCCGTGTGGGCATAAGTCATGCCTATATATATATATATATATATATATATATATCACACATATCTAGACATATATGCACCTATATATAAATATGTATGTCTCTCCATAGCAAGTCACTTAACCCTCCATTTGCCTCGGAAGAAAGGCCTGGCAATCTACTTCCGGTGACACTGCCAAGAAAGCCCAGGAGCTTCTGGGTCGCCAGGAGTCAGGACTGACTCGAAGGCACACATTGCATTGCATATATATATATATATCTATGTGCCCATGGGGAGATGTCCACAGGACGCTAAGTATTACCTGCTATCTCCCTAACTGTCTGTGCTATAAAGCTTTCCCTTCGTAAGGGGTCCAGACAGTCCATTGCCTATTCTCATACGGCTCAGTAAGTGGGAGCGGTTATACACAATATTATTGCTGTGATGTTAACAGCTTCTATTTTTGTTATAGATCTCCCTGTCTATGAAGTATTAAACTTTAATGTCTTCCCATCTCTTACCAGCTGGGGAAGACAGTGTACTTCTTCAGTATTTTGAGTACACTTCTCTTCTCCTTGGGATTAGGGGCTTTTTTCCATAACCCCTCTTCCCTTTAGGACTGGGCTATTTCTCCAGATCGGTCAGTCTTCTTCTTTTAGTTCTCATTGTCAATAACTCTGTACCTAAAAGAGTTTTCAGCTTTTCCCATAAAGCTTTCCATTGAAGACCTGCCGTTCTTCTCCTACCCCAGTTGACACCTGGGTCACCTGCCCATTCCAGGTTTGGGACTTCATCCTCACTGCTGTGAAGTTACCTTGAAGATTTCGCTACTGCATCTACAGTACACTCCATCACAGTTCTACTTCCTACAATCCAGTAGGTAAGCTCTATATTGTGCTAGTTCATTAAATATTTCAATGATACTTGACATACATTCTGAAGACTCTTCCCCTGTAGTCTTTAGATTCGCTGTTCCTCTACAGCTCTTCTCTATTCAACTCCTACCCCCCATCCCTCAGGGGATGCCGGGGATCCAGGTTTGGGAAATGCCATCCTGTTGCAGGGATACGCATTTTATGGGATCTCCCCCGGCACCCACAGCTAGGGAGTCCCCATATGTGAAGACTCATTCCTGCTTGTTCCTGGAGATAGCACAGTTACTTACCTGTAACAGGTGATCTCTGGGAACAGCAGGAATTAGTTTTCACAACCCACCCACCTCCCCTAGGAGTTGTATCTATCTATTTCCTTTCCTCTTTCTCTCCTTCTGTCTCAGCTATGAAACTCAACTGAGGAGAGACAGTGGGAAAGGCGGGAAGTCAGCGCGCAGGCACGAGGGATGCTCCCAAAAGCTTTCTGATTGGATGCTGGGGAGCATTCCCATGCAGGCTCCGTCGGTACCGACGTACCCATATGTGAAGACTAATTCCTGCTGTTCCCAGAGATCACCTGTTACAGGTAAGTAACTGTGCTTTACCGGAGGATGTAGTAAAGGCTGTTAGTGTAGCTGGGTTTAAAAAAGTTTGGACAAGTTCCTGGAGGAACGGTCCGTAAACCATTATTAAGAAGGGACCCAGGATATCAATGTTTGAACCAATACAAGCATTGTGGAACCTGTGTCACTTGGGGAAACTGCTAGGTACTTATGACCTAGATTGGCCACTGTTGGAAACAGAATACTGACCCAGTATGGCATATCTTATGTTCTTATGTTCTCTGTCTGACAGCGGATTAGTCCATATTTGAGTAATCGCTGTAGTAGCACACATAGCACAATGTCCACAATGGCTAAGTTGACCCCTAAGTTGTTCACCTGAGGTTTGCTGTAGAAAATCAGAATGAACCAAAAGGTCTTTTAAGTGAAAGCATTGCATGGGCCATTTCGAAACACTGGGTCAATGATAAAGCATGCCAGTGTTTAAAAATGCTCTGAGCTATCTTTTGAGCCTTTTCCGAGTAACGCAAAATGCACACTTGTTTATCCATATCACAGAAGCATTGTTTTTCTAAAAGCAATGAGCGATTTGCATACTTTGCTCTTAAATATGCCCGGCATATCACACTTTGCAGATAGCCAAGCTGTGATAATCTTTCTGTGAGCAACTTGGCTTGATAGTAAAAGTCAGCCTCAGTGGAACAAATCTGTCAAACTTGTAAGAATTGGCCTATTGGAAGGGCCCGCTTAAGTTTAAAAGGGTGGTGTGAGTGGAAATATAACAACTTGTTGGATTGACTGATTTTCTATAGAGGGAGATATTCAGCAACCTTTCAGTGTATGTGATTTTCACATACAAAAAATGATAACTGTGTGGCAGAATACACCATCGTAAACTGGAAGCATGGATCCTGCATGTTGAGCCATTGGATAAAATCTTGCAACATTATTTCTGTACCTAACAAGATACAAAAATATTATCAATAAATCACACTCACAAGCCTATTTGAGAATGCCAATTTGACGGGTGCAAAAAAGTATACTCAAAGTTTGACACATACAAATTGGCAATGCTGGGTGCAACTGCAGCCCCCCTTGATACTCAAAACGGAAATACGTTATAGTAACCAATAAATCAGCTAAGTCCAGTAAAAAAGCCGTTGTGACTCTCTCTGAACTGGAACGCTGCTCCAGGGTTGTGCGAATTAACACTAGCACTTGTACCTGTGGTATATTAGTGTACAGGGCTGCAATGTCAAAAATGGCCATTAATAACATATTGGATCCACTGTGTAGCTATACAGTTTATTTATGAAATCAGATGTATCCTGTATGTAAGACTGTTTTTTTTACCCAAGATTGTAAAAAATAATTCAGAAATACTGACAGTAGTACTAACAATGAGGATTTGCTGGACACTATGAGACATCCAGGGGGAGACAGAAGTGTCTTATGCACCTTGGGTACAGTATAGAAGATTGGGACCCTCGGAAATAGTACCCTCAAAAAATTGTATTCTTGTGCTGTTGTTTCGCCTTTTGTAATACAAGGAGAATCTGAATTTGTAATTCAGTAGTTGCATCTACATCCACTTGTGTATAATAACATTGATCGGAAAGCTGTTTCATAATTTCCGCTTGGTATTGGTCCTTGTGATATAGTTGTGGACCCACCTTTGTCAGTGGGCTTGAATGTCTGCTGTTTTTCCTGTTTAAATGGCTACCGAGGTGAACTCATTTGTATTCCTTAAGTTGGGAGACGCTGCTGTTTGAAGTATACTGATGCAGCCTTTGAATAAAGGGGCAAAACTCGAGTCGACCTAGTGTCTCATAGCCATTCCTCTCCTTTTGTAATCAGGGGAGCCATTGATATCAAAGCTAAGTGTTTTTCATTTTTTTAAAATGTATTTAAAAATTGTAAAGGTACACTGCTTTAGGGGCCTATGAATGATATGTAAGGGAGTCATTGGTGTGCTAGTGCTAAGTGAGCACTAATGAGCCTTCAGTTTGCCTCCTACCCTTTACTGAGGCCCTTTTTCATCTCCTCCTCTGAAGGTTAGGAGCATGTTTCACACCCAATCATTAATCATCTATTTGTTCAGGGAGTGTTTAATGTGTTTATATGTGCTTTGGGTAGTTATGTTTTTGATCACATAAACTTTTTTTTTGTATTATTTCTGGGTCTTTGCCAGCTTTAGGGTTAAGGGTAAAACTATATCCGAAAGAGTTAAGAAGTGCTCTCAAAGGATTACGTGCTATGCAAAATAAGAGCAGTGGCAAGGAATCTCTCTGAAAAATTCCTTGCTGGATCTTGATGTTAGGAAAGATGAAATGTCAATCTACATACTGCAAGTGGAATGTGGTTTGTCACAGTTTCATGGTGAATATGATGTACTCAATCACTTTAGAATGTATTTTATATATTTCAAACCAAATTTATGATTCAGAAGTGGGATACTGTCAAAGGCTTTCTTATAGTCAATCCATGTTATGCTAAGATTTCTGCTTTTCTTGGCACTAATGAAGGCCTTGTTAAGCAGTGGCTGTTCTGATTCCATAGACTCCCTTTGCTATCTATCTTTCTGTTCTACTGCTTTGATATTATTGGAATCAATATGGTCATAAATTCTGTCAGCTTCTATTGCAGTAAATAGCTTGTAGATTGTAGGCAGACAAGTTATTGGTCTATAATTTTTGGCAATGTTCATTGAGTCTCCCTTTAAAAGTGAAGAGAAGTGTTTTTCCTGTTCTCCAGGAACAAGCAGGAAGTCAGTCCTCACATATGGGTGACGTCAACGCCGATGGAGCCCGCGCAGAGCATTTCTCCAGCTTTCAAAGAAAGCGTTTGGGACATGCTACCACGCTTGCGTGGTCCCCTTCCCGCCCAAGGGTGCCATCTTGCTCAGTCTCCTTTTTTCCATGGAGCTCAAAGGACATCTGTCCTGTTTCTCCAGAAAAATCCTTGCTAATTATCCTTAAAAGTTAGTGTTCCCGGTTTGTGTACCGGTTCCTCTTCCCGCCTCGAGCTGGTGCCGAGCTTGGTGCTGTTCTTGGCCCCTTTTTCATTTTTTGATAGAGGCCTGCTTCGACCAGCGTTCGTGCCTTTTTTCACCCAGGGGTCATTGACCCCTTCCGGGTGCTCCCCACCATGTCCCCCAGTGAGTTAAAAAAAATGTGACCACTGCAATCAAACCATGTCACTGACAAACATCCATGACTGCTGCCTGGGACTGGACCATGACAGCGCCTCCTGCGACCTATGCCAGGCCATGATACCTAAGACCAACAAAAAGAGGTCAGAGTTGCAAGAAAAACCATTCCCCAGGTCCTACTCAGCCCCAGCCTCCCAGACTCCAAGCTCAGCACTTCTTGTGAGGCCAGAGTGTCCTCGGAGTCCTGTGGCAGTGGCTCCTCTGAGAAGACCTCGGACCCGGAGAAAAAGAAGAAAAAGTCCTCGAAGTCCGCTGAGGTTGTGCTGGAGAAACCCGGTAAAACTACCCGGAGGGACTTGGGCGACTCTGAGAAGCGCTCTACCAAGTTCCTCAAGAAGGATTACTCAGCCAGCGGAGACCGTGTGAGGTTCCTCAAGGCCATAGTCTTCATTAAGGACGCACTCATGAGAGTACTGATGCCAGGTCCGAGATCTTCGGTGCCCGCGTCAAAAGCTGTGGAACCATCTGGCTTGGAAACCAGAGTGGTGGCCCTGTAGCAGAATATCGCTGCTATCCTGGTCCTGCAGCAGGCAATAATGGCTGGTTCGTCCGCATTATCTGCCCTGACGACCGGGCCCTGGACTGCAAGGGAGTCCCCGGTTGTTGAGCCTAGCTCCGAGTGCCACAGCACCGGCTGAGGTCCTGATCCTGTTCCTCAGGCATTTGGTCCTCCCTGGCTAATTTCCACAACTTGGACCTCAGGTCCTCTGGATACTGCCGACCCCTCGGTGTCGGCCTCGAGGCAATGAGTCGCAGGGCCTCGGATTCGTCATCACCACTCGACTCCGCATAGAAGACCGACTACAAAGGAATCTCCGGAAACCAAACAGCACCGAGATATTCCCTTAGACCTGTCCACCCCGGAGCCAATCTCTTTGGGAAGCCTATGACTGACAAGGCAGCCGAGATAGAGGCAGAGGTGATGACCTGGCAGAGGCTCTCAAAGAAGACCTCTGCCCTCCCTCAAAAGAAAACATGGGGAAAAAGGGGTCTTTTCACCAAGGTCACCACTACCAAGCATTTTTGGGCCAACAGCAGCAGGGGTCCTTGCCCAAGGGCCAGGGACACGGACTCCGGAGCCGAAAGCCATGAAGCAGCCAGCTCTGGCCCTGGCTCAACCCTGAGGGAGCTTTTGACATCCAGGACCTTCCTTCCCCTGGGAGACCCTCTCCAGCCCACAGGGGGCCGCCTGGCACTCTTCACCCACAAGTGGGCGAGGTCACTTCAGACCATTGGGTACTTCGGGTGGTAAGGGAGGGGGAACCTCCTCCACTTCCAGCAGTCACCACCAGGGTATTTTCCAGGAGAGCCAGTGTGACCTCTCCTTCACCAGACCCTTTTGCTCTCAGAGCTTGCAGGTCTGCTCAGGGACAAGGATGGTTCTATAAAATAAGTCTTTGCTGATAAAAACATATCTTCAAATCAGTGTATCTAGTAACAAGTTCAAAGGCAGCTTCATAGCTTACAAACACAACAGCAGAATAGGAGTTTATATACTTTCTTCCTCACTACAACATCCTCTTTCCCTTCCTCTGGATTTTGGGTTCCATCTTGACCTTAACTGGGCTCCCTGACTCTCAAGGATCCTTTTTGAACCTGATGCTCCTGTTCAGATCTCTTTTATTTCCTTCTTTCCACTCGCTAGACCCTACAGACTCCTGGATTAAGTAGCAATTGGGCAGCTCTCTTCCTTTTTCCACAGAAATAGCTTCAGTAAATGAAAGGGTCAGAAGCAGCACCACAGGGACTCTCCTGCATGGCATTCTATTGTCAGTAACACAGGACCGAGACAGGCTTCTTCCTTTTCAGGCTTCCTTCTTGTGGGTGAACCCTGGAAGCAGACTAATAGGTTGCTTACTCTTCTCAACACTAACTCTCTTAGAGAGATAGACTACTAAACTCCTCCTTCTCTCATTCCCAGTCTTCTCCTTTAGAATCTTCTTATTACACACAAACAAATCCTTGGGCTCTAACACTGGGATCACTCCTGTAGGGGAGTACCATAGCAAAACTGGTTCATGCACTCTACACTTCTTACTATCCTGATCTCTCCATGGATAGAAGCATAGACTTTTGCAAAGGGTGCAAAGAAAGTTTTTCTCACATGTGTGATAACACAGGTACACTAAAAAAATTTTTTTTTAAACTGCCTCTAATGTTTCGATTGATTTTTACGTTTTTTTGGTGCGCTGAATCCAAATCTGGTAACCAATTTGCTCCATCACGTATAGATTTTTTGCTACATTGGGTTAGCAGTTTGAGGTGAACGTTTCAGATTGAGTGCGATCGAGATAAAAGTTTCTTGGATGAATTCTTTATACTAATTGTTTAGTAGTTATTCAAATAAGAATAAAGAAAATTGTAACAAGGCAGCACATAAGAATAGAGTAATGTCAACAAAACACACTGTGATGGTAGCAAAATTGTCTGCACTTAAAACAGCCACATACATGTGCACAAACATTGAGCATATAAGAGCGAGGTTAGACACAAAGCAAAGCAAAGAAATGTGCAAAAAATGTTGTACAGGTATGTATGTAAGAATAGAAAACGCAAACCGCACCATTGCAATACATGAAGACAAACACCCGATGGTGTGAAAATAAAATTCTAATAAATGAGATCCGACACTGTGGTAATAACTAGCAAATTTTTATTTCAAAGTTTAGTAAAAACACGATATTTGTCAACACAGTTTAGATTTTAAAGTCATTCTTGGGTCAATCAATCTCCTGGTGGGCCCGTTTCTTCTTCCCCCGAATGCTTCTCTTGGTGCGCTGCTTGGCGTATTTTTCATCTGGGGTTTCCCGCAGCAGCAACCAGCAGAAATCAGCCATCATAGTGGTGTTCCATCTTCCTTGGTACCTTCTCTCTGCGTCCTTGATGTCCTGGTGAAACCTTTCACCTTGTTCTTCACTGTACGCCCCCAAGTTTTCGGGAAAGTAGTTCACATGGGAGTGCAAGAAATGGACTTTCAGGCTCATGTTACAGCCTTGTTCTTTGAAGGCATTGAGCATCCTGGCAACAATATCCTTATAGTTCTCATCCCGCCTGTTCCCCAAGAATTTGAGAACAACATCCTTGAAGGAATCCCAGGCTTCTTTTTCCTTCTCAGACATCGTTTCAGCGAATGCTCCATCTGAAATGAGTTTCCTTATATCAGGGCCAACAAACACTCCTTGCTTTAGCTTTGCTTCAGAAAGTCGGGGGAACTTTGAGCAAAGGTACCGAAAGCACTCACCATCTTTTGGAAGGGACTTGATGAATTGCTTAATGAGACCCAACTTAATGTGGAGAGGTGGTAATAGAATTTTATCACGAGGTACCAAGCTCTCATGAAGAACATTTTTCTCACCGGGTCTCAAATACTCCCGAATTGGCCAGTCTTTTTTCCCCCAGTGTAGGTCGCGGGCCCAGCTATCCCACAAGCAAAGGAAGCAGGGATATTTGGTGAAACCGGATTGCTGCCCTAATAGCATGGATAGAATTTTAAAGTCTCCACAAATCATCCACTTATGCTCATCATAACGAATCTTCTGAAGAATCAGGGCCAAATTCTCGTATTTTTCTTGGAGAATAACAGAGTGAGCAATAGGAACTGAAGCGAATGTGTTGCCATTATGAAGAAGAACACCTTTTATGCTGTCTTTTGACGAATCAATGAACAGCCGCCATTCAGCAGGATCATACTTGAGTTTAAACTTTTCCATCACTCCGTATATATCGTTGCAAAATACCAAATCTTCCTCTTTGCTGAAATACTTCAAAAATTGTGTCTCGCGGTTGCGGTACCAATAAAAAGTTGTTCCTGGTGACAATAGATTTTTCTGTTTAAGCCGAGAACCTAGCAGTTGGGCAGCATCTTTTGGGAGTCCTAAATCCCGGACTAAATCATTCAATTCAGCTTGAGAGAAAAGTTCAGGTTTCGGATCTGGTTCAGTTTCAAACTCGGAAGTACTGGACTCATCGGGAAAAGCCATCTGATGAGTCTCATCATGATCAGAACCGTCCACACAAATATGATCCAAAGATTTTGGTGTTTCAGGCACAGGTACTTCGTTGCTATGAGGCATAGGCCTAATTGCTGAGGGAAGGTTGGGGTAACTTATTACGTTCTTATTTTTTAAGTTGTATCCCTTCACAATGCAAGAGCACAAATAGCAGTCACTGCTGTGGTCTCTTTGTTCACGCCACATCATAGGTATTCCGAAACGAAATGCTTGTTTTTTACCTTTCATCCATAAGCGTAGATCTTCCTCACATGTCTTGCACACTTTGTGAGGAGCCCACGGTTTGTCTTGATCGCCTAACTTCAAACCGAAATAGGCGAAATATACTTTTTTAATAAATGCAGAAATGTTCCTCTGCCGCTTTTTCACGGTATATTCCCCAGAAATAAAACAAAAACTGTCCGGAGAGTTGACGCAACCTCTGGCTCTGTGAGCCATCACAAATACACAGCACTGCAAACTACAACTGTAGTGAACCACTTCGGAATAAAGCTGGATTACGACTGAGCAAACAAAAGGTAATAATGAACTTGCAAGAAACTGAAATTTGACAGGAACGTTCATGTCGCAACCACCGTGTTTGAGCGAGCGAACGAGGCGAGGCGAACAGGAAAGAACATGCGCCAGCGCGAGTACTGGATTTAGCCCCCCGCCTCCCAATTGTCCTGTCAATGTATAAAATGAATACAAAACACTCTAAAATATCATGAGGGAGTGTTTCTAGTTAGTTAACCATTACAACCTCTATTTTGGGCCAAGAAAATAAACTGCAGTCGGCTAAAAAGAAATTATGTGAACATTCCTTATATGGGTAAGAAATCTAATTTTGCAAGAAAACGTGACGTGATGGAACATTTTGGCTATTTTTCCTGGATTCAGCACCCCAAAATCTATAGGAATCAGTTGCAAAACTGGAGGCAGTTTTTTGGTAGTGTACCTGTGTAATTGGACTTTTCCCCATTGTTTCTCATGGAATGGAAATAAGAGTTTCATAGAATATACAAATAAGGCCATGTAGAAACTGAATTGTGGGCAGATGTTTTTGGCTTCCTGCATTTAGACACCAATGTGGCCTAAGTATACTCTATATTTCTACCCGACCAATTTCTTTTTTTTTTTTTTAACTTTCATCTTTTATTAAAGATTTTATCACAAAACTTATATAGCTCTGTTCATCAACCGTTATTATGCAGAAAAAGACCCCTTCCACAACTAAAATTCATTAAACTACCCTACCCCCACACCCTTCCCTTCCAAGCCTCCCCCCAATCCCACTACACCCCTTCTCCAAGTCC
The DNA here is from genome assembly GCA_033557465.1 of Ichthyophis bannanicus. Taxonomy (NCBI): domain Eukaryota; kingdom Metazoa; phylum Chordata; class Amphibia; order Gymnophiona; family Ichthyophiidae; genus Ichthyophis; species Ichthyophis bannanicus. Next base: position 143,994,223 of record CM066040.1, read on the forward strand.
AATATTGTTCCCAAATGCTCTCTGTTTCTCTTTCTGCCTATGGCGGATAGCAATCAGTCTCTGGAGACAATAGAAGCTATATAGTCTCTCATAGAACCCTTTTGGTCCAGACAGAGTCACTGCCTTCCAGTGGAACGCTATCTTCCCCTGCACCACCACATTAGCACACTTCAGAAACCCCCACTCTTCTTTGAGATGGAGGCAGAATACAGATTAAGCAGAAATATCTTTGGATCCTTATCAATTTGCAGTCCCACTATCTCTTTCATAACAGCTATACATTTCTCCCAATAGGACCAAACTGAGAGGCATTGCCCCAGGCAGAACACCCCCCCTTGCCACCCCCTCCTGCCGTTGCATCCCCATCGTCATACCTGCCTCCGTCACCAACTCGCCCCCCCCCCCCGTCCTATCATGCCGCCCAAATCCATCATTTTCAGGGTGTCAGTGGCACCAGCAGTGGCATCAGGGGCGGCCCAAGGGGGGTGCGGGGCCATGTGCGGAGACTCGGTGCGGGGCCTCATTTGCATAAGTGGCCTTATTTGCATAATGCTAACATACACTAACTTTTAGTAAACATGTCTCTTAATGAGTGTATGGATAAAGACAGACTAAAAGATTTCTACATTACTATAATCCAGTGCCAACCGCCAGGCACATTAGGAACTACTACAAACACTGCCCATTTAGAACCAATAGCAAACCCGCCGTATCCTAACAGCACTACCAGGACTCACAAAGCACCATACCCTACCTATCAAAAGGCAACACTGCAAATATTAAACCAATACATTTCAGAGAACAACAATACATGACCTACTGGGGAAAGAGAACAAGTGGCAATGTCAAATAGGAATTACATAAACAGAATACCTCAGCTCAGTTACATATGCAGAACATAGACCATCACCAAACAAGGAATCACAATTTAGAAACAGGAAGGCAATAATTAAACTGGGAACCCCAAAAGCCAAACTTGGAATGTACAACAACACTGTAGAAATAAAACTATAAATTAATTTCCTCTTGTACCAAACAAAGCGCAGATGTTAATGATGCACATTTCCCAGAGCTTTCATATTCCAGTTAATAAATTCAAAATAAAGAGATATCTTTCTACCTTTTGTGCATTTTTTTTCAGTTGCTATTGCTCCAGCCACTTTCTTCTGGTTTCTTCATGTTTTCTGCTAACTCTCCATCATCTGCTGTCCATTTGTCCTTTCTTCTCTCTTCTAGTTTTTTTTTCCATTCTCTCTCTCTACATCTGCTTTAACATACTAATCTTTCTCCTTTTGCTCTTTCCTCATTCCTATTTCATCCACTCAAATTTTACCCCTCCATCCTCAATCCCCACTTACTCTCCCAATACCCGGCCAATTGTAGATTTTTTATCCCTCCCACACAAAATATTTTTCCCCTCTCCATTTTACTCTCCCAGCCCCATCCCATTCTAATCCTCCCCCAACATCAGCTCCCTTCTAGTTCCAGCCTCACCCAGCATCCATTCCCTTCTAGTCCCTGCATCAGCCCATTTCCAGTCCTAGCCCCCCATCAGCCCATTTCCAGTCCTAGCAAACCCCCCAACCCAATACCAGTCCTAGCCCCCCCATCAACCCACTTCCAGTCCTAACCCCATCAACCCATTTCCAGTCAGCCCCCCATAGCCCATTGCCAGTTCTAACCCCCCCATCAGCCCACAGCCCATTACCAGTCCTAACCCCATCAGCCCACCTCAAGTCCTAACCCCTCCCCATCAGCCCATTTCCTGTCCTAGCCTCCCCATAGCCCATTATCAGTCCTATCCCCCCCATAGCCCATTACCAGACAGCCCCTTCAGCCAACAGCCCATTACCAGTCTTAACCCCCCATAGCCCATTACCAGTCCAACCCCCAACAGCCCACCTCAAGTCCTAACCCCTCCCCATCAGCCCATTTCCTGTCCTAACCCCCCCATAGCCCATCAGACTGCCCCCTCAGCCAACAGCCCATTACAAGTCTTAAACCCCCCATAGCCCATTACGAGTTCTAACCCCCCAACAGCCCACAGCCCATTACCAGTCCTAACCCCCGCAGCCCACCTCAAGTCCTAACCCCTCCCCATCACCCCATTACCTGGCCTAGGCCCACCCTAGCCCTATTTCAGTCCTATCCCCCCCCCCATAGCCCATTACCAGACCTAACCCGCCATCAGCCCACAGCCCATTACCAGTCCTAACCCCATCAGCCCACCTCCAGTGTTAACCCCCCCAGCAGCCCATTTCATCCTAATCCTCATCACCCAATTTTCAGTTTAAGCCCCCCCGTGCCCCATTACCAGTGCGATCCTGCCCATCAGCCCACTCCCAGTCCGAATCCCACCGTCCCATTTCCAATCCTAATCCCCCATCACCCAATTTTTAGTTTTAAGCCCCCCATAGCCCATTAGCAGTCCTAACCCCCCATCAACCCACTTCCAGTCCTAATCCCATCAGCCCATATAAAGACTTAGCTCCCTCATAGCCCATCACCACTCCTAACCCCCCCAGCCCCCATAGCCCATCACCACTCCTAAACCCCCCCAGCCCCCCATCACCACTCATAACCCCCCCAGCCCCCCATAGCCCATCACCACTCCTAACCCCCCCAGCCTCCCCATAGCCCATCACCACTCCTAACCCCCCCAACCCCCCAGAGCCCAACACCACTCCTAACCCCCCCAGCCCATCAGCACTCCTAACCCCCCCCAGCCCCCATAGCCCATCAGCACTCCTAACCCCCCCAGCCCCCCATAGCCCCCATAGCCCATCAGCACTCCTAACCCCCCCAGCCCCCCATAGCCCCCCATAGCCCATCAGCACTCCTAACCCCCCAGCCCATCAGCACTCCTAACCCCCCCCAGCCCCCCATAGCCCATCAGCACTCCTAACCCCCCCCCCCCCCCCAGCCATCACCCCCCACCCCCGCCCAGCCCAGCCAAAAGTTTTTTTTTTAAAAAAGCTGTCTTCTCCCGCTGCCGGGGCCGCCGTGGCAGAATCGATTGTGCCGCGGGGCCCCCCCTGCCCAGCAGAGCCTGCCCTCCCCTGTATCCGCTCTCTCGTACAGCTGCCTGCAGTCTCACGCGCTGGCTTTCAGAGCGCGAAGGGACTAGTTTCCCTTTCGCGGCTCTGTTAAGCCCGCGGGGGCTGATGGGAACTTCCCATCAGCCCCCGCGGGCTTAACAGAGCAGCGAGGGAGAAACTCTCCCCTCGCGCTCTGAAAGTCGGCGCGTGAGACTGCAGGCAGCTGTACGAGAGAGCAGATACAGGGGAGGGCAGGCTCTGCTGGGCAGGGGGGGCCCCGCGGCACACTCGATTCTGCCGCGGCGGCCCCGGCAGCGGGAGAAGACAGCTTTTTTTTTTTTTTTAATTTGACTTTAGGATCAGAATGTTTTTTGCGCGGGGCCCCCTGAAACGCGGGGCCCTGTGCAAAAAACATTCTCGCTCAATGGACGGGCCGGCCCTGAGTGGCATGACTCGTTGCTTTGAAAGCAGCTGCTCTGTGCTGCCTCTTCGGTGCACCAGCAGGCCATGTGCTTTGGCTCCCATGTGCACACATGGCCTGCCACTCCTGCCTGTACACCAGAAGGGGACAGGACTGGCCGGCCATGGTTTTTGCGTCTCAGGTGCCAAAGTCCATGGCCTGCCACGAGCAGCAAAATGGTGGCACAAAGTCGCTGCTTTAAAAAGCATGCCATGTTGCCCACCGTGGTCTAGGTGGCCTCCTAATGGATGCCTTGGCCCTGAGAATTGCTACCACATGTGATGTGCCAAGCTGGTCACAGCCTCTCCAACAGTCAGCCATCCCTCCATTCAGGGCCGGCCCGTCCATTGAGCAAGAATGTTTTTTGCACAGGGCCCCGCGTTTCAGGGGGCCCCACGCAAAGAACATTCTGCTTTTTTTCAAAATTAAATTTAAAAAAAAAGCTGGCTGCTACCGCTGCCGCTGCCGCCACAGCAGCGGCAGAATGGGGTGTCCTGCGGGGCCCCCTCTGCCCGGCTGAGTCCCTCCCTCCCTCCATCTGCGACGGCTGAGCCCCTCTGTGCCGGCTATCAGATTTGCGAAGGGAGAATGTCTCCCTCGCGTGTCTATTAAGCCTGCAGGGGCAGATGGGAAATTTCCCATCAGCCCCTGCGGGCTTAACAGAGATGCGAGGGAGACACTCTCCCTTCGCTAATCTGAAAGCCGGCACAGAGGGGCTCAGCCGTCGCAGAGGGAGGGAGGGACTCAGCCGGGCAGAGGGGGCCCCGCGGGATACTCCATTCTGCTGCTGCTGCAGCGGCAGCGGCAGAGGTAGCAGCCAGCATTTTTTTTTTAAATTTTACTTGAGCCGATTGGGGGGGGGGTGGTTAGGACTGGTAATGGGCTATGGGGGGGCTAGAACTGGAAATGGGCTGGGGGGGTTAAGACTGGAGGTGGGCTGATGGGGTTAGGACTGGTAATGGGCTGTGGGCTGTTGGGGGGGGTTAGGACTGGTAATGGGCTATGGGGGGCTAGGACAGGAAATGGGTTGATGGGGAGGGGTTAGGACTTGAGGTGGGCTGTTGGGGGGGTTAGGACTGGCAATGGGCTATGGGGGGCTAGGACTGGTAATGGGCTATGGGGGGGGCTAGGACTGGAAATGGGCTGATGGGGGGGTTAATACTGGAGGTGGGCTGATGGGGTTAGGACTGGTAATGGGCTGTGGGCTGTTGGGGGGGGTTAGGACTGGCAGTGGGCTATGGGGGACTGACTGGAAATGGGTTGATGGGGTTAGGACTGGAAGTGGGCTGATGGGGGATTAGGACTGGTAATGGGTTATAGGGGGGGCTTAAACTGAAAATGGGGTGATGGGGGGTTAGGACTGGAAGTGGGTTGATGGGGGCTAGGACTGGTATTGGGTTGGGGGGTTGTTAGGACTGGAAATGGGCTGATGGGGGGCTAGGACTGGAAATGGGCTGATGCAGGGACTAGAAGGGAATGGATGCTGGGTGAGGCTGGAACTAGAAGGGAGCTGATGTTGGGGGTGGATTAGAATGGGATGGGGCTGGGAGAGTAAAATGGAGAGGGGAAAAATATTTTGTGTGGGAGGGATAAAAAATCTACAATTGGTCGGGTATTGGGAGAGTAAGTGGGGATTGAGGATGGAGTCGTAAAATTTGAGTGGATGAAATAGGAATGAGGAAAGAGCAAAAGGAGAAAGATTAGTATGTTAAAGCAGATGTAGAGAGAGAATGGGAAAAAACTAGAAGAAAGGACAAATGGACAGCAGACGATGGAGAGTTAGCAGAAGACACGAAGAAACCAGAAGAAAGTGGCTGGAGCAATTGCAGCTGAAAAAAAAATGCACAAAAGGTAGAAAAATATCTCTTTATTTTGAATTTATTAATTGGAATATGTCAGCGCTGGTAAATGTGCATCATTAACGTCTGCGCTTTGTTTAGTACAAGAGCAAATTAATGTATAGTTTTATTTCTACATTGTTGTACATTGCAAGTTTGGCTTTTGGGATTCCCAGTTTAATTATTGTCTTCCTGTTTCTAAATTGTGATTACTTGTTTGGTGATGGTCTATGTTCTGCATGTGTAACTGAGCTGAGGTGTTCTGTTTATATAATTCCTATTTGACATTGCCACTTGTTCTCTTTCCCCAGTAGCTCATGTATTGTTGTTCTCTGAAATGTATTGGTTTAATATCTGCATGTTTCCTTTTGATAGGTAGGGTATGGTGCTTTGTGAGTCCTGGTAGTGCTGTTAGGATACGGCGGGTTTGCTATGGGTTCTAAATGGGCAGTGTTTGTAGTAGTTCCTAATGTGTCTGGCGGTTGGCACTGGATTATAGTAATGTAGAAATCTTTTAGTCTTTCTTTATCCATACACTCATTAAGAGGCATGTTTACTAAAAGTTATTATATGGTAACATTATGCAAATATTTATGCAAATGAGGTCCCTTATGCAAATGAGGCCCCACACTGTGTCTCCGCACATGGCCCCGCACCCCCCTTGGGCCACCGCTGCCTCCATTCCACATTTTACTTAACCTCCATGGAGTACGGTTCCACCTATACAATAATTTCAAACTATTTTCAACAATATTGTCTGCAATGGAAAGCTTTCTTATTCTCAGAAATATCTGTCGCCATTGTTGGGGCTCCTAAACCACATCAAGGTCGTGCCTTCATACCAGCAAGCAGCATGGGAGCATCTGCCCGGGACCACCAAAGCTTTATATAATTTAGAAGCAATGCTCTTATCCTCACACTATCTTCACATAAGACCTCCATGAATGTCTTCCCCTTACCTTCTCACCCCATCCTGTCTGCACATAGTGCCTATCCTGGAAATATCCATGGCAGTTCATCCATGCTAGCTCAAATCTCTCCTGAAAAGCTTCAAAGCCCATAGCAGTCCCCTGATCAAAAAGTTGACCCAGCCGTACTAACCCTCTATTCTCCCACCCCTGGAATACCCATCCAGTAGCCCAAGAAGAAAGTCCCCATTTCCCCTAATTAGAGTTAGGAAAGACACCTGCTTACTCTCTAGCAATTTCTTCCACTAGGGGTGGCCTAGTGGTTAGGACACAGTACCTCAGGCCGGAGGGTCGGGGGTTCAAGTCCCACCTGGGGACAGCAATCTCAGGCCGGAGGGACTGGGGTTTCTAGTCCTATAGGCACTCCTTGTGGCCTTGGGCAAGCCACTTAATCCTCTGTTGTCTCAGGTACACATAGATTGTGAACCCTTTGGGGACAAGGGAATGTATCCAATACCTGTTTGTAGTGATTACATAATGTAAACTGCTTTGATTGAAGGATAAGGTGGTATAGAAAACTGGTTAAATGAAAATAAAATAAAAATAAAACATACAATGTGGGAAGGGATTCTGTAGCTCCTCTGTCCCCCCACCCAGAGGATCCCACATCTGGTACCTCAATACCCCCCCCCCCCACAAACTCCTGCTCTGTCCACGCCTGGTCTCTCCAGTTGCCTCATCCATTCCCACAATGTCCTAAGCTGCACCGCTAAAGAATACTTTTTAAAGTCGGGTACTCGTAACCCACTCCTCTCCTTACTAAGACTCCAACTCCTGGCTATCGGCAGGAACTGACACCTCCATATATACCTAAAATTTTTCTGATGAATTTCCTTCAGGTATTCCTACTGGGAAGACCTAAAAAAGATTCAACACCCTAAGCAGCACCACCATTTTTAAACTAGCTATATGACCAAACCAAGAAAGATTAAAGCACTGTCACTTCCCCATATCTTCCCTCACTCTTTGCCACATTCCCTTATAATTGTCCCGGTAGAGCAATGCTGGATCCAGCATAAGCCACACTCCCAACTATTTAATTTTATCCCAAGCCCACTTGAATTCAAACCTTTCTTTCAACCCAGCTTCCAAGTCCGGGGGTACTCCACAAGGTAGGATTTCTGATTTCTGCATATTAATCTTAAACCCAGAAAGTCTATCATACTTCTGCAGCTCCCTCACTATCAATGGGAGAGAAATATGCAGCCTTCCCACCATAAACATCAACTGTAGGGAACAAAGCTCTCATGGCCCTTCCTGGGCCGCGCAAAGCCCCCCGCTTCAGAAGAACAAATACTGTACAACAAATGTCCAGTAGTCCAGTGAGACTTCATTCAGGTCATATTGGATGTTCCTGTCATCTCTGCCACACCCTATCCCACCACTCCTGGGGACCCCTTGAAAGCTTTCCTTCTGTTACCACTCTCATCCAATGGAGTTCATCCTTATATTCTGTCACTTTCGAACGTTGCCCCTGGGCACTGTCCAGCATATTCCACTGCCCCGCTGCCTTCAATAGCTGCCACGCATCCTCCACTCTCTTGCATACTGCATAGATCCACCCATTGTGAATTGCAATGTGAAGGAGAACAACCAGCGATGCCAGATATTCTTTGCTTGCAAATATAGTAATCTAGTATATGACGGCAGATAAAGACCAGTATTGTTCATCTAGTCTGCCCAGTAAGGTGGCTAGAGTGGTTGTAACTGCAGCTCCGTGCAGATCACGCCCCCCCCCCCCCATGCCTTTTAGGGTTGTACCTGCTACTCCGTGCAGTTCAGCCCCCTTCTATTAAAAGTTATTTATTTCCTTTGATTTCATCTTCTTGCTATAAAGGGATCTACTGTGTCTGTCCTATGCCATTTTGAATTCTGTCACTGTATTTGCCCCCACCACCTCTATCAGGAGGACATTCCATGCATCCACCACCCTTTCAGTGAAAAAGTATTTCCTGATGTTGCTTTTAGGTTTACTACCTTGCAGTTCGAACGGAACAAGGAGAAACAGAATGGTTTAAAATAAGCAAAGGTGTAAGACAAGGCTGCATACTTTCGCCCTACCTGTTTAATTTATATGCAGAACAAATCATCAGAGAAGCAGGACTGTATGAAGACAACAGAGGTGTGAAGATTGGTGGAAGACTCATCAACAACCTTCGCTATGCTGATGATACCACATTACTGGCTGAAAGCGAAGATGATCTGAAACATTTGCTTCTCACAATCAAAGAACATAGTCTCAAAATGGGCCTGCACCTTAATGTAAAGAAGACAAAGATCATGACAACTGGCATAATCAACAGGTTCATCGTTGAAGGAGAAGAAATTGAAATCGTGAACAACTTTAACCTACTTGGATCAACTATCAATAAAGAAGCAACAAGCAGTCAAGAAATCAGACGACGCATTGCTCTTGGCAGAATGGCTATGAAAGACCTAGATAAGATTCTCAAGAGCAGAGATGTCTCTCTCCATACAAAGATTCGACTTGTTCAAGCCATGGTATTTTCAATAACATCATATGGATGTGAAAGCTGGACAGTGAAAAAGACAGACAGGAAGAAAATTGATGCCTTTGAATTATGGTGCTGGCGGCGAATACTGTGTATACCATGGACTGCCCGAAGAACAAACCAGTCGGTACTAGAGAAGATCAAACCTAAGCTTTCTTTAGAAGCTCAGATGACAAGACTTCGACTTTCATACTTTGGACACATCATGCGAAGAGAGAGATCATTAGAGAAAGACATCATGCTTGGCAAGATAGAAGGTCAACGCAAAAGAGGAAGGCCAGCAATGAGATGGATCGCTACAATAACAGCAGCTACGGGTACCAGTCTGTCGTCAATGAGCCGCCTGACTGAAGATCGAACACAATTTAGGATAGCTATCCAGAGGGTCGCCATGAGTCGACTCCGACTCGACGGCACTTAACAACAACAACAACCTTGCAGCTTCTTCATATGCCCTCTAGTTTTAAAGCTTCCCCTTCTTTGAAAAAGGTTTGTTTGCTCATTGATACCCTTTAAGTATTTAAACATGTATATCATGTGTATCATATCTCCCCTGTCCCTCCTCTCCTCTAAGGTATACATATTTAGGTCTTCAAATCTCTTCTCATGTCTTCTGGCGCAGGCTCTGAATCATTTTGGTTGCCTTCCTCTGAATCGTTTCAAGCCTTTTTATGTTCTTTGTGAGGCCTCACCAATGATTAGTACAGGGACATTAATACTTCCTCCTTTCTGCTGGTTATTCCTCTCTGTATGAAGCTCAGCATCCTTCTGGCTTTGACTACTACTTACCACTTTGTTTTGACACCTTGAGATTCTCAGACACTAGCACCCTGAGGTTCCTCTCTTTGTCCGTGCACACTAACCTCTCTCCCCCTATTGCATGCATTTCCTTTGGATTTCTGCGTCCCAAGTGTGTGACTCTACACTTCTTTGCATTAAATTGTAACTGCCAAGCATTAGACCATTCTTCCAGTGTTTTTAGATCTTTCCTTATGTTGTCCACTCCCTCAGAAGTGTCCACTTTGTTGCAAATTTTTATATCATCTGCAAAATGGCAGACTTTTCCATTCAGTCCTTCCGCAATGTCACTCACAAATGCATTGAACAGTATCGGTTCCAGGACCGATCCCTGAGGCATGCCATTACGCACCTTTGTTTCTTTTGAGTGAGTTTCATTTACCACCACCTTCTGTCGTCTGTCAGTCAATCAATTTCTGATACAGTCCACCACCTTGCAACCTATCCCCAAGCTGCTTAGTTTATTGATAAGCCTCCTATGAGGAACTGTATCAAAGGCTTTGCTGAAATACATCTCATGCCCCTGATCTAGTTTTCTGGTCTCCCAGTCAAAGAACTCAATCAAATTTATTTGGCATGATCTTCCCCTGGTAAAACCATGTTGCCTTGGATCATGCAATCCATTGGTTTCCAGAAAGGCCACTATTCTTTCTTTCAAGAGTGCCTTCATTACTTTTCCCACCATAGAAGTAAGGCTTACCGGTCTGTAGTTTGTCACCTCTTTCCTACCACAACAGCCCTTTTCCAGTCCCGCAGCACCTCTCCTGTCTCCAAGGATCTATTAAAAATATCCTTTAAAGACCCTGCCAGAACCTTTCTGAGCTCTTTCAGTATCCTGGGATGTATCTCATCTGGTCCCATGGTCTTGTCCACCTTCAGTTTTGCAAGCTGTTCAAATGCATCATCTTCTGTGAATGGTATGGTATCTACTCCATTCCCATTTGTATATTTGTCGCTCATATGTGGTCCTTTTCCAGGATTTTCTTTCGTGAAAACAGAAAAGTATTTGTTTAGCATTTTCGCTTTTTCATTGTCACTTTTCCACAAATCAGTCCTCGGAACTTTTGAGTCTTGCAGTTCTGACTCTGATCTTCTCCCGGATATACCTGAAAAAGGTTTTGTCTCCACACTTCACTTTAGCCATCTTTTCTTCTGCCTTTGCTTTTGCTATCCTTATTTCTCTCTTTGTCTCTTTTAGCTTTATCCTGTATTCTTTTCTGTGTTCCTCTTTTTGAGCTCTTCTGAATGTAACCTGTGTTTTTTGCCTTAATTTTTGCAGCAACTTCTTTGGAGAACCATACAGGTTTCCTTTTGCTCTTGTTTTTATTTACTTTCCTTACATATATATTCTTTGCCCCTTTTATTGTCGCTTTTAGTTTAGCCCACTGCAATTCCACTTCCCTTATCTCCTCCCACCCTGCCAACCTCTCCTTCAGGTATTTTCCCATTTTACTAAAGTCAGCGTTTTTGAAGTGTAGGACTTTGAGTTTGCTGTGATTGGACTCTGCCTTGGCTTTCGCCTCAAACCACACTGTGTGATGATCACTGCTGCTCAAATTGGCACCCACCCAGATATTCAACCTCTGGTCTGTTCCATCACCAGTTATCTGAGCAGTGCTTCTTGGAAGGCATCCACAATCATTTTACTTCTTTCCAGATTTGCAGAAGGAATACTCCAATCCACATTTGGTAGATTAAAGTCACTCAATATGATCACTTCTCCCTTCATAGCTACCTTTGCAATATCAATAATCAAGTCTCTATCCATTTCCACAGTTTGAGATGGAGGCCTGTAGACTACACCAGTATGGATGATAGTGCCATCTCCTCTTTCTAACACAATCCACAGAGCTTCTTTCTCCCTGCATTTCAATGACTTTACTATTGCTTTTGACATTTATTTTTTTTTTTTATTTATTAAACATTTTTATACCATGCTTTCCAAAGGATCAAGCACGGTTTACAAAAAACAACGGTATGAATAGTACAAATAAGACAAGTACTTATTCAGTTACATGGAACTTTGTAGAACTATTTACAGTGATGTTCAAGTATTAAACAGTAAACATATAACAGGATGAACTATATACAGTAGTAGAGCATGTAGTAGATGTTATGTGTTGGGACATATAGGGCTACTGCTCCTCTTCTGTCTTCTCCATCTCTTCTAAATAAATTATAGCCAGCTATGGCTATATCCCATTCATGTGACTCGTTAAACCATATTTCTGTAATGGCCACAATGTCCAAGTCCATTTCCACCATCAGGACTTCCAGGTCAGGAACTTTGTTGGCTAGACCTCGAGCATTTGTGCTCATTTCCTTCCAGCTATTGTTGATTGGCTGCTTGTATTTTGGACAGATTTTGTTCCAGACTCCTCCTCTTCCCCCTTGTCATTGATGTGTGGATTAATATGATGACTATTACCAATGTTGTTATGTTTTTGCTGGGTGTGACATCCTGAACTTGTTGCATGTCCACATATTGCCTAAATTTTTCTCTTAGAATCCTTTTTCCTGCCACAGAGAGATGTAGTCCATCACCACAGTACAGCCTCTTTTTGTTCCATATATTGTCCCAGTTGCCTATATATCTATATCCTTCTTGTTTACATCAAGTTTAGAGCCATATTAAAGTTGATTGTGATGCAGCCTGTTTTCCCCCTTATCCAACTTTAATATTGAATTGCTTCACGCATCTCACGATGCCTCAGCAAAATGATGAGCCACAAGTCCCGGTAGACCACTAGATGATGGCCCCACCATTCAAAGTGGCCTTTTCTCCTGGCCTGTGGCATCATCTGCTCCTTCAAACTGAAATCATGTAAGCACACCACTATATCCCAGGGCTGGTTAGCTTAGCGCAGCCGCAGGCTTCTGTGTGCCCTATCAATTTTGATGGTAGGCGACTCTGACAGGCCCTCCCTAGTATTGTCCAGCAAAAATGGGCAGATCTACTGCACAATAACGCCAGCATCCTCAGCCGCCTCTTTGGGGACCTATTGCCCTCGTATATTGTTATGGTGGAAACAATTTTCTTAGTCTTTCCCTTTGTCTGCCCAATCACTCTGGGGTTGCCAGAGCTCCTCTAAGTCTTTCTGCTACACTCCAGTCAGCTCCACATGCTCATCCACTCTCTCATCCAGCTTCATAACTCACTTGCCCGCTTCGTTCACCTCTTGCTGTAAACAAGCCACAGCACCCAGCAGCTCAGTTTTGATTATGGCAAGCTCTTTTTTTTAAAGTTGTGTTTTAACTTTAGGAACAAGTCTCTAAGCTGCATTTATAGGATCAGCCCAGCAACTTTCGACATGTCAGTGCTAGCTTTGCTATCATTCTCTGAGCTCACCGCTGCCATCTTAGATCTCCACAGTTGCTTCGGAGGCTCTATGCTGTGCTCCTCACCATCCCCATTAAATTTAAATTTCTAAAGTTTCTTCCTAGCGGACAAGCATTCAAGCATTTCCTAACAACTAGGAGGGTATGTACAATGGTGGGATCCAAACCGACTAGGAACTGGTTCTGTCCCAGCCCTCCCACATGCATGATGGCCGGGTTGCTGTACCTCATGTGGAGGCATTGCAGTGGCCGTATGCTTGGGCCGCTGCCCTCCACCGAGATGCAGCAACCTGGCTGTTGCCCTGCGACTCGATCCCCCACCTGACAACATTTTGATAGCATCGGGGGCTTCTCCCGACGCCATGATCCCTAATGCCATCAGACATTGTCAGGCGGGGGGATTCTTGTCACTGCAGTGCCAGTGTTTCATTGACGTGTTTGGCTCGGTTTGGGGAACGTGGACTGTGACAGGAACCGGTTCGCGTGAACCGGGCTGAACTGGCCCTATCCCACCACTGAATGTAGCATATTTAAATGTGTTTTTTTCACTAGCCCACTGTGCAGCTCAGAATCTATGCAGACACAAAAAGGAGCAGGAGGACTAAAAAGCCACTGAAGGTGTCAAAGTTTTATTGATGAGGGTCAGCCCTACACATGTTTTGGCCCACTGGCTTTCTTCAGGGCACTATAACCACTAAAACATATAAACATATTGTAGGCCGGCAGTCATACTAGGCGGCTGCCTAGTAGGGGCGGCAGGCCATATTACTTGTGTCTTGCTTCAGCCTGGTAGCTGAGGCCCTTAATTGTGTAGTTGTGGGGCAATTAAAGCAGTCCAAGTGGAAATAGGCCAACACAGGAAAATTTATTTCTAAATTCTATTTTAATCATCAAGTTTGCAAATTGGACCTTGGCAGAAGGTTCCAAACCATTAACAGAAAGTGAGGATATTTTCTCCAACAAAAAGCTTCTTTATAAAGGTACTTCAGCAGTGCTATAACAAATCAGTTTCCTTCAGTCTTTGGAACAAAACAAGTTTCCTTTTTCATCCAAACAAAACCACAGTTGAAAATCACTGTTGCAAGTAGTCCAGCTAACCTTGTTAGCTTCTCCCAGCTGTTTCAGGTAAGCTTGAAAACACTCTCTACTTTTCAGCATAGGAACTAAACAGTTGTTGAAACAGTTTCATAGCACAAGTACTGTTTCAGCTTTAAAATGAGACTTCTCTCTTTCCAGCACTTCACAGTATCAATTGTTCAGCATAACTACTTCTTGGCTTTCTTTATAATATCTAATAAATGCTTTCTAAGCACTTCTCATGCATAATGAACATTCCATTGAGACTTCTGTGGAATCTGAATCCCCTTTATAGAATTCCACCTCCATTTCTTCCTCAGTGCTACAAGGCTTAGGGACTGGGATACGTTCAGGGATTTCTAGTTTCACTTTCCTTAAAAGCTTAAAAGGTTTTCCCCAATGAACATTCCTTCTTCCCCCTGGAATAATGTCAGTGCTCCTAGACTTCCTTCCCTTTAGTGAGTCACTTAAAGGTACTGTCTGGTTTACCTTGCTTGTAGAAACCTTCCTTCTGTCAGGCTTTCTAAAAGGTTCCGTTTCTTGCTCAGAGTCTGAGCTGCTTGCTTCTGAGTTAGAACTATAGTCCTGGAACTCTCTCAAGCTTCTTCCCACTCTTCTCTGGCCCTGCCACTCGCTTTGGCAGTTCTGTCTGCTTCTCCTGGTTTCCCCAGTTCTCTCAGCTCTGCTGTGCTCTCTCCCTTCACTTGCTGACTGACCACGTTTAAATGTTTGCCAGCGTGCTTCCCTTTCTGGCCCCACCCTCTCTCTCCCTGCTGTTGCCCTGGAGATTGGGTGTGGCTTCAGGCTAGCCTTGCAAGTGTGTGTTTCAGTATTACTTTCATTTTGGGACCTGGCTTAGGTGAGCCCATCCCCCTCTTAGGAGAAAAACCTTCTTTTTTTTCTCTTTCCCAGGTCTGTGCTGCACCTGCCTCACCACAATATACATAAATATGATAACATAATAAATACATAAAATCATAATCAAATAATACATAATAATATGTAAAACATTTGAATTAAAAAAGCCAATTCAATAAAAAATGATGAGTAATCATATCAAAAACTCTAATCAAATTAGTAGACTGTTGTTGTTAAATGCCATCTAGTCAGTGTCGACTCATGGCAACCCTCTTGATGGTAGTCCTAAATTGTGTTCAGTCTTCAGTCAGGCGGCTTATTGTTGACAGACTGGCACCCGTAGCTGCTGTTATTGTATTGATCGATCTCATCACTGACCTTCTATCTTGCCAAGCATGATCTCGTTCTCTAATGATCTCTCTCTTCGCATGATGTGTCCAAAGTATGTAAGTCGAAGTCTTGTCATCTGAGCTTCTAAAGAAAGCTTAAGTTTGATTTCCTCTAGTATTGACTGGTTTGTTCTTCGGACAGTCCATGGTGTATACACAATATTCGTCGCCAACACCATAATTCAAAGGCATCAATTTTCTTCCTATCTATCTTTTTTACTGTCCACCTTTCACATCCATATGACGTTATTGAAAATGCCATGGCTTGAACAAGTCGAATCTTTGTATGGAGAGAGACATCTCTGCTCTTGAGAATCTTGTCTAGGTCCTTCATAGCCATTCTGCCAAGAGCAATATGTCATCAGATTTCTTGACTGCTTGTTGCTTCTTTATTGATAGTTGATCCAAGTAGGTTAAAGATGTCCACTATTTCAATTTCTTCTCCATCAACAATGAACTTATTCATTTTGCCAGTTGTCAGGATCTTTGTTGCCTTAACCGTCTTGGAAATGACACCTCCCTCCCATTTATGCTAAAACAAGGAGTACCTCAAGGATCTAGCCTATCCGCCTTACTTTTCAACATCTTCCTTCAACCTGCTTGCAAAATATTTCAAGAACATGGCATACAGTACCAAATATATGCTGATGACATGATGTGTTTCACCCCTTTTAACCTCTCCAATCCCAACTTCTCCAAAATCAATGAATGTCTAACTTGCCTCAAATCCTGGCTTTCCCAACACAATCTACTAATCAACCAATCCAAAACAGAGGTACTTCAAGTATTTTCTAACCTTACATACTCCCCTCCTCCAACTCTCACCATTGCTGATCTCCCACATATTATAAAAAAACAAATAAAATATCTTGGAATTATCATTGACCAGAACCTCTCCTTCACTGAACATATAAAAAGATCCACCAATACAATCTATGCAAAATTACACACCCTCCGGAATCTTAAACCCCTCTTAAACCCTAACTCCTTTCGCACTGTCTGTTAGTCCCTTACAACCCCTTCACTCGACTATTGCAACCTAATCTACCATGGTCTCCCCAAAAATACAATCCAACCACTCCAAATAGCCCAGAATACGGTAGCTAGACTCATAACCAACAAGCCCAGACGTGCTCATATCACACCTGTCCTCCACGACTTTCACTGGCTCCCCATACAATACAGAGCTAATTTTAAGGTCCTTACTCTTATTCATAAAATAATTGTAAATGAATCAGCACCCTGCCTCACTTCACTTCTTACCTTTCCTAGTAACACAAGAACACATCGTACTTCTACCAAAAACCTGCTATCCATACCAACAGCCAAAAGGTACTGTAAACAATTTACTAGCAATAGGGCCTTCTCCCTCTACGCCCCATCCTTATGGAACACCCTCCCTCCCGAACTGCGCAACTGTAAGAGCCACCTTGAATTCCGCAGGAAACTAAAAACACACCTCTTCCTAGAGTATTTTTCCCTCCCACCCTAGCTCCTAACTTCATGATCTACCTCTCTACCCAAGTTGCCCCCAAATCTTTACAAAATTAACTGTAGGCATATTTATCTAATGTAAAAAGTTAACCTTTGATCTCAATCTCCGATCATGGTAGTCAGTTCTACTGCCACAGTCGTACCTATTATCTGTTACATTGTTAATTGTTACTCTTTACCTAGTTATATTACTTATATTGTTTTCCTTGTTCCTTGTAAACAGTTGTAATATACTGTATTATAATGTTTCATGTGAACCGTCTTGACTTGTAGAAAGACGGTATATAAAAACTGTTAAATAAATAAATAAATAAACATTAAGGTGCAGACCCATTTTAAGACTATATTCCTTGATTTTGAAAAGCAAATGTTTCAAATCATCTTTACTTTCAGCCAGTAATGTGGTATCATCAGCTTAACAAAGGTTGTTGATGAGTCTTCCACCAATCTTCACACCTCGGTTGTCTTCATACAGTCCAATAGACTGATATCTAAATTTAATACTATTAATTTTATGTTTAGATATCAATAGACTGATATCTAAATATAAAATTAATAGTACTAAATTCATATATTGAGTTGTTAAACAAACATATAAATAAAATCCTAAGCCAAAACATATAAATACATTAATACATGGAGAATGTATAAAAGCCACCGAGATGTCAAAGATAAAGTTACAAATGTTTAAAAATAGTCATGTGATTAACATAATAAAGTGTATACAGCAATATAATCATGTAACTCACCTACACGGAGGAAAAATAATATGCTCTCAGCACTAAAACGCAAATCACTGAAGCTAAGAAAGGAGACCATAATGTGAGTTAGTGAGTTTAAGTTCTTATCGCCTGGGTTTTCAAGTGTTTATTTTATAGTTTTTTGTCATTCAATCCAATTGACTGAGTATGAGATTGGCAACATAAGCCTCTACTTTTAATTTAAGTTTCTGTAAAGGGATTTTTTGGAGGATAGTGTTCTACAGTATGATGCTACCAGCTGCCGGTCTCCTCCGATATAAAAGAGTATTTTCTCCGGGAACAAGCAGGAAGTCAGTCCTCACATAAGGGTGACATAGGCACCAACGGAGCCCTCACGGAAGCATCCCCCCAGCTTTCAAAGGAAGCCTTTGGGAGATGCCACCACGCATGCATGGTCCCCTTCCCGCCCAAGGGTGTCATCTTGCTCCCTTTTCCCTGGAGCCCTTGTCTGGTTTGTCTCCGTAAAAAGTTGATTTTTTTTCTCTCCGAGTTTCATACTCGCCTCCGGTATCGCACCGGTACTCTTTCCGTCTGCGGACCTCGTTGCTTTGGCATCGAGTTTGGTTCATTTTTGTAGCTTTTTCATTCTTTTCTTTTCCCAGTGTCTTCACACCTTTTTTCTTCCGCTGGCAGCCCGGAGAGTCTTCGACCTCACAGGAGTACTTTTTTCCCCCATGGCTACCAGTGGCTTTAAGAAGTTTGATTGGTGCTCCAAAATTATGTCTTTGACCGACACACATGACTGCTGTCTCCGCTGCATGGGGCCTGATCACGACTCAGCAGCCTCTGGTCTCTGGAAGAGGATGTTCAGTAAGGCCTTCAGGAGCTGCCAGCAGCAGCATGATAAGTTTTTCCCTAGTACCTCCGAAGGCCAGGGCCTTGTCTGAGGCCCTGACATCTCGGGTAGAACACTCCAATCCCGAGCCTCGTCAGGGGTCCTCATAAAGGTGTGTCTCCCTTGAGGGAACCCAGGAAGAAGAAGAAACCCTCGAAGGTGGCGTCCTTGGATAGTTCCGATCAGCTGGGAGCTTCCTGCAGTCCAGGACATTCGCCCGAGGCGTCGGAGAAGGAGCGGCCTGCGAAGGTCCCCTGGAAGGATCCGACCGTGGACTGGCTTCGGTCCCCAGACACTATCCTCGTCGAGGATTCCCCTTCGGGGGAGCCAGGGTTGGGCCCAAGTCCCTCGGTGCCCATACCAAAGACTGCAAAGCCTTCTGGCCTGGAGTCCAGAATGGCGGCCCTGAAGCAGTTTGTCTGCCTTCATGGACCAGCAGCGGGCACTGTTGTCTGGCATGACTGGTTCATCTGCCCCGACCACCGGACCTTTGACATCCAAGATGTCCCCAGAGGCCGAGCCGATCCTTGAGGTCCTTCGGCCTCAAGTCGATCCTCGGCCGAGATCGTGCTCTGAGTCCCACTCAATAGGACCACAGTCATCCCCGGCAAGTCTTCCGGGCACCGGCCATGGTGCATCAAAAGCCCCGAAGTCCGCAGAGCAGCTCTCCTATGAGTCCTCGATGGACTACTCCGAGTGGGAGAGGAAGGATGAAGAGTCCTTCCAATACCCGTCGCCACCGCAACATCCCATCTGACTCTCCTGTCTCCGAGCCTCGACGGAGGTCCCCACCTGAGGATATGGGCTTCCTTGATTTTGTCAAGGACATGTCCAAGGCCCTGGCATTCCCGACTGAGTCGGAGGAGGATCCTCGGGTGGATGAACTGGAAATCCTCCACTACGAGGCCCCTCCACAGGAATCGCTCACGGTGCCCATTCTTCTCATCCAGGAACGGCTGATGCTCCGAATGTGGGAGACACCGGCTTCGGTGCCGGAGGTGAGCAAACGGCTCGACTTGATGTATCGAGTTTGCCAGAGCCCGGGTTTCCAGAAGTCACAACTGACGCATAACTCCATGGTGGTGGTCGACCATGTGTTGGCTGAAAAGCCAGAAGACGCACTCCTTGGTGCCCCCAGGCAGAGAGGCCCGCACCCTGGATGCCCTCAGCAGGAAGTGCTACCAGGGCTCAATGCTCATCGGCTGCATACAGGCTTACCAGCTGTACATGGGCATGTACCTGAGAGACCTGGCGAAAGAACTCGCCAGGTTCTTGGCTGGTCTCTCCAAGGAACCTTTGCAGTGGTTCAAGAACCTGGCCAAAGCATTCCGTGAATGCTCCAAATTCATGTCTCAGGCAGCCTATGATGGGTTTGAGTCAGCGGTGGCTGGCATTGGTGCATGCTGCCAAACTTGGCTACAGTCGTCCGACCTCGAGCAGTGGGTTCAGGACAAATTGGTTGATGTCCCCTGCCAAGGAGAGAACCTCTTTGGTAAACCCATGACTAACAAGGCTGCCGAGCTGGAGACCGAATTCATGACGAGGACCAGGCTCTCAAAAAAGACCGCTGCCCCTCCCTGATGGAAGGGCTCGGGTAAAAAAAACCCTTTTACCCAAGGAAGGGTGCTGCTTACAGAAACTGCCCACCTTATCAGGCCTCCCCAGCTCCCCAACAGGGTCAGCAGGCCAAGGGATATGGGCATGGCCCACGTAAGCAGAAGGCTCCAAAACCCTCAGGCACCGGCTACGGCGCAGCCAGGGGGGAGCTTTTGACTCCTTGAGCAGAGCCTATCTACCATAAGGAGATCAGCAGCCAATAGGAGGACGTCTGGCCCTCTGTGTCCAGAGGTGGGTGACCATCACCACCGATTCCTGGGCACTAAGAGTAGTCAGGGAGGGGTAATTCCTCCACCTGACTCAGACTCCTCCCCCTTATTTTCCGGGAGACCCCCTTAGGTCTCCCCTCCACCGGGACCTCCTTCTGAAGGAGTTGGCAGGTCTTCTCAAGGACAAAGCAGTGGAACCAGTGCCCCACCTCCTCAAGGGCAAGGGGTTCTACTCCAGGTATTTCCTCGTGCCAAAGAAGACAGGGGGTCTAAGACCCATCCTTGATCTGCGCAACCTCAACAAATTCCTGGTGAGGGAGACTTCAAGATGCTCTCCCTTGGAACATTGCTGCCATACCTCCAGCAGGGAGACTGGCTATGCTCCTTAGACCTTAAGGATGCTTATACCCACATCCTTATCCACCCCAACCACAGGCAGTACCCGTGGTTTGTAGTAGAGGGCAGGCACTTCCAATACAGGGTGCTCCCTTTCGGCCTAGCCTCTGCCCCAAGAGTCTTCACAAAATGCCTGGCAGTCGTGGCTGCCTTCCTCCGGCTCCAGGGGGTCTTTGTCATTCCCTACCTGAATGACTGACTTATAAAGGGAGGCACTTCTTCAGAGGTGCAGCAGGCCACCACACGCACCATCCAGTTTCTGCAACATTTGGAGTTTGTGATAAACTACCAAGTCTCACCTCCTCCCGACACAATATCTGGAGTTCATTGTGGCAAAGATCGACATTTTTCAGTCGAAGGCTTTCTTGCCCAGGGACCGAGCCAGTCGTCTCAGGTCTCTAGCTTGGGACGTACAGTACCGTCCCTCGGTGCCCGCCCAGCTTCCTCTGCTCCTCCTCAGGCACATGGCCTCTACGGTCCATATTAACCCAGATGCTCGCCTCCACATGAGGGTGGCGCAGTGGTGTCTCTGGGACCAGTGGACCCAGGCCACAGGCCGCCTCCGAGACAGTGACCCGCCAGTTGGCAGACCCCCCCCCTGGTCTGGTGGTAGTCGCCCCAGCATCTCGAGACGGGCATCTCCCAAAGGCTTTCTTTGAAAGCTGGGGGGATGCTTTTGCGAGGGTTCCATCGGTGCTGATGTCACCCATATGTGAGGACTGATTCCTGTTGTCCCTGGAGAACACCTGTTACAGGTGAGTAACTACGCTTTCTCCTCCTCCACAGGTTCTTTTGAACAGTGCTTGACCCTCCTGATCTAAGTTTTATACGATTTTAAGGCAAGCTATGTGCATTCTTTTCTCTCTTTTCCTAGCTTCAACGATTTGAGTTTTAGTGCTGAGAGCAGATTATTTTTCCTCTGTGTAGGTGAGTTACACGATTGTATTTCTGTATGCACTTTTTTGATTGATGCAACTTATTTATTATTATGGTATGTTAATCATATGACTTCAAGCATTTGTAGCTTTATTTTTGGCATCTCAGTAGCTTTTATACATTCTCCATGTATTAATGTATTTATATGTTTTGATTTAGGATTTTATTTATTTGTTTAACAACTAGATATACAAATTTAGTATTATTAATTTTATATTTAGATATCAATCTATTGATTTGATTAAAGTTTTTGACATGATTACTCATCATTTTTTTATTGAATTGTCTCTTCAAATTCAAATGTTTTGCATATTATTATCTATTATTTGATTATGATTTTATGTATTTATTATATTATTATATTTATGTATATGTTTATATGTTTTAGTGGTCATAGTCCTCTGAAGAAGACCGGTGGATTGAAACACGTATAGGGCTGACCCTCATCAATAAAGCTTTTGACACCTCCAGCGGCTTTTTATTCCTCTGGCTCTTTCTTGTGTTTGGCTAATTTGCAGGTGGGGCGCCCCCTTGTACCTGTGTTTGCTCAGCATCTATGCAGCAAATGTCTCCCATGACATCACTTCTTCCCTACTCTACCCTCTCACCTCCCCCCCTAAGAAACTCTGCATATTAGAAAAGGGATAATAAGGGTTATGCATAAGGAAAGTGAGGCAGCAAACAGGGTGTATCAGTAAAAGATTGTTTAGAATAACTCTGTTTATTAACAAACAAAATGTACATACAAACAGTATCGGTGAGTGGTGACTCTTACACCCACCAACTGTAATATCATCAAAACTATTTACATTTTTTGGTTTATTCTCCAACCCCTCCCTTCCCTCTACCCCTCCCCTATTCCATCTCAAATCACAGTCTACACATTGATCCTCCCAACTAATCTCTCATACACACCTACTAACCATCCCTTTACAGTCACCCAGTCGGTTATTCCAGTATCCATTCTGTAACAGAGGGTATACCTTCACATTGTCCATACAAATACAGTGGAACCTCGGTTTTCGTGATTAATCCATTCAAAAAAGTCTGACTAAAACCAAATGTATGAAAACTGAAGCAATATTTCCAATAAGAAATAATGTAAATCCAATTAATCTGTTCCAGACACCCAAAAATATTAATAAAAAATACATTTTATAGAGAATAACTATATTTTTATATACAGAAAACAATGAGAAATAAATATGACTAATGAAATGGATAAATGAACATTTAACATCACTTTTACCTTTATTGAAGACTCTTGTTGGCATATGGAAGACAGTCAATCAGCAAGAGAATCAAAATAAAGAAAATCCCACTTCTTGCTACAAGATGGTGCTCCATTTTCAACTGTACGAAAACTGGGACAAAATCTCGACGAAAAAAGTCAACGAAAACCGAAGCATACAAAAACTGAGATTTGACTGTAGTAAATTTTCCCCATTAAGGATTACAGTGAGTCCAAAGGTCTAAGAACTCCCCACTAACATTAATGCCATCTTAGTAAGGATCATCTCTCCCTCCTTATTTACATTTCACTTATCAAGTTGGAATCTTGGACAATAGTCTAGACCACTTTATACACTCTTTCCCCTATCCACTGCTACTTTCCTGACTGCCCCTCTCTGTCTACCTACCCGACCCTCAAACCTCCACCCCCTCCCTCCCCCTCTTTTCCCCTCCCTCCCCCCTTTTCCCCTCCCCTGGTTCCACACTGCCTATTCTCCCTTCTACATCACAATGTGAGAATATCATTCCGAGCCCGTGGGGAAAGGGCATCTAAATATGGACTCCACGTAACAAGAATTTTATCTTTCTTCTTCCCTTCCCTTTTTGTCTGTATCTCCTCCCATATTATACAAGGGCATTTTGCCATTCCCAATATCCTGGCCCTCCTGGGTCACACTAATGCCTCAGAATACATAGTTTGGCTACCAAACAAGCCTTTTGCACCATCATTCTGCCCCCTCCCACCCTCCTAACCCCTACTGGTTCCAGTGCATCCAGTACTGCGAGCTCTGGTGTGAGAGTTAGCCCCAATAAATGCCCAAGCTAAGGCTGAATATCCGCCCAATATCTTTTAATTTTCCCACATTCCCAGAGCATGTGCCCCAATGTTGCCATCTCACCAAGATAATTCCAACACGCTCTGTCAAATGCTTTTTCAGCATCGAAACTTATAAGAAGGGCAGGTACCCCATTTCTATGTACCTTTTCCAAAGAGGCAATAATTTTTCACAGATTACTTACCGGATACCTTCCCTGCACAAATCCTGTCTGACATGGGTGTTCCAACTCTGGGAGACACACCGCTAGATGCTCTGCCAATATCTTGGCAAAGAGCTTTAAGTCCATATTTAGTAAAGAAATTGAATGGTACGATTCTGCTAAATATGAGTCTTTGCCTGGCTTTGGTAATACCACTATACGTGCGGTGTTGGCATCATAAGTCAACTTACCAAACATCAACCAAACATTAAACATATCCGCCATTAGGCCTACTATCTCATCTGAAAGGATTTTGTAGAACTTGGCTCTATATCCATCCGGATCCAGGGCCTTACATAAGGCTACCCTATTTATAGCCCTAGCCACCTCATCATCTGACACTGGGGCTCCCGCTGGCTAGGGGCAAGGCATGGGAGCTTCATCTGTTTCAGATAAGCTTGGATTTGTGCTGTGGATGCCTCATCCTTTGCATACAGATGCAATAAAACTTCTCAAAAATCTCTCCAATTCCTTTAGTATCTTTGTGCAACTTACCAACTGTATCCCTAACCCCAGCTATATATTGAGAATCACGCCTCCCACTTAGACATCACCGCCCCAGCTTGTCCCCATATTGATACAGACGATACCTATAATATACCAATTGGTTTTTAGCTCACTGGTGCAACACTGTATTTAAAGTGGCCTGAGTGGCTAAGAACTGTGTTTTGTTTGCCACAGTGGGGTGACAATTCCACAGGCGTCGTTCTCGGCCCACCTGCCGTTCAAGGTAAAGGATCCTAGCAGCCATCATTCTTCAGGCGCCACACCCTATACACTATTATATCACCCCTGAGTACTACCTTAGCTGGCTCCCAGAAAAGTTCTGGAGTCTCTGTATGTCTTCCATTATGATGGCAGTAGTCCTGCCATTTTTCCAGTAAATATTTCCAGAATTCCTCCTCTTCATATAGCTCCAATAGGAAAGACCATAGGCCTCTTCTGCCCCTGGTGTCCCCTCATATGAAATCCATCCAGACCGGAGTATGGTCAGAGATCTCGTTTGGGCCTATCTCCACTGTATCAATATATTGAAAAATAGTGTTCGAACAGACTATGGCATCAATGCGGGTGCTAGTGTTGTGTGCCCTAGAGATGTGTGTGTAATTTTGTTCCTAGGGGTGTAGGACCCGCCAGCCATCAGTAAGGTGTAAATGTTTAATAAAATGGCTTAGGTGTCAGGTCGTATATATCCTACCTCCTCCGGACGCACCCAAAGTATCTAAGATGGGGTCCTTAACCCCGTTCCAGTCCCCGCCCAGGATCACCAGGTATTCCAAAAGACCTTCAATTTTTGCAGCAAGTTCTGCAAAAAATTTCGGATCAGCTATATTTGGGGCATATACTGCACCTAAGATTACTCTCTGTCTCTTCAGCTCCCCCTCCTCTAGTACATAGCGACTCTTTGAGTCCACTACTTCCTGGACGCACTGAAACTGCACCCCCTTCACTATTAATATAGCCACCCCTCCTTTGTGTCCTTGCGCCGGGGCCCCATACACATGTTAAATTTGTCCCCCCTTCAATCGGTTGAGATCTTCTACTGATTAATGTGTTTCCTAAAGCATTATTATCTCCCCCGATGCCTCCGCAGTGCCCCCAAAACCTTTCTCCGTTTAATGGGGCTAGACACCCCACATATATTCCAACTTAATACCCTCACGTTTCCTCATACCAATTAATACCTTCACCCAAATGAAGATCTGGATACTTCCTACGGGTGTCCCTCCATCCCAGGACCCCCATACTCCTCCCTTTTATAAATAGCTCCTCTTGTATTCCTCCTCTTTGCCTGTCTTCCCTTTCCCTATGTCCAGTATTGGACCCATCTCATTTCCCCCTCCACCCATCTACTTAACTATCCCTTTCCCCCCCCTCCACCCCCTTCCCCACCCCCTCCCCTTAACCTTTCCCCTCCTCCCTTCTACTCTCCTCCCACTCCTCTCTTCTTCCCTGCACTTCCCAACTCTGAAAGTCACTCACTGATGTTAGATTCCCCATCCACCCTCTTAATAGACTCTCCCTGCTGGCCGAATCTATTCTCCCTATCCTGAACCTATATTATGGCCCAGCCCGGTGTACATTCATCCTACCTTCTACTCCCGGGCACACACAAAGGCACATTAACTACTACAAAACCTGTCCCTAATCCAACCCAATCCAGCGAGAGAAGAAAGATGGAAAAAAAAAGAGAAAAGCAATAGAAAACAAAAACAGAGAGGAACAAAGATTACTGGACAATCCTGTTACACTGTCCACATTATAGCAGACCTACCACTCCCAGGAGCACCAGGAAAATCTTCCCCTGGCAGCCCACCATTTTATGAGTGTCCACCTCGCCAGCTCCAATCCCCACAAGCTCCTTATCCAAATTAAGTCCTGTGTCTGTCCACTGTAGTTGCAGATTCCTCCGATCTGGCCTCCCCAGAAATATCTCTGACCACATATTCATTATTCTTTTCCAGTTCCTAAGGCCAAGGCATTTCAATCGCTGCCTCTTTCCTCTCCCCCAGCTTCAGGGCCAACACTGAGTCCAGGTATTGTGCTGCCGCAGGGTTTTCAAAAGTCCGTGAAGACCCATTGATAAAGATCTTTATTTTTGCTGGATACAATACTGCAAATTTGTATTTGGCCACCACCAGTCTTTGGCACACCGCTGCATAGGCTCTCCGCTTAGCGCTCAGCTCTACAGAATAATCCTGATATGCCGATATTTTTATATTGCCACATGCAATAGGGCCATATCTGTGCATCTCTCGGAGGAATTTTCTCCTTTTGCAGGTAGTTCAGAAACCGGGCTATCACCGCCCTTGGCCTTGTATCCGCGGCCTGCAGCTGCCCCACCCAATGCACCCTTTCCATTATTGCAATGTTCATCCAACTCCAGTGAGTTAGGTAGTAGAGTTTCCAGGTATCCGTGGAGCTCACCATCTTTTACTGCTTCTGGTATGCCTATAAAACAAATGTTTTTCCGGTGCCCTCGGTTCTCCAAGTCATCGAGTTTTTCAGCCTGTTTTCCCACCAGTTCTTTAAGATGTCGTAGGTCCCTGTCCACGCTGTTTTGTCGATCCTCCATCTGGGAGATTCTTTTTTCCGCATCTTGCAGTCTAGTGCCCAAAACCTCCAGGGACCTTGTTATCGTGTCCAACCTGGCTGTGATCTCATCAGATCTTCCCGCTAATGTTCCAACTACATAGCATATAAGGACAGACTTAAATATAGGGGCGATATGATAGAGACATCTAAATACCTCCGTGGAATAAATGTGTTGCAGCGAAGTGCACGCAATGAATAAAACCAGGAGTCAGTTCGAAGATCCAAGCCAATTTATTGTGCACAGTCTCAGGCAAATGTCACAATCAAAATGGTCTGAGCAATGGAGTCCAGTAAACAACACCTTTTATACCTTTCTTCTTCAGTTTAATACAGGCAAACTTTCTATTGGTCCTACTGACCCTTGCACCCATCCAATTAGGATCTCTCTGTGGGCCCAGTACTCTGTTCCCCCTGCTCAGAACTCTATAACAAAGGCACAGTTCTAAACTTTGATACTTTTCTCCTACAAGGTCATTGCTTAGCTTAGAAAATGTGTGAATACAGAGCACTGGTACATGTCTGTCATCAGCATATAATATTCAACAAAGGACTTATACAACCTTATCAAAAAGCGGTTTAAAGCAGTTTCTCTAACTTATACTGACTTTGGTCTTTCTCAGCATTCTTATTCTTAGGTGGGAGCTGGGACTCAGGCCTAGCTTACAGGCTTCTCATACAGTTACAGGCTATTCTAGGCCATAGCCTACCACATTCCCCCCTTTGATTATTCTCACCCGCAAGTGAGAAAGGGTGAGAATTAAATCATACATCACACTTGGTCCTCAGCATCATCATGTTGGGGTACAAGGGAATATTGCCACATAGCTAATACTTTTGTAGCTGCCTTACATTCAACAACTCTATCAATAGTTGAGTTCAACATGCGTAAGCATAGGGGTAGGAGACATGGGAGAAACAAGCAAATAGCCAATATGAATAGGACAATGAGTACAAGTGTTTTCAGGCCGCCCATTCCTGAAAACAGAGAACTAAACCATCCATCGAGTTGCAAACCATGCCATGTCTGAACTGGTACATATGTTTGCTTTCTCATATGATTGGCTATATCTTCTACAACTTGTCCTTCATTATCGATTTGCAAACAACAGTTAGTTAAATTCAGCTTTCCACATACTCCTCCTTCTGCAGCAAGTAAATAATCTAATGCTAAGCGATTCTGATAAATGGCTGTACGCATCTGCGTGGCTTGTTTAGCTAACAGGGTTAGTGCTCTACTCGTTTCATTAGTTATTATTTCTACAAAAGCTTGCAAACATATAATACGATTTAACATATACACAGAGGTGCGGTAACCCCAAGAGCCATCTTGTGCCCAGGTGGCAGGTCCATAGTAGGAAACGATTCTCTCCGGTGGCCATTCTTCAGATGTTGCATCCCATTTGTCCCATTGGCCTATCTTCAAGGCCTCTCGTTTCTGTCGACTCTTGTATACAGCAAATCCCAGTCGTTCTCCATGGGAACTGGGCAGAAGAAAGAAAGAAGGTCTTATTGTCCCCAAAACACATGCACTTCCCCAGTTGGCAGGGAGTCTAGCATATGCTCGAGTTCCACAGATCCAATATAGTCCAGGTGAAGCTTGCCAGTTATTGTGAGAAGCAAGATTTGTCCATAACCTGGCAAGGTTAGGTAAGATGATTAGAGGATTGGAGGGCTCCCAACTGCCCCACTAGCATAGTCAATTGTGGTCCAGCTCGAGCAAAACACAGGTTTCTAACAATGGGGCTAGCTAGGACCCATTCACTGGTAGCATTGTGCAGATCAGTTTGGTTATAGGGTACAGAATAGTTCAGTTCTTGTGCTTCCCAGGGCCACTGGTCCTCCACAGAAAAGACAATCAGAAACATGGAGGCTGGATGCTACAGCTCCAGCTAGTTCAATAAACAGATTTCGAGAAGCGTGGGGAACTACAAACTCTGCTATCATGGCCTCATAGAAGGTATGATGTATTCGGTAAGGTGAAGAGACATGTGTTTTCGTATTAAGCTGGATATATACAATTGTCCCAGGGTCAGATCCACTTCCTGCAATACGTAGACTGAATCGGAATCCTTGCTTCCACTGGCTCGGGTCAAGGATGAGAAGTCGTAGGGGATTACAAGCACTTTTCTTGCATTTCTTGGGTTCCAGTAGAGGTAATCTTTCTAATTTGGCCTTGCAATTATCTCCAGTTTGTCCAGTAGGGCTACCAGACCAGGTAGCATAGTACACACAGCCCCATTTAGGGCAGAAATAGTCATCTTTTGATGGTTTTCCATAAGTGGTTGGAGAATGTACCCCAGTGCATATTCCCCATCTGTATGCACCTTCAGGACACATGTACTTGTCATCATAATAGTAAGCTTGTTCCCATGATCCACACCTGTAATAGTCATTTCTTTTTATCAGGTCACAAGCATCAAAATACAGGGACGCAGGTTTGGTGGGATCAGAGAGTTGAGTTGTAGCATTTATGAGGGTTCCATCTTCATCATTCCATCGTAATTCCAAAACATAGTAAGAAGGATTCTGTCGGGGTCTAAAACAGGTACGAGTCTTTCCATTCGTACAGACATTTAGTTCTGTACCATTATACATGCATTGACTGACTTTACCAGTGCAAGTGTAGTAAGAGTGATAAAGTAAAGTTTGGGTGATCTTCATCCCAGTTCGGGTAGTGGTTATACAGGCTGCACAAGGAGGCAGGGCAAAAGTTGTTTCCAGGGGACCCAGGGCTACCACAAAGATGAAACAGTAATAAGCAATCATCATGATCATAGTCTCTTAGTCTTTGATAATAGATAACTGAGATGTTGAAGGTTGGTTATTCTCTTCGTAGTGTGAGTCGTAATGGTGCTGCAGGATTAGTGATCGAAGTCCAAGGACGACTCTCAGGAATTGCTGCTGGTTTGACTCGACTGTGATGAATCCAGGAATCGATCTCCACTACCTTAACCGCTGTGGGTGTTGACAGTAGTACAACGTACGGTCCCTTCCAATGAGGTGCCAACGGTGTCTTCTTCCACTCTTTGACCCACACCGAGGCTCCAGGCTTGAAAGGATGCAATGGCTCTGTCAGATTGATAGGCAACTGGTCTTGCACCCAGGTATGGAGGTCCTGTAAGACAGAACCTAGAGCCAACAATTCTTGTCTAGTGATTTCTGATCCAATCTGACTCATATCCCTCCTTATTCCCTGTACTATGGTTGGGGGTCTTCCATACAAAATCTCAAATGTGGAAACTCCTAATGACTTGGTAGGGGCTGATCGTACTCTGAGAAGGGCTATAGGGAGAGCTTGGGGCCACTTTAGGTGAGCTTCCTGACAGAGCTTGGACAATTGAGACTTCAGGGTTCGGTTCATTCTCTCTACTTTCCCTGAACTCTGGGGTCTATAAACTGTATGTAACTTCCACTGTATCTGTAAGGCATGGGCTAGCTGCTGAGTTACTTGTGACACAAAGGAGGGTCCATTGTCTGACCCTATGGTCAAGGGTATTCCAAACCGGGGGATGATTTCATGGAGCAGAGCCTTAGTGACTTCTCTGGCTTTTTCAGTCCTGGTGGGGAAAGCCTCCACCCACCCAGAGAAAGGTACAAACTAGAATCAGTAGGTAGTGATATCCATTTGCTCGTGGCATTTCTGCAAAGTCTATTTGGATATTTCCCATGGGGGTAACTCCCACCGATTGAACTCTTGGAGGTAGGACAGGACCCTGTCGAGCATTATTCTTTGCACAGATTACACATTTTTGGGCTATTGAGGCAGTTAAGGGTCCCAATAATGAGATACAAAAATACGGTTTCAGGGCTTTTTCTGTTGCAGTTTTTCCATAGTGTGTGGCTTGATGAAAGGCGTGGACAAAGGCTGGACCCAGGGCTTCAGGGATCACAGTCATACCAGGAGGTGAGCCTCCTTCGGGCGGTGGTAACACTATCCATCCAGTCTCGGATAACTGCCCTCCCTCATTCTGACAGTAGTAGACCAGCTCATTTGAGGTGTATCGTGGTGTCCAAGCACTAAGAGGTACTGGAAATATGGCTGCTTGAACTGCAATATTGGGGGTAGAAATTTCTCCTTTGATTGCTGCTTCTCGGGCTGAGGCATCGGCGAATCTGTTCCCTCGAGACACTTCTCCATCTCCAGTCTGGTGGCCTCGGCAGTGCATTACAGCAACTTGTTTGGGGGCCCATACTGCTTCCAATAAAGTCAATATTTCTGGGCCATACTTGATGGACTTGCCTCCTGAAGTTATCAATCCACGTTCTTTGTACAAGGCTCCATGGGCATGTAATGTTGTAAAGGCATATTTAGAATCTGTGTAGACATTCAGACGGATCCCAGTCCCTATTTTCAGTGCTCGAGTGAGGGCTATTAATTCGGCCTTTTGTGCTGAAGTTCCTGGGGCCAAAGCTGATGATTCTATTACCATGTCCAGGGTCACCACTGCATAACCGGCACATCGTTGTCCATTAGTTACAAGACTGCTTCCATCCATGAAGAAAGTCCTTTCTGGGTTGTTCAAAGGGATATCAGTTAAGTCTGGGCGACTTGAATATACAGTGTCCATTACTTCTAGACAATCATGGTCAGAGGGCCTGGACCAATCGGCAGTAGGGTAGCAGGGTTCAAGGTTTGACTAACACTCAGTTGCAGCCAGGGATTTTCACACAGCATACTTTGATATTTCAACATTCACGCGTTGGTGAACCAGTAGTTTCCTTTGTGTTCCATTAGGGTTAAAACAGAATGTGGTACAGTGACTTGAAGATTCTGCCCCAAAGTGAGCTTGTCTGCTTCACTCACCAAGAGGGCTGTGGCTGCTATGGCTCCTTTGGCAACAGGATCCAATTGTTTTGACAGATAGGCTACAGGTCATTGCCAGGATCCAAGGGGCTGAGTCAAAACTCTCAACGCATTTCCACATGACTCATGGACATAGAGATGAAATGGTTTCTGCATATCTGGTAGGCCCAAGGCTGGTGATGTCATTAATGCTGTTTACAATGATTTGAATGCTTTATCCTGTTCTGGGCCCCATTCCATGGGTGATCTTTCCACTCCCTTCGTGGCTTGGTACAAGGGTTTTGCCAAGTGTGCAAAATTGGATATCCATATTCGACAATAGCCCGCAGCTCCCAAGAAGGCCCGCACCTGCTTTCTGGTGGTGTGGGTTGGGATGCGGCATACTGCTTCCTTCCGCTCGAGTCCCAATTTTCGGATTCCTTTGGATAGATGGAATCCCAAGTATTTCACTTCAGTTTGGCACAACTGCGCTTTGGCTCTTGAGACTTTGTATCCGGCTTCATTTAAGAGGTGCAAGAGATCACTGGTGGCTTGCACACATTCAGACTTGGAGTTGGTGGCTATAAGCAAATCATCTATATACTGGAGTAAGATTCTTCTTCCTGTAGTTACAGAGTAGTTTGAAAGATCTTGGTTGAGAGCTGCACTGAAGATGGTGGGTGAATTCTTGAATCCTTGGGGCAAGCGAGTCCAGGTGAGTTGGCCTCGTCTTCCTGTAGTGGGGTTCTCCCATTCAAATACAAACAAGAGTTGGCTGGCAGGTGCCAGGCGGATACAGAAAAAGGCATCTTTTAAATCCAAAATGGTGAAATGAGTGGCCTTTGATGGAATCAGTCCCAGGAGGGTGTAAGGATTTGGTACTACTGGATGTATGGTTTCTACTGCACTGTTCACTCGTCGCAAATCCTGCACTGGGCGGTAGTCACCTGTCCCAGGCTTCTTGACTGGGAGGAGGGGGGTGTTCCAGGGTGATTGGCATTTTCTCAGAAGTCCATACTGTAGTAATTTCTTGAGGTGACAATGAATACCTTCAATTGCTGGTCGTAGGAGGGGATATTGTCGCACATGCACTGGTCCTGCTCCTGGTTTAAGGGTGACAAGCACGGGAGCTATATTCTTTGCTAGGCCAGGTGGATTATCCTCCGCCCACACTCCGAGCGGAGCTAAGATGTTTGTGGGTATACGGGGATTAGCTGCTTTGGATGCAGGTAGATAGAACTGCCATTCTTCTTCTCGGGGGA
Source organism: Ichthyophis bannanicus (assembly GCA_033557465.1). Taxonomy (NCBI): domain Eukaryota; kingdom Metazoa; phylum Chordata; class Amphibia; order Gymnophiona; family Ichthyophiidae; genus Ichthyophis; species Ichthyophis bannanicus. Next base: position 144,027,161 of record CM066040.1, read on the forward strand.
CAGTCAGCACCATCAGGCCAGCAGATTCCGAGTTCACAGTCATTTCCATTTTTCCTCCTTCAACAAAGGTTATCTGCGCCTGGAGCTTAGCAAGCATGTCTCGGCCCAAAAGGGGAACTGGGCATTCAGGTATGTAAAGAAACTGATGTGTTATCTTCCGTCCCCCTAATTCACAGGCACGGTTCTGCAGGAAGGGCTTGTAGTTCTAGTTCCAGTGGCGCCAACAATGGTGACAGATCAGGAAGACAGAGGAGCCACTGGCTTAGCCACTACTGAATGTTCGGCCCCCGTATCCACCATAAAGTCCATATACTGGTCCCCAAACTTTAAGTTGACCATAGGCTCCTGGGGACCCAGGGAAACCTTGGAGCCCTGTCTGGCCTAGTCCTCCTCCTCATAGTAGTCCTCAATAGTCACCACTCCCTCTACAGCGGCTTCTTCCTGCTGAAACTGTGCGCGCTGCATTCCTCCTCGTTGCTGGACCCGGCCCCCTCCTCTCCTGGTGCTCCCCCTTCCTCTCCAGGGGGTGGAGCCAACATTCGGGCATTCATTCTTCCAATGTCCTTCTTCCTTACAATAGGTGCACTGGTTTGCACCAAAGGGGGACCGAGCGCTCCCTCGGCCCCTTCCCCATCCTGGAGTCCTTCTGTTTGGATATCCTCCACGTCCTTCAACTAGAGCTGCAGCAAGCAAATTGGCTTTCTTCTTCATCTTTCTTTCACTTTCCCTTTTACATTCTTGATCACGATTCACAAACACCTTCTGGGCAACTTCCATTAGCTGTGCTGTATTCATGCCCGCAAATCCATCTAATTTCTGCAATTTTCGTTTTATGTCTTCCTGGGACTGACTCACAAAGGCAGCATTTACCATACGCAAATTCTCCTGAGCTGCTGGATCATATGGGGTATAGTCTATAAGCTTCAGTTAATTGCTCATAGAAGGCAGCTGGACTTTCATCTGGGCGCTGAAGAACGTCTGCTACCTTCCCAACATTCATGGCTTTCTGGCCTCCCCTCCTCAGGCCCTGCAGTAGAGCCTGGCAGAAACGGTTGAGGGCTTTCTCTCCATCTGCACTATTCGGATCCCATCTTGGGTCCTCATTCGGGAAATCTACGGCTGCTGCCCGTCGGGGATCTAGGTCTCTTCTGTCTGCTACAGGGTTCTCTTCCAGCCATCGGGTAATTGCTTGCACTATTCGCGCCCGCTCTTCAGTAGTAAAGAGGGTAGCCAAGAGCTGGCAGCAATCAGACCAGGTAGGTTGGTGGGTTTGCATGATACTAGACATTAACTCTGTCAAATCTTGGGGTTTTTCAGTATAAGAGGCATAGTGCGTTTTCCAGTTTAATAAATCTGTGGTAGAAAAGGGCACATAAACAAGACTAGTCGGCCCGACCACAACCTGACCTCCATCATCTAGAATAGGCAATCCTGGGACTTGGCGCAATGGCATCTGGCGAACTTATTTCGGGCCCGTTTCTCTACTTCGGAGGGCATAGCGCAAATTTGCACCACTGGAGCCTGGGCTAGCGGGTGACCCTGGACTGGCAATTGATGATTCCTCGCTGGCTGTTCCGTCAGGTGATGGCAGCCCTGCCAGGGTACTTTGTTCAGGACTGGGACTCCTGCTTCGGGAAGGAGGGGGTTGCTCTCTTTCGAGCAATGGAGGTGACTGATGGGGTGGAGTTATGTCAGCTGGAGGGGCCCTCTCTTCCTCAGACTCTTCTCGGGATAATGATGGAGCTGACGGGACCAGCTTATAAAGGAATTGGGGTGGATAACTCAGATTTTCTGCAGGTTCTGGGGCTGAGTAAATGGGGGGCTTTTCTCCCTTGGCCCCGGGACTCCCCTTGTAGTTGCTAACATAATCCTACACTATTCCTCACAGCAATGCTTCATCCAAGAGGGTTGCCTTTCACAGATTTCTAACCAAGAGTCTACATAGGGAAACTGGTCAGGGTAATTCCTACGCATTATCCCATGCACTCGGGATACAATTCTAACATCAAAAGTACCCTCTGGTGGCCACGCGGTGTCCAGCACCGGCCACTCCCTACCACATAATTTTCCTAACCGGGACGGCGACATTTTCGTCCCATAATCACCGCTAAATCCCTTCTTAAAATTCGTGATCATACAGTTCAACGGAGTTTGCACAGACCCCGCCCCTCCCATTATGATGTACAAAACAACAGACAAAGAGGGCGGGTAGTATGGCTGCAGGTAAGGGGTCCGTACAGCCCACGGAACAATAAGGGAGACAAACACCAAACGCTTCCTCCTTTTCGCGATCTGGGCGCGGTCGCCCGGCCAGGAACTGCGCTACTTAGGAGTCCTCTCTCACTTGGTCTGTATTGCAAGACCTCTCATTCATTCAAACAAACAGGCATGCCACCGAGTTCCCAAAATTCCATGAAGGCCTACCTTACTTACTTATTCATGAGGGGTGGGGTTTCATCCTTGTGCACTCTCATGTAAGGAGTACTCGGTCACACCCTGAGTTGATCAGGCTCTCGTTACCTTGTACCATTACCTTAAACCATAATAGTCTCGTGCATGCGAGACTCTCCCATAGCTAGCTGACTAAGAACCAGACAAATTGCTACTCACCGGATCCGGCCACTAATGTGCTGCGCAACCAGTCCCTCTCCTTGGGTTGAATCCTGGACTCCCCTCGGGTTCGAGGTGTTGGCCGATCGGACCTGGCAGGCCGCCAAGGCAGGGCAGAACCCTCTCCGATATAAGGGGACCGGCGGCGCTCAGTTCGAAGATCCAAGCCAATTTATTGTGCACAGTCTCAGGCAAAGGTCACAATCAAAATGGTCTGAGCAATGGAGTCCAGTAAACACCACCTTTTATACCTTTCTTCTTCAGTTTTAATACAGGCAAACTTTCTATTGGTCCTACTGACCCTTGCACCCATCCAATTAGGATCTCTCTGTGGGCCCAGTACTCTGTTCCCCCTGCTCAGAACTCTCTAACAAAGGCACAGTTCTAAACTTTGATACTTTTCTCCTACAAGGTCATTGCTTAGCTTAGAAAATGTGTGAATACAGAGCACTGGTACAACATGTCTGTCATCAGCACAGAATATTCAACAAAGGACTTATACAACCTTATCAAAAAACGGTTTAAAGCAGTTTCTCTAACTTATACTGACTTTGGTCTTTCTCAGCATTCTTATTCTTAGGTGGGGGCTGGGACTCAGGCCTAGCTTACAGGTCTCTCATACAGTTACAGGCTATTCTAGGCCATAGCCTACCACAAATGCACAGGAGCATCTCTTTCAATTGAAGGCAAGCTCTGTTATTGTAGGGGAACTGATCAGGGAACATTTTTTGCACGATCTGATGAACACGGGAAACTACATTAACATCAAAGGTGCCCTCACAGGGCCATGAAGTAGCTAATACTGGCCACTCCCTTTCACAGAGCATTTCTAATCGGGACGGAGACATTCTATTCCATAGACTCCAGAAAATCCCTTGCTAAAATTCCTAGTCATACATTTCAACAAAATCTGTGTGGACTCCGACCCCCCCCCCCCCATGATGACGTACTTGACAACAGACAGAGGGGGCGGGCAGTCAGGCTGCATTTTCCTGTGGACTAAACATAATGGATGTGTGTGCTCATTCTAAATAGGAACAATTTAGATAAAGTCCTTAAAATATAAAACTATTATTTTGCAACTACATCCAATAGAATTATGAGGGGAGATAGGATGAGAGTGAAAGGGGATAGACTTAGTGTGGCAGGTGTAGGCCTGTGCTCCACAGTGTCTGACATAAGCAAGCCTAAATAGCTTGACCTGTAAATGAAGCTTGTGAAGAGGCCCATAGGAATTGCACATCCCCCAATATGCTGCTATAGAACTAAGAACTCAGTAAAAGTATTGAATTAGCTTAGACAAGCAGAACAGATGGAAAAATACAGAAATTCATGTTTAAAACTGCTGACAGAAAAGTTCTAGAGCCCTGCTTCACTGCACGTAGCAACTAGCCCAATAGCCTTGAAATAAGGAAAGTAACAAGTTAGTGAACTGACCATTGTAATTGGGACTAGAAGGGGGGTAAGCAGGTGCCAAGCCCACTGAAAGTGTAGCAGCAAAGCGCAGACAAACCAATAATACCAGGAGTCTGTTCAGAAGGTCCAAATCATTTATTTGTGCACAAGTCTCAAGCAAGGCAATTTCAAAATGGCTGAGCAAAGTTTTCAAGCATTACAACAACTTTTATAGACTTCTGTTCCATTCTAGGTATAGAAAAACACTTCATTGGTCCCGGTACTCTCCCGTACCTCCCGTAGCCCTTCTATTGGTCCCGGTACTGATAAGTTTCTCCAATTATGTTCCTTCTGTGGGCTTCTGTGAGCATGACACCTGCCTGCCCCCCTTCTAGTCCCAATTACAATGGTCAGTTCATCAACTTGTTACTTTCACACTTTCAAGGTTATGGGACCATTTGTGCGTGCAGAAGAGCAAGGTTCTGTAACTCATCTGTCAGCACTCCTCAATATTTCTCTGCAAATGTACTTTTTCTTATCAGTAACTTTAAAACATGTCTTTTCTGTATTTTTCCATTTCTTAATTCTGCAATTCTGCTTATCTAAGCTAATTCAATATTTCTACTGAGTTCTTTCTTTCAATAGCAGCATATTGGGGGATGTGCAATCCTATATGCCTCTCCACAGGCCTCATTTACAGGTCAAGCTAGCCATGCTGGCCTGCCTAAGTCAGACACCGTGGGTCACAGGCCTGCACCTGCCACATTCCCCCCTTTGATTAATCTCACCCTATTACTTAATAAGGTGTGAGAATTAAATCACTTTCCAGAAGATTCACATCTTGATTAAAGGATTCTTACTAGTTCCACTAGGGCTAACTTTATATAAAGCCATTATTCTAGTTGCGGTCTTCCGCTCTACTGTATTATCAATAGCACTATGAAGGGAACGCATACAGCATGGGATTAAACATGGTAAGCAGAGGACAACAGCAACAAGGATTAGTACTAAGATAACGAAAGTCTTAAATCCTCCCAGCCAAGAGAAAAGGTTAGCAAACCAATTAGGGAATTTCAAGGCGTGCCAAGTCTGTACTGGCACATAAGCATGTCTTTGCATATCTTTAGCAATTTCTTCAACTACTTGACCTTTATCATCTATTTTCAAACAGCAATTAGTTAAATTCAGTTTACCACATACTCCTCCTTCAGCTGCTAGCAAATAATCAAGTGCTAAGCGATTCTGGTATATGGCAGTGCGCATCTGAGTACTTTGTCTAGCTAAGAGCGTGAGAGCATGACTAGTTTCATTGGTTATTATTTCAACTACGGCTTGTAAGCGAATAATACGATTGATCATATAAATTGGGGTACGATAACCATACATACCATCATCATTCCAAGTGGCAGGTCCATAATACTCAATAATTCTTTCTGGTGGCCAATCATCACCTCGCCACTTCTCCCACTTGCCTATCTGTAAGGCCTCTCTTTTCTGTCTCGATGCTCCTTTGTGTTTGTGGGTAGTGTATACAGGGTATCCTAATTGTTCTCCATGTTCAGTGTTTAACAGGAAGAAAGAAGGTCTGATGGTTCCTAAGACACATGCTCCTCCCCATTGTGGTGGGAGTTGCGCATATGCTCGGTTTCCACAGATCCAATATAGGCCAGGTGGGGCTTGCCAGGCTTGGACTTTGGCAAGGTTAGTCCATAGACCTGCAAGTTCAGGAAATCTGGCTAATGGGTTAGGAGGTTCAGGATGTCTGATTCCTGACCACCATGCTGTCTTCTTGGTTGTGGCATTGTAGTATTTCTGGCTAAGACAGACCAGCTGTCCTACCTTTTGGGTGAACTGGGGTCCAGTTCTGGCAAAACAAAGACGTCCAACGATTGAGTGCGCTAACACCCATTCACTGGTTATCTTGTGTAATTCAGTCTGATTGTAAATCATGGAATAATTCAATTCTTGGGCTTCCCAGGGCCATTGGTCTCCCATTTGGGTTCCGCCACAGAAATAGCAATCTGTGATCTTAAGACTAGATACTACTGCTCCGGCTAATTCTAGAAACAAATTCTGTGAAGGGTGAGGGATCTCAAACTTATTTACATGCATAGCTTCATAAAAGGTATTATGAATATGATATTTAGATGACTTGTGGGCTTGGGTATTCAATCTAATATACACAATGGTCCCTGGATCTGTTCCTCCTCCAGCAATACGTAAACCAAACTTATATCCTTGTTTCCATGCATGGGGGTTATGTACACGCAAATGTAAAGGGTTGCAAGCATCTTTCTGACATTTATCATTTGTGGTTGGCTTGGTTAGAGTAGCCATCCGCTTATCTATTTTCTCATCAGTTATACCAGTGTTCCAGGTAGCATAGAAAACACATTCCCAATACGGGCAATAGTAGTCTGCCGCTGTAGCAGTACTATACCCTGATCCTGTTTTACCTGTACACTTCCACCAATTTGTGGCACCTTCTGGACACATATACTTATGGTCATTTCGATACGCTTTCTCCCATGTACCACATGTGGACTGACTATCTCTATTAATAGCATTACATGCATCAAAATTCAAAACAGCAGGTTTAGTAATGTCCTTAAGTGGTGGTGTAGCAGCTAATATAGGTCCATCTGCATCCTTCCATCTTATTTCCAACGTGTAATAGGATGGATTCTGATGCGGATTATAGCATGCTTTGATTTTTCCATGAGTGCAAACATTTAGTTCAGTGGTGTTATAGATACACCGAGTTATTGTTCCCTTGCAGGTATAGTAAGAATGGTAAAGCAAAGTCTGAGTTACTTTCAGTCCAGTTCTAGTAGAAGTAATGCAAGCAGTGCATGGAGGTAAAGCATAAGTCTGTTCAAAACCTCCGAAGAAGGCAACCAAGGCAAAGCAGAAGCAAAGATACATGTTGATGTTGATTGGAGTTCTTCTGAATCCTCAGCTTGCTGATCTTGATCACGACGGTCTATTATTCTTCGTCCCGTTTGCTAATGAAGCAATTTAACGGGTGCTGAGTGTTGATTGAAGATCCTCAAGATGTCCAGCACACATTAACCAACTTAGCAATTCAGTTGGCTTGTGAAGTCTGGCTTAGTCAATGTAGTCTCAAAGGAGTGTGTCAAATCACACACAAATTGGGTTCGTTGAAACAAAGCTGTTGCTGCATGGAAAACAGCAATCCTCTTCGAAAGACTTGGCTACTGCAAAGCACTTGTGATGAAGTGTCTATGCTGCTGGTTGCCGTCTCAAAGTAACTCGCAAGGGTACATCAGGGTGCTGCTCTGCTGTCCACCGCTCTGGTTCAGGATCGGCGGCGGGCTTGACTCTGCTGTGGTGGATCCAGGCGTCGATCTTGGCTACCTTTACTGCAGTTGGGGTAGACAGGATGACGGTGTACGGTCCCTTCCAATGGGGTTCCAACGGTATCTTCTTCCAATCTTTGATCCACACCGAAGTTCCAGGCTGGTAGGGATGCAAGGGTTCCGTCAAGTTGATAGGCAACTGGTCTTGGATCCACGTATGGAGAGTCTGCAGAACAAAACTAAGAGCTAGGAGTTCTTGTCTGGTTACTTCTGAACCAATCTGGGCTAGACTTCCTTTGATTCCCTGCACTATTGGTGGGGGTTTACCATACAAAACTTCAAAAGGGGAAAATCATGTTGATTTTACAGGGGCTGAGCGTATTCTGAGTAAAGCTATGGGGAGCACTTGGGGCCATTTCAAGTGTGTCTCCTGACAAAGCTTAGACATTTGGGCTTTCAAAGTACGATTCATTCGCTCAACTTTCCCTGAACTCTGGGGTCTGTATGCAGTGTGGAGCTTCCACTGTATCTGCAAAGCTTTTGCTAACTGCTGAGTAACTTGGGAGACAAATGAGGGTCCATTGTCTGACCCTATTACTGCTGGAATTCCAAATCTGGGGACAATCTCTCTCATTAAGGCTTTGGTAACTTCTCGGGCTTTCTCAGTTCTGGTTGGGAATGCTTCTACCCACCCAGAGAAAGTACAAACTAATACTAATAGGTAATGGTATCCATTGGCTTTCGGCATTTCGGTGAAATCAACTTGGAGGTTGTGCATGGGGGTGACACCTCTTGACTGAACCCGGGGTGCTGTAATAAGGCCTTGCTTGGCATTATTCTTGGCACAGGTTTGACATTGTCGTGCTACTGAGGCTGATATGGTTGTCATCAGAGGGATGTAGAAATGTGGTCTGAGTGCTTTTTCCATGGCACTTTTTCCATAGTGGGTGGCTTCGTGGAAAGCTTTGACAAAGGATGGTCCTAATAGCTCAGGAATTACTATTCTTCCTGGAGGTTGACTGCCCTCTTCTGGTGGCAGCTCAATCCATCCATCTTTCAATACTCCATTTTCTTTGTCACAATAGTAATCTAATTCTTTGGTGGTATATCGTGGGGTCCATAGATTCAAAGGTACTGGAAACAATGCTGCTTGCATTGGCATAGCTTGTGGGGCAATTTGTCCTGTCATAGCTGCTTGTCGTGCTGAGGCATCTGCAAATCTATTTCCTCGGGCAACTTCTCCTTTTCCTGCTTGATGTCCTCGACAATGCATGACAGCTACACGTGTTGGGGCCCAGACTGCATCAAGTAACATCAATATCTCGGGACCATATTTGACTGATTTTCCTCCGGATGTGATGAGTCCTCTTTCTTTATAGAGGGCTCCATGGGCATGCAAGGTAGTGAAGGCATATTTGGAATCTGTATATACATTTAGCACAAGTTTTTCTCCTAATAGCAATGCTCTGGTGAGTGCTATCAATTCGGCTTTCTGGGCTGATGTGCCTGAGGCTAGAGCTGATGATTCAACTACTTCATGTTGAGTGACGACTGCATATCCGGCACAGCGTCGTCCATCAAGGATGAGACTGCTCCCATCAACATAATAGATCTGGTCGGGATTGTCTATGGGCACATCTGTTAAGTCAGGTCGACTGGAGAACACAGTCTCCATGACTTCGATACAGTCATGTTCTGGGAGTTCTTCACTGATGGGTATCAAGGTAGCTGGATTCAAGGCATGGCTCACTTCAAGTTGTATCTGTGGGTTTTCACATAACATGCTCTGGTACTTTAACATTCGGGAATTGGTGAGCCAATAATTTGCTTTTTGTTCCATAAGGGCAAGGACTGCATGTGGCACAGTGACTCGTATGTTCTGTCCTAGTGTGAGTTTGTCTGCCTCACGCACTAGTAGCGCTGTAGCTGCAACTGCTCTCAAGCAAGGTGGCCATCCTTTAGCCACAGGGTCCAATTGTTTCGATAGGTAGGCTACAGGTCGTTCCCAATTTCCTAATTTCTGAGTCAACATGCCTAAGGCATTTCCCTGTGCTTCATGTACAAACAAGTGGAAAGGTTTGTGGACATCTGGTAGTCCAAGTGCTGGTGATGACATCAATTCTTCTTTTAACTTCTGGAAGGCTGTGTCCTGCTCAAGTCCCCACTCCAGTGGTGACGTTTCTTCTCCTTTTGTGGCTTCATACAGTGGTTTGGCAATTTGTGCAAAGTTGGGTATCCAGATTCGGCAATATCCTGCTGCTCCCAGAAAGGCTCTGACTTGCTTCCTGGTTGTTGGAGTTGGAATTCTGCATACTGCTTCTTTTCTTTCTCTGCCTAATCTTCTGCTTTCTTGGGTAATACGAAAACCCAAGTATTTCACTTCTGTTTGGCATAGTTGTGCTTTGGCTCTGGAAACTTTATATCCAGCTTCATTTAGTAACTGCAAGAGATCTTTGGTGGCTAATATACATTCTCTTTCTGATACGGCAGCTATCAACAGATCATCCACGTACTGGAGAAGTACTCTCTTCCCCGGGGCTACTGGATAGCTTGAAAGATCTTGATTTAGTGCAGCACTAAAGATGGTAGGTGAATTCTTGAATCCTTGGGGTAATCTTGTCCAGGTGAGTTGGCCCCCTCTTCCAGAGATGGGGTCCTGCCATTCAAATGCAAACAATATTTGGCTTACAGGGGCTAATCTTATGCAAAAGAATGCATCTTTTAAATCCAGTACAGTGAAATGTTTAGCTTCAGCGGGTATCAATCCTAGTAGAGTGTAGGGATTGGGTACAACTGGGTGTATAGTTTCAACTGCATCATTCACTCTTCTCAAATCTTGCACTGGGCGATAATCATCTGTCTCAGGTTTCTTTACTGGCAAAAGTGGGGTATTCCACGGGGATTGACATACTTTTAGTAGGCCATACTCGAGCAATCTCTGTAGGTGGCGATGAATGCCTTCAATTGCGGCTCTTGGGAGAGGGTACTGTTTGACGTGCACTGGCGTAGCACTAGGCTTGAGGGTTACAATCACTGGTGCTATATGCTTGGCTAGGCCTGGGGGACTGCCTTCTGCCCATACTTCAAGTGGTGCATGAATGTTCTTTAAAGTTTGTTCAAAATAGGTATCCTGAATCGAATCAGCAATGTAGTATCTCCATTCTTCTTCTCGGGGAACTGTCAGCAGCATTATTCCTGCTGGTTTGGCTTGGGAATTCACTGTCATTTGCATTTCTCCTTGTTCAGAGAAAGATATTTGTGCTTGAAGTTTGGCTAGCATATCTCGTCCCAGTAGTGGTACTGGACATTCGGGCATGTAAAGGAATTGATGAGTTACTTGCTGTCCGCCTAGACTGCATATTCGGTTTTGAAGAAAAGACTTTGTGGCTTTGGCACCAGTTGCTCCTATAATGGTGACTGCTTTTTTGGTGAATGGGGCTATCTTTTTGTCTATTACTGAATGTTCTGCTCCAGTATCAACCATAAAGTTCATAAATTGGTCTCCTATTTGTATTTCGACCATAGGCTCCTGGAGACCTAAAGCAAACTTGGAGCCCGGTCTGTCCTAATCCACGTCATCCTCATCATGGGCTTGCGTGGCCAATGCTTGGATGGCTCCTCCTCCCCTCTCTCTCTGGAATTGTTCTCGATTGGCTCCTCCTCGGCCTCGGGGACGGCCTCGTCTTTCTTCTCGCCACTGATGATCATTGTCGTCATCTTGCTGGGCGTCTTCGAGTTGCGGGCACGTATCTCTCCAATGTCCTTCCTCTTTGCAATAGGCGCATTGGTTCACGCCTAGTCTCTGGGTCCGGCCTCCGCCTTGACCCCGCCCTCTTCCTCTGCTCCTTCGATTAGGGACACCTCCCCTTTTCTTTTCAACTATGGCCGCAGCCAAAAAATCAGCTTTCTTCTTCATCTTTCTATCACATTCTCTCTGTCTTTCAGTATCACGATTCACATACACTTTATGAGCGACTTCCAATAACTGTGTTGCATTCATGCCCGCAAACCCTTCTAATTTCTGTAATTTACGTCTAATGTCTGGTTGAGACTGGTTTACAAAAGCAGAATTCACCATGCATAAACTTCCTGGTGCCTCGGGATCATAGGGAGTATACATTCTGTAAGCTTCAGTTAATCTTTCATAATAATCTGCTGGGCTTTCATCTATTCCTTGGATAACTCCTGCTACTTTGGAAAGGTTCATAGCTTTTTGGCCTCCTCTTCTCAGGCCTTGTAAAAAGCCTTGGCGAAAACGGGCTAGGGCTGTGGATCCTTCATCTGTATTTGGATCCCATTGGGGGTCTTCATTCGGGAATTCTCTCTGAGCTGCTTCTCTACGATCTATTATATTCTGCCCCTGCGCCGGAGCTGCAGGGTTTTCTGCCATCCATTCAATAGCTGCTTTTCTAATTCTCGCTCGTTCTTCTGTAGTGAATAGGGTGGTCAGGAGCTGACGGCAATCTGGCCAAGTGGGTTGGTGAGTTTCCATAATACTAGTTACTAATTCTGTCAGCTCCTGGGGCTTGCTAGTATAGGAGGCGTAATGCGACCTCCAATTTAATAAATCAGTTGTAGAGAAAGGGATATACACATAAGTTAGGGGTCCCGCTACCACTTCATCATTATCATTCTTTACGGGCACTCCCGGGACTTGCCTTAAGGGAAACAGTTTGGCTGTCCCAGGCGTCATTTGGGTCTGGGATCTAAGGGTTATTGTCGTTGCCTTTGCAGGAGTCGCTTTCTTTTTCTCAATTGGTTTTGCTTTGGGTTTTTCTTTCACTGGCTTGCTAGCGCTAACGCTGGCTTTCTCAATTATTTGTACACTGTCCTCTTCTTCTTCTTCTGGGGAATTCCCTCCTTCTTCTTCTAGCTCCGCTTCTGACTCACTTTTTACGTCCTCCTCTTCTCTTCCCGCTAATTCTTTCTCTTTCTCTCCTCCAGGAGGAGGGGGGTCAGGGGTTGGGTCTCGCCTCGGCTCCGGCGGTCTCTGGGGTTCTGGGGCAGGACGCCGCCGGGCTATTCTTACTGGACCTGGGGTTCGAGGCTGCCTGAGGACTACTTCTGGGGAATCAGGATCTGCCAGGATGGGTTTCTTCGTGGCTTTCTTATCCTGCTCTTTCATTCTAGGCTGTTCCGTTTTCTGTTTAGAATCTGTTTTAGCTAACATTATTCTGCACTGTTCCTCATAACAGCGCTGCGCCCAGGAGGGCGGATCTTCACAAATACTTAACCAAGAATCTATATAGGGGTACTGATCTGGGTGCGCTACCCGCACTCTATGATGTATTGACTGAATAATCTCTACAGTGAACGTTCCCTCTCGGGGCCAGATGGGGTCTAGATCGGGCCACTCCCTAGTACACAAAATCTGCAAACGGGCTGCTGTCATTTTAATGCCATAATCTCCTGAATATCCCTCTTTAAAATGTGCGATCATACATTCTAATGGAGTGTTTCTAGTAGACCCCGCCCCTCCCATTTCGATGTGTGCGCGCAACAACAGACAGAAGGGAAAAGGAGTGCGGGCCGTGGGTAAGGGGTCCTCACGGCCCTGGAAACGTACAGGGAATACAAATAACAAGACAAGACGACAATCGCTTCCCCCTTTTCGCGACCTGAACGCGGTCGCCCGGTCAGGAAATGCGCTAATCAGGGGTCCGCCTTCACTTGGTCCGTGCTGCCAGACCTCTCATTCACACTTCGTTCACACAATCATGCTAGCAACGTATCCCAGAATGCATTCGTTTCTATCTGTTCTGACTAGTCTTTTCCCAATTACAAAAAGGATGAGGGTTTCACCTAGCGAATTCCCATGCCAGGCTACTCGGCTCTTCCTTGAGAGTTGATCATGCTCTCTTACCAATTCCCAATATCTCGAGATTACAAATTCCAAATTCCAAGTTCCAATGGCAGTACTGCTCTTTCTATTTCTGTCTAGACCCAAAATCAAAACTATACTCACCGGATCCGGTCCTCAAACTTCCCAAGCAGGCGCATGAGTTGGACCTCGGACTCCCCTCACTCGGGTTCGAGGCGTTGGCTCCGACCGGGCCCGGCACCCGCCGAGGTCCGACCAGCTCCCTCCGATACAAGGGACCGGTGGCGCCAGGGAGCGGCCCTCGTCGGAAGGGCGCGATCCCGGCAGGACCAAGCCTATAGAGGCGGAAAGTCGTGGTATATTGCCCTATATACACTTTGATTCCACAACTTCCCGGCCAACGCACCAAGGAATATGTAGCAGCAAAGCGCAGACAAACCAATAATACCAGGAGTCTGTTCAGAAGGTCCAAATCATTTATTTGTGCACAAGTCTCAAGCAAGGCAATTTCAAAATGGCTGAGCAAAGTTTTCAAGCATTACAACAACTTTTATAGACTTCTGTTCCATTCTAAGAACATAAGAACATAAGAAATGCCATACTGGGTCAGACCGAGGTCCATCAAGCCCAGCATCCTGTTTCCAACAGTGGCCAATCTAGGTCATACGTACCTAGCAGTTTCACCAAAAGACACAGGTTCTGCAGTGCTTGTACTAGGCCAAGCATTGATATCCTGGGTCCCTTTTTAATAGTGGTTTATGGACCTTTCCTCCAGGAACTTGTCCAAACCTTTTTAAACCCAGCTATACTAACAGCCCTTACTACATCCTCCGGTAACAGATTCCAGAGTTTGATTACACGTTGAGAGAAGAAATATTTTCTCCTATTTGTCTTAAATAGTTTACCCTGTAGCTTCATTACATGCCCCCTAGTCCTTCTATATTCTGATAGCGTAAACAATTTATCCACGTTTATCCGTTCCACTCCATTCATTAATTTATACACCTCTATCATATCTCCCCTCAGCCGCCTCTTTTCTAGGTTAAAGAGCCCTAACCTTTTTAGCCTCTCTTCATAGGAGTAGCCTTCCATCCCCTTCACCAATTTGGTGGCTCTTCTCTGTACTTTTTCTAATAACTCTATGTCCTTTTTAAGATACGGTGACCAGAATTGCACACAATATTCAAGGTGCGGTCGTACCATGGAGCGATACAGAGGCATTATAATATCCTTTGTTTTATTCTCCATCCCTTTCCTTATGATACCTAGCATTCTATTTGCTTTCTTGGCCGCCGCTGCACACTGGGCGGAGGGTTTTAACATGTTATCCACGATGACTCCTAAATCTTTTTCCTGGGTGGTGGTTTCTAATGTGGAGCCTTGCATCTTGTAACTATAGTGTGGGTTGTTCTTTTCTAGGTGCATAACTTTGCACTTGTCCACATTAAATTTCATCTGCCATTTGGATGCCCAGTCTTCCAATTTATCCAGATCCTCCTGCAGTTTTCCACAATCCTCTTGGGTTTTAACAACTTTAAACAGTTTTGTGTCATCTGCAAATTTGATTACCTCACTAGTTATTCCCTTTTCCAGGTCATTTATGAATATGTCAAAAAGTAGCGGACCCAGTACAGATCCCTGGGGTACTCCACTATTCACCTTTTTCCATTGGGAATATTGGCCATTTAGCCCTACCCTCTGCTTTCTATCTTTTAACCAGTTCCCGATCCACAATAGTACACTGCCTCCTATCCCATGACTTTTTAGCTTCGCCAAAAGTCTCTGATGGGGGACCTTGTCAAAAGCTTTCTGAAAGTCCAGATACACTATATCAACCGACTCACCTTTGTCTACCTGTTTATGCACACCTTCAAAAAAACAGATCAGATTAGTAAGACAAGATCTTCCTTGTCTAAAGCCATGTTGGCTGTCTCCCATTAGGCCATGACTATCTACATGCTGTGTAATTTTGTTCTTTATGATGGCTTCTACCATTTTCCCTGGTACTGACGTCAGGCTCACCGGTCTGTAATTTCCCGGGTCACCCCTGGAACCCTTTTTAAAAATTGGTGTTACGTTGGCGACCCTCCAATCTTCAGGTATTACAGATGATTTTAATGAAAGTTCACAGATTACCAATAACAGGTCTGCAATCTCATATTTCAGTTCTTTCAACACTCTGGGATGTATACCATCCGGTCCAGGTGATTTGCTACTATTCAGTTTATCAAATAGTTGTAATATATCTTCCCGGTGTAGCGATATTTCTCTCAATTCCTCTGCAGTATCACCTTTAAATACCACTTCAGTCTTGGGTAACACCCCTACATCTTCCTCAGTAAAGACCGAAGCAAAGAATTCATTCAGTCTCTCTGCTATAGCCTTGTCTCCTCTTATTGCACCTTTTACCCCTCTATCATCTAATGGTCCAATTGACTCTCTCACAGGCCTTTTGCTATGAATGTACTTGAAAAAGTCTTTATTTCGTGTTTTTGCTTCCGTAGCAAGTTTCTTCTCAAATTCCCGCTTTGCCTGCCTTATCAATGCTTTGCATTTAGCTTGCCAGTGCTTGTGCTGTTTCCAGTTTTCATCATTTGGCTCTTTTTTCCATTTTCTGAAGGTTGCTCTTTTGGCAGCAACAGCCTCTCTGACCTCACCTTTAAACCATGCTGGCAGTTTTTTGGACTTTCTTCCACTTTTCTTAATGCGTGGAATACAGCTGGTCTGGGCTTCGAGGATAGTATTTTTAAATAACACCCAAGCTTGCTGTAAGTCTTTAACCTTTGGAACCGCTCCTTTTAGTTTTTTCCGAACTATATTCCTCATTCTATCATAGTCACCCTTTTGAAAGTTAAAAGGTAGTACTGTGGATTCCTTTACTATCTGTCCTCCACTGATTAAATCAAACATGATCATACTATGATCACTATTGCCAAGTGGTCCCAACACCCTTATTTCTTGCACCAGATCTGGCGTTCCACTAAGGACTAGGTCCAGTATGGCTTCCCCTCTGGTCGGTTCATGAACCAGCTGCTCCAAGAAGCAGTCATTCATTTCATCTAGAAACTTTATCTCTTTAGCTTGTCCTGCTGTGACACTGTCCCAGTCGATACCGGGGTAATTGAAATCACCCATTATTACTACTCTGTTGTGGCTTTTGTTAGCTTCCTTGATTTCTTTGAGCATTTCATCATCCATTTGTTCATTCTGGCCAGGTGGTCGATAGTATACTCCCACTGCCATCACCTTCCCCTTCATAAATGGAATTTCAATCCATAGAGATTCTACAGCATATTTTGTTCCCTGCAAAACTTTAATCCTTTCTGACTCAATGCCCTCTCTAACATAGAGCGCAACCCCTCCACCAATTTGTTCAGCTCTATCATTACGATATAGTTTGTATCCAGGTATCACAGTGTCCCACTGGTTATCCTCCTTCCACCATGTCTCTGAGAGTGCAATCATATCTAACCTCTCATTTAATGCTATATATTCTAATTCTCCCATCTTATTGTTTAGACTTCTAGCATTGGCATACAAGCATTTTAGAGACTGTATTTTATTAATATTAATCTGGCTATTGGTAGGCATGGGTAATGGGGAATCTTTATGCTCTGTCTGCTCCTTACTCAAGGGCATTTGGGCTACTATACTCCCTTTTGGAACCTCACTGCTTTTGGTAGTATCCTTCAAGGATACCTTTGTCCGAACCGTGCGCTCCTGGGTGACTGTCGGCTTTCCCCTATTTTCTAGTTTAAAAGCTTCTCTATCTCTTTTTTAAAGGTTAATGCCAGCAGTCTGGTCCCATCCTGATTAAGGTGAAGCCCATCCCTTCGGAAGAGCCCCCCCTTTCCCCAGAATGTTCCCCAGTTCCTAGCAAATCCAAAACCCTCATCCTTGCACCATTGTCTCATCCACGCATTGAGACTCCGGAGCTCTGCCTGTCTTTTGGGTCCTGCACGTGGAACAGGAAGCATTTCGGAGAACGCTATCCTGGAAGTTCTGGATTTCAACTTCCTACCTAAAAGCTTAAATTTAGCCTCCAGAACTTCCCTACCACATTTTCCTATGTCATTGGTACCAACATGTACCAAGACAGCAGACTCCCCCCCAGCACTATCTATGATCCTATCTAGGCGGTGCGTGAGATCTGCTACCTTCGCACCAGGCAGGCATGTTACCAGGCGATCCTCACGTCCACCAGCCACCCAGCTATCTACATTCCTAATGATTGAATCACCAACTATAACAGCTGTCCTGACCCTCCCCTCATGGGGACATGGCCCTGGAGAAACGTCCTCGGTGCGAGAGGGTTTTACATCACCTGGAGGACAGGTCCTAGTTACAGGATCACTTCCTGCCACACCAGGGTGATGCTCTCCTGTCACGTGACCTCTCTCCTCCATGGCAACAGGGATGCTGCCAGACTGGAGGTGGGACTTCAGGACTATATCCCTGTAGGTCTCGTCCATGTACTTCTCTGTCTTTCTTATGTCTTCCAGGTCTGCTACTCTAGCCTCTAGAGAACGGACTCGTTCCCTAAGAGCAAAGAGCTCCCTGCACTTAGTGCATATGTAGGACCTCTCACCAACTGGGAGATAATCATACATGTGACACTCGATGCAAAAGACTGGAGAACCCCCATCTCGTTGCTGGACCTCTGACTGCATCTTAGTTTAAAGCTTGTGTTTAGGTCTTTTAAATCGGTATATAATAAGGATTGGTGTAGATGCTTATACTAATAAAAGTGTATCTAATACCCCTAATACACCCTGTGTACCTGAAGCTAATTAATCACAGGTCCTCTGTGTATGACTGATTTGGATTAAGAGCTGCACCTGAGAGCAGCCCCTTTCCTCTAAGATGTCCACGTACCTATAAAACTACAATTACCCCAGGGGTGGGTGGGTGCTGGGGAGGGAGGGGGGGAGATAAGTCCTATTAAAGAGGGCAGTTACAAGGTACCCTGTCCTGAACCCTCAGCAGGGGGATGGGGGTACCACACAAAGCCCAGTTGAGAGAGGCAAGGTAAGTACAGCTGAGAAGGCTGAAACTTGCACACCACTAAGACCAACACTAAATAATTAAACAAACATAGGTATATACATAGGTATAGAAAAACACTTCATTGGTCCCGGTACTCTCCCGTACCTCCCGTAGCCCTTCTATTGGTCCCGGTACTGATAAGTTTCTCCAATTATGTTCCTTCTGTGGGCTTCTGTGAGCATGACACCTGCCTGCCCCCCTTCTAGTCCCAATTACAATGGTCAGTTCATCAACTTGTTACTTTCACACTTTCAAGGTTATGGGACCATTTGTGCGTGCAGAAGAGCAAGGTTCTGTAACTCATCTGTCAGCACTCCTCAATATTTCTCTGCAAATGTACTTTTTCTTATCAGTAACTTTAAAACATGTCTTTTCTGTATTTTTCCATTTCTTAATTCTGCAATTCTGCTTATCTAAGCTAATTCAATATTTCTACTGAGTTCTTTCTTTCAATAGCAGCATATTGGGGGATGTGCAATCCTATATGCCTCTCCACAGGCCTCATTTACAGGTCAAGCTAGCCATGCTGGCCTGCCTAAGTCAGACACCGTGGGTCACAGGCCTGCACCTGCCACAAAAGAATATAATTGGATAATCATATCAGTACCGGGACCAATAGAAGAGGTACGGGAGGTACGGGAGGTTACCGAGACCAATGAAATGTTTTTCTATACCTAGAATGAAGCTAAAGTCTATAAAAGTTGTTGTATTGCCAGAGAACTTTGCTCAGTCATTTTGAAATTGACTTTGCTTGAGACTTGTGCACAAATAAATGATTTGGACCTTCTGAACAGACTCCTGGTATCATTGGTTTGTCTGTGCTCTGCTGCTACATTAGGAGTAACATGTGGAAATATTTCTTTAAGGAAAGAGTGGTAGATGCCTCCCACTGGAGGTGGTGGACCCGAGGACAGTATCTGAATTAAAAAAAGCATGGGACAAACACAGAGGATCTCTAAAGATAAAAAAAGAGAATATTGTAGTTGATATGGAAGGGCAGATAGGCCATGTGGTCTTTTTCTGCCGTCATGGTCCTATGTTTCTAATAAATATGCATGATAGAGATTTGCACGCAAATCGATCACATGCATATTAATTGTGGTTATCCTGAAATCCTGACTGGCTAGGTCTGTCTCGAGGACTGGGTTGAAAGCCACTGTGTTAGACTATTGCACTAGGCAACATCTTAGCTTTTATAGTGGCATTGTGATGTCACAAAGCTTGCAGAGTAACTAATGCCATAGTACAGTCAAACCAATGACGTCTTCACAGGGCACCTTTCTGCTGGGTATATTGCATATTATAGTAGGTCTATTATATAAGTTTAGTGAGAATATACTTTCCTCATCACCTATGCCACATTTAATTGTGGCAGTGTTGAAACTTCTGATGGTTCTGGCAATTATGTGAATTTTATTTATTTATTTTATTTTTACTGCATTTTTTATAAATAACAAGAACATAGATCATCCTTGTCAGAAATAAGGTAAGAGTCAACAGAAATTTACAAATTAACAATCACAGAACCTGAATACAATAAAAAAAATAATAGTGTGAATTTTAATATATTATTGGTCATTGTGATCTCCATACCGCAAGATAAGATAATAAATAGAATGGTTCAAGAAACATAGAGATTCTGTAGTTTTTTTCAATTGATCATATATGCATGATTGATAGTGAGATGCATGGTTGAAAACATAAAATACTGACAGGAACTAAACACAGTGGTAGGCAATAGAAATGGCTGTTATGAAGGGTCCCAACTTCAGAGGCCCAATATTTTTCCCCATCTCCTTCAATTTACTAGTTTGGTTTTCCTTCCTTTTCTCCAACCATTCTACTATACCTCTGTTCTTCCTGCTCTGTTTTTGTTATCTCTTGATCTCTTTCTTTCCTTTCATTGTGTCTCCTTTTCTTCACATTTCACATTCTCCTATTTATCTCTCTTTCTGTAGGCAGCGATATGTGAATCTGTTGGACCGTATTCCACGTCAGGTGAGGAGCCTCCACAATAGCATGATGGCACAGCGAGCATTGGATAGACGCCTTACGGATGAGTTGTTCCATTTTAAGAACTCCATCGAACAGTTGGCCAGGTCTGAATTGGTGACTGACGTTTTAGACTGTCTTTTGCAGAGCAGAGAGAGGGATTTATGCAGAAACTTTGTTTATAAAATACACATGAACCTTAAAGTTCCATCTTGGCTCCACACAGATTCCACTCCCAGGAATGCTTACATCTATGCATGTATACATATACCTTATACACCTGTGCAATTTTATACCAGCCATTTTCTGCATGTAAAGCATGATTTACCTGAGAGAAATGCTTTATAACATTATGCTCTTAGTGATTACTTTGCTGGCTTCTTGTTTATCCTTCTTCTATTTGTCCTCAAAGACCTTTCCTTCCATACTCTACTTACATGTCTCTATATACTCTCCCTGAAAACCTTGCACATCTCTTCAGTCCATTTATATCTGTTATGTTAGTGATGCCCAGCTACTCTTTCTATCCTTAATTTCAATCCTTCTGAAATCTGAATGGTTAGCTATCTGCCATGTCTATTGGAGAATGTATTGTAAGTTGAGTTGACGTTTAGTTCAAGGCTTTGAGAGACTGATCGTCCATCTGTGGGATACTCCATTGCAGTAAGCTGCTTCAGGTCCGAGCACATGATCTTGGAGTGAGCAAGGATGCCGAATATGCCAAGGAGCAACTAGACAGTGCTCTGCAGGAGGCACAGCAGAAAGCCAAGTAAGTCTCTCCCCACAAATACTATAGTAGTCTTTTGCAGGGGAATTTCTTATTTATTTTTCTCTTTCGCTCTCTCATTTCCTTTGTTAAGGTGTCTTGAACCAAGTCACGGTTTCATAAACCATGATTCCTATTTAGTAACCAGCACTATAAAAGTGTATTTGTTGGCTATTTTACCCCAAGAAAATTTATGTCACTACTGTGGCTTTGCCGCCCTGAATGAGATTGATCTTGTCTGTTCTCAGAAACTTGGGTTGGATCTGGCTAATATTTGGATGGGAGAACATCTTAGAATGCCAAGTGTGGTAGACTTACTTTGCAGAAAAAAGGCCTGGCAATCTACTTCTGATCGCATCTTGCCAAGAAAACTCAGGGGCTGGGTTGCCAGGGATCAGCATTAACTCGATAGCACATACTACTGGTTAGTGAATTCCATAGTAAATATTTTTTTGTGTGTGGCTGCAGCAGGAACATTGCACGTTCTCTGCTACAGGTACACAAAAAGATGTTGACCCAACTGAGGCACCACTATCTTTCATTCGAGTTAGTGATCACCAAAAATAACCCATTTTTTTTATAAATGAAGACACTCCCCCCTTCTACTCATTCCCCAGCAGCTGTTTCCTTTTAAAAATCAAGACCTTCTCCATCCCTGATCCTTTTGAAAAATTAGGTGGCTTTAGCCGTTCCACCAAACTCCCAACCCATTCCAGTAAGTACTGTTTATTCTTGGGGTGTAGTCAGGGGTAAGAGCACTCCCTCTTCAAAAATGGCACTGCCTGAGCCCCTAGAGCAGCGGTTCTCAACCTGTGGGTTGCGACCCCCACGGGGGTCACCCCAGGATTTAGCAGGGACCGCCTCACTCCAGTAAAAAAAAAAAAAAAAAATCACACAAGTTGCTGCTGAGTCTGCTTCTCAGCAGCGGCAAATTCACTGCCTCCCTTCTTCTGCAGCCGCGGCTCCCTGCCTCTTAGGGAACCGCGAACTGCCTGTGAAAATGTTGCAGAGCCTTCCTGCCTCTCGAAGGGCTCCGCATAGCATTGTCCCGCCTCCAAAGGAAGTGGTAAACAACTTCCTTTGGAGGCAGGACAATGCTGCACGGAGCCCGTTGAGAGACAGGAAGGCTCCGCAACAGCTTTACCGGCACAGCCGAGGTTCCCTAAGAGACAGGGAAGCACGGCTGCAGAAGAACAGGGCAGTAGCAGGCAGACATAGGGAGAGGGGAGGAGAGGGCAGGGAACCTGCAACGGGGCTGACATGGAGGGATGGGGGGAGGGGGCTGACATGGATGGAGGGGGGAGGGATGCGGACATGGATGGAGGGGGGCTGACACTGACAGAGGGGGGGCTGACATGGAGGGAGGGAGGGAGGGGGGCTGAGATGGACAAAGGGGAGAGACGGGGACATACTGGACAGACGGGATAAATGCAGGACAGAGGGGAGAGACAGTGCGTGTTAGGATTATAATGGGCTGATGGGAGGACTAGTACTGGTAATGGGCAGATCGGGGGGCTAGGACTGGTAATGGGTTGATTAGGAAAGGCTAGGACTGGGAATGGACTGATTAATGGGGGGTTGGGACTACTAATGGGCTGATAGGGGGGTAGGACTGGTAATGGACTGATGTGGGGCTAGCATTGGAAATGAGCTGATCGGGGAGGGTAGGACTGGAAATGGGCTGATTAGAGGAGGCTAGGACTGGTAATGGACTGATGGGGGGGGTAGGACTAGTAATGGGCAGATTAGGGGAGCCTAGCACTGGTAATGGGGTTGAGGGGGGACTAGCACTAGAAGTGAGCTGATTGGGGGGGCTTCAACTGGAAATGGGCTGATGGGGGGGGGAGGACTGGTAATGGGCTGATTAGGAGAGCCTAGCACTGGTAATAGGGTTGAGGGGAGACTAGCACTGGAAGTGAGCTGATTGGGGGGCTTCAACTGGAAATGGGCTGATGGTGGGGAGGGGAGGATAGAGCTGCTGACCTTGGAAGGAAACTGGGGGCTAGGGCTACAAATGGGCTCATGCGAGGGGATGGGAGAATGGGACTGGAAAGGGAGTGGATGCTGAGAGGGGCTGCCATGGTATTTGGACTAGAAGAGGGCTGGAAATAGGCTGATGGAAGGAAAGAAGTGAAGAAAACAAAAGAAGAGATAAGAAATGGCAGATGGACCATAGACCACAGAAAGAGAGCTAAGAGAAGACAGGAAAGCAGAAGCCTCAGATCGGGACCAGCATGATCAGAGAATAAATTGGTGAGACGACAAAGGTAGAAAAAATAATTTTATTTCATATTAGTGATTTGACTACAAAATCATCATAATTTTGAAATCAAATATTGTTTGTTGTTATTGTGATTAATTATTGTGGTTTAAATAAGTACATTTTATAAATAAAAACATATTGCAAAGGCCTATAATATATTAATAATTCAACAAATGATTACAGCGACAATGTGTTAACGGTAAAGGAAGAGAGACGCATTTGATTTTATCATTGGGGGTCATCACAAGTTGACCAGTGGTAAAGGGGGTCGTGGTACAAAAAAGGTTGAGAACCACTGCCCTAGAGGTATTCTTGTCATATTATTGCTCATGGTCATGTTACAAATAAAGCAGATAAAATATACCTATGAACTTTACAGCAACGTAGACAGATTGAGAATTGTGCTCTCAGTTTCCAAAATGTTATAAAAACAAATCACTGACTCCTCAGTCTATGAGAATTCATCTGAAAAAGCACTCATCACAGGGTTCCAAAAGCTTTCCTCACATTTCCTTACCTTTCTACTTGTATAATGTAATTGCCATTGTGCCCTAAACCCCTCAAACTATTAGTATTAGTTTTTCTCTTTTACAGATTATAAAGTGAGCATTATATTGTGTTCCCTTTCTCATTAAGCGGGGCAGTTTTGAAACTTGGGGGTTGATATTCAAAAGGATTTATCAGAGTAGCAGCAACTGCTATCCAGATAAATGCTCCTAAGACAGATTCAGCAGCAGTGCTGGGGCAGTCTGGGGGCAGAGCTAAAGTAGAGACAGAGTTTATCTGGATAGCAGTGATTTTCAAAGCTACTACCCATATAACTATTTGGATAACTTAAGACAGAAAAGAAAATCTGTCCTAAGTGCTATCTGGATAAGTTATTTGGATAACAGTGGTGACTATCTGGATAGTGCCTGCATAATCTGGGTGCTCAGTGCCAGCCACTATTATTACTTGTGGTGGCCAATATGTATAAAAATTCTGACTGCCCCATGTTGAATATTGGCCTGTCAGTGTACTTTACTAACTTTACCCCTTCCCCCAACCTTGGTCTGTCTTCCCCAACAGCATGGGGAATTTTAAAAGGAGGCACCTATTTTAAATGTGAAAGTAGGCACCTAATATGGGTTATTGTAGTCCGTTTTCACATATGTGGCCACAAATGCACATAAATAGTCTCATAAAATAGCGACCAGCATAAAAGTACATACATTGATTTGATTGCGTGTTCTTTCACATGGGTATATACATGGACAGAGTTTGGGCAGTGTGGGCAGAGTGCAAAAATATGCAAGTAGATTATGAAATACCTTAACCCATAGCTCGACAAGTCCAGGTCACCATGGTGCCTACCAATTGCACTCTGGCATCTGGGATTTTAAGGCCCTGCAAGTTTGGCCACGATGCTTCCTCATGTCACCGCAATCGGCTCTCATGAGATTTGAAACAGAGATCAGCACAAACTTCCTGCACCGCATGGCTCAAGCTCTTTGCAGAGTGCTCATCACAATGAGCAGGAATCACAATGTTTTCAGTGGAACACAGCAGGAATGATGAGAGATGTAAGGTGATGATGGCTGGGGAGGCAATAAGGAGAGAGAGAAATGGGATGATGGCTGGGGGGACAATAAAGAGAGAGATGGCATGATGGCTGGGGAGGGCAATAGGAGGAGAAAGAAACATGGGGTGATGGCTGTGGAGAGGGCTATGAGAAAGAGAGAGAGACACTGGATGATGGCTGGGTGTTATAAGAAAGAGACAGACACTGAGTGATGGCTGGGAGCTATGAGAGAGACACACATACTGGGATGATGGTTGCAAGGCTTATGAACCAGAGAGAGAGAGAATGGATGATGGCTGGGGGGTCTGAGAGAGAGGCACACTGGGTGATGGTGGGAGGGGGGGATTGAGAAGGTGAAGGCAGGGTGTGGAGGCTATGGGGTATTTTTTTTTTTTGCTTCTTGTATTACCAGACTGTGATGATATGTGAAGCAAAAAAAGAAAGTTGCCGCATGTGCAGTGTAAAAGGTCACCGATATGCTGCTGACAAAGTACTTATTGGGGTTGATGGGAAGAGTCACAGTCTTCTGTTGGCATTATGTAATGGCACATTAAGGGCCTAGATTTATTAAGCTTTCTTTTCCCATGGAAAAGTGGGGAGGAACTGACGTAGTGATGTCACCTTACCCTGATGGCTGCTTGAGCACAGAGTTCTGGCAGTGACCTCCTATCATTGTGCTTGGAAGTGCTACTTCCAATTTTTTGGTGCCAATTAGTTGCAGGAGAAGAATGGGGGGAAAGTAGCCACATCAAGTGCAAATGACAACCAGGTGCAAAACCGCCACTTTAAGAGTTTGCATATGGAGGCTCCAGAGGGAGGCAGGTTAAGAGAATGGAGTTAAATATGGTAAAAGGAGAACTGCATGTGCTGGATGATGTGACAACTCATTCTGGCCTTTCCCTGAAAGAGATGGTGATGCTGATACAAATCTCTGGAGTGAACGTCAAGGCTGGTTTGAAGAGGTAAAAGCATAGATTGTGTTGGCATTGTGTTGGCATTGTGTTAGCATATTTCATGTAAATAGTTCATGTATTTAGTTCAGCCCCTGTTATCCAAGTTTATATTCCTGTTCGATGTAAAACCAAACAGAATGTGTGTATTGGTCACTTTGTTATACTGTAAACCGCGCTGATACCGAATAGTGCGGTATATAAGCAACTGTAATAAATAAAAAATAAAAAACTAATAAATGGAATTTGGTGAGAGAATAGCTGAGCTGAGAGATGACATGGCAGAGCATGGCCAAAGAGTAGAGGAGCAAGAAGAAAGGCTTGGATGTATTTGAAGGAGAGTCAAATTTGCTGGATCTCTCTGTTGAATGGGTAGTGGAGAAAGAGGCCATGCAACTCAAAATGGAGGACTCAGAGAACTGTATACGCAGGAATAACCTGTGCATCAGAGGTGTTCCAGAGGATCCAGCCTTTCAAGACTCTTAAGAGAATGATTGCCCCAGATTGTCATTCATAGGCTTCTAAGATAGCATGTCTGTTTTTACAATTTTAAATGCATTTAAAACAATCAAAAAAACACTTAGCTATTGATGTCAGTGGTTTTAATATACTTACTATTATTAGGGCATCCCTGGTTTCATTACTAGTCTTAATGTGGCTGCTGGACCAGTATAGCAAAGTTTCTGGATACAAAATTAATATGACAAAAACAGAGGTGATAGGTATTAATATTGGGATAGATTTGTTATGTAGGTTGCAGCGGACATTTCCCTTTAAGTGGATGACGGGTTGCATAAGGTATCTTGGGATCAAATTAGAGGAGGACCCGTGCCAACTGTTTAGATACAATTATATATCTCTGCTGCAAGCGATTAAGGGGGACTAGCTAAATGGAAGGGGCTGTATTTGTCTTGGGTAGGTAGAGCAGCTGTTCTTAAAATGAATATCCTGCCACGTGTGCTGTTCTTTTTCTTGTCACTGCCTTGGGAGGTCCCGGGTCAGTGCCTTTGGGAATTGCAATTACTATTTTTAAGTTTGTCTGGGAGAGGAAATCCCCAAGAATAGGCTGTAAGGTTATGTATATGGGAAGGGAGGTTGGGAGTGCCCAGTTTGAAGCTTTATTATGATGCAGTGTAGTTGAGGGCTTTTTTTGATTGGTGGGGACAGGTGGCAAGGAAAGCCTGGGCATGGTTAGAGGAGTACTCCGGGAGGGGGGGGGGGGAGGGGGGGGCGCCCATAGAAATGTGTTGGCAAAGGGAAGGTTTCAAAAAGACCTTAAGGATAGACAACCTGATCTTATGGACTACACTGAAGGTATGGGGGAAATAAGCAGTTTTTGTTGGGAGGGCAAGTCTATTCCTGCTAAGATCATAAGATCATAAGATATGCCATACTGGGTCAGACCAAGGTCCATCAAGCCCAGTATTCTGTTTCCGACAGTGACCAATCTAGGTCATATGTAACTAGCAATTTCCCCAAGAGACACAAGTTCCACAATGCTTGTACTGGGTCAAGCACTGATATCTTCGGTCCCTTCTTAATAATGGTTTATGGACCTTTCCTCCAGGAACTTGTCCAAACCTTTTTTAAACCCAGCTACACTAACAGCCTTTACTACATCCTCCGGTAACAAATTCCAGAGTTTGATTACACGTTGAGTGAAAAAATATTTTCTTTTATTAGTCTTAAATAGTTTACCTTGTAGCTTCATTGCATGTTCCCTAGTCTTTCTATATTCTGATAAGGTAAACAATCGATCTACGTTTACCCGTTCCACTCCATTCATTAATTTATAGACTTCTATCATATCTCCCCTCAGCCGTCTCTTTTCCAGGTTAAAGAGCCTTAACCTTTTTAGCCTTTCTTCATAGGAGTATCCTTCCATCCCCTTTACCATTTTGGTGGCTCTTCTCTGTACCTTTTCTAAAATCGCTATATCCTTTTTAAGATACGGCGACCAGAATTGCACACAATATTCAAGGTGCGGTCTCACCATGGAACGATATAGAGGCATTATAATATCTTTTGTTTTATTTTCCATTCCTTTCCTTATCATACCTAGCATTCTATTTGCTCTCTTGGCCGCCGCTGCACACTGGGCCGAGGGTTTTAACATGGTATCCACAATGACCCCTTAATCTTTTTCCTGGGTGGTGGTTCCTAATGTGGAACCTTGCATCGTGTAACCATAGTTTGGGTTGTTCTTCCCTAGGTGCATAACCTTGCACTTGTCCACATTAAATTTCATCTGCCATATTGATGCCCAGTCTTCCAATTTATCAAGATCCTCTTGCAATTTTTCACAATCCTCTTGGGTTTTAACAACTTTAAATAGTTTTGTGTCATCTGCAAATTTGATAACCTCACTCGTTATTCCACTTTCCAGGTCATTTATGAATATGTCAAAAAGCAGCGGACCCAGCACAGATCCCTGGGGTACACCACTATTCACCTTTCTCCATTTCGAAAATTGGCCATTTAGCCCTACCCTCTACTTTCTATCTTTTAACCAGTTCCTGATCCACAATAGTACACTGCCTCCTATCCCATGACTCTTTAGTTTTGCCAAAAGTCTCTGATGAGGGACCTTGTCAAAGGCTTTCTGAAAGTCCAGATGCACAATATCAACCGACTCACCTTTGTCCACCTGTTTATTCACTCCTTCAAAAAAACATAACAGATTAGTAAGACAAGATCTTCCTTGTCTAAAGCCATGTTGGCTGTCTCCCATTAGGTTGTGACTATCTACATGCTGAGTAATTTTATTCTTTATGATGGTTTCTACCATTTTTCCCGGTACTGACGTCAGGCTCACCGGTCTGTAGTTTCCCGGATCACCCCTGGAACCCTTTTTAAAAATTGGTGTTACATTGGCGATCCTCCAATCTTCAGGTATTAGAGATGATTTTAATGATAGTTCACAGATTACTGATAGCAGTTCTGCAATCTCATATTTCAGTTCTTTCAACACCCTTGGATGTATACCATCTGGCCCAGGTGATTTGCTACTCTTCAGTTTATCTAATAGTTGTAAGACATCTTCCCGATGTATCGATATTTCCTTCAATTCTTCCGCACCTTTAAATACCACTTCAGTCATGGGTAACATCCCTTCATCTTCCTCAGTAAAGACCGAAGCAAAGAATTCATTCAGTCTCTCCGCTATCGCCTTGTCGCCTCTTAGTGCTCCTTTAACCCCTTTATCATCTAATGGACCAACTGACTCTCTCACAGGTTTTTTGCTACGAATGTACTTGAAAAGGTCTTTATTTCGCGTTTTTGCTTCCACAGCAAGCTTCTTCTCAAATTCTCTCTTTGCCTGCCTTATCAATGCCTTGCATTTGACTTGCCAGTGCTTGTGCTGTTTCCAGGTTTCGTCGTTTGGCTCTTTTTTCCATTTCCTGAAAGATGCTTTTTTGGCAACAACAGCCTCTCTCACCTCACCTTTAAACCATGCTGGCAGTTTTTTGGACTTCCTTCCACTTTTCTTAAAGCATGGAATACAGCTGGTCTGGGCTTCCAAGATAGTATTTTTCAACAACACCCAAGCTTGATGTACGTCTTTAACCTTCGCAACTGCTCCTTTTAGTTTTTTCTTAACTGTTTTCCTCATTTTATCATAGTCTCCTTTTCGAAAGTTAAAAGGTAGTACTGTGGATTTCCTTACTATCCCTCCTCCACTAATTAAATCAAAGGCGATCATGTTATGATCACTATTGCCAAGTGGCCCCAACACCCTTATCTCTTGCACTAGATCTGGTGTTCCACTAAGGACTAGGTCTAATATGGCTTCCCCTCTGGTCGGTTCATGAACTAGCTGCTCCAAGAAGCAGTCATTTATTTCATCTAGGAACTTTATCTCCCTAGCATGTCCTAACGTGACACTGACCCAGTCGATACCGGGGTAATTGAAATCACCCATTATTATCACTGCGCTGTAATTTTGTTAGCTTCCTTGATTTCTTTGAGCATTTCATCATCCATTTGGTCATTCTGGCCAGGTGCTCGATAGTACACCCCCAATGCCATCGCCTTCCCCCTTTTATATGGAATTTCAATCCATATAGATTCTACAGCAGATTTTGTTTCCTGCAAAACTTTAATCCTTTCTAAGTCAATGCCCTCTCTAACATAGAGCGCAACCCCTCCACCAATTTGATCAGCTCTATCATTACGATATAGTTTGTACCCAGGTATCACAGTGTCCCACTGGTTGTCCTCCTTCCACTATGTCTCTGATATTCCAATCATATCTAACCTTTCATTTAGTGCTATATATTCTAACTCTCCCATCTTATTCTTTAGACTTCTAGCATTTGCATACAAGCATTTTAGAGAATGTATTTTATTCATGTTAATTTGGCTATTGTTAGACATGGGTAAATTGGGATCTTTAAGCTCTGTCTGCTCTATACTTGAGGGCATTTGGGCTACTTTACTCTTTTGTGGAACCTCTCTGCTTTTGGTAGTATCCTTCAAGGATACATTCTTCCGAACCATCCGCTCTTGGGCGACTGTCGGCTTTCCCCTAATATCTAGTTTAAAAGCTGCTCTATCTCCTTTTTAAAGGTTAATGCCAGCAGCCTGGTTCCATCCCGGTTAAGGTGAAGCCCATCCCTTCAGAAGAGCCCCTCCTTTCCCCAGAATGTTCCCCAGTTCCTAACAAATCCAAAACCCTCATCTCTGCACCACTGTCTCATCCACGCATTGAGACTCCGGAGCTCTGCCTGCCTTTTGGGTCCTGCGCGTGGAGCAGGAAGCATTTCGGAGAATGCTACCCTGGAAGTTCTGGATTTCAACTTCCTACCTAAAAACCTAAATTTTGCCTCCAGAACCTCCCTACCACATTTTCCTATGTCATTGGTACCGACATGTACCAAGACAGCAGACTCCTCCCCAGCACTATCTAAGACCTTATCTAGGTGGCGCGTGAGGTCCGCTACCTTCGCACCAGGCAGGCATGTTACCAGGCGATCCTCATGTCCACCAGCCACCCAGCTATCTACATGCCTAATGATCGAATCACCAACTATAATGGCTGTCCTAACCCTTCCCTCATGGGCACATGGCCCTGGAGAAACTTCCTTGGTGCGAGAGGGTTTTACATCACCTGGAGGACAGGTCCTAGTTACAGGATCACTTCCTGCCACACCAGGGTGATGCTCTCCTGTCACGTGACCTCTCTCCTCCATGGCAACAGGGGTGCTGCCAGACTGGAGGTGGGACTTCAGGACTATATCCCTGTAGGTCTCGTCTATGTACCTCTCTGTCTGTCTTATGTTTTCCAAGTCTGCTACTTTAGCCTCTAGAGAACGGACTTGTTCCCTGAGAGAAAAGAGCTCCTTGCACCTAGTGCACACGTAAGACCTCTCACCAACTGGGAGAAAATCATACATGTGACACTCAATGCAAAAGACTGGAAAGCCCCCATCCCGCTGCTGGACTGCTGTCTGCATCTTAGTTTTAAGTTTGTGTCTAGATCTTTAAGTTCTTACTTACTAGGGGTTGCTATGGGTATTTATACCAATAAAACTGTACCTAATACGTTTAATATACCTTGTTCACCTGAAGCTTAATTAATCTCAGGTCCTTAGTGTATGACTGATTTGGGTAATGAGCTTCACCTGAAAGCACCTCCTGTCTTTTAAGATGTGTAAGTACCTATAAAACTATGATTATCCCAGGGGAGGGTGGGTGTGGGGAGGGAAATAACACTTATTAAAAGAGGGCTGCTACACAGTACCCTGTCTTGTGCTGCTGAGGTAAGCTAAATTCTGATTTGATTTAAATTATAGCTCTTAGCTGCTGCTAGGCTCTAACTTCTTATGAAATTTAAACTACAAGCTCTCTGCTGGGTACTAAATTTAACCAGAAAGCTCTCTTCTGTGTGTTAAATTTAAACTAAAAGTACTTTGCTGTTACTTGGCCCTGAGTGACTATTAAATTTAAACTACAAGCTCTCTGCTGGGTATGAAATGTAACCAGAAAGCTCTCCTCTGTGTTTTAAATTCAAACTTTAATTGCTGCTACTAGGCCCTAACTGATCCAACAAAAAAACAGTGGGTTCACAGATTAAGTAGCTTTAACACAAAGAATTCTTTTTAGAAAATTACCAGAAGTATATACTAACAGTTGCAGATTTTTCTCCAGAAGTAACAGTCCCCCTTTCTAGTCCTTCAAGACAGAGGTTCACAGAGCTCTGGTTGAGCTATTTATGCCTCTGCTGCTGAGGTAATGCTGTGACCAACTTCCTGGGTAATTAACAGTCCTTGCTTGGATAGGAGGAGTCTTTCAAAATGGCCTTTTGATCTGCCACCTGGTGTTAACACCTATTGAAAAGGTTTCACAGGTCTCTTGCCCCCTAGGTAGAAGGCCTCTTTGCCATGATGAAGCATTTGCTTCGGGAGTGCTATATGCTAGATTTCAGGAATGAGCACGGAAGGTGTTGGTTAGAGTGGGGCAATTTTTAAGGGATGGAGATATGGTTTCATTTGATGATATAAGGGATCAATATGGGTTGGAGAAGGGGGAGAGATTTTATTTTCAGCAAGTTACGCATTTTTTGAGACAAGTGAAAGTGTGGGAAGATATTAGAAAGAAGAAGACAGAGTTTGTGGAATTATATGAGGGCAGTAGGGGGACGAAGGGGCTAATCTCTCAGTTGTATATTCTTTTGCTATCCCAGGACAGGCACCAGCCCCGATTTTTTGAAAGGTGGGAGCAAGAGGTACTGGGGGGTGGGATGAGGCGAGGTGGAAGAGGGTATTTGAAGGGACTCGAAAATTGGCTGCCTCAGCAGCTCTCTTGGAAAACAGTCTAAAAGTGAGATACAGGGTTTATTGGATATCAATGAAACTGCATGCTGTATGGCAGGAATACTCGAGGAGTGCTGGAAAGGGTGTGGGTGAGATGGAGATTATCTCCATATGTGGTGAGAGTGCCCCAAGATATACGTTTTTTGGGAAGGTGTTTCAAAGTGGATGGAGGAGATCCTTGGGGGTGCGGTTCCCATTGGGGGTGGGCCAGGCTTTGTTGAATGAAGGTTTAGAGGAGGTGAATGCAGGGGTAGAAAGGCTGATGGGCCTTGGTGTGGTTGCAGCATGGATAGAACTTGCCACTACCTGGAAACATACAAATACCAATCCCTAATTCAGTGATACTATATTATATTGTCAAAAAATAATCACCAAAAGAACCCCCGTGGAAAATTTTTGTATAGACTGATTTTCTTTTTGTCGGATGTTCCAGGAAAGGGACATGTACAAATACTATGTCCTCCACTCAGTTACATCCCTTTTATTAATTTTGTTATTGAAAAAGCCCCGTCTACTTAACTGAATAAGACGGTTATCAGCAATCCTTGTCAAACACCAAGCACGACGTGCACGTTTCGGGTCTGTAGCCCTGTCTCAAGTGCTGCCAATACTGCGGTTTCAACTGCCATCAAACGCCAAAACTGGCTACTTCCTCAAAAGGGTGCTGGTCTCCAATGAATGGCTGTATTCCGTCATCAATCACTCTTAACAGCCAATGAAAACTCCAAGGATACCCCACTGAATAGGGGAAGCCCTGAGGTCATCAAAGCTACGTCAGCGTATGCTCAGCCAATCGATCTCCTTGTTAAGACCAGAAGGATGTACTGATTGAAGCTGAAAAATCCACCGCTGTTCACAGCTCTGCAAACTATTGATACGATCTCCCCCTCGAGGATTAGAAGGTATATGGTCAATGACAGTCCAGCGTAGTTCTTGAAAAGTATGGCCCAAAGCCAAACAATGGTCCACCATTGGAGCTGTCTCAATCCGTTGTCGGAGGCGAGAAGCATGTTCACCAAGCCGTAGTTTGATTTTACGTGTAGTCCGACCCACATATATCAACGGGCAGGGACAGGAAATAAGGTATACCACAAAGGAAGAATTGCAATCAGTTTCCCACCGTCTCTTAAATTGTTTCCCCGTGCCTGGATCCGTCCATTCTAATCCTGTTTCTGCCAACGGGCAGTATTTACAAGAGCCACAAACCCCGTGTCCATTATGTGAGAAGGAAGGTGAAGGAGGTCGGTCCTGACAAACTGTAGAGTTGGCCACCAAGTCCCCCAAATTTGCCCCGCGTGTGAAAGCCACTGATAAAGAGTTTTGGAAACAGGTATGTAACCCTAATATCGGCCAATGTTTCCGAAGAATATGAATCACATCCGTACTAGACGTCATATAAGGTAGTATGCCTACCAAAGGTGGTGTAGATTGTTGTGTAGATTCATGAGATTGTTGATCTGTCAGTAACCATTCGCGATGGGTATACAAAGCACGTCGATAGGCTAGCTTAACCACTTTAGGAGGATAGCCCCTATCCAAAAGACGTTTGTGCAAATCCTGAGCTTGTATTCGAAAATCCTCTATAGAGGAGCAAATGCGACGTAATCTCAGGAACTGGCCATACGGAAGACCCCTCCGCAATGGACCAGGATGGAAACTCTGAAATTTTAACAAACTGTTGCGTTGGATAGTTTTTCGGTATAAAGTAGTTCGAAATTGACCTTCTTCAAATAATACTGTAACATCAAGGAAGTCAATCTGGCGATCAGCTACTTGTGCTGTAAATGTCAAATTTGATTTAAGGCTATTAAGCCATAACAGAAAACCCTGTAGTTCAGTCAACGATCCTAACCACAGAAAAAATATATCATCCAAATACCGTTTCCAAAACGGAATGTGTTGAAAATACAGAGAATGATATAAATAGGTCTCCTCGAAATCAGCCATGTAGAGGGTGGCTATAGATGGTGCCACTGATGCCCCCATCGCTATCCCAAACGTTTGTAAATAAAATCTCCCCTGGGATAAGAAATAATTGCGAGTTAAGACCATCGTAATTAATTCCAGCAGAAACTGTCAAGGAAGACGAGGAGGTGCAGTTGTAAATTTGTTGCTCAATAATACTAGAGCTTCATCTTGATTAATGTTCGTATAGAGAGCAGCAACGTCTAGCGTCACTAATCGAAATGTACAAGTGGGTACCTCCACAGCCATCAACTGTCGTAGGAAATGCGTGGTATCTTGTATATAAGATTTAACCAAGACAGCTTCTTTCTTCAAGAAAACATCACAATACTGGGACAGGGGTTCTAAAACAGACCCCCTACACGAAACTATAGGTCTACTTGGTGGGGAGTATTATTATTATAGTATTATTATTATAGTATTATTGAGCAACAAATTTACAACTGCACCTCCTCGTCTTCCTCGACAGTTTCTGCTGGAATTAATTACGATGGTCTTAACTCGCAATTATTTCTTATCCCAGGGGAGATTTTATTTACAAACGTTTGGGATAGCGATGGGGGCATCAGCGGCACCATCTATAGCCACCCTCTACATGGCTGATTTCGAGGAGACCTATTTATATCATTCTCTGTATTTTCAACACATTCCGTTTTGGAAACGGTATTTGGATGATATATTTTTTCTATGGTTAGGATCGTTGACTGAACTACAGGGTTTTCTGTTATGGCTTAATAGCCTTAAATCAAATTTGACATTTACAGCACAAGTAGCTGATCGCCAGATTGACTTCCTTGATGTTACAGTATTATTTGAAGAAGGTCAATTTCGAACTACTTTATACCGAAAAACTATCCAACGCAACAGTTTGTTAAAATTTCAGAGTTTCCATCCTGGTCCATTGCGGAGGGGTCTTCCGTATGGCCAGTTCCTGAGATTACGTCGCATTTGCTCCTCTATAGAGGATTTTCGAATACAAGCTCAGGATTTGCACAAACGTCTTTTGGATAGGGGCTATCCTCCTAAAGTGGTTAAGCTAGCCTATCGACGTGCTTTGTATACCCATCGCGAATGGTTACTGACAGATCAACAATCTCATGAATCTACACAACAATCTACACCACCTTTGGTAGGCATACTACCTTATATGACGTCTAGTACGGATGTGATTCATATTCTTCGGAAACATTGGCCGATATTAGGGTTACATACCTGTTTCCAAAACTCTTTATCAGTGGCTTTCACACGCGGGGCAAATTTGGGGGACTTGGTGGCCAACTCTACAGTTTGTCAGGACCGACCTCCTTCACCTTCCTTCTCACATAATGGACACGGGGTTTGTGGCTCTTGTAAATACTGCCTGTTGGCAGAAACAGGATTAGAATGGACGGATCCAGGCACGGGGAAACAATTTAAGAGACGGTGGGAAACTGATTGCAATTCTTCCTTTGTGGTATACCTTATTTCCTGTCCCTGCCCGTTGATATATGTGGGTCGGACTACACATAAAATCAAACTACGGCTTGGTGAACATGCTTCTCGCCTCCGACAACGGATTGAGACAGCTCCAATGGTGGACCATTGTTTGGCTTTGGGCCATACTTTTCAAGAACTACGCTGGACTGTCATTGACCATATACCTTCTAATCCTCGAGGGGGAGATCGTATCAATAGTTTGCAGAGCTGTGAACAGCGGTGGATTTTTCAGCTTCAATCAGTACATCCTTCTGGTCTTAACAAGGAGATCGATTGGCTGAGCATACGCTGACGTAGCTTTGATGACCTCAGGGCTTCCCCTATTCAGTGGGGTATCCTTGGAGTTTTCATTGGCTGTTAAGAGTGATTGATGACGGAATACAGCCATTCATTGGAGACCAGCACCCTTTTGAGGAAGTAGCCAGTTTTGGCGTTTGATGGCAGTTGAAACCGCAGTATTGGCAGCACTTGAGACAGGGCTACAGACCCGAAACGTGCACGTCGTGCTTGGTGTTTGACAAGGATTGCTGATAACCGTCTTATTCAGTTAAGTAGACGGGGTTTTTTCAATAACAAAATTAATAAAAGGGATGTAACTGAGTGGAGGACATAATATTTGTACATGTCCCTTTCCTGGAACATCCGACAAAAAGAAAATCAGTCTATACAAAAATTTTCCACGGGGGTTCTTTTGGTGATTATTTTTTGACACTACCTGGAAACAGGCAAAAGTGCCCACAAGAGAGAAGGTGCTTCAGCGTCTTGGCTTTATTTTCTGTATGAGTGAAATTACAGCATTACAGAATCATTGTGTGGATCAGTTTGAGCAGATATGGGGTGCTGACAAAGTTGGGAAAATACTTTTTATGCCTTAGAGTGAAGGGGAGGGTTGGCTATTTGGCTACTTGGTTTTTTTTGATTACCTGTTAATTGAAGCTGTGCTTTTTTCAGGGCGGGGGGTTGAGGGGATGTTTTCTCTTGGCTATAATTGACCTATATTGCCCCAGCAAGAGGGTGCAACATGGTATGTAATATCCTTTATTCCAAACTGCTGTGTTTGCTTTTATTGGTGTGAGGTGGGGGGGAGGGAGGAAGGGTATGTTGGAAGAGGGAAGAGCATGAAGTGCCACAGAAATTAGTGGTAGAAGAAACTTTGTATTGGGGTAAAACATTTGGAATGGGCTCCTGTGTTATTGTAACATGATGCTTGAGATGCTTTTGGCTTGGTTAAATTTCAATAAAAGTTAAAATTACAACAAAAAAAGAAAATGGGAAAACAATAAATCAAGCCCTTAAAAAAGGAGCTGCGATAAACATTTTATGGGTGGGGGAAGGTGGGCACTGTGACTGAGGTTGTGACAGCTGGCTCCTAAATATTTAGGCTGGCTCCTAGGTTCCAAGAAAAGTTTTCAATGCCTGCCTTAATCTATGTTCATTCAGGTCTGCTTACAAGCAAGTGTATGACATTGCATCTACATTCAAGACGCATTTTCTGCCCCACCTACTTTTCTTTATAAAATAGTACCTAAGTATGCACATTTTGATTGACTTAAATTAGACACCACCTTTCAAATTATCCTCAGCATGTCTGCTTTTAGCTGTTGAGGGGAGGGCACTTTTAATTCTGCGGGATTTCTCTGGATGATTACAGTCTGTTACTGCATATTTCAGGAGCTGGAGTGCTCATATTTTTGTTTCTCAGCCTCCTAGATGAATATCGGGAGCTGTATGAGTTACAGAGGCATAGGCTGGAGGTCCATTTGGGGTATCTAACTGAAGAATGTGATCTGTGGAGTTCAACCACGTACAAATTGGCAAGAAAGGTCAGTCCACTGAGAGATGTGATATACATGCAAATTTCAGAGGAACCTTTGTGTTAAGATTTTCTGTCTGCCTGTTTCTTATCTCCCACCAGGGCCAGCATTACCATCAGGTGAGCTATGCAGTTGCCTAGAGCATCATCCCTTTTGGGGTGCCCCTTGCCACCACTTCCACTCCTCTCCAGGGGCAGCAGTGGCAGCAATGGAAAAGGAACCGTGGCACAGCACTTACTGAAGGCTCTGGCGCTGCGTCGCAGTTCCTGTCTGCCATCTTCGAGCAATTCTGTCCCTCACCAACACAGACTTCTGGTTTTGCATAAACCAGAATTTAATTTAATTACATCACTTATAATCCACTTTTACAGTCAAAAACTTACAAAGTTGGCATCGTGTAGCAGAAGATGGCAGACAGGAGCCATGACGCAGTACCAGAGCCTTCAATAAGCGCTGTGTTGCAGTTCCTTTTCCATTACCACCGCTGCTGGGTGGCAGCGGTGGCAATGGGGGCAGGAGCGAAGGACCTGCCTAGGGTTCTCCGATCCTTGCATTGGCCTTGTCTTCCACTAGTAAATGTACATAGGTATCCTGCTGACGAAGGGAGCAAAATAAAATCAGAAGAACAAACAGAATCTCCCCTACTTAGTTGCATGGCTAAATGCCTCATGCTTAAAGATCAACAGAGTCAATATATTCTGAGTTTTACTCATGTGTTGCAGGGGTGAAATTTATTTGTGCTAAGAAAAAATTTATTTCCACTTCTATGGCATTTTGTGAAAATTCATGTAAAAATAGAAAATAGCAATTTGGATAAGGTAATATTATAAAAATTGTGTTTTGGTTTAAAAGGGATATCAACACGATGCAAGCTAATCTTCACTTATATTATAAACGATTACGCAATGGCATTCAGCTACCCAGTAGCAGCCTTATTTGTCAAAAAGAGCATATCAGTATGACGTGCCCATTTAAAGCCTGATTCCTCATGGTCTTTTTATGCAGACACAGAATAAGAAAACCCTAAATGATTTTATCCAGTCTACTTTGAAAGTAATTTAAAATAATTACTTTCTTAGGTGCTTGAGTAGTTAAATGGGATGGGTATGTGAAAAAAGCTTTGGGGCCAATATTCAAAAGATTTATGCAATGAAATTAGTTTCTAACCACATAAATCAAAATGGTTAAATATTCCACCACCTTCCCTTACCCTGGCCTGCTGTCAGCTAAATTTTGGCTGCACAAAATTGTTTTGCAGACAGATTTAGAAGGACCAAAAAGGGGCCTGGTTGGAGCATGCCATGAAAAGCTTTTCAGACTTGTCCAGTTGGCATGATAATCAGCTTGTAAATTGTAATAATTTCTTGCCATGTGGAATATAACATCATATAACAAAATAGTATAAGAAATCAGGTTTTGCCGGATAAAGGGGTATTGAAATATTTTGATGTTATTTTTTAGCGTAAAAGAAGAAGAGGTTTTGCTTCTGCTTTTCTTCCTCTTTTCTCCAAAGCAAACATTTTGTTTAAAATGTCAAAATTCTGTTCATGGTAAGTATTGGGAGCTACACAGTTGGAGCAGTGTTCAGCCTAGATTTATTCCCACCTAAGCAACAGTAAATACATTTGGATTTGAGGGCTCCAAGAGGGTAAACAAAAATGATTTTTGAGCTGCCTTGAAGCACTTTTTTTTACCATGGCTTTTGACAGCTATCAGTGGGAGGGCTGTCCTGCTAGCTACGTGATCCGTTTCTCTCTGCCTTACGTTCTGCTGCCTGTACTTGTGCCTCCTCCCTGTCCTGTTTTAATAATGGTATTCTTTTTCCTTTCGCATTTGTTTTTTGAATTTTTGTAAACTGCTTCACGATTTAATAGAGGCAGTATAGAAAGTCTGAAATAAAAACTATAACCATAAACCATAAATGAAAGGTGTATATGTTTTGCTGAATGGGTGTTTGTGGGCAGATCTGTAGGCGGAGTGGAGCATCTATATTAATCTCTCCAGTTCCATATTCAAGTATATTTACTGGGATATGATAAAACATTTTTTCTACCACAGTTGTCACAGAAGCAAAAAGGAATTTGAGTGACTCCAAACCAAAGAGTTAGTTAGAAAAACACATTGTTCCAGCTGAAGTGATTTGGAGATGTTGCTTTTAAACAATATGGCCGGCATTCCGTCCTGCGAATAGCGGGATTGGACATCCAATCCGCACTTAGCCCTGGGATGCAATTCAGGTCCTAGCGCTCCCCGCACATACAAAGTATTTGTGCGGGGAGCACTGGTGTTTCGCGGGAGAGGGCCGAATGTGGCGGTGTGGGGGAGGGGACCCCAGCCAGGATGTACAGTGGCAATTCTAGTCGTGCCACTGTACATTCCCCAGCAAAGGGCTGGACGTATGGCTTATTCCACCCCAAAGGTGGAATAAGTCGAGGGTGACCCCCACATCGCACGCCACACACCACTGCACAATGATCCTGTCACCATGCTCTGTCCCTACAGCCACAATCCAGCTCACAGCAGCTGCCGGTGATGGCCGGACAGTGGAATGCTGGGGCAGATGCACGCCATGGCATTACGAGCTGTCCTGTGGATGGCTTGTTGCCATGGTGCCAGGACGCCACGGCTCTTGTGCTCCAGCCGTGGCGTTCTGGTGTCTGGACAGGCAGCTCCTCATATGCCGATCTCATGTCCGTGTGTCTGGTTTATGCACAGCCAATGTGGCCTGACTTGCGGAACCAGAATGTGCCTCCATGGGGGTAATGTGTCAGAGTTCCAAAAAAGTACCTATTTATTGCTTGTTTTATAAAGGCAAGATAGGTGCCACTGTGCTTTTGTAAAATAGACACCCAGAACTATCTCCGATAAAGCACACATTCTTGTGTATAAATTTACACTTTTTCCAAAGTTGTAAATGTGTGCCCATATCTAGAGGTCATTTATCAACCTGAAACTCTCCTCTGGAGTCCACTGCCCCTGGGCTACCTGAGAAAGACAGTGAGCCCCCAGCCACTCAAGATGGGGTCTGTGGTGACGAGTCCCATTCTGGAGCATCCAGAGGGCATACCTGCAGAGATTTGCTTCTGGTCCAGCCATTACGACAGACTTGCTTTGGTCTGCTCCTATAAAGGGAATCTAACCCACAGTTAGTGCTTCTGTGCCTACCACCAGCTCAGCAGGAGCATCTAGATGGGATTCATATGTGCTCTGGCCCAAGGCAGCAAGGAAGGGCCTGGAACCGAAAATGGTCCTTTGAAACCACAAACCACTGGTACCTCTGATGCTCCGGACAGATGGGGATATGCAGATATGCTTTCATGTTTTCAAGGATATCAAGTACTCCCCTTGCCGAACCACCACAATGACAGAACGCAAGGTCTCCATGTCGAATCTTGGCATCTTCAGGGCTCTGTTCACGTGCTTTAAATTCAGAATCGGGCAAAAAGTCCATTCTTTTTTGGGGACCATGAAATACATTTCCATACCTCAGAGGGACCCACACTACAGCCTTGAGCTGCAGCAACCACTCGAGGGTGTCCTGCATCACCTACGCCTGCTAGTGTTCGGCAGAAGGACTTCATAAAAAGATTGAAGAGGGGCCATGCCAACTAAAGGGCATGGTTCTTGTCAGCTGCCTCCAGTACCCATTTGTCTGAAGTTACCTGGGTCCATGTGGTAAAATCATTGCAAACAATTGCCCACTGGCAATTCCTCATAGACCCCCAGACCTTCATTGAGAAGACTTGGAAACAGCTGTGGCCCCAATGGCTCCATCTCTTCTCCTGCAATGTTTGCCCTGAAAGGACTGTCCCTGGGAAAGGAATCTCTATCTCTGGGAGGATCTTGACTTACTGGAACAAAACTTGAAGCCTTTTTGAAACCAGCTCTGAGAGGAAGAAAATTGTCCTGAACTCCGAGACCTATCTTCAGGAAATCAAGACTCCTTGAACACCCCCCCCCCCCTTCCATTCACGCCCTGGTCCTCCACTATCTTCTCCAGATCCTCCTTAAAGAGTATTTTTCCCTTAAAGAGAAGCTTACTAAGGCACATCTTATAAAGCTATGTCCACCAACCAATTCCTCAACCACATGAGACAATGCACCATGACGACAGTAGCCATATTCTTGGCTGAAGCTCTCTAACCTAGGCTTACAGAGCATCCACCAAGAAAGCAGAGCCCAATTTCAACCACATCACCTCCAAACAGGCCTCCAAGGCTGAAAGATAATTCTCCAGAAGCCTCTGTGACCATCGCAAGCAGTTCCTGGCCACATATATTCCAGAGACAGCCGCCTGAAGAGCCAAGTTAGAGATCTGTGGATCCTTCAATACCGCACTTTCCTCTGCCTTACTCACCACTGAGACTAGTGCACCTGACTTAAGGCAGGTGAACCCTCTTCTTCTCCTCCATTGGTATAGGATACAACTTTGACA
Organism: Ichthyophis bannanicus; assembly: GCA_033557465.1. Classification (NCBI taxonomy): domain Eukaryota; kingdom Metazoa; phylum Chordata; class Amphibia; order Gymnophiona; family Ichthyophiidae; genus Ichthyophis; species Ichthyophis bannanicus. The sequence continues at coordinate 144,069,390 of CM066040.1, forward strand.
TAGTCCTGCCCAATCTCAGGCCAGCATCTGGAGAATCCCACTTTGCCACTATCATGTGCTTTATTGCCCTGTGAAGTGGGAAGCATTTTGGGGGCTTCCAAATGCACTCTAGGAGCAGGTCTTCCAAAGAGCCCATGCTTGGCAGGCGCTTCTCTTTAATATTCAAGGCCACTAAATTTTTGGAGATGAAAGATGGCAGCTCATCTTAATGAAATATGTGGATTATGTTTGATGTGGGGTCTTCCCTGCAGAAAGCTCCTCCTTCTCCTCCAGCTCCTCCTCTGGAGTTTGCTGCACGGATGCTGAAGGTCCTTCCTGTGGATCCATGGAGTCCACTGAGCTCATTGAGACCATGTCCTCAGTATCCTTCTCAGGATTCCTGCAAGCAGGGATTACCCTGACATGAATACGATGGTTGTTCACGTCACACTTACTCCGCCCATTTTTATACGTCAGTGATTTTGGCGCGTATTCTTGAGGTTTTAAATACTACTGCAATTTTTTACTCTTTACAACAGTTGGATTTTGAGCGCCGTTAAGGTCAGTTGGTTCTTTTTAAGTGTATAGATTACACAATCACAGCCCTCTTTTGTAATTTACATCATTGTCCGATTTAATTATCTTTCAGCGTCCATTACTCTTTTGGTGACTTCCAGTTATCGTAGAATCAATTGTGTTATATATGTAGGTAAGAATTAGGAATTCAAAATCTTAGGTTGGATCCTACATGCACAACATTGTATGTTGAGGTTTTCTTCTTCTTGCACGATTTACATATTTTTAGTTTCCTCATTTGCTCAATGTAATTTATGGTCTTTCCCTCCTCCTCTCTTTTTCTTCATTTTTACCCCTTCTCTCTTTTCCTCCCACCTTGTCCTTTCCCTCCCCTTCTTCCCTCCTTCTCTCTCTTTCTTTTCCTCCTTTCCTCCTCCCCCTTTCCCTTTCCCTTCCCCTTCCCCTTCCCCTTTCCCCCCCTTCTCTCTCCCCCTCCCCCTTCCCCCCCTTTCCTCCTCTCCTCCCCCCCTTTGGTCCCTCCCTTCCATTCCTCTTCCCCCCTTCGCCCCCTCCCCCTCCCCCTTCCCCCTACCTTTCCCTCCCCTTCCCCTTCCCCTTTCCCCCCCCCTCTCCTCCATCCCTCTCTCCCCTTCCCTCTCCTCCCCTTCCCTCACCCAGCTCATTGAGGTTTTTATCAATTGTATAATATTATGGATTGATTAATATTTATTTGTTGTCTTTTTTAATTATTAGATTGCATTTTATAGTATTACGTCTACAAAATATTTATTGCTACATACCAATAGTGTAAGTATTCTAGTTAGTTTTTCAATGACTAATTTATGTGTGTCTGTCTTCCCACCCTGCGTTTGGATTTTCTTTTATTTGATTCATTATCTTTTACTGTTGTAGAATGCATTCATATTATTTATTTACTTTTATTCGTTCATACGAGCATTTGATTATATATATACTTTGATTTTATTGTTTTTAACGTTTTTATGTTGTATAATAAGGTATTGTATAAGAATATGTTTTAATTTTTAATTTTTGATTTTTATATTAAACTATTGTACTGTCTAGCTGTGTGCCCCCTGAAGAAGGCGATAGCCGAAACGCGTAGGGGTTTCAATAAACCTATCTCACCTATACACGTCTCTCGCTCCCTGTGTTTCCTCTGGACTCTCTTGCGAGAGTAAGGGCTCCTTTCTGTGTTCCTTGCAGTCTGCTAGTGGCAGAGACTGGTGGCTGACAGATGGGCCCAGCAAGAGCCACACATCATGCTCATCTTCGGTGTGGCAAGATTTGCCTCCACTCTTGTATTCTATGATCCTCCTCTCAAGATAAACTGGTTTGGACCTGCTGGCCTCTCATTTGGTCCAGAGCTCTGCTGTTCTGTGTTTTGTTTTGTTTTTTTTTCTTCATGCACTCAACTCCAGGCCCCCTCTCAAAAGCTGAGGAGGAGGGGAACTGCTTCAGAGCTTTCTCAAAGGGCAACTTGGGCTCTGAGAGAGGGTAGGCAAGAGGAGGGAAAAGGGACCTGGCACCAATGGGTTTTGCACTCCTTTCCAGAACACATCACCATACTTTCACAGGAGCACTCAATGCCAAACGGCCTTAGAGTTTCTTCAGTCCATTTCCAGGCTGCACAGGGAGTTACACCACTTCCATCTGCTGGAGATTGAGAAATCCTGACTAGTTAGAGGTTTCACAGGACCATTATAGGACGGCATTGTTAAGCCAGTGGTTCTCAATCTCTATCTATTAGCGGGAGAGCATATACCCAGGACCTCAAGGAATTAAGTAGGTAAAGCCTAATTTCACCTTTTATAAACTTGAACTTTGATTGGTGTGCAGTAATGAAGGTGAAGACAGTTTTGTAAAAGCAATTTTTCTAAGGCACTGCATTTTTTGAGCATACCTTTATTCCCTATTATTGACTGACTTGATTATGGGAGGCATCATACTGTTTGTTATAAGTATTAAATGGGTACATAGCTGGCAGAGTAATTTAAGAGATGTTAATTGAAAAATTAGTAAGAATTATAACAGCTGAAAGATGAAATTTATAGACCTTATAAATGCTATGTGTATATAAGATTTTATGGGCTGAATTAATATTGTTTGCCACACTGTATACTTAAGATTTCACAAATATGCTCATACATCAAATATGCTCCACCCAACCTACACACAATGTGTACACACAAGTATATAAATATGCACCATCTTTCAGTGCATATACTTATGGGATATGTTTATTAAGGTGCAGTAAGTTTTTGCAACTAGTGCATGGTAAGTGCAAAGGCTGTGCGGTAACTGTTGGGAACATGCTCAGCATATCTACTGCAGTTACCGCACAGAAAAGTTCCTTACCACACAGAAATGTCATTAGCAATTAATGCGGGTGCACTTAATGCCACCCTTTGAAGAGGCATTAAATGCATCCACACTAATTGCAACATTGACAATTAGCATATGGTAATTCCCCCTGCACTAATTGCAGTATTCAGTCCATGCCCATTCTCTGTCCCTTATCCATCCAGTCCTCGTCCTGTTGTGTGCCAGGCAGACAGCATGGGATTTTTACCATGCTCTCTGTTTTTACCACATAGTAGCTGTCCCCTATGGGTGCATATTTGACCACACAATTCTAAAAAAGCCCTTTTCTGCTTATAAAGCTTTTATCTTCAGATTTATGTGCTTATCTCTATTTTTCAACACATTTTTTTCTGTCTTTGTACAGGTGATTGAGAAAAATCATCTTCAGATGGCCCAAAGTCTCTACCTGAGTGAAAAGTCCTGGACCTATGCAATTAAACACTTCATAATCCTCCTAGCATCAAAGGTAAAGCACATCTGGGAGGCAAGTGAGGACTTGGAGATGGTAGTCCTGGTCAGGATCAGGCAAACGTTTTAGCTGTCATAATTATGGATGACATAAATGGTTCTTATTTCTTTTAGATCTCTGTAATAATTTAAAGAAAACAGGAGTCCGGGGGGCGCTCGTGAGCCCGCTGCAAGATGGCCGCACTCAACTAGAGCTCCGTCCCCTCAACCCCTCTTTTTTCGCTAACACACGCTAACAGTAGCATTTCGCCCCCCTCTTGTACCTCTCCTGGACCAGCGCAAGCCAGCGATCCCCCTGGGGGCCCTGTTCAGCGATCCACTTGCAGCCAAGGACCGACGAGTGTCTTGTCCCAGCGCGGCCTGCCGGACACTGTTTTCTTTTTCGCCTCCGGCCTCGCGCTTGATTGACCTTGCCGCCGGCTGCTGCTCCCGACACAGCTGAAAATCGCCGGGTGGACATCCGCGGGGCTGACAGACTGGGCCCTTCTTTCCCACTTGCGGATCAAGCAGCGGTCCGTTGCATAAAAGGAGGCACACACTCTTCAGCGTGTGGCGCTCGGTGTTAGTGCTGAAGACCTGCGGGAGAGAGCCGGGACCACGTGGAAACCACGCGGCGGCTGCCGCGGCAACTACTGGCACTCACCGGCCTTCCTCTCCAATACGGATCATTCAAAGGGGGGTGAGTTTGAATGTTGCTTCTTCCCCTGCACAGCTTTTGATCTGCGATCGCAGCTGGCCATCAGGTCTCCTTTTCCCTGCCAGCCCAGTGTGCAGCCAAGGCCTTCGCCCTCCTGAAACTACTCTGGGTGCCCTGCAGGCCTGCACATGTGGCCTCTTTGACATCTGGCCACTCACTGAAGCTACAGAATCCATCATTGCGGGCCCCTGCTGCTCAGCCTCACACTGCCTTACTTCGCTCTCTAGCTCTCATCAGTGTCAGGCTGTTCTTCTGGGGGGACGGAGGCAGTTTACCACTCCCTGTCCTACTGTCTCGCCAGGGCCCCCCGCTTTGCTGATATTGTTTGTCAGCCTCTCCTGACACTGTGAACTGGTGGACACTCGCCGGGCTGGTGGGACCTTGAACGCCATCACCTTATTGGTGCTCTCACTGTTGCTGGCATTGACTCTACTTTTCTCCTGACACTGTGTGATCCCGGCGGCTCTGCGAGATGGCTGCTAAAACCAAAACTTCTGAGACTCGGGAGGGGATGCGCTCCTCCCAGAGATTGCAAAGTAAGTCCGGAGCCTCAAGCAGTCCACGCGGCCACTCTCCTCCAACGGGTTCTGACGATGAGACTGTAAGTGAAGAGGAACTGGACCCTCATAAGCCCCTCACCTCGGCTCAAATCAAACAAGAGTTCCATAAGGGCTTCGCAGAGCTAGCCAACGAATTCCGCATGCTACGGGAAGAACTGATGAAAGATGTCGCAGACCTCCGGTCCGACGTTACAGAACTGGGAGCCCGAGTGGAGGACGTGGAGGCCAAGGTGGTTGACCATGATGGGACTCTGATGGACTTACAATGTGCTCTCGATAGACAGCGTGCGCAGGCCATGGAGCTGACTTATAAAATTGATGACATTGAAAACCGCTCCCGCCGCAACAATGTGCGTTTTCGTGGAATTCCAGAGGCGGAGGAGGGCGGGGAGGACCTGCCGACTGTGCTTAAGCTGCTGATAGCGGAGTTGCTGTCGGTGGAGGAGCTTACCACGCACGCCTCTGGAATGGAAATTGAGCGGGTTCACCGCGCCTTGGGAAAACCTCCTAACAACCAGCCACGAGATGTCATTGCAAGATTTCTCCGCTATACCGATGCTGAGCTTCTTATACGTCGAGGCCGGGAGAAGAAGATGGTCCGCTTCCAGGACGCGACAGTGTCCATTTATCAAGACCTCTCGGCGTTCACTTTGGCGCGTCGGAGAGAGATGAAACCAGTCACGGCGGTCCTGAACAACAAGGGGATTCGCTATTCTTGGTCCTTCCCATTTCGGATGAACTTCCTTCTGGGTAACAAAAAGATTTCTGCAAAGGACTACTCTGAGGCTTGGCGAGCTCTTCGTCAAGCGGGACTAGTTGATGATAATGCCCAGCCTCATCCGCCGCCTCCCAAGCCCCAACATTCCAAGTGGCACAGGGTAGGCAAGTCCACTTGACACTCTTGTGGATCTGCAGAGCTCCTCTCACTCATTTTTTTTTTAAGGAGCCTTGCCCAGTGGGTCCCTTGGATTTTCCTTTTCTGGGCAACTGGTGGTAGGGATCTCCTTGGGGTTTCCACTCCATTATCCATGGGAGGCGACGGTTGAACTGCAAATGTTTTATTGCTGTTACTGTTTTGATGGGGGGGCATGATGGGACTGATGGTCCGGGATGGGTGGGGAGCGATGGGGGGAATGTTTTTCTATATTTAGGTTGAGCTTTCTCTTTTGGGGGGTACGGGGTTTGTGGTCAATTTACCGTGTCCTGTATTAACTTAGACAGGCAGGTGGTATTGACGGGAAGGGGGGGGAGATGGGTGGGAGGGGGGCTTTTCAACATGGATCTGGGGGGTAATCTTGGGCAGGGGTGGAGGGTCTATGGCTTTTGTTCTTAGCGGGTGGATTGGGTGGGCTTGGCTAACTAATTTCCTGGACTCGTCTGGGCGAGCCCCCCTTGGGACCTTTCGGGTGTCTAGCGGTGGTGCGGGGCTAGGTCGTATTTCTTAATGGTGCGCTTTGTCTCTTTTAATGTTAAGGGTCTTAACTCCCCACGGAAGCGGTCCCTGCTGTTCTCAGAATTGCGCACTTTACAAGGGGACATTGTTTATCTGCAGGAAACCCACCTTCAGAACTCCAAGCAGGGGTGGCTAAGGCGTTCCCCATATAATGAAGTGCGAGTGGCCTCCGATTCGCAGGGCCGGAAGAAGCGGGGAGTGGCTCTGCTCTTCCATCAGAGCCTCTCCTTGCAGATCGATGAGATAAAGCGAGACACCCTGGGGAGGTGGCTTTTCTTGAATGTTCGCTTAGACGGACGCTTGCTAACCTTAGCCAATATCTATGCCCCAAACACGAATCAGGGGCCCTTTTTTACGCGCTTGAAAGCCCTACTGGCGGATTTTGCAAAAGGCCCTATTGTTTTGGGTGGGGACTGTAATACGCCTCTGGTACCCCATTTGGATTCCACGGGTCGTGCTGGGGGGGGAATGGGGGGATCGGCCAGAGCCCTTCAACGCTTAATGTCCGACTTAGGCCTGCGGGATGTATGGAGAGATGCCCATGCGGGAGAGAGGTTATACTTACTACTCCCCGGTCCATCAGGTCCATACTTGCATTGATTATTTTCTACTGGACCAGCGCCTGATGGACGGGAGAGTACAGGCTGGACTCGGAGCGCTAACCTGATCAGACCACGCCCCGTGCTGGCTTTCCCTCCCGGACGGCATGTGTAGTGAGTCTCGCCCTCTCTGGCGTTTAGACGTGAGGTTCCTACGGCGGCAGGGTGCTGTACAGGACCATGCCCACTTTATTCAGGAATTCTTTGAACTTAATGATACGGGGGAGGTTCCCCTTCCCATGGTGTGGGATGCTTATAAGGCTACAGCCCGCGGTCAACTTCTGGCTGAGGCAACTCGCACACGCAGACTTTGGACGCGTGAACATGACCATCTGGTGCGGGAATCCGCTCGCCTAGGCTTGGAGCACGCTCGAACCGGGTCGCGGCAGGTCCTACGTCAGTGGCGGACAGTCCGAGCGAATTTAGATGCATGTATGCAGAGAGAACTAGATAATAAGCGCCGGAAACTAAGGCAAACTTTCTACGAACATGGGAACAAAACTGGCCGCCTTTTGGCTTTGCGCTTGCGTCAACAACAATCCTCGAGAGTGGTCCGTGAATTACGTGATGCAGGAGGACAGAGGAGGGTCCTCTCCCGGGAGATTCGTGAGCTTTTTGCCGATTACTTGGAGTGGCTCTACAAAGCTGAGCCCTCTGGTAGGGACCACTTGAAGGATTATCTTCAGGGGACCGCCCTACCGCGTCTGTCTGATTCTGACCGGGCTCAGTTGGACTCAGAATTTACGATTGATGAGGTGGAAAATGCAATCCGGCATTTGAAAACTGGCAGCGCGCCGGGTATTGATGGATTTCCGGCGGAATACTATAAAAAGTTCCGAACGCACCTGGCACCATCCCTGACCTGTCTGTTTAATGAGGTCTTGGGGGCAGCCTCCCTTCCACCGTCCCAGCGTGAGGCATTGGTCGTGATGATACCCAAGCCCGGCAAACCCTTGCATGATGCGGCGTCGTACCGCCCCATCTCCTTGTTAAACGTCGACGTAAAAATTTATGCTTCTGTGCTGGCTGCACGTTTGAATCGGGTTCTTCCGGGCTTGGTTCATCCCGACCAGGTTGGCTTTGTGCCGGGTCGTCAGGCCGCGGACAACATCCGGCGTATGTTACAAGTTATTCATGTGGCCCAGCGGGACCCGCAACCAACGTTGCTAGTGGGCATTGACGCTGAAAAAGCCTTCGACCGGGTGGATTGGGAATATTTATGGTGTGTTCTGGAGCTAATGGGCTTTGGCCCTAACTATATTGGCTGGGTTCGTAGCCTCTACCAGCAGCCCCGGGCGTGCGTTCGGATTAATGGGGGACACTCGCGGCATTTCTTTTTGGAGAGAGGTACACGTCAGGGTTGCCCTCTGTCCCCCCTGCTTTTCGCCTTAGCGATGGAACCCCTGGCCCAGAGCTTTCGAGATCACCCGGGATTGCGAGGGGTCCGCATTGGTTCCGCGGAATACCGGATCGCGCTCTTTGCGGATGATATCATTTTATCCTTGGTGAATCCGTCTGCTTCTCTCCCCATCGCGATGCAGCTGTTCGCGGATTTCTCTCGGGTCTCCGGCTTTAAAATCAATTATGCTAAATCGGAGATCTTGAATGTTGGGGTCCCTGGGGCGGTTTGTGCGGAGCTTCGAGAGGCTTACCCTCTTCGCTGGGTGCCTGGCACTCTACGATATTTAGGGGTGAATTTGACTGTGGAACGGGCGGATCTTTTCAAAGCTAACTATGATCCCTTGCTTTGTCAGGTCCGGCGGGACTTGGAGGTCTGGAACGGCCTACTCCTCTCCTGGTTTGGACGTATAGCCGTTGTCAAGATGGTGGTTGTCCCATGTTTCCTTTACTTCTTTCAGGTTCTCCCGATCCCTATCCCGCGAGCTACTCTGGCGGCCTGGCAAAAGTTACTCATGAAGTTTGTGTGGCATTATCGTCGCCCGCGCCTAGCGCGGCAGGTTCTCTTTGCCCGTACGCGTACCGGCGGTATGGGAATGCCCAATTTATCTTGGTACTACGCGGCAGCGCAGTGTCGGGCGGGGGTGGAATGGATGATTGCCGATAGCACTAAGCGATGGGTGCAGATGGAAATGAGTCTGGTGGGGGGAGCGGGGTTGGGGGACTGGCTGTGGCTTGGACCACGACTCCGCCGCGGCAAGTGCACTAGTAACCCTTACGTTTCTCATACCCTCCGTTGCTGGGATCAACATTTTCGATCACGTGATGTGGACATATCCCCTTTAGCCCCTATAGTTGATAACACCTCCTTCCCACCGGGTTTAAGTGATGTAGCTTTTCGGCAATGGGGACACCTTGGTCTCAGCCGGGTCGGTCAATTTTTTGCAGATGGTCGGTTGCAACCCTTTCATGCCCTACAGGCCGAATTTGATCTTCCGGCTGGGCATCTCTACCAATACCTGCAGGTGACGCATTGGGTCAACTCTAGGTCCGTTCGACCCCACGTTGCTCGAAACCTGACAGACCTGGAGCGCTACTGTGAGGGGTGTACTACTACTAGGGGTCTTGTGGCGACCCTATATGCCCATTTGCAGGGGGCCCAGAAGTGCCCCACACGGCATAGGGTGCTCTGGAGCTCTGACCTGGGTCTCTCCTATACTGATCAGCAGTGGGAGACAGTGGAAAAGCGCCTGTGGCAGAGCTCGGTTGCGACTAATGCCCGAGAAACGAACTATAAATTGCTGTATCGTTGGTATATGACTCCGGCGCAGATCGCTCGTATGTATCCCGGAGCTGGGGACCTCTGTTGGCGTAACTGTGGGCAGCGGGGTACCCTGGGACACATTTGGTGGGCGTGCCCCCGCATTCGCTCTTTTTGGAAAGGTGTACAGTTCCGGCTGCAGATGCTTTTGGGACTGAGTATCCCCTGGGATCCGGGGATTTTCCTTTTTGGGGCCCATGTGCCGGGCGGCCGGGCTTTGCAACTTGCCTTACTCCGGCACGGCTTGAATGCGGCTCGGCTATCCCTGGCAGCGGCCTGGAAGCAAGCTTTGGCCCCCTCTTTCCAGGTCTGGCTGGAACGCATGTGGGATACATACTCTATGGAACGAGGGGTAGCGGTTGGCAGAATGCGCCTGGCTCATTTTGAATTGGTGTGGGCGCCCTTTGTGTCGCGTTATGGTGCGTGATAGTCCAGGATAAACGGGGATACTACACCGACCTCTTCGGCGGTTGGCCCCTTCTCTGTGTTCTCACGCTCACCTCTGTCCCGAGCTCTGACCTCCACAAGTCATAGATGGGGGGGTTGGGAGGTGGGGGTGGGGGGTCCCAGGTTCGGGCTGACATGGGGGGGGTAGGGAGGTTGTGGGGGGGGGGGTCCAGGTTTCTTCATTATAAACGTATAAAAATGAAGACATATTGTAGGTTGCTGTTGTGACCTGATGTTGTAATGTTACTGTTGCATCCTTCTTTTTTGAGGATCCTGGCGGTTACTGTATTTTTGTATTCTTTGGAAGTCTTTCAATAAAAAAAAGAAAAAAAAAAGAAAACAGGAGTCCTATATCAGCTTGCTAGTAAAAATCTTTCACCTCCATTTTTACCAGATATCAACCTGAATGGAAGCTTTGATAATACTTAAAATTATCTACTTTGGCATTTTATAAAAGACTAGAGGGGTGGGGAATTAAAGTGGCAAAAAATAACATTTTTAAAGAACGTTTGTGCTTTCTTCACTTTTGTATTCTTTAGGGACCTGCTGTGTGTGTTCTGGAAAGAAAGTTGACAACTATTTGTAAATAAATAATATTTTAAAAAACAAGCTAATCTTGTGAACACCTCATTACAGAAACCAGAGAAGCAGTGGCCGGCAGACAGGCAGGAGGAGACACAGGGGTTGCCATTGCTTAAGACTGATGGAGCCACAAAGGACTTGAAGAAAGGCACCAGCGTTCTAACTTTGACCTGTTGTTAAGTGCCATCGAGTCAGTGTCAACTCATGGTGACCCTCTGGATAGTTGTCCTAAACTGTGTTCGGTCTTCAGTCAGGTGGCTCATTGTTGACAGAGTGGCACCCATAGCTGCTGTAATTGTATCGATCCATCTCTTTGTTGGCCTTCCCCTTTTGCGTTGACCTTCTACCTTGCTAACCATGATGTCTTTCTCTAATGATCTCTCTCTTCGCATGATGTGTCCAAAGTATGAAAGTTGAAGTCTTGTTCTCCAGGACTAAGCAGGAAGTCAGTCCTCACATATGGGTGATGTCGGCGCCGATGGAACCCCCGTTCGGAGCATTTCCCCAGCTTTCAAGGAAAGCCATTGGGAATGCAGCGCGCATGCGCGGTCCCCTTCCCGCCCAAGGGTGTGATCTTGCTCAGTCTTTCTTTTTCCGCGGAGCCCAACGGACGTGAGTTCGTGTCACCTGGGAAAAGTAGATTTTTTTCGGCTATTTTGGCTTTTTCTGATCCAGTTTGACGCTGATTCCCCTTCCTGCCTGGGCTCAGTACACCAGTATCGAGTCCGGAGTTTTGTTTTTCGGTTTTTGTCCTTCGTGACTAGCATTCGCGCTCTTTTTGTGTTTTCATTGGCAGCCCGGTCTTTTGACCTTGCAGGGGCCCTTTTACCCCGATGGCTGCCAGCGGGTTCAAAAAGTGTGATTGGTGCAAGAAAGTTATGTCTCTCACCGACACACATGACTGCTGCCTCCGTTGCCTTGGGCCCGACCATGACCTGCTGGCCTGTGGCCCGTGCAGCAAAAAAATGTCGTCGAAGGCCCTTTGGAACCGTCAGCATCAACGTGAGAGAATTTTCTCAGAGTCCGCGTCCGGCCGGGCCCGGACTTCGCCAGAGGCCTCGACATCTTGGGAGTCTGACCCTGAGCGCCATCGGGGTTACTCTGAGAGGGAGTCTCCCACCCAGGAGCACAGAAGGAAGAAGAAGCTCACGAGGGCGGCGTCAGTGGAGGCTCCTGGATCCTTGAGGGCCAGGTCGCATAGCCCTGACCGCCACCCCGGGCTCTCGGAGTCGGAGAGGCCGCCCAAGTTACCTTGTGTGGAGCCGGAGTCCCCGAGTCATGTAAGTGCTGTTGTCCTCGTGGACTCTCCTCTGGGGGAGCTGACGTCAAGTCAGGGGCTGCTGAGTCTCCTGAGCTTGGACTCAGGTTGACGGCCTTGGAGAACAGCTTGGCTGCCTTCATGGAACAGCAGCGGGTGCTGATCGCCGGTCTGACAGGTGCATCTTCCCCGACCACCGGGACCTGGACGTCCAAGTCGACCCCGGAGACCGAGCCAGTCCTCGAGTCAATGAAGTCTCGAGTCGATCCTTGGTCAAGGTCCCCCTCGACCTCCCGTGCGGGACCGAGGTCGTCGACGCTGATACCATTGGTGTTGGGGTGGGTGGCACCGAGGCCCACATGGCCGGAGCCGCTCGATTCCTCCTCAGAGGAGTCGGCGTGGGAGACGGAGGACGAGGAGTCCCCGGACACCTTCTGGACCCGGTGTGTCTCTTTGGACTCACTGGAGTCCGAGCCTCGGAGAAGGTCCCCCCCAGAGGATACCCAGTTCTCAAACTTTGTGAAGGACATGGCCAAAGCCTTGGCCTTCCCTGCGGATGCCAAGGAGGAGCCTCGAGCCGAGGAGCTCGATGCCCTCCAGTATGACTTTCCTCCAAAGGAAGCCTTTACTGTACCGGTTCCTCCGATGCTGGAATGACTACTCTTCCGTATGTGGGAGGCACCAGCCTCGGTGCCGGTTCTTAGCAAACGAGTCAATTCCATTTATCGGGTCCATAAGAGCCCTGGGTTCCAAAAGGCGCAGCTACCGCACCACTCCATGGTTGTGGAATCGGCTGGGCACCGCCTGAAGAGTCAGAAGATGCACTCCTTGGTGCCCCCCCCCCCCCGGCTGGGAGGCCCAGAACCTGGATGCCCTCGGTAGAAAGTGCTTCCAGGGCTCTATGCTATCTTGCCGTGTCCAGACCTACCAGCTGTACATGGGCATGTACCTACGAGACCTGGAAAGGAGATTGCCGGGTTCTCAGCTGGCCTCTCCGAGGAACCTTTGCAGAGGTTCAAGGCTTTGTCAACAGGGATCCGAGAGTGCTTGAAGTTTATCTCTCGAGCAGCCTATGATGGCTTCGAGGCTTCAGACCGGGTAGCCGCAGCCGGCATCAGTGCACGCCATCAGGCCTGGCTGCAGTCATCAGACCTGGAGTCATGGGTGCAGGACAAGTTGGTTGAAGTCTCCTGCCAAGGTGAAAACCTTTTCGGTAAGCCCATGACTGAAAAGGCTGCAGAAATCGAGACTGAGACTCTCACCAGGACAAGGCTTTCCAGGAAGACTTCTGCCCCTTCTCAGATAAAGAAGGGCTCGGGAAAGAAGCCCTTTTTCCCAAGGAAGGGTGCTGCCTACAAATCCTACCCTCAATATCATGCCTCTCCAGCTCCCCAATAGGGCCAGCAGGCCAAGGGGCAGGTGCATGGGCCCCATAGGCAGAAGACCCCCAAGCCGCCAGTTCCGGCTCCTGCACAGCAGGGAGCGGGGTTTTGACTCCCACAGTATAGCCTCTTCTCCACAGCTGGCTCCACTCAGCACAGGAGGTCGATTGACCCTGTACGCCTACAGGTGGCCAGCCATCACAGGGGATACCTGGGTACTCAGCATAGTCCAAAAGGGCTACATGCTCCACTTCCATCAGCTACCCCCTCCTACTTTCCAGGGGAGCCTCCAAGACTCCCTCTGCACAGAAACCTCCTCCTTCAGGATTTGGCAAGTCTTCTAAAGGAACAGGTGGTGGAACCGGTGCCTCACCACCTGGAAAGGCAAGGCTTCTACTCCAGGTACTTCCTGGTACCAAAAAGGACAGGAGGCCTCTGGCCTATCCTAGACTTGCGAAACCTAAACAAGTTTCTGGAGAGGGAAAAGTTCAAGATGCTTACCCTTGGGATACTGCTGCCCTACCTCCAGCAGGGAGACTGGCTATGCTCCTTAGACCTAAAGGATGCTTATACTCACATCCTCACTCACCCAGACCACAGACAATATCTCAGATTTGGGGTGGGAGGAAACCATTTTCAGTACAGGGTACTTCCCTTTGGCCTAACTTCTGCCCCCAGGGTTTTCACCAAATGCCTGGTGGTGGTGGCCTATCTCAGGAATCAGGGAATTTTTGTCTTCCCATACCTGGACAACTGGCTCATCAGGGGCCAGTCTCTCCAGGAGGCAAGACAAGCCACTCTTCGCACTGTCTCTCTTCTTCAGCATCTGGGCTTTGTCATAAACTATGCAAAGTCCACTTTGCTCCCCTCACAGAACCTAGAGTTTATAGGGGCAAGATTAGACACCCTGCAGGCAAGAGCTTACTTGCCCGAGGACAGGGCCCACAGACTGATGGACTTGGCCAACCAGTTCCAAAGTAATTCTCAGGTCTCCGCCATGCACTTCCTGCGGCTCCTGGGCCACATGGCATCCACGGTACATGTAACTCCGAATGCCCGTTTGCACATGCGGGCTGCTCAGTGGTGCCTCAGAGCTCAGTGGGTGGAGGCCACAGGTGGCCTCCGAGGCAGAGTAAAGGTGTCCAAACCACTTTTGGACTCCTTCCAGTGGTGGCTACATCTCCCAAACCACCTCAGGGGGGTACCTTTTCAAGCCCCAGCACACACAAGGGTGCTGACGACCGATGCTTCCTTAAAGGGCTGGGGTGCACATTTCCAGGGCACATGCACTCAAGGCCTCTGGTCTCTTCGGGAGGCCACAGAGTAGATCAGTCTTTTGGAGCTGCGAGCAGTCCGCTTGGCTCTACAGACTTTTTCTCATGCCCTCTCTCACCAGTCTGTCCTAGTTCAGACAGACAATCAGGTAGCAATGTTCTATGTGAACAAGCAAGGGGGCACAGGTTCCAGGCTCCTATGTCAGGAGGCGCAGGCCCTTTGCTCCTTTGCAGTCAAACAAGGCATGTTTCTCAAAGCAGTTTATCTACCGGGTCAGGAGAACTTCTTAGCAGACAAGCTAAGCAGGATTCTCCAGCCCCACAAATGGCAGTTGAATCCATTGGTGGTCCAGCAGATCTTCCTACGATGGGGACTTCCATCCATCGATCTCTTTGCAAGTCCACTGAAACGTCAGCTGCCCAGGTTTTGCTCCAGACAGCCACATCCCCTGAGAGTGGCAGCAGATGCTTTTCTGATCTCTTGGTCTACGGGCCTCCTGTATGTGTTTCCTCCAACGCCCCTGGTGGCCTGAACTCTGTTCAAGATTCTCCGGGACAAGGCCTCGATGATTCTGGTAGCCCCCAGATGGCCGATGCAACCGTGGTTTCCACTTCTGCTACAGTTAGCGGTGGAAACTCTTTTCCCTCTGGGGTTACAACATGATCTCCTGTCTCAAGATCAGGGTTCCCTTCTGCACCCCAATCTCAGGTCCCTCAATCTGATGGCCTGGCTGCTGAAAGGATAGTGCTAGCTCCCTTGCTTCTCCCTAAGGAGGTTGAAGAGGTGGTTTTGGCCTCTAGGAGGCAGTCCACCAGAAAGTCCTATGCCCTCAAGTGGCGTAGGTTCACAATATGGTGTGCTCAGCGCAATGAAGATCCTTTCTCCTGCCTTGTGCCAGTAGAACTGCAGTATCTACTTCACCTGTCAGACTTAGGCCTTAAGTCTAACTCTGTTCGAGTCCACCTCAGTGCTCCATCAGCGCACCACTCACCGGTGGAGGGACAGTCTCTGTCAGTTCATCCCTTGGTGTCCCGCTTCCTCAGAGGTCTGTTTCTTCTCAAGCCTCCGGTTCGTCCACCGGCGACTGAGTGGGATTTGAACATGGTCTTGCAGCAACTTACTCGCCCACCATTTGAGCCGATGGCTACTTGCCATTTGCGCTTCCTTTCTTGGAAAGCGCTCTTCCTGGTAGCTCTTACCTTGGCCAGACGTGTGAGTGAACTACAAGCTCTGGTTTCTGATAGACCGTATACATGGCTCTATAAGAACAGGGTGGTCCTACGGACCCACCCGAAGTTCCTTCCAAAAGTGGTCTCCTCTTTCCACCTCAACCAGGAGGTGGTTCTTCCGACCTTCTTTCCCAGGCTGCATACCAGCCAGGCTGAAACAGTCTTGCATACCCTGGACTGTAAGAGGGCGTGGTCTTTTTACATAGAACGTAAGTGGGGGCATTGAAGGACTACTCAGCTCTTCGTCTCCTTTGACTCTAATAAACTAGGGTACCTGTCTCCAAGCGTACGTTGTCCACTTAGGTAGCAGATTGTATCGCCTGGGCATACAATGCAGCTGACCTCCCCTTGCAGGGTCGAGTTACGGCCCACCGTGTCAGGGCGAAAGCTGCACCAGTAGCTCATCTCCGCTCTGTTCCATTGGCAGACATCTGCCAGGTCGCTACTTGGTCTTCAAGCCAGACTTTTGCAGCCCACTACTGCCTCGAGAGACAGTCCCAAAGGGACAGTGCCTTCGGACAGGTGGTACTCCATAATCTCTTTGAGGTTTAGGCAACTCCTACCCTCCGGCCCTTGTGTTGGGCTACCGTACGGGGGCGTTCTCAGAGGATCTTCTTCTCACAAATGCTGAGGATCTTGAGAGGGAGCCATTTTTCAGCTTAGGGTTCCCGGTAGCCTAGAGCTGGGGAGTCCCATATGTGAGGACTGACTTCCTGCTTGGTCCTGGAGAAAGAGTAGTTACTCACCTGTAACAGGTGTTCTCCAGGAGCAGCAGGAATCAGTCCTCACGACCCTCCCTCCTCCCCTGGATTTGCAGTCATATACTTCTTTTTGTTTTTTGCTGTCTTTTAGCTATGTCATCAGACTGAGCAAGATGGCACCCTTGGGCGGGAAGGGGATCGCGCATGCGCGCTGCATTCCCAAAGGCTTTCCTTGAAAGCTGGGGAAATGCTCCACACAGGGGCTCCGTCGGCGCCGACGTCACCCATATGTGAGGACTGATTCCTGCTGCTCCTGGAGAACACCTGTTACTGGTGAGTAACTACTCTTTATCTGAGCTTCTAAAGAAAGCTTGGGTTTGGTTTCCTCTAGTAGTTACTGGTTTGTTCTTCAGGCAGTCCATGGTATACATGTATTCATCGCCAGCACCATAATTCAAAGGCATCAGTTTTCTTCCTGTCTATCTTTTTCACTGTCCAATTTTCGCATCCATATGACATTATTGAAAATACCATGGCTTGAATGACTCGAATCTTAATATGGAGAGAGACATCTCTGTTCTTGAGAATCTTCTTAAGGTCCTTCATAGCCATTCTGCCAAGAGCAATGCATCATCAGGTTTCTTTACTGCTTGATGTTTCTTTATAGATAGTTGATTCAAGTAGGTTAAAGTTGTCCACTATTTTGATTTCTTCTCCATCAACGATGAACTTATTGATTTTGCTAGTTGTCAGGATCTTTGTTGTCTTTACATGAAGATGCAGGCCCATTTTAAGACTATGTTTCAGATTGAGAAGCAAATGTTTCAGATTGTCTTCAGTTTGAGCCAGTAATGTGGTATCATCAGTATAACAAAGATTGTTGAGTCTTCCACCAATCTTCACACCTCGGTTGTCTTCATATAGTCCTGCTTCTCTGATGATTTGTTCTGCATATAAATTAAACAGGTAGGGGGAAAGTATGGAGCCTTGTTGTACACCTTTGCTGATTTTAAACAATTCTGTTTCTCCTTGTTCCGTTCAAGTTGTTGCTTATTAATCAATGTAAAGGTTGTGCAAGAGAACGGTCAGGTGTTCCGGTATACCCATGCTTCTTAACGTGGCCCAGTGTTTCACAGTCAAAAGCCTTGCTGTAGTCAATAAAACACATATAGATATCCTTTTGGTATTCTTTAGTCTTTTCAAGGATCCATCTCACATCCGTGATGTCTCTCGTTCCTCGCCCTTTCCTGAACTCTGCTTGCACTTCTGGCAGTTCTCGTTCCAGGTGTGGTTGTAGTCTCTGCTGAGTAAGCCTGAGACGAATCTTGCTGGCATGTGGGACCAGAGCAATTGTGTGATAATATCCACAGTCAGTGGGATCACCTTTCTTTAGTATTGGTATAAACACATATCTTTTCCAGTCAGTTGGCCATGATGTTGTCTTCCAAACTTCCTGGCAGAGTCTTGTAAGTACTGCATCAGATTGCTGTAATACTTAAATTTGAATGCCATAAGTGCCCAGTGCTTTTGTTCTTTGATAAGGTTTTCAATGCTCCTTTGACTTCTTCTTTCATCACTAATGGTTCCTGATCATATGGTA
Organism: Ichthyophis bannanicus; assembly: GCA_033557465.1. Classification (NCBI taxonomy): domain Eukaryota; kingdom Metazoa; phylum Chordata; class Amphibia; order Gymnophiona; family Ichthyophiidae; genus Ichthyophis; species Ichthyophis bannanicus. The sequence goes on from CM066040.1 coordinate 144,087,237, forward strand.
CAGGTTGAAATGGCTGTTGGTCCACTTGACCTTTATCGTATATATTCTTTCCACCTTTTCTTCTCGGCATCATTCAACATGGATCCTTGAGCATTTTGTAACATTCCAATTCGAGGCTGGAATTTTTTTTTAAATTCTCATAGCCTTAGGAAAGCTGATTTTGTTCTTCCTCTTCTGCAGCTATTGGGGCATATTCTTGAATTATAGTTGTGCTGATGGGCATTCCTCATAGACGAATAGAAATTAAGCATTCACTGATTGCATTGTATTCATTACAGTTCTTGCAAGTTTCTTCTTAATTATAAATGCAACACCATTTCTTCTTTGTCTTTCATTGCCAGCATGGTAGACCAGTCCATTTTAGTTTGCTGACACTCATCAGATCGAGGTGTACACGTTCCATTTCATTCTTGGTTCATGCTTCATATGTTCCATGTCCCAATATGTAAGACATCTTTGCAGCTTCTGACTCTCATTTCATGCGCAGTTACATCAGCAGTCAGACATCTTAAGGGCTTTGATTGAGCCACATCATAGATGCTGGCTTTACTCTGAAAAGCCTTTAGCTCCTCCCCAGTAGCCAGTTGAGTGCTTTCCAACCTGGGGGTCTCATCTTCCAGCAGTATAGTGCAATTTGTTTTGTTATGACTATCCACTGGGTTTTCGTGGCAAGATACGGAAGTAGATTGCCAGACCTTTCTTCCGCGCAGTTTAATTCTAGTGTTGTTGCCATTGTCATAGAAATGTGATCCTCCATTGCCAACACCGTCCCATTCTGCTGCAGCCCAGATGGATGGTTTGTCTTGTCTGGCACCTCAGCTAAGACCTGTCCATCTTGGGAGACCCTGCTAAATCCAGGAGTTGCTGGGTCACCAGGAGTCAGCACTGACTTGAAGGCACACATTGCATTGCAGTTGGCATTTTCTCTGTCTCTGTTTGGTTCCAAATAAGTCTTTTGAGGGGTGGCCCTACTTTTTGAAAAGATCTTGAATCACTCTGCATTCCAGTGACCACTCGTGAGGGTCCAGCTGTCAGCTGAATCTGTTGGCTAGATGATTTTAATCTCCTGAAAGATAAGTAACCACAAGGGATGATCTTCTCTTTAATGCTATACAAAGCTTCTAGACAGAGACAACTGGAACCTGTCTCTCCCTATTTGTTGATATAAACATTGCTACTTGGTTATCCATTTGTATTTATAAGACTGAGTCTGATACCCATTTTCTAAATGTCTGCAGCAGGCCCCGATTTAGGCATAGGTAATGGAGGCAACTGCCTCTGGTGCCAAATTTTGATAGACGCCTGAGTATTGCCTAAACTGCCATACCTAATGGATTGCGTCACTGATCGGCTCTGCCCCGATGTCCTGTTTACCGGTGCAACCTGGTTCCTGAGCGGCAGCAGCAAGATTGTTAATTAAATTTGACCTGGGGCTCCCCAGGCCCTGTAGCATCCCGCCTTCTCCAATCCTCCTGCAGGGTTTCTATGGTAACACGAAGCCCTGTGAGAGGAAGGAAGGGACGCTGCAGGGTCTAGGCAGCCACGGGCTGAATTTAATTAATGATCTTGCTACTGCTGCTTGGGGACCGGGTTGCGTCAGTAAGAAGGACATTGGTGCAGAGCCGATGGGGGGGGGAGTGTGCCAGAGCTGATGGGGTGGGGTGCCAACAAAGTAAATCTGACTTTGGTCTGAAGGGCATGCCGAAATGCTCTGAGTTCCTCTTGGATGATATAAAGTTTCTTCTTTTGTTGTCCAAATTCCCTAAGTTTGCAAGCAATGGAGATGTGCTCCCCATCCTGTATTGGATGCATCTGTTGTTAATAGACGAGGCTGCAGTGGATGAATGAATCTTGCATTCAGAAGGTTCAATGGGTAGCTTTTGATATTTTCCAAGTATTAGGACGTGCTCTTGAACTCTTATATCTCTTGAGAGCAGATTCGACCACCACAGCATTGCTAAGGCAACTGTAGTTTGTCCCATTACCAGTTGTACTTTATATTTGGGGGGTCGTATTCCATGGCGGCATCCAGTGCAGTTAAAATGATTGGCCATCGCCACTTTGAACTGCCCCTGGATATTCATTGACGGGTTCATTACCAGCCAGCAGCACTGAACCGAATAGCATATTAGCTATCCAATCAGCAGCGACATTCAGCCACTAGGCAGATAGCTAAACTGGCTGAAGTTAGGCCAGCCTTTTTTCTGCCTAACTTTAACTGGTTTAAGTTAGCCGGTTAGTGGCTCAATATCACCACTGACTGGCTAACCCTTGGTGCTACCCCTGCTTCGCCCATGGAATGATCTAACGCATAGTGGTTAGCATTGGAGCATTTAGATGGGCTAAGAGGGAATATTCAGCAGCACAAACTGGGCAGGATCGTTCCAAGCTAGCAATCAGGACTGGCCCAAGGGTTTCTGCTGACCCAGGCAGAAGCCCTGACTGTGCTGCAGGCCCCCCCCCCCCATGCTAAGCTATGCCCCTCCTGCTGCTGCCAATTCTGTCCGAGGGGAGGAGGGTCAGAAGCGACAGGCCATATGTGCTGAAGCACATGGCCTGCCACAGACAACATGCCACCCACAGAGATCTCCTGCCTTTGGCAGCTGCATAGCTCATCTAGTGGACATCCCAGCCCTGCTAGCAAAGCGCCCTGTGTGGCTGGTGAGCTCAGTGCCCAACCTACCTGCATGCAGGAATTTGCTTTTGTTGGGCTTCCTGGAAATTTAATGATGATATTAGGGCCCCTTCTATCCTTTCACCTATGTGACCGCACTGCTCGCACAGCTTTTGTTACGGCCCACAAGCTGGGTATGTGCTGCTGAATATTCCACTAAGTGGCATTTACGTGATCTTTGCAACTCCATGTTTGAATGGCTGGCCTGGTCCCTCACTACCCTGACGCAACCTACATTAGAGAAGGGAGGGAGGGACCAGACCTGCCTACAAGCGCAGAATTGGAAAGACCCGCTTGTTTTGGTTTGTTTGGGTTTTTTTAATTTTGAGGTCAGATCTGTTCCGCTGTTGCCAGTGTGCTGCCGCCCCCACTGAGAAAAAAAGTGGTGGCTGCTTCAGGGCAACAACAGGCAACGTGGGGGGGGGGAGCCCGGCACCCCAAAATGCGCCCCTTTATCCTTTGCACTCTGTGCGGCTGCACCGCTCACACAGGACTAGGTACGGTGCTGTTGACAAGGGATCCTGCCAAATATTTGCCTGGTGTTCTGTTAATATTTTATGTATTGATCATGGCCACTGTGTCCTCTGGGGCCTCTAAATATTCCAATAGTCCTAAAACTTTTGGGCCTGCTATTTCAAGGCATTTACATGGTTTTCAGACCTGCAAGACAGGAAAGGCAGGAGTCGCATGTTGGAGAATGAAAGTTTAGTAGAAAATCAGAAATTTGGCTGGGAAATGGAAGGGAGGGACGGACAGAAAGGGCTTGTTGAGGGGTTGAGTGTTGAATGAGATGAAGGAATTATCAGGGCCTGGGAAATGATATGGGAAGAAAGGGATGCCTACAGAGGAGACAGCAGGGATTCAGGAAATCAGAAGAGAGCATGGAAGGGAAGAGAGAGAAAACAGTGGAAGAGAAATTGACTGGGGAGCAGTATGGGGATTCAGTGATTTTGGGGGAGGGCAAGAGCAAAAGAGCTGACGTGGGTAAAGAGAGAAGAATAGGACTGGTGGAAGAAAGAGGTCTGGTTTTTGGGAAGTGGTCCCAGGAACTGAGTGGAAGAGAAAGAATATGGAGTGTAAAAGGACGGGGAGAGTACAGAGGGAAAATAAATAAGGGGATAAAGAGATATCTGGGAAGGAAAAATCAGAGACCTGGACTGGATTTGGTGAGGGTGAGTAAGTGAGGAATATGGGACCAAATGTGAGAATGAGAACTTGGAGGGGAGACAAGGATTGTGGTAGGATTGAGTGAAGAGAGGTCTTGGATGGTGGGGAGGGAAAGCAAGGGCTCAGATTAGGTGGGGGAGGTTGAGTATGGACAGGGGAACTAAACTGAGGGGGAAAGACCAACAAGAGGAATGGGAGAAATGTATTTGATGCAGGTGGGATGCTGAAAAATGGTCATGCTTGGTTTTTATGTTGATTAGTTAATTTATGCTATTTAGTTTTTAGGTTTATCTATAAGAATAAATACCTTGAGGGAGATATTCAAAGTGATTAACATGGTTAGCAGATCTGCTAATCGCATTAATCGCACTGACTGGAATATTCAGCGCATCCATCTGCTGACCAGAATTGATATCCAGGGAGGTATGCTGTCTGCCAGGTGTCAAAATCCAAGATGTTTTGGATAGTTTGTTTAGACTCATCAAGCCTACTGATTATTATCTGATGATGCTTATCCATGTCGGCACAAATGATATTGCTAGGTATCCCTCCGAATGTATCAACCATGACTTCATGCCTCTGGGAGAGAGGGTGAAGCAGACAGATGTGCAGGTGGTATTCAATCCTCCCTGTTGAGGGTAAGGCCGAGGCAGAGAAGCTCGCATCCTGGAGATGAATGCATGGTTGCGTGGATGGTGTCATCTAGAGCGTTTTGGTTTCCTAGGCCATGGGATGATTTTCCAAGAGCTGCAGAACAGAGATGGTGTCCACCTATCCAAGAAGAGTCAAAGTGTCTTCCACAGCAGACTGGCTAACCTACTGAAAAGGGCTTTAAACTAGATTTGTTGGGGATGGGTGAAGAAAGCCCCCAGGTAAGCAGAAGCCCTCAGGTAACTGAAACATTTAATACCTCTGTAGAAATGGGTAAAAAAGGGCAATGTGCATTAATGTCCGTAGTATGGGAAATAAGATCCCAGATGTTGAGGCTTTAAGGAAGAGGCTGACTTGGATTTAGTGGCGGTTATAGAGACATGGTTCACGGACAACCATGTCTGGAATGAAATTGTACCAGGCTGTACTTTATTCAGGAAGGGCAGGGTAGGAAGAAGGGGAGGAGAAGTTGCACTATATGTAAATAATCAAATTAAAGCTACAGAATTACAGGACTTACAAAGGAAGGAGGAGGCACTGTGGGTTAAACTAGAAAGAGGGAATGTGGAATCCATTTGTATGGTGTGATATACAGATCACCTTCACATGCAGAAGAAGTGGACAGAGATTTAATTGAAGCCATTTGCAGTATTGCCATGAAAGGAGAAGTGCTATTGATAGATGATTTCAATATGTTAGATGTGATTGGCCCATCCCTCCTGCAGCCTGTCATCTAGAAGTAAGGAGAACCTGGAATCTCCAGAAACAAGCAGGAATGTAGTCTTCACATATGGGTATCATAGGTACCAACGGAGCCTGCGTGGGAATGCTCCCCAGCGTCCAACAGGAACGCTTTTGGGAGCATCCCTCAGCACATGCGCACTGCCTTACCGCCTTTCCAACTGTCCCTCTTCAGTTCTCCGTTTTCCGCGGAGCCGACAGGACCCATACCCTGTCACCGCAGAAAATTCCGTCTTTAAAATTGTTTTCTTGTGGTCGCGTTTGCCTCCGCATGACACCTACCGGTACCGCCGGTTCTTTTCTTTGCTCAAAAATGTTATACTTTGAAATGTTTCTCTTCAGAAACTTTTCTTTTTTGTTGCTAGGTGCCATTTTGGGCATTAGGCCTCATATTCCTGAAACATGGATAAACCAACTAGTGGTTTTAAAAAATGTACTAAGTGTGGCGGTACCATTTCTGTCACTGACACCCATGATTGGTGTCTTAAATGTTTAGGGCCTGAACATTCTCCATCTGAATGTCTCTCCTGTATGGGAATGACTAAGAGAGGAAGACAGAACCGGGCTGCAAAGCTCAGTACTCTCTTCTCTTCGGATGCCAGATCCATTGCATTGACATCTTCAAGAGCCTCCTCTTCCTCCCATGTATCTTAGGTAACTAAACAAAAAAGCCGGTTCTCAAAGGGTAGCTCTCCTGCTAAGCATCGAGAGGCCATTGACATTGCCCTTGAGGGAACCACACCAGCAAAACAGCCCCGGCAGGAGGCTTCGGCTTCCAAAGCATCAAGGGGGCTGCAGGATGTTCTCGAGGCCTCTACCTCGCAAGAACTACTGGTGCCATGCTCAGGGGTCCCGGCTGTTTTCACCGGTACCGACACCCAGGCATCAGCAGTGTCGATAGACCAGAGGTTCCTCGCTATCGAATGCAGCATTGCAGCTCTTCTCACAGCTGCAGTACCGTTCACACCTATGGTTCAACGGGCACCGGTACCGACATCAATACCGATACCGGTACCTACACCGGTACAGACACCGATGGTACCGGCCCCGATGGGAATTCTTCCCTTCGCCATCTTTGCCTGGAATCGACAGATCGGTACCGGATCAACTCGGCACCAACTTCGATCGATACCGGGACCGTGCTTTCCATGAGCATCATGGTCAGGAATACTTTGAATACTCTGATTCCGAAGACTCTGACAATTCTGCTGGTACCAGAGGTTTTCTCCCGGAAGATCCCTCTTCTCTCCAACGCAGAATGTCACCTCCAGAGGACATGTCTTTTCAGGATTTTATTTGTGATGTGGCCAAGGGCCTTTCGATCACGGTAGCTCCTGAACAGGAACCCAGATCAAAGGAATTAGAAATTCTCCAGTATCCTAAAGCTCCAAAGGAGGCAGCCACTCTGCCCATCCATGAAATTCTGCATAACTTGATGCTCAGAATGTGGGAGACACCTCTGACTACATCTCCTCATTCTAGGAGGCTTGATACTATGTATCGAGTCCCGCCATGTCCTGGATTTCAAAAGACTCAGCTGCCACACAATTCAGTGGTGGTGGAGTCAGCCATGCGTAGGATGAAAAGTGCAAAGAGGCATGCATCCAATCCCCCAGGTTGTGAATGCAGGACTCTGGGCGCTTTTGGGCGCCAAACTTTTCAGGCTTCCATGCTTTCAGCTAGGATCAGTTCATATTTACTATATATGGGAATGTTCCTCAAAGAAGTTACAGAAGACTTGGAGTTTATGAGCCCACTTCTCCCAGATGACAAGAGACAAGACTTTCTTGCTCTAGTTAAGCATGCTCAGGATGTCTCCAAGTTTGTGAATCGTGCAGCCTTTGACTGCTTTGAATGCATCAACAGAACCTCTGCTTTTGCCATTGGGGCACGACGGATTGCCTGGCTTCAGGCATCAGACTTGGAGACTTGGGTACAGGACAAGTTAGGCAACATTTCTTGCACGGGAGAGAATCTCTTTAGCAAGAACTGGCAGGAAAAGGCTGAGTTAGATGCTGACAATACCACTCTAGATGGATTGTCAAAATCTACAGCCACTCCAGCCAAAAAGAAGCCTTATAAAAAAACCCTCTTCCAGCAAAAAGAGGAAATGTTATCCTTCCTATACCCAGCAGAGTCAAACTCAGGGTCAGGTTGCCCAAAAGGGACAAACTAGACAGCAAAAGAAGCCAGAAGGCCCGAGTGCCCAACCAGCTCTGCAGGTTTAGCCCCCTCAAGGGCTTTGACTCCTTCCTAGAGAGCTTAGCCTTCCTGCCTCTGAGGGGTCCCCAACCCCCCAATATCCCAGGCAAGTTATGCCACTTTGCCAACAGATGGCATCAGATAACAGCAGAAGATTGGACTCTGTCCATTGTAGGAGAGGGGTACAAGCTCCATTTTCACAGCATTACCCCTCCTACAATTCTAAGACAATTCAATTCTAAAACCTCCGCAGACAATCTGCTAGATCACGAGGTCTCAACACTTCTTGCCCAAGGGGCAATAGAAGAGGTACCCATTCTTCAATGGGGTGCAGGGTTCTATTCCCCCTATTTTCTTATTCCAAAGAAAACAGGAGGACGCAGACCCATTCTAGACCTCAGAGAATTGAACAAATACCTGTTCCGAGAGAAGTTCAAAATGATTTCTCTAGGAACTCTTCTGCCATACCTTCAAAGCCAGGATTGGCTTTGCTCTCTAGACTTAAAGGATGCATACACTCACATTCTGATCACTGAGATCACAGGAAATTCTTACGATTCCTTTTCAAGGGAAAACATTTCCAGTACAGGGTTCTTCCCTTTGGTCTGGCTTCAGCACCGAGTATTCACGAAATGCATGGCAGTAGTAGCTGCATTTCTACGAACCCTGGGGATATTCATCTTCCCTTACTTAGGCGACTGTCTCATTCGAGCCCCTACAGTTGCAGAGGCCAGCACTGCACTGTCTCGCACAATGCGAATCCTCCAATACTTGGGGTTGGTAATAAACTTCCCAAAATCCCAACTTGTTCCTTCCCAATGCCTGGAATTCATAGGGGCCTGTCTAGATATCAGACAGGCAAAGGCTTTCCTTCCACAGGCCCGGTGTCTTCACATAATGCAACTAGCTTCTCAAGCAGCAGGGAAATCCTCCCTAACTACTCAGGAGCTATTACAGTTGCTGGGACATATGGCATCCACCGTTCATATAGTCCCATATGCTCACCTCCACATGCGAGCAGCTCAGTGGACCCTATTCACACAGTGGACACAGGCCACAGGACATTTAACAGACAAAATAGTAAACTCTCAACGACTAATTTTGTCCCTCCAATGGTGGCAATCACTAGAAAATCTGACAGTGGGGTCTCCTTTCCATCAACCCCTTTTTCAGGCCACCCTAACAACAGATGCATCACAGGTGGGTTGGGGAGCACACCTGAATCATCTCTCTACCAAGGGCACCTGGACTCCACAGGAGGCTGGTCTACACATAAACCTCCTGGAATTAAGAGCAATCTATTTAGCTCTTCGAGTGTTCCACGCCCAGCTCAGCTACAAGATAGTCCTAGTCCAGATGGACAATCAAGTAACAATGTTCTTTGTGAACAAGCAGGGTGGGACAGGCTCTCTGTCGTTATGCAACGAAGCTTTACGACTGTGGGCCCTCGCCAGAGAGTATCAAATTCACCTTCTAGTGGTATATCTAGCGGTATATCAAATTCACCTTCTAGTGGTATATCAGTACTTCTGCCTCACGAGTGGTCTGTCCACCTAGACCAGGTGGCAAAGATTTTTCATCTCTGGGGCATTCCAGACATAGACCTCTTTGCAAGTCCACTGAATGCCAAACTTCCCCGGTTCTGTTCCAGGATTCTGGCTCACAATTGTCAGGCAAGGGATGCCTTCCTCCTTCACTGGGGTCAGGATTTCCTTTATGCCTTCCCACCCATTCCCCTCATCCCCAAAACAAGCTTCAGAGAGACAGGGGTCGCATGATTCTCATAGCACCATGATGGCCACACCAAGCGTGGTATCCCCTGCTTCTACATCTCTCTCAAGCTGCACCTCTGGAGTTAGGGCATGCTCCAGATCTCCTTTCCCAAGAGGACGGGACGCTATGGCACCCGATTCCCCAGTCCCTGCATCTCACGGCCTGGTTGCTGAAGGCTTAGACCTCCAGGATTTCAACCTGTCCCAACAGGTAAAGGATATCCTTCAGGCTTCTAGAAAACTTTCCACAAGAAGATCTTATGCCTTCAAGTGGAAACATTGTGCTATATGGTGCTCCAAGAAGGAATTAAACCCCCTTCTCATACTTTAGAATCGATACTAGAGTATCTCCTTCACTTATCGAATTCTGGTCTAAAGACCAATTTGGTAAGAGTCCATCTTAGTGCAATTGCATCTTCTTATAAGCCTCTGAATGGACAACCAATTTCCTCTCATCCACTCATATCCAGATTTATGAGAGGTCTACTGTTGATCAAACCTCCCATTAAGCCACCACCGGTGGCATGGGATCTAAATCTAGTTCTCGGGCAGCTCATGAAGCCGCCGTTTGAGCCTTTAGCCACTACAACCCTTACGTTTTTGACCTGGAAGGTCATCTTCCTAATTGCATTCACCTCTGCATGTCGCATTAGTGAACTGCAAGCTTTAGTGGCTGATCCTCCTTATACTAGGTTTCATCATGATAAGGTTGTTCTTAGAACTCATCCACACTTTATGCCAAAGGTGGTTTCGCCTTTTCATTTGAATCAATCAATTTATCTTCTTATATTTTTTCTGAGGCCTCACGCCTCCAATGCAGAAAGAAACCTTCATACTTTGGATTGTAAAAGAGCCTTAGCCTTTTACCTACAGAGAACACAGCAACAAAGAAAGTCCTCGCAACTTTTTATAGCTTTTGACCATAGTCATTTAGGACTTCCAGTCTCCAAAAGAACTTTATCTAAATGGATTGCCCAATGCATATCCTTTGCTTATGAGAGTAAGGGTCTTCCTCTTCAAGGCCATATCACAACTCATAACGTGAGAGCCATGGCAGCTTCCATGGCTAATCTCCACTCCGTGTCTATCGATGACATTTGTCAAGCAGCCACCTGGGCTTCGGTACACACCTTCACAGCCCACTACTGCCTGGATAAAGCTTCCCGTCAGGATGCCTTCTTTGGCCAAGCTGTTCTTCAAAATCTCTTTCAGACCTAATTCAACTCCTACCCACCAACCCTGGTGGAATGCCAGAGATCCATGGGAGGAAGGATGCCTGCCTTTCTAGGGTGGCACTTTCCTGGGGCCATCTCCCTGGCATCTTCAGCTAGGGAGTCCCCATATGTGAAGACTACATTTCTGCTTGTTCCTGGAGATAGCGTAGTTACTCACCTGTAACAGGTGATCTCCGGGAACAGCAGGAATTTAGTCTTCACAACCCACCCACCTTCCCTTGGAGTTGTCTCCCTATCTCCTTGTCTCTTTCCTCTCTCCCTCTATCCTTTCACTCAGCTACAAACTTAACTGAAGAGGGACAGTTGGAAAGGCGGGAAGGCAGCGTGCATGTGCTGAGGGATGCTCCCAAAAGCGTTCCTATTGGATGCTGGGGAGTGTTCCCGCGCAGGCTCCGTTGGTACCGACGATACCCATATGTGAGAACTAAATTCCTGATGTTCCCGGAGATCACCTGTTACAGGTGAGTAACTATGCTTTCTCTACAGGGAGAATTATTCCAGCAACTGGTAACAGAACCTATACGTGAAGGGACCTTACTAGACCTGGTGCTTACCAATGGGGAAATGCTTACCAATGGGGAAAGTGTTTCTGATGTTATAGTGGGAGATCATCTCCCATCCAGTGACCACCAGCTGGTGTGGTTCATTATTAGGACTAGGGCTGATAAAGTCCATTCAAAAGTGAGGGTCCTAGACTTTAGGAAAACTATTGTAACTTTGCCAAGATGGGACAATACTTCAAGGAGTCGTTAGTGGGATGGGAAAAGTTGGGGGATATTGAAAAGCAGTGGGCAAAACTAAAAGGGGGTCTTTAAGGGCAGCAAACATTTTTGTTAGTAAAGTAAATAAATGTAAAGGATAAAGGGAGGCCACTATGGTTCTCAAAATTACCTGAAAAGATAAGGAAATAGAGGGTGACCTTCATAAAATACAAGAGATCACAGGGGGGGGGGGGGAGACAAGCATCAATATTTGGAAAAACTTAGAAAAGCTAGGAAAGTAGTCAGGAATTCAAAGATACAAATAGAAGAGAAAATAGCCAATGCCATAAAATGGAGGGACAAGATATTTCTCAGATATGTTAGTGAAAAGAGGATGTGCAAAAGTGGTATTGTCAGACTCAAAGGTGAAGGGGAGGAATATGTAGAAGCTGATGACGATAAAGCAAAATTGCTTTAACAAATATTTTTGCCCTGTGTTCACAGATGAAGGGCCAGGAGCAGAACCTTAGAGAACATCCACAAATAGGAACAGTAGTGAAATAGTATCTTGAACAATTTTCAGAATGCTGTATTCATTAGGAACTAGCAAAACTAAAAGTAGACAAAACAATTTGGCAGCTTAAGATTTAACGCTAAAAATGCAGGGTGATGCATGTGGACTGCAAAAATCAAAGGGAGCCATACAGCATAGGGGCTGAATTACTTCTGTCCATGAAAGAATAGCAGGTCCTGGGCATTATTGTTTCTGATGATCTTAAGGTAACTAAACAGATAGAAAAGGCAATGGCAAAAGCCAGAAGGATGCTTGGTTGCATAGGGAGAGGAATGGCCAGTAGGAGAAGGAGGTGATAATGCCGCTATATAAGTCTTTGGTGAGACCTCATTTGGAGTATTGTGTGCATTTCTGGAAACCACACCTTCAAAAGAAGATAAACAGGATGAAGTCTGTGCAGAGAGTGGCTGCCAAAATGGTGCGTGAACATTTGTCATAAGGCATATGGGGACAGACTTAAAGATTTCAATATGTATACTATGGACGAGAGAGGAAATATGATACAGACATTTATATAACTCCGTGGCATAAATGCACAGGAGAAGAGCGTGTTTCAATTGAAAGAAAGTTCTGCAATGAGGGGGCATAGATTGAAGGTGAAAGGGGATAGACTCAGGAATAATATGCAGAAATATTTCTTTACGGAAAGAGTGGTAGATGCGTGGAACAGTCGCCCAGTGGAGGTAGTAGAGACCAGTACAGTATCTGAATTCAAGAAAGCCTGGGACCAACACAGAGAATCTCTAAATGAAATTAAGGGACTATAATAGTTGGTATGGAAGTGCGGACTGGATATGACATATGGTCTTCTTCTGCCATCATGTTTCTGTTTCTATGCCACTGCCTGCCCTGATGCTAACTGGCTGTCATCGGGGTGTTCCGAGGCAGCACCCAGCATTAACCGGGAAGTAGCTATATTGAGCCACTACTCAATTATCACAAAGCAGCAAATGTAAGGCACTTTAAAGGCTGACCTAACTTTTGTTGCAGAAGCTAACTGGGCAGCATCTGACTATCGCCACTGCCCAGTTAGCTTCTTTACTCTCTAGCTGATATGGATATTCAATGGCGGTGACTGGATATGACCCTAGCATTGAATATCCAGGTTTAAGTTTCAGCATCGATAGCCACCACCACTGAATATCCATCCCTTATTTTATATTATGGTGCCTTATTCATTGGCTTGATGTCCGCTGTTGGTGTTACTGTGATGACAGAATCAAAACTTAGTGTGTCTGAAACTTAGTGTGGTTTGAACTACTACTGAAAAAGCATGAGCTAAAACCATTGTTTTGTATGGTGAGTTGTATAGGAAAATGTCCAAGTTCTCCTTGCCACCCATTGTTAGGGAAGAATTTTCTGTGGATGCAGTATGTTTACATGAAACTCCTTGACAAGCATGTATGCAATATGTTACATATGCAAGTGTTGTCTGTCAAGAGCATCCTGATAGTCAAGAGCATCCACTGGTGGCAGAAAGATCGCATTGATCATACCTGACTTCCTCTTTCCTTCTCCGAGTCAGCAGCAGTAGCCAGCGCTGTTTATAGCGTTCACTTCCAGTACACAGGGCTATTGAACTGTGCACTGGAAGTGAATGCTATAGGCAACATCGGCTGCTGCTGTTGACTTGGAGAAGGAGAGATTAAGCTGGGGATGATGCCATATGGTCTTTTTGCCACTGAGAGGGAGGGGGACAGAAAGAGAAAATGATGGTTAGATTTTGGGCTATGAGAATGAGAGAAGGGATATACAGGACTAAGGGAGGAAGAGAGAGAAGATGCCAGGCTAGGGCTGGAGGAAAGGAAGAAAGGGAAGATGCTGGATCACTGGGGGGTTAGGGAATAGAAAGCTGTTGGGATATGAGGGGAAGGAAGAAAAGAGGTGGGGAGTAGAAGAGAAAGCTGGACAATGAGGAAGCATGAGGGGATTGGGAGATGCTGGATTGGAGTGATGGATAGATGCTTGGCATGATGGAACTATGTGGGAGAGGCCAAGGGGGGCTGGCAAGGAGATGAGTGAGAATAAGTACAGAGGGTGGAAATGTGGTAGTGGGGAATATGTGAAAGATAGAAGGAGTGAAACTGGGAAAAATGGGAGAGCTGGAGAGATGGGCTGGACTGGAGGTGAGGAGAGAAGATGGAAAGTTGATAAGTAGATGAAAAGTTGAAAGGGGATTGAGGATTAGAGTGGGAGGGAGGGTGAAATTTGAGTGGATAGAAAGGGAGTAAAGGAAGAAACAGAGGAAAAGGCAAAAAGGGAAAAAATCAATATGTCAGCTGTAGGGAAGAAATGTAAAAAGACAGGAGAGAAGAAAAAAGTACAAATGAACAGCAGACACTGGAAAGAGAGTTAGAAGGAGAGAGAGACAGGGGTTATCACTATGCAGTCTCCCAGAGCCACTTATCTGACTGACAAGAACAACACCCTGGCGGACAAACTCAACCTACAGCCTCACAAGTGGACCCTGCACAGAGAGGTTGCAAGGAACATCTATTGAGAGTGGGACATTGTCTTGATAGATCTATGTGCCACTCAGAAAAAGCATGTGCCTTAGTTTTTCTCCATGTGATGAACTAGCCAGATGCCTTTCCTCTCATCTGGAAGCAAGGTCTTCTGTATGTGTATTCTCTCATTCTTCTAAGAGCAAAAATTCTTCTGAAACAAGATGATCCTAATAGAGCCTTACTGGCATAGTCAGACTTGGTTTCCTATTCTCCTGGAATTTGCCATAAGGATACCAATTCATCTGGGCAATTCTCCAGCCCTGATTTCACAGAACCAGAGAACATTGTTGTATCCCAGCATCTAGCCATCACAGCTTGGATGTTGAGAGGCTAGTTCTGTCTCCCTTAGATCTGCCAGTTGGAGTTGCTAATGTCCTCTTGGCTTCAAGGAATGATTCCATGTGGAGATCATATGCTTTCAAGTGGAAGAGGTTGTTTGCTGTCTGGTGTGATGCAAAGGTCTTGGATTTTTTTCTCATGTCCCACACAAAACTGCTTGAATACCTTCAACATTTGACAGAATTTGATCTGAAGACCAACTTTATAAGGGTTCATCTCAGTGCAATTGGCACCTATCGCCATCACGTATAAGGAAAGCTGATCTCTCTACAGCCTTTAGTTGATTACGTTATGTGCAGCTTGCTTCTTACTAATCCTGCTCTTGTCCTGCTGTGTCTTACGACCTAAATGTGGTAATGACTTGGTTGAAAAAAGCTCCTTTCAAGCTGCTAAGTACATGTGGGCTGAAGCACTTGACTTAGAAAGTCTTGTATTTGTTGGCAATCACTTCAGCACACAGAGTTAGCAAGTTCTAGGCTCTAATATTAATCCACCCTATACCAAATTTCATCACACTAGGGTGGTTTTGTATATACATCCCAAATTCCTTCCTAAGTGGTGTCAGAATTCCACCATAACCAGTCAGTCATTCTTTCAACATTTTTCCCAAGACTACATGCTCACAAAAGGGAAAATATATCACATAACTGACCGCAAGAGAGCCTTGGCCTGCTATTTGGAACAGACTAAAGCCAATAGAAAGTTTACACAGTTTTTTAAATTTATTTATTTATTTTATTTATTTACATTCTCTTATATACCGCGCTATTCTGCATCAGTGCGGTTTACATTGAAGAAACTGAAATTACATTGAACAGGGCATTATAACTTGGAGATAACTATTTTACAGGGAACATGGGCTATGGAGGGTTAAGTGGCTTGCCCAAGACCACAAGGAGCACCTGTGGGACCAGAAACCCCAGTCCTTCCGGCCCAAGGTTGCTGTCCTCTAGTGGGATTTTGTTTCCTATGACTCCAACATACCATTCTTATACAACCCAAACCAAAACTTTCTCACGCCCCCCTCTCCTAACTCTAGGCTCTTCTTTTATACATCTCAACCTAGGTTAATTAACATTAAATTAAACGCAATCCCACAACCCGTCCCAAAAGCCCTAGTACCCCAACACACTGACTTCACTTTCTACCTAATCAACACTAGATCCATGCGGAATAAGCTCCCAATATTCCAAGACTTGCTCTCCGACCATAAGCCTGACATTCTCTTCGACACAGAGACATGGCTCACAGATGCAGACACGATTCTCATTAACCAACTAAAAACACCAGGCTATGAAACATTCTATACCCACAGAACATCAAAAAAAGGAGGAGGAGTCCTCATCGTTGCAAAAGAATCACTGAAAACATCCTTATTGTCATCAGACAATATTGACACCCTCATCATAAAACAATACCGAATTTGCCTAGCCTATAGACCACCTAATCCAAGATCCAAAAACCTCGACTCACTAACCGATCTCCTAGGTTCCTCCACAAACACAAAACCAGTCATTCTTCTTGGCGACCTAAATCTACCTACCCTATCAAACACACCCCTAACTTCCTTCCTCAATTCTATTGAAGACCTTAACCTCCACCAAATCATTCATAGCCACATACACATTAAAGGCAACTCTCTGGACCTAATCATCTTGTCCAGTCACATACATGAAGCTTATGACCCATCTTCCCTTGAAATCCAACCTGTCCCCTGGTCTGATCACTACCTTATAAAAGTCAAGCTACCTTTCTTCAAAAATCCCCACAACAGAAAATCACACCACCCCCATTCCAGCAGATTCAAAAAATACAACAAAGACAAATTTTTGGACCAAGTCTTACCTCCTTGATCCTACTAACCTCGACGACACTTTAACCAACTGGAACAAAATAATCTCCAATGCTGCTACCCCTCACACACCTTTCTCACACAACAAGAAAAAACGTCAACGCCCCTTGGTTTCATCACAAGCTCAAGGCCTTGAAAGCCGACCTCAGATGAGCTGAACACAAATGGCGTCACTCAAAATCTACGGCCCACCAATCAGCCTATCTAAACTCCCTCAAATGCTACAAGATGTCTATCGACAATGCAAAAAAAACCCCCAACATTCTGGAGAAGTCTCTAAACAGACCCAGAGAACTAAACAGCATTGTACACAAGCTTACCTATAACCCCTCAACTCAAACTCCATTGACTATTCCATCTCACCACAAATCCTAGCCAACCACTATATGAGCAAACTCAAGAAGCAATCATTACCCACCGCAACAACTATTGCAGACATGCATCCACAACACGCCACCTGGTCCACTTTCTACCCCTCTTCTAAAGATACCCTCAAACACATCCTTGCCAAATTGAACACTACAACATCCTATCTCGACCCCTGCCCTGTAACCTGGCTAAAAGCCGTGCTACCAAAACTCTCTTCCTTCTTAATCCCCATCATTAACTTATCTCTTGAAAATGGATACCTGCCACCCTCTCTTAAACATGCCGAAATCCGCCCAATTCTGAAAAACAACACTCCTGACAAGAGCTCTCCCAACTCCTACAGACCAATCTTGAGCCTCCCGTTCATGGCTAAATTAATCGAAAAACTGGTCCAAATCCAACTGCAGGATCATCTTGACTCCTGCTCCCCACTTGATGAACAACAATACGGCTTCCGTCCTCTTCACGGAGTCTAATCGCTTCTTACCGTATTACTTGACACATTGACACGAGGCATAGATGATGCAAAGCAAGCCTTTATCCTCCTTTTCCTTGACTTCACAGCAGCCTTTGACAGTGTAAATCACCAACTTATGCTAATCAGGCTCCAGCAGATTGGGATGAAGGGCACAGTCCTCAAATGGTTTACCTCTTACTTGCATGATAGAACCCAAGCAGTTCAAATTGATCAACAAACATCAACAACCTTCAAACTTGAACAAGGCCTTCCCCAAGGCTCCAGCCTCTCTGCCTTCCTTTTTAACATCTATCTCCAACCCATATGCTCTATCTTTAAACGATTCCATATAAATTACCACATTTATGTGGATGATGTAATGTTATACCTCCCTTTCAATCTCCCCAACTCACCTAACCAACTACTAACAGATTGTTTCTCAGAGGTCTCCCAATGGCTTAATAACCACAACCCACAAGCACGAATCCACGTGAAGCAAAAAGAACCAGTCCAAGAAGTGGATAGCAGAAGGATGAAATAATTTATTAAACGAGACGATAGCCAATGGTCCGACACAGGCCGTGTTTCGTTATGCCTTTATCAGGGGCTTATTTGGCTGGGCTCTGTGGTCTTATGAACTTCTCAAAAGAATTTGTATCACTGCGTATCCGATTGATATGTCTAAATTGTGACTGCTGTGCCACTAGTAGTACTGGCCAGCCTGACAGTTGTTTTTTTTCAGGCTCCAGTAGTACTAGTGGCACAGCAGTCACAAGTTAGACATATCAATCGGATACGCAGTGATACAAATTCTTCTGCTATCCACGTCTTGGACTGGGTCTTAATAAGACTTCATTCAGACTCAACGACTATAACATTTCAGTAAAACAGGAGGTTAAATACCTAGGAGTCATACTTGACCAGACTCTCAGCATGAACTCACATATCAAAAACACAGTAAAACAGATCCACTTTAAACTCCAACTCCTCAAAAAGCTCCGACCACTGCTTTACCTTCCCGACTTTATTGCGGTAATCCAAGCAATCGTTACACCCCACTTTGACTTTGCTAACTCTATACTCCAGGGCATCACAAAGCAGAACCTAAAGAGACTTCAGTTAGCTCAAAATGTGGCAGCAAGAACAACACTGAATATCAACACATTAGAACACATAACCCCAATCCTTTGCAAACTTCACTGGCTGCCCATCCACTGCCGTATCACGTACAAAATTCTAGTTACCACATTCAAGGCAATCAATAACATAGCCTCATTGTCTCTAACGACTCTAGTCGCCAAAGAACCCTCGAGCAGAAGTCAAAGGAACAAATACAAAAACAAGCTTGCAATCTCATCAGACTTCAGAAAAGCCAAAAAATCCACAAACAATAAAGCCTTCTCCTACATCGCCCCCACTCTCTGGAATGATCTCCCTGAAAACCTCCAATAGCATACTGACCTTGAGACATTCCGCAAAAAATTAAAAATGCATCTTTTCTCTCGCCACTTCAGCACACCTTCAGTTTCTAACTTACATCCACCGATTAATCCCTCCCTGATGCCTGCAAGTGGGCTAATTGAGCAGTGATCAGATTACTGCCCCCAAGCCCGCGACCTTTTATATCGCGATTTTAATACAATGCTTTCCATAGGATCAAGTGCGGTTTACAGTAAAACAACAATTAGAATAGTACGGCAGAAACTTGTATGTATTCAGTTTACAGAGAAACATTTAAAACTATGTACAGCGAAACATCGAACAGTGAGAACTATTTAATGTTTCGCTGTACATAGTTTTAAATGTTTCTCTGTAAACTGAATACGTACAAGTTTCTGCCGTACTATTCTAATTGTTGTTTTACTGTAAACCGCGCTTGATCCTATAGAAAGCGCGAAATAAAAATGTTCAATAAATAAACAGACTGGGGGACTGCCATCAATAAATGTACACTTTCAATTTAGCTTGCTGATCGCATCTTTGCTTATACCCAGGCAGACTTGATATTTGTGAGTCATGTCATGACTCATAATGCTAAGTCATGGCTGTGTCGTTGGCCCACTTGATTTAAATCTTCATGGAGATTTGCAAAGCTGCCACACATTCTGATTTTACTATTGTTTGGAAAGGGATTCCCAATGCGACTGCAAATACAGTCAATCTTTTCTTCAGAATCTGGTGGCGGATTAGAATCCAAATCCATTCCCTCCTAAGCCAAGTTCTTTTCTGTTCAGACTGCCTCTTAAAAAAAGATACCCAGAAAGCCTGTTGTCACCAAGAATGTTTCAGCTGGTGTCAGCTTGTTGCAACATCAATTTTGTTCCTCCTTTTTTTCTTTTGAGGCAGCCTGAACTTAAGTTACGGAGGCAGTGGTAAGCAGGACCCTGCATGCAGGCATAGTAGAGCCAGTCCAAAAACTTCTAGAAGGAGCTCATAAAGGTTCCTACTCAAGTTCCATCTGTGATGTCATCCATACATGAGGACTTATTCTCCTTTCCACAGAGAACACCTACTACAAGTAACTAACTTTGTTTTCTCACAGAAATAAATAAGCAACAAAAATCCTACACTGGTATTTCAAAACAAAGTCCACAAAGTTTGTGGAAGAATCCATCCAGAAACCCAGGAAATGTCCTACCTTATAGATACAGAAGAAAAGAGAAAGCAGCAAGACCCCTCTATTGATTGTAGGTGCAAATAAACTTCCTTTAAATGAGCAGCAGCCTTCATCCTCATGAGCAGCAGCCTTCATCCTCTTGAGATGGCGGGGGGAGGGGGGTGTGGAGAGGAGGCTAGGGTTGCCAACTTTTTGAAAGAGAAAAACCCGCCACCTGTGGCTAGTCATGCTCCGCCCATGCCCACCTCTGCCCTGCCCCTACCCTGCCCTGCCCCGCCCCCCCCCCCCCCATCCTTATTCCACCTCCTGTCCGCAAAAAATCACAGAGAGGGCAATGTGCAAACTGAACAAGCAAGACTTCTACACATTCTTAAACAGAAATTCTATACTGACAGAATACACAGCATTGGTTGTACACACACACATACACACACACACAATACAGACAGATCTTCATCAATAAATGAGCACAAAACAAAAAAAATATATAGACAAAAATTAAACTGAAACCCCAAGAAGACAGACTCTGCATGCAGTGCAATATCAGATAAATAAGAGATGCAGTTCCCCATACTGTGTAAAATATAAAGGTAGTACAAAGTCCAATCATTAAATTGAAAATAAAATTATTTTTCTACCTTTGTTGTCTGACCACTTTATTCTCTGATCATGCTGGTTCTGATCTGAGGCTTCCATTTTTCCGTCTTTTCTTAGCTCATTTTCTATGGTCTATAGTCCATCTGCCATTTCTTGTCTCTTCTTTTCTTTTCTTCACTTCCTTCCATCAGCCTATTTTCAGTCCCAGAGCCCCCTCCCTATTACCCAGCCACTTACCAGTACCATTCCCAGGTGTCAGCTCCCTTTGAGCCCCTTCCTTACCTCCTCTGTCAGTTCCTTTCCAGCCACCTCCCCCCCCCCAATTCAGCTCTCTTCCTGCCACCTCCTTCCCCCCTCTTTCAGCTCTCTTCCACCCCTCACCTTCCACCTGCCAGTTCCTTTTGCCACCTCTTTCCCCTTGAAGCCGCTGCTCCTGCTTCTTACAGAGCAGCGGCTGCAATAAAGCTAAGTTAAAAAGAAAATTCTCCAGGACCAAGCAGGAAGTCAGTCCTCACATATGGGTGTCATCGGCGCCGATGAAGCCCCAGCGGAGCATTTCCCCAGCTTTCTATGAAAGCCTTTGGGAATGCAGGCACGCATGCGCGGTTCCCTTCCCGCCTAAAGGTGCCATCTTACCTCAGTCTCTTTTTTTCCGTGAAGCCCACCAGACGTGTGTCCAGTTTTCCCGGTTAAAATTAGATTTTTCAGCGATTTTTTGCTCTTTTTCTACCGGTTCGACGCTGGTTCCCCTCCCGCCGGGTTTGGTACACCGGTATCAAGCCCGATTCCTCTTTTTCGGTTTTTGCCCTTCGTGGCTGGCTTTCGCGCCCTTTTTTCTCTTTTTCCCTGGAAGGCTGGTCTTTTGACCTCGCGGGGACTCTTTTTTCCCCGATGGCTTCCAGTGGTTTTAAGAAGTGTGATCGGTGTAAGAAACTAATGTCTCTCACCGACACACATGACTGCTGCCTTTGGTGCCTGGGCCCGACCATGATCCTAAGTCGAGTGGGGCCTGTGGAAAAATGTCTTCCAAAGCACTTCGAAGTCGCCAGCAGCAAAAGAAAAGGCTTTTCTCGGACTCAGTCTCCGGCCGGGCCCGGACCTCGTCTGAGGTCTCGACATCTCGGGATTCCGATCCCGAGCGCCGTCGAAGCTCCTCAGACAGGGGGTCCCCCGACCGGGAACGCAAGAGGAAGAAACGGCTCACGAGGGCGTCGTTGGAAGAGGTCCCTGGCTCCTCAAGGGCCAGGTCTAAGACCCCCGACTGTCGCCCCGGGCCTGTGGAACCGGAGAAGCCTGCTAAAGTTCCTCGTGTGGAGCTGGAGTCTGCTGGACATGTAAGCCCCGTAGTCCTCATGGACTCTCCTCCCAGGGAGCCGATGTCGGGCACGGCGCCACCGGGGCCCGAGTTGGTGGCTGCTGCGTCTCCCGAGCTGAGTTTCAGGATGACAGCCTTGGAGAGCAGACTGCCTTCACGGAGCAGCAGCGGGCACTGATGGCCAGCCTGTCTGGTGCATCTGCCCCGACTACCGGGACATCGAGATCGAAGTCGACCCCGGAGACCAAGCCGATACTCGAGTCCATCATGGCTCGAAGTCGACCTCGGTCGCGGTCTCCCTCGACCTCCCGTTCGGGACCGAGGGCGTCGACGCCGGTGCCTCCGGCATCAGGGTGGGTGCTTCAGGGCCCCGCGGGGTCGGATCCTGACTCCTCGTCGGACGAGTCCGCCTGGGAGACCAAGGATGAGGAGTCCCCCGACACATTCAAGACTCGGTGCGTCCCGTCGGACTCACTGCAGTCTGAGCCCCAGAGTAGAACCCTCTGGAGGACACCCGGTTCTCTGAGTTTGTCCGGGATATGGCCACCGTGTTGGCTATTCCGGCGGACCCTGAGGAAGAGCCTCAAGCTGAAGAGCTCGAGGCCCTGCAGTACGACTCTCCTCCGAAGGAGGCCTTTACTGTCCCGGTTCCACCGAGGCTATGCACTACATTTTCACCAACTGCCTCCTCCCTACTTTCCAGGGGAGCCTCCCAGGCCTCCCCTGCATACAGATCTTCTCCTCCAGGAGTTTCAAGGTCTGTTGGTGGACAGGGCAGTGGAGCCTGTACCTCCCCACCTGCAAGGTCAAGGGTTCTACTCCAGGTATTTCCTGTTGCCCAAAAGAACCGGTGGCCTTCGACCCATTCTGGACCACAGGAACCTCAACAAGTTCCTAGAGAAAGAAAAGTTCAAGATGCTTACTCTTGGAACACTTCTGCCCTACCTCCAGCAGGGAGATTGGCTATGCTCCTTAGATCTAAAGGATGCGTACACTCACATCTTCATTCATCCAGACCACAGAAAGTACCTCAGGTTCATTGTGGGAGGAAACCATTATCACTACAGAGTACTACCTTTTGGCCTGACCTCTGCTCCCAGGGTCTTTACCAAATGCCTGGCAGTGGTGGCGGCCCACCTGCGAAAACAAGACATCTTTGTCTTTCCCTATCTGGACGACTGTCTCATCAGGGATCAGACGTGCCAGGAGGCCTGACAGGTCACTCTCAGAACTATAGCTCTTCTTCATAGCTTGGGATTTGTAATAAACCTCGCAAAGTCCACTTTGCTCCCCTCCCAGAACTTGGAGTTCATAGGGGCAAGGCTAAACTCTGTCCTGGCAAAGGCATTTTTGCCAGCAAACAGAGCCCAAAGACTGATGGACTTGGCAAATCAGTTTCTCCGCCGGTCAGTGGTCTCCGCCAGACTCTGCCTGAGGCTGCTTGGCCACATGGCTTTGACAGTTCATGTAACCCCAATGCCAGGCTCCATATGCGGCCTGCACAATGGTGCCTGCGGAACCAGTGGTCTCAGGCCACAGGCAGCCTCAGAGACAGAATAAAGGTGTCCAAACCATTTCTGGACTCCCTCAGCTGGTGGCTGCACCCGACCAATCTGCTAAAAGGGGTACCCTTTCAGATTCCTGGGTACACAGTGGTACTAACCACAGACGCCTCCCTGCAGGGCTGGGGGGCTCATTGTCTGAGCAAGTACACCCAGGGCCTGTGGTCTCCTTGGGAGGCGGCACAACAGATCAATCTCCTAGAACTCAGGGCTATTCGATTAGCACTCAAAACTTTCTCTCCTACCCTGGCTCATCAGTCTGTCCTGGTGCAGACGGACAACCAGGTGGCAATGTTTTATGTGAACAAACAGGGCGGAACTAGGTCCAGGCTCCTTTGTCAGGAGGCACAGGCCCTTTGCTCATTTGCCCTCAAGCACAACATGCTCCTCAAGGATGTGTACCTTCCAGGCCCGGAAAACCGCCTGGCCGACAGGTTGAGCAGGATTCTGCAGCCCCACGAGTGGCAGCTCCATCCTGTGGTAGTTCAAAAGATTTTCCTGAAATGGGTTCTTCCATCCATAGATCTGTTTGCCAGTCCTCTGAACAAACAGCTGCCAAAGTTCTGTTCCAGACAACCGCATCCTCTGCGACTAGCAGCAGATGCTTTTCTGATTCCCTGGTCTCAGGGCCTCCTATATGCGTTTCCTCCCACGCCTTTGGTGGCCCGAACTATGTTCAAGATTCTTCAGGACAAGGCCTCCGTCCTGCTGGTGGCTCCCAGGTGGCCGAGACAGCCTTGGTTTCCACTTCTCCTTCAACTGGCGGTGGATTCCCCACTGCCTCTGGGGTTGCAACCCGACCTTCTCTCCCAGGATCAGGGTTCCCTTCTGCACCCCAATCTCAAAGCTCTCAATTTGATGGCCTGGAGGCTGCAAGGGTAGTTTTGGCTCCTTGGGGCCTCCCTCAGGAAGTTGAGGAGGTTGTCCTAGCCTCTAGGAAACAGTCCACTAGGAAAACCTATGCTCTCAAACTGAAAAGGTTTTCTGTCTGGTGTCAGCTACGTACAGAGGATCCTTTCTCCTGTACTGTACCAGAAGTGCTTCAGTATTTACTGCACTTGTCCAATCAAGGACTTAAGTCCAATTTTGTTCGGGTCCACCTCTCAGCTCTAGCAGCTCACCACTCTCTGGTGGAAGAACATTCTCTGTCGGTTCACCCCTTGGTGTCCCGGTTTCTCAGAGGCTTACTCTTGCTCAAGCCTCCCATCCGTCCTCCTGCTCCTGAATGGGAGCTGAATGTGGTCTTGCAGCAGCTGACTCGCCCACCCTTTGAGCCGATGGCTACTTGCCCTCTACCCTTCCTATCCTGGAAGACACTCTTCTTGATAGCCCTTACCTCGGCTAGGCGAGTGAGTGAGCTTCAGGCCCTGGTCTGTGATAGGCCTTACACTCGCTTCTATGGGAACAGGGTAGTCCTTAGGACTCATCCCAAGTTCCTCCCAAAAGTTGTCTCCTCCTTCCACCTTAACCAGGAGGTGGTTCTTCCAACATTCTTCCCTAGGCCTCATGCAAGCCAGGCTGAAGCAGTACTGCATACCCTGGACTGTAGGAGGGCCTTATCCTTCTACCTTGACCGTACGCAGGGGCATAGAAGGACTACTCAGCTCTTCGTATCCTTTGACCCCAATACGTTGGGGTTGCCTGTGTCCAAGCGTACCTTGTCCATCTGGGTGGCTGACTGTATCACCTGGGCTTACAAGGCGGCTGACCTTCCTTTGCAGGGTCGGGTCACGGCCCACCGTGTCAGGGCAATGGCTGCCTCAGTGGCTCATCTCCGCTCTCTGCCCTTGGTAGACATCTGCAGGGCTGCAACTTGGTCTTCAAGCCAGACTTTTGCGGCCCATTACTGTCTGGGGAGGGTGTCCCGTAGGGACAGTGCTTTTGGCCAAGCAGTACTCCGGAATCTCTTTGAGGTTTAGGCAACTCCTGCCCTCCTGCCCTCTGTTGGGCTACCGGTGGAGGTTGTGTCAGTGAAAAGCCTTTCTTTTGCTGCTGAGACTAGAGGGAGTTCTCTTGTTCAGCCTGGGTTCCTCGGTAGCCCAGAGCTAGGGAGTCACCCATATGTGAGGACTGACTTCCTGCTTGGTGCTGGAGAAAGAGTAGTTACTCACCTGTAACAGGTGTTCTCCAGGAGCAGCAGGAATCAGTCCTCACAACCCTCCCTCCTCCCCTGGGAGTTGCAGTTGTACATAGTTTATTTTTTCATTTTTGTGTGCTGTTCTTAGCTATGTCATTTGACTGAGGTAAGATGGCACCTTTAGGCGGGAAGGGAACCGCGCATGCGTGCCTGCATTCCCAAAGGCTTTCTTAGAAAGCTGGCGAAATGCTCCGCTGGGGCGTCATCGGCGCCAATGACACCCATATGTGAGGACTGATTCCTGCTGCTCCTGGAGAACACCTGTTACAGGTGAGTAACTACTCTTTTTCTCAAATGCAGCCTCACTCACTCAAGTCCCATATAAAATTATCCCCTAAGTTCCCAAGATTCATGAACAAGCTAAATGATAGCATTTGTCAGATTAACTTCAGATTCCTATCACATGGTCTGATCTTCAGTACTTCTTCCAAACAGGACACATCAAACCTGACTGAGATTCAGCGGGTAACGGAAAACTGGAAGGAGTTGATGGTGTTTCTTGAAGAAGAGTTGGAGCATACTGAAGAATACTGCAGGGGAAAGTTAAGGCTCATTCAGGCTGGAATGAAGGAGTGGCACGAACATTTTGAGGAGGAGGTTTTGTGAGTTTCCTACTTCCTTCTACAAGCATTCAATGACTGCTTCCCTTGCTAGGTTGCAGTTGCTCTGTCTATGCCATTGTACATCGCCCTACTTCTGTGTCCTATCACTCCCTTATTCACTCTCTTCCCAAGTCACTCGCTGTATACTGCACTTAATGTATGGACACTACCTGCTAGGTCCCACTCTTTTTTTGAGGCAGTAGATCTTATTTCATTTTTGACTGGAGATCTCATGAAAATGTGTTATTTAAGCAACATGACTTTCAGGGGCACTGCTGTGTTATGTTTATGTTTATTTAAAATTTGATATACCGCCCAACACCAGAGGCACCTGGGCGGTTTACAATAAAACAATATAAAACAAGTTAAAAACAGGCTGCGTGAAAAAGAAAAGAACGCCATAAAATTGATAGGACAGGGTAGAAAAGAAAGACACTAAAAGAACAATAAGCACAGTACAACATTAGAGGGGTGCAACATCATGAAATGGGGGGAGGGTGGATAATGGAGGGGGAGGGGGAAACCATGGTTGGAAGGTTAAACGCTAAACTGAAGAGGTGGGTCTTAAGTTGTGACTTGAAGGATAGGTATGACTCTTCTGCGCGAAGCGGGGGGGGGGGGGGAAGGGAATTCCAGAGGCTTGGGGCTAAGAAGTAAAAAGCAGAAGAACGAGTGGAGACAAGGTGAGCCTGAGAGGGGGAGGGAAGGGACAGATGATTTGTGTGAATAGCACGGAGCAAACGGTGGGGAGGGCGAAAGTAGATCAGATCAGCAAGATAGGAGGGGGAACCAGTGCGAACAGCTTTGTGAGTAAGAATAAGAATTTTATACTGGATACGAAAGGGGATAGGCAACCAGTGGTGATGAGGGAGTGGGGTAACGTGATCAAAACGAGAGGCGTGAGCTAGAAGACGAATAGCAGAATTCTGAACACGTTGAAGACGAGACAATTGGGAGAGGGGCAGACCAGCAAGGGAAACATTACAGTAGTCGAGACGGGACATCACAAGAGAACAAAGAAGAGTGGCCAGGGCAGAAGGGGAGAGGAAAGGACGGACCGAACGAAGTTGCCGAAGGGAGAAAAAAGAGCGCTGAACAAGAGAAGAAATGTGGTCCTTAAAGGAAAGAGAGGAATCAAGAGTAACACCCAAGTAACGAAGAGAAGAAACAAGAGGAATAGGCTGTGAAGAGGAGGGGGCACAGGTGGGGGAAGGAGCTCCAAACGTAAACCAGATAGCGTGGGATTTAGAAGGGTTCACGTGAAGGAAATTAGAGGAGAACCAGGAAGCAATAGCAGCAAGACAGTGATTAAGGGGGGTAATATCCGGAGAGAGGGAATCAGTATGAAGGAGAAGAAAGATGTCATCCGCGTAGTAGTACGCGGAGATGCTAAACTGTTGGATCTGGAGGGCAAGAGGGGCTAAGAAGACATTGAAGAGAAGTGGTGCAAGGACAGACCCTTGGGGAACCCCGCAGGTAAGAGGAGTAGGGGCAGAGGAAGAGGAACCAGAAACGACAGAGAAGGAACGACCGGAGAGAAAAGAATGAAACCACCGAAGAACTACACCAGAGAGACCCGCTTCCCTAAGGCGAGTGAGAAGGGTGCGATGATCCACCAGATCGAAAGCGGCCGAAAGGTCAAGAGAAACAGCCAAGGTGAAAAGACCACTATCGTGAGCAGCGTGAAGTTCATTTAGAAGGGAAAGGAGGACAGTTTCCGTGCTGTGAGTAGGACAAAAGCCAGATTGACGAGGGTGGAGAGTGAGAGAAGCCTCAAGGTGAGAAGAGAGTTGAGTAAAGACCAGTTTTTCAAGGAATTTAGAGAGAAAAGAAAGATTAGATACAGGACGCCAACTAGAGAGAGCAGATGGATCAGAAGACCGGGACTTTAGAATGGGACGGACAGTAGCATGCTTCCAGCTAGAGGGGAAAGTGCCAGAGGACAAACTAGAATTAAACAGGAGGAGGATATATGGAGAGAGTGCCAGAGAGGGTTCTAGGAGCCAAGAGGATGGGATGGGATCAGCTGAACAGGTAGTTTTACGGATAGAAAGAAAAGTCTGTTAAAGAGCAGTGGGAGTAATCAATTCAAAAGAAGACCAGGAATGGGATAGCACAGGAACAGGGTGGGAGGGGGATGCAAAGGAAGGAGGAGGGAGCGCAGCAGGGGGAGAAAGGGGAGAGGGACAAGAGGGAAAAGATTGTCGGAGAGTGTCCACTTTAGTAACAAAGAAAGTAGCAAGAGAAGAAGGGTCAGGAAGAGAAGATATAGGCGGGGAAAAAGAGGAGGAGGCAGAATGAGATGCAGTAAGAGAGTGCAAAATCGAGTACAAGCGACGTGAGGAATTTGAGGAGGAGGAGATAAGAGTGGAATAATAGTCACGCTTCGCGGAGCGGAGTAGAGAGCGCTTTTGATGGTGACAAAGGAATGCTTTCCACCATTGGGGATAGAAATGGGAGAAACGAGTATGAATAAATGTTTTCAGTATTCTAGGAAATAATGATATTAAGAATAAAATAGTGCCTTGGAATATGTTATGTTATTACTTTTATGGAACAGACTTCCGGAACATTTGTAAAATACGTAGAATAAACGCTGGGTAATAAAAATGCAAGTGTAAAAGAATTCTGTACGATTTTCTCCAAAAGTTGAATTGAGGATAGTCCTACTTTTTTGAATATTAGGAGGAATAGTTACTAATGTATGTTTAAGGGAATAACACATGATTTTTGTCTCTTAAAGCACATTAAAAGGCAAAAATATGCATTATTTTACCATAATGCACATTAAGTTAACTCAGACTACATAATAATGAGATGTAAAGCATACAAATGCATGCAAAACACCTCATTTTTTTGTAATTTGAATATTTACTCTTAGCCAGGAAAAATAATGTCAACTCTTTGAGCTGGCATTATTTTTCCCTGAAATAATGCAGCTTGTAGAATTACTGCAAGAGTTGCTAACTGTGGTGCTGAGTTAATGACTCCTGTGGTAAATTAAGCTGCCGTAAAATCAGAGATTTTACCACAGCTTAGCAACTAGCCCCCTTAAACTTTTTTATTAGTTTTAATGAAAAAATTGAACTATGTACATCTTCACTCTAATTCTCTCTCTGTACCTCAGTGTGGAAGGACGTTTCAAAGGTATATCTCCTGATGTGCTGAATCAAATCCTGGTGGACCTCAAGAGATGGATAGAGGTACACTGCCTTAGGCATACACAGGAGGGCAGATAATAGTCTTAAGGAGAGTGCTGATAGGCTTAGTCAAATATATGCATGGCCAATTTGACATACCATTCCAATATCATCCTATTACCTGACAAGCTTTGGGGCCCTTTTAATAAAGCGTGCTAGGTTTTGACACCTAACGAGAATTTTGTGCCAAAAACAATGCATGTTAGGTGCAACTGTTCCATAGAAAGTGTTGGGACATGGCCAGCATGTGCCAATTACTGTGCAAGTAGGACTCTTGGTGCATGATCATGCTCTTGTGAATTATCACAGATGCTCCCATGCTAACCGCAACATTGCCAGTTAGCACACAGTTTGTCCTCCTGCACTAACTGCAATGTGCTCACCACAGCCACTCTCCACCCTTACTCTCCCATTCACCACCCTAATGCCCCTGCAGTAACAGTTACGGCCTGCCTTTGCACACAGTTTCTGCACACAAAAGCATGTGTTAACTGCTTAGCATATTTTAATAAAAGGGCCTCTTAATTTCTTGGAAGTACAATGTCTCTCATCACTGAGGATTCTCATGGCTTGTGGCACTCTAATACCATATTCCGGTCTTTTATGGCTTGTGTATCAATCATATGTGCCAGTCTTTAGGCACTTCCAAAGTTCATGCAGAAATACAGATGTAAACCCAATTTTACAAAGCATAGAGCAGAGAAAATTATTTTACATTTGCTTTCTTTTAGATGATGACGGAGGATCTTGGGCATTTTACAGGGGTCTTGCCCTTGGCCACTCAGAAAGCCTTAAATATGATTTATGAGATGCAGAAAAAGTGGATAGATTTGGCTCATAAACTATTACAGTGTCATCAGAGCCTGGACGGTGAACCCAAACCTGAGCTGGATGCTATGAATGATGTAAATACCAACGTGACTAAGTTCATCAAACAGTATTCTAGGAGGGTGAAAGGTGAAAATGGTGAGAGTTGAATCAGTTTTATTTAGCAATGATGATTTTCTGTGATGAAGTGGTAGTTAGCAGAGAATAATCTCTTACCTATAATAGACAACAGGATAAATCAAATATACACGTAGGATGATGTCATTTGACATCACCAAAATGAATTGATTTATTTAGAGCCCGATATTGAATTGAGCTGGCTATGTGCTGCTATGGCGCATAGCCATCCCCACCGACCTCTAACCCCAGATATTCAATGCCGGGGTCATATGCGGCCCCGGCATTGAATAGTCGGGATCTCCACACATGCCCTGGAGCCGCAGAAGCTAACCGTGTAGCGGCGATATTGCACAGCTGCCAAGTTAGCTCCCGGGGTAAAACTAGGCTAGCTTTTGCTTTGCCTAGTTTTACTCGCAGGTCGCTAACCGGGTAATTTTGCAATATCGTCACTATTCGGTTAGCGACTGTCATCACTTCTGCTCTGCTCCGGAACGCACACGACATGTCCTGATGCTAAGCGATTAGTATCGGGGCGGGTAGGGGAGATCGGGGATATTCAGCGGCACTAACCATGTTACTGCTGTTGAATATCCCATTCAGTGTCATTTACATGGTTTACAGATCTGTAAACCATGTAAATGCCTTTCGAATAGTGGCCCCTTAGTATTTAGTTCATGTTTTTCCAGTAGTTGTTCAAGTAAGTTACAATCAAGTGCAGTAGGTATTTTCCTGTCCCATAGGTGGGAGGTGTTATGTGACTGGTTTATCCTGATGTTTATAGACAGTCCTCATTACATTCCATTTCAACACAATTTGCCACTCAGCATTCATGATGATAGTGCCACTGGCTGGATATTGGGATGAAATAAACTGATTATCTGATTGTGTAATCAGGATAGGAGTTTGTTTGAACTGAATCAGATCCTTTTGGGATCATCCAAATTATCTTTGAAATTAGTGCAATAGGTCTAGGCATAACAGATACCTCTTTCCCAGTGTATCTGAAAAGCAACTGGAGATATACTGTCCATCTCTTGGAGCAGCAATGAGGTAGTTTCTTTTTTCAATCTGAAGCAGATAGGCCTACATTTGGTGTTCCTTATTTATTGAATAGTTGCCACTAAATTGTGGGAGGAGTGGCCTAGTGGTTAGGACAAGGTACTTCAGGCCGGAGGGCCGGGGGTTCAAGTCCCACCTGGGGACAGCAATCTCAGACCAGAGGGACTGGGATTTCTAGTCCTATAGGCACTCCTTGTGGTCTTGGGCAAGCCACTTAACCCTCCATTGCCCATGTTCCCTGTAAGTATTAGCGTATGTGTGTCATATCCCCTCGTGTTAAATGTATCTCCCAATTGACCGCTTTGACCCGGTGAAAAGCGGGATATAAATACAGCTAAATAAAATAAATAAATAAATAAAATCTTGATATAGAGACCCTCATATGAATCAAAATTTTGGTTCAGTTTATCTGCTTAAATATTCTGCTTTCCTGGAAGATGTGTGGCAAAGAGAAAAATTCCTCACAGAGAAGCCCAATCTCATATATTTCAAGGCCCTGTTCCTTACTACATGTTTATATAGAATATTGCCACTTGGTTGACTATTCAAATGAGGAAATTTTGAGAGTAACTCATGAGGGGAAAGCCCTCATGGTTTTGAAGTTTGCTTTGAGCTCTAAAACATTTATGTGAAAGAAAGACTTTGGTTAGCAAACAAGTTCTTTGAGATCAGAGATGTATGAGGTGTGCTCCCTAGCTGACATTAGACAGCATTCAGTTAGTACAAGCAGTAATTGAGAAGGAGAAAAATATTTTCCCCCGAGAAAATTTCTTGAGCCCTGCCACCAGTTCAGACTTTAGCAAATAGCTGGTATCACTTTCACTGAATATGATAAAGGTTGAGTTTGAAGGTTCTATTGAAATTTCAATCGCAATTGAGTTTCTCATGTACAGTCCCACTAGAGGAACAAAATGCTCTGTCACTGCCATATGGCCTTATAGCTTGAGAATGTTATGTGTTGCTGTTGTAGAGGATGACTTTATCTTTGGCATTAAACCTTTTATTAAAAATGCTCTCGCTTGAGGCAGCAATGCTTTTCAAGATGCCGTTTCTATTTGAGTCCCTATAAACTCTGTGAACTAGGAAAAGAGTTAGATTTGATTTTTAGTAAATTTGGATGGCGCTCGATATTGAAGGACAAATATGGTAGATCCTAGAGACTTCAATGCCTCTTGACTTGATCTTCCTACCACCAATCTTTTGTCCAGGTATGGAAAAACAAATATTCCTTGCTTCTGAAGATGGAATGGCATTACTGCTAGGTACTTTTTGACTATCTTTAATGCTGCAGCTATCTCAAAGGGAAGAATGTGGTATTAATAGCACAGAAATCTGTGATGTGGACGAATCAGAATGTGAAGGTATGCATATTTTAGGTAGCCATTCCTCAGTGAGCCCCTGTTTGGAAAGGTAGATTCGTGGGGCTACAAAACTAGGGTTTTTTTTGCATTTTGTTGGGTTTCGAGGGCATGAGAGGGAGATTCCTCTTCAAGGCCCTTCACCACTACCCCACTCTGTGACACCTCTTCATCACTTCCCACCCCTCTAGAAGGGGGAGATTTAGAAATAAGCCCACAACACACAGTGATTTATAACTGAAACATCAACTTTACTTCAGAACTTTATTGCAGACAATACTTTAGGAGATATTTACACTCTCTCTCTAAATAGTTGGATCATTTCCATCCACATTTACACACTTTTTAGGAGTAGTATATGTTGAATTCCACTTAGCTGTTTGAAACTCTCTATATAATGTTATCTAGATGCTTAAGTCGCACACATTTCTGAAAAAAGTGTACCCTGCTTCACCTCTCACCAGCAACAGAACCTGAAAGATCCGTGGACGACACCAACTGAATGGATCTCTTAGCGTGTAGCCTACTTCTGACCAGATAGCAAAACTCAACCTCGATCCTTGGATTTCAGTTCTCTAAATTCAACTGCAAATAAAGAAAGCACACAGATCGTTATATAAAATGGTACAACTTCAGCTTAAGTGAGGAATTCATAGCTGTGCACACTTGTGCAGATTCCCATGATTCCCCCGCCCCCAACTCTATGTCAAGCTTTGTTTATCTAGATGTTCTAGGTCAGAGCAGAAACATTTTTGCTTCGGCATTCTAAAAACAAAAGTATTCTGTCTCGTTTTCACAAACAATGTCATCTCAAAGTAAGACCTTGATTTTTATAACTTCTCTTTCTCCAGACTGCTGGACTTCAGACTGTCAGCAACATTCCAAGCCATTCTCTATATTAACCCTTTTCAGAGGTTCCTGGGACCTCACTTCAAATTACTTCCAACAATTTCCACCACACTCTTTTACCTTTGGTCTGCTCCTTCTATTCTGGCACCAGCACTCAAGGTAACACTTGTTTGGAAACTGTCTCTGCAGCTCATACAGCAGGCTCACTTTTTTCAGCATTTCCTTCCTCAGCCCTGTACCTCTGCAGTGAAGAAGGGTAACTCCCCTCACAGGGTCTATAACTTTTTCTCCAATCAGAGTAACTGCTTCTTGGGAGACGGCATTCTGGAACCATTTATCTCCTCTGTAAAAGAGTGCCTTCTGTTCTTCTAGTTCCCTGAGATCTAGGTGATTACTTAGAACCCAATTTGAATGGCTTAAGACTGCAGGGTGCAGGCTTGCACTTGCTACCGGGCAACAGAAAAACATAGATGGCAACAGCCAGTGAGAGACTCCTCATGAATTGATCCTCTTTCTCCAGGAACAAGCAGGAAGTAAGTCCTCACATATGTGTGACGTCAATGCTGACGGAGCCCCATGGAAGCCTCTCCCCAGCTTTCAAAGAAAGCCTTTGGGAGATGCCACCATGCATGCGTGGTCCCCTTCCCGCCCAAGGGTGCCATCTTACTCAGTATCCCTTTCTCCATGAAGCCCAACAGACATCCGTCTTCTTTCCCTGGAAAAAAGTTGATTTTCTTGTGCATTATAGTGCCTTTTCTTCTACGGTTAGCGACAGTCCTTTTCTCGCCTCTGAGCCCCGTTACCCCGAGTCTCGGAACAATTTTCTAGTTTTTCTTCCAGCACGGTTTTACATCCTTTCTAATAGCTGGCCATGTCAAAAGTCTTTGATCTCACAGGGGTCCTTTTTGCCCCAATGGCCAGTGGGTTCAAAAAGTGTGATTGGTGTGCAAAGAACATGTCCTTAACTGATACACATGATTGCTGCCTCTGGTGTCTAGGTCTATATAATAACCAAAAATGAATTAGCACAATGAATCAACTAAAACAATAGAGCTAATCCCTGGTGTCTAGGTGCCAACTATGACCCAGAGGTTTGCGCCCTGTGCAAGAAAATGTCCACGATGGTCATCCAAAGTCCCCAGCAGAAGCAAGACATCTTTCACAAGTCAGATTCTGCCCTGGTGTTCTCGGTAGCCTTGCGTTCAAAGGCCCCGCAAGGATCCTCGAAGTTGTGTAAATCTCCCATGGCACCAGATCAGGCTCGCGGACACTCCAGCAAGGGTTCTTTGGAGTGTGAGCACAAGAAGAAGAAGAAATTCTCAATGACCTCATCCTGGGAGTCAGACACACACGGCAAATCCCGTGCCAGGTCCCACAATCCCTAGAGGGTATCGGAGGAGTCAGAGCAGGAACAACTGGCAAAGGTGCCCAGAACAAACGCCGAGGCCTTTGGTGATGGGGCATGGACCCCCGAGGCCTGTCCCATTGAAGATTCCGTCTCCTCCCCAATGCCAGACCTGGTCACACTGGTGTCCTCATCGAAGGCTGCAACTCCTGAATGGGAAGCCAGGATGATGGCACCGGAACGCAGCATTACTGCCTTCCTTGCCTCACAGCAAACGTCATTGCCCAGCCCCGCCCATGCTCATGCCGAAATTGCAGGGACTTCGATATTGAGGACTCCCTGGGCCACTGATATAATCCTTGAGAGTCCTGAGCCTTGAGCTGATCCTCGGCAAGGGTCTCTATCCCACTCCCATTCCTCAGGAGCGAGATCCTTCCCAGCAAGAGCTTGTGGCTCCAGCCAAATAGCCACCATTGGTCATCGAAGACTCAAACTCAGCCCAACGTCTCAGGAGCCATCCAGCTTCAAGTCCTCGACTGACTACTCAGACTAGGAGTCCTAGGATGATGCTTCCCTGGAGACGTGTAAGCACCACGATCTCCCCTTGGATCCGTCTCCCCCAGCATCAGTCCCCACCTGAGGACATATTGTTCCTCAGATTTGTCTGGGATATGGTGAAAGCCTTGTCCCTCACCATGGAGGAGGACCTTTGCACGGAGAAGCTGGAAATCCTCCAGTATGAGGCTTCACCTAAGGAGGCCCTGACGGTCCCAGTCCCCGCCATCCTAGGGTGACGACTCCTTTGGATGTGGGAGACACCGGCGTTAACACCACGTACTGGGTCCAACGGGGCCCCGGCTTTCGGAAGGCGCAACTCCCTCACACCTCTATGGTGGTGGAGTCAACCATGCTCTGGCAGAAAAGCCCGAAGACTCACTCTTCCGTGCCAGCGGGCAGGGAGTCCCGCTCCCTCGACACCCTTGGAATCAAATGCTACCAGGCCTTGATGCTGGGTTGCCGAATCCAAGCCTACCAACTGTATATTAGCATGTATCTCCAAGACATAGCAAAAGAACTCGCAGGTTTCTCGGTGGGTCTCAATGGAGATCATCTCCAGCAATTCCAAACCCTCACAAAGTGCATCAGGGAGTGCTCGAACTACATATTTCAAGTTGCCTATGACGACTTCGAGTCTAACGCGAGGGTGGCCGCTGCAGGCATTGGTGCCTGACGCCAGGCCCTGGCGCAAGACATCGAACCTCGATGTCCCCTGTCTCGGTGAAAACCTCTTCAGCAAACCGATGGAGGACAAGGCGTCCGAGATCAAGACCAAGTATGTCACACAGACTCAGCTCTCCAGGAAGAACTCCACCCTTCCCACGAAGAAACAGTCATGGTAAAGGCCCCCTTTTCAAAGAAAAGGCCAACCTTACCGAGGCTATCCCCAAGACCAGACCTTCCCAGACACCGCAGCAGTGTCACCATGGCAAAGGACCGGCCATGGCCAACGTAGGTCTAAGGGCTCTAAACCCCAAACACCAGCTCCTGCCCAGGCTGGGTCAGGGCTTTGACTCCCTGAGCATAGCCTCTCCTCCCGAAGGAGAGCAGCTACCAACAGGGAGGTACCTGATCCACTTTGCCCATCGGCGGCTGACCATAACCACTGACATCTGGTCCTCCAGGTGATCAGAGAAGGCTACGTACTTCACTTGGACCAGACACCTCCCCCATTCTTTCCAGGAGAGCCCCGTAGGACTCCTCTGTGCCAGGCCCTGCTACTGCAGGAACTCGCACCCCTCATCAGGGATGGAGCCATGGAATCAGTATCCCTCTACCTCAGCAGCAAGGGGTTCTATTCCCGTTACTTTCTGGTCCCAAAATGAACAGAGGGCCTAAGGCCCATCTTGCCCAACTTGCGAAACCTGAACAAATTCCTGGTGCGGGAGAAGTTCAAGATGCTCTCCCTTGGGACACTGCTGCCCTACCTCCAGCAGGGAGATTGGCTATGTTCCTTGGACCTCAAGGATGCTTACACCCACATCCTTATCATCCCAGTCACAGACAGTACTTAAGGTTTCATGGTTGGGGGCAACCACTACCAGTACAGGTTACTACCCTTCAGCCTAGACTCTGCATCAAGAGTCTTCACCAAATGCCTGGCAGTGGTGGTTGCCTACCTCCTCTCCAAGGGGCCTTAGTCTTCCCATACCTGGACAACTGGCTTGTGAAAGAGGACACTGTCACCAAGGTGCAACAGGCCACAGCCTGCACCATCAAGGTCCTGCAGCATTTAGGGTTCGTGATAAACCACTCCAAATCTCACCTGACTCCATCTCAGGATCTGGAGCTCATAGGAGCTTGTCTGGACACTCTCCAGGTTAGGGTCTTCCTCCCCCTGGACAGGGCGGATCGCCTCATGGCCCTGGCTGCCAAGGTACAGCGTCATCACTCAGTGTCAGCATGGTCCATGCTCCACCTACTAGGCCACTTGGCATCCACAGTCCATGTGGTTCCCAATGCCTGTCTCCACATGTGGGCAGCTTAGTGGTGTCTCCGCTCGCAGTGGGCACAAGCCATAGGCAGGCTCCGGGACAGGACTTGGTGTCCCATCAACTAGCGGAGTCACTAAACTGGTGGCAGGGCACACAGCACCTGCAGGAGGGCATGCCCTTCCAGTCCCCAAATCCCCAGAGGGTCCTCACTATGGATGTATCCCTACTGGGATGGGTTGCCCACTGCAAGGAACTGAGCATGCAGGGCAACTGGTCCCTGGCTGACAGCCAGCAACAGATTATCCTGCTGGAGCTCAAGGCCATTCTTCTGGGCATCAAGGCCTTCCACCACCTCCTGCAGAACCAGTCAGTGCTAGTCCAAACGGACAACCAGGTTGCAATGTTCTACCTGAACAAGCAGTGAGGCACAGGGTCTCAGTACCTCTGCCAGGAAGCA
The DNA here is from genome assembly GCA_033557465.1 of Ichthyophis bannanicus. Taxonomy (NCBI): domain Eukaryota; kingdom Metazoa; phylum Chordata; class Amphibia; order Gymnophiona; family Ichthyophiidae; genus Ichthyophis; species Ichthyophis bannanicus. The sequence continues at coordinate 144,125,016 of CM066040.1, forward strand.
ATAGCCCTCTGCTTGTACACGATTGGTCAAGGAATACTCCTCAGGGTGGTATACCGGCCAGGCTAGGACAATGCCCTAGCAGACGGGCTGAGCAGGGTCCTCCAGCCGCACGAATGGCGACTAGACCCCAGGATGGTGCAGCAGCTATTCCATCTCTGGGAACCCCAAGTCTGAACCTCTTCGCCAGCCTGATCAATGCTCAGCTGCCCCACCTCTGCTGTCCCGGATAGCGGCGGATGCCTTCCTCATCTTGTGGTCGGAGGGCCTTCTATTCACCTTCCTTCCTACACCACTAATCTCCTAGACCCTCTTCAAGGTCCCGTGGGACAAGTCTTCCATAATCCTCGTGGCCCCAGGACCCAGGAGGAAGGCTCCCTCCTTCACCCCAACCTGGGGTCTCTGTTGCTAACAGCATGGCTGTTGAATGGGTAGCCTTAGCACCCTTCAACCTCCCAAGGGAGGTAGAGGAAGTCCTCCTGGTCTCTCGTAAGAACTCCACGAGACAAGCCTACGTCTTCAAGTGGCGCAGATTCTCAGTTTGGTGTGTGGATCCATTCTCTTGCCAGGTGCACACGGTACTTTTCGCAAACCACACTCAAGTCCAACTCTGTCATAGTGCACCTGAGCGCACTCTCGATGCACCATCATTCTATACTGGGCAAACCTTTCTTTGCGCAGCCCCTCATTATCCGATTTATGTGGGGCCTTCTGCTCTCTAAGCCTTCCATCCACCCACAACCTTGCATCATGTAACCATAATTTGAGGAGTTCTTTCCTAGATGCATAACTTCTCATTTTTCCACATTAAATTTCATTTGCCATTTCGGTGTCCAGTCTTCCAATTTATCGATGTTCTCTTGCAATTTTTCACAATTCTCTTGTGTCTTAACAACTTTGAATAATTTTCTATCATCTGCAAATTTGATCATCTCACTCATTATTCCCAATGGGCCCAGCATAGATCCCTGGGGTACTCCACTATTTACCTTTCTCCATTGAGAAAATTGGCCATTTAACCCTACTCTCTGCTTTCTATCTTTTAACCAGTTCCTTATCTACAATAGTACACTGCCTCCTATTTCATGACTTTAATTTTGCTATGGGATCTTGTCAAAGGCTTTCTGAAAATCCAGATACACTATTAGGGCAAGGGATGGGAGTGCTATGGGTGGCATGAAGGGGGGAGAGTCTGGAAGTGTCATGGAGGAGGGGAGCCAGCAGGGGAGAGGTTGGAGGGGAAGGGAAGAGTGCAAAGTGTTGCCAAAAGGTGCATTCCCCTCCCCCAGAAAATGCACAAGCACCCTGTCCCCACCCCCATACCACATACACAGGCATCTCACCTCTGCCTGACAGACTTGCACACACACATGCATCCCACCTCTGCACAACAGACACGCACACACAAACATACACACACGGGTACCTCATCTCCACACCATACATACACAGGTATCTCACCTTCACACCATGCACATATACATACAGGCACCTCACTTCTGCACCACCACACACACACACACACACACACACACACACGGGCACCTCACCTCTGCACCATATACACCTATAGGCACCTCACATTCATACCTCACACACACATATAGGCACCCCACTTCTGCACTACAAACGCAGATGCCCCGCACCACACCCACACAAAAGCACCTACCACATCTCCCACGCACAGACAGGCACACCATAGTTGCACCACACACATGTGCAGACACTTAATATATAAAACTTTAGCTCTTGTTAACTGTATTTCTGTCTGAAGATGCCATGCAGTATAGGCACTCTAGCGCTGGTTTCATGAGACTTGAGAACATGAGACAATGGAGGGTGGGCACCATGAGTTCACAAGCACTGGCTCTTAAGATTTTGGCCTGACTCCTAAATCCACACAAAATTTGTCAGTCCTGCAACAGGGACACTGCACCTTTGGAATTTGGAATTTTGGCACCAGTTATAGGATGCACACCTGCACAAATAAAGTCCAGTCACCATGTGTACCTCTTCAGGCTGAAAACCCACCTTATCGCTGCTGCCTTTGGATCTTGACTCACCTGATCTCCTTGTGTTTCTCTTGTGTTGTCTGTCTTGACTAGATTGTAAGCTCTGATGAGCGGGGACTGTTTCTTACATGTCTGTGCTGCGCTGCATACATCTTGTAGCGCTATACAAATGCTCAGTAGTAGTAGTAGTTTACTAGTTGCAGCTTTTACATTTGCCGAGCAGTAACATGAGCCACAGTTCTCCCTGATCCTACATGCAGGCAACATTGTCTCTCCCCATGGTGTGCCCCCTCCCTCTTTTCTGATAATTCCAATTCAGAAATGGACTGCGGGGAGAGCCAGCACTACACCTAATCAGCAACACAGCCACCTCTGAGCAAGTGATATTGAGATCGATGGAGGGGGAAGACTATGGAGAAAGGCTGCACCGCCTGCATGTGGGATCAGAGAAGTGTGCTTCTCATGCTACTGCTCAGCAAAGGTGAGAATAAGTGTCGCCTGCCTCCTGTAGGGCTGGTACCCCTGTAGATATGCTGTCTGCAGATGCTGAAGCCTGAACCAAAGATGACCAAACAAGATGGTTTCCTGCTCCAAGGAACTTTTGCTGTGCTTCCAGTCTCAGACCTGACCTTCAAGCAACTGCTTGCCAAATAATTATACCTGAGCATACAGAAGACTATTGTTTCTGTCCAATAGTGTTTCCCAGGGAAGATCACGCTGAAAGAAGGTCTGCCTAGGTTTTTAGGCAAACTCTCTGGGTGATTCATCCTTCCACAAGTCATACTATATGCAGCCTATTTGGCCATGTTCACATCAGGATATAGCCCATAATATATTTTTAGTGCTTTTCCAAAGGTGGCAAGATTACTCTTTTCACCTTCTGCCATGGACCAGATAAACTGCTGACAAGATACATCAAAAGACCATGGGAAGATACCAAACTATGTCTTCCTGACTGGTAGCTCCCAGAGCCTGGAAGACTTCTTTGACTGCAGCTAAATGTTCATTTATGGTTACACAATCGTTTTTCTCAAAGGGCATGACCATATTACGCAGAGATTTCATAATATGAAGCTGGTCTGCAGAGTAAGAACATCTCTATTCTTCCTTTCTTGCTGGACCCCGGAGTGTAGAGGATTTTGTTTGTCTTCAGCTCCCCCTGACAGCCAATGTTGTACTTTTTTCTATCACTAGGAGGACTCCCCCCCCTAACCTCTCCCTCTAGGGGGAGGGGTCGAGAATAGGGTGTCTCTGAACCGTTTCTGTTGGCTGCTCAGGCAGTGATGGGAGAGAACACACTTTATCCTGGAAAAGCTGCCTTTCTACACTGGGCAGGTTTTCCACTGACAAACAGCCCTCATCTACCACTTAGGGATAGCCTGGAGAGAAAGAATGAAGTCTGTCCTCTGGCTCGCCACTCTGTAAGTTAAACTCATATGCTAAATGAAAACAATCATTTCTCAAAGTGTGAACCTCCTGGTTTACTCTCTCTATATCCTGTTCATATATTAAGCTGTGTGGCTGCCAGCTCAGTTTGGAGAATAGCGCTTTTCTCTCTTGCCTACTCTCCTCTATTTTTTTGTGTTGCACTGCATGTAGAACCTAACTTGTTAGGGTTTCATTTTAATTTTATCTACATATCTCTACTTCAAGTTTATTATAAGTTATTCTGTACTTGGTGAGGATTTAACTCTGTTTTGCTTGTGTGACTGAGATCAAGTGTTCTGATAATCCAATTTTTTTTCTTGTATGTTGGATTCTATGGTGAAATGTCCTATTTCTGCTTTGCACTTACTAATGGAGGAGAGGTTTTGTTGGATGGAAAATAGATGTTCAAAAAGAAAAAGAGAGAACCATAGCACAGTTTCTAACACCAAAACAAATTAATTTTCCAACTCATCCTGCTAGATCAGTCCAGACTAGTGGGTTGTGTCCCCCTGCCAGCAGATGGTGAGACAGAAATCACAGAAGCTTGTGACATCAGCCCTGGTACATAGTGTCCCACCCCTAGGGATCAGCTTCAGTATTTTCTCTGTTTCAGCAGATGGTGGACTTCTTTTCTCCTAAAAGATTCTAAGAATTCTACTGGAGCAGTTTTCTTAGTTTTCAGTTTTCCTGGGTCCCTGGGCACACTGCGGTGCCTTCTTGGGTGATTCCCACTTCTTCCAGGCATTCCAGAGGTGCTCCTGGTCAGGAGGATCAGTGGAGCACCTATGAAAGGAAGTGTTCCTGTTCATGAGGAACAGTCCAGCCTTCCTCCTCAGTCTTCCAGCTTAGCTTATACCTTGTCATCAGCACTAAGAGCTGCAGTCCAAGACTTCTCTACAGAGTATTATCAGCCTGATAAAATTTAAAAAAGAAAAAGAGAACTTTAATTAAAATAGCCAAAGCAATACGACCTTCTAGGCTCCAGTGTATACACTGCACAACCGGCTTCAGCAGCGTGTAAGCACCGACTTCAGCAGCACAGCAGTGAGACTTCAGCAGCAGGGCAGTGAGTTTTTCCCTTCACAGCTCTGCCGTTCAACTCGCCCCCCCCCCCCATCTCCTTCGCGATCCTTGGGGTTGCCTTTCCTTCTGGGCATCGGGGCTTACGGGGCTGTTCTCCTCGGACCGGTCGAGGCTCCAGCCAGCCAGTTGCGGCTCAAGCCAAATTACGGTTTGCACAATGATGGGTTTCAGCTTTCCCCGTGGCTCCCACCAAAATGTTTTGTCCTGTGGCGGCCATCTTGTCCAAGCAGCTTCTGGTGCAGGCAGTTCTTCTTCCCGCGATTGTTGCCAAAACTAGCTGTATTTTGGCGGCCATTTTGATATTGGGGCATTTTCTCACTGATCCTCAGCACTGCCTCCTTTATTTTCATGGGGGCTACAGCTATGCCACTCTACAGCAATGTGTGGCTTGTGGGAAGAAATGCAGGATACTCATTAATAGCCTCTGTGCTACCTGCAGGGCAGATCCTGGGGGACCCTCAGCCAGTATAGCTTTGTCACTGCCAGTAACACCTTCCCTGTCCATGCCTCACCTTCCGGCTGTTAATACCTCATCGGCGACCGAAATGCTCCCGCTGTTCCTTCTTTCAGAGCTTAGTTCACTGCTGCTGGCCCAGCAGTCGGCTCCTCAGAATCAATTTTGCCGGCTAGTGAGCAGGGGGACACAGTTTTCTCAACACATTTTATTTTATTTTTGCATTAAGGCCTATAGGTTGAAGAGATAACAGGTTCTGGCCCTGCTCAGCCTGTTATGCCTTCCATAAGCTGACTGAAGCACTGCAAGAGTCTCCTCTGCCTAGTCAGGAGCCTCCAGGGCAGAAAGCTAAGACTGAACTGGATCTGTGGGGGATTGGAATCCCCCCATTCCCAGACTTCAGAGGATGCTGAGGAGGGTTCCTCTGACCTCTGGGGTGGCTGTGCTAACCCAGACTTGGAGGAAGGCAAGCTCCCCATAGACCTCATTAATTTCATCCTCTTCTGCAGCTGTTTCTAGGGCATATACCTGAATTATAGTTGTGCTGATGGGCTTTCCTCATAGACGAATAGAAATTAAGCGTTCACTGACCGCATTGTATTTCATTACAGTTCTTGCAAGTTTCTTCTTAACTATAAATGCAATACCATTTCTTCTTTGACTTTCATTTCCAGCATAGTAAACCATCACTGGAAAGTGCCCAAAGCCAGTCCATTTCAGTTCACTGACACCCAACAGATCGAGTTGTACACGTTCCATTTAATTCTTGACCACCTCCAACTTTCCTTGGTTCATGCTTCATAAGTTCCATGTCCTAATATGTAAGACATCTTTTCAACTTCTGACTCTCTTTTCATGCACAGCTACATCAGCAGATCCAACCACATCATAAATGCTGGCTTTACTCTAAGAAGTCTTCAGCTCATCCCCAGTAGCCATTGGAGTGCCTTCTAACCTGGAGGGGTCTCATTTTCCAGCACTATAGTGCAATTTATTTTGTGACTATCCATTGGGTTTTCATGGTAAGATACAAAAGTAGATTTGCCAAGCCTTTCTTCCGTGCAGTTAATTCCAGTGTTGTTGCATTTGTCACAGAAATATGATCCTCTGCTTACAACACCGTCCCATTCTGCTGCTTCCTAGATGGGTGGTTTGGCACCTCAGCTGAGACCTGTCTATCTTGGGAGACCCTGCCAGTAGCTAAACTATTGATAGCTTAGCTTTCAACATCACTGATGCACACAAGCCCTCACAGCACAACAAGCTGCAAGCCAAGTGAGGGCTGAATGATGTACATGAGTTGAATGCTATACATAAAGTACACCCATATATAAGTTGTTAATGCACTTTTTGACTTGAATGAAATAGAGACAGTTCTTGTGGTACAAGTCATGTCTAATTTAAATGACATTTCTGATGTACAGGCTGTTTATGCAGTAAAGGGCATCAATGTCATAACTTTATTGAATACTGAAGACAGAATGCCCTCCGTGCAGGAATTCTTGCTTGGGGCAATTCTATCATGGTCTGAGGGGCTGTAGTGGTTGCCCTTTGGTGTGATCCGCCGTTTCTATGTACTTGGACATGCCTCACTGCCTAGTGGTTGTTCACATCCATGCCAAACAGAGCTCAAGTCTCAGGGGTGTATGTGTGCATGAGCCGAAGTATCGGTATTGGTTTGTTTCCAAAGGGCCTATCTTTCACTGGTGGTGCAAGTTGGCGGGACAGACGCTTGGCCTTTCGTTCCACAGAGTTTGCACGTCAGCCTTTTGGGCTGGCCACGGCTTTGCGCACCTTCACAAATGATGTTGGTAATGGTGGCTGCCCTTTGGAAGGAGGGCATCATAGTCCATCCATACTGGGATGACTGGTTGAGTTGAGCAATGATGGAACAGGAGGCACAGCTGGCCACCCAATGGGTGGTGAAATTCCTTCAGAGTCTGGAATGGATGGTCAATCTGACCAAGTCAGTTGCAACCCATCCAGCAGTTTTTGCACCTGGAGGCAAAGTTCGATGCATAAATGGGTCTTGTCTAGCTTCTAGAGGACAGGATGCGACAGATCCAACATCAGATTCACCAGTTTTTGGCTACGAGAGAACCAACAGCATGGTATTATCTGCAACTGCCCCCCCTCATGAACTCCTACATACACATCACCTTGTACATAAGTTATAATTTATCATTCCCAGTTCTCCTCACTCCCTATGTTTGCTAAGGAAGTTTTTATGTATTGGAACAAAGTGTTAATTGTTACTTTTAAAAGTTCTCTGTAAATTGAAGTTCTTTGTAAACCGCCTTGATTTTAAGATAGGACAGTATAGAAAAATTGTTAAATAAATAAAATAAATAAACTGTTGGAATCCATGGTGGCAGCATTGGAATTCGTGCCATGGGCATGAACTCACATACTGCCCCTCCAGCAAATGCTGATGGCATGCTGACCTCCACAGAGGCTGATAGTACTCTGTAGAGAAGTCCCAGCCTTTTTGCCAAAGGTCCTCTCTGAGTTCCATCTTAATCAGATGGTGTCTCTCCCCACCTTCTGGCAGGACCAGGGTCCATATCACAAGCAGTCTTTGCATTGTCTAGATGTCAATAGGATGTTACGACACTATCTCAAAGTTACCAATCTGTTTCGCTTTTCAGACCACCTCTTTGTCTTGTTCTCTGGTCCTCGGAAGGGGAATACTGTCTCCAAAGCGACAATAGCACAATGGATTAAGCAGACCATTGAGTCCTCCTGTATCCTCCAGAATAAGACCATTCCCGTTATGATTTGGGCCCAATTCAACCCAGGCCCAGGCCATGTCCTGGGCCGAATGCTCGCGGGTGCACCCACTCGATATCTGCAGGGTGGAACTTGGTCAACCCTGTCTACCTTTACCCGTCATTATCACTTGGATATCCAAGCCAGGGAAGCAGCGCACTTTGCAGCCACTGTTTTGGTTGCAACTGTATCTTCCCGCCCTATGGTGGTGTAGCTTTGGTACTCCCCCCTAATCTGGACTCGTCTTCTAGCAGGATGAGTTGGAAGGTGAAATTTTACTTACCATTAATTTCCTTTCCTGAAATCCTGCTAGACCAGTCCAGGACCCACCCTGGGCTGGTCTTGTGGTCTTCAGGAAGTTCCAAGTAATTGGCAGCACTGTACCGATTCTGATTTGATAGGCTCCGGTCTGTGCATTCTTCTCATAAAGGAGCCTCGTTTGGTTGTATTCTTATTTGTTTTTGTAGTTCCAGGGTTAATCTGGTTTTCTCAATATTGAATTGTTCTGTTCTGCAGTCCTGGAGCTTGCCATGCTTATACTGAAGCTGACCCCTAGGGGTGGGATACTATAAGAACATAAGATATGCCATACTGGGTCAGACCAAGGTCCATCAAGCCCAGTATCCTGTTTCCAACAGTGGTCAATCTAGGTCATAAGTACCTAGCAGTTTCCCCAAAAGACACAGGTTCCTCAATGCTTGTATTGGGTCAAGCAGTGATATCCCGTGTCCCTTTTAATAATGGTTTATGGATCTTTCCTCCAGGAACTTGTCCAAACCTTTTTTAAACCCAGTTACACTAACAACAACAGATTCCTGAGTTTGATTACATGTTGAGTGAAAAAATAGTTTCTCTTATTAGTCTTAAATAGGTAACCCTGTAGCTTCATTACATGTCCCCTAGTCTTTTTATATTCTGATGATGTAAACAATCAATCTACGTTTCCCTGATCCACTCCATTCATTAATTTATAGACCTCTCTCATATCTCCCCTCAGCCGTCTCTTTTCCAGGTTGAAGAGCCCTAACCTTTTTAGCCTCTCTTCATAGGAGTATCCTTCCATCCCCTTTACCATTTTGGTGGCTCTTCTCTGTACCTTTTCTAATAATGCTATATCTTTTTTAAGATACAGTGACCAGAATTGCACACAATATTCAAGGTGCGGTCGCACCATGGAACGATACAGAGGCATTATAATATCCTTTGTTTTATTTTCCATTCCTTTCCTTATGATAGCTAGCATCATATTTGCTCTCTTGGCCATCGCTGCACACTGGGTGGAGGGTTTTAACATTTTATCCACGATTATGCCTAAACGTTTTTTCCTGGGTAGTGGTTCCCATTGTGGAACCTTGCATCGTGTAACTATAGTTTGGGTTGTTCTTCCCTAGGTGCATAACCTTGCACTTGTCCACATTAAATTTCATCTGCCATTTGGATGCCCAGTCTTCCAATTTATCAAGATCCTCTTGCAATTTTCCACAATTCTCTTGGGTTTTAACAACTTTAAATAGTTTTGTGTCATCTGCAAATGTGATAACATCACTCGTTATTCCCTTTTCCAGGTCATTTATGAATATGTTAAAAAGCAGCGGACACAGCACAGATCCCTGGGGTACTCCACTATTCACCTTTTTCCATTGGGAAAATTGGTCATTTAGCCCTACCCTCTGCTTTTTATCTTGTAACCAGTTCCTGATCCACAATAGTATTTCACCTCCTATCCCATGACTTTTTAGTTTTGCCAAAAGTCTCTGATGAGGGACCTTGTCAAAGGCTTTCTGAAAGTCCAGATACACTATATCAATCGACTCATCTTTGTCTATCTATTTATTCACACCTTCTAAAAAACAACAGATTAGTAAGACAAGATCTTTCATGTCTAAAGCCATGTTGGCTGTCTCCCATTAAGTCATGACTATCTACATGCTGATTAATTTTGTTTTTTATGATGATTTCTACCATTTTTCCCGGTACTGACATCAGGCTCACTGGTCTGTAGTTTCCTGGATCAACCCTGGAACCCTTTTTAAAAATTGGCTTTACATTGGCGATCCTCCAATCTTCAGGTATTACAGATGATTAATAGCAGGTCTGCAATCTCATATTTCAGTTCTTTCAACACCCTTGGATGTATACCATCCAGTCCAAGTGATTTGCTACTCTTCAGTTTATCAAATAATTGTAATACATCTTCCTGGTGTAGCAATATTTCTTTCAATTCTTCTGCAGAATCACCTTTAAATACCACTTCAGTCATTGGTAACATCCCTACATCTTCCTCAGTAAAGACCGAAGCAAAGAATTCATTCAGTCTCTCCGCTATAGCCTTGTCCCTTCTTACTGCCCCTTTTACCCCTCTATCATCTAATGGTCCAACTGACTCTCCCACAAGTTTTTTGCTACGAAAGTACTTGAAAAAGTCTTTATTCCTTTTCGCTTCTCCGGGCCAGTCCAGGGAAGGTTAGGTTGTCAATCCCCTTCAGCAGCTGAGGACATGAAGACATCAAGTTTTCTTGAGTAGTGAAGCCACTCCCCCTGAGGTCATCCTGCCAGTCTATCAGTCCTCAGCAGCTGAAGAGGATCAATATTAGCTCTCTCCTTCAAATATTTGATTTTTTATTTTATTACTTACAGTGAAATTGGCTCTAGCAGGGCTGATTTTGGTTCGTAGTCCTTAAGAGTTATTTATTCTATAACTATTTTTACAAGCGGAGAGACGTTGATTGCTGTTTTTTATTCGACGGAGTGAGGCAGAGCCTGCCTGATTGTAATCCGTCTCCGTCTCTCAAAGCGCAGTAGTTCTGGGAGCCCCAGTACTTCCCCTGCGATTGACATTGCCGACCCTTTCAGTGTTTCGCTAGCAGCGTAACAAAAACTGCAGCAATTAGTACTTCCCTGCGATTGACATTGCCGACCCTTTCAGTGTTCCGCTAGCAGCGTAACAAAAACTGCAGCAATTAGGTATTTTTTTCTGACAGATTCTGAGTGTGGCTGTTAAGCATTCGTTGTTTTTAACGGCGCTATTGTGACAAGCGGCTGTTTGCCTGCTCTCTGCAGTGGCGCGGCAAGTTAAAAGTTTTAACTATTAATCGGCAAAGATAAGTATTTTTGATGGCAGAGAAAGTTTCCATAGTTGCTGAAAAGCAGTTTGTAAATTCTGAGAAAGCCGGTAAAGCGGCCATTTTAAATTCGCCGGCATTTTAAATACTTATCTTTGCCGATTAATAGTTAAAACTTTTAACTCTGAAAACCCACATAAAAAACACAGTAAAAACAGTATACATGAAAATAAGGACCTTAAAACATCTCCGACCGCTACTTGACTTCAGTGATTACCGATCGATCTATCAGGCATTAATATTACCACATTTCGACTATGCCAACGTAATTCTACACGGTCTCCCTCAAGCAACGCTAGCTCCTCTCCAGCTTGCAATGAACACTGCTGCAAGAGTACTAACAGGGGCTTCACGGAGAGAGCACATAACGCCAGTACTGATGAACCTCCATTGGTTACCGGTTCAAGCAAGAACCCTCCACAAAGTTCTAACCTTAACCTTCAAAGCCTCAAACACTCTGACCCCCACAGCCCTCAGCAAGATGATACATAAAGTACCACAGAACAGAAATAGAAGACCCATGATGCAAAACACCCTAGAGGTCCCAAAAGTAATAACAAAATGCACAAAAGCAACAACAAATAGGGCCTTTACGATTTACGCACCCAGAGCATGGAATGCTCTCCCCACCTCTATTCGAAACATCACTTACCTAACCCACTTCAGGAAGGCATTGAAGCAGCACCTGTTCACTACATACTACCCGGAATCCAGCCTTAATAACCATACATATGGCCCCTCAGACAATCACTCATTACAATTAAACAATCAGACTCAGCATGAAAAAGGATAGTCAACTGATCGCTCAGAAGTACCCACTGAAATAGAATTAAAACCCCCAGTGTAAATAAGATGTAGATATGTTCTACCTGAAATCAGGTACCAGTGTAATACAATGTATATAGTTTCCCCCAGTTACTTCCAAGTTGATCTCCCTGTTTATTGTAAATACAACTCAAAGTTCCCTGTGTTGTATAGTTGATGTTAAATGTAAACTGCTCTGATCTAAAATAGAGCGGTATAGAAGAACTGTTAAATAAATAAAATTAAATAAACTTGCCGCGCCACTGCAGAGAGCAGGCAAACAGCCGCTTGTCACAATCGCGCCGTTAAAAACAACGAATGCTTAACAGCCACACTCAGAATCTGTCAGAAAAAAATACCTAATTGCTGCAGTTTTTGTTACGCTGCTAGCGGAACACTGAAAGGGTCGGCAATGTCAATCGCAGGGAAGTACTAATTGCTGCAGTTTTTGTTACGCTGCTAGCGAAACACTGAAAGGGTCGGCAATGTCAATCGCAGGGGAAGTACTGGGGCTCCCAGAACTACTGCGCTTTGAGAGACGGAGACGGATTACAATCAGGCAGGCTCTGCCTCACTCCGTCGAATAAAAAACAGCAATCAACGTCTCTCCGCTTGTAAAAATAGTTATAGAATAAATAACTCTTAAGGACTACGAACCAAAATCAGCCCTGCTAGAGCCAATTTCACTGTAAGTAATAAAATAAAAAATCAAATATTTGAAGGAGAGAGCTAATATCAATCCTAATATGTTTCGTGTTTTCCGTAAAGAGGAACTTTCAGCTCTTATTTCTCATTCATTATCTGCCTTGCATCTGTTGCTTCCCTCTGCATCTCAGGAACCTTTGGAGGATCCGTTACTGCAAGGTTTTAAAGCGGAACAACGCTCTTTCCCAATGCACCGGGTGATAAGGCAGATGATTGAATCTGAATGGGAGTGTCCGGAGGCTTCGCTTCGTGGAAGCCGTGCCTTATCTCGCCTTTATCCTATGCCACAAGAGGAGAAGGATTTATTACGCATGCCTAAGGTGGATGCAATAGTGGCGGCAGTGACAAAGAAAACTACTATCCCGGTTGAAGGAGCAGCTGCTCTTAAGGATTTGCAGGATCGAAAGTTAGAAGTTCTTCTTAAGCAAGCATTTGATTCTAGTGCTTTGGCTCTGCAAGCAGCAGTTTGTGGGGCATATGTATCTAGAGCATCCATTCGTTGGCTTCAAGGAGATGTTTCTGGAGATTCAGATTCGTTGCAGGGAGTGGAAACTGCAAAATTAGAGTCGGCATCTGCTTATATGGCGGATGCTTTTTATGATCTGCTGCGGATTGCTGCCAAAACTATGGCATCGCTGGTTGCGGCTAGGCGTTTTTTGTGGTTGCGCAACTGGGCAGCAGATGTGTCTTCTAAGTCGCGACTTAGCAAGTTGCCTTATAAAGGGAAGTTGCTTTTTGGAGAAGCGCTAGAAAAGATTGTGAAGGATCTTGGTGATTCTAAAGGAGGGCGTTTGCCAGAGGATAGGCAGAGGCCCGCACGAGGCGCAGGAGGCCTACGGGGTGCTGGGAGAGACATTAGGAGGTTTCGGGGGGTGCGTTTTGTTCCCTATTCCAGGGGTCGTATGGGATTTCGCGGTCAGTCCTTTCGTGGGGCAAGAGGTTACGGTAGATCTTACTTCCCAACCTCTCAGACCGCAACTAAGAAACTGCAATGAAGGTCTATTGGTCCAGGCGTTAGTGCCTGTAGGAGGACGCCTGCAGAGGTTTCTAGCAGCCTGGACCGCGATCACGACAGACAAGTGGGTATTAGAGATAATTCAAAAAGGGTATGCGCTGGATTTCGCTTACCCCTTGTCGCCCGCTTTTGTACTCTCTCCCTGTGCCCCGGGGGTAAAGGAAAAGGCGGTGTCAGACACGATAGTTCATCTCTTTCAGCTGCAGGCAATAATCCCTGTGCCGCGAGATCAGTACGGTCAAGGTCGATACTCGATCTATTTCGTGGTTCCCAAAAAAGAAGATTCTTTTCGACCAGTGCTCGATCTCAGGGGCGTAAACCGTGCTTTGCGGGTGCCTCATTTTCGCATGGAGACGTTGCAAACGGTAATTCGAGCAGTGCGTCCCAGAGAATTCCTCTCTTCAATAGATCTCACAGAGGCATATCTTCACATTCCAATCAGGCCTTCTCATCAGAAATTTTTGCGTTTTGCCCTTCCTATGGGTCATTTCCAGTTTCGGGTGTTGCCGTTTGGCCTTGCCACGGCTCCGCGGATTTTCACAAAGCTCATGGTAGTGGTGGCGGCTGCTCTGCGAAAGGAAGGCATCAGGGTTCATCCATATCTCGACGATTGGCTTATCAGAGCCGATTCTTATTTGGCTTCGGTAGTGGCAACGGCTCGAGTTGTTCAGCTTTTAGAACTACTAGGTTGGGTCATAAATCAGGCCAAGAGTCACTTACAGCCAGTTCAGCAACTAACTTATCTAGGAGCCTTATTCAACACCAGTCGAGGAGCAGTTTTCTTGCCGGAAATCAGAATAAACAAGATTTTGCAGCAGGTGAAGGCGTTTTTAAAAGTTCAGGATCCGTCGGCCTGGATGTACTTACAACTTTTGGGATCCATGGCGGCAGCTTTGGATCTGGTTCCGTGGGCCAGGGCTCACATGAGACCGTTACAACAGGCTTTGCTTTCCCGTTGGTCTCCGCAGCTTCACCCTCTAACTCAATGCCTGTTTTGTCCAGAGCAAGTAAGGAAAAGTCTGGAGTGGTGGTTGGACCCTGTGCATCTCTCTGCAGGCGTTCCTTTGCGGGAGCCCGAATGGATTTTGGTCACCACAGATGCCAGTCTAGCGGGCTGGGGAGCGCATTGTCAGTCTCAAGTAGTTCAAGGTTTTTGGTCTCTGGAAGAGACATCATGGTCGATCAACATGCTGGAGTTACGCGCGGCTCGGCTTGCTCTTCTGCACTTCGAACGTCTTCTCACAGGGAAGGCAGTCCGTTTGTTCTCCGACAATGTTGTTACAGTGGCGTATATCAATCGCCAGGGAGGGACCAAGAGTTCCTCTCTCCTAAACGAATGTCAGGAGTTAATGGCTTGGGCGGAGGGCCATCTTCTGGCGTTGTCGGCTGCTCATGTGGCTGGCAAAGAGAATATTCAGGCCGATTATCTCAGTCGCAATATTTTGGACCCAGGAGAATGGGAGTTAAATGTAGCGGTTTATCACGAGCTGACCTTGAAATGGGGTCAACCTGTTATGGATCTAATGGCAACCTTCAGCAATGCCAAGGCAAGCCGGTTTTTCAGCAGACGCAGGGAACACATGTCAGAGGGGCTCGATGCTCTGGTTCAGCCTTGGCCCGAGAACGTACTTTTGTATGTTTTCCCTCCGTGGCCAATGGTGAATCGTGTGGTTCAACGCATAGCGGGACACCGAGGTTCCGTGATTCTGATTGCGCCAGATTGGCCTCGTCGTCCTTGGTATGCAGATCTAATGCGGCTTCTAATAGCTCCTCCTTGGCGTCTGCCGGTTCGGGTCAATCTATTATTTCAGGGACCCGTACTCATGCCGCAGGTGGATGGCTTCTTGCTTACGGCTTGGCTCTTGAGAGGGCTCGTTTAACGCGTAAAGGTTATGCGAGTTCTGTAGTGGCTACTTTACTTAAATCTAGAAGACCGGGAACTTCTCTTGCATATGTCCGGGTATGGCGATTATTCGAGAATTGGTGTGATCAGCACAACGTTATTCCTCGTTTGGCTACCCTGCCTCAATTGCTTCTGTTTCTTCAAGAAGGTCTGGACAAAGGTTTGGCAGTTAATACTCTTAAAGTTCAGGTGGCCGCATTGACATGTTTCAGGGGTTTAGTCCAAAACTGTAGATTATCGTTGCATCCAGATGTACAAAGATTTTTTAGGGCGGCACAGATTCTACGTCCTCCGTTGCGTAAGATAGTACCTCCGTGGAATTTGAATATTGTTTTAGAGGCCTTTTCGAGTTCGCCATTGGCATCGGTTTCCTCGCAATCTTTACGTGAATGTTCATGGAAGACGGCTTTTTTGGTAGCTTTGTGTTCGGCGCGGAGGATTTCAGATTTACAGGCTTTGTCTTGTCGGGAGCCTTATTTACAATTTCTGCCTGAACGAGTATTACTACGTACGGTTCCTTCTTTTTTACCGAAGGTACTTTCTGTTTTTCATGTTAATCAGTCGGTAGTGTTACCTACTTTTTCTGATTTATCAAGTTCTCCAATCGATCGAGCTCTCCGAAAACTGGATCTTGGTCGTGTTTTAAAGAAGTACCTTAAGATTTCGAAGCCTTTTCGAAAAACAGATAGACTGTTTGTTCAATATGCTGGGCCCAATAAAGGGCAGCCAGCTTCAAAGTCAACGATTGCTCAAGGAAAGACAATTAGCAGGTAAGAACTAATTTCATTTTATGCGTTTTTATTTCCACAGCAAGTTTCTTCTCAAATTCTCTCTTTGCCTGCTTTATCAATGCCTTGCATTTAACTTGCCAGTGCTGTTTCCAGTTTTCATCATTTGGCTCTTTTTTCCATTTCCTGAAAGATGCTTTTTTGGCAACAACAGCCTCTCTGGCCTCACCTTTAAACCATGCTGGCAGTTTTTGGACTTCCTTCCACTTTTCTTAAAGCGTGGAATACAGCTGGTCTGGGCTTCCAAGATAGTATTTTTAAACAACACCCAAGCTTGATGTAAGTCTTTAACCTTTGCAACTGCTCCTTTTAGTTTTTTCTTAACTGTTTTCCTCATTTTATCATAGTCTCCCTTTTGAAAGTTAAAAGGTAGTAATGTGGATTTCGTTACCATTCCTCCATTAGGAATGTGCCAGAGGTGATGTCACAAGCTTCTGTGATTTCTCTATCTCACCATTTGCTGGCAGGGGGACACAACCTTCTAGTATGGACTGGTCTAGCAGGATTTCAAGAAAGAGAATTAACGATAAGTAAAAATTCACTATAATAATTATTTTGGTGTTAGAAACTGTGCTGTGATTCTCTTTTTCTTCTTGTCCCTTGATATGAGCACACCTTACAGCTCCTTTGTTTTTTGCAGAATATATATTTACAGGTGTCAGTATTTTTTTTAATCTTAGAGTGCTAGGCTAAATAACTAATCTCAAAAAAACCACTCAATTGTAACAAAAATTAGGCATAGATTCAATTTTAAATTCAATCTTCAAATAATTGCTGTATACGATATCCTCTTCTATATAGAGAAACAAGTCTCAGCGATAAACGGGCCGGTGTATTATGTGACTGAAAGACTCACTAACACCCGTTTTTATATGCCCCAATCACATCAGCGACCTTCTCTATAAGACCCCAACTGATATCAAAGACTGCCGCATAAAAATCAACTTATCTTTGGGCACAACCACAAACACAGCGGTCAGTCCGTCCCCTAAATAACAGCGAAATAACTAAACAGCTACAATTTTTGCTGTATTTTAATTATGTAGCCTGAAATATGTTGCTTTCCCTTTTTTTTGACAAAGCCACTGAATGAGACCCTCTGCTCCCTCTTTGAGTATCTTGGGGCGCCAACTTATCCCACGCCTGTTTGTTATACTGGCTCCATATCCATCTAGTATTTTTTTAAGTTAAAATGAGTATGCAAATCTGCAAATGAATATGCAATATGTTGCCCCACCCTTTGCCTCTCTAAATGAAGCGGTCAAACTGTGCCCATGTTCTAGTCCCGCCAGCCCCAGTATCAGCCCATTTCTAGTCCCAGCCCCCCATTCCTAGTATCAATCCATTGCCACTATCAGTCAGCTCCCTCAGCCCAGAATCTGTCCAGCCCGCCAGTATCAGTCAGCCCCCTGATGCCTGTATCAGCCCATTTCTACTATCCCCCGACCTAATATCAGCCCATTTCCAATATCAGTTCCCTGCCTCAGTATCAGCCCATTTTTAGTCCCCTCAGCCCGAATAACAGCCATTGCCAGTCCCTCTCAGCCCCTCAGTCCCAGTGTCATCCCATTTCCAGACCTCCCAACCCAGTTCCTGCCCCCCCCCCCCATTGCCCCAGTAACAGCCATCCCTCCCTCCTCCCCACATCAACACAGCTGCAGGAGCATTTGCTTTTCCGTCCATGGCTGTATGAATGCTCAGCACAACCACGGGAGCATTTATTTTTGTTCCTGCTGCTGTGCTATCCTTGAGCCACATTGGCTTTTGCTCCTGTGGCTGTATTAATGTTTAATCCAGCTGAGGGAACAAAAGCTAATGCTCCAGTGGTTGTTAATGCTGCAGCTGGGGAGGCAGATAGCAGGCTGGAAGTGAGCCAGTGAGGCAGGCTTCCTGTGCCCCTGCTATTGTCATCCAGTCAATGAGATTTGTCTGGATACTGAAATTCATTGGTTTCCAGAAACCTCATTATCCTCTGTTTTAGCAGCATTTCAAATTAATTTGCTCACCACAGAGTCTGATTAACTGGCCTGTAGTTCCAAACCTCATCCTTACTTCCGTTTTTGTGTAAAGGGACCATATGCACCCTTCTCCAATACTCTTGGATATATCCCATTCGGCCCCATTGTTTTGTCTACTTTCAGTCCATCTAGGTCCTCACAAACATCATTCAAGTTTCCCTTCACTTCTGTTTCTATTTGTGGGTGTTTTTTGAGGTCTTGCTCCTGGCCCTTCATCTGTGAACTCAGAACAAAAATATTTGTTAAGCAATTCGCTTAATCCTCATCAGCTTCTGCATATTTCTCCCAGTCACCCTTCAGTATGACAATACCATTTTTGCACTTCCTCTTCTCACTAACATATCTGAGAAATGTCCCCCCATTTTACTGCATTGGCTATTTTAATCCCATTTATATCTTTGCTTTCCTGACTACTTTGCTAGCTTTTCTCTTAGCTTTCTGTGATCTCTTGTATTTTATGAAGGCCACCCTCTTTTTCTTTTGATAACCATAGTGGCCTCCTTTTCCTTATACATTTATTTTCTTTCCTAATAAAAGGTTTGTTGCCCTTAAAATATCCCCTTTCGGTTTTGCCCGTTGTTTTTCTATATCCCTCAACTGTTCCCATCCTCCTAACAACTTCTTGAGGTATTGCCCCATCTTAACAAAGTTAGTTTTCCTAAAATTTGGGACCCTCACTTTTTATCAGCCCAACTCCTAATACTAAACCACACCATCTGGTGATCACTGGATGCAGGATGATCACCTACTATAGCATCAGAAACACTCTCCTTTGGTAAGCACCAGGTCCAGGATGGCCCTCTCATGTGTGGATTCTGTTACCAGAATAGTTCTCCCTTTAGAGAATCCAGGATCTCCTTACTTCTAGACGATCAATATCTGGCATATTAAAATCACCTATTAACAACATTTCTCTTTTCACAGCAATACTGCTGTCTTCAATTAAATCTTTATCCGATTCTGCTGCCTGTGAAGGAGGTCTGTATATAGCACCAGTGCAAATGGATGCTCTATTCTCTTTCTAGTTTAGCCCATAGTGCCTCCTCTTTCCTTTGTAAGCTCTGTAATTCTGTAGCTTTAATATTATTTTTTACACTCCTTCTCCCCTTTTCCTACCCTGTCCTTCCAGAATAAATTATAGCCTGATATAATTACATCTTAGTCATGGTTCTCTGTTAACCATGTCTCCGCAACTGCCAAGTCAGCCTCTTCCATTAAAACCTCAACATCTGGAATCTTACTTCCCATACTACTGGTATTAATGCCCTCTACTTTCCAGATGTTGCCCCTTGAACCTATTTTTACAGTTATTTAATGCTTTACTTACCTGAAGGCTTTTACTTAACTGCGGGCTTTATTCAGCTACCCCAAATGAATCTTGTTTAATGCAGTCTTCAGTAGGTTAGCCAGTCTGCTGCGGATGACCCTTCTTGGATAGGGATTTGGTGCTCTCCTGTAAACCATACTATCTTTATGTTTATTTGGAATCTAATATATTGCTGTTTGTGGGAACATTGAAATGATTAACTATATAAAATTAATATTAAAAAAATATAAGATACAATTAAGAAGAGAAAAGCAAAGGAAAAAATATATAATTACAGTACAGAAAATCTGGTGTCTGTACTGTTCCATCCTGCCCCACCCTGGCCTTTGGTCCTCAAAGGTCTTGGAGAAAAAGCAGACTTTTTCAGCCACTTGACATCAGGGCATGAATCCCGCTTGTTCACTATGAACTAGATGCGCAATAACGCTATTCAACCTCCCAGCCAAAATTTTTGTTGGTATATTAGTGTTGATATTTAAAAGGGAGATGGACCTACACTTTAGTTTATTATTTGATATATCATTTTCTCAGGCTTTCTAGGGCCTATCAAAGTGGCCACCTGCCATCGGATTGTTGTCCCTTTCTTTCTTTCTTACAGTAATGCCTATTCAGCCCATAGTCCCGGCCAGGACACCCTCCCCCTGAGATAACATCATTATACAGGTCCACAGCAGACTGACAAGCAATTCCCCAAACGTTTTGTAGAACTTGCAGGGTACCCATCTAGTCCCGGGACTTTATCAGCTTTAAGTGTACAAATAGCATCCAACACCTCATCCCCCTTAATAGAGCTATCCAAGCTCACCACCATTTCCCTGAGACAGCACACTTGAAGGGATAGAGGAGAAAGAACTGTCAGTGTCTTCCATCATAACAGGTGCCTGAGTCATGTACAAGTCCTCATAAAACTTTTAAAAACAGATGCCTATATCTTTGGGCTCCTGTAAAATCTGTCCCTGCCTATTTTTTATTCACCCATTATGGGTTACTGATCTTTATATGGGGACAACTTAGTCTTATTCTCTAATCCTGAGCTGCAGTTCTTCCTCCTGTTTTAATCTCTTTTTCTGAGCCACCCATATTATCAGGTGCCCCCTCAACACCAGGGCTGTCCCATCCATTAGGAAAACTAGGCAGTTGCCTAAGGCAGCTGACCCTGGTGGGCATCATGGCAACCCCCTATGAAGCGGTAGCTGAACCGCTGCTTCAGCAGGCTTTAAAACACCTGCGCGCCTGCTCCCTCCAATAGGAAGTTGCATCAGAGGGAAGCAGGAGTGGCAGGCTGTGAGCGCACAAGCTCATGAGAACTCTAAGGCCAAACATGGCACTGAAGCTGCAGTTCAGCCACTGCTTCAGCAGAAGGAGGAAATGCTGTGCCGACCCTCCCCCCTCCCCAAGTGAGAAGATGGATCCCCGGGAGGGCGTATGGCGGGCCAGTGAATGCCACAGTTGGGGGGAGGGGGAGCAGCATGAAAGGCCTGCCTAGGTTGGCAAAAACCCTCAAGCTAGCATTGCTCTTCACTGCCTTAAACCTATGTCAAATTGTGGCCATGGAGTGGTCTCCATACTTCCCCTTGGGGCTTCCCTGTTCTCCCAGGCTTTTGCACACTGTACCCAAGTAGTTGAGGTGGGTGGCAGCTTCTCTAATTTTGCAACTGCAAGGGTGTGGCAAACCTCAAAATACTCTCCTCACAGCTAGTTTAGGTTTCATAGGGGACTCACAACTTAATGAACAGCTCGAAGATATCTCCTGCATTCTGCGAGATGGAGCACATGTGCATGCCCTCTCTAAGGATTCTGATATTTGGGCCTCAGCCCTGGGTCAATTGACTTCCATGGCACACGTCTTGATTTCTTTGCAGCAACACTGAATGCAGTGTTCCATGTGAGACATCTCTGCATTTCTACCGCTTCAGCAATGTTATGTTCATGTGACTTTCATATAGGCTCAGAGCTCCAGGCTTATCTGAAGGTTCAGGGGACTCCTAAATAGTCTTCCATAACCTCAAGTGCCTCCTCCATAGATTCCACACTCTCATTATCTCCCATGTGCCTTCACTGATCATTGTCTCATCAAACTGACCAGGGAACTCAGAACTTCAGGTACCTTGGGCTCTGCTATAGCAAGGGAATCCTCTAATAGCAGAGGGGGCTCTTTCACAGTCATGTCTGGTATCTCATTCTGAGGTCCTACCCCCATGCTGGATCCTCAACTTTGGGCCGGGATAGACAGGACACTCTCATTAGCTCAGGTCATCCAACTTGCTAGATGCCAAAAATGGTTGCACTGCCACTTGATGTGACCTGGCACTCAACGGCTCATCAGGTCTTGTCAATTTCTCTACAGTTCATATAGCTTATGTCAACAAACTAAACAGCATAAATGTATGTCTGTGTTTATATTTACACACAGCGGGTGAAGGCCAGTGAGAGGTCACAGGTGCTAATTTTATTTGATAAAATCCCCTACGCGTTTTGGCATCAAACCTTCATCGGGGGGGGGGGGGGGATACGCATCTAAAAACACATGAAGTTTGATAATTAAAAAACAACAATATAACAACATTGGTCATATGACTAATAAATATAAACATAAAGAATGTTATCATTGGCTGTGGTTTTTAATTTTCATGTTTTAAATATTTTATATTCATGCTTAGTAATATTTATGTACATATTTTTATATATTGTGATAAGGAGAGTGCAGCCCAGCCAGGGAAAAGTGAAAAAAGGAAGAATTTTTCCTCTTTGCGGGGGATGGGCACACAGGATCACATAGTCCACAGCAGGAACCTGGAGAGAAACCTAGAGGGCAGACCTAGCTGGAAGTCACACCCACACTCCAGGTCAGCCACAGACAGGAGTGGGAGGTACAGAAGGGCGGAGCCAGGAAGGGAGTTGCCCTGCTCAGTGTTTGAAAGGGAGCAAACAAACACTAGAGATAGAGTGGGTTGGAAGCCTGGTTCAAGAGCTGATTCAGGAGTTGGTTGGAGGCCTAGTTCAAGAGCTGATTCAGGAGTTGGTTGGAGGGCTGGTTCAAGAGGTGGTTCAGAGTGCGGTTGGAAGCATGGTTGGAGAGCTGATTCAGGAGTTGGTTCAAGTGCTGGTTGGAAGCATGGTGAGAAGCATGATTGGGGATACAGTTCCAGTTGCAGTGGCAGTTGTTGTCGGAGTTGCAGTCCAGGCCTAAGTGGGAGTTGCAGCTCAGGTTCCAGTCCTGGTTCCAGAAGGTACAGAGGGAACAGCCCTGTAGCCAAAAGGAGCAGCAGAAAAAGGAACCGCTATAAAGACAGCCAGAGAAGGTACAAAGGAAGCCACCATACTCAGCGCAGTAGCCACCAAGGATATAGGGAAGGTTCCAGGGGGAGAACCACCAACCCTAGCAAGAGAGTGGGAAAGTGTTACCACAGGTCTCTGCCCTACACTGAGGCAGAGGGAGTCCTGACTGGACAAAGCTCTAACCAGGAGAATATTGTACAAGAAGCCCAAGGTAGGAAAAGGGAGGCAGCAAGGCCTTCTAAGTATGTTTATTCTTCTGACTCTGATGAAACTGTTATACCACAGATAACACAGCACAAAAATAAATGTTGTACCAGGAAGGTTAAGCAAGAGCAACCCATAGGAGACATGCCTAGAGCAGGGAAGGCAAGAAAGTGGGAGAGGTTGTTTAACCTGTTAAGAAGTCTAAAGCAGAAAGTTCCTGAGCGGTACCTAGCAGAACCCTGCTACATCTCAGCGGAGAGTATGGACATTGAAGCCAAGGAGGCTGAGGTAAATTCAAATGTCTCAGAGATGGAATGCGATGCCTGCACTAAGGTAAATTAGTGTGAGCCAGAAACACTTGATATTTGAATTCACTGTTGTTTTGTTTTGGACATTTGTTACTGGAGAAGTATCCACTATTTTCTTTTGTCTGGAGAGTATATGTGTTTGGGAGAAATTGTATCCACTTAACTGCAAGGAAGCTGAATAAATTCCTGTGTGCTTTATAAACCACTCGGCCTCATCCTTCCTTACACAACTACAACCCTAGGAAATAGAAGAGGTGATCACCCGTCCCTACTAGGCGGCCGCCTGGTAGGGGCGCGAGCGTCACAATATCTTTTATACATTCTTTATGTTTATATTTATTAGTCATATAACCAATGTTGTTGTATTGTTGTTTTTTAATTATCAAACTTCATGTAATTGTTTTTAGATGCATACCCCCGATGAAGGCTTGACGCCGAAACGCATAGGGGATTTTATCCAATAAAATTAGCACCTGTGACCTCTCACTGGCCGTCGCCCGCTTTGTGTTCCTACTGTTGCTGCGAGGGTCCTGCTCCCTCTGTGTTCCTGTGTTTATATTTATTCATATACTTTCTATACTGCCCTTCGACAATTTATCAGAGTGGTTTACATATAAAATGCTCATAAACAAACACAATAGACAATTCAGAGGCTTGCTGCACATAGCACCAGTGATACTTTGCCTTGTCCAGTGTCTCTCAGTCATTGACCACAATCTATACCCTGTTTACCCATTAGTGGTGGGCTTTGCCTAACTCCCATCTCCAGACATCTTCAACTTCCTTAGAGCGAGCAATGCTCCTCACACAATGAATGTAGTGGCTAATAGCACTAGTGCTAGGTAAGTGTAGCTGAGGTATGTGCTTTCAGGCCTTCCGGGTCATGAAGCATAGTTGGCTCAGTTATTGTCACCTCCACATGACTTCTAGCGGGCACTTCCCCATCCATGCTGGAACTTCGCACAGGCATGTTTTCTTTAGTGGCTGATCCTCCTTATACAAGGTTCCACCATGATAAAGTAGTTCTTTGAACTCACCCTCACTTTATGCCAAAGGTGGTTTCGCCTTTTCATTTAAACCAATCGGTTTACCTTCCTGTATTCTTCCCTAGGCCTCAGGTCTCCAATGCAGAAAGGAATCTTCACACTCTGGATTGTAAAAGAGCCTTGGGTTTTTACCTTCAGAGAACTAAGCAACATAGAAAGGCTTCCCAGCTTTTTGTTACCTTTCATTCTCCAGGACCAAGCAGGAAGTCAGTCCTCACATATGGGTGATGTCGGCGCCGACGGAGCCCTCGTGCGGAGCATTTCCCCAGCTTTCAAAGAAAGCCTTTGGGAATTTCAGCGCGCATGTGCGGTCCCCTTCCCGCCCAAGGGTGCCATCTTGCTCAGTCTTCTTTTTTCCGCGGAGCCCGACGGACGTAGTTCGTTTTTCCCCGAGGAAAAAGTTGATTTCCCTGTTTTTTCTCTTTTTTCTTCGGTTCGACGCCAGATCCTTTTCCTGCCTTGGCCCGATACGTCGGTATCGAGTCCACTCTCTCTTTTTCGGTTTTTGTCCTTTGTGACTAGCGTTCGCGCCATTTTTCTTTTTTCACTGGCAGCCCGGTCTTTTGACCTCGCAGGGGCCCTTTTTCCCCCAATGGCTACCAGTGGGTTTAAAAAGTGTGATCGGTGTAAGAAACATGTCTCTTACCGACACACATGACTGCTGCCTCCGCTGCCTCGAACCCGATCATGACCCGATGATCTGTGGTCCGTGTGGCAAAATGTCCTCGAAGGCGTTGAGGAGTCGGCAGCACCAGAAGGATAGGATCTTCTCTGACTCCGCGTCTGGACGGGCCCGGACCTCATCAGAGGCCTCGACGTCTCGGGACTCCAGCCCCGAGCAGCGTCGGGGTTCCTCTGAGCGGGAGTCTCCTTCGCGGGAACATCGCAGGAAGAAGAAACCCACGAGGGTGGCGTCGGTGGATGCTCCTGGTTCCTCGAGGGCCAGGTCGCATAGCCCCGATAGCCGTCCCGGGTCTTCGGAGTCGGAGAGGCCTGCCAAACATCCTCGTATCGAGATGGAGTCTCCTGGACACGTGAGCGCTGTAGTCCTCGTGGACTCTCCTCCAGGGGAGCCGACGTCGGGCCTGATGCCGTCGGGGCCCGAGTCGGGGGCTGCTGGGTCTCCTGAGCTCAGACTCAGGTTGACGGCCTTGGAGAGCAGCCTCGCTGCCTTCATGGAACAGCAGCGGGCATTGATCGCCGGTCTCACCGGTGCATCTGCCCCGACCACCGGGACCTCAACGTCCAAGTCGACCCCGGAGGCCGAGCCGATCCTCGAGTCCATGCGGGCTCGAGTCGATCCTCGGCCATGGTCTCCCTCAGCCTCCCGTTCGGGACCGAGGTCGTCGACGCCGGTACCCTCGGTGTCGGGGCGTATGGCATCGGTGCCCGCCCGACCAGAGCCGCTCGATTCCTCCTCCGAGGAGTCGGGCTGGGAGACGGAGGACGAAGAGTCACCCGACACTTATCAGACTCGGTGTGTCCCATTGGACTCGCTGGAGTCCGAACCTCGGAAACAATCCCCACCGGTGGATACCCGGTTCTCGGACTTCGTACGGGATATGGCTAAGGTCTTGGCCTTCCCCACGGATCCCGAGGAGGAGCCTCGAGCCGAAGAGCTCAAGGCCCTCCAGTATGACTCTCCCCGAAGGAGGCCTTTACTGTACCGGTTCCTCCGATGCTGGAGCGGCTGCTCTTCCGCATGTGGGAGACCCCGGCCTCGACGCCGTTGTTAAGCAAGCGGGTCGATTCCATCTATCGAGTCCGCGAGAGCCCCGGGTTCCAAAAGGCACAATTACCGCACCACTCCATGGTTGTGGAATCGGCCATGCATCGACTGAAAAGTCAGAAGATGCCCTCCTCGGTGCCTCCCGGCCGGGAGGCCCGGAACCTGGATGCCCTCTGTAAGAAGTGCTTCCAGGGCTCTATGCTTGCTTGCCGTGTCCAGACTTACCAGCTCTACATGGGCATGTATCTCCGAGACCTGGCAAAGGAGATTGCCGGGTTCTCTGCTGGTCTCTCCGAGGAACCTTTGCAGCGGTTCCAAGCCTTGTCCACTGGTATTCGAGAGTGCTCGAAGTTCATCTCTCGAGCAGCCTATGATGGCTTCGAGGCTTCGGCCCAAGTAGCCGGGGCCGGCATCGGTGCCCGCCGACAGGCTTGGCTACAGTCATCCGACCTCGAGCCATGGGTGCAGGACAAGTTGGTCGATGTCCCCTGCCGAAGTGAAAACCTCTTTGGCAAGCCCATGGCTGAAAAGGCTGCAGAACTCGAGACCGAGACTCTGACCAGGACTAGGCTGTCCAGAAAAACCTATGCCCCTTCTCAGAAGAAGGGCTCGGGAAAAAAGACCTTTTACCCGAGGAAGTCATCTGCCTATAAACCATACCCTCATTATCAGGCCTCTGCAGCTCCCCAACAGGGTCAGCAGGCCAAGGGGCAGGGTCATGGGCCCCGTAGGCAGAAGGCCCCCAAGCCACCAACACCGGCCCCTGCTCAGCAGGGTGGGGGTTTTTGACTCAGCAAGCATAGCCTCTTCTCCTCAGCTGGCTTCTCTCAGCACAGGAGGCCGGCTGGCCCACTTTGCCCACAGGTGGTCAGCCGTCACATCAGATACCTGGGTGCTCCATATAGTCCAAAAGGGCTATCTTCTCCATTTTCACCAGGTACCTCCCTCCTATTTTCCAGGGGAGCCTCCAAGACTCCCTCTGCACAGGGACCTACTCCTTCAGGAGTTAGCAAGTCTGCTAAAGGAACAGGCTGTGGAACCGGTGCCCCACCACCTGAGAGGTCACGGCTTTTATTCCAGGTACTTTCTAGTACCAAAAAGAACAGGAGGCCTCAGACCCATCCTAGACTTGCACAACCTCAGCAAGTTCCTGGAGAGGGAAAAGTTCAAGATGCTTACCCTTGGAATCCTGCTGCCCTACCTCCAGCAGGGAGATTGGCTATGCTCCTTAGATCTAAAGGATGCTTATACTCACATCTTTATTCATCCAGATCACAGACAGTATCTCAGATTTGTTGTGGGGGGAAACCACTACCAGTACAGAGTACTTCCCTTTGGCCTAACCTCCGCTCCCAGGGTGTTCACCAAGTGCCTGGCAGTGGTGGCGGCCTACCTGAGGCTTCAAGGTCTTTTTGTGTTTCCATACCTGGACGACTGGCTCATAAGGGGCCAGTCTTCCCAGGAGGCCAGTCAAGCCACCCTTCGCACTGTGGCTCTGCTTCAGCACTTGGGGTTTGTCATAAACTTCGCAAAGTCCACTTTGCTCCCGTCCCAGAACTTGGAATTCATAGGAGCAAGGCTAGACACTCTTCAGGCGAGGGCTTTTCTGCCAGTGGACAGGGCCCTCCGGTTGATGGATGTAGCCAGGCAGTTTCACAGCAATTCCCTGGTCTTCGCCAGGCAATTCCTGAGACTTCTCAGCCATATGGCTTCCACGGTCCATGTCACCCCCAATGCCCGCCTGCACATGCGGCCTGCTCAGTGGAGCCTTCGAACTTAGTGGCATCAGGCCACAGGGAGCCTTGCAGACTCGGTGAGAGTATCCACCCTGCTCGTCTCCTCTCTACAGTGGTGGCTTCATCTTCCGAATCTGGTACTCGGAGTGGATTTTCAATCCCCCCCGCATTTTCGAGTGCTGACGACAGATGCTTCTCTTCTAGGTTGGGAGCACATTGCCAAGGGGCATGTACTCAGGGTCTCTGGACTCCTTGGGAGGCTGCTCAGCAGATAAACTTCCTGGAGCTACGAACAATATGCCTAGCTCTGAGAGCCTTCTCCCATCTCACGTCTCACCAGTCTGTACTGGTCCAGACAGACAATCAAGTTGCCATGTTCTACGTGAACAAACAGGGAGGCACAGGCTCCTTCCTTCTCTGTCAGGAGGCACAATGGCTGTGCTCTTGGGCCGTCACTCACGGAATTCTCCTCAAGGCTGTCTACCTCCCCGGTCAAGAAAATTACCTGGCGGACAGGCTGAGCAGGATCCTGCAACCACACGAATTGAGATTGAATCCATTCGTGGTTCAGCGGATCTTTCTCAAGTGGGGCCTCCCCACCATGGATCTCTTTACCAGCCCTCTGAACCGGCAACTCCCGAGATTCTGTTCCAGACAACCACATCCTCTCAGAGTAGCAGCGGATGCCTTTCTGATTCCGTGGTCCCAAGGCCTACTATATGTGTTTCCTCCCACGCTACTAGTGTCTCGGACACTGTTCAAGGTCCTCAAGGACAGGGCCTCAATGATTCTGATAGCCCCCAGGGGGCCGAGGCAGCCGTGGTTCCCACTCCTGTTGCAACTGGCGGTGGACACTCCCCTGCCTCTGGGAATTCAACACGATCTCCTGTCTCAGGACCAGGGGTCTCTCTTGCACCCCAACCTCCAGTCCCTTCATCTGATGGCCTGGCTGCTGAAAGGGTAGTCCTGGCTCCCCTACTCCTGCCTAGAGAGGTGGAAGACGTCGTCTTAGCCTCTAGGTGGCAATCCACCAGGAAATCCTATGCTCTTAAGTGGCGTAGATTCTCCACATGGTGTGCTCAGCACAGCGAGAATCCCTTCTCGTGCTTGGTAGCGGTAGTATTGCAATATTTGCTTTACCTCTCCAATCTAGGCCTTAAGTCCAACTCTGTCAGGGTTCACCTCAGTGCCCTCTCAGCGCACCACTCGCCGGTGGATGGGAGGCCTCTTTCCAACCACCCTTTGGTAGCTCATTTTCTCAGAGGCCTCCTCCTGCTTAAGCCTCCTTTGCGTCCACCAGCTCCTGAGTGGGATCTGAATGTGGTCTTACAGCGGCTTACTTGTCCGCCATTTGAACCTATGACTACCTGCCCTCTCCGTTTTCTCTCCTGGAAAACCTTGTTTCTGGTAGCTCTTACCTCTGCTAGGCGAGTGAGTGAGCTTCAGGCCCTAGTGTTTGATCCCCCTTACACTAGGTTCTACAGGAATAGGGTAGTCTTACGGACTCACCCAAAGTTTCTTCCTAAGGTTGTCTCCCCTTTTCACCGCAATCAGGAGGTGGTTCTTCCGACTTTCTTTCCCAGGCCGCATGCCAACCAGGCTGAGATGGTCCTGCATACCCTGGACTGTAGGAGGGCGTTATCCTTCTACCTCGACCGTACGCGGGAGCACCGGAGGGCTGTTCAGCTCTTCGTTTCTTTTGACCCCAATAAGTTGGGGCTACCTGTCTCCAAGCGTACTTTGTCCATATGGGTCGCTGACTGTATCGCCTGGGCTTATAGGGCAGCCAGCCTCTCGGAGGGTTGAGTCACGGCTCATCGTGTCAGGGCGAAGGCTGCGTCAGTGGCTTATCTCCGCTCTGTTCCGTTGGCAGACATCTGCCGGGCCGCTACTTGGTCTTCAAGCCAGACTTTTGCGGCCCATTACTGCCTTGAGAGGGAGTCCCACAGGGACAGTGCTTTCGGACAGGCAGTACTCCATAATCTCTTTGGGGTTTAGGCAACTCCTACCCTCCGGCCCTGGTGTTGGGCTACCGGTCGGGGGCGTTCTCAGAGAAGATTCCTTCCTTACGTACTGACGATCTCGAGGGAGCTCATTTTTTCAGCTTGAGGTCTCCGGTAGCCTTAAGCTGGGGAGTCCCATATGTGAGGACTGACTTCCTTCTTGGTCCTAGAGAAAGAGTAGTTACTCACCTGTAACAGGTGTTCTCCAGGAGCAGTAGGAATCAGTCCTCACAACCCTCCCTCCTCCCCTTGGAGTTGCAGTCATATGATTTATTTTGCTAATTTTTTGCTGTCTTTTAGCTATGTCATCAGACTGAGCAAGATGGCACCCTTGGGCGGGAAGGGGACCGCGCATGCGTGCTGCAATTCCCAAAGGCTTTCTTTGAAAGCTGGGGAAATGCTCCGCACGAGGGCTCCGTCGGCGCCGACGTCACCCATATGTGAGGACTGATTCCTGCTGCTCCTGGAGAACACCTGTAACAGGTGAGTAACTACTCTCTCTAGTCATCTTCGATAACCAGTTTCCAAGCGAACTTTGTCTAAATGGATTGCAAATTGCATACCCTTTGCATATGAGAATAAAGGACTTTCTCTCGAAGGTCATGTCACAGCTCACAATGTGAGAGCAATGGCAGCCTCTATGGCTAACCTTCGCTCAGTGTCTATTGACGACATATGCAGGGCAGCCATTTGGGCTTTGGTACACACTTTTGCAGCCCACTACTGCTTAGATAAGGACTCCCGTCGGGATGCCTTGTTTGGCCAAGCTATTCTTCAGCATCTCTTTCGGACTTAGAACAAGTCCTACCCGCCGTCCCGGATTTCGATGCCAGAGATCCTTTGGATGAAGTATGACCCATCTCAGCCTGGGCTTCGCAGCTTCTGGGGTCATCTCCCTGGCATCTCTCAGCTGGGGAGTCCCCATATGTGAAGACTACATTCCTGCTTGTTCCTGGAGATAGCGTAGTTACTCACCTGTAACAGGTGATCTCCGGGAACAGCAGAAATTGAGTCTTCAAAACCCACCCTCCTCCCCTAGGAGTTGTCTCTCTCTCTCTCTCTCTCCTTCTCTCCTTTGCCTCAGTTATAAACTCAACTGAAGAGGGAGAGTTGGAAAGGCGGGAAGACAGCGACGCAGGCGCAGTGGAATGCTCCCAAAAGCTTTCCTATTGGACGCTGGGGAGCGTTCCCGCGCAGGCTCCATCGGTACCGGCGATACCCATATATGAAGACTCAATTCCTGCTGTTCCCGGAGAGCACCTGTTACAGGTGAGTAACTACGCTTTCCTGACATTGCCCCCTTGCAGCTTCATGTTATGCCCTCTAGTATTACAGCTTCCCCATCTTTGAAAAAGCTTTGTTTATTAATACGCAAGTATTTAAAGGTCTGTATCATATCTCACCTCTCACTCCTCTCCTTTAGCGTATATATATTTAGGTCTTGGAGTCTCTTTTCATATGTCTTCTGGCACAGGCTCCAAATCATTTTGGTCTCCTTCCTCTGAACCATTTCCAATCTTTTTATATCCTTTGTGAGATATGGTCTCCAAAACTGAACACAATATTCCAAGAGAGACCTCACAAGCAACTTGTACAGTGGCATTAGTACCTTCTCCTGTTTCTGCTGGTAATTCCTCTCTGTATGCAACCAGCATCCTTCTGGCTTTGGCAACTGCCTTCCCACACTGTTTCGCCACTTTGAGATCCTCAGAAACAATCACTCCGAAGTCCTTCTCCTGGTCCATACACACCAACCTATTGCCCCCTATCTCATACAGTTCCCTTGGATTCCTGCATCTGAAGTAAATGACACTGTACTTCTTCACATTAAATCTTAACTGTCAAGCTAATTAGACCATTCTTCCAGCTTTTGTAGATCTTTCCTCATGTTATCCACTCCCTCAGAGGAGTCTACTCTTTTGCAAATTTTCGTGTCATCTGCAGAAATATAGACTTTTCAATGTAGTCCTTCAGCAATATCACTCACAAATACATTGAATAGTACTGGCCCCAGGACCAGTCCCTGGGGCACTCCACTAATCACCTTCCTTTCATCCGAGTGAGTTCCGTTTACCATCACCTTCTGTCGTCTGTCAGTCAACCAATTTCTGATCCAGTTCACCACCTGGGGACCCATCGCCAGGCTGGTCAATTTGATAAGCCTCCTATGAGGAACAGTATCAAAGGCTTTGCTGAAATCTAGGTAGATCACATCCATCACATGCCCTTGATCTAGTTCTCTGGTCACCCAGTCAAAGAACTCAATCAGATTTGTTTGGCATGATCAGCCTTTGGTAAAACCATATTGCCTCGGATCATGCAAGCTATTAGTTTTGAGACGGTCCACTATTCTCTCTTTCAGGAGCACCTCCATTACTTTTCCCGCTAACGAGGTAAGGCTTACTGGCCTGTAGTTTGCCACTTCTTCCTTATTACCACTTTTGTGAAGAGTTACCACTTTGGCCCTTTTCCAGTTCTGCGGAACTTCTCCTGTCTCCAAGAATCTATTAAAAACATTCTTTAAAGGCCCTGCAAGAACCTCTCTGAGCTCTTTCGGTATCCTGGAGTGTATCCCATCTGGTCCCATGGCATTGTCCACTTTCAGTTTTGCAAGCAGTTCAAACACATCATCTTCTGTGAATGGTGTAGTATCTGCTCCATTTCCATATGTATATTTGTTAATCACTGGTGGTCCTTCTCCAGGATTTTCTTTAGTAAAAACAGAAGTATTTGTTTAGCATTTTCACTTTTTCAATATCATTTTCCACAAATCCATTCTCAGCACTTTTGAGTCTTGCAATTTCACCTCTGATCTTCTTCTTCTCCCAAATATTCCTGAAAATATTTTTATCACCACGCTTTAGATTTTGAGCCATCTTTTCTTCTGCTTTTGATTTTGCTATCCTTATTTCTCTTTTTGTCTCTCTTTTAGCTTTATCCTGTATTCTTTTCTGTGTTCCTCTGTTTGCAAACTTCAGAATTTTGTGAAAGCTTTGTTTTATGCCTTTAATTGTGCAGCCACTCCTTTAGAAACCCAATTGGTTTCTTTTTCCTCTTGTTTTTATTTACTTTCCTTACATATGTATCTGTTGCCCCTTTTATTGCCTCCTTTAGTTGAGCCAACTGTAATTCCACTTCCCTTACCTCTTCCCACCCTGCCAACTCCTCCTTCAGGCACTTGGCCATCTTTCTGAAGTCAGTGTTTTTGAAGTCTAGGACTTTGAACTTGCTGTGAGGGGACTCTGCCTTTTGGAATTACTGCCATAACCACCAGTAGCAAGCGCAGCGTGGGCTTGTATACTCTCAGTAGGTATAACATGCTACCTGTACAAGGCATGCATGAGATTCACCCATTGCTGAAATGTTGATGCCCGGTCACCAACCCATTTCTGCAAAATGGCTTTCTTGATTCCCCAGATACCCAACATAACAAACTTACTCTCTGTCCTCCGATTTTTTTGTTCCTCAAAGGCTCATCCTCCCCCATCATCAGCAGCCCATAGGTCCACTCAGTTTGCTTTCCGATTAAGCCACTCAGACAATTTAAGGCCTTCCCCCAAATCTCTGGAAGTTTGGTACATTCCATAAAGGTGTGCAGAAATGTCTCTACCTCCATCTCACATTTCTTACTCGTCCCGGATACCTAGCTGTGCCCCTTTTTCCCTCATGAGGTAACTCCTGTGTAGAATATGATACTGCATCTCTTGGTACCGGGCATTACAGGTCACCTGGGATATTTGCTGAAAGCACTTTTCTAGCTACATCTCCTCTACCTCCTCCATATCCTGTGCTCATTTCTGCGCCAGCCCCTGTAAATGTATTTATTTATTTATTTACTGTCTTTTTTTTTATACCGCACTTTTTAGAATTAGTACGGTTTACATACAACAAAATTTGTGCAGTGCAGGCAGGCCTACAATGGACTTACAATGAACAGGAATTCAACAGGTTAACTATGGATAGGCAAGCTTGTTGTTACAGGTTACGTGGTCAACTAACAACTATTTACAGGTTGGTTCAACTATATACAAACTGACAGGTGTGGTTACATGCAACCTATCGAGGGTATCAAGATCTAGAGGGCGGGGGTGCAGTCATGCAGGGTGGGCATGCTGGGGATGGCACCCTGGTCCCTGAGTGTGACTGACTGTGAGATGACATCTGCATCAGTATAGTGCTGGAGGAAAAGGTAGTGCTTCAATGCCTTCCTAAACTGGGCAAGATCGGTGATGGCACGGATGGCAGGTGGAAGGGCGTTCCAGCATGTGGGGGTGTATAGTGCGAAGGCTCTATTTCTAGTTGACTGTGAACATTTCGTAATCGCCTTCGGGAGTACCAGCGTGTTGGTGGCTGTTGATCTCCTAGCTCTGTTGTGGGGGTGGACTGGATGAGGTCCATGAGGGAGGTGGAGGAGCACTTGTTGATGCCTTTGAAGGTCATCAGTAGGACCTTAAAGGACAGTCACATTACTTAAGTGCACTGGTTGCCAGTCCACTGAATTGAAATACTGTGTGTGATGCTTCTCTCGGAGCATGTGGGACCAGTTTGACAGGGTATTCCAGCAGGGGGACAGCTTGTGCAGATCTTCATCCCCCTCCCTAAGCTCCAGCTCCCCAGGATTAGCGCTGTTTAACATTTGCCAATAATGGCGGATCTGTAGTTAGTGGATATTATTTTATTTATTTATTTATTTGACAGGTTTTCTATACCGCCTTTATCCAGGGCGGTTTACATCAAACAACATAACAATTACAGAGGAATTGTTTTACATTAAACAAAGGAGTACAACTTGGAGATAAGTATAAGATAGATTATGTGAGGGGAATGAACTATTTACATGTAGAGGTGGTCTTCATTTTATGGGGAGGCTTGATTGGTTTAACTTAACTGACCTTCTGTGTGGTGTTAGCACTTTGTCATCAGGTCCGTAGTATTCTCTGAATAGATGTTTTTTAGTTGTTTTTTTAATTTGGTGATGGATTTTCCTGATCTTACTTTATCTGGTAGTGAGTTCCACAATGATGGAGCATACAAGGAGAATGCTCTATTGCTAGTCTGTTGTGTGGTTTTGGTCCTTATCGGGTGGATGTTCAGGAGAATCTGATTGGAAGCTCTTCTTGGTTTTGTTGAGTATGTTGTTATGATCAGATCAGAGAGGCAGGGAGCTGAGAGATTGTGAATGACCTTGAAGGTGGTAGTGGTGGCTTTGTATTTTGCTCATTGTGCAATTGTGAGCCAGTGTAGGTTTTTTAGGATTGGCGTTATATGTTGCATGGTCGAACTGGCAGTGAGGATTCTGGCGGCAGTGTTTTGGACTAGTTGAAGTGGACATAGAGCATTTTTTGGGAGGCCTTGGTAGATGATGATTCCATAGTCGAGGTGTAGTGTAACTATGGCTTGTAGCATTGATCTGAAGTCGGTCTCCTGCAAAACGTGTCGGAGGGGCTTGATGAGCTTTAGCTTCCAATATGCAAATTTAGATGCATTTTTGATGTGAGTGGCCATGTTAAGGTTGCTGTCCATAGTTATACCTAGATATTTGATCTCTTCTTTTATTGTTATTTCAGCATCCTGTGTTATTCTCTTTTGGTGGCTTGAAATCTTGATCTCTGAATATGAGTAGAGCTTCGGTTTTACTTCTGTTTACTGTGGCTAGGAAGTTTGTCACGGCATTGAAGATATCTGTTATAACTGAGAAGTCTAGGTTGTTAGTGTTAAACGGCATATAGAAAATGATGTCATCTGCATAGAGGTGATAATTCGTGTTTCATTTCCGTAGTAGGTTTCAGATTGGTTGAATATATAGGTTGAATAATAATCCGGAAAGGGCTGAGCCTTGTGGGATACCTTGTGCTGAATTGAAGGGTCTTGAGTTGGAAGTGCTGACCTTTACTTGCATGGTTCTGTCAGAGAGGTATGACTTGAACCATTTTAGTGTGTTATCTGTTAGACCAATGTCGCTTAGCCTGATTAGCATGATGGGGTGAGATACTGTGTCAAAAGCAGCGCTTATGTCAATAACAGTAGCACAAATCCCTGTCGAGGTTTATCCAGGTCAATAATGAGTCTGTTGAAGAGATCTGATAGGAGAGTGTCAATGCCATGTTGTTTGTGGAAATCATGTTGGTGTTGGTCTAGCAATGCATGTGTATCTACATGGTTTTGCAGTTGATGTTGTATGGGTTTTTCAATTATTTTGGATACTTGCTATTGGGTGATAGGAGCTTGGGAGGGCCTTGTCCAGTGAGGTCTTTTTTATGATAGGATGTATAGAAGCCTGCTTGAGCGCAGGGGGTAGGTATACTTGCGTAAGGGATGAGTGAACTATCTGTAGGATGGTTTGAGCAATTTGGTTGCGTAGATTTTTTTAGCCATGTAATAGGACATAGGTCGAGAGGTGAGGTTGTAATACTGATGATGTCTAGTATTTCTCTTTTATTTATTAGGTTGAAGTTGTGCCATAGATGTTTTTGTCTGTATCTTTATTTTGCTGTGGTGGCCCAAAGTGCCATCACGTTATTGTGAATTGTTTGTTGTGGAGGAAGTCTGCCATAACTT
This sequence comes from Ichthyophis bannanicus, assembly GCA_033557465.1. Classification (NCBI taxonomy): domain Eukaryota; kingdom Metazoa; phylum Chordata; class Amphibia; order Gymnophiona; family Ichthyophiidae; genus Ichthyophis; species Ichthyophis bannanicus. The sequence goes on from CM066040.1 coordinate 144,161,304, forward strand.
GTGGGTCAATTTGCATTTTTTCATTTGTTATGTCGGCTGTTTTGGGGTCATTGGTCAGTTGAGATACAACTCTAGGGCGGTTGAGTGATTTCATAAGGGTGTTTCTGATAAATTCCTTTTGGGTCTTGTTACATAGATCATTGTATTTCTTTTGAAAGTTGTGCAGCTGTGTCTTGATTGTATCGTATTGCGTTCCTTTCCATTTTCTTTCAAGGTGCCTATGTTCTCTTTTGATCAGGTCCAGGTTTTTGGAAAACCATGGAAGTCGTGAGGATTTTTGGTGTTTTGTGGTGAGCATTTTGTTGAAGGTTGCAGTAGGATTTATTGTCTGGTTCCATGAGTTTATAAATGTGTCCAGATTAGTTATGTCTGAGTCTATTAGTGCCGAGGTCTGGTCAAGGAAGTATTGCTCATTGAATGTCTTGAATCAACGTCTGAACTGTTGTTGTTGAGGGATTTTTGGTTGAGTAGTATTGGCTGGTATATTGAGGGATATCATGGTATGATCTGACCATGATACTGGGTCAATTTGTAGGTTTAGATTTCCTTTATGTAGGTTGTTGGGTACAAATATAAGGTCTAAAATTGATCCTTTGCAATAGATTGGTGCATTGAGTTACTGTAGGGATTCCATGGCAGTCAGGAATGCATTGGCTTGTTTTCAGTGGTTGAAGGGAGGTTGAGGTCACCCATGAGGGTAAAGTGGTTTCTTGTGGTTGTTTGGGTACATGCCTCGTCTAGGATTACAGCTAGATCTTCGGTGTTGGGTGTAGGTTTTCTGTAAGTTACAGATATGGTGTGCTCTGAGTTAGAGATGGTTAGGAGGTCTAATAATGTCTATAGTGACTGAGTGTTATTCAGTGCGAAGTTCAAGTGCTTCTTTGCAAGTATGAGTACTCTTACCCCACTCTGATGTAATCTAGGGCAGCTAAATAGCGTATATTGTGATGCAGTTAATTGGTTTAGTAGGACGTTGTCATAGTCATTGATCTAGCTTTCCGTGATGCACATTACATCTGTGTCTGTGAGATGAATACGGTCTGCGATAATCTGAATTTTGTTGCAGATAGAGCGAGCGTTGATGAGAGAACATTTGATTGGGCGTTGATGGTGTTTGGTGTTTGTGGTATTCATTGTTAGTCATTCTGTGCTGATATGTACGAGTCTGCAAGCTTGTTTAGTAAGCAGTAGTTTATGGTGAGTTGTGAGGTGGAGGAGGTTTTCTCTGTGAATAACTTATATGTTTTTGTTCCAATTATTGCTTAAATGGGTAGATGATATGAGAAGAATGTTCAAATGATATATTAGATTATGAGGCGTCATGTTTGTCTATATGTTCGTAGCTTACCATGGCTGGCTTTTCTTGAGGGGTTCAGTGAGTATCTTGATGATCTGTAGTTGAGATATGTTTGGTAGTGAGTATTATGGAGAGTTGTGGTTGCCAGGTTATCTTGCTGCTTTCTTTTCCTCCCCTGATGGTCCACACCTAAGGGCCACGCCAAAGGGCCCTCTGGCAAGGCTTCAGGTGCGGGCCCGCAAGGCACAGGCGTGCCTAGTAGTGCTGTACTTTTAAAAGTCCTGCCGGTGGTGTTCTTCGGCCTGATTGGCCTTGGTGAAGGGGAGCAGGGAAGGGCTTACCTGCCTGCTCCCTTTTGCCGACACCAATCTGGCCGCTGTGAGGAAGCTATTCCCGTGCCTAGTAGCGCTGTACTTTTAAAAATCCTGCTGGTTGTGTTCTTCGGCCTCATTGGCCTTGGTGAAGGGAAGCAGGGAGGGGCACTGATCGGGCCGCTGTGAGGAAGCTATTCCATGCCTAGTAGCGCTGTACTTTTAAAAGTCCCACCGATGGTGTTCTTCAGCCTGATTGGCCTTGGTGAAGGGGAGCAGGGAGGGGCTTACCTGCCTGCTCCCTTTTGCCGACGCCGATCAGGCCACTGTGAGGAAGCTGTTCTGCCCCATTTATGGACTGCCCCAATTCCCAGCTTACTTTTCAGTTGGGCAAAGGAGGGAAATTCCCCCTGTCCCCAGCCCTGCAACTGCACCACCTCCATGCCTTGCAAAGGGGATCAGTCAGAGCCCCAAACTTCGGCCTTGTTAGCTCCACCTTATTATGATGCAACACATTCAGTAACCTGTGGGGCTGGCTCCATTCTTCCAGAAGTTCTGAAGGTGCATACTTCATTGCTTTTGTGCATCCACCGCATCAAAGCATCTACATTATAGGTCCACAGGTCTGGCAGGCGCACCCTGCCTTTCTCCTGGAGTGTTAACAATTTCACATAACTAATCCTAGCTTGACGGCCTCTCCACAGGAAGGCATGCAGGATGCATTTCAACAGGGTTTCCTCCTCCCTCATAACCCAGATTGGCGGCATTTGTAACTGATATACAATTTTGGGGATATGCACCAAAGCTCTCCGTCCATATAATGACCAGGGCAAATCCGCCCACTTCATGCAAAGGTTTTTTAGCTGGCGTACCTTCTCCTGGATATTATTTTGATACACTGTGCTCAGGTCCTTGTGCAGATAAATTCCCATGTATTTTAGCGGTTCCTCGGATCATTAAAAGAGAAGGCCTGTCCCCGGACCACAACCATGACCACCCAGAATCCGCACCTCAAGATTTATCTGCAGACATGAGAAACTGCTGAAATCAGTACGGTGCACCACAGTTCTTCAAGCTCACCCGGGGAGTACTCCATGCTGATGAGCATGTCGTCTGCAAACAAGCTAATTTTGCATTCTTGGTTTCCACGTGCACACTTTCCATGGCCTGCAATTTGGCTGCAAAAGTCTCTAGTGTTAGAACAAATAATAACAGGTATAAGGGGCACCCCTGCCTTGTCCCTCTGCCAAGTGCGAAGGCCTCTGTTAAATGCCCATTCACTAGGATTTGAGCACTAGGGCTGTTATATAAAGCTTGGATCCACCCCAAAAATTTCTCTCCCACCCAGAATCTTGCCAGAACCCAAAACATGTAGTCCCAGGCCACTTGATCAAATGCCTTTTTGGCGTCCAAGCTGACCACTACCACCTCCTGGCCCACCACTTACTTCTGTCAAAACATGATGAATGCCCACACCAGATGGCTTGTGGCACTGTGGTCTTTCACCAAGTCCACTTAATCTGGGTGGACTAGGCTCGGGACAACCTCCCACAGACGCCGAGCAAACACGGCGACTAGAATTTTGATATCTTGATTGAGAAGAGAGATGGGCCGGTATGATTCCACTCTCTCCAGATCTTTACCTGGTTTGGGTACCAGAACCACCGGGGCCCAGTTGGCCTCTCGCCCAAATGCTCTACTTTGCCGGGCCACCTCTCCCATGTCCCTCAACAGCCTGACCACCAGCTCCCCCAGTATCTGATAGAATTCTGGGCCAAGCCCATCAGGCTCCGGGGCTTTAGCTGGCTTCAGCGCCTTGATACAGGTAAAAATCCCACCCCCCCTCTGATACCTGCCTGTCTAGGTGCACACTTTCGGCCTCCCTCAGCTCTGGGAGCTGCAGGCCCACAAAGAAGGCTTCTCGCTCCCGCTCTTTGACTGGCCCTGCCCAGTAAAGATTTTGGAAAAAGGCACAAAACGTCTGTTCGATCCCACCCCTTCAACTGTAAGAGTACCATCTGGGTCACGGAGATGTGTAATTGTGCACTTGACCTTAGAGGGTTTTATCAAATTTGCAAGCAGCTTCCCGATTTTGTCCCCCCACTTGTGCAGCTTATATTTGTAGATATTGATGCTTTGCAGTGCTCTCCTTTGCAAGAGCACATTCACCTTATTCTGCTGCTCCTGGAGCAACAGTCTGTCCTGCTCCATTTTAGAAAGTAGGTAGGTCATGCATTTCTGCCACAGCTCCTGCAGCCCCCGGAGCAAGTTGCTGTTCTGCTCGTTGAACTTCCCCTTTATAAACCCTATCAGTCAGCCCTAGAGTACTGCCATGAGAAGTAAGCCAAGAACCTCCCGAACCCAATCCCTTTTAAGCTTGACATGTCCCTGGGCCATTAAGTGGGTTTCTTGCAGGAACACCACGTCTGTGACCATCTTTTGCAAGCAACTTAACGCTTTCTCACATTTCACAGGGGAGTTAAATTTGACCACATTCAGAGTGGTTAATTTAATCTCAGCCATTCCATGCTGTCAACACAGCTATTGTTTTCCAGTGACATTTCTGTAGTGCCCCATGGGGACCTCCCAGCCAGACCCTCCTAGGGTGTTGTACTCTCATAGGTAGCTTAGCGTCATCTGCCACCCTCATTTCCTCCTTTCCTAGTGGCTGAGTACTCCTCCCTCCCATTCTGATGTCTACAGTATGTCTCTCTTGACCTCGTCCCTTCCCCACATCCCCGTCATTCAGCCCTTATTCACGCAATCCAGTAACCACCATACACTCACCCTCCAAAAACCCCCACCACTTCACTTCTCTCATGTACCCACCTTACTCCCATGCCCCCCTTCCAGAGGCGCCTCTAGGCCCCTTGCAGGTGAAAGTAGAAGCCCACTCCAGCCCATCTATACCAACCAAGTTCCCCTCCCCACTCCCCCTTGTCCTCCTGTACACTACAATGTCTCCTCACCTTGAGTGCATCACCGGTGGTCCCTCCTAATTGGCTGTTGAGTGATCACCTTCTCAATCTTGCTCCTTGAAGGATAGGGGCACTCCTTCTCCATTGGCACCAACTCTTTGTAGACTTTTCCTGAGCGAGAAGAGTCACAGTGATCATTTTGAATCTTGAATACTCAATGACACTCCTGCATTCTGTTGTCATATGTACTTCCAACACTATCATAAGATCCGAACACGTCGGCATCTCCAACCCATGTTGCAGCCTGATGACTTCCGAACAATTTTCCAAACGCTGGTAACACCCCACTTTGACTACGCCAATGCCATTCTACATGGTCTCCCCAAGAGCACACTAAACCCGCTGCAACTTGCGATGAATGCTGCTGCCCACGTCCTCGCTGGGATTTCCAGAAGAGACTGCATAACCCCAATCTTGAAGGACCTACACTGGCTACCGATCAACTGCCGTCTCACATACAAAGTAGTTCTGCTGACCTTCAAAGCCATCCACAGTTAGCCTCTGCCTCCCTCACAGAACTCCTCAACCCCACCCCCCATAACAGATCAAGAAGGACCTTTGCTACCAACACACTTGTAATCCCCAAGGAAACAACAAAATGTTCTCAGGCAACAAGGAACAGAGCCTTCGCGTTCTATGCCCCAACATGTTGGAATAACCTCCCCACCAACATCAGAGTGATCACGGACCTCACCCAATTCAGGAAGGCCTTAAAGCATCATCTGTTTCTTCGACATTACTCACAGCCCAATAATGCAACCTCAACTGCCACACCCCAGCACCATCCCCAATACACCCTATGCAGACCGAGACTACTGGGAGCCCTAACCCAGCTACCTGATAGGCCAACGAACTGCTAACAAATGTAAATAAAGTAAGACTGTAAACAATCGACAAGTTTTTTACATAGTTACGAGTCCCAGCCATACCGTTGAACGTTGTAGCGACAAAGGGCTCGGCCTGTATATAGTTGCCCCAGTTATAAATCCAAGTTACGTCACCTGTTCAACGTAAGTACAATGCAGGCCCTTCCTGCATTGTACAAGGAAATGTTAATTGTAAACCGCACTGATTGTAAAGAGCGCGGTATAGAAAAGCTTTTAAATAAAATAAATATAAATAAATACTTGTTCTCAGTTTCCTTGTGCAGCAACAGTCTCACTTCTCTGCAAACAATCTCTCATACACGAGGTAGAAATTTGCCTCTAACATTCGATCCATGGCACCAGCCTTCTCTGGGGGATCAGTCCATTGTAGTCTTTAGATACCAACATGACCCTCCATGCTCTATCGCAAATTCATGTGACCAGGAGTTAACTCTTGTCCCCAATATTTTAGAATGTATTCACAACTTTTGGGGACTGATCAGTCATTAGAGATCCAAGCATATTTATGTGAATGGCATTCAATCATTGATCCTGTGGGCTAGTGATTCAGCCATCTTTAGTGAGCTTGTTAAACAGCTAGCAAAGAGAGAATTAGATGATGGAGAATAAGTTGTTGATGAATGGGTAAAAGAATAAAATTCCATGGGTTGGAAAATTTCCTCGGGTTACTTTCTCAGGGGGTGAATTTGATTAAGAGTCTAAGAGTGATTATTGACTCGGATCTAACCTTAGAGTGCCAATTGAAAGCTATAGTGCAGAAATCGTTCTAAAATTACTAGTTGGTTAGATCCCTGGTACCCCATCAGGATTTTCAAATGATTGTTTGTCTAACTTGGACTATTGTAATTCAATTTATGTTGGTTTCCCAAAAAATTATTTTTTGAAATTGAAACTGGTCCAGAACACTGCCACTAAGCTGATTACTTGAAGCTCTAGATGACAGCAAGTCTCTCCACTTTTACAGGCCTTGAACCAACTTGTTTATCCAGCAGAGGCACAAAACAGCCTGATACCATCCGGCCTAGGTGATTTGCCACTCTTCAGTTTATCTAATAGTTGTAAGACATCTTCCCGATGTATCGATATTTCCTTCAATTCTTTTGCACCTTTAAATACCACTTCGGTCATGGGTAACATCCCTACATCTTCCTCAGTAAAGACCGAAGCAAAGAATTCATTCAGTCTCTCTGCTATCACCTTGTCGCCTCTTAGTGCCCCTTTAACCCCTCTATCATCTAATGGACCAACTGACTCTCTCACAGGTTTTTTGCTACGAATGTACTTGAAAAAGTCTTTATTTCGCGTTTTTGCTTCCGCAGCAAGCTTCTTCTCAAATTCTCCCTTTGCCTGCCTTATCAATGCCTTGCATTTGACTTGCCAGTGCTTGTGCTGTTTCCAGGTTTCGTAATTTGGCTCTTTTTTCCATTTCCTGAAAGATGCTTTTTTGGCAACAACAGCTTCTCTGGCCTCACCTTTAAACCACGCTGGCAGTTTTTTTGATTTCCTTCCACTTTTCTTAAAGCGTGGAATACAGCTGGTCTGGGCTTCCAAGATAGTATTTTTCAACAACACCCAAGCTTGATGTAAGTCTTTAACCTTTGCAACTGCTCCTTTTAGTTTTTTCTTAACTATTTTCCTCATTTTATCATAGTCTCCCTTTCAAAAGTTAAAAGGTAGTACTGTGGATTTCCTTACTATCCCTCCTCCACTAATTAAATCAAATGCGATCGTGCTATGATCACTATTGCCAAGTGGCCCCAAAACCCTTATCTCTTGCACTAGATCTGGTGTTCCACTAAGGACTAGGTCTAATATGGCTTCCCCTCTGGTCAGTTCATGAACCAGCTGCTCCAAGTAGCAGTCATTTATTTCATCTAGGAACTTTATCTCCCTAGCATGTCCTGCCATGACACGGACCCAGTCGATACCGGGGTAATTGAAATCACCCATTATTATTACTGCGCTGTAACTTTTGTTAGCTTCCTTGATTTCTTTGAGCATTTCATCATCCATTTGTTCATTCTGGCCAGGCGGTCGATAGTACACCCCCACTGCCATCGCCTTCCCCTTTTTACATGGAATTTCAATCCATAGAGAATCTTCAGCAAATTTTGTTTCCTGCAAAACGTTAATCCTTTCTGACTCAATGCCCTCTCTAACATAGAGCACAACCCCCTCCACCTATTTGATCAGCTCTATCATTACGATATAGTTTTATACCCAGGTATTGAAGAGCTTACTTAACTCTCTCCTCACCAGTAACCTCACTGGGTTCTTGAAGCTACAAATAACTACATTCAAAAGCAATGGGAAGGTTATCAAGACAGCAATAAATACAACACAGTTCTATAGAAAAATACACCAAAGCTTTGTGGAGAGAAACTGAGAGAAGCACGTTCTCCCTGTTTACTCTAACTTCTTAGCCATGGTTCACTTTATTTATAAGGCTTTTGTAGATGATACAGCATAATTTCACTTTATCATTATACGTCATGTATGTATCATATTTTAGGTCAACTTATTCAGTGTGGGTCAATGTGGAGCCATAAATGGAGTCCAAGACATAATTATTTACTGTTACATGGCCATTATAAGGAGACATACAGGAATCCAAGATATAGAATGACCTAATTGACATAATTGTTTACTGCTGATGACTTGACTTGACTTGATATCTACTAATTACTAACCCTGAGAGTATTTTAGCTAATAACTCTGAGACTGCTATCTGGTATCCCTGAGACTGCTATCTGGTATCCCTGAGACAGAGAGGCTGGGGTACAACCTGCCCTTTTCTTTATTTATGTAAACCTTCACCTAGTAAGCTAATATATGAAGTTTTATTTCTAAGCAAGGTTCTGAACAAAATTAACTCTTTCTCAGATTTATTCAGTCTAATAGTATATGGTACCCCGTACGAATATACATGCTTTCAGTCCCTCCTCTGATTCTGTAAAGAATCATTTTTAAGTAAGGAAACTCATATATTGCCATTGAAGTGGAAATACAACTGAATTCTGGGCCAATCCATAACATTATTGCAGGGGTCAGTGATCCTACTGATTGCTGATTTAGAAAGCTGTGAAAGGTAAAGAGGTAAAAAGAAACCAGTGCTGACATAGAGAAACAATTGTCAGTACATAGAGGAGTAATACTTCTAAAATGAAACATCCCAAAATACCAAGCAAAGATGCTAACACACCTTGCAAAGGCCTAAATACTGAATTCCAGAATGAAGGAACAAGTATCAGTGAAAGCTGAAAAGGAATTTACATAACTCTCACTTGAAATTGAAAGTACAGTTACTAACTTTATCTAATTGGCCTTTCACTATTTTTCCATTATTATCAAGCATACTACAACAAAAATCAACTAGTACTCTGCATACAGCATTTTCCTTTGCTAGGAGAAATTACTAAAAACCTTTCCGTTCCTGACTGCATAAGCTGACACTATGTTTACTGGACCTTGCAATTCACACTAATTGCCTAAAAGGAAACAACAGAGCAGTCACTATGACTGCATCCTGAGGGGAAACATCCCTTTTTCTTCTTAAAGATTTATTCAGGATGGATAACAAATTAATATAGTAAAGTTCAATTCACTATGGGGTATCCACCAGGGCTATATATCAAGCACCTAACCAACCTCTGAGAAACTCTGCACTATAAAATACTAACCGAAACATCAATTCTCTAATTGGAGATTACAAAATCAGCTCAACAAAAATAAAATACCAGAAGACTATGTTTCACAATATACCAAACGGTAAACCAGTGTTTGGAGAGGTTAAGAAAAAGAATCAGAAGTGCAGAGAGAAATGTTCACAGGTTTGGGAAAACGTGCAAGAACCTCAAAGTATTTTTGATCATTCTGCACATGAAAAAACCCCAAAATGCACAGTCCAAAATTAATAATGCAAAAACAACTTGGACAACTTGAAAAAAAACATCTGCAGCCCTATTGCAACAAAAGAAGAAACATGGCTGTCGTGGGGCGAGCCTACAAGAACTACAGCAGGAGAACAGAAGATTGGAGGAGCTGAACAGACATGCAAAAGGTGCTCTACTTTTGCCAAATCACAAAAACTAAATTACCAAGCAGACAATATTTAAGAGAGGCAGATAACAGCAATGTCTGGCTTGTAAACAAATATAATGAGCTGCAGCAAAAATGCTGAACCGCTAAGATGTGAGATTCAGAAACTCACTGAGGACAGGATATATTCTACATACAATTACCCAATTACTCAAAACTCTCTGAGGCATGACCATTAAATTATTTCACTTTAACTCTGGTTAAGTATGCCTAGGTCTGAACTAGAGGCATCCAAAAAGGGTAGCTAGAACTACACACTTAGTTCCCATTAACTGACATTACTTGTAAATTACTGCAATATAGGAACTTGTACATAGGATCTTCATACCTATATCTTTAATTATTCTAGGTTCTGTGTTTGTATTCGTGTTTGTATATGACTATATGTCACAAAACTCCTCAAAGATCTTAGGCCTAACTCCTGGTAAAACTTCCATGCTGAGGAGCTGTCACTGTTGGAAGACAAGCAACAAACTTTGATAACTTACAATATTTTTCCCATCAAGTATAAGTGTGCCTCAAAAATATTTGGATATTCCTTCTAACATCCTCATGATTCTGAATACAATACTGCTTCATCAATAAATTACCACAGCACATCTAGAACCAGATTAGGAAATATGCATAGCCAATATGCATAGCAATAAAAATATTCTCAAAAATATTCTAAGACAAACTAAATATATACCTATTCTTCTTAATACTCTTCTTAAGATGATGAAGAGATATACTATCGCTATACTGGCCCTCTAATTCTCAATTACTTTATTAAGTAGGTTCAGTACCTAAAGGTCATTACAGATATATCAGGAAAATACTAATCTAAACTATCCTCATCCCTCTAGGTCTTACTATAAATACATAAAAACATTTTACATGCTATATAAAAGTATTTTTTTACATGAATAGTCCATAAAGACTTTACTTAATACAATAATCTCTTTGTAATGTCTGTTGTTCTTTCAGAAAATACTTTGAATCATAAAAGTCCTTTTCTTCAATCACTATTTGTCCAATAAAACTCTGCGTTGCAAACTCTTGATTCACCGACACAGGAAGCCACTTTCTGGACTTGTGAGGGGGCCACTGTATAAGCTGCATTCGTTGAGAATATCTTCTCACTTTACAAGCTGAATATCCCACCAGGAACACACGACATGGACCAGGAACTCCGGAGCTGGGAGTGTCTTCGGATGCAACGTAAAGCAGGACCCAATCGAGTGACTTCACTCTTGATAAAAGCATTCTGCGGATCCCGGATATAAAGAACTTGTCATTTCGTTAAGGAATCACTTGCAATAAAAGAAAAACAAACAGGGCTGAGTGCAACCATACACAATAAGTTGAGATAGCGCTGCGCAACACCGGGTGTCTGGGATAACTGCCAAGGCATTCATTAATTATTTCAAATAGTGTCCGGGGAAACACACACCGCCATAAGGGCTAAAAAGGAAAAGCTTTTATTCAATCGGAGGCTGTATCAGAAATATCACCTCCCTCCTCTGATACAGAACAGATACCAAAACAAGTTGCAAAAATCAAAAATAGAATGAATCCGATAGGCAGGCATATGTATATACTGACCCTAGACTGGCCCTACAATTGCAATCCGTGAAACAGTTTCAAAAAGACAAAATGCATAACCACAGCGGTAAGCTTCCGCTGTAGGAACAAGGCAGAAACAGACGATCAGGGTAAATAAACAGATGATTCGTTTCCCAGCTGCCCTGGCGAACTTCACGAAGTCCAAAAACTGGGTTTCAAAAGAAGTATCTTCAAAGGGAGATAAAAGAGAAAATAAAGTCATCTTTAACAGTGCTACATACGGTGACATCTGTGACACAGATATCAGAAAAGAGTCTTTTCGGTTCACCGAATAAGGTCCCTTGGATTTCAAAAATCGTGACGTGTGCTAGCAAAAAAAACACCAGGAAATCATTGAGATTCAATTGCAAAAATCAGAACTACATAACCATAGCAGAAGTTACTTCATCAACTCACTTTGAATAAAAGCTCACTGGCTTACAGCCAGTTGCGAAAATTTACAAGAACACACAGATAACAAGGACATCAGAAATAGCTACAAACAATTTGAATAGTTTACAATAACCATGGCACTCTTCCCAGTACATTTTTGTTTTACATTTACATTTAAAACATGGCGCATTTCCCAGAATATTGCAAACATTCAAAAACAAACCTTCTACTGCGATAACAGAGAGACAGAGAGACTTTCTGATCCGTCTGACCAGAGAGTGTTAGGACAATTCCCAGAACATTACATTTTTACAAGACACCGCAGTTTAAACAGAATTAACCCTCAAACCTAACTGACCAGTATAAACTAATAAAAGGCATAAATCTGACCAATGACATAAGTAATTCAGTTTACATTAAAAACAAATCATTCACATACGAAATTAAAAAGGGATGGTTGAGTTTCTCATCAGATAACGCAGTTTCTAGGGCCTTTGCAAATATGCAAGACTAACCTTCAAAAAGAGCAGATAAAAACAAAACTGCATTTTTCTTTGCCAAGTCATAAGCAAATCGCAAATCCACAACAAAAGTCCAGGGAGAAATTGGCAAAATCACATTATGAACTGCACAAGTCTATGTCTTACCGTACTTTCACAGACAGTCTCGCTTTCGACACAGAAAGAGTTGAAGTGACACATACTGAAGTGACACTGTATGGCTGGAGATAACTTCTTCACCATCGACTACTGGCAATGGACACAAGCTGACAGTCTAAGAAACGAAACTTCAGGTCTCACGGCGACCCTTACAGGCGAGATGAAAGGCATCCGATATCTGATCCCAGCACTGTAGATGAAAGTTTTCCAAGATAACGATGCTTGCATCTGCAGGAAAACAGCACTTCATCTGCAGAAAACGGCACTTCAAAGGAAAGAAACACAGCTGACAATGTGCGACATTTTATCCTGGGGCAGCCCACAGAGCAGATAGAAGTCTTCCAGGATCAGGGTAAATAGTTGTGACATCTGCAAAGAATAGCAGGGAAAGCATCTCTTCTGACCATCCCCCTGCTCTGATTCCAGAGACAGTTTTTGCTTGCAAAAGCTCAGTGACAAGCTTATCTGAACTGTCTCGCTGAAGATTCCTATGACTTTCTCGCGCTCCAATCTTACCCCTCCCCTTACTCCTGGAAGGTTGAGCAATTGTCAGATTGAGCGACTCAGTCATTTCACATCAAATGTCAGCTCACTGCACCAGGCACTTCTTCAGACTTACATCAGCTGTTCTTCAAACGTACAGCAGCTGTTCTAGCTGGTCAACCTATTATTAAAGTTGTACTGAAAATACCTTTACTCACGGGATTAAACATTTATAAAAACAATTAATGAATCCTGCCTTAAAGATGTTTAATCTCAACCAGTCCTTTTCACAGGTTTGCTATAAGTGTACTACTACTACTGTAAGTGATTTTAACAGAAAATCATCATTTTTTTTTAACCACTAAAACAAAATTATCCCTTCGAGTTTTCTCTTGGAAATCTATCACAAGGTATGTCACAAACTGAATAAAAATCAGCTGGGTTATAAAACGCAGTTCTAAGCAAATTATCTAAAGCAGCCCAAGTAGGACATGAACTATTATACTGACGCAACACAGTTTGAAAAAAACTTATAGCACTATGTAGTTGAATACATTTCTCTCTATAGATCATAAAATGCTTATTCAGACCCTTTTCAATATCATCAACAAGTTTACTAGAAATTCCTAATTCCTTTGTAGCAGAAATATTATTTCTTACTGTTTCCTCTAAGGAATCTATGATACGTACGGTACATTCCGTTTCATGACTAAGAAGGTCATTCATTTCTCTGAGCTGGGACACATTGCAAGTCCCAAAATTCGTGATCTGTGTATTTCCCAATATTTTTGCTTATCTCTTATCTTATATCTTAATTTCGCTAAACGAGTGACTATCTTCCCTTCTGAAACTACATAATTCTCAGAACAGACAGGGGAAGACGACGGAAATACACCTGGAACATCTTCAAATGCAGCCACCTCTGCTTTCTCCGGTGGTTCACTCGTTGTATCAACATTCACTAATACAAACAATTCATTTTTCAATTTATGTGCCATTCGCTGCCACCAACTAAACACTAGCCCTTCATGAGCATCGCATATTCTGTGTCTAGTCTGCAAAGCACATTTCAGATAGCAAAGTTTATCTACAGAAAATGTTCCTTCCAAAGGAAATTGTAACAGCACATTATTAATAGTTACTGCATGCCAGTGCACAACATAAGTGGTAGCCCTATCTCCATATTTGTCACGCATACAACAAGAAGGGCTACCTTTCTGGAGAGCTAAACGCATAGCCTCAACATGCCATTCACACAATTGAGTCAACTCCTGTTCACCTAACAGATTGCTCATTGCTGGCACCAAAAATACTCACAAACACCTTCCCTCCTTGTCAGGAATGTTGAAATCTGTAGATGAGTCACGGCACCAACTGAAGAGCTTACTTAACTCTCTCCTCACCAGTAACCTCACTGGGTTCTTGAAGCTACAAATAACTACATTCAAAAGCAATGGGAAGGTTATCAAGACAGCAATAAATACAACACAGTTCTATAGAAAAATACACCAAAGCTTTGTGGAGAGAAACTGAGAGAAGCACGTTCTCCCTGTTTACTCTAACTTCTTAGCCATGGTTCACTTTATTTATAAGGCTTTTGTAGATGATACAGCATAATTTCACTTTATCATTATACGTCATGTATGTATCATATTGTAGGTCAACTTATTCAGTGTGGGTCAATGTGGAGCCATAAATGGAGTCCAAGACATAATTATTTACTGTTACATGGCCATTATAAGGAGACATACAGGAATCCAAGATATAGAATGACCTAATTGACATAATTGTTTACTGCTGATGACTTGACTTGACTTGATATCTACTAATTACTAACCCTGAGAGTATTTTAGCTAATAACTCTGAGACTGATATCTGGTATCCCTGAGACTGCTATCTGGTATCCCTGAGACAGAGAGGCTGGGGTACAACCTGCCCTTTTCTTTATTTATGTAAACCTTCACCTAGTAAGCTAATATATGAAGTTTTATTTCTAAGCAAGGTTCTGAACAAAATTAACTCTTTTTCTCAGATTTATTCAGTCTAATAGTATATGGTACCCCGTACGAATATACATGCTTTCAGGTATCACAGTGTCCCACTGGTTGTCCTCCTTCCACCATGTCTCTGATATTCCAATCATATCTAACCTTTCATTTAGTACTATATATTCTAACTCCCATCTTATTTTTTAGACTTCTAGCATTTGCATACAAGCATTTTAGAGACTGTATTTTATTCATATTAATTTGGCTATTGGTAGACATGGGTAATTTAGGATCTTTAAGCTCTCTCTGCTCCATACTCGAGGGCATTTGGGCTACTTTACTCTTTTTTGGAACGTCTCTGCTTTTGGTAGTATC
Source organism: Ichthyophis bannanicus (assembly GCA_033557465.1). NCBI lineage: Eukaryota > Metazoa > Chordata > Amphibia > Gymnophiona > Ichthyophiidae > Ichthyophis > Ichthyophis bannanicus. The sequence goes on from CM066040.1 coordinate 144,176,357, forward strand.
CTTCAAGGATACATTCTTCTGAACCATCCGCTCTTTGGCGACTGTCGGCTTTCCCCTATTATCTAGTTTAAAAGCTGCTCTATCTTCTTTTTAAAGGTTAATGCCAGCAGTCTGGTTCCATTCCGGTTAAGGTGAAGTCCATCCCTTCGGAAGAGCCCCTCCTTTCCCCAGAATGTTCCCCAGTTCCTAACAAATCCAAAACCCTCATCTCTGCACCATTGTCTCATCCACGCATTGAGACTCCGGAGCTCTGCCTGCCTTTTGGTTCCTGCGCGTGGAACGGGAAGCATCTCAGAGAACGCTACCCTGGAAGTTCTGGATTTCAACTTCCTACCTAAAAGCTTAAATTTAGCCTCCATAACCATGGGCGGCCCAAGGGGGGTGCGGGGCCATGTGCGGAGATTCGGTGCGGGGCCTCATTTGCATAAGTGGCCTTATTTGCATAAATATTTGCATAATGTTACCATACACTAACATGTCTCTTAATGAGTGTATGGATAAAGAAAGACTAAAAGATTTCTACATTACTATAATCCAGTGCCAACCGCCAGGCACATTAGGAACTACTACAAACGCTGCCCATTTAGAACCCATAGCAAACCCGCCGTATCCTGACAGCATTACCAGGACTCACAAAGCACCATACCCTACCTATCAAAAGGCAACACTGCAAATATTAAACCAATACATTTCAGAGAAAACTGGGGAAAGAGAACAAGTGGCAATGTCAAATAGGAATTACATAAATAGAATACCTCAGCTCAGTTATACATGCAGAACATAGACCATCACCAAACAAGGAATCACAATTTAGAAACAGGAAGGCAATAATTAAACTGGGAACCCCAAAAGCCAAACTTGGAATGTACAACAACACCGTAGAAATAAAACTATAAATTAATTTCCTCCAAAGCGCAGACGTTAATGATGCACATTTCCCAGAGCTTTCATATTCCAGTTAATAAATTCAAAATAAAGAGATATCTTTCTACCTTTTGTGCATTTTTTTCAGTTGCAATTGCTCCAGCCACTTTCTTATGGTTTCTTCATGTTTTCTGCTAACTGTCCATCGTCTGCTGTCCATTTGTTCTTTCTTCTCTCTTCTAGTTTTTTTTCCCATTCTCTCTCTCTACATCTGCTTTAACATACTAATCTTTCTCCTTTTGCTCTTTCCTCATTCCTATTTCATCCACACAAATTTTACCCCTCCATCCTCAATCCCCACTTACTCTCCCAATACCCGACCAATTGTAGATTTTTCATCCCTCCCACACAAAATATTTTTCCCCTCTCCATTTTACTCTCCCAGCCCCATCCCATTCTAATCCTCCCCCAACATCAGCTCCCTTCTAGTTCCAGTCTCACCCAGCATCCATTCCCTTCTAGTCCCTGCATCAGCCCATTTCCAGTCCTAGCCCCCCATCAACCCATTTCCAGTCCTAGCTCCCCCATCCATTTTCAGTCTGAGTCCCTTCATCAGCTCATTTCCAATCCTAGCCCCCATCAGCCCATTTCTAGTCATTTCTTAGCCCCACCATCAGCCCATGTCAAATCCTAGCTCCCCTCCACTCAGCCCAATTCCAGTCCAAGCCCCCCATGAGCCTACTTCCAGTTCTAGCCCCTCCATGAGTCCATTTCAATTCAAGCCCCCACCACAGCCCATTTCCAATCTTAGCTCCCCCCAACAGCCCATTTCCAGTCCTATCCTAGCTGCTCCATCAGCCCATTTTCAGTCCTAGCTCCCTTCCCTCACAGCCCATTTCCATTCCAAGCTCCCTCCCCATCAGCTATTTGCAGTTCAAGCCTCCCCTTCCACTCAGCCCATTTCCAGTCATAGCAACCCCCCAACCCATTACCAGTCCTAGCCCCCCATCAACCCACTTCCAGTCCTAACTCCCATCACCCCATTTTCAGTTTAAGCCCCCCTATAACCCATTACCAGTCCTAACCCCCCATCAGCCCACTTCCAGTCTTAACCCCATCAGCCCATTTCCAGTCAGCCCCCCATAGCCCATTGCCAGTCCTAACCCCCCCATCAGCCCACAGCCCATTACCAGTCCTAACCACATCAGCCCACCTCAAGTCCTAACCCCTCCCCATCGCCCCCCCATAGCCCATTATTAGTCCTAACCCCCCCATAGCCCATTAGCAGTCCTAACCCCCCATCACCTCATTTCCAGACAGCCCCCATCAGCCCACAGCCCATTACCAGTCTTAACACCCTCCCTATAGCCCATTACCAGTCCTAACCCCCACCTACAGACCACAGCCCATTACCAGTCCTAACCCCTCCCCATCAGCCCATTTCCTGTCCTAGCTCCCCCCCATAGCCCATTATCAGTCCTAACCCCCCCCATAGCACATTACCAGTCCTAACCCCCCCCCATAGCCCCATTTCCAGACAGCCCCCAGCCCATTGCCAGTCTTAAATCCCCCCCCCCCCCGCCGCGCCCATTGCCGGTCCTAACCCCCCACCCCACACACACACCAGCTTATGGCAAAATTTAAAAAAAAAAAGCTGGCTCTGGCTGCTGCCGTTGCTGCTACCACCGCGGCAGCGGCAGAATGGAGTGTCCCGCGGGGCCTCCTCTGCTCGTTGAGCCCCTCTGCAAAGGCTTTCAGATTCGCGAAGGGAGAGTATCTCCCTCGCGAATATCCACTCTTTACTTTACATTACAACCCTTAACCATGCCCTCATTTGCTCTTTAATCCTCCACTTCTATAACACTGTACATAGTTTTTCCCCTGTTTTTCCAAGTTTGTATCCCATGTTTTATTGTAAACCCAATGTAACTGCTACATTGTTTTATGTTCTGTTCCACTGTAAACCGCACTGATTGTAATAGCGCGGTATATAAGAGATGCAAATAAATAAATACATAAATACATAAATTTGTATATATACACATATATAAATATATATAAATAATTAAATAAATAAATAATTAAAAGTATAAACGCTAGTTGGAATACAAAAAAATAATGAAATCACCAACACATTAATAATTATGAGGTACTTGTACAAGCATATACAACAAAAATGTAAAAAACAACTATATACGACTAAGAGATAGGAAGGGATGAGGAGGCTGAAGGAGTAGGTCCGATTAAGAACTAATTGTGTAAATACTGGATAAATCGCATACTGTAAAGGTGGACATTACCTGTGGGTGTGATGTGCATAGACTTCACCAAGCTCAAAAGAGACAATGGAAGTCACTAATATCAGAAAAGCTTCTAGAAAAATAAAAACATAAAACTTACGCCAAATTAGACAATTGCTAAATTGTATAAATTATTTGAATCTGTACTCTACATTAAAAAAGATGGTAGCAAATGAAATATAAATATATTTCTGTTATTTTAAAATATCGAAGGCTATAGATGTTGCCCTCATAAAAATATAAATATATTTCTTTATTTTAAAATATAGAAGGTTTTAGATACTGTTCCCATTAAAAACTCATGATCATAAACATAACCAGTAATAGACCGTACAATAATTGAATAGATAAAAATCATCATTGTGAGAGGCTTGATGAACATAATATAAATATGTTTCTGTTATTTTAAAATAACGAAGGCTATAGATGTTGCCCCCATAAAAATATAAATATATTTCTTTATTATTAAAATATAGAAGGTTTTAGATACTATCCCCATTAAAAGCTCATGAACATAAACATAACCAGTAATAGAACGTGAGAGGCTTGATGAACATAATATAAATATGTTTCTGTTATTTTAAAATATCGAAGGCTATAGATGTTGCCCCCATAGAAATATAAATAGATTTCTTTGTTTTAAAATATAGAAGGTTTTAGATACTATCCCCATTAGAGGCTCATGAACATAAACATAACCAATAATAGAACATGCAATAATTGAATAGATAAAAATCATCATTGTGAGAGGCTTGATGAACATAATATATATGAACAAAGGGGGGGGAAGGGGGGGAGGGGGGAAGGGGGAGGAGGGGGGGGAAAGGGGGAAGAGGGAGGGGGGAAGGGAAAGGAAAGGGGAAAAGGAAGAGGGGAAGGAAGGGGGGAGGGAGAGGGAGAGGGGGGGGGAAGGAGGGGGAAGGGGGAGGGGAGAAGGGGGGAGGGGTAATTTAATCCGGGCTGACTTCAAGATTTAAAAGAACATAATATATTTCTAAAAAGCAATGTAGAGGACTTATATGGATTGAACAAGTGAGCAAAGAGAAGAAAAACCACACATCAGTTTTTGAAACTATGATAAAATCCCTTTGAACGCCATAAAACATTATGGGAACATGTTAGAATTAAAAAGGGGGGCCACCGGGACGTGTTCAAAAGGAGTCCGAATAAACCCATAGAAACATTAAGATCTTTCTTGCCTTTAAAACGTCCAATGAACACCTTGTACCACGTTATCCACTCCAAGATTCAGACACATTGTCCGTGAAACCTTAAGAGTAATACATATTATGTTATTATAACATCGGAAACACCGGGTGCAAGGAGAATCTGATTCAAACGCTAAACCAATGGGCACGTTCCTAAGTATTCAAAACCAAAAGGCATTATAAATTCCTACTAGACGAAAAACTGAACCAGCTACAAATAGCCGTTTGAAGTTAATCGAAATGCCGTAGGACATTGACATATACGCATATGCATGAAGCCAGACCAAACATGTAAAAGATCATATAGGAAAGCTTAAAAAACCTTACATTTAAGAACCAAAAGGTCTGTTAAATAAAAGGCTAAAAATAAAAAACTTCCACCAAAACAGAGGGGAACACAAATCTTAAACTTTTGCCTTAAACAGGATATTTTATGGGCAAGAGACTGCCTATAACATCCAAGTTTAAAAAGGGACTTGATTAAGACACTAAAAATGTAGTAGCAATCGCACACAATAATGCAAAAAAACTTTTAAATTACAGAGCCTACTATATTGTATATTTTTATAACTGAAAGGATACCGAACCAAAAGACCATCTGTGGAAAGCCGTTTGAAGTTTCTCAAAGAATTGAAAAACGCCGACACATGCACATTAAAAAGGACCCGAACCGGAAGTGTGAAGATAAAAACTTCAATAAGTTATTAATGAAAACCATTTACTCAACCAAAGTGAAAACACAAGCCTTGATCCGTCACTGGAGTAAAAATGCTTCATGGAATAAAATCCTGCCGATAAAATCTTAAATAATTCAAACACATGCAAATTATGTGTTCAACGCTGGGACATGCTAAAAATACTAAAACCCTTAGCAACATTTGCGAGCAGAGAAATTTACGTTTCTTTGTGATTAAGAAGGTTATACCTAATTGGAGGGGCGGGGACAATGATAAGACATTATTAAGGCTCGAACAGAGATATATTTTTTTGCTGGATACGTTCACTCCTCGGGGTTTAAATTTAGAAAAAGACCTATCCGTGTTCCTTTAGGATACTCTTTCATAAGTCATCTGATGTTTATAGATTTCAGCTGCAGGTTTTGCTCACCTTCCCTTCCCCCTTTGTCCTCCCCTCCCCCCTCCCCCCTTCCCCCCTCCTCCTCCCCCTTCCCCCCTCTCCCTCCCCCCTCTCTTCCCCTCCCCCCTCCCCCTTCCCCCCCCTCCCCCCTTCTCCTTTTCCTTCCCCTTCCTTCCCCCTTCTCCCCCTTCCCCCCCTTCCCCCCCCTCCCCCTCCTCCCCCTCCCCCCTCCCCCTCCTCCTCCCCCTCGCCCCCCCGCCCCCCCTTTCCTTTCCCTCCCCTGCTTTAGATATCTCAAGGTTTATTTATTAGATTTCATTATGCAATACTATATAAAAATTTCTCTGCTCGCAAATGTTGCTAAGGGTTTTAGTATTTTTAGCATGTCCCAGCGTTGAACACATAATTTGTATGTGTTTGAATTATTTAAGATTTTATCGGCAGGATTTTATTCCATGAAGCATTTTTACTCCAGTGACGGATCAAGGCTTGTGTTTTCACTTTGGTTGAGTAAATGGTTTTCATTAATAACTTATTGAAGTTTTTATCTTCACACTTCCGGTTCGGGTCCTTTTTAATGCGCATGTGTCGGCGTTTTTCAATTCTTTGAGAAACTTCAAACGGCTTTCCACAGATGGTCTTTTGGTTCGGTATCCTTTCAGTTATAAAAATATACAATATAGTAGGCTCTGTAATTTAAAAAAATTTTTGCATTATTGTGTGCGATTGCTACTACATTTTTAGTGTCTTAATCAAGTCCCTTTTTAAACTTGGATGTTATAGGCAGTCTCTTGCCCATAAAATATCCTGTTTAAGGCAAAAGTTTAAGATTTGTGTTCCCCTCTGTTTTGGTGGAAGTTTTTTATTTTTAGCCTTTTATTTAACAGACCTTTTGGTTCTTAAATGTAAGGTTTTTTAAGCTTTCCTATATGATCTTTTACACGTCTGGTCTGGCTTCATGCATATGCGTATATGTCAATGTCCTACGGCATTTCGATTAACTTCAAACGGCTATTTGTAGCTGGTTCAGTTTTTCGTCTAGTAGGAATTTATAATGCCTTTTGGTTTTGAATACTTAGGAACGTGCCCATTGGTTTAGCGTTTGAATCAGATTCTCTTTGCACCCGGTGTTTCCGATGTTATAATAACATAATATGTATTACTCTTAAGGTTTCATGGACATTGTGTCTGAATCTTGGAGTGGATAACGTGGTACAAGGTGTTCATTGGACGTTTTAAAGGCAAGAAAGATCTTAATGTTTCTATGGGTTTATTCGGACTCCTTTTGAACACGTCCCGGTGGCCCCCCTTTTTAATTCTAACATGTTCCCATAATGTTTTATGGCGTTCAAAGGGTTTTTATCACAGTTTCAAAAACTGATGTGTGGTTTTTCTTCTCTTTGCTCACTTGTTCAATCCATATAAGTCCTCTACATTGCTTTTTAGAAATATATTATGTTCTTTTAAATCTTGAAGTCAGCCCGGATTAAATTACCCCTCCCCCCTTCTCCCCTCCCCCTTCCCCCCTCCTTCCCCCCCCCCTCTCCCTCCCCCCCTCCCTCTCCCTCCCCCCTTCCCTCCCCTCTTCCTTTTCCCCTTTCCTTTCCCTTCCCCCCTCCCTCTTCCCCCTTTCCCCCCCCTCCTCCCCCTTCCCCCCCCCTTTGTTCATATATATTATGTTCATCAAGCCTCTCACAATGATGATTTTTATCTATTCAATTATTGCATGTTCTATTATTGGTTATGTTTATGTTCATGAGCCTCTAATGGGGATAGTATCTAAAACCTTCTATATTTTAAAACAAAGAAATCTATTTATATTTCTATGGGGGCAACATCTATAGCCTTCGATATTTTAAAATAACAGAAATATATTTATATTATGTTCATCAAGCCTCTCACGTTCTATTACTGGTTATGTTTATGTTCATGAGCTTTTAATGGGGATAGTATCTAAAACCTTCTATATTTTAATAATAAAGAAATATATTTATATTTTTATGGGGGCAACATCTATAGCCTTCGTTATTTTAAAATAACAGAAACATATTTATATTATGTTCATCAAGCCTCTCACAATGATGATTTTATCTATTCAATTATTGTACGGTCTATTACTGGTTATGTTTATGATCATAAGTTTTTAATGGGAACAGTATCTAAAACCTTCTATATTTTAAAATAAAGAAATATATTTATATTTTTATGAGGGCAACATCTATAGCCTTCGATATTTTAAAATAACAGAAATATATTTATATTTTTATTTGCTACCATCTTTTTTAATGTAGAGTACAGATTCAAATAATTTATACAATTTAGCAATTGTCTAATTTGGCGTAAGTTTTATGTTTTTATTTTTCTAGAAGCTTTTCTGATATTAGTGACTTCCATTGTCTCTTTTGAGCTTGGTGAAGTCTATGCACATCACACCCACAGGTAATGTCCACCTTTACAGTATGCGATTTATCCAGTATTTACACAATTAGTTCTTAATCGGACCTACTCCTTCAGCCTCCTCATCCCTTCCTATCTCTTAGTCGTATATAGTTGTTTTTTACATTTTTGTTGTATATGCTTGTACAAGTACCTCATAATTATTAATGTGTTGGTGATTTCATTATTTTTTTGTATTCCAACTAGCGTTTATACTTTTAATTATTTATTTATTTAATTATTTATATATATTTATATATGTGTATATATATAAATTTATGTGTTATTTTATTTACAGAGTGGTTGGTCAATTTAATGTATTAGATTTATTCAGATTGCATATGTTTTTTTATGATTTTAATCGATTTTTTCAAGACTTAAGTTCATTGATATAGTCCAGTTCTGCCTTTATTTTATGTGTATTGCACATTCATGTTATAATTTTTTATTTTTATTTTTATTTTAACCCTATTTTTCTGCATAATTATTGTTTTTAGTTTTATTTTATTAATATAATTTTATAATTTGTCTTTTAGTGTGTCCTGATAGCCCCTGAGGAAGTGATTTACGAAACACGGCCTGTGTTGGGCTTTGGCCACTCTTTTGGTTTAATAAAGTTATTGGGTGTGAATCTGCCGCTTCCTGTCTTTGTTTTTGCTCGTTTGAGCGGCTAGCGCTATTCTTTTTGTGGACCCCAGCACTTCCAGTACTACATTCTGCCTAGCATTCTGGCCTAGCTTCAGTACCTTAGGTTTTCACAAAATGCCTCACCATGGTAGCAGCTTTCCTATGCAGACTGGGAGAAAGACTAGGGGACATGCAATAAAGCTACAGGGTAAACTATTTAAGACTAATAAAAGAAAATATTTTTTCACTCAACGTGTAATCAAACTCTGGAATTTGTTACCGGAGGATGTAGTAAAGGCTGTTAGTGTAGCTGGGTTTAAAAAAGGTTTGGACAAGTTCCTGGAGGAAAGGTCCATAAACCATTATTAAGAAGTGACCGAAGATATCAATGCTTGACCACTGCAGTACAAGCATTGTGGAACTTATGTCTCTTGGGGAAACTGCTAGGTACATATGACCTAGATTGGCCACTGTTGGAAACAGAATACTGGGCTTGATGGACCTTGGTCTGACCCAGTATGGCATATCTTATGTTGTTATGTTCCCTTAACTAATCAAGAGTACCACTAAGGATGGAGTGCATGAATCAACACAACTGACCATTCGGGTGTTGGAACTCCTAGGATTAATAATTAAGTACCCAAAATCCCACCTGCAGCCTACCCAACAATTGGAATTCATAGGAGTCCTGCTCAACATGACTCAAGCAAGAGCCTTCCTCCCGCACAACAGACTATCCAGGTTGACAGCAATCGTGCGGGAGACTCAATTGAGTCAGCAGTTAACCGCTCACAAAATGTTAACAGTACTGGGCCACATGGCATCTATTGTACAGTGGATGCAGGCCACATGGCATCTCGGATAGTTTGTACGTCACCAACCCTTTCGGTCTTTCAACTTGCTCCACCACAAAAAATGTAGATGACAGATGCATCAAAGTTGTTTGGGGAGCTTGTCTCGATGGTCTCAACACCAAGGCACTTGGTCCCTCCAGGAAAGTCTCCATCAGATCAATTTCTTGGAATTAAGAGCTATAGCAAATGCTCTAAAGGCTTTCAAACATCGGTTATCCAACCAAATGGCAATGTTCTTCACCAGCAAGCAGGGAGGAATGGTTCTTATCTCCTGTGCTGGGAAACAGTCAGGTTGTGGAAATTTGCCATCACCCATGGGATGGACCTAAGAGCCACCTTCCTACCATTTGCACCCTTATTTCATGCTTATCACTCCTGTTTTTTTATGAATAAGCAGTAGTACTGATCTCATCCTTTCTTTCCCTTTAGTTTACAAGACAACATATGGGGTTATATTCGACAGGGGTATTTTTCCTCCTTGTTATTGGCGATAGAGCTTTGGTTATATGTCACACCCTTTGTTTATGTATGGTTGTTCTTTTTATAATTGGATTCTATTTAATATGGTGTTATTTTTGGTGTTAGAGCCATTTATACATAAATCAAGGTATTATTACATTTGTCTTGTTTTTTATGTATGTTTGACTATTATTTTGCTATTGGCTAAGAGCCTTGAATACATGACACACCCTCTGTTTATGCATGGCTGTTCCTTTTATTTTTGGATTCCATTTTTATGCATTTATTCTGGTCTTATTAGAGTTAGATTTATATATATATATATTGTCATGGGGTAGACAGCATAAAAGGTGAAGTACTAAAGGCTAGTGCAGAGAAGGAGCCTATTGGCCAGGAGATAGAGAGCACTAAGCCTGAAACACTAAGAAACAATATACAGGAAAAGCTCACTTGTCAGAAGCCAGATAGCATTGAGCCTGAGATAGTAAAGGACAGTGTGGGGGAAGGGCTTGCCTGGCAAGAGTTACATAACACAGACCATGAAACATTAGGAAATAAAATAGAAGAAGAGCTTACCTGGCAGCCTCAGGGGCAGTTGCTGCAGGCCCGGAGCAGTGAGGCAGGAAAGGGGAAAGCAAACATTCCACAGAGTCTGTGTGACGTAGTGAGAATTGGAAATGCCAATCAGGCCCACCTGAAGTCAGAGTCACGTTCCACGTTGAGTGAGTTGGGAGATAAAAGCAGCTGTGAAATCTCACACAGGCAGACTGAGGCCGAGCTGGGAGATGAAGCATTGCATGCTGAGCTGGTAGTTGGAGCATTGGAGCATGAGCAGGAGTTTGCAACTGAGACAGAGAATGGGAAACAGCAGGAGGAACACTGGCAGAGTAAGCTGGAGCCTGAGTTAGAGGTGAGACCAGAGCTTGAGTGCCAGGTGGAGAGCAGAGCTCAAGGGACCTCTGATTGCTGTTCCAGGCAAGCTGGGAATGAAAATCCCAAGCCATTACCACAAGATACGGTACGTGAGGGAACCACTGCTGGTGGGAGGCAGGCTGACCAATCCAAGAGACTTAAGCAAAGCTGCAGCCAGGTCTCCCCGGCCAGAGAGGTCCTCATGACAAAGCAAACTGCTCAGCTTACAGGAAGTAGAGATCCCATACAGAGGAGCACCCAGGGAAGAGGGAGTGAGAGGCCATCAGCCAGGCCTCACAAACAGCTTTCCCTCACAGAGAAGTACAGGGCAGAGAGAAAGCCTTGGTTGGAGGCAGACGGATTGGAACTTATCTTTGGCAGAATAGAAGATAATTACTCTGTTTATGCAAAGGGGAGGAAAAGGAATCCCAGGGAAAAAAGCCATGCAGACAACCAACAAAGGGTCTCTCTTATAGCCAAGCCAGGAGAAGGAATCCCCAGAACAGCTCCTAATACCAGGGACTCTCCAAGGGCAGCTCTCAAGGGTAATTACTGAGGTTTACCCAAGGCAAGGTGCAGGATACAGTTTCATAAGGACTCCCAGTCCTTACACAGGAATAAGTTATACCCCCAGGCATGGGGAGAACTGTAGCACAGAGAATATTCCTGTAACAACAGAAGGTGAGGAAGAGGTGCCTTATGATTGGGAGAGTCTTTATTGAAGTCAAGCAAGAAGTAGTATTTTGTGCACAGTGAAAATACTAGACGGTATTGCTGAAGGGTATTGTGCATAGTGAAATACTGGAGTGTATTGCCGAGGATATTGTGCACAGGGAAATTCTGGACTGTATCACTGAGAGATATTGTGCACCGTGAAAATACTGGACTGTATTGCTGAGAGAAAGCAGTACTGTATTATCATTTCTGGTTTAAAACCCTTTTGACCTGGTGAATTCAACCATTCATTTATGTTGTCCCTTATGCTGTAACATCCTAAAGGGAAGGGGAATAAAACCCATCTTTTCATTTGGACCACAACTACAGAGTCCTTATTTCTTCCACAACACAATGCTACCCGGCTCTAGGCATCCGCCTAGGACCGGCAAGTAGTCACAATATATATAGTTATAGTTATTATTATTCCGTTTTATATGCTTATTTTACTATTTATTATCTTTCATTATCATTAATTTTTAATTGTAATAATTGTTTACTTTTTAATTTTAGTTTTCATTTATCCTTTATGATTTTAGTATGCCAAGAACACCCCTGATGAAGGCATAACCAAAACACAGCCTGTGTCGGGTCGGCTTGGCTATTCTACCCCTGTATACAATTTAATAAAACAGTTGTCCTCCTTTTACCACGTTTGGACTGGGTTCTCTGAACAGGGAGGTCAGAAGTCATATCTTTCAGGAGTGGGGCACCCCCTTGATAGATCTCTGCAACTCCTCAGAATGCCCAGGTAGATCAGTTTTGCTCCAGAGTGGGGTCACAAAGCAAACTAGTCTCGGATGCTTTCCTCCTCAATTGGGAGGAGGGTCTCTCATTGCCAAGACTCTCCTGAAGCTCAGAACGGACAGAGGTCCGATGATTCTCATCACTTCTTAGTGGCCCAGGCAACTAGGATTCCCTCACCTCGAGCTTTCCAGTTGGGAACCACTTCAGTTGGGGCATGTACCAGATCTCATATTGCAGGAAAATGGAACAATGTTACATCCCAACATCTTGAATGATGAGAGGCTGACGTTGTTTCACTTAACCTGCCGGTCGATGTCACCGATGTTCTTTTGGTTTCCAGGAGATCGTCAATGAGAAAATCTTATTCATGTAAATAGAAGAGGTTTGCTGTCTGGTGTGAGGGTTGCTCCCTAGAATCTCTTTGCTTGTCCCACACAAACACTGCTTGAGTATCTTCTGCATCTCTCCGAATCTCCAGGAACAAGCAGGAATAAGTCATCACATATGGGTACATCGGTACCGACGGAGCCCGCGCGGGAAAGCTCCCCAGCTTTTCAGATTAAAAGCTTTTGGGGCCTCCCACTGCACATGCGCGCTGCCTTCCCGCCTTCCTGACCAGCTCTCGTCAGTTTCTTTTTTTTCCGCGGAGCCAGCAGGTCGTGTTCCTGTCACCGCTGAAGAAATTGTTAATTTTATTGTTTTCTTTAGACCGCGTACCTGCCTTCCCCATTCTGAAACCGGTACTGCCGGTCTCTCTTTCTTTCTTTTGAAAAAAAAAAAAATATATATATTTTTCTTTTCTTCAGCACAGCTTGGTACTTTGTTAGGCCTTCAGGCCTACACAAATTCTCCTCATGGAGAAGCCAGTTCCTGGTTTTAAAAAGTGTACCAAGTGCAGTGCTGTCATTCCTCTTACAGACACCCATGAATGGTGTCTTAAATGTTTAGGACCTGACCATTCCATACCGGACTGCCCATCCTGCTCCCAGATGTCGAAACGTGGATTGCAGAACCGGGCCAACAAGTTCCATGTGCTGTTTCCTTCAGAAGCATCACAGTCATCCAGGTCTTCCTCTCCGGATGGATCTCAGGTAACCAAAACTCCAGTGGGCAAATCCTCTAAAAGCAAATCTCTTTCTAAAGATCGAGAGGCTCTCAATTCTGAGTTCGAGGATTCTGCCCAGGCCAAAAAACCCCGGCGGGAGGTTCCGGCCTCCAAAGCAATCATGGGGTCACAGGTTGACATCGATGGCGCAGCCTCGACAGATCACCTGTTGTACTGCTCTGGGGTACCGGCCCATACCGGTACCGACATCCAGGCAGCAGTGGCGTCTATGGGCAATACTGTCCAAGTCATGCAGCAGGCCATTCTGGCTTTTATTAATGCTGCTACGCCCTCGGTACCGCAACCAGCGGTACCGGGTCCGGTTCCGGTAATGGCTTCCATACCGGAACCGAGGCCATCGTCTTCCAAACGCAGATCGGTTCCGCATGCCGGATCCGGGCTTTTGCCCGGTACCGATCCCATACCCGGTACGCCCGATGTCGATACCGACCGGTATGCGTATCGTGCGTTGGAAGCACATAGAGGATACTCTGCTTCTTCAGAGGATTTTAACTCCTCTGATGATTCTGATGAGTTCTCCCTTGATCTTCCTGAGGAGCCTTCTTCTCCTAAAAGGAGAATGTCTCCACCAGAGGATTTGTCCTTTCAGGACTTCATCATAGAAATGGCTAAAGGTCTTTCTATTGCTTCATCCTCTGACAAGGAACCCAGATCAAAGAAACTGGATATTTTAGGATACTCTAAGTCTCCTAAAGAGGCAGTTACCCTGCCTATCCATGAAATCCTTCAAGAACACTTGATGGACTTATGGGAGGCTCCTCTAACATTGTCTCCTTCTTCTCGCAGGTTGGACACCATGTACCGTGTCCCCCCTTCTCCTGGTTTCCAAAAAACCCAGTTGCCTCACCATTCTATTGTGGTGAAGTCTGCAATGAAGAAGATAAAGAGTACCAAAAGGCACTCTTCTACTCCTCCAGGGCGAGAATGTAAGACTCTAGACTCTTTTGGCAGGAAAATTTTCCAGGCTACTATGCTTATAGCCAGGATTAATTCCTATAGTCTTTACATGGGCATGTTTCTCAGTGAAATCGCTCTAAAAGTTCGGCATTTTGCCCCCTTTATCCCTGAGGATAAGAGGGAGCAGTTCATTTCCTTAGTGAAACACCTTTTGGATATTTCAAAGTTCTCCAACAGGGCAGCTTTTGATTCCTTTGAGGGTGCTGGTAGGGCTTCGGGCATTGCTATAGCAGCCCGACGTCTTGCTTGGCTCCAGGCTTCTGATCTAGAACCTTGGGTCCTAGATGGCTTACGAAATCGGACCTGTACAGGTGAGAACTTATTTGGTGAGGAGTGGCAAATTAAGGCCACTCAATTGGACGCAGAAAATGCCACCTTAGATAGACTTTCTAAGTCTACCTCCACTCCTGCCAAGAAGAAGTCTTTTAAGAGGCCTTATTACAAGAAGTCCAGATTTTCCACAAATACTGGCCAACAATCCTCTCAGCCTCGTTTTGCTGCTAAACGTCAGCAACCTAAACAGGCAAGGTCAAAGCCTGCGGCGTCTGCTACGCCTCAGCAAGCTCCACCCCCTCAGGGGTTTTGACTTGCCCCTAGAGAACTTAACTTTTCTGGCTCTAGAACAACCAGAGCCCCTCACCATACCCGGAAGGTTAGCTCACTTTGCTCCCAGATGGGAGCAAATTACATCAGAGCAATGGACCCTCTCTATCATCAGAGAGGGTTACAAACTCCATTTTTCCGACCTTCCTCCTTATACTATGGTGAGGCAGTTCAATTCTCCCCCATCTCTCCTGGCCCTCTTGGGTCAGGAAGTCTCCTCCCTCCTTGCCCAGGGGGCAATAGAGGAGGTCCCTCTTCTTCAACAGGGGACGGGATTCTACTCCCCTTATTTTCTAATACCAAAGAAGACAGAGGGCTTCAGACCAATTCTGGATCTGAGAGAATTGAACAAATTTCTTTTCAAGCAGAAATTCAAAATGCTTTCTCTGGGCATTCTCCTTCCATACCTTCAGAGTCAGGATTGGCTTTGTTCTCTAGACCTAAAGGATGCGTATACACACATACTCATTCACCCATCCCACAGAAAATACCTTTGATTTCTGTTTCAGGGAAAACATTTCCAGTACAGAGTACTCCCCTTCGGTCTAGCCTCTGCTCCAAGAGTGTTCACCAAATGCATGGCAGTCGTAGCTGCCTTTCTAAGAGGCCTGGGAATTTTCATATTCCCATACCTGGACGACTGGCTCATCCGAGCTCCCTCTCAGTCCCAGGCCCAAATTTCCCTGGACCGCACAAGGCGTCTTCTGCAGTATCTAGGACTGGTAGTAAACCTTCCCAAGTCTCAACTAATCCCTACTCAGTCTCTCGAGTTCATAGGGGCCCAGTTAGACACCATCACTGCAAGGGCCTACCTGCCTCAGGTCAGGGCCCAACGCCTGCTGAGTTTGGCCTCCCAAGCTCAGTCCAGCAGTCATTTAACAGCCCGGGAAATGCTGCGACTTCTGGGCCACATGGCCTCCACGGTACATGTGGTGCCCTACGCTCGTCTGCATATGAGAGCAGCTCAATGGACCTTGGCCACCCAGTGGACTCAAGCATCTGGAGCGCTCTCCGACCAAATACTCACCTCAAACCGTCTATTTTGGTCCCTCCAATGGTGGACATCCACCAAGAATCTGTTGTTGGGGGCCCCCTTCCAACCTTTGTTGCCCCAAGCATCCCTCACAACAGATGCCTCCCAGACAGGGTGGGGAGCTCATCTTCAGAACCTCTCCACTCAGGGCACTTGGTCTCCACAGGAGGCCACCCTTCATATCAACCTCCTGGAACTGCGAGCAATTTACCTTGCCCTCAAGGTCTTCTATACCCTCCTTGTCAACCTGACTGTCCTAGTTCAGACAGACAATCAGGTAGCCATGTTCTATATAAACAAACAAGGAGGGACAGGCTCTCTGTCGCTTTGCAACGAAGCTCTCAGATTATGGGCCTTCGCCAGAGAGCATCAAATTCACCTTCTTGCAGTGTATCTTCCAGGAGTTCAAAACTCTCGTGCAGACAGACTCAGTCGAGTTCTGCTTCCACACGAATGGTCCCTACATATGGACCAGATACGCAGAATCTTTCAGGAATGGGGGACCCCGGACATAGACCTCTTTGCAAGTCCGTGGAATGCCAAACTTCCCCGGTTCTGTTCCAGAACTCAGTGTCAGGGAGCTCAGGCCCACGATGCCTTCCTCCTGCATTGGGGTCAGGAATTCCTCTATGCCTTTCCACCCATTCCTCTAATATCCAAGACTCTGTTCAAGCTCCAGAGGGATCAGGGGACTATGATCCTCATAGCTCCCCGCTGGCCACGCCAGGTGTGGTTCCCTCTACTTCTGCATCTCTCCCAGGGATCCTCCCTGGACCTGGGAGCTGCGCCAGACCTTCTGTCTCAGGAGGAGGGGACTTTGTGGCACCCAAACCCCACATCCCTACATCTCAGAGCTTGGTTACTGAAGGCCTAAGTCTTCAAGACTTTAATCTTTCTCAACCTGTGACAGATATCCTTCATGCCTCTAGGAAACCTTCCACGAGGCGTTCTTATGCTTTCAAATGGAAACGTTTTTCCATTTGGTGTGCTCAGCGGGGTCTTGACCCTCTAGCACTTCCTTTGAATTCCCTCTTGGACTATCTCCTGCATCTTTCAAATGCAGGCCTTAAGACGAATTCAGTAAGGGTCCATTTGAGTGCTATTGCAGCATCCTTAAAACCTATAAATGGACAACCTGTCTCCTCTCATCCTCTTGTTGCACGTTTCATGAGAGGCCTGACTCTAACTAAACCTCCCATCCGACCTCCTCCGGTAGCATGGGATTTGAACCTAGTTCTAGGTCAGCTTATGAAGCCACCTTTTGAGCCTTTGGACTCTACCTCCTTCAAATGTCTTTCCTGGAAGGTTGTTTTCCTTATTGCAGTCACTTCGGCTCGCCGCATCAGTGAACTACAGGCTTTAGTGGCTCATCCACCTTATACTAGGTTTCCTCATGATAAGGTGGTCCTTAGAACGAATCCCCACTTTATGCCCAAAGTGGTCTCGCCTTTTCATCTTAATCAAGAGGTATATCTACCTGTCTTTTTCCCGGCTCCTCATGCATCCAGTGCAGAGAGGAACCTTCATACTCTGGATTGTAAAAGAGCTCTTGCCTTTTACCTCAACAGGACTCAACCACATCGAAAGTCTTCCCAACTTTTCGTGGCTTTTGATCCTTCTCATTTGGGACTTCCAGTCACCAAGCGTGCACTTTCCAATTGGATCGCTCAGTGTATTTCTTTTGCTTACCAGAGTAAGAACATTTCTCTGGAGGGCCATGTCACAGCTCACAATG
This sequence comes from Ichthyophis bannanicus, assembly GCA_033557465.1. NCBI lineage: Eukaryota > Metazoa > Chordata > Amphibia > Gymnophiona > Ichthyophiidae > Ichthyophis > Ichthyophis bannanicus. The sequence goes on from CM066040.1 coordinate 144,194,009, forward strand.
TGAGAGCCATGGCCACTTCTATGGCTCATCTTCATTCTGTGTCCACAGATCAGATCTGTCGAGCAGCCACTTGGGCCTCGGTTCATACCTTCACAGCCCATTACTGCTTGGACAAGGACTCCCGCCGGGATGCCTTGTTTGGTCAGGCTGTCCTCAAACACCTGTTCCATACTTAAACAACTCCTGCCCACCTTCCCTGGATGGATGCCTGAGATCCATGCGAAGATGGTTTACCCTTGGAGGGGGGATCTCCCAGGCATCTTAGCTAGGGAGTCCCCATATGTGATGATTTATTCCTGCTTGTTCCTGGAGATAGCACAGTTACTTACCTGTAACAGGTGATCTCTGGGAACAGCAGGAATTAGTCATCACAACCCACCCACCTCCCCTAGGAGTTGTATCTCTATCTATCTATCTTCCTGTCCTCTCTCTATTGTCTCAGCTTTAAACTCGAACTGACGAGAGCTGGTCAGGAAGGCGGGAAGGCAGCGCGCATGTGCAGTGGGAGGCCCCAAAAGCTTTTAATCTGAAAAGCTGGGGAGCTTTCCCGCGCGGGCTCCGTCGGTACCGACGTACCCATATGTGATGACTAATTCCTGCTGTTCCCGGAGATCACCTGTTACAGGTAAGTAACTGTGCTATCTGGACTCAAGTCCAACTTAGTAAGGGTTCACCTCAGTGCAATTGGAGCTTAAGTAGGGAGGAGTGGCCTAGTGGTTGGGTCAAGGTACCACAGGCCGAAAGGTCGGTGGTTCAAATCCCACTAGAGGACAGCAACCTTGGGCCGGAAGGACTGGGGTTTCTAGTCCCACAGGTGCTCCTTGTGGTCTTGGGCAAGCCACTTAAACCTCCATTGCCCATGTTCCCTGTAAGTATTAGTGTATGTGTCTCATATCCCCTCATGTTAAATGTATCCTCCAACCGCTTTGACCCGGTGAAAAGCGGGATATAAAATGCAGCTAAATAAAATAAAGAAATAAGTAAGTGTGGAAGATCAGCCTGTCTCTGTGCAGCCTTTAGTTGGTTGCTTTATGTGAAGTTTGCTGCTGTTGAAACCTCCATATAAGCCACCTGCAGTATCTTGGGACCTCAATGTTGTTCTCCAGGACCAAGCAGAAAGTCAGTCCTCACTTATGGGTGACATCAACGCCGATGGAGCCCCCGTGCAGAACATTTCCCCAGCTCTCTAAGAAAGCCTTTGGGAATACTGCACGCATGCGCAGTCCCCTTCCTGCCTAAAGGTGCCATCTTGCTCAATCTTTCTTTTTCCGTAGAGCCCATCGGACGTCTGTCCGTGTCACCTGGGAAAATTGACGTTTTTTCTTGTGATTACTTCGCCCTTTTTCTCCGGTTCGACGCCGGTTCCCCTTCCTGCCGGGTTCGGTACACCGGTATCGAGCCCGTCTTCTATTTTTTCAGTTTTTGCCCTTCGTGGCTGGTGTTCGCGCCCTTTTTTGCCTTTTCCCTGGAAAGCCGGTCCTTTGACCTCGCTGGGGCCCTTTTTTCCCCGATGGCTTCCAGTGGTTTCAAAAAGTGTGATCGGTGCAAGAAACGATGTCTCTCACAGACACACACGACTGCTGCCTTCAGTGCCTGGGCCCGGATCATGATCCTATGATCTGTGGCCCATGTGGCAAAATGTCCACCAAGGCACTCCGAAGCCGTCAGCATCAGAAAGAGAGGATTTTCTCAGACTCTGCCTCCAGCCGGGCCCGGACCTCATCTGAGGCCTCGATGTCTCGGGAGTCTGATCCCGAGCATCGCCAGGGTTCCTCGGACAGGGGGTCCCCCGATCGGGAACGTAAGAGGAAGAAACGGCTCGTGAGGGCGGCATCAGAAGAGGTCACTGGTTCCTCGAGAGCCAGGTCTAAGACCCCCCAACCACCGCCCCGGGCCCTTGGAGCAGGAGAAGCCGTCCAAAATGCCTCGCGTGGAGCCGGAACCCATCGGACACGTAAGTCCTGTGGTCCTCGTGGACTCTCCTCCGAGGGAGCTGCCGCCGGGGCCCAAGTCGGTGGCTGCTGAGTCTCCTGAGCTTGGTCTCAGGCTGACAGCCTTGGAGTGCAGACTGTCTGCCTTCTTGGATCAGCAGCGGGTACTGATGGCCAGCCTCGCTGGTGCATCTGCCCCGACCACCAGGACATTGACGTTGAAGTCGACCCCTGAGACCGAGCCGATACTCGAGACCATGAAGGCTCGAAGTCGTCCTCGGTCACGGTCACCGTCGACCTCCCGCTCGGATCCGAGGGCGTCGACGCCGGTGCCTTCAGCGTCGGGGCAGGTGCCACCGAGACCCGCGCGGTCGGAGCCCCCCGACTCCTCTTCAGATGAGTCTGTGTGGGAGATGGAGGACGAGGAGTCCCCCAATACTTTTCGGACTCAGTGCGTCCCTTCGGACTCAGCGCAGTCCGAGCCCCGGAGTAGGTCCCCACCGGAGGACACCCGGTTCTCGGAGTTCGTCAGGGACATGGCCAAGGCGTTGGCAATTCCTGCGGACCCCGAGGAGGAGCCTCGAGCCGAGGAGCTCAAGGCCCTCCAGTATGACTCTCCTCCGAAGGAGGCCTTTACTGTGCCGGTCCTTCCGATGCTGGAACGGCTCCTCTTCCGGATGTGGGAGGCGCTGGCCTCGGCACCGGTTTTAAGCAAGCGGGTCAATTCTATCTATCGACTCCGTAAGAGCCCTAGATTCCAGAAGGCGCAGCTGCCGCACCATTCCATGGTGGTGGAATCGGCCATGCATCGTCTGAAGAGCCAGAAGATGCGCTCCGCGGTGCCTTCCAGCCGGGAGGCCTGGAACCTGGATGCTTTCGGCAGAAACTGCTTCCAGGGCTCGATGCTTGCTTGCCGTGTCCAGTCCTACCAGCTGTACATGGGCATGTACTTACGAGACCTGGCGAAAGAGATTGCCGGGTTCTCTGCTGGCCTCTCCGGGGAACCTTTGCAGAGGTTCCAGACTTTGTTCTCAGGAATCAGGGACTGCTCCAAGTTCATGTCCCGAGCAGCCTACGATGGCTTTGAGGCTTCGGCTCGTGTAGCGGCAGCCGGCATCGAAGCCCGACGCCAGGCATGGCTGCAGTCATCGGACCTCGAGCCCTGGGTGCAGGACAAGTTGGTCGATGTCCCTTGCCGAGGTGAAAACCTTTTTGACAAACCCATGGCCGAGAAGGCGGCTGAGCTTGAAACTGAGCACCTGACTAGGACAAGGCTGTCCAGAAAAACATCTGCCCCTTCTCACAAAAAGAAGGGCTCGGGTAAAAAGCCCTTTTACCCGAGAAAGGCAGCTGCCTACAAACCTTTCCCTCAATACCAGGCCTCCCCAGCTCCCCAGCAGGGTCAGCAGGCCAAGGGGCAGGGACATGGGCCCCGTAGGCAGAAGACCCCCAAGCCTCCGGCTTCTGCTCCTCCTCAGCAGGGAGGGGATTTTTGACTCCCACAGCATAGCCTTTCTGCCTCTGCTGTCTCATTCCTGCACAGGAGGTCGTCTAGCCCTGTTTGCCCACAGGTGGCCACCCATTACAGGGGATGCTTGGGTATTGAGCATAGTCCACAGAGGCTATATGCTCCATTTCCAGCAGTTGCCCCCTGCATACTTCCCAGGGGAGCCTCTAAGGCCTCCTCTACACACAGACCTCCGCCTTCAAGAACTTCAAGGTCTGCTTCTGGACAAGGCGGTGGAGCCTGTACCTCCTCACCTGCAGGGGCACGGGTTCTACTCCAGGTACTTCCTCGTGCCAAAGAGAACCGGTGGCCTCAGGCCTATTCTGGACCTCAGGAACCTCAACAAGTTCTTGGAGAAAGAAAAGTTCAAGATGCTTACTCTTGGAACACTTCTGCCCTACCTCCAACAGGGAGATTGGCTATGCTCCTTGGATCTAAAGGATGCGTACACTCACATCCTCATTCATCCAGACCACAGAAAGTACCTCAGGTTCATTGTGGGAGGAAACCATTACCAGTACCGAGTACTGCCTTTTGGCCTCACCTCCGCCCCAAGGGTCTTTACAAAGTGCCTGGCTGTGGTGGCGGCCTACTTGAGGAATCAAGGTGTTTTTGTCTTCCCCTATCTGGACGACTGGCTCATCAGGGGTCAGACTTACCAGGAGGCCAGGCAGGCCACCTTTCGAACTGTATCACTCCTTCAACACCTAGGCTTTGTCATAAACTTCGCAAAGTCCACTTTGCTCCCCTCCCAGAACCTAGAGTTCAAAGGGGCACGGCTGGACTCTCAGCAAGCAAGGACTTACTTGCCAGAAGACAGGGCTCAAAGGCTCATCGAGTTGGCATCCCGGTTTCTAAGCATGCCAAGGGTTTCTGCCCGACTCTGTCTGCAGCTCCTAGGCCACATGGCATCGACAGTACATGTGACCCCCAATGCCCGCCTCCACATGAGGCCTGCACAGTGGTGCCTCAGAACTCAGTGGAAGCAAGCCACAGGGAGCCTAGCAGACAAAGTAAGGGTGTCCAAACCCTTCCTGAATTCCCTGCAGTGGTGGCTACACCCCCCCAACTTATTTCAGGGGGTGCCTTTTCAGGTACCTGTCCCCACAGTGGTGTTGACGACAGATGCCTCCTTGCAGGGCTGGGGTGCACATTGTCTGGAGCGGTGCACTCAAGGCCTATGGTCTCCATGGGAGGCCACGCAACAGATCAACCTACTAGAACTGCGGGCTATCCGTTTAGCCCTCAAGACTTTTTCTCACACTTTGGCTCACCAGTCTGTTCTGATTCAGATGGACAATCAAGTGGCCATGTTCTATGTGAACAAACAGGGAGGCACTGGATCCAGACCCCTGTGTCAGGAGGTACAGGCCCTGTGTTCCTTTGCCTCAAGCACAACATGTTTCTCAAAGCTGTGTATCTCCCTGGCCAGGAGAACTTCCTGGCAGACAGGTTGAGCAGAATCCTGCAGCCCCACGAGTGTCAACTGCACCCGTTGGTGGTTCAGAAAATTTTTCTGAAATGGGGACTTCCATCCATGGATCTCTTTGCCAGTCCCCTAAATCACCAGCTACCCAGGTTCTGTTCCAGACAACCGCATCCCCTGAGGTTAGCAGCGGATGCCTTCCTGATTTCTTGGTCCCAGGGCCTCCTATATGCGTTTCCTCCCACACCTCTGGTGGCCCGAACATTGTTCAAGATTCTAAAGGACAAGGCCTCGGTGCTTCTGGTAGCTTCCAGATGGCCGAGGCAGCCCTGGTTCCCACTTCTGCTTCAACTAGCAGTGGACACACCTCTATCTCTGGGGTTACAACCCGATCTGCTCTCCCAGGATCAGGGTTCCCTTCTGCACCCCAATCTCAAATCTCTCAATTTGATGGCCTGGAGGCTGCAAGGGTAGTTTTGGCTCCCTGGGGCTTGCCTCAGGAAGTGGAAGAGATGGTCTTGGCCTCTAGAAAGCAATCCACCAGGAAAACGTATGCCTTGAAATGGAGAAGGTTCTCCTTGTGGTGTCAGCAGCTCAAGGAAGATCCTTTCGTCTGCACTGTGCCAGTAGTGCTTCAATACCTGCTGCACTTGTCCACTCAGGGCCTTAAGTCCAATTCTGTTTGGGTCTACCTCTCTGCTCGGCAGCTCACCACTCTCGGGTGGAAGGACACTCTTTGTCGGTTCATCCCTTGGTGTCCAGATTTCTCAGAGGCTTGCTATTGCTCAAGCCTCCTCTCTGTCCACCGGCCCCTGAGTGGGAGTTGAATGTGGTCTTACAGCAACTGACTCGCCCACCTTTTGAGCCGATGGCTACATGTCCTCTCGGCTTCCTTTTTTGGAAGACTCTCTTCCTAGTGGCCCTGACCTCAGCCAGGCGAGTGAGTGAGCTTCAAGCCCTGGTCTGTGACAGGCCATACACTCCTTTCTATAGGAACAGGGTAGTCCTTAGGACTCATCCTAAGTTCCTCCCGAAGGTTGTCTCCTCTTTCCTTATCAACCAGGAGGTGGTTCTTCCATCGTTCTTCCCTAGGCCCCATGCCAGCCGGGCTGAAACAGTCCTGCATACCCTGGACTGTAGGAGGGCCTTATCCTTCTACCTTGAACATACGCAGGGGCATAGGAGTGCTACTCAGCTCTTCGTCTCCTTTGACCCCAATAAGTTGGGGTTGGCTGTGTCCAAGCGTACCTTGTCCATCTGGGTGGCTGACTGTATCGCCTGGGCTTACAGGGCAGCTGACCTTCCCTTGCAGGGTTGGGTCACAGCCCACCGTGTCAGGGCAATGGCTGCCTCAGTAGCTCATCTCCGCTCTGTACCGTTGGCAGACATCTGCAGGGCTGCAACTTGGTCCTCAAGCCAGACTTTTGCGGCCCATTACTGCCTGGAGAGGGAGTCCCATAGGGACAATGCTTTCAGTCAGGCAGTGCTCCGGAATCTCTTCGAGGTTTACGCAACTCCTACCCTCCAGCCCTCTGGTTGGGCTACCGGTGGAGGTATGTTTCAGTGAAATCCTTTCTCTGATGCTGCGGCTAGAGGGAGCTCATTTTTCAGTTCTGGGTCCCCGGTAGCCTGAAGCTGGGGAGTCCCATTAGTGAGGACTGACTTCCTGCTTGGTCCTGGAGAAAGAGTAGTTACTCACCTGTAACAGGTGTTCTCCAGGAGCAGTAGTAATCAGTCCTCACAACCCTCCCTCCTCCCCTGGGAGTTGCAGTTGTACATAGTTTATTTTTACATTTTTTGTGCTCTTTTAGCTATGTCATTAGACTGAGCAAGATGGCACCTTTAGGCGGGAAGGGGACCGCGCATGCGTGCAGTATTCCCAAAGGCTTTCTTAGAAAGCTGGGGAAATGCTCCACACGGGGGCTCCATCGGCGTCGATGTCACCCATAAGTCAGGACTGATTCCTGCTGCTCCTGAAGAACACCTGTTACAGGTGAGTAACTACTCTTTCTTGCGCAGCTGATGAAAGCTCCTTTTGAGCTACTCATTTCCTGTCCTCTGAAGTTCTTGACCTGGAAGATTTTGTTTCTGGCAGTGGTCACTTCATCCCACAAGGTAAACGAGCTTCAAGCTCTAGTGGTTCATCCACTTTTCACTAAATTCCATCACAATAGAGTGATCCTCCGTATTCATCCCAAATTGCTTCCAAAGGTGGTTTTGGATTTCCATCTTAGTCAATTGTTTTGCCAACATTTTTCCCCAAACCTCGTGCTTACAAATGGGAAGCTGTGCTGCACATTTTGGACTACAAACGACCTTAGTTTTATACTTTGAGTGGATGAAAGCCCTTAAAAAGTTCATCCAGCTTTTTATTTCTTTTGACCCCAATGCCGTCTCCAAACGCTCATTATCAATTTGGCTAGCAAACTGCATCTCTTTCACTTATGCCCAGGCAGGCCTCATCCTTGAGGGTCATGTCATGGCTCATAATTTCAGAGCCCTGGCTATGTCGGTGGCCCACTTGCACTTGGTCTCCATGGAAGAGATTTTCAGAGCTGCCACATGGACTTCAGTCCACACATTTACATCTCACTAGCGTCTGGAAGAGGATTCCTGAAGCGACAACAACTTCAGCCAATCATTACTAAGGAATATGTTTGGAGAGTAGAATCCAACTCCATCCCCCCTAGGCCCATTTCTTTCGGTTCAGGCTACCTTTAAAAAAACATATATAGATATATATATAGATATATAATATATATAGATATATATATATAATATATATCTCAAATATAAATGGCCTATTGCCACCAAAAACAATGTATGGTTGCCCCTGTTGTGCTCCTCATTTTTCCCCTTGTTTGTTCAAGATACCCAGTAGCTAAGGAGTCCCATACGTGAGGACTTTTTTCCTGCTTGTCCACAGAGAAAATGTTCTTTATTGTCCCTCCAGTCCAGTCCCGCACCTCTGAGGATGTCAGAGCTTCAGGCCTTATCTTGTAAAGAGACATTTCTTTCTTTTTCGATAGAAAACGTGGTGCTGTGGACAGTGCTGTCTTTTATGCCTAAGGTGATTTCAGCTTTTCATGTGAATCAATCCGTGTGTCTCCCGGTCCTCGAAGGGGTTGGGAGTGTTCTCTGGGAACAAGCAGGAAGTCAGTCCTCACATAAGGGTGACGTCGGCGCCAACAGAGCCCGAGCGGAGAAAATCCCCAGCTTTCAAAGAAAGCCTTTGGGATTGCCACCACGCATGTGTGGTCCCCTTCCCGCCCAAGGGTGCCATCATGCTCAGTTTCCATTTTTCCACGGAGCCCACCAGACGTCATCTGTTTTTGTTCCGGAAAAAGTTGATTTTTTTTTCTAGCATTTTGCTTGTCTCTGGTCTTGCGCCAGTACCTTTCCCACCCAACCTCGATGCCTCGGTATCGGGTCGATTCCTTTTTTTACGTAAGTTTTATTTTTCTTTTGGGAACCTTTGCACCTTTTTTCTTCACTGGCAGCCCGAAGAGTCTTCGACCTTGCTGGGGTTCTTTTTCCCCTCATGGCTACCAGCGGGTTTAAAAAGTGTGATTGGTGTGGTAAGATTATGTCCCTAACCGACACACATGACTGCTGCCTCCATTGCCTTGGCCCGGACCATGACCCAGTGGTCTGTGGCCTGTGTAAGAAAATGTCTTCCAAGGCCTTGAGGAGCCGCAAACAGCAGCATGACAAAATTTTTCCCAATTCCCCCATGCCTCCAAGAGCCAGGACCTCATCTGAGGCCTCGACGCCTCGGGAGGAGCACTTTGAACCCGAGCGTCGTCGTGGGTCCTCGGAGAAAGGGTCTCCCTTGAGGGAACCTAAAAGGAAGAAGAAGCCTTTGAAGGCGGCTTCTCTGGATGGCTCCGATTGGCTGGGATCCTCCCGGACCTGGTAGCGGAGCCCCAAGTGTCCACTTGAGATGATTGAGAGGGAGTGGCCAGCCAAGATTCCCCAGAAGGATCTGGTCATGGATCGGTCTAGGCAGGTGCACACTGACCTCATCGAGGATTCCTCTCCGGGGAGCCAGTGTCGGGCCCGAGTGCATCGGTGCCCGTGCCAAAGGCTGCGGAGCCACCAGGACTGGTGTCCAGGATGGCGGCCTTGGAGTGCAGTGTCATTGCCTTCTTGGACCAGCAGCGGGTACTGATGTCCGGCACGTCTGGTTCCTCCACCCCAAAAACTGGGCATTCGACGTTGAAGACGTCCCCAGAGGCCGAGCCTTGAGGCCATGCGGGCCCAGGTAGATCTTCAGCTGAGGTCACACTTGGCCTCCCACTTGTTGGGGCAGAGGTCATTGCCAACGAGCCTGCCGGCATCAGGGTGTGCGGCGCTGGGGCCCTCGAGGCCCAAGGAACACCGCGAGTCTTCCTTGGAGTATTCCAACTGGGAGACCAAGGACAAGGAGTCCCGGACACCTATCGGCATCGTGATGTCCTCTCTGATTCCCTGGTCTCTGAATCTCAGAGAAGGTCCTCACCGGAGGACAAAGGCTTCTTGGACTTCGTCCGGGACATGTCCAAGGCCATGGATTTCCAGACGCAGTCCAAGGAGGATCCTCGAGCCGACAAGCTCGAGATCCTCCAGTACGAGGCCCTCCCTCCCCCCCCCCCGGGAAACCCTCACAGTGCCCATTCCTTCCATCCTGGAATGGCTTATGTTCTGCATGTGGGAGACGGCTGCGTCGACGCCAGTGGTCAGCAAGTGGCTCGACTCGATGTATCGAGTCCGCTGGAGCCCTGGGTTTCAAAAGTCACAGCTGCCGCACAACTCCATGGTTATGGAGTCAGCCATGCATCGACTGAAGAGTCAGAAGACGCACTTCTTAGTGTCCCCCGGCAAGGAGGCCCACACCTTGGATGCCCTCGGCAGAAAATGTTACCAGGGGGCGATGCTGAATTGCCGGATCCAGGCCTACCAGCTGTACATGGGCATCAAGGGCAAGGGGTTCTACTCCAGGTACTTCCTTGTGCCAAAGAGGATGGGGGGGGGCCTAAGGCCCATCCTTGACCTGCGCAACCTCAACAAATTCCTGGTAAGGGAGAACTTCAAGATGCTCTCCCTTGGAACATTGCTGCCTTATCTCCACCAGGGAGACTGGCAATGCTTCTTAGACTGAAAGAATGCATATGCTCATATCCTAATCCACCCAAACCACAGGCAATACCTACGCTTTGTGGTGGGAGGCGATCATTTCCAATACAGGGTGCTTCCCTTCGGCCTAGCCTCGGCCCCCAGGGTATTCACAAAGTTTCTGGCAGTGGTCGCCACCTTCCTTAGGCTCCAGGGGATATTTGTCTTCCCCTATCTCAACGACTGGCTCATCAAGGGCGCTACAGCTCCCGAGGTGCAGCAGGCCATGGCATGCACCACCCAGGTCCTGTAACACTTGGGTTTCGTTATAAACTGCTCCAAGTCAAACCTTTGCCCGTCGCAAGGGCTGGAATTCATTGGGGCAAGGATCGACACCATTCGGTCAAAGGCCTTCCTGTCCGCAGACAGCGCAGCCAGACTCATGGCGCTAGCCAGAGATATTCAGCACTGCCTCTTGGTGCCAGACAGGCATCTGCTACACCTTCTGGGGCACATGGCCTCCACGGTGCACGTCACTCCAGATGCCTGCTTCCACATGCGAACAGCACAGTGGTTCCTCAGGGACCAATGGTCCCAGGCCACGGGACACCTCCAGGACAGGGTCTGAGTGACCCGACAGCTGGTGAAGTCTCTGATCTGATGGCTGTCGCCCCAACACTTTGAGGCGGGGATGGCTTTCCAGGCCCCTGACCACTCGACAGTCCTCACCACAGATGCCTCCCTGCTGGGCTGGGGAGCCCATTGCGAGGGCTACCGCACCCAGGGCACCCGGTCCCTGGACGAGAGCACTCAGCAAATCAACCTTCTGGAGCTGCGGGCCATTCATCTTGCACTGAAGTCTTTTCATCATCGACTATGCCACCGGTCAGTCCTAGTTCAGACGGACAACCAGGTGGCCATGTTCTATGTGAACAAGCAGGGAGGCATGGGGTCCCGTGCCCTCTGCCAGGAAGCCATGGACCTGTGCTCTTATGAAGTCCAGCAGGACATCCGCCTCAAAGCAGTATACCTGCCGTGCCTAGACAACTTGTTGGCTGACAGACTCAGCAGGATTCTCCAGCCGCACAAGTGGCAGCTGAACCCAGAGATAGCCAGCAAACGTTTCCAGACCTTTGGGGGACCGGTGATGGACCTGTTTGCAAGCCTGGAGAATCACTGGTTACCCCACTTCTGCTCCAGGCAGCCTCATCCCGCCAGGGTGGTCGCTGATGCCTTTCTGGTCTCATGGTCAGAGGGACTTCTGTACGCTTTCCCTCTGACACCACTGATAGCCAGGACTCTGTTTAAGATTCTCCACGACAGGACCTCGGTCATCTTGGTGGCTCCGAGGTGGCCCAGACAACTGTGGTTTCCACTGCTGCTGCTGCAGCTAGCGGTGGAGGACCACATACCCCTGGTCCTCGGAGGTGGAATAACTTCCCCATTCAAGTCGCCAGCCCCGGATGTACAGGGCCAACATTAGAATCGGCCACCGCCCGCCCTATCTCTACCCCTTCTCCACCCCATCTAACTTCCCCGTACAATCGGCAGGGAAGTTAGATGCCGGGGAGGGGAGGGGGACCACAAATAGCGGAGATGTACGTCCATCCCCGCTATTCATGGGACAGAATAACCCCATTAGTGACAGTTTTCACTGAGGTCTTTTTTCTCCATTTTAGCCCTACTCTCTGTTTTCTGTCTTTTAGCCAATTCCCAATTCACAATAGTACACTGCCTCTTTCTCATGGCTTTTTAATTTCCCCAAGAGAGTCTCATGAGGGATCTTGTCAAAGGCTTTCAGAAAATCCAGATGCATTATATCCATTGGTTCACCTTTATCTGTTTATTTACACCTTCAAAAAATATGAAATATTAGTGAGACAAGACTTTGCTTGGCATGGGTATCTTCCCTACATCATTTTCTTTAAAGACCAAAGCAAAGCAGTCTCCACTATGGCCTTGTTCTCCTTTAGCACCCCTTTTACCCATGTCATCTAATGGTCCAACTGATTCACAGTTTTTTTGCTACAAATGTACTTGAAAAAGTTTTTATTATGTGTTTTTGCTTCCTTGGCAAGCTTCTTTTCAAATGTTCTTTTTGCCTTCCTTGTCAATGCCTCTCATCTAATGTTGTTTCCTGTTTTCGTCATTTGGCTCCTTTTTCAATTACCTGAAAGATGCTTTTTTGGCTACAATAGCTTCTCTGACCTCATCTTTAAACCATGCCAGCAGTTGTTTGGCCTGCCTTCTACCTTTCCTAAAGCATGGTACATATGTAGCCTGGGCTTCCAAGATAGTATGTATGTTTAAACAACGCCCATACTTGATGTAAACCTTTAATCTGTGCAACTGCTCCTTTTAGTTTTCTCTTAACCATTTTCCTCATTTTATAGTCTCCCTTTTGAAAGTTTAGTTATCTCCCTAGCATATCCTGCTGTGACATTGACCCAGTTGATGGACTCTTCTTAGCTTCTACAACTTTGTTGCAGAAGTAACAGGTACCATAAGCATACAATTTACTGGAAAATGGAATGGAACAAAGATCAGTTTCCACAGATTCTCTAAAGTGAATAGTTGTCATAAATCCTTCTTGAAATTTTTTTTGATGACTTGTTGTAGGTAAAAAGCAATACCTTCTGTAGGTATTGGAAAAATAGAAAGACAAAACTGGACTCCAAGCATTTCTGAGCCATGGCACTTGTATAAAAACTTTTTTTGGAACACTGAGGTAATCTCTCAACATACTGAAGGGCCGTTGCAACAACCTTGCCTTAGAGCCACCCGCTAAAGCTCAGCACGCAGTTTCCTAATGCAAGCATAACACAAACATTTTACTCCCCAATGCAGTAACCAAATAGTTTGCAAATAAGCTGTGCTCAAAAAAATTAGTGCTAACATGGAAGAGCACATGCGTCTGCACTAACAGCAGCTATGTCTTCCACATACAACAATTGTGCTGGCACTTTTGCATGTGTGCTAGAATGCTATTTTGCACATAAACATCATTATTATTCTGTGCAGAAATATTATTGTATTGTATTATGGTAGCTGTCCAGCATCCAACCATGTGGACTGCTGACATAACACAATTAATCTTTCTGCACAGAGTAATATTGATGTTTATGTGCAAATTAGCATTCCAACATATACATGTAACGCTGTTCGTTCCAACACATCTCCCACCCAGCTCCTCATCTCCTACCGTTTTTTTTAACCTTCCCCTTCAACAAATTGAGAAAAAAAGGTATGGGTACTTTGCACTCAAAGACAGTAAAAAGAAGAAACAAGGATGAAATCCTCACTAACACTGACTGCAGAAGGATGAGCTAACCTTTTTACTCCTCTTCAGACCTGGCATTCAAGCCTTCAGGTCATCTGCATACTACTTTGCATCTGGGTTTAATAGCTAATACTTTCAGTACTATGGCATCTAAATGAGCTGTGCAGTGATGTCAGCACAAGTGCTTGCACATATCTCTTGCACTAAACACCTTTTTGTATTGGACAGTGACAGTGCAGAAAATTGTGCACAGAAGCTGCGCTAAAATTTGTGCAGAGCCTCCTGCATTTCATTGTATCAGACCCTTAGTGGGTTATCCAATCTGAGCCCATCTTACATATTTCTTTCAGTTCCTTAATCATTTTGGTTGCTCTTAATCTGATAGAATAAGATAGCAGATAAAAGGCATTAGCTCATCTGGTTTGCTCATTTTCATTCCTGATGCAATGTCATAAATCCCAGCTAATCTTTGCCATTCTCTTCACTTTGTTAAAGAACACATGTGATGGAATCTTGTTTTGGTTAATGAGGTTAGGAGTAGCATGCTAGGTACCAGGGAAGCCAGGATTCAAATCCCACTGATGCTCCTTGTGACTTTGAGCAAGTCATTAACCTTCCACTGCCTCAGGTACAAACTTATTGTAATTCCTCCAAGAACAGGGACATACCTACTGTACCTGAATGTAATTCACCTTGAACTGCTATACTAGAAAGGTATGAGTTATAGACACAAATGCTAATGCAATCCTCCTATATGGTCAGCAGGTGGCAACATAACACATGAACAAGTCTAAGCATGCAGAAATAGAAATTACACTTACCTGGTAATTGTAGTTCCTTGAGTGACGACAGTTTAGTCCTCCACCTTTGGGTAATGCACCTCCTCCTGCAGCTTGGAGACTGGACCAAGCAAAATCTTCATCTCACTGGATGTAGCAAGCTGGAATCCCCATCAGCCCCCAGTGAACTACTGACAAAGCAGACTCAAAAAAGCAACAAATAAGTAGCCAACAGATTTTAGTACCATGGAAGTAGATTCTTTTCTATTAAATTTTGTATAAAAATTTTTTTTGAGAAGTTTGTATTCCCCGTATACCAAATACTACCTTGAACAAAACCTAAAACCGCCCCCTGACAGAGAAAGGGGAGGCGACGAGTTCCTCTATAGTAATGCTCCTCTCCCCTGCCGAGCCAGGAGATACAGGTAGAAGCCGCCAAGCCCAAAAGGAAGGGAAAGAAAAGGCCCACAAACTCACCTGTCAATGCGTCTCACATCCTTGAACACCCCGGCCGTTGCTGGCCATAAACTGAGGGCGGGATTGAGGACTAAACTGTCGTCACTCAAGGAACTACAATTACCAGGTAAGTGTAATTTCTATTTCCTTATCATTCCTCCAGTTTAGTCCTCCACCTTTGGGATGTACCAAAGCAGTACTAACGGGAGGGACCCTTCCAGCCGGCACGCAACACCGCCGACCCGAAACAGGCATCCTTCGCTGCCAACACATCCAGCCGAAAGTGTTTACTGAAAGTATGCAGCAACGACCAAGTGGCTGCTTTACAAATTTCCACCGGCGGGATTAGGCTGTGTTCCGCCCAAGAAGCCGCCTGCACCCTAGTAGAGTGAGCCCTGAGACCCACAGGATCCAGGCGGCCCTGCAACATGTACGCTGAGACAATGGCTTCCTTAATCCACCTGGAGATGGATGCTTTTGATGCAGCCTCTCCCTTCTTGGGACCGCCAAACAACACAAACAGACAATCCGACTTGTGAAAGGAATCGGAGACTGACAAATAACGACGTAACATCCTCCGTACGTCCAACTGGCTCAAGCCTCGATCCGAAGCCTGTCCTGCTTCTGACCGGAAAACTGGAAGAGACACTGTCTGATTCACATGAAAAGGAGAACACACCTTCGGCAAGAAAGAAGGGACTGGTCTAAGCACCACCTTTTCCTTCGAGAAACACAGAAAGGGCTCCCTACACGAGAGAGCCTGCAATTCCGAAATGCGCCTAGCCGAGCAAATAGCCACCAAAAAGACCACCTTAAGGGTCAAATCCTTGATCGAGACTTGGGATAAGGGCTCAAAAGGGGCCTTTCATAATGCCCGCAACACCAAGTTGAGATCCCACGACGGGACGGAAACTTGACGCGCTGGGCGAAGTCTAGTAACCGCTTTGAGAAAACGTACTACATCTCCGTGGACACCCAGCGCCACGCCCTGTACCTTACCCCTATAGCATGCCAAGGCCGCTAGCTGCACCTTTAAGGAACTGGCGGCCAGACCCTTCTCGAAACCATCCTGCAAGAAACTCAACACCGACGAAACCAATGCCCTGGAAGCTCGAACCTGGTGCCTCAAAAATCCGCCAGATGCGTACATAAGCGAGCGAAGTCGACCGCTTTCGGACCTGAAGCAAAGTAGTTACTACCGACCTAGAGAAGCCCTTTTTCCTCAGCCTCGCCCTTTCAATGGCCAAGCCGTAAGCGAGAACCGATCCACCTGCGGCATCCGAAGAGGCCCCTGCAACAGGAGCTCCGGTGACGACGGAAGACGCCACGGGAGCCCGTCTAGCAGTCGTATCAGATCGACATACCATGGGCGCCGATGCCAATCTGATGCTATTAGAAGCACCCTCCCCCGATGGGCTTCGATGCATTGAATCACTCGTCTGACCAGGGCCCACGGCGGAAAGACATAGAGCAGCCCCGTCATCGGCGAGGGCTGTATCAATGCGTCGATCCCCTCCGACATGGGTTCTCTCCGCCTGCTGAAGAACCGAGTCGCTTTCGCAGACTGGCATGTAGCCATCAAGTCCATGATCAGTACTTCCCATCGGTGAGTCAACTGGGCGAAGACGTCTGGATGCAACTCCCATTCTCCGGCATCCACCTGAACCCTGCTGAGAAAGCCCGCTGTCACATTGTCTTTTCCAGCGATGTGAGCTGCCGAGAAGGCCTGTAACCGCGTCTCTACCCAGGCAAACAGCCGCTTGGCCTCCTCCTCCATGGCCACACTCCCTGTGCCTCCTTGCCGATTTATGTATGCTACTGTCGCGGCATTGTCCGACAGTACCCGCACAGCCTGACGCGTCACGAACATCTCGAACCGCTGCAGTGCCAAGAATACAGCCCTCAGCTCCAGGCGGTTGATTGACCAGCCGCTTTCCTCCATTGTCCACGGGCCATGTGCAAAGTGTACTCCACAATGAGCTCCCCAGCCGGCCAGACTCGCATCCGTGAACAGCGGAAGCCACTCAGGCTGTTCCAAGGGCATCCCCGCTTGCAAAACTGCGGGACGCAGCCACCACCACAGGGCCTGTCGGACGTGTAGAGGACAAGGGAGATGTTTGCTCAGAGAATTGGACTGATTGGACCAGCGACGAAGCAGAGCACGCTGCAACGGTCTCATGTGAAACCTGGCCCACGGTACGACTTCCAGCGTCGCCGCCATCGTTCCTAACACCTGAAGGTACTTCCATGCCATAGGGGCTGCCAGCCTCTGGAAGTCCTGCACTAGACTCCGGAGAGCCTGGGCTCTGCGATCCGTCAGAAATACCGCGCCTCTCCGAGTATCGAACAGTACCCCCAAATACTCGAGAACTTGAGTCGGAGAAAAATTACTTTTGATCGGATTGACCACCCAGCCTAAGCTCTGCAGAAAGGCTACTACCTTCTCTGTGGCTTTCTTGCTCTCGTCCCGGGATTTTGCCCATATGAGCCAATCATTGAGGTAAGGGTGTACTAAGACCCCTTGCTTTCGTAACGACGCCGCCACTACCACCATTATCTTGGTGAAGACTCGGGGCGCCGTCGCTAGACCAAAAGGCAGTGCCTGAAACTGAAAATGTCCCCAAGGCAGGGCGAACCGTAGGAATTTCTGATGAGACGCCCTGATGGGAACATGGAGATAAGCTTCTGACAGATCGAGAGAAGTGAGGAACTCTCCCTGACGAACTGCCACAATGACGGACCGCAGGGTTTCCATGCGGAAGTGTGGCACCCTGAGACACCAATTTACTCCTTTGAGGTCCAGGATAGGGCGAAGAGAGCCGTCCTTCTTTGGCACCACGAAATAAATGGCGTACCGCCCCATGCCGTACTCTGCGGTCGGCACTGGGACGACAGCCCCCAGCTGTAAGAGATGGTCTAAGGTTTGTCGAACCTTCAAAGTCCTCTGCAGCCCTCTGCAAGGAGAATTCACGAGCGAGTCCAGCACCAGCCTTGCCAGATCCAGTGCATACCTGTCGTGGATGATCTCCAAAACCCACTGGTCCGACGTTATGCGGGTCCAGGCAGAAAGAAACCCCCGTAGACGACCCCCGATCGGTTGCCCTTCTGCTGGGGCCCGCTGCCATTCATTGTGATTTGCGCGCGGAGTCCGAGGATACCGCTGCGAATCCTCTACTTGCCCCCTGGAATCCACGGAACCCCTGGGCCCGAGAAACGAATCTTCCTCTTTGAGACCCCGCGAAACGGGAACAAAATCTTCAGAAATCCTGAAACTGTCCCCGAAAGGACGTGGAAAATTTACTCTGCTTAGGCTTGTCCTCCGGAAGCCTGCCTCCCTTGGACTCTCCTAACTCTTTGACCAACTTATCCAGGTCCTCTCCAAACAACAACTTTCCTTTAAATGGGAGAACCCGTCGGCCGCCCAGTTTTTTAGCCAAAGGGCTCTCCGTGCCACTACTAGGGAAGACATACTATTCGACAAGGCTCTTATGAGGTCGTAGTGCACATCCGCCAAATACGCTGATCCGGACTATAGACGCTGGAGCTCCCTCAGTTGGTCCTGCTCCAACGATGTCGACTAGCTCAGGTGCTGAACCCACCAGAGACAGGCCCTGGCCACCCAAGATCCACAGATGAACGCCTGCAAGGAAATCTCGTCCGCCTCAAAAGACTGCTTCAATAAACCATCCATCTTTCTATCCTGCGTCTCCTTCAGGGCCGCGCTGCCTTCCACTGGAATAGTGGTCTTCTTCGTGACTGCCGAGACTGCCGCATCAATCTTGGGAGCCCGAAACCTTTCCTTATCTTTGTCTGCCAAAGGATATAGTTTGGTCATAGTCCTTATTCCCTTGAGGCCTGCTTCAGGCTGATCCCACTCAGTCTGAATCATCTGGTCTATTATTTATTTTTTATTTATTTATTTAACAAATTTTTATATACCGCAACCTTCCGAGGATCAGGTGCGGTTTACATCTAACAGTTAAGGAAACAGAGAGGCATTTCTGTTTTTTACATTGAACGATAACATGAACTATGTGCAATTAACATTTGAACTTTTAACTTTTAAACTTTTTGGAACTATGTACAATTAACTATGTACAGTTATAGAAGGAGAAGTTCAACAGTATAAGCATAATAGACAGTATTGAGGTCAAAATATCTTTAGGCCTTGCGGTGTTGATCTACTTGTGTTGTATAGTTTGTGTTTGACGCACTGCCTGAATAATGGGATCTGCCATGTCCTCCTTGGCTACGGGCTGTTCCGGCGACAGCCTAAGCGTCTGCAGCACCTCCGAAATGAGAGCAGACAATTCCTCTCGTCGAAAAACTCAAATGATCCGTGCTTGATCCTCCGGCTCAGGAATCTCACCTTCTTCCAAATCCTCCAAATCGACATTCATGTCGAACTCTTGCTCTTCTTCCTCCTGCAATCCCAGCTCAGGAGGAAAAGGCTCCGGGAGACGCGGCCGCTTGGGCGCTGTGGAAATCCCACCGTCATGCTCCGCTAGCCCTGACCGTGCACTGGAGGAGGGGAAAGGGGAGGAGCCCGGTAACAGACCCTGCCTTTTATGGCAGAATGCCTCATGCATGAGGAATACAAAGTCCGGGGAAAACTCTTCCATCGGCCTAGAGGGTCCAGACCCCGAAGGAACACCAGGAGCAGTATGTGCGTCCTCTGAAACTGGAGTGGCCGGGGCAAACATCCAAGCTTCCCCCTCCGGCTCCTTTAACACATCTGGGGGAGCTGAAGCAATAGCACCCTCCATTTGATGTTCAACAATGACCGATACGGCAGCACAACACCGACAGATGCCTGTCTCCGTGGCCGTGCCCCTACAGGTGCCACAAATAACACACTGAGGCTTTGCTGACATGAGCTAAAGGGCTTTGTGATTCCCAATGCTACCCAGAAGCAAGCATCTGTTTTCCTTTTTTTTTTGTAGTGCTGCCCCTCTTGTCTTTCTTTTCCTTAACTTCTTATTTAATCTAAAAAGCTAAAGAAACTGTAAAATAACCCCTTTGAGGACCACAGACTCTCAGGAACCGGAGTCCAAAATAAACGGGAAGAAAACAAAAGTAAAGGAAGAAGGAAAAGAAAGCCGACAGTCGCCCAAGAGCGCATGGTTCGGAAGAATGTATCCTTGAAGGATACTACAAAAAGCAGAGAGGTTCCAAAAAAGAGTAAAGTAGCCCAAATGCCCTCGAGTATGGAGCAGACAGAGCTTAAAGATCCCAAATTACCCATGTCTACCAATAGCCAAATTAATATGAATAAAATACAGTCTCTAAAATGCTTGTATGCAAATGCTAGAAGTCTAAAAAACAAGATGGGAGAGTTACAATATATAGCACTAAACGAGAGGTTAGATATGATTGGAATATCAGAGACATGGTGGAAGGAGGACAACCAGTGGGACACTGTGATACCTGGGTACAAACTATATCGTAATGATAGAGCTGATCAAATTGGTGGAGGGGTTGCACTCTGTGTTAGAGAGGGCATTGAGTCAGAAAGGATTAAAGTTTTGCAAGAAACAAAATTTGCTGTAGAATCTCTATGGATTGAAATTCCATGTAAAAAGGGGAAGGCGATGGCAGTGGGGGTGTACTATCGTCCGCCTGGCCAGAATGAACAAATGGATGATGAAATGCTCAAAGAAATCAAGGAAGCTAGCAAACGTTACAGTGCAGTAATAATAATGGGTGATTTCAATTACCCCGGCATCGACTGGGTCAGTGTCACAGCGGGACATGCTAGGGAGATAAAGTTCCTAGATGAAATAAATGACTGCTTCTTGGAGCAGCTGGTTCATGAACCGACCAGAGGGGAAGCCATATTAGACCTAGTCCTTAGTGGAACACCAGATCTAGTGCAAGAGATAAGGGTGTTGGGGCCACTTGGCAATAGTGATCATAGCATGATCGCCTTTGATTTAATTAGTGGAGGAGGGATAGTAAGGAAATCCACAGTGGAGGAGTGGCCTAGTGGTTGGGGCAAGGTACTTCAGGCCGGAAGGTCGGGGGTTCAAATCCCACTAGAGGACAGCAACCTTGGGCTGGAAGGACTGGGGTTTCTAGTCCCACAGGTGCTCCTTGTGGTCTTGGGCAAGCCACTTAACCCTCCATAGCCCATGTTCCCTGTAAAATAGTTATCTCCAAGTTATAATGCCCTGTTCAATGTAATTTCAGTTTGTTCAATGTAAACCGCACTGATGCAGAATAGCGCGGTATATATGAGAATGTAAATAAATAAATAAATAAATAAATACCCTTTAACTTTCGAAAGGGAGACTATGATAAAATGAGGAAAACAGTTAAGAAAAAATTAAAAGGAGCAGTTGCAAAGGTTAAAGACGTACATCAAGCTTGGATGTTGTTGAAAAATACTATCTTGGAAGCCCAGACCAGCTGTATTCCACGCTTTAAGAAAAGTGGAAGGAAGTCCAAAAAACTGCCAGCATGGTTTAAAGGTGAGGTCAGAGAGGCTGTTGTTGCCAAAAAAGCATCTTTCAGGAAATGGAAAAAAGAGCCAAATGACGAAACCTGGAAACAGCACAGGCACTGGCAAGTCAAATGCAAGGCATTGATAAGGCAGGCAAAGAGAGAATTTGAGAAGAAGCTTGCTGCGGAAGCAAAAACACGAAATAAAGACCTTTTCAAGTACATTCGTAGCAAAAAAACAGTGAGAGAGTCAGTTGGTCTATTAGATGATAAAGGGGTTAAAGGAGCACTAAGAGGTGACAAGGCGATAGCGGAGAGACTGAATGAATTCTTTGCTTCAGTCTTTACTGAGGAAGATATAGGAATGTTACCCATGACTGAAGTGGTATTTAAAGGTGCGGAAGAATTGAAGGAAATATCGATACATCGGGAAGATGTCTTACAACTATTAGATAAACTGAAGAGTAGCAAATCACCTGGGCCGGATGGTATACATCCAAGGGTGTTGAAAGAACTGAAATATGAGATTGCAGACCTGCTATTAGTAATCTGTGAACTATCATTAAAATCATCTCTAATACCTGAAGATTGGAGGATCGCCAATGTAACACCAATTTTAAAAAGGGTTCCAGGGGTGATCCGGGAAACTACAGACCGGTGAGCCTGACGTCAGTACCAGGAAAAATGGTAGAAACCATCATAAAGAATAAAATTACTCAGCATGTAGATAGTCACGACCTAATGGGAGACAGCCGACATGGCTTTAGACAAGGAAGATCTTGTCTTACTAATCTGTTATGTTTTTTTGAAGGAGTGAATAAACAGGTGGACAAAGGTGAGTCTGTTGATATTGTGTATCTGGACTTTCAGAAAGCCTTTGACAAGGTCCCTCAGAGACTTTTGGCAAAACTAAAGAGTCATGGGATAGGAGGCAGTGTACTATTGTGGATCAGGAACTGGTTAAAAGATAGAAATCAGAGGGTAGGGCTAAATGGCCAATTTTCCCAATGGAGAAAGGTGAATAGTGGTGTACCCCAGGGATCTGTGCTGGGTCCGCTGCTTTTTGATATATTCATAAATGACCTGGAAAGTGGAATAACGAGTGAGGTTATCAAATTTGCAGATGACACAAAACTATTTAAAGTTGTTAAAACCCAAGAGGATTGTGAAAAATTGCAAGAGGATCTTGATAAATTGGAAGACTGGGCATCAAAATGGCAGATGAAATTTAATGTGGGACAAGTGCAAGGTTATGCACCTAGGGAAGAGCAACCCAAACTATGGTTACACGATGCAAGGTTCCACATTTGGAACCACCAACCAGGAAAAAGATTTAGGCGTCATTGTGGATACCATGTTAAAACCCTCGTCCCAGTGTGCAGCGGCAGCCAAGAGAGCAAATAGAATGCTAGGTATGATAAGGAAAGGAATGGAAAATAAAACAAAAGATATTATAATGCCTCTATATCGTTCCATGGTGAGACCGCACCTTGAATATTGTGTGCAATTCTGGTCGCCGTATCTTAAAAAGGATATAGCGATTTTAGAAAAGGTTCAGAGAAGAGCCACCAAAATGGTAAAGGGGATGGAAGGATACTCCTATGAGGAAAGGCTAAAAAGGTTAGGGCTCTTTAACCTGGAAAAGAGACGGCTGAGGGGAGATATGATAGAAGTCTATAAATTAATGAACGGAGTGGAACGGGTAAACGTAGATCGATTGTTTACGTTATCAGAATATAGAAAGACTAGGGGACATGCAATGAAGCTACAGGGTAAACTATTTAAGACTAATAAAAGAAAATATTTTTTCACTCAACGTGTAATCAAACTCTGGAATTTGTTACCGGAGGATGTAGTAAAGGCTGTTAGTGTAGCTGGGTTTAAAAAAGGTTTGGACAAGTTCCTGGAGGAAAGGTCCATAAACCATTATTAAGAAGTGACCGAAGATATCAATGCTTGACCCAGTACAAGCATTGTGGAACTTGTGTCTCTTGGGGAAACTGCTAGGTACATATGACCTAGATTGGCCACTGTTGGAAACAGAATACTGGGCTTGATGGACCTTGGTCTGACCCAGTATGGCATATCTTATGTTCTTATGTTCTTAAAAAACAACAAAGAAAGGGAGAAGAAGGAACAATAATCTCCCAAAAAACAAAAAACCTGTCCTTTCAAGAGTACTGAACTCGCCGCGGAGCAGTCCTGCCAGCGTGTTAAGAAACCACTGAGTAAACCGCGTGTTTAAAATGGCCACGGTTTCCCTCAGGGTTTTGGCGCGCACACCAAACGAGGCCCTGAAGCACCGCCGATCAAATAAAGTGCTTGCGGATGGCCGTCCCCGGTCCCCATGGTCGGTACCTACTTTAACAGCCTCCGCTCTGGGGAATTGAGCTCCGATCGCTGAAGACGATCGGGACCGCTGAGCAGACTGCTGCTTGTGCACCGAAACGGTCCCGAAGCCGTCGCTGGCAGCCCTTCAATCAGCGGGCTGCCTGTGGAGCGGGGTGGGAGCTCTACCCCATTCAGTCTAGGGGTAAGAGATCCCGCAGCACAAAGATAGCCAGAAAATTACCGGGTGACCTGGCAGGGCAGAGGTAAAAGAAATAAACCCCGATTGCTCAATCTCCTTTTTTTTTTCTTTTTTTTAAAGCTACAGTACCCAAATAAAACTAAGCCAATTGGAAAATTAAACAGAAAAGAAATCTATCTAACTAGCCTGTTCCTTATTAGTTACTCCAGTGAGCCCAGCACCTAAGCTCACTAGGTCCTCCTGCTGCATGGAGACTGGAGGCTGATGGGGATTTCAGCTTCCTACATCCAGTGAGATGAAGATTTTGATTGGTCTAGTCTCCAAGCTGCAGGAGGAGGTGCACTACCCAAAGGTGGAGGACTAAACTAGAGGAACGATAAGGAACTGATTGTACAAAAAAATCAGAACACATAAATTAGTTATGATAGGACACTATATATTACATTTCTAAATTAAAAGTAGTCAAAGCAATGGGACCGGATGGGATACATCTGAGAATACTGAAGGAACTTGGGGACGTTCTAGTGGCTCCACTGACTGACCTTTTCAATGCTTTTTTGGAGACGGGAGTGTCCGAGAGGTCTGGAGAAAGGCACATGTGGTCTCTTTATTCCAAAGTGGAAGTAAGGATAAGGTTGAAAACCACAGGCCCGGTTAGTCTAACCTCTGTCTTGAGTAAACACAGGTACACTACCAAAAAACTGCCTCCAGTTTTGCAACTGATTCCTATAGATTTTGGGGTGCTGAATCCAGGAAAAATAGCCAAAATGTTCCATCACGTCACGTTTTCTTGCAAAATTAGATTTCTTACCCATATAAGGAATGTTCACATAATTTCTTTTTAGCCGACTGCAGTTTATTTTCTTGGCCCAAAATAGAGGTTGTAATGGTTAACTAACTAGAAACACTCCCTCATGATATTTTAGAGTGTTTTGTATTCATTTTATACATTAACAGGACAATTGGGAGGCGGGGGCTAAATCCAGTACTCGCGCTGGCGCATGTTCTTTCCTGTTCGCCTCGCCTCGTTCGCTCGCTCAAACACGGTGGTTGCGACATGAACGTTCCTGTCAAATTTCAGTTTCTTGCAAGTTCATTATTACCTTTTGTTTGCTCAGTCGTAATCCAGCTTTATTCCGAAGTGGTTCACTACAGTTGTAGTTTGCAATGCTGTGTATTTGTGATGGCTCACAGAGCCAGAGGTTGCGTCAACTCTCCGGACAGTTTTTGTTTTATTTGTGGGGAATATACCGTGAAAAAGCGGCAGAGGAACATTTCTGCATTTATTAAAAAAGTATATTTCGCCTATTTCGGTTTGAAGTTAGGCGATCAAGACAAACCGTGGGCTCCTCACAAAGTGTGCAAGACATGTGAGGAAGATCTACGCTTATGGATGAAAGGTAAAAAACAAGCATTTCGTTTCGGAATACCTATGATGTGGCGTGAACAAAGAGACCACAGCAGTGACTGCTATTTTTGCTCTTGCATTGTGAAGGGATACAACTTAAAAAATAAGAACGTAATAAGTTACCCCAACCTTCCCTCAGCAATTAGGCCTATGCCTCATAGCAACGAAGTACCTGTGCCTGAACCACCAAAATCTTTGGATCATATTTGTGTGGACGGTTCTGATCATGATGAGACTCATCAGATGGCTTTTCCCGATGAGTCCAGTACTTCCGAGTTTGAAACTGAACCAGATCCGAAACCTGAACTTTTCTCTCAAGCTGAATTGAATGATTTAGTCCGGGATTTAGGACTCCCAAAAGATGCTGCCCAACTGCTAGGTTCTCGGCTTAAACAGAAAAATCTATTGTCACCAGGAACAACTTTTTATTTGTACCGCAACCGCGAGACACAATTTTTGAAGTATTTCAGCAAAGAGGAAGATTTGGTATTTTGCAACGATATATACGGAGTGATGGAAAAGTTTAAACTCAAGTATGATCCTGCTGAATGGCGGCTGTTCATTGATTCGTCAAAAGACAGCATAAAAGGTGTTCTTCATAATGGCAACACATTCGCTTCAGTTCCTATTGCTCACTCTGTTATTCTCCAAGAAAAATACGAGAATTTGGCCCTGATTCTTCAGAAGATTCGTTATGATGAGCATAAGTGGATGATTTGTGGAGACTTTAAAATTCTATCCATGCTATTAGGGCAGCAATCTGGTTTCACCAAATATCCCTGCTTCCTTTGCTTGTGGGATAGCCGGGCCCGCGACCTACACTGGGGGAAAAAAGACTGGCCAATTCGGGAGTATTTGAGACCCAGTGAGAAAAATGTTCTTCATGAGAGCTTGGTACCTCGTGATAAAATTCTATTACCACCTCTCCACATTAAGTTGGGTCTCATTAAGCAATTCATCAAGTCCCTTCCAAAAGATGGTGAGTGCTTTCGGTACCTTTGCTCAAAGTTCCCCTGACTTTCTGAAGCAAAGCTAAAGGAAGGAGTGTTTGTTGGCCCTGATATAAGGAAACTCATTTCAGATGGAGCATTCGCTGAAACGATGTCTGAGAAGGAAAAAGAAGCCTGGGATTCCTTCAAGGATGTTGTTCTCAAATTCTTGGGGAACAGGCGGGATGAGAACTATAAGGATATTGTTGCCAGGATGCTCAATGCCTTCAAAGAACAAGGCTGTAACATGAGCCTGAAAGTCCATTTCTTGCACTCCCATGTGAACTACTTTCCCGAAAACTTGGGGGCGTACAGTGAAGAACAAGGTGAAAGGTTTCACCAGGACATCAAGGACGCAGAGAGAAGGTACCAAGGAAGATGGAACACCACTATAATGGCTGATTTCTGCTGGTTGCTGCTGCGGGAAACCCCAGATGAAAAATACGCCAAGCAGCGCACCAAGAGAAGCATTCGGGGGAAGAAGAAACGGGCCCACCAGGAGATTGATTGACCCAAGAATGACTTTAAAATCTAAACTGTGTTGACAAATATCGTGTTTTTTACTAAACTTTGAAATAAAAATTTGCTAGTTATTACCACAGTGTCGGATCTCATTTATTAGAATTTTATTTTCACACCATCGGGTGTTTGTCTTCATGTATTGCAATGGTGCGGTTTGCGTTTTCTATTCTTACATACATACCTGTACAACATTTTTTGCACATTTCTTTGCTTTGCTTTGTGTCTAACCTCGCTCTTATATGCTCAATGTTTGTGCACATGTATGTGGCTGTTTTAAGTGCAGACAATTTTGCTACCATCACAGTGTGTTTTGTTGACATTATTCTTATGTGCTGCCTTGTTACAATTTTCTTTATTCTTATTTGAATAACTACTAAACAATTAGTATAAAGAATTCATCCAAAAAACTTTTATCTCCATCGCACTCAATCTGAAACGTTCACCTCAAACTGCTAACCCAATGTAGCAAAAAATCTGTACGTGATGGAGCAAATTGGTTACCAGATTTGGATTCAGCGCACCAAAAAACGTAAAAATCAATCGAAACATTAGAGGCAGTTTAAAAATATTTGCTATAATTGTAAACGTTGCTAAAAGGGAGAATATGAGGTTTCTGGAGTTCAATGGATTATAGGATTCAAGACAGCATGGGTTTACCAGAGGCAGGTCTTGTCAGACAAATCTGATTGATTTCTTTGACTGGGGGACCAGGGAGTTGGACTGAAGGAGAGCCCTAGATGTGGCGTTCTTAGATTTTAGTATAGCCTTTGACACTGTTCCGCACAGGTGACTTATAAACAAACCGAGCACCCTAGGGATGGACCCTAAAGTGACTGGGTTAGAAATTGGTTGAATGGGAGGGACAAAGGGTACAGGTAAATGGAGCTCACTGAGAAGAAGGAGTTTACCAATGGTGTGCCGCAGGGATCTGTCCTTGGTCCAATTCTTTTTAAGATCTTTGTAAGTGATATTGAGGAAGGGCTGTCGGGTAAGGTTTGCCTCTTTGAAGATAATACCAAAATCTGCAATAGAATAGACACCCAGGAAGGAGTGCATAACATGAGGAGGGTTCTAGCTAAGGTTGAAGAATGGTCAAGAATTTGTCAGCTGTGATTAATGCTAAAAAATGCAGGGACATGCATGTGGGCTGCAAAAATCCAAGGGAGTGGTACAGTGTAAGGGACGAAGTACTTCTGTCCACGAAAGAAGAGCGGGACTTGGGCATGATTGTTTCTGATGATCTTAAAGTTGCTAAACAGGTAGAAAAGGTGACAGCAAAAGCCAGAAGGATGTTTGGATACAAGAGAGAGGAATGGCAAGCAGAAGGAAAAGAGGTGATAGTGCCTCTGTATAAGTCTCTGGTGTGACCTCATTTGGAATATTGTGTACAATTCTGGAGACCACACTTTCAAAAGGATATAAACAGGATGGACTCAGTGCAGAGGGTGGCTACTAAAATGGTTAGTGGTCTTCATTATAAAGCATATGAGGACAGACTTAAAGATGTTAATATGTATACGTTAGAGGAAAGGCAGGATAGAGGAGATATGATAGAGACGTTTAAATACCTCCATAGCATAAATGCAGAGGAGGAGAGCCTCTTTCAATTAAAAGCAAGCTCTGCTACAAGGAGACATAGGATGAGTTTGAAAGGAGATAGACTCGGGAGTAATATGCAGAAATATTTCTTTATGGAAAGAGTGGTAGATGTGTGGAGATAGCAGAGAAAAGGACAGTATCTGAATTCAAAAAAGCATGGGACAAACATAGAAAATCTCTAAAGGAAAAAAGGGGACTATTGATGTTGATATGGAAGGCAGACTAGATAGGTCATGTGATCTTTTTCTGCCATCATGTTTCTATGTTTCTACCTTTACAGGAGTTGGCAGTGATCTGATAGCTTTGGTCAAGAGCTTAGAAACATGGTCCTCGTGTGTACAAGACCAGAAAGTTGGGAAAAGCAGTTTGGTGGAATCTGACTGGCAGGATTTCAATGAGTTGCTTCTTGAATGGATGACTCATATGGAGAATACAGTAAAGCTTATAGGCTCTTCTCAGACTGAAGATGAACTTAAGAGTGGAAAACCACATAAACAGTAAGATAATGATTTAGACCTCAAACTATTGCTGCGTTAAGATGAAACGCCATGCCTGGTGCTGTTGATGTACAGTAGTTAATGGTCATCTTACTCAGGCATTAATGATGCACTTTGTTCTTACCATGAATACTGTTGTTGTGGTAAAACAGTATTTTCCATGGGCAAGCAGAATAAGTGCTTACATATGGGTAATGTCTGTGATGGAGCAATGCATGGGAGCTTCCACAGCTCTTTCTAGAAGCATTTAGAAAGCTCACTATGCTTGCAAGCCTGTTTCTGCTTGCCACCGCTACCCCTGAAATCCTCAGTTTATTTTCCGTGGAGCTAATTGGACATCCATCCCACCCACGTGTGAAAATTTTGACAGGTTTATATTTAAGTGAGTTCCTGCCTGCCACTACCTCTTCTCTTCTCTTTTTCTTTTTCCCATTAGTACCTTTAGATAGGTTTTTCAGTTGTTTTCAAGCTTCCTTTTCACAATGCTGTTTGACCACGTTTGGGTCTCCGGCATACTGGACAGATTTATACTTCTTTATATTCACAATTGAATCATTTGATGTTGCTGCTGCTATTTTTCTGTCTGCAGTGTCTCAAAAGCTCAGATGCAGCAGGGCCTTGTTTGTTAGGGGCACCCATAATTTGTTCCTGTTTAGGGCCTGAATATAACTCCTTGTCTTGTCACTAGTGTTTACAGATGACAAGCTGAGGGCTGCAGGGTCGAAATACAGTCGTATTTTTGGCAGAGAAGACCAGCCCATCTGCATCAGTGGCATTAGTCAATATGGACTCCAGAGCTGTACTAGATGCTGGCAGAGCATCAACATCAAGGGGCCTTCAAGTTCACTTGGAACCAAGCACCAGTAGGGCTTCCCTTGATCAATCCTTTACTAATTCCACCCCAAGGAAGAGTAAGGATTCATCCAAAGCCATTGATGATTGTTGATGTCGAGCATTCGGCAGAAGCTTTTCTGCATCAGCATCAAGGTTCATTGAAGTGCAGTTCCAGGAGCACCAGGGAATCAATCAATATTCAACCCCCGAAGCAACCCTGATATGAGGACTGCTCTTCCTCCTTTCCATCAGAGGGGCCATGCCAGACTCCAACAGTCCATGACCAGTCAGCCGATACTCTCTGGCAGATTACTAAGACAATGACTGCTAAGGCCCCCATGCCATCATTCATGGCAGCCCTACAGGAGCACCTTGACAAGAGAATGAAAGAGACGCTCATGATGTCTCTTTCTCTGTGTGAGCTGGGAGCTCTGGTGGCTCCAAGGCAGCAGCATCGAAGCATTGAGCTGATCCTCAAATCTCTGTATTTGCCTGCAGGAGACATGCCTTCATTGAAGGGCCTCAACACCAACCCATGCCAAGCTGATATTAGTATTGAGCGCATTGGGGGTTGCTGATCCCTGAGGTATCGAAGCCCATTGGTATGCCAGTGCTCCCAAAGAAGATCCAACTCCCATGCATAATGGAAGTCAGTCCAGACAGAAACTCAGACATCTCTTGAATGTTTCTCTTGAGTTGCAATGCTTTCAAATCCCTCACCACCTCATTAGCCATGTCCTTCCATAGGTTTGTCTAGGTAATGGTCTTTTTCAGTTAGAAAGTGAGGAGGTGCCCAGTACAAAAGAACTGAAAATCCACACCCTTGATGGACCTCTTTGCAACTACCCAGAACAAGATAATACCTTGGTTTTGCTCCACAGTAGGGTCACATGGCAAACTAGTCTCTGATGCTTTCCTCCTTCATTGGGGGGGGGGGGGAGGGGTGTGAGGGGCTTCTGTACAGTATCTAACCAGTCTTTTGATAATGAGAACTCTCCTGAAACTCCAACAGGACAAGGGTACCGTGGTTCTCATTGCACCTCGCTGACCCAGGCAATCTTGGTTCACTCTTTCCTAGGACCTGTCCATCAGAAGACCAATACATCTGAGTGACTCTCCAACCTCGATTTCTCAGAATCAGGGGAAACCTCTGCATTCCAAGGTCAGTTCCCCTAGCCCTTACAGCTTGGATGTTGAGAGCTAAAGTTCCACTCTTTGAACCTGTCAATTGGAGTAGCTAATGTCCCCTTGACGTCCAGAAGAGTTTCTGCTAGAAAGCCTTATGGTTTCAAATGGTGGAGATTTGGCGTCCTAGTGTAAGGCACTAGATCCCTTCTCCTGTCCCACACAAAAACTGCTTAAATACCTTCTGCACTTTTCACTACTACTACTACTATTACTGAACATTTGAATAGAGTTACAAGACGTAAGCAGCGCTATACAGACACATGTAAAAGATGGTCCCTGCTTATCAGAGCTTACAATCTAGTCAAGACAGACACCACGGTAGCTGTAGACATGGGATACATCTAGGGGGAATGGTAAGGAAACACAAAGATCAGGTGAGTCAAGATTTGAAAGTGGCAGCAAAGAGGTGAGTTTTCAGCCTGGATTTGAAAAGGGTCAGAGAAGGCATCTGACAAATAGACTCAGGTAGTTTGTTCAAGGCATAAGGAGCCTAGTCTCAAGACCAGGTCCATAAGAGTCCATCTTAGTGCGATTGGCACTTACCACTATCGCATAGAAGAAAAGCCTGTCTTTCTACAGCCTTTAGTTGCTTGCTTCATGCAGGATATTCTTCTCTTGAAGCCCCTTAAACCCTCCCATAGGGTCTTAGGCTCTCAGTTTGATTTTGTCTCAGATGATGAAAGCTCCTTTTGAGCTGTTTGATACGTATGGACTGAAATTCCTGACCTGGAGTTAGTGAGCTGCAGGCTCTAATGGTGAATCCACACAAAGTTCTTTCATAATAAGGTGGTATTGCATACCCATCCTAAATTCCTTCCAGAAGTGGTGTCAGACTTCCACTTTAACCAATCAATCATCCTGCCAACATTTTTCCTAAGAACCCATGCTCACAAAGGGGAAAGTGTGCTACATGTTGGGCTACAAGAGAGACTTGGCCTTCTATTTGGAGCAGACTAAAGCCCATAGAAATTCCACCCAGTTTTTTGTTTCTTTTGGCATCAATAGATTGGGAGCTGCTGTCAACAAAAGCACGCTCTTAATTTGACTAGCAGATTGCATCTCTTTCACTTATGTCCAGGCTTGTCTCACACTTGAGGTCATGTCACAGCTCATAATGCCCACTTAAGGTCAGCTTCCATGGACCTCACTCCACATATTCACATCTCTCTGCCTTTTATAGAGAGTTTCCAACACAATAGCAATCTGATCAAGATTTAGAATCCAACTTCATTCTGTACTAGGTCCAGTTTTTCTTCTGTTTTCAGGCTTTTCCCCCACTCCCCTCAAAAAGAAAAAAAAAACAAGGAGAGCATTCATGATGCATTTCAAGCTCTTTCTCTTCCAAAAATATCCCCACCAGAAACAAGTTGCCATATTTGTGCCAGTCCCTTGCGACACTTTGTTCTTATTTTCTTCTCTTTGGGGCTGCTTGTAGCTAGGGAGTCCCATGAGGACTTATCCTGTTTGTCCACAGAGAAAACAGGATTACTTATCTATGGCATTGGCAGGTATTCTCCTTGGGCGACAGGATAAGTCCTCTTTCATGGAGTTATTTGGCTTAGCCTTTTATGTGACCGAGGATCTTGGACACGGTGGTGGTAGGCAGGAATAGGTGCACTTGTGCGGTAATCTTTCTAAAAGCTTCTAGAAGGAGTCGTCACAGATAGCACACCTTTCAAATTTTGAAAACTGTAATGAATGAGATTACCTGAATATTACAAAATGATGTGACATTTAAAAAAATGACTGAACAATATCAATAAGAATATGTATGTTGAACAAGCTGTGCTTTCATTGTCATGCAGTATATAACTGATCTTACTTTTCATCCTGTTAGTGAGTCATAGTAAATAGTGGGAACAAGTTTGGGCACCCCATTGATGGTTGTGATGACAGCACAGGCTTAGACTCTAGCTCTTTCTGTGCGCTGTCATAGCAGCTCACAATACCAGGAAAGTGGTATAGTGCAAATTCACCAGGTATTAGGAAAGTTCCCATTGCATACCATCGCCTCTGGGCTTTCTAAAACTACCCCAGAAACAGTGGTATTCAAATTCTAGTCTTCCACATGACAACAAACAATGCTGTCTCTGGATCAGCAGGCTGGCCAAGAAGTTCCTAATTTTGTCCAAACTTAAAAACCTTTCTACAATAAACCTACCGAACAGTGACCTGGAATGACCACTGTTTGCAACAGGATACTGAGCTAGATGGATCATTGATTTGACCCAGTATTACACTTGAGTTTTTATGTACACTTCCTCAGTCAACACTTCAGAGTACTGGTCTGTGCCTAGAGGCAGTTTATGTTCAAATCTTTTTATTAATGCAAACAGCAGCATTCCCAGCATGTGGATACACTGACACATCGCCAACAGTAAACAGACAAACCAAACCAACATTTTTACATTTTCTCCCCTTCTAATCCCCATCCCCCCATAATAGCTGTTTCAAGTCAGTTATTAATGTGGTACACATTAGCCAACACGTCAGTACACAACACCAATAAAGATACAAGCCTACAAACAAATTACATCAAATACCAGATTAGGAATATTTGCAACCCACTCTAGCTCCCCCCACCTCTCACACTCCCCTGGGCAGCAACCACAAAAGTGAATCCACCAACCAGGGCACATTTACTCTAAAGTGTACCTGGAGCAACGAGCTGCTGCAAAAAATGCAAAAACAAACAATCACACCTAAACCTTATCCCTCATCTCCTGTTCCCAACATCCCCACCACCCAGTCCCCAACCCTTCCAGCCTGCTCACTTGATCTAGAGGCAGTTTCAAGCCAACATAAGTTATATTTCATGCAGACTGCTGTTCAAAATCTCCAGAATAAAATTTATGACCCATCTTTTTTTTCAATTTAAAAATAAACCGAGCTTGGTAGCTTAAATAACTCATGGCTTGAAAGAAAATATACATCTAGAAGTTCAGCAAAGTATTGTGGGTGATGTTTACTGGTTATCTGATGATTTGCATTTCCTTTAAGGTTGTTTGCCAGAGATGTATTTAACATGATTCAACAGTGGATTCCGGCTATGTTGGCAGGAACAGAGAAAGACAATGTCCACCTCACCCAGGAAGTATGTACTATAGTAGGTCAGGAAGGAAATGAGTGCTTTTCTTCTAACATAGGCACAAAAGAATATGTGGCAAGCCGTTTTTCTGTTTTCTAGTCTCAATGTATTCATTAGACCCATGTATGCATTATCAATCATCACAAGAATATAAACATCCATCTCAAATACTTTTATGATATTTTGATGTGCAGTTTTACATAGTAACATAATATATTAAGGCAAAGAGAGACCAAAATGGCCCATATAATCTCCCTAGAGGAGACTAGAGTTATAACTGCACCCTGTACTGGTTATCTCTCAAATACCTTTATTTAGGGGTCCTACTGGCTGTCGTAATGCTAAAGCATGGGCATACCTGCTACTGAACACTAAAATTCATGTTAATTGCTACATGCTCACTACTGTGGGCAGGTTAGTAGAGGAGTGTGGACAGAGAGAACATTAGTGCAAGATTATCGTTACTGTGGCAATTAACACGGGTGCACCTATCATTAGATGTAGCCACATTAATTGTACCACCTGTTAATGTACTCAGTCACTTGTTAACTGCCAGGAGCATGCTGGTTATGCCTCTGACAACTAACATGGAAGCTTTGCACTTAACGTGCATTCTGCGGGTACATGCAGGAAGTAAGTCCTCACATATGGGTGATATCACCAACAGAGCCCATGCGGGAACGTTCCCCATATGAAGCTTTTGAGAGCTCCATCATGCATGCGTACCTGCCTTTCCACCTGCCGGAGCCATCTTACCTCAGTCTTCTCTTTTCCACGGAGCCCAGTGGACATCTGTCCTGTCACCTCGGAAAAGCGTGCTTCATTTTTTGCCCTACTTGGCTGTTTAACCTCAATATTAAGCTAGTTCTTTTCATTGCCTTCTTGCCTTTCATTGGGGGCATCAATCCATTCGACACCGCTTCATTTTTTTTCTTTCTTTTATTTTTTCCTTGTTTTTCAGTGCAGGGTCTTATCTCCAGGAACAAGCAGGAATGAGTCTTCACATATGGGTACGTCAGTACCGACGGAGCCTGCGCGGGAACGCTCCCCAGCTTCCCAAAAAAGGAAAGCTTTTGGGAGCATCCCACAGCGCCTGCGCGCTGCCTTCCCGCCTTTCCAACTGCCTCTCTCCAGTTCTTCTTTTCCGCGGAGCCAGCAGGTCGTGTTCCTGTCACCGCTGAAGAAGTTCTTTGTTTTCATTTATTTCTTTGGTCGCGCGTCTGCCTTCTCCGACGTCAGACCGGTACCGCCAGTCTTTCTTTCTTTTCTTAAAAAAAAAAAAAAAAAAAAAAAAGAACATATTTTTCCCTCATTTAGTGTGTTTTTCCTCTTTTGGGCCTTAGGCCTCACAAAACTTTTCCTCATGGAAAAACCAGCCTCCGGGTTTAAAAAATGCACTAAGTGCAGCGGTACTATTTCTGTCACCGACACCCATGAATGGTGTCTCAAATGTTTGGGTCTTGACCACTCCATTTTGGATTGTTCGTCCTGTTCCTTGATGTCTAAATGAGGCTTACAGAATCGGGCAGCCAAGCTCCATGTTCTGTTTCCCTCTGATGCAGCTTCAGTAGCATCGACGTCTTCCAGGGCTTCTTCTTCCTCCCATGGATCTCAGGTAACCAAACATAAAACCAGCCGGTCCTCGAAGGGTAGATCTCCTTCCAAGCATCGAGATGCCTCCGGGCTTGCCCTCGAGGATTCTGCACCGGCAAAACTACCCCGGCGGGAAGCTCCGGCTTCCAAAGCTCCTCCTATGGGGTTACAGGTTGACATCGATGGCACGGCCTCGACCGATCACCTGTTAGAATGCTCTGGGGTACCGGCACAACCTTCCGGTACCGAATTCCAGGCATTCATGGCATCGATGGATCAGAATGTTCTATCCATGCAGCAGGCTATCACGGCCTTCATTCAAGCTGCGACGCCGCTGATACCACAACAAACTCCGTTGTCGGTATCGGCTCAGGTACCAGCACCCATGCCGGTGCCGGTACCGGTACCGACTGCATCGACATCGGCCATGGTGTCGACTGCAGCGGTTCCCTGTCTAGGGATGCCTATCGGTACCGAACCGGTACCGATAACACCCGATGTCGATACGGCTCGGTACGCATATCGAGCTTTAAAAGAGCATCCTGACAGTCGATACATTGATTCCTCCGAAGACTCTGATGCATCGGAGGCATCTGCTGAAGTATCCATAGCCCTTCCTGAAGAGCCTTCTTCTCCAAAAAGAAGAATGTCTCCTCCAGAAGACTTGTCCTTTCAAGACTTCATAAGAGAAGTAGCTAAAGGACTTTCTATTTCAGTAACCTCTGAATCAGAGCCTAGGGCTCAAAAATTGGATATTTTAGGTTATTCCAAGGCTCCTAAGGAAGCAGTCACCTTGCCAATTCATGAGATTCTTTATGATCACATGATTGACTTATGGGAGACTCCTCTCACTATCTCTCCTCGTTCTCGTAGGTTGGACACCATGTACCGTGTCCCTCCTTGTCCTGGGTTTCATAAAACACAGCTTCCTCACCATTCCATTGTGGTGGAGTCAGCTATGAAAAGGATAAAGAGTGCAAAAAGACACTCCTCTGCTCCTCCAGGAAGAGAATGCAGGACCTTGGATGCTTTTGGTAGGAAAATCTTCCAAGCCAGTATGCTCATTGCCAGAATCAACTCCTATAGTCTTTATATGGGGATATTTCTGAAAGAAGTTGCAGATAAGCTGCACACTTTCCTCCCTTTCCTTCCAGAGGATAAAAGGGAAGAATTTCTTATTTGGTTTAAGCATACTCAAGATATTTCAAAGTTTTCCAACCGTGCAGCTTTTGACTCCTTTGAGGGTGCCAGGAGAGCTTCGGCCATTGCCATAGCTGCACGCAGAATTGTTTGGCTCCAAGCTTCTGATCTAGAATCTTGGGTCCAGGATGGCTTGGGAAATCTTCCTTGTACAGGAGAAAACCTGTTTGGCAAAGATTGGCAAATAAAAGCCACTCAAATGGATACAGAAAATTCTGCTTTGGATAGACTTTCAAAGTCAACCTCCATTCCTGCTAAGAAAAAACCTTTCAAGAAGTCTTTTTTCCTTAAGAAAGGCAGATTCCATCCTGCTTCTGGCCAGCAATCATCTACAGGTCGTTTTGCTGCAAAGCGTCAGCAACCTAAGCAAGCCAGGCCTAAGCCTGCAGGGGCTGCTGCAACTCAGCAGACCCAGCCTCCTCAGGGCTTTTGACTTGATGCTAGAGAACTTAGCCTTTCTGGCTCTGAAACAGCCAGAGCCTCTCACCATTCCAGGAAGGTTAGCTCATTTTGCTCCCAGATGGGAGCAAATTACACAGAAGGTTTCTCCGTTTCATCTTTCAAGGGAAGCATTACCAATACAGGGTGCTTCCTTTCGGTCTGGCCTCTGCTCCAAGAGTGTTCACCAAATGCATGGCAGTAGTAGCTGCATTTCTACGCACTCTGGGAATATTTGTGTTCCATACCTGGACGACTGGCTCATCCGAGCTCCATCCCAGTCAGAGGCCCAGACTTCCCTGGACTGCACAAGGCGCATTCTGCAGTATCTGGGACGTGTGGTAAACCTCCCAAAGTCCCAGCTTACCCCTACTCAGTCACTAGAGTTCATAGGGGCCTGGCTAGATACTACCACTGCAAGGGCCTATCTTCCTCAGGCCCGTTGCCTACGCCTAGTGCAGTTAGCCTCCTAGATTCAGTCAAAGAGCCATTTAAATGCCCAGGAGATGTTACAACTGCTAGGCCACATGGCATCCACAGTGCATGTGGTCCCCTATGCTCGCCTTCACATGAGAGCAGCTCAATGGACTTTGTCCACCCAGTGGACTCAGGCATCACGGGGTCTGTCAGACAAAATAGCAACCTCCAGGCGCCTCTTTTGGTCTCTCCAGTGGTGGAAGTCCACCCAAAATTTGTTGCTGGGGTCCCCCTTCCAACAGTTGTTGCCCCAAGCAACCCTCACAACAGATGCCTCCCCAACAGGTTGGGGAGTTCATCTACAAGACCTCTCCACTCAGGGCACTTGGTCTCCACAGGAGACCTCTCTACATATCAACCACTTGGAGCTCCGAGCAGTTTTTCTAGCTCTCAAGGTCTTCCATACCCTGCTCAGCTACAAGACAGTCCTCATTCATACGGACAATCAGGTAGCCATGTTTTACATAAACAAGCAAGGAGGAACTGTCTCTCTGTCGCTTTGCAACGAAGCTTTAAGATTGTGGGCCTTCGCCAGAGAGCATCAAATCCATCTCCTGGCCGTATACCTTCCAGGAATCCAAAACTCTTGGGCAGACAGACTCAGTCGAGTTCTGCTTCCACACGAATGGTCCCTGCACATGGACCAGGTACTCAGAATCTTTCAAGAGTGGGGAACCCCGGGCATAGACCTCTTTGCAAGTCCGTGGAATGCCAAACTTCCCCGGTTCTGTTCCAGAATTCCGTGTCAGGGAGTTCAGGCCAAGGATGCCTTCCTGCTTCACTGGGGTCAAGACTTCCTGTATGCCTTTCCACCCATTCCCTTAATTCCCAAGACTCTATTCAAGCTCCAGAGGGATCAAGGCTCTATGATCCTCATAGCTCCACGTTGGCCACGCCAAGTGTGGTACCCTCTACTTCTGCATCTCTCTCAGGCTCCCTCCCTAGACTTGGGAGCTGCTCCAGACCTCCTGACCCAGGAGGAGGGAACTTTGTGGCACCCAAACCCCAAGTCCCTTCACCTCAGGGCTTGGTTGCTGAAGGCCTAGACCTTCAAGGTTGGAATCTTTCTCAGCAGGTGAAGGATATCCTCCATGCTTCCAGAAAACCTTCTACTAGACGTTCCTATGCTTTTAAATGGAAAAAGGTTTTCCATTTGGTGTGCTGAGAAGGGTCTTGACCCTCTAGCACTACCTTTGAATTTTCTATTGGAATATCTCCTGCATCTCTCCAATGCAGGCCTTAAGACAAATTCAGTAAGGGTCCATTTGAGTGCTATTGCAGCATCCCTTAAGCCCCTCAATGGACAGCCTATTTCCTCTCATCCTCTTATTGCAAGATTCATGAGAGGCCTAACTTTAACTAAACCTCCCATTAGGCCTCCTCCGGTGGCATGGGACTTAAATCTGGTTCTTGGTCAGCTTATGAAGCCACCTTTTGAACCCTTAGCCACCACCTCCTTGAAATTTCTTTCCTGGAAGGTTATTTTCCTCATTGCAGTCACATCAGCTCGCCGCATCAGTGAGCTACAGGCCTTGGTGGCTAATCCACCTTATACAAGGTTTCATCATGATAAGGTAGTCCTCAGGACCAATCCACACTTTATGCCTAAAGTGGTCTCACCTTTTCATCTGAACCAAGAGGTATATTTACCTGTCTTCTTTCCAGGTCCTCATGCATCAAGTGCAGAAAGGAATCTTCATACCCTGGATTGTAAAAGAGCTCTTGCTTTTTACTTACAGAGGACTCAGCAACATAGAAGGTCTTCCCAACTCTTTGTTGCTTTTGATCCTTCTCATTTAGGACTTCCAGTCTCTAAGAGGACATTGTCCACTTGGATTGCTCAGTGTATTTCTTTCGCCTACCAAAGTAAGAACCTTTCTTTGGAGGGCCATGTCACAGCTCACAATGTGAGGGCCATGGCAGCTTCTATGGCTCACTTAAATTCTGTGTCCATCGACCAAATCTGTCGAGCAGCCACATGGGCCTCGGTTCATACCTTCACAGCCCATTATTGCTTGGACAAGGACTCCCGCCAGGATGCCTTGTTTGGTCAGGCTGTTCTCAAACACCTGTTCCATACGAGCAACTCCTACCCTCCATCCCTGTTTGGATGCCTGAGATCCAGGGATGAGGTAGAGCCCTTCTCAGGGTCTCACAACCCTGGTCATCTCCCAGGCATCTCTAGCTGGGGAGTCCCCATATGTGAAGACTCATTTCTGCTTGTTCCTGGAGATAGCACAGTTACTTACCTATAACAGGTGATCTCTGGGAACAGCAGGAATAAGTCTTCACAACCCACCCACCTCCCCTAGGAGAGTTGTATCTTCTATCTCTTTTTCCTTTCCTCTCTCTCTCTCTCTTTGTCTCAGCTCTGAAACTCGAACTGGAGAGAGGCGGTTGGAAAGGCGGGAAGGCAGCGCGCAGGCGCTGTGGGATGCTCCCAAAAGCTTTCCTTTTTTGGGAAGCTGGGGAGCGTTCCCGCGCAGGCTCCGTCGGTACCGACGTACCCATATGTGAAGACTTATTCCTGCTGTTCCCAGAGATCACCTGTTACAGGTAAGTAACTGTGCTTTTCCTGCGCGTTCCCTGGCTGACTGGGACATAGAAGCCATTTGATTTGGCAGTGGCCATATTTCCCAACATGCCCAAACCGGTCAATGGATTTACTCACCCTCTTGTAAAATAGAGAATACGTAATCATGTCAATAGTTTCATTGTTTATTGTTACTGTTAGCTACAATTGTTATATGTAAATGTTTCCTGTTCCATGTAAACTGCATTGCGTAGTTCAAAAGTTCCATGCAAACCGCTCTGATTTCGAAGACAAAGCGGTATATAAAAAAACAAACAAATAAATAAATAAATAAAAAATGGTGCATCGATACTTCGGGCCCAACCTTTTTGTACTCTGTACTTACAGGGAAGGGCTTGAAGAACTGCAAGAAACAATGTGAGTCTCTTGTTGGGTCATCGGAGTCGGCGTCCTTGGCGCTGGCATCGACAATGGCGTTGATGCCCACGAGGAACTCTGCTGAGGCATCGGCTTTGCTCAGTGCCCAAGTTCGCTCCTAGTCAAAGGAGCGAAGTGCCATTAACTGGAGCCTTTGACCTTGGTCCGGATCCCCAGAAGTACCAGTTTTCCACCCCTTCGATGTTGAGGGCCGGGGGAAACCCATGGACACTGGCATCAAAGTCCATCTGGATGCGACTCTGAGGGCAATGGTCAAGAGTGGCCTGCTATGCTGCCCTGAGAAGAGGAGTCTACTCCCAAGGTCCTGGAGGGTCCGCCGGCAGTCTCCCAATGCTCTCACCATTGAGGAGTCCCTGATGTAAATGCCAGAGGCAGAGGTGTATGCCCTGGCCCTCACTAGCTCAGACCAAAAACGTGATTGGAGTAGAAAAACAGTTTTATTTCACAAGGCTCTTGTCAACCCGACACAGGCCGTGTTTCGCAAACCTTCGTCAGGGGTTGATTAGGTAGAATCCTACAGACATAGAAATCGTAGACATTTGGTATTAAGATGTAGTTAAAATAATGTGAATAGAACAGAACAATAATTATAATCATTAAAATATACACATATACATTGATAATAGTTAAAAAAATAAATAACTAAATA
Organism: Ichthyophis bannanicus; assembly: GCA_033557465.1. NCBI lineage: Eukaryota > Metazoa > Chordata > Amphibia > Gymnophiona > Ichthyophiidae > Ichthyophis > Ichthyophis bannanicus. The sequence goes on from CM066040.1 coordinate 144,234,906, forward strand.
AAAACACAATAAATATAATATAAAACCAATAGAAAGAAGGGAAAACGTGGATACGCAATTATGAATAGGTGAATAAAATCTTAATATACACATATAACTGATACAGATAAGTGTGAAGCTGTAAAAAGTGATTCAGAAACAGAACAGAAATGTGACAAACAAGGATACCTCTACTGGAAGACCCAGCAAATGATGGCCTTCAAAGGAAACTGTACTTGTCAAGCTAAAATGAAATAAGGCACAAACAAATAAATAGCTATAAATAACGATTACCTATAAAACTTCTATATTAGACAATAAAATCTTAAAAAACAGATAAGTATAACTAGGGACAAAGGGAAACAAAAAGGATCAGGAGCAACTAATAAACATGAATTAAAAGAATAAATAATTAAAGGTAGCGTTACCTTTAAAAACGTACATAGTAAATCTTAATTATCTTCCAAAAACCAGTCGCAGTATTGGAAGATAATTAAGATGCCATTGAGAGGAACAACAACCGTGTTCATTTTCGCTCCTGCTGCGTTCTGTTCTCTCCAACCCCCACATCCCCAGTTTTATTATTTGTAACAATGTGATTTACTATGTACGTTTTTAAAGGTAACGCTACCTTTAATTATTTATTCTTTTAATTCATGTTTATTAGTTGCTCCTGATCCTTTTTGTTTCCCTTTGTCCCTAGTTATACTTATCTGTTTTTTAAGATTTTATTGTCTAATATAGAAGTTTTATAGGTAATCGTTATTTATAGCTATTTATTTGTTTGTGCCTTATTTCATTTTAGCTTGACAAGTACAGTTTCCTTTGAAGGCCATCATTTGCTGGGTCTTCCAGTAGAGGTATCCTTGTTTGTCACATTTCTGTTCTGTTTCTGAATCACTTTTTACAGCTTCACACTTATCTGTATCAGTTATATGTGTATATTAAGATTCTCCAGGACCAAGCAGGAAGTCAGTCCTCACATATGGGTGACGTCGGCGCCGACGGAGCCCCCGTGGAGCAATTTTCCCCAGCTTTCAAAGAAAGCCTTTGGGAATAGCAGCGCGCATGCGCGGTCCTCTTCCCGCCCAAGGGTGCCATCTTGCTCAGTCTTCTTTTTTCCGCGGAGCCCTACAGACGTTGTTTGTGAATCCCCGCAGAAAAGTTGATTATTTCTCTTTATTTCTCTTTTTTCTCTCGGTTCGACGCCGGTTCTTTTCCCGCCCGGACTCGCGACGCCGGTTGCGAGTCCGTTCTTTATTTTTCGGTTTTTTGTCCTTCGTGACAGATTTCGCGCCTTTTTACTTTTTCACTGGCAGCCCAGTCTTTCGACCTCGCAGGGGCCCTTTTTCCCCCGATGGCTGCCAGCGGCTTTAAAAAGTGTGACCTCTGTAAGAAACTCATGTCTCTTACAGACACATACGACTTCTGCCTCCGCTGCCTCGGACCCGATCATGACCAGATGATCTGTGGACCGTGTGGCAAAATGTCCTCTAAAGCGTTGAGGAGTTGGCAGCATCAGCGGGAACATATCTTCTCTGACTCCGGCCGGGCTCGGACCTCGTCAGAGGCTTCGACGTCTCGGGACTCTGGTCCTGAGCATCGTCGGAGTTCCTCTGAAAGGGGGTCTCCTACCCGGGAACATCATCGGAAGAAGAAACCCGCGAGGGCGGGATCGGTGGACGCTCCTGGTTCCTCGAGGGCCAGGTCGCATAGCCCCGATTCCCGTCCCGGGTCCTCGGAGGTGGAGAGGCCTTCGAAACATCCTCGACTCGAGATGGACTTGCCCGCTCACGTGAGTACTGTTGTCCTCGTAGACGCTGTCGGGGCCCGAGTCGGGGGCTGCTGGGTCTCCTGAGCTTGGACTCAGGTTGACGGCCTTGGAGAGCAGTCTGACTGCCTTCATGGACCAGCAGCGGGCATTGATCGCTGGCCTCGCCGGTGCTTCTGCCCTGACCGCCGGGACGTCGACCTCCAAGTCGACCCCGGAGACCGAGCCGATCCTCGAGTCCATGAGGGCTCGAGTCGATCCTCGGTTGCGGTGTCCTTCGGCCTCCCGTTCGGGACCGAGGTCGTCGACGCCGACTCCCTCGGCGTCGGGGCGGATGGCATCGATGCCCGCCCAACCGGAGCCGCTCGACTCCTCCTCCGAGGAGTCGGCCTGGGAATCCGAAGACGAAGAGTCACCCGGTTCCTTTCGGACTCGGTGTGTCCCTTCGGACTCCCCCGAGTCCGAACCTCGGAGACGGTCCCCCCCCCCCCCGGAGGATACCCGGTTCTCGGACTTCGTGCGGGATATGGCCAAGGCCTTGGCCTTCCCCGCGGATCCCGAGGAGGAGCCTCGAGTCGAAGAACTCGATGCCCTCCAATATGACTCTCTCCCGAAGGAGGCCTTTATTGTACCGGTTCCTCCGATGCTGGAACGACTTCTCTTCCGCATGTGGGAGAGCCCGGCATCGTCGCCGGTATTAAGCAAGCGGGTCGATTCCATTTATCGAGTCCGCAAGAGCCCCGACTTCCAAAAGGCACAACTACCGCACCATTCCATGGTGGTGGAATCGGCCATGCATAGACTTATGAGTCAAAAAATGCACTCCTCGGTGCCCCCCGGTAGGGAGGCCCGAAGCCTGGATGCCCTCGGTAGGAAGTGTTTCCAGGGCTCTATGCTTGCTTGTCGAGTCCAGACCTACCAGCTCTACATGGGCATGTATCTCCGGGACCTGGCTAAAGAAATAGCCGGGTTCTCTGCTGGTCTCTCCGACGAACCTTTGCAGAGGTTCCAAACCTTGTCAACTGGTATTCGGGAGTGCTCAAAGTTTATCTCTCGAGCAGCCTATGATGGTTTTGAGGCATCGGCTCGAGTAGCCGCAGCCGGCATCGGTGGACGCCGCCAGGCTTGGCTTCAGACGTCCGACCTTGAGCCATGGGTGCAGGACAAGTTGGTCGATGTCCCCTGCAGAGGTGAAAACCTCTTTGGCAAACCCATGGTTGAGAAGGCTGCACAGATCGAGACCGAGACTCTCACCAGGACTCGTCTCTCAAGGAAGACCTCTGCCCCTTCTCAAAAGAAGAAGGGCTCGGGGAAAAAGCCCTTTTACCCGAGGAAGGCGGCTGCCTATAAATACTACCCTCAGTATCAGGCCTCAGCAGCTCCCCCACAGGGTAAGCAGGCCAAGGGACGGGGTAATGGGTCCCGTAGGCAGCAAGCCCCCAAGCCTGCACCACCGGCCCCTGCTCAGCAGGGTGGGGGTTTTTGACTTCATCAGCATATCCTCTCCCCCTCAGCTGGTTTCTCTCAGCACAGGAGGCCGGCTGGTCCACTTTGTCCACAGGTGGTCCAACATCACCACAGATACCTGGGTACTTCACATAGTTCAGAAGGGCTATCTTCTTCACTTTCACCAGGTACCTCCCTCCTACTTTCCAGGGGAGCCTCTGAGACTCCCTCTGCACAAGGACTTACTCCTTCAGGAGTTAGCAAGTCTCCTTCAGGAACAGGCTGTGGAACCGGTGCCCCACCACCTGAAGGGTCAAGGGTTTTACTCCAGGTACTTTCTGATACCAAAACGAACAGGAGGCCTCAGACCCATCCTGGACTTGCGAAACCTCAATAAGTTCCTTGCAAAGGAAAAGTTCAAGATGCTTACCCTTGGAATCCTGCTGCCCTACCTCCAGCAGGGCGACTGGCTATGCTCCTTGGATCTAAAGGATGCGTATACTCATATCCTTATTCATCCAGACCACAGACAATATCTCAGGTTTGTTGTGGGAGGAAATCATTACCAGTACAGAGTGCTGCCCTTTGGCCTATCCTCCGCCCATAGGGTGTTCACCAAATGCCTGGCAGTGGTGGCGGCCTATCTAAGACTTCAAGGCCTTTTTGTGTTCCCATACCTGGACGAATGGCTCATCAGAGCCCAGTCTTCCCAAGAGGCCATTCAGGCCACTCATCGCACTGTGACTCTACTCCAGCACTTGGGATTTGTCATAAACTTCGCAAAGTCCACTTTGCTCCCCTCTCAGAATCTTGAATTCATCGGCGCCAGGTTGGACACTCTTCAGGCGCGGGCCTTCCTCCCTCTGGACAGGGCCAAGCGGCTCATGGATCTCGCCAGCCACTTTCACAGCAATGCCCTGGTCTCGGCCAGGCAATTTCTGAGACTGCTCGGCCATATGGCTTCCACGGTCCATGTGACCCCCAATGCCCACCTGAACATGCGACCTGCTCAATGGTGCCTTCGCACACAATGGCATCAGGCCACTGGGAGCCTAGCGGACTCTGTACAGATCTCCGACCGGCTGGTCTCTTCTCTACAATGGTGGCTTCATCTGCCAAACCTAGTACTAGGAGTGACTTTTCAGCCCCCTCCGCATTCTCAGGTCCTGACGACCGATGCTTCTCTCCTGGGTTGGGGAGCACATTGCCAAGGGACATGTACTCAAGGTCTCTGGACTCCTTGGGAGTCTGCTCAGCAGATAAACTTCCTGGAGCTCAGAGCCATCCGCCTAGCGCTCAAAGCATTCTCTCACCTGGTTTCTCAGCAGTCGGTGCTGATACAGACAGACAATCAGGTTGCGATGTTCTACGTAAACAAAGAAGGCGGAACCGGCTACTCCCTTCTCTGTCAGGAGGCGCAAAAACTATGCTCTTGGGCCGTCCACCACGGCATCATCCTCAAAGCTGTCTATCTCCCAGGTCAAGAAAATTCCCTGGCCGACAAGCTCAGCAGGATCCTCCAGCCACACGAGTGGAGGCTGGATCCGATGGTGGTTCAGCGGATCTTTCTCAAGTGGGGCCTCCCCACCATGGGTCTGTTTGCCAGTCCTCTGAACCGGCAACTTCCCAGATTCTGCTCTCGGCAACCACATCCTCTCAGAGTAGCGGTGGATGCTTTTCTGATTCCATGGTCCACAGGCCTCTTATATGCCTTTCCTCCCATGCCGCTGGTGTCTCGGACGCTCTTCAAGGTTCTCAGAGACAAAGCATCGATGATCCTAGTGGCTCCCCGGTGGCCGAGACAACCTTGGTTCCCACTTCTAATGCAGCTGGCAGTGGACACCCCTCTTCCTCTGGGGTGTCAGCCCGACCTCCTGTCACAGGATCAGGGGACTCTCCTGCACCCCAACCTCCGGTCGCTTCATCTGATGGCCTGGCTGCTGAAAGGGTAGTCCTTGCTCCCCTCCGCCTGCCTCCAGATGTGGAGGAGGTCGTTTTGGCCTCCAGGCGGTCCTCCACCCGGAAGTCCTACGCTCTGAAGTGGCGTCGGTTCTCCGTCTGGTTTGCTCAGCAGTCTCAAGATCCCTTCTCCTGTTCAGCGTCAGTGGTCTTGCAGTACTTGCTTTCCCTCTCCAATCTTGGACTTAAGTCCAACTCGGTCAAAGTCCACCTCAGTGCTCTTTCTGCGCACCACATGCCGGTGGAGGGCAGACCTCTTTCTAGCCACCCTCTGGTGGCTCATTTTCTCAGAGGCCTCCTTCTCCTTAAACCACCTTTGCGCCCACCAGCCCCGGACTGGGATCTCAATGTGGTTTTACAGCGGATTACCTGTCCGCCTTTTGAACCTATGGCTACCTGTCCTCTTCGTTTTCTTTCTTGGAAAACCTTATTCTTGGTGGCCCTCACTTCTGCTAGACGCATTAGTGAGCTGCAGGCCCTGGTGTCTGATCTACAAGAACCGGGTAGTCCTACGGGCTCACCCTAAGTTTCTTCCCAAAGTGGTTTCCCCTTTTCACATCAACCAGGAGGTGGTGCTTCCGACCTACTTTCCCAGGCCACACTCCAGCCGAGCTGAAATGGTCTTGCATACCCTGGACTGTAGAAGGGCGTTGACCTTCTACCTTGACCGTACGCGGGAGCACAGAAGGGCTGTTCAGCTCTTCGTCTCTTATGACCCCAATAAGTTGGGGCTCCCTGTCTCCAAGCGTACTCTGTCCATCTGGATTGCTGACTGTATCGCTTGGGCTTACGAGGCAGCCAGCCTCTCCTTGGAAAGTCGAGTCACGGCCCATCGTGTTCGGGCGAAGGCTACGTCAGTGGCTTACCTCCGCTCTGTTCCATTGGCAGACATCTGCCGGGCCGCTACTTAGTCTTCAAGCCAGACTTTTGCGGCCCACTACTGCCTGGAGAGGGAGTCCTGCAGGGACAGTGCTTTCGGACAGGCAGTCCTCCGTAACCTCTTCGAGGTATAGGCAACTCCTACCCTCCATCCCGGATGTTGGGCTACCGGTTGGAGACGTATTCAGAGAAGATTCCTTCCTTCTGGGCTACTGAGCTTGAGGGAGCTCATTTTTGTGCTTAGGGTCTCCGGTAGCCTTAAGCTTGGGAGTCCCATATGTGAGGACTGACGTCCTGCTTGGTCCTGGAGAAAGCGTAGTTACTCACCTGTAACAGGTGTTCTCCAGGAGCAGCAGGAATCAGTCCTCACAACCCTCCCTCCTCCCCTTGGAGTTGCAGTTCTATGGTTTCGTTTTTTTGCTAATTTTTTGCTGTCTTTAGCTATGTCATCAGACTGAGCAAGATGGCACCCTTGGGTGGGAAGAGGACCGCGCATGCGCGCTGCAATTCCCAAAGGCTTTCTTTGAAAGCTGGGGAAAATTGCTCCGCGGGGGCTCCGTCGGCGCCGACGTCACCCATATGTGAGGACTGATTCCTGCTGCTCCTGGAGAACACCTGTTACAGGTGAGTAACTACGCTTTTTTATTCACCTATTCATAATTGCGTATCCATGTTTTCCCTTCTTTCTATTGGTTTTATATTATATTTATTGTGTTTTTATTTATTTTTTTTTTTTTTAACTATCTATTATCAATGTATATGTGTATATTTTAATGATTATAATTATTGTTCTGTTCTATTCATATTATTTTAACTACGTCTTAATACCAAATGTCTACGATTTCTATGTCTGTAGGATTCTACCTAATCAACCTCTGTCGAAGGTTTGCGAAACACGGCCTGTGTCGGGTTGACAAGAGCCTTGTGAAATAAAACTGTTTTTCCACTCCAATCACGTTTTTGGACTGTGTCTTTGGTGTTAGCGTGATTTTTTGCCTTTTTTGTTGGACCCTCACTAGCTCAGAGACAGCGGTGCTGGCCAAACACCTGCAGGCCCTTGAGTGGAGCATGGTGGTGTTCCTGGTAACACAGATCATGGTGGCTCTGATGCCCTCAGGTGCTTTGATGCTGGTGGTGGCCCCACTCCCACACTGGTTGTGGTCCAGTCATTCTTGAAGACCAGCCAAGGAGGGCAATTGGGTCACTGATTGGACTCCACCTTAGTGCCGATAGCCATCTCTCCCACCAGCGACTCCAGTTCCGAGGCTGCCCCACATCGACATGGGTGCCTTGAACCCCCGCCATCTCTGCCAAAGCAGTGGAGCAGCAAGAGACCAGGCGCTATTTTGACTTTCTGTCAGACTCTGATTCTGATGACTGGGAGACAAAGTAGGAGTCCACGGCCTCGGACCAGTATTGGGACATCCTCTCGGACCCATCGCCTCCATATGAGAGATGCAAGTCCCTACTGGAGGACATATCTTTTCATGAGTTTGTCCGGGATATAGCCAAGGCTCTGCCTGGAGGCTAAGGAGGAACTGAGAGCCGAGGAACTGGAGATCTTGCAATATCCCTCACCACCTAAAGAGGCAGTCATGATGCTGGTGCACTGAATCCTCCAACACCTCCGCTTCCGGATGTGGGAGAACCCTCTGACAGTGCTGGCCATCAGCAGAAGACTGGACTCAGTGTAGAAGGTACAGAAGAGTCCCAGCTTTGAAAAAATCCAGTTACTGCATAAATCCATGGTAGTGCAGTTGGTTGTGCGTAAATCAAGAGTTATAAAATTCACTCCTCAGCCTACCAGGCAGAGAGGCCCGCATCCTCGATGTGTTTGGGAGATGGTGCTACCATGAAAGCATTCTGGTGGCCCATATTCTATCATATCAGCTATACATGGCCTTGTTCCTTCAGGATGTCATGGGGGATATCCTGGAGTTTGAGCCGTGTTACCGCCGGAACGATTTGAGAACTTCCGCAGCCTGGTGGGACGGGGAAAGGAATTCTCTTAAGTATATGAGTAAAGCGGCATATGACGCATTCGATTCCATCAATTGGGTGGTTGCGGTGGGCACTGGTGCCTGCTGCTTGGCCTGGCTGCAGTCATCAGACCTTGAACTGTGGGCCCAAGATAAGCTAGCCGATGTCCCCTGCAGGGGGGAAAACGTGTTCGGCAAGCCCATGGAGGACAAGGCTGGGGAAATTGAAAAAGAGCAGCTCACTATGAACTGCTTCTCCAGGAAGACCGCGAACCCTTCTAAAAAGAAATCTGCAGATAAGAAAGCTTTTTACCCACATAAGTGAAGGTACTACTCTGGCTATCAGTCTTCCCCAGCCTATCAGAGCTCTCAGCTGGCCCAACAGAAGGCTCAAGGCACCTACCAGCAGTGCCGCCCAAGACTCAGCCCACCCCACAACCATGGCCAGGAACGGGTTTTTGATTATTTCTTACAGAGCATGGCCAATCTCCCATTGCCCAGCAAGGTGTCTCAGCAAGTGTGGGGGGGGGGGGGGGGCAGTGGCGGCTATGCCTTATATGGCAATCTGACCCTGCCCAGTGCATCCCAAGATGCACTGCGCAGAGCCAGGCGCTGCCATTTTCAAAATGGCAGCGCCAGGGCCGGCCCGTCCATTGAGCAAGAATGTTTTTTGCACAGGGCCCCGCGTTTCAGGGGGCCCCGCGCAAAGAACATTCTGCTTTTTTTTTTATTACATTTAAAAACAAAAACCTGGCTCTAGCTGCTGCCGCTGCCGCGTCCGTCGCAGCAGCGGCAGAATGGCGTGTCCCGCGGGGCCCCTTCTCCTCTTCGAGCCCTCTGCAAGGGCTTTCAGATTCGCGAAGGGAGAGTTGTGCTCCCTCGCGTCTCTGTAAAGCCCGCAGGGGCTAATGGGAAATTTCCCATCAGCCCCTTTAGACGCGAGGGGCTGATGGGAAATTTCCCATTAGCCCCTGCGGGCTTTACAGAGACGCGAGGGAGCACTCTCCCTTCGCGAATCTGAAAGCCCTTGCAGAGGGCTCGACGTGGAGAGGGGGCCCCGCGGGACACGCCATTCTGCCGCTGCTGCGACGGACGCGGCAGCAGCTAGAGCCAGGTTTTTGTTTTTAAATTTGCCGGAAGGGAAGGGAAGGGAAGGGGGGGGGGGGCTGATGGAGGCTGTCTGGAAATGGGGTGATGGGGGGTTAGGACTGGAAATGTGCAAGGGGGGGGTTAGGACTGGAAATGTGCAAGGGGGGGTTAGGACTGGAAATGTGCAAGGGGGGGGGGTTAGGACTGGAAATGGGCTGGGACTGATGGAGGCTGACTTGAAATGGGCTGGGGGGGGGTTAGGACTGGAAATGGGCTGGAGGGGGGGTTAGGACTGGAAATGGGCTGGGGCTGATGGAGGCTGACTGGAAATGGGCTGGGGAGGGGTTAGGACAGGAAATTGGCGGGGGGGGGTTAAGACTGCTAATGGGCTGGGGCTGATGGAGGCTGACTGGAAATGGGCTGGGGGGGTTAAGACTGGTAATGGGCTGGGGGGTTAAGACTGGTAATGGGCTGGGGGTTGATGGAGGCTGACTGGAAATGGGGTGATGGGGGGTTAGGACTGGAAATGGGCTGGGGGGGGTTAAGACTGGTAATGGGCTGTGGGCTGATGGGGGCTGTCTGGAAATAGGGTGATGGGGGTTAGGATTGCTAATGGGCTATGGGGGGGGTTAGGACTGCTAATGGGCTATGGGGGCGCTAGGACAGGAAAAGGGCTGATGGGGAGGGGTTAGGACTTGAGGTGGGCTGATGTGGTTAGGACTAGTAATGGGCTGTGGGTTGATGGGGGGGGTTAGGACTGGCAATGGGCTATGGGGGGCTGACTGGAAATGGGCTGATGGGGTTAAGACTGGAAGTGGGCTGATGGGGGGTTAGGACTGGTAATGGGTTATAGGGGGGGCTTAAACTGAAAATGGGTTGATGGGGGGCTAGGACTGGTAATGGGTTGGGGGATTGCTATGACTGGAAATGGACTGAGTGGACGGGGAGGCTTGAACTGCAAATAGCTGATGGGGAGGGAGCTTGGAATGGAAATGGGCTGTGAGGGAAGGGAGCTAGAACTGAAAATGGGCTGATGGAGCAGCTAGGATAGGACTGGAAATGGGCTGTTGGGGGGAGCTAAGATTGGAAATGGGCTGTGGTGGGGGCTTGAATTGAAATGGACTCATGGAGGGGCTAGAACTGGAAGTAGGCTCATGGGGGGGCTTGGACTGGAATTGGGCTGAGTGGAGGGGAGCTAGGATTTGACATGGGCTGATGGTGGGGCTAGGAAATGACTAGAAATGGGCTGATGGGGGGCTAGGATTGGAAATGAGCTGATGAAGGGACTCAGACTGAAAATGGATGGGGGGCTAGGACTGGAAATGGGTTGATGGGGGCTAGGACTGGAAATGGACTGATGCAGGGACTAGAAGGGAATGGATGCTGGGTGAGACTGGAACTAGAAGGGAGCTGATGTTGGGGGAGGATTAGAATGGGATGGGGCTGGGAGAGTAAAATGGAGAGGGGAAAAATATTTTGTGTGGGAGGGATGAAAAATCTACAATTGGCCGGGTATTGGGAGAGTAAGTGGGGATTGAGGATGGAGGGGTAAAATTTGTGTGGATGAAATAAGAATGAGGAAAGAGCAAAAGGATAAAGATTAGTATGTTAAAGCAGATGTAGAGAGAGAGGATGGAAAGAAAACTAGAAGAGAGAAGAAAGGACAAATGGACAGCAGACGATGGAGAGTTAGCAGAAAACATGAAGAAACCAGAAGAAAGTGGCTGGAGCAATTGCAACTGAAAAAAAATGCACAAAAGGTAGAAATATATCTCTTTATTTTGAATTTATTAACTGGAATATGAAAGTTCTGGGAAATGTGCATCATTAACGTCTGCGCTTTGTTTGGTACAAGAGGAAATTGATTTATAGTTTTATTTCTACAGTGTTGTTGTACATTCCAAGTTTGGCTTTTGGGGTTCCCAGTTTAAATTATTGCCTTCCTGTTTCTAAATTGCGATTCCTTGTTTGGTGATGGTCTATGTTCTGCATGTGTAACTGAGCTGAGGTATTCTGTTTATGTAATTCCTATTTGACATTGCCACTTGTTCTCTTTCCCCAGTATTCTCTGAAATGTACTGGTTTAATATTTGCAGTGTTTCCTTTTGATAGGTAGGGACTGGTGCTTTGTGAGTCCTGGTAATGCTGTCAGGATACAGCGGGTTTGCTATGGGTTCTAAATGGGCAGCGTTTGTAGTAGTTCCTAATGTGCCTGGCGGTTGGCACTGGATTATAGTAATGTAGAAATCTTTTAGTCTTTCTTTATCCATACACTCATTAAGAGACATGTTTACTAAAAGTTAGTGTATGGTAACATTATGCAAATATTTATGCAAATAAGGCCACTTATGCAAATGAGGCCCCGCACCGAGTCTCCGCACATGGCCCCGCACCCCCCTTGGGCCGCCCCTGGGCAGCGCTCTCACTCCAGATTAAAGGTACCGGGAGAGGGATGGGGGGTTCGGGGGCCAGCGGCCACCAGGCCTTTTTGTTATTAGGTGGGTGGGATCGGAGTTGCTGGGCCACCAGGGATTTTTTTTTATTGGTTGGGTGGCTGGGTGGGGGGATTGGGGCCGCTGTGCCACCAAGGATTTTTTTATCGGCTAGACGGAGATCGGGGCCATCAAGGATTTGGTTTCTGTTGAGGGGACCAGCCCCCCGACGGTATTCTGATGGCATCGGGAGCTTTCCCTGATGCCTGGATCATCTGAAGTGAAGTATCAAGCTTCACCTCAGATGATACTTTTGCATCCAGCTGGATCTTTATGCTTGCCAAAGGCTGGCAATGAAGATCCAGTGTTAAAAACAGTGTAAACAACTGCATTAAGTTTCAGCACAGTTTTTTACATCGGGCACAATTACTTATACAGTGATTTGCATGCCAAGTGCACTGCAGTTTAGCGTGGTTGATTTTTGGCATTTTTATAGCGCTAGCTTGCATTCTGCATCGGAGAGCAAGCCTAGTGTGGAAAGAAGAACTAGAAAATGCTGCATTAAGCTTTTCTGTATTGGCCCAAAAGTTTGTACCTGAAGCAATGAAGGGTTAAGTGATTTTCCCATAATCACAAGGAGCATCAGTGGGATTTCAACCTGGTTGTTCTGGTTCTTAGCTCACTGCCTTAATCATTAGGCTACCCCTCCCTATACAAAGGACATCCTGTGTCATCCTGGACAGGGCTAGAATCCTGGCTTTGTCTCAGGCATTTTTAATGTCTTTTCTGCAAGATCAACTCAATTTTGGAAAAAAATAGTGAAAGAATTAAGATACTGGCAGACAGAAGCTAAAACCCAACTAAAGACGACCGCATTCAGATCCCTGGGGTATTCCACTATTCATTGTCCTCCATTGAGAAAATTGACCATTCTTCAGGAACAAGCAAGAAGTCAGTCCTCACATATGGGTGATGTCGACATCGACGCCGATGGAGCCCTCACGGAAGCATCTCCACAGGACAGACTCGACCCCGGTTTCCCCGGTAGCCTCACGTTCAAAGGCCCCACACAGATCCTCAAAGTCACATAAGGCCCCCGCAGTTCCAAAGTGGGCTCGCAGACATTCTGAACAAGGGTCCCCTGAGTGAAAGTGTAAGAAGAAAAAGAAGATCTCAAGGGCCTCATCCTGGGAGGCGGACGAGCATGGGAAGTTCTGTTTCTGGTCCCTCAGCCCCCAACAGGCTTCTGAGGAGTCGGAGTGGGAGCGGCCACGGAAGGTGCCCAGGACAGAAGTTGAGGCCTCCGGTGACAGACCCTGGTCTCCCGAAGGCTGCACCGTCGAGGACCCCCTCTCCTCCTCAGCACCAGACCCGGTAGCCCTGGTGTCACTGACAGCGACCCAGAGTGGGAAACTTGTATGTTGGCATTTGAACGCAGCATTTCTGCTTTCATTGTGTCACCAACAGGCGTCGATGCCTGACCCCACCAGTGCTCATGCCGAGACCGCAGGGACCTTGATGCCGAGGACTCCCTGGGCCACCAAAGTGATCCCTGAGAGCCAGACGCCTCGGGTACATCCTTGGCGAGGGTCTCAATCTTGCTCCTGCTCCTCAACTTTAGAGTTAGACTTTGAGACGTCCCTGGAGTCTCAGACCCATCAAGACCTCCTCTCAGATCCGTCTCCACCGGTCACTGGGCACCGATCCCCACCCGAGGACACCTCATCCCTCGGGTTCATCTGGGACATGGCTCTGAGCCCTCTCCCTCACTACGCAGTCGGAGGAGGACCCCCGTATAGGGGAGCTCAACATCCTCCAGTATGAGGCACCACCTAAAGAGACCCTGATGGTCCTGGTCTCCTCCATCCTCAACCAGATCTTTCTCCGGATGTGGGAAGCCACAACGTCGGTGCCAATTGTTAGCTGTTGCCTGGATACCATGTTCCGAGTCCAGTGTGGGCCGGGCTTCCAGAAGACCCATCTCCTTCACACCTCCATGGTGGTGGAGTTGGCCATGACCTAACAGAAGAGCCCGAAGACGCACTCATCGGTGCCCCCGGGCAGGGAGTCCTGCACCCTTGACGTCTTCAGGCATAAATGCTATCAGGTTCAATGCTAGCATGCCATATTCAAACTTACCTTTACATTGGCATGTTCCCTCGAGACCAGGCAAAGGAGCTCGGAGGCTTCATGGCTGGCCTTGATGGAGACCACCTCTGGCACTTCCAAGTACTCACGAATCCATTGAAAAGTTCTCCAAGTATTTATCTCGAGCCACCTATAACTGCTTCGAGTCCAGTACGAGGGTGGCTGCCGCCGGCATTGGTGCCCAATGCCAGGCTTGGCTCCAGACATCTAACCTCGAGCAATGGGTGCAGGAGAAGCTCCTTGACATCCCATGCCTCAGGGAGCATCTCTTCGGCAAGCCCATGGAGGATGAGGCTGCTGAGATTGAAACTCAGTACGTGACTTGGACTCGACTCTCGAGGAAGACTTCTACTCTTCTGAGGAAGAAACCTCCAGGAAAGAAGCCTCCTTTCCATAGGAAGGGCCAACCCTATCGAGGCTATCCTCCATTCCCAGCTACTCAGACTTCTCAGCAGGGTCACCAGGGCAAGGGAGTGATCCAAGGTCCATGCAAACTCAAGGGCTCCAAGCCCCAGACTCCAGCCCCAGCTCAGCAAAGCCATTCTTCCTCTGGAGGATCATCTGCCAACAGTGAGGGGGGGGGGAGGGGGCGCATGTAGTCCATTTTGCCCACAGGTGGGCTTCCATCATCATTTATTCCTGGGCTCTTCAGGTGGTCAGGGAGGGTTACCTCCTCCACCTGGACCAACTGCCTCCACCCTTCTTTCCTGGGGAGCCTCCTCGTTCTCCCCTGCACCAGTCTCTGCTAATGCAAGAACTCGCAGGCCTTCTCAGGGAAAGGGCTGTGGAGCCCATAGCATACCACCTGAAAAGAAAGGGGTTTAACTCCAGGTATTTTATGACCCCAAAAAGAACAGGAGGACTACAGCCCATCTTGGATCTGAAAAACCTGAACAAATTCCTGGTGCAGGGTAAGTTCAAGATTCTCTCCCTTGGAATATTGCTGCCCTACCCTTCAGCAGGGAGATTGACTATGCTCCTTGGACCTAAAGGATGCTTATACCCACATCCTTATCCATCCCAGTCACAAGTAGTACCTAAGATTCATGGTCGGGGGTGACCATAATTAGTACAGGGTACGTCCGTTCCACCTTGCCTCTGCATCAAGGGTCTTCGCCAAATGCCTGGCAGCGGTGGCTGCCTTATCTTCATCTCCAAGGGGCTTCATCTTCCCTTACCTAGATGACTGGCTCGTAAAAGGAGGCAGGCCGCATCATCAAGTTCCTACAACATCTGGGATTCATGTTAAAATCACCCAAAATCCTATCTCACCCCAAGACTTTGAGTTCACAGGGATTCACCTGGACACCCTCCAGGTCGTAACTTTCCTCCCCTTGGACAGGGCAGATTGCCTCACTGCCCTTGCGACTGATGTACAATGCCGCCACACCATGTCGGCGCGGTCCATGCTTCGCCTCCTTGGCCATATGGCCTTTACGGTCCATGTGGTCCCCAATGCCTGCCTCCACATGCAGGCAGCTCAGTGGTGTCTCCGCTCACAGTGGACCTTGGCCCCAGGCAGGATCAGGGACAGTCTCGGTGTCCTGGCGGAGTCCCTCAGTTGGTGGCAGGAGCCGCAAAACCTGCAGAAGGGCATGCCCTTCCAACTCCAGAGTCCCCAGAGAGTCCTCACAACCGATGCTTTCCTACTGGGCTGGGGTGCCCATTGCAAGGAATTGCGCACACAGGGCGTCTGGTCCTTCGAGGACAGCCAGCAGCAGATCAACCTGCTGGAACTCAGGGCCGTCTTCCTTGCACTCAAGGCTTTCCAGCACTGCCTACAACATCAGTCAGTGCTCGTTCAGATGGATAATCAGGTCACAATGTTCTACCTAAACAAGCAAGGCAGCAAAGGCTGTTACCGCCTCTGCCAGGAGGCTGTAGCCCTCTGCTCGTATGCGACCAGACAGGGTATGCTCCTCAGGGTAATATCCCTCCTGGGGCCAGGACAACGCCCTGGCAGACAAGCTGAGCAGGGTCCTCCAACCACATGAGTGGCACCTGGACCCCGGGGCAGCACAGCAGCTCTTCATGTTGTGGGGCACCCCGAGCCTCAAACTCTTTGCCAGACTGGCCAATGCTCAGTTACATTTCTGCTGCCCACAGCCACACCCTGCCTGGGTAGCAGCGGATGCCTTCCTCATCTCGTGCTCAGGGAGTCTGTTGTATGCCTTCCCTCTAATGCCACTGATAGTGCGGATCCTCTTCAAGGTCCAGCAAGACAAGACTTCTCTGATTCTGGTGGCCCCGGCAACCTTGGTTTCCTCTACTGCTTCGTCTCACAATGGTCCCTGGTCCCTCTTCGGAGCTCACTGGGAATTTTGACCCAGGAGGAGGACTCGATCCTCCACCCTAACCTGGGATCCCTGTCCCTCACAGCATGGCTGCTGAATGGGTCGCTTTAGCACCTCTCAACCTCCCCAAGGAGGTTGAAGTGGTCCTCTTGGCCTCTTGCAAGGACTCTGTGAGATAAGCCTATGCCTTCAAGTGGTGCAGGTTCTCCTTATGGTGCACAGAGCAATGGGTGAACCTGTTCTCCTGCCCAGTACATGCAGTGCTCCAGTACTTGCTCCACCTTTCACAGTCCGGAGAAGTCCCAGCTCTATCAGGATGCACCTGAGCGCTTTCTCCGCAAACCATCACTCCATAGAGGGCAAGCCTCTTTCTGTGCAGCCACTCATTACCCGATTCATGCAGGGCTTACTGCTCTTGAAGCCTCCTATCCGTCCGCCCCCAGCAGAATGGGATCTCAGTGTGGTCCTGGTGCTGCTTACCAAGTCGCCCTTGCATACCCTTGGCTACCTGCCACCTGAGATACCTGTACTGGAAGGTGGCCTTCCTGGTGGCACTCACCTCTGCCTGCAGAGTCAGTGAGCTCCAGGCCCTGGTGGCTGAGCCACACTACCCCAAGTTCTAAAAGAACAGGGTCATGCTCCGCACTCACCCGGTTTCTTCTAAAGGTGGTGTCTGATTGCCACCTCAAGCAGTAGGTGGTACTCCCTACCTTCTTTCCACAGCCCCACACCGACAAAGCATTGGCCGTTCTCCATACTGGACTGCAAAAGGGCTCTGTCCTTATATCTACAGCAGACTCAGGGCCACCGCAAAGCCTCATAGCTTTTTGTCTCATATGACCCCAGTTGTCTGGGGAAGGCTGTCACCAAGTGGATCCTGTCCATCTGGGTGGCGGACTGCATCACCTTCACCCACTACCAGGCTGGGCTGCCGCTGGAGCACCAGGTCACGGCTCATAATGTCAGGGCTATGGCAACTTCAGCTGCGAGCCTTCGCTCTGTTCCCATGACAGACATCTGCCAGGTACCACCTGCCTGGAGAGGGAGTCTGTGATAAGGAAGCTTATCATAGTTCAGGAAGGAGCTATAAAAGAGGTGAATTGGCTCTGAACAAGCAACCTGTCTTTTCTGGTAGAAATACTAAAACAGAATGTTTTCATAAAAGACTACCAGTCCAAGAATGCACCAGGTTTCAAACAGCCTCTAGAAGAGCTGAAGTGGGGAAACGTGTGTTCAATCAGGAGAGCTATGAGGTAATCCCCAATCACTCATCTCCAAGGGCAGGGCTTGATTCAGCACAGCTGAGCTGTGCTAGGGTGGAGTATCCCTCTAAACAAGTTAAAAGTAAAACATATTCTACACAGAATCAGATGAAGATCAGGAAGCAGCAGCAGCAACAACGTGGAAGAAAGAAGAGAAAGACATCTTGGAGGTCTAAAGAAGGAGCCCACAGCAGTACGTGTGTTGGGAGTCATTCCAGAGGCAAGCATACTCCATTGGACTGAAGGAAACCAGAGGAGTGGGGTTACAGAGCCAGGAATTCCCAGACGGCACCTTTGAAGGGGACGGCTGCATTTGGAAGGGGCCCTAAGACCAGTGCAAGAAGGTATGTGAAGAGAGACCCAGTGTCCAGGGATCTTGATTGGAAGGCTGGACATAAAAGCTGGACTACTTACTGGCCAGGATATCTGGAGAGGAAACCTAACAGCAAAGGAAGCTCAGGTATGAACACTGATCTATGCCCTAGCTCTTTTCCTGGAAGACAGCAGGGAAACAAGTATTATCCTGAGAGTGATCCATTAAGGAATTCCTCTGAGCCAGACCATGATATTGATTCTATGATATTTGAAGAAGAAAGAGATATTTTAAATGATCAAAATGAATACATGGATTGCTCTCTGACTAGGCTGCTGTGGTAAAATACTTTCACAAATACAACAACCATCAAAAGGAACTATAACTTGTTCTTTTATCTACCCAGAAAAGCCTGCAAGAAAGCTTTAGGGTAGGATTTGAGCCACGTAGAGAAAGTGAACCAGCAAAGGGGTTTGCAGCTGGCTAATTATTGGTAATTAAGCCATGCACAGTTGCACGTGAGCTCTGAAAGGAAACTACTGTTTGTGTGTGAAAATAGAAGAAAGTTATCCTTGAAAAATAACAGTTTTTGGTTACCTTTGGGTTTTGTTTTTGCTTTTGGAGCACTGCTAAAAGTTATTAGCAGGAGCCCTCAAAAAGACATTTTTTGTTTCCCATCAAGGTCTTTATTGTTTGATTGCTTAAGAGGTTCAGTTGCTTATATCATGATTTGTTTTTCCTAAGTACAATACTGAAAGCAAGTGTCCTTTTGTGTTACCAAGTAAATCTGTGTGGGAGAATTAACCCCATGAATAAAATATATTTTCTTTGCTTACACTCGAGCAACACAACTCATTATTTTGTGAACAGCTGATTCTGGTATGAATGGACTACATCCCCCACAATCCTTTGCAAGTCATAATAGTATTTTGCCTTTGCCAAGACTGTGGACATTCACGCCCAGCGCCCCCGTTTACAAGTCCCAACGGGACAGTGCCTTCGGCCAGGCTGTAATCTGTTTGAGGTATAGGCAACTCCTGCCCTGTAACCCTTCTTGTTCAGGCTACTGGAGCCATGGTTCACCCTGGACACTGGGGTCCTCAGTCTGTCCTCAGATTCATTTGCAGCTGCTCACAGCTGCCATGTGTTTTCTACAGGCCCTCTGTAGCCTGTAGCTAGAGAGTCCCATATGTGAGGACTAACTTCCTGCTTGTTCCTGGAGAAAGCGTAGTTAATCACCTGTAACAGGTGTTCTCCAGGGACAGCAGGAATCAGTCCTCACAGCCCTCCCTCCTCCCCTTGGTGTTGCTGATCAACCTGCTGGAACTCAGGGCCGTCTTCCTTGCGCTCAAGGCTTTCCAGCACCGCCGCAACATTAGTGAGTACTCGTCCAGATGGACAATCAGGTCATGATGTTCTACCTAAACAAGCAAGGCAACACAGGCTCTTACTATCTCTGCCAGGAGGTTGTAGCACTCTGCTCGTACACGACCAGACTGGGTATGCTCCTCAGGGCGGTACACCTCTCGGGGCCAGGACAACACCCTGGCAGACAGGCTGAGCAGGGTCCTCCAACCACATGAGTGGCTCCTGAACCCCGGGGCAGCACAGTGGCTCTTCAGGTTGCTGTTCATTTTTGGCCATCTTATTTTGTTGGCTCTATGTTATCTGACTGATCAAGATGGCACCCTTGGGCAGGAAGGGGACCATGCATGCATGGTGGCATCTCCCAAAGGCTTTCTTTGAAAGCTGGGGAGATGCTTCCGTGAGTGCTCCATCGGCATTGATGTCACTCATATGTGAGGACTGATTCCTGCTGTCCCTGGAGAACACCTGTTACAGGTGAGTAACTACGCTTTCGACCCTACTTTCCATTTTCTTTCTTTTAACCATTTCCCTATTCACAATAGGACATTGCCTCCTATACCATGATTTTTAATTTCCTCAGGAATTTGTCATGTGGTATTTTGTCAGTCACTTTCTGAAAGTCAAATAGACTATATTAACTGCTTCCCTTTATTCACATGTTTGTTCAGGCTTTTAAAGAAATGTAATGGATTGGGGGGGGCAAGACTTTCTTTGGCTACATCCATGTTGACTTTGTCCCATTAATCCATGTCTGTTTGTTCGGTTATTTTGTTCTTTATAATAGTTTCTAACATTGTTCCAGGCACTGATGTCATATCATCACACATGTATGTAATTTGTGCCTCACCCAGAAGTGCAGATAGTAAAAGTAATATTTTAAAAAGAAGTTCTTTATCCTTGTTAATATGCAAAAACACTCTTTGCAAAGCACAATGGCAGACTATATTAAAGCTCCTCATTCTTATCCTTTTTCACATCAGATTTTTTAAAGTTTCTACACACAAGCAAACCACTATTTAAAATAATGTATTTGGGCTTATTTACTAAAAA
Organism: Ichthyophis bannanicus; assembly: GCA_033557465.1. NCBI lineage: Eukaryota > Metazoa > Chordata > Amphibia > Gymnophiona > Ichthyophiidae > Ichthyophis > Ichthyophis bannanicus. The sequence goes on from CM066040.1 coordinate 144,254,875, forward strand.
TGTTCTCCCCTATTATGTCTATGAGGAATAGAGCCCTTAGATAGTAATTTACATTATTATCTTCAATAAAATATTTTAAAACATCTGGAAAAACTTCCACTCTAAAACACAACTGTAATTCTACTGTATTCCATTTTTACAACTTAAGTTTCATGGTTTATGATGCTATCAAAAGCTCCCAGGATGGAATTTAGTGTCCTAAGGTGGACAGTTTGCCCTTCACATCTAATCCATGGATGTATTTGTTGCCGTCCAGATAAACAAACTGCATAAAACCATGGTCCAGTGGATGGTGGATTTATTGATGTTCCTGACCTTTGGCAGCCACCAGGAGGGCTATGAGATGCCAGACAACTCAGAATTCACTGAAAAGGAACAGACTTCAGCAACAAAGCTGGTGGAAGATGCTGAGCAATTGGCAAAAAAGCTAAACAAGTTCTCCACCTATATAATCAGGTAAGGGAGCCTGCAGACTATCCTTTTACATCTCGACCCAAAAGGAAAAATGTTAAAGAGTACAGAACATGCTTTTTCTTTAATATTTGCACTAAATTTAGGTTATACAATTCAAAAATGTGCCTTCATATATTAATGTACATCCACACAGCATGTCAAAGAATTTTAAGGCGTGCAAGTTATTTGTTTTAGATATTTAGTGTAGGATACTGATTCTTTTTTTTAGGATTTTTTTCTCAAGTCAGTTCAATTGATCCGAAGTAGTTATCACGCTGTCTAATGTCCTTATGTGCTGGTATGTTTAGAAAAAGCAGCCATCAGTCTGTCTCATGATCAATATATTACAAAACTCAAAGTTCTGGCCTCCAGAAGGAAAAGTAGCAGATGAATCTCCAGTTTTCTTAATATCTGCTTGCATGAACGGGATATTCATCCAGTATTTGATATGTTTTCAGACAGTTGAGATTATTTGCCAGAGCTTAAAGAAGATATTCAGGACATGCAGGAGGTACAGCTTTCCTATAATTTTCTGCTATTTATCTCTCCTCCATCTCCGATAAGAACATAACAACATAAGAAATGCCATACTGGGTCAGACCAAGGTCCAACAAGCCCAGTATCCTGTTTCCAGCAGTGGCCAATCCAGGTCACAAGTACCTGGCAGGTTCCCAAAAAGGCACGCAGGTTCCACAATGCTTGTCCAGAGGCAAGCAGTGGATTTCCCAGGTCCTCTTTAATAATGGTTTATGGATCTTTCCTCCAGAAACTTGTCCAAGCCTTTTTTAAACCCAGCTACACTAACAGCTTTTGCTACATCCTCTGGTTAGAAATTCCAGAGTTTGAGTAATGAATTCCAGAGTTTGCCTACAAATAGCTATTCACCCATGTAGATACACACAGGTCAGTATTCAGCTGTTGTGGTAAGCTGGCACTGAATATCTGTGCAGTGCAGTTACTGCCAGTGTTATCTCGCTATCCTTTTTTCTCTCCTAATGTTATCTGGCTAGCAGGTTCAATTCACCACTAACTGCATAACGTGCTGCTCTGCCCCTACACCACCCTGACATGATCCAGATAGTCCCAAGGCAGTCAGTAAGGATATTCAGTGGCACTATCCACTGCACTTAGGGAAATATCCAGATAATAGTGGCAATTATCTGGATATTATTCTCTAGACATCTTTTATTCAGTTCCTCAAGACTTACCCACATATTTGATTCAGCTGAAAGTAGGAGTAAGGCTGGCCTGCTTCCTCCCTTTTGCCTATACAGCTACAGTGGGCAGGCACCTCACAGGGTCTGGATCAATCTGAAAAACATTTAAGTAAAACAAAACACTCTTTAGTGGGCTGAGCCCAACAAGTGCCAATCTGGAGAAAATTGCTCACACTCTAGCAGTTTACATTGGACTTGTCAATAATGTGGGCAGGCCCTCTCCTCACAGAGAAAAATAGGCGACAGAGCATGTCAGACTTACCATACTCTTCATCTCACTGTTGGACTCAGTGAGCCAGATGTAGGATTACAAGAAATTGATGTCTGCATGAAAGTGCTGGTCCTCAGCTGCCATCTCCCTTTTTTAGTCAGGCAATAAGTATGAGTATGTGAGAACTATAATTTTTGAGAGCTTTGGTAGTTCCCTCTTTCTCTTCCTCCTTTCAGCTCAGTTGGAACCAGTATTACGAATTTATAAGGGGTTGTAGCACCCTGCACCAACTTTACTTTTGCACCCTCCCCCCCCCCCCCCCTCAGGTCCAATCTTGAAGTGCAAGCTTTGCAAACAGAGGTAAATTTACAGTCCACTGGCTTGTTAAATGCCACCCTCCCATTTAACTCAATCTGTGTATTCTGTGTTATTATCCATATAAGTGGCATGCTGAATATACATAGAGTGATGATGTGGTCATTCTATTATCTTTTTGGGCTAGGCCTGATATTCCACAGACCTAAATTAAATGTGTAACTTACCTGAATAATGGCTGCATATTGCCGCTATCTGGATAATTTTCTGACCAACTCTTACTCTTCCCCTAACATAGTCCACAAACATACAGATAATATCTGGCCATTCTGCAATTTAAAAGCCTGATACTATCTCCATAGTTTTTGAAAATACATGGTTAGGCTAATTATGCATTTGCCAGCAGATGCCTAATTGCCTTTGAATATCAGTCTGATAGGGTGTAATTATTCATTCATATGGAACACACTCCCAGACTCTCCAATAAACCTCTGCCAACAACATATGTAGAGCAGAAGTAGGGTGTTTCACTTTACATCTCAATGGATGTTTCATTTTACATCTCAATATACAAAAAAATTATATTCAAATTCTTGTCTCACATCTGTGACACCATTAACTCCCTCCACAGCTAGACATTGTGTGTCATAACATGAAACCCTGCAAATGGACACTTGACACCAGCATCAAGAACTCAAAGTGCACCAATCCTACCCATAGAAAATCAGCATTGCAGATATTGTAGAACACCAGTAACTCCCCAGCTGGAAAAGAGAACAAGCTGAACTACCTCAGATTCCTAGAGGAACCTACATGTTAACAGAATCCCTTATCTTAGCTGCACATGTAAAACACAGACCATCACAAATTAAAGATTAACAAACTACAAAAGACAAAATATGAAATGGGAAAACCCAAAATCAGCTATGAAACATGGAAAAAAGAGAAACAGAATGCATTTCCTCTTTTAATGAACTATAAGACATGCATATTTTCAAAGCTGACATATTTCATTCTCTAAAAACAGATACTCTTTTGTACCTTTCTTGTTTGATCATCTTATTTTTCCTATTGGTTGGTCCCAGTCTGTTTTTTACTTCCTCTGGATGGTTTTCTTCTAAGTCCTTTTCCAAGATTCTATTTCCATTTTCTGTTTCTTCACACTCCCTGTTTTCTTATTCCTTTCCTTTGCTACATCTCTCTCTGACATTCATCCTTCTATTTCTCTCATTTACCTTTTATCTAAGAATAGCTTCATTCTATTCTTCTTTCTCCCTACAAACTTCAGTCTTCCTCTTTTCACTATGCACCTATTTACCAATCTTACTTCCCTAGTCCTTCCATGCCACATCTGTCTCATTGCTTTGCCAGCATCCTGTACCCCTGCCTCGTCTTTCTAGTCCCCCGTCCCCATCACCCACTTTCTAGTTTGCCATTTACTCCCTTTGAAATCATCTCTTCCCCATTCTCATTTATCACCTTTTGCTTCTCATCCTTTCATCAGCCCCAGCTCAGTCTCTAGTACTCGTCTTCACCCCCAAGCCCTTTGTATCTTACACCCATCTAAATTTCCATTTCCCCTTTCACTTCCCCCTTTTCTAACTTCTTTCACCTGCTTTAAGGGAGACCTTTCCCTTCCTTTGGCTCTCATGTACTCCATAGCATTCTGTCCTTTTCAACTGCTGCCCAACCCCTCCCCTCCCCAAACCCTCCAAGTCCTTCAGACCTTCTCCCCACACCACATTTGTGCACTCGGTCTCACAGCCCTACTCGTACCTCTCACCCAATCACTTTGTCCCCACTGTCCTCAATCTCTGGTCAATTTCTTAGTCCCCACTATCCCCTCAAGCAACTCCGTTCCCACTCACAATCCCACCCACGCCTCGAGCCCCCCCCCCCCTTAAACGCCCAATACCCACCCAATCTTAGAGTCTCCATCTCTCAGAGTCCTTGTTTTCCCATGTCTCTAGCACCTGCCCTCTTGCCTCCTACTCCCCTTCCCCAGCATCACCCATTTACTTCCTTCTCCAATATTCATTATCCTTGTTTTGACGACTCCTTACCCCAGCATGAGTCTTTATACCCATCCCTCTCAACTTTCCCTTGGTTCAATTTACTTCTTCCCCACTCCCCACAATATCTGTTCTCCTCTCCCTAATTACTCCCCCCGCATCTCCCTCTTTTTCCTCCTACAACCCTAGCATTTGCCAGCATCAGCCCCCTTTCAATCCCAAGACCCCAGCCCTCGAATCAGCTCTCTTCCAGACCCATCCCCCAGACCTAGTATTGGCCCATTTGCAGTTCCCCCAGGCTCAGTATCAGCCCATTTCCAGTTCCAGCCCCCCATTCTCAGTATCAGCCAACTGCCAGTATCAGTCAGCCCCTCAATCCCTTTATCAGCCTGTTTATAATCCCCCTAGACCCAATATCAGCCCATTTCCAGTACTAGCTCCTGTATCAGTCCATTTCCAGCATCAGTCAGCCCCCCCCCCCAGCCCCTATATCAGCTCATTTCCAGTCCTCTCAGCCAAGTTTCAGTCCTTTTCCAGTCCCCCCCCAGCCTCTGTATCAGCCCATTTCCAGTCTCCTCAGCACCAATATCAGTCCATTGCCAGTCTCAGTCCCAGCCCCAGCCACCCCAGTCCCAGTATCAGTCACCCCCCCCCCCTTCCTTCAGCAAAATAGCTGTGGGAGCAAAGGCCAGTGCTTCTTTCGGCTTATTGAACATTAATACAGCTGAGGAAACATTTAGTTTGCTCCCACAACTGGGAGCAAAGCAAAAGCTCCTGCGACTGTGCTGAACATTAATACAGCTGTAGGGGCAAAGGACAGTGCTCCCCTGGCTGTATTGAACATTAATACAGCCAAGGCAGCATTTGTGTTTGCTCCTGCAACTGTGTTAATGTTCCTGTGGCTGTGCTGAATATTAATACAGCCACAGGAGAAAACAAAATGCTCCTACTGTTGTGTTAATGTTTAAAACAACCACGGCCCTGGAGGAAGAAAGTGAGCCAGTGAAGCTGGCTTCCTACACCCCTATTGTGGTGCGCCCTGAGTCAGTGCCTCCCTGGCTCACCTCTTAAGCCATCCCTGGACTTTATTTATAACTATCTGGGAATGTTTCCCTAATTTTAATAGACCCCCATCCCCTTCACACATGCTGTACCAAGTCTGGTCATTGCAGCATTGGTCATGAGGCCAGAGCCGTGCTCCTGGAGTTCCTTCCAGAACACAAGGCATCACCCTCATTGATGACTATTCTTCCCAAGGATTTGGATTCTACCTCTGTAGCATCGACAGCCCCAGCTGACCTGAGATGCAGAAGACTTGCTCTGGGAGCTTCAACTAGCGACTTTCCACAGGATAACATGGTAGTGCTTAGCACTGTCACTGGGCCAGCTGATACCTGCATTTTCATACTGTGTCCATCACTACGACATCACATTAAAAGGCCTAGATATAGGGGCTCCAGATAGTCATTCTGATAGTAACATAGTAAATGACGGCAGATAAAGACCAGTATGGTCCATCTAGTCTGCCCAGTAAGATGGCAAGAGTAGGTGCACCTGCCGCTCTGTGCAGGCCACCCCTCCCCATGTCTTTGTTTAGCGGTGAGTCCACCACTCCGTGAAGGACACACCTATTTGTTGAGAAATTAGATAGTTAAGTCTATTTTGATTTTATCCTGTTGCTGTAAAGGGATCCACTGTCTGTCCCATGCCATTTTGAAATCCTTCACTGTATTTGCCCCCACCACTTCCATCGGGAGGGCATTCCAAGCATCCACCACCCTTTCATTGAAAAAGTATTTCCTGACATTGCCTTTCAATTTACCCCCTTGCAACTTCATGTTATGCCCTCTAGGTTTACAGCTTCCCCATCTTTGGAAGAGGTTGTTTTTTTCATTATTTCTCTTTAAGTATTTAAAGGTCTGAATCATATCTCCCCTGTCCCTCCTCTCCTCCAGAGTGTACATATTTAGGTCTTCAAGTCTATTCCCATAAGGCTTCTGACGCAGGCTCCAAATAATTTTGGTCGCCTTCTTCTGAACAGTTTCCAGTCTTTTTACATCCTTTGCAAGATATGGTCTCCAAAACCGAACACAGTATTCCAAATGAGGCCTTACCAGTGACTTATGCAGTGGCATTAGTACCTCTTCCTTTCTGCTGGTAATTCCTCTTTGTATGCAACCCAACATCCTCCTGGCTTTTGCCACTGCCTTGTCGCACTGTTTTGCCACCTTGAGATCCTCAGAAATAATCACACCAAGGTCCTTCTCCTGGTCCATGCACACCAACCTCTCACCCCCTATCACGTACATTTCCCTTGGATTTCTGCTTCCCAAGTGCATGACACTGCACTTCTTTACATTAAATCTTAACTGCCAAGCATTAGACCATTCATCCAGCTTTTGTAGATCTTTCATCATGTTATCCACTCCCTCAGGGGAGTCCACTCTGTTGCAAATTTTCGTGTCATCTGCAAAAAGACAGACATTTCCATTCAGTCCTTCAGCAATATCACTCACAAATACATTGAACAGTGCCAGACCCAGGACCAAACTCTGGGGCACCCCGCTAATCACCCTCCTTTCATCCGAGTGAGCTCCATTTACCATCACCTTCTGTCGTCTGTTAATCAACCAATTTCTGATCCAGTTCACTACCTTGGGAACCATCCCCAGACTACTGAGTTTATTGATAAGCCTCCTATGAGGAACAGTATCAAAGGCTTTGCTGAAATCCAGGTAGATGACATCCATCGCATGCCCCTGATCTAGGTCTCTGGTCACCCAGTCAAAGAACTCAATCAGATTTGTTTGGCAAGATCGTCCTTTGGTAAAACCATGTTGCCTCTGATCATGCAACCTGTTGGTTTTGAGAAAGTCCACTATTCGCTCTTTCAGGAGCGCCTCCATTACTTTTCCCGCCACCGAGGTAAGGCTCACAGGCCTGTAGTTTGTCACTTCTTCCCTGTCACCACTTTTGTGAAGAGGTACCACATTCGCCCTTCTCCAGTCCTGAGGAATTGCTCCTCTTTCCAAGGATCTGTTGAAAACATCCTTTAACGGCCCTGCAAGAACCTCTCTGAGCTCTTTCAGTATCTGCTGTGTATTGTTTTGCTAAGCCTGCTGACTTTCAGTTAAGTTTTTCTAACGTCTCTTGTGCATGCAGAGCAATTGATTTTCTGTAACACTGCCATGCTGTGCTAATTGATTTGTTTGCACTTCTGGAAGCCATAGTTGCAGCCATAGTTGCTGATGTTCTATGATTGTTCTACCAATTTGGCTTTTCCATAGAGGTTTTTTTGACCACTGATGTCTTTTTGAGCTTAGTTCAATTGTTGTGGCATTACTATCCATTGACTGGCTCTTCCTCCTTGATTGTATTGGCAGGAGGGTTGGCTGAGGTCTTTTTTTCCTCTATATACATAATCACTTTTTTGTATCAGTTCCAAATTGGTTTTTCGTTTCTCTCACATGGGTTTTTTTTCTTTTTTTCTTTTTTCTTTTTGCTTTCTTTTGTGCCTAGTTTGGAGTTTTTGTTTTTTCTTTTTTGCCTAGGTATAGCTGACAGGCATCAAATGCTGTTTGGTGATTCTAAACAGAATGTTTTAAAGAGAGAGTGAAAGGAGAAAATGGCAATGACCACTTTTTGGCCTCTAGGTATCTTTGCTCATGGCAGGCTTACCTCTGTGAGTGCTAACATGATGTTACCTCTGTGAGTGCTAACATGATGTTCAGAGCAGTGACAGAGCATCCTAACCTGCAAAGCATTATGCCAGCCAATATGAAAAAGGTTACAGGGTGCTTGCAGGAGTGGGATGTATGAAGGCAGAGCCTTTTCTATTATAGTATGACTGATGGGGATACAGGGTAGATGAGGAGTAAGAGCCTTTCCTTGCGTATGACAGATCATGCTCAAGTCGCTAGTGCCCAGCCTTTGTCAAAGGGAATTGTGAGATTATGGGTCTGTTACAGCATTGTCAGAGTTAAGGGTTGCATGTGTGTATAATGGAAAAATATGGGGTTACTGTCTTTGAATGCTGTCCCTTCACAGAGAGGGCAGCTTTGCGTTAAGGATACAAAATAAATATTTTGCAGATAGGCATTTTTTTTCTTTTCATCTGGACACATGCTGGCCCTCAATGCCAGCTGTTGTCATCCCTACAGTTAGTTAAGTCATTGGCAGTTTGTTTCCTGATTGTAATGTGCTCTCCATGGACAAGCAGGATATGATCAGCCACACATAGGTGATGTTATTCCTGTCAGCCCTGTATCAGACTGTTCGTCCAGATTCCAGAAGAGTTCAGAACTCTCTGGGCATGTACAGGAGATATGTGCTCTGTGAGACCATAGCTCCTCCCCCCTCAATCTATTTCATCCATGGACAAGTGTGGACATAGCTCTCTCCACTCTGCTTCACTTTTGATTTTCTTTTTTTATCACGTCTTTTTATCTGTATCTGTCTTGCTTTATATTTTCTCCATTCCCTCCCTCCTTGATGAATAGAAATCATCAGTGGCTTTAAATTACCTCAGAATAGCCCCAGTCAGAACAGCTTCCCTCCGGCAGTGGCACCTTCATACTACAAATCCTTCAGACTTTACTTGCCCCGGTTGAAGCAGTGGCAAGCATTAAGAAAAGAACTCTGTAAGCCCAGACTGGAGCAGCGTCCCTCTGGCAATAGCATCGTTGGAAAACTCTTCAGACTGTGGACCCTGACCTGAGCAGCCACCTCTGGCAGTGATAACATCTTCACAATTGTGACAATCTCCAGCAGCCCTACTGGAGCATGTTTTCCCTCCAGCAGCAACAGCACAGTGAAACTCGTTAGCAACAGGTTGCCAGACCACGCAGTTTTTTCTTGGTGTATTTTTTCCTTGCAAATCTAATGGAAGACTAGATAGGCCATGTGGTATTTTTCTGCCATCATGCTTCTATGTTTCTAAAGCTCTGCATTCTTTATGGTTTTTTCACTTATGGGTATGATACCACCGCATTTCCCCTCTGCTATGAGTGCCCTTTTCTTTTCCACTGCTTATCTTTTTTCATAACTGCTTCAATGAAGTTACCATGTAACCCATGTAAGACTAATAAGAGAAAATATTTTTTCAGTCAATGCATAATCAAACTCTGGAATTCGTTACCAGAGGATGTAATAATAGCTGTTAGAGTAGCTGGCTTTAAAAAAGGTTTGGACAAGTTCCTGGAGGAAAGATCCATAAACCATTATTAAAGGGGACCCGGGAAATCTACTGCTTGACCCAATACAAGCATTGTGGAACTTGTGTCTTCTTGGGAAACTGCTAGGTACTTGTGACCTTGATTGGTCACTGTTGGAAACAGGATAATGGGCTTGCTTGACCTTGCTCTGACCCACTATGGCATATCTTATGTTCTTATAATTAGAGTCCGGAGTGACTTTTCTTTTTCTCACTTTCTCATAAGTAGTCAGTATACTCTTTTTTTTTTTCTGGCCAGCAACTTCCCCAAAGCAGAAAACTCACCTTTTTTTCAAAGTTGCAGATATTTGCCTCCTCAAATGTGTGAATCGGGCCAGGTTTGTCCTCAACCTGCAGGGCTAGCAAAAGTCCACTGTTTACCCCAGGATAAGCAACATGGAATCTGTGTACCTTTTTGGGAACCTGACAGGTACTTGTGACCTGGATTGGCCGGCCACTGTTGGAAACAGGATACTGGGGATGATAGACCTTAGTCTGACCCAGCATAGCATATCTTATGTTTTTATGTCCCCCTCCCATCTACCCCAGTTTCCACATTGCTGTCGGCAATGGCTTTCCCAGACTCTGAATCAGCCACCTCTGCCCAGGCAGTTTTCTTTCTATAGTGTTTTGAAACAGTAAAAAAAAAAAAAAAAAAAATTGCCCTCCCCCCATGCATTGGAGGGAAAGGGAGATTTTTTTTCCTTGATTATGCACCTCAGTGCTGAAACAAAAGCCAACTCATAATCTTAATGTGCCTAAAAAATGGCACCATGCTCATGGGTCTTTACTCTTTTCACAGCTGCAGCCAGCAAGGCTCACAGGATACCCCTTCCCAAAGGTTCAGTCATGCTTAACACCATTGTTTTCAACTAGTCAGGGTGTTTAACACTATTGATTGGCCAACCTAGATAACCAGAGAATGACATATCTTGCACCTGAGACTGCAAATACCCATGCCTTTGGAGGTGTTTTATCCAAGTACACAAACACCATCAAGTAGTATAATGGGTACAGCATTCATCAAACTGATTGGCAATTGAGATAAGGTTGATGTCAGCCAATCAGTGTTCACTTCTGGGTTAGGCCACACCCATACCCTGCACCTCCCATAGAAATTAATGAGGTTAGCTCTGCCCAAGCTCCACCCACCACTGCCCCCAGGAATGTCCTCTCCCACCCCCAACTACACCCCCTAAGGATGACATCAGTCAATCAGTGCTCACTTCCAGGTTAGGCCACATCTATACCCCACTCCCCAGGAACGCCCCCTTCTACCCCCAATCACACATGAGCCTACATCATCGGAACTGGACCCTATCGCTTTTTTATGACATCACCGGAAACAGGGTGTCATTGGAAATGGACCCTGTTGCTTTTCGATGACATCACCAGAAACAGAGTGTCTGGCCCCAGAAGCAAAGTGTCTGATCCTGGAAATACAGGTGACTGCTTCGAACAATGCCCCTAGAACCCAGAATCAGTAAAAGGGTTATTTCCCCCCCCATCTGAACTTTTTTCCTCACAAAACAGTGCCTCATTGCTTTTAGTGAAAGGTGTGTATTCCAACCTATTTAGAGCTGATTGTTAAAAATAAACCTTTGGTAGTAACAGGAATCTGTGCATACAAGAATGCAGCCTGAAAATAAACTTTTAAAATGTAGTGCTGGCACAAAGCGTTTGGTAGAATAAATATAAAACAGACTTTCATTCAGCATGGGGTGAATGTGTATTTGACTTAATTAGCACTTCATTGTTAGCAGCAAACCAGCCTGAAAACAGAGAGAGACTTGGTCTCAAATCCCACTTCAACTTTTTTTTTTGTGGCTTTGAAAAAAAAATCAATACAGAGAAAAAAAAAACGCATTTCTTGACATGCCCATGTCACCACTGTCCCAATGTCATGGTGACTGTAGGAAACTTTCAGGATATAACACAGTAACGTGATTGGCTTTTGAAAAATTCAGAGAAAAAAGAGGCATGTCTGAACATGCTCATGTGACTGTAGAAAGAATAGATTGTACTTTAAAACACATAGAGGCCAATTCAGTGATGTGCGTCCTCAGGCCGTCCAAACATCCGGACAGCCTGGGGATGCACCTAATTCTGCTCCCACGGGGGCTAGACGGCCTCATGTTAGCAGAATCGTGTCATAAGGCCACGACATCCAGGATGTGTCCCTATTCAGGCACCCCAGACATCCTAACACTTACCCAGCTAGCCCAGCCAGGCTTCTGCATGGAGCCGCCATGCCATGGCATCATGTTGCCATGGCACCGTGGCTCCATACAGGAACTGCGATCCCCAACAGACCCTGACATTCTTCATTCCCTGCTGCCTGACCCTGGTCCCTGCTCATCAGAGCTTACAATCTAATTAAGGCAGACAAGACAAAAGGTAAGAATAAGGGTAGAATAGAGATGGGTAAGGAGACACAAGGAAAAGGGATCAGCCTCAAAGAGGTGAGCCTTTAGCATGGATATGAAAAGGGATAGAGATGAAGCCTGACATACAGAGTCAGGTAGTTTGCCCCAGGCATAAGGAGCAGCAGGGTGAAAGGATTGAAGTTTGGAGTTGGCAAAGGAAGAAAAGGCCAAAGAGAGAAGCAAGTCAGTAGAAGAGCAGAGTTCACGAGTAGGGGTGTAGGGAGAGAGGAAAGGTAATGAGGAGCAGAAGAATGAATGCATTTATAGGTCAGAAGGAAAAGTTTGAATTGGATAAGGAAATAGAAGGGATTATATGACTGTATGGAGACTGCCAAAAGATAAGTCACGCAGCAGAGTTCTGAACAGATTAAATGGAAATGAGGTGACTCAGAGGGAGACCAGCATGAAGAAGGTTGCAATAGTCAAGACAGGAGGTTGCTGGAGAATGGACAAATGTTTTAATAGTGTGTTCAGAAAGAGAAAGAAATGACAGGTATCTTTGATATGTAAAGAGAAGGAGAGGGAGGAGTCAAAGATGACCCCAAGGTTACAGGCAGAGGAAACAGGAAATAGAAGAGCGTTATCTACAGAGATAGAGAAAGGAGGAAGGGGGAAGAGGGTTTAGGGTGAAAAATAAGGAGTTCGGTTTTGGCTATGTTTAATTTCAAATAGCAGTGAGAAATCCAGGAGGCGCTGTTAGACGGGCAGGCAGATATGCGGGCCGGAATAGCCAAAGAGATTTCCGGTGTACAGAGGTAGATCTGAGTCATCAGTGTAAAGATGGTACTGAAAACTATGGGAGGAGACGAGTGCACCAAGAGACAGTGTAGAGAGAGAAAAGGAGTGAGCTCAAAACAGACCCTTGGGAATACTAACTGAGAGAGGGATAGCAGTAGAGCTGGAACCACCAGAACAAACATTGAAAGAGCAATGGGAAAGGTAAGAAGAGAACCAGGACAGCACAGAACTCCTAAAACCAAGGGAGGACAATGTGTCAAGGAGAAGGTGGTGGTCAACAGTGTCAAAAGCAGCAGAAAGGTCAAGAAGTATGACGATAGAGTAAAGACACTTGGACTTAGCATTGGAGACTTTGGCAAGTGCCATCTCAGTAGAATGTAAAGGATGAAAGCTAGATTGAGGTGGATCCAGCAGGGCTTGAAAAGAAAGAAATTCAAGACAATGGCAGACTGCGTGCTCAAGAAGTTTGGAAATGAAGGGAAGAAGGGAAATGGGCTGATAATTAGAAGGACAAGTAGGGTCAAGTGAAGGTCTCTTAAGAGATGTGACTACAACATGCTTGAAGGCTGCAGGGACAGTAGCAGTGGAGAGCGAGAGGTTGAGAATACGTGAGATGGAAGGGATGACAGAGGAGGAAATGTGGTTAAGGAAATGGGTGGGGCTAGGATCAGAAGAACAAGTAGTAAGTTTGGAGGAGGAAAGAAGACGAGAGGTTTCCTCACCAGACTCTTCACCGTTCCCTCCGTTCCATTCACACCAATCGCATGTCATTTCCCTCCCCATCCCAGGCCCCACCTGGAGTCCACCCTCTCCTCAGCTTTTTATTTTCTTGGCCCGAGGCTCTGGAACTCGCTTCCTCCTGCCCTCCATTTAGAACCATCTTTCACTGCTTTTAAAGCAAAACTGAAAACCCACCTTTTCTGCTTAGCCTACAACCTACCCCTCTCCCTTTCCCCTCTCTCCCCACCTCCCCATTGATGTGCAACTTATTCCACCCCTTCATCATTACAGCGTTCCCTGCCCTTCTTGCTAACTGTTGTCCCTCTGTCCCCTTCTCTTATTCTGTCCTTATCTTTCTTCTGTCCTGTTTCTAAGTTTTAATGGCGTTCCTTTTCCTTTTTCCTTTTTCTTGCAGCTTTTTTAATTTTTTAGTTTTTATTGTAAACCGCCCAGATACTTCTGTTATGGGCGGTATATTAAGTTTTTAATAAACATAAACATAAAGATAACGGAGATTGAGGAGAAAAGTTGGCATTGAGTTGGGGGAAGAGGAGATGAAACTGATCTAATAAGGAACTGGAGAGCAATTTTGTCATGGAAATAGTTGGCAAGAGTTTGGGCAGAAAGAGAAGGAGGAGTCAGAGGGAGAGGCACCTTGAGGAGAGAGGTAAGCGTTGAGAAGAGACAGCAGGGGTCAGTGGCAAGAGAGTTAGTCAGATGAACATAGTAGTTTTGCTTGATAAGTACTAAGGCTGACTGGAAGGAGGTAAGCATGAATTTGAAGTAAAGAAAGAAGAGAGTAGTGGGATTTGAACCAAATATGCTCAGCTGAGCAGGCACAGGAGCGTAGCTAGCGGGTAGATGAAGACAACCAGGACTGAAGTATAGTGCGTCTCACAGGACATGGAATGGGTGGAGCAAGAGTATCTAGAACAAAGGAGAGGGCAGTATTATAGGAAACTATAGCCTCATCAACAGATTTAGAAGATAAGATGGAAAAAAAGAGGTGATGAGCCAATAGTGGAGAGAGCTAATGGATCGATAGCATGAGGATTCCTAAAAAGGTAGGAGGAGACTGGATGAGATTGAGGTGGAAAGTGATGAAGGCTAAAGCTTAGGAGATGATGATCAGATAAGGAAAGAACTGAGGTATGGAAATTGGGTAAACAGAGAAGAAAATCAGGTCAAGGCAGTGACCGTGCTGATGTGTAGGAGCAGAAGAACAAAGTTGGAGGTTGAAAGAGGAGGTAAGGGAAAGGAGTTTAGAAGCATAGGAGTCAGAAGGGTTATTAACTTGAATATTAAAGTCACCAAGAATAAGGGAGGAGGAAGAAGAATCCATAAATAGGAAAAGCCAGGAGTCAAAGTCCGTGAGAAAGGTAGAGGTGGGCTTATCAGGGGCCTATACAAGCAAATAGTGGCTATCCGGAGAGGTAAAGGATTTAAAAGGTGGATAGAATAGACTTCAAAGGAGGAGAAGGGATAAGACTGAGGTAGAAGGAGGGATTGGAATTGACAGGAAGGAGAAAGCAGAAACCCAAAACAATCACCACAATCAGTGGCACGAGCAGTGTGGGAAAACTGGTAGCTGCGTTAACAGAGTGCAGCGACCAAAGCAGTGTCATCAAGGAGGAGCCATATTTCAGTAAGAGCTAGAAGATAGAAAGACTTAGCAATTAAGAGATCATGGGTAATGTCGCCAGATGAAAGAAGAAGAAGAAGGAGGAAGAGAGTGCGAGGCAGAGAGGAAATGGAACAGTGGAAACAAGAATGGGGGGGGGTTAAGAGCAAAGGGAGAGGGATGAATGAGGGGAAGAAAAAGGTGAAGTTCAAGAGCTGAGGAAAGACAGGAACACAAGATGAGAGAAGAAATGGGAAAGGTAGAGAGAGGGTGATAAGGAGGGTGAGTTTGAGGATGTTGGTATGAGGGGGAGAAGGTCAGGGAGTGTCAATAATAGGAAGAAAAAGTGATATGGAGCCATAAGAAGAGAAGAAATGGAGAGGAAAATAGATGAGTTAGTAGAAGAGCTATCTTAACAGTGATATTAATACTATAAGTGCTAACAAAGATCATAAAGCGCAATAAGGCGTAAGTAGCTCTGCACAGACACGTGCAGAAGACTGTCCTTGCTTAGATATAGTCAAAGGGCATTTAAGCTCTTGCAGCTTTGGGTGTTCATAGATTTATTTTACTAGAAATCAGTTCCCATAGACTCCATCATGGTTCCAATAGCCTGTAGGATAGCGGTGCTATCTTTGGTTCATCGATGAATCTAACTGGGGATCTGGAGGGAATGACGATCATGACGAGGGGAAGATGAGCCATCAGCAGCAACATGCAGGGCAGCAAAAGGCCGCATGAACCAATGACAAGCCAGGTGCTGAAGGCCTCAGTGGCCGCAGTCCTCTATATGCTCACAATATACACTGTCTCTAAGAGGAGCTCTTCTGTCCATAGGCCACTTTAAAATGCACAGTAAGAACACAAAAAGTGCCTCTTTCCCATCTCTGCAGGGCTGAAAGGAACACCTGCCCTCGTTGGTTAAACAGCCCCTGAATACAGTGATCACTCACCAGGACTGCCACACCGCAGGAGAGCTGCGTCTCATTTTATCGTCCAGCATCGTGGCCCTCAAGTGACACCACAAGCCCTTTTGTTCACTGTGATTGCTGTCTCATCCTGATATCTCACCTGCTCCAGTGGATTCAGTCTCTTCCAATGGATGATGCAACCTCTCTTTTGGAGTCGGCTCCGGCCTTCCTTTCTGATACCATGTATAACAAAGTATATTTAGTGACTAGGAATAGTGCCCTGATGATGGTGTCATTGCAGTGGATTTGGCTCCAGCACTGGGCGGCGGACACATCTTCCAAATCCCAGTTGACCCAACTGTCTTTCAAGGGGAAGATTCTCTTTGGAGCCAATTTGGAGAAGCTAATGAAGGACCTGGGCGAGACAAAATCTTACTGCCTTCTGGCGCTCCTTTCTCATCAGCCTCCGCCAATCCACCAAGGACGTGCTGGCCGGAGCCCCGGGGGGTCTCGAGACTCTCATCATTACCAACCTGGAAAACCTCTGTTTCTGGGCTTCAGGCTAATTCTCAGTCCTTTCGTGGAGCACGTTGGCCCAGAGACTCGGTCCCCTCCAGAGGAGGACTCTTCCAGGCTGCTCAATGAAGGTTTGGAGGTCCATTCCATAGTTCCTCTGGTTGGAGACAGGTTTCACCTTTTCTTTCAGGAATTGGCCCAGGTTACCAAGGATCGCAGTCTGCTAGATACCATTCAGTTTGGCTGTGTCCAGGAATGCAAAGAGCCAATTCCGGATACCTTCATCATTTCCCCTTGTAGGTCTGCGATCAAAAGTGCTGCTGTGCAGACCACCTTGGACAAGTTGCTGCTCCTAAAGGCAGTGCTGCCCATCCCCCCAGACAAGCGGGGCAAGGGAAAATAGTCCATCTATTTCATGGTGCCAAAAAAGGATGGTTCCTTTTGGCCCATTCTGGATCTTAAGGGTGTCAACGAACATTTGCACATCCTGCATTTCCTGATAGAAACCTTGTGCTCCGTGATTCAAGCAGTGCACTGAGGTGAGCTCTTGGCTTTTCTGGATATGACCAAGGCATATTTTCATATCCTGTTCCGGGTGGATCAGCAAAGGTATCTGTGTTTTGCCATGCTTGGCTCTCACAGTCAGTTTGCCATCCTCCCTTTTGTGCTGTCCACTGCCCCAAAGACGTTCTCCAAGATCATGGTGGTGGCGGCTGCTGCACTGCGGTGCGAAGGAATCTGTGTCCAACTATATCTGGATAACTGGTTCATCTGGGCCCGTTCCCTTTCAGAGGCATCTCGGGTGGCATCCTGAGAGGTGTCCTTTTTGGAAAGCCTTGGCTAAGTGATTAAATTTAATTTAATAACAGCATTTATAATCTGCTTTTACAATCTACAGACATACAAAGCAGATTACAAAATTAAATTTAAACAATTCACTATAATTAAAAAATGTATTCCATAACCATGTCTTTAAAACTTTTCAAAATTGCATATAATCCTCAGTGGCCCAAATTGTAGCAGGTAATTCATTCCACAATTTTGGAAATGCACCTGAAACACATCTTTCCCTAACCCTCTTTTGTTGAAAAGCAGAGACTGAAGGTAATGTCGCTGAACGAAGTGATTTAATTGATGAACTACGACACAGCCTATTTGACAAATAGATTGGGCAAATCTTATGAATAGCTTTAAAAGCCAGCACAACACCTTGAACAAAATACAGGCTTTTATTGGCAGCCAATGAAGATTTATCAGTAAGGGAGTAATCCTATCCTTATAGCTACTATGTGTGATCATCTTTGCAGCCATACTTTTAATCCATTGTAATATATTTAATAACAATTTTGGCATTCCTAAAAATACTGAATTACAATAGTCCAGAAGACTCAAGACTGTCAAGACTGGACCATGGGATGCTATTCCAAGGGTTGCAGAGCAGAGATGGCATCCATTTGCCTACGAAGGGTCAACGTGTCTTCAGTAGTAGACTGACTAATTTACTGAAGAGAGCTTTAAACTAGATTCATTGGGGATGGGTGAAGAAAGCCCAGGTAAGTGAAACATTAAATACTTTTATGAAAATGAGTAAAAGGGGCAACATATGGAAAGCAGTGTGTATAAATGCCCATAGCATGGGAAATAAGATCCCAGATGTTGAGGCTTTAATGGGAGAGGCTGACTTGGATTTAGTGGCAGTAACAGAGACATGGTTCACGAACAACCATGACTGGGATGTAACTATACCAGGTTATACTTTATTCAGAAAGGACGGTAGGAAGAAGGGGAGGAGGAGTGGCATTATATGTAAAAAAATAATATTAAAGTTATGGAAATACAGGACTTAACAGGGAGAGAGGAGACACTGTGGGTTAAACTAGAAAGAGGGAAAGATAAATCTATTTGCATTGGTGTGATATACAGGGAGAAGAGTCAGATGGAGAGTTAATAGAAGACATACACAGTATTGCCAGGAAAGGGGAAGTGCTACTGATAGGGGATTTCAATATGCCAGATGTTGATTGGCACATCCCTGTTGCAGTATCATCTAGAAGTAAGGAGATCCTGGATTCTCTACAGGGAGAACTATTCAGGCAACTGGTAACAGAACCCACACATAAAGGGGTTCATACAGACTTGGTGCTTACCAGTGGTGAAAGTGTTTCTGATGTTATAGTGGGAGATCATTTTGCATCCAGTTATCACCAGATGGTGTGATTCAGTATTAGGACTAGGGCTGATAATGTCCATTCAAAAGCGAGTGTCTTAGACTTTAGGAAAGCTAAGTTTGCCAAGATGGGCCAATACCTCAAGGAACAGCAGGAGGATGTAGGCAAAACTGAAAGGGGATATTTTAAGGACAACCAACCTTTTTGTTAAAATGGTAAATAAAGGAAAAAGGAAAAGGAGACTGCTATGGTTTTCGAAAGAAGTATCTGAAAAGGTGAAGAAAAAATGGGAGGTCTTCGTGAAATACAAGAGATCAGAGAGAGAAGAAGGCAGGCATCTATATTTGGAAAAACTAAGAGAAACTAGCAAAGGAGTCAGGAAAGCAAAGATTCAAAAAGAAAAAGAAATAGCCAATGCAATAAAATGGGGAGATAAGACATTTTTCAGATATGTTAGTGAGAAGAGGAAGGGAAAAAGTGGTATTGTCAGACTTAAAGGTGAAAGGGAGGAATATGTAGAAGCTGATTAGGATAAAGCGGAATTGCTTAACAAATATTTTTGTTCTGTGTTCACAGATGAAGAACCAGGAGCAAGACCTCAGAAAACACCCACATACAGAGAAACAAGTGAGGGGCATCTTGAACGATTTTCAGAAGACTGTGTTCATGAGGAAACTAGCTAAACTTAAAGTAGACAAAGCGATGGGACCAGATGGAATACACCCAAGAATACTGAGGGAAGTTGGGGATGTTCTAACAGCTCCACTGACTGACTTTTTCAATGCTTCTTTGGAGTCAGGAGTGGTGCCAGAGAACTGGAGTGTAGCACATGCAGTCCTTTTACACAAAAGTGGAAGTAAGGATGTGGTTGAAAACTACAGGCCAGTTAGTTTAACTTAGGTGGTGAGTAAATTTTTGGAAGTGCTGCTGAAAGAGAAAACTGAAACTCTTCCCCTATACAACAATGCAACCCTCAACCTCGACAATTTAATCTCCTCATGGAATAAGAATCTTAGCGCTATTGCCCAAAAACCTACGAAGAACAACATCGTAAATAATAGAAAACATTCTCCTTGGTTCTCTCCTGAACTATGTATCTCCCGCTCTCATTTACGGAAACTAGAGAAAAGATGGAGGCGTTCCCACTCAGCCGGAGACCTGTCAGCTTACAGAACTCACCTTGCAATCTACAAAGAGGCTATCCTATCAAATATGAAACAATACCATACTGACACCCTCAAAAGATCTCTAAACAAACCTCGTGACCTCTTCGAACTAGTTAAATCATTCTCTAAGGAACCATCCCCAAGCCATCCCGAAGAGATCCACCCACAAGAGTTTGCCAACCATTTACAATCCAAGCTACTTCAAACTGATGAAGTTAACACTTTCATAGCACAAGGCACCACCAGTCCAACTTTACTTTATAAGTTCTCCACACCATCCAAGAAACATGTGGAAGATACTATTGCAGCACTCAACACCACGACTGCACAAACTGACCCTTGCCCTGCATATTGGATTAAAAATTTACGATCAGAACTCAGCCCACTTATCACAAAAATGATGAACCTATCATTCTCAAATGGATCCTTCCCTGCACCACTCAAGCAAACATCCATCAGACCTCTGTTAAAGAACCCTAAACTGGACCCAAGCAAAGTTGAATCCTATAGACCCATAGCCAGTATACCTCTATTAGCCAAAATAATCGAAAAGGAAGCACAAAGACAACTGCAAGACCATATAGATTTAGCCTCCCCACTAGACCATCGGCAACATGGCTTCAGGGAATACCATGGCGTCGAAACCCTACTTACCTCTCTCTTCAATAAAATCGTCACAGGTATCGACAACATCCATCAAGGTTTCGCCCTCATCTTTATAGACATTGCGGCAGCCTTTGACTCTGTACACCATGGTCTGCTAATAGAACGACTAAAAGAAAAGGGCATAAGTGGCGTCGCCCTCGATTGGTGCAGATCGTACCTTGATGGCAGATGGCAGCATGTAAAATCAGGTTCAAGATTTTCCAAACTCTTCCATCAGCGACAAGGCGTCCCCCAAGGGTCCTCCCTCTCATCTCTATTATTTAATATCTACATGCAACCTATTTTCAACATTATCGAATCATTCAAGGTCGACTGTCTAATTTATGCTGATGACATCCTCCTATTTATGCCATTCTCCACAGAAAAAATGGACCTTTCGCCACTGATTGAATGCTTCAATACAGTCTCCGAATGGCTCCTATCACAAAAACTCAGGATCCAACAAAAAATCTGAGGTGCTATTTATCACCAGAGACCAGAAATTCTGCCCCCCAACTCATATAAAAGTTAAAGAAGCTGAGCTCCAAACCAAATCAGCAATTCGGTACTTAGGGGTCACCCTCGACCAACGACTAGATATGAAAACTCATATATCCAACATAGTCAGAGCCGTATACTTCAAAATCCGGTCACTCAGACACCTGCAATCCCTTCTAAGCACTGAAGACTTCCGAACAATATACCAAGCACTTATCTTACCACACTTTGACTTTGCCAACGCTATTCTCCAAGGTCTCCCTCAATCATCTCTAAATCCGTTGCAACTTGCCATGAATGCCGCAGCCAGAATCTTAGTAGGAGCAGCAAGATGCGACCATATAACGCCTATCCTAATACAACTTCATTGGCTCCCCGTTCAAGGAAGGCTTACATTCAAATCTTTGTTACTCACCTTCAAATCTATCCATGGCATCACCTCCCCCTCATTAACCAACATCATCCAGCCAGCTCCTCCCAACAGAACAAGGAGAACCCCATCTACAAATGTGCTAGTAATTCCAAAGGCTTCAACAAAGTACACAACCGCAACATCTAACAGGGCATTCAGTATCTATGCCCCAAAATGTTGGAACGCATTACCACCAGGCATCCGTGCAATTACTGACCTATCACAATTCAGAAAGGCTCTCAAATCCCATTTATTTACTCAATACTACCAGATTAACCCTACCCCTACATAAGTGCCTCTCCCTCACCCCCTCAAGTTAATATATCAACTCCATTGTACACATGTTCACACTGAATTCACAATACTCGATCCCATTGTACATATGTAAGTAGTTTAGTTTGCATTCCCCATTTATCCAAGTTATTACTCCTGTTCTATGTAAAGCATAAGCATGTTATCCAAGTTATTACTCCTGTTCTATGTAAAGCATAAGCATGTTATCCAAGTTATTACTCCTGTTCTATGTAAAGCATAAGCATGTTATCCAAGTTGTTTTCTCCTGTTCTATGTAAAGCCAAACAGTTTGTTATGGTCATTTTGTTGTATGTAAACCGCGCTGACAATAGTGCGGTATATAAGAAATTGTAATAAATAATAATAAATAATAAATAAAATAGTGAGGTTTCTAAAGTCCAACGGATTACTGGATCCGAGGCAGCATGGATTCACCAGAGGCAGGTCTTACCAGACAAATCTGATTGATTTCTTTGACTGGGTGACCAGGGAATTGAACTGAAGGAGAGCCCTAGATGTGGTGTATTTAGATTTCAGTAAAGCATTTGACAGCGTTCAGCACAGGCGACTTATAAACAAACTGAGCACTCTGGGGATGGACCCTAAAGTCACTGCTTGGGTTAGAAATTGGTTGAGTGGGAGGCGACAAAGGATACAGATAAATGGAGCTCACTCTGAGGAGAAGGAGGTTACCAGTGATGTGTCCCAGGAACCTGTCCTTGGTCTGATTCTTTTTAACATCTTTGTTAGTGATATCGAAGAAGGGATGTCGGGTAAGGTTTGCCTCTTTGAGGATGATACCAAAATCTGAAATACAGTAGACACCCAGAAAGGTGTAGATAACATGAGAACGGATCTAGCTAAGCTTGAAGAATGGTCTAGAATTTGGCAACTGAGATTTAATGTTAAAAAATGCAAGATCATGCATTTGGGTTGCAGCAATCCAAGGGAGCAATATAATATAGAGGGTGAAGCATGACCTAGGCGTGATTGTGTCTGATGATTTTTAAACAGGTAGAAAAGGCAACGGCAAAAGCTAGAAGGATGTTTGAGTGCTTAGGGCAAGGAATGGCCAGCAGAAGAAAGAAGGTGATAGTGCCTCTGTATAAGTCTTTGGTGTGACCTCATTTGGAGTATTGTGTGCCATTCTGGAGACCGCACCTTGAAAAGGATATAAACAGGTTGGAGTCGGTGCACAGGGTGGCTACTAAAATGGTTAGTGGTCTTCATTATAAACATATGAGGACAGACTTAAGGATCTTAATATGTATACTTTAGAACAGGGGTGGCCAGCTTTGCTCCTAGTGCACCACGATCCAGCCTGGGGGATAGAGGTGATATGATTGAGACATTTAAATACCGCCATGGCATAAATGCACAGGAGGAGAGTCTCTTTCAATTGAAAGCAAGCTCTGCTTATGTTTTTTCTTCAGCCGAAGGACTTGTCTAGGTTTGTTTCATCTCACTTGCTGACCTCTTCACCCATGGGATAACTGATCATTATAAGTAATATGCTCTGATCTGCGCCTCCCTCTTGATGTTAGTACTTTACTTTTTTTCCTTGATATGGTGTGAGGCTTTACCTGGCCTCATTTGACTGTTTTCCTTACATTCCCCCTTTGGGTTTGTGGGCTACATAACCCTGAGTATAAGAAACATTTTTTTTCTTCTTTATAGTTTATTGGTGATGATGTAATTTTTTCTATGTGCGCAGTGGTGTATTTCTGTACAAGCATTTGCTTGATTGTTATTGTAAAATTGCATAAATATAAAATAAAATTAAAAAAAAGCAAGCTCTGCTACGAGGGGACATAGGATGAGGATGAAAGGGGATAGACTCAGGAGTAATATGCAGAAATATTTCTATCTCCAGGAACAAGCAGGAATGTAGTCCAGGGCCGGCCCGTCCATTGAGCGAGAATGTTTTTTGCACAGGGCCCCGCGTTTCAGGGGGCCCCGCGCAAAAAACATTCTTTTGTAAAAGTAAAATTGAAAAAAAAAAGAAAACCTGTCTCCTGCCGCTGTCGGGGCCGCCGCGGCAGAATCGAGCGTGCCGCGGGGCCCCCCTGTACCCGGCACAGCCTCTCCTCCCTGTAGCAGCTCTCTCGTTGGAGCTGAAGTCAGACGCGCCGGCTTGCAGAGCGCGAGGGAAGAGTTTTTCCCTCGCTGCTCTGTTAAGCCCGCGGGGGCTGATGGGAAGTTCCCATCAGCCCCCGCGGGCTTAACAGAGCAGCGAGGGAAAAACTCTTCCCTCGCGCTCTGCAAGCCGGCGCGTCTGACTTCAGCTCCAACGAGAGAGCTGCTACAGGGAGGAGAGGCTGTGCCGGGTACAGGGGGGCCCCGCGGCACGCTCGATTCTGCCGCGGCGGCCCCGACAGCGGCAGGAGACAGGTTTTCTTTTTTTTAAAATTTCCCTGGGCTGGGCTGGGCTGGGCTGGGCTGGAGGTTAGAAGTGGTGCTGGGCTGGGCTGGGCTGGGGGGGGGGTGTTAGGAGTAGTGATGGGCTGGGCTGGGCGGGGGGGGGGTGTTAGGAGTAGTGATGGGATGGGTGGGCTGGGGGGGGTTAGGAGTTGTGATGGGCTGGGCTGGGCTGGGCTGGGGGGGGAGGTGTTAGGAGTAGTGATGGGATGGGCTGGGCTGGCTGGGGGGGGGTTAGGAGTGGTGATGTACACTGGGCTGGTTGGGGGGGGTTAGTAGTGGTGTAGGGCACAGGGCTGGTATGGGGGGTAGGAGTGGGGATGGGCACTGGGCTGGCTGGGGGGGTTAGGAGTGGTGATGGGTGCTGGGCTGGGGGGTTAGGAGTGGTGATGGGCGCTGGGGAGGGGTTAGGAGTGGTGATGGGCGCTGGGGCGGGCTTAAACTAAAAATTGAGTGATGGGGGATTAGGACTGGAAATGGGCTGGTGGGATTAGGACTGGAAGTGGGTTGATGGGGGTTAGGACTGGTAATGGGCTATGGGAGGGCTTAAACTAAAAATTGAGTGATGGGGGATTAGGACTGGGAGTGGGCTGATGGGGAGGTTAGGACTGGTAATGGGCTATGGGGGGGCTTAAACTGAAAATTGGGTGATGGGGGATTAGGACTGGAAATGGGCTGGTGGGATTAGGACTGGGAGTGGGCTATGGGGGGGGCTAGGACTGGTAATGGGTTGGGGGGGTTGCTAGGACTGGAAATGGGCTGAGTGGAAGGGGGCTTGAACTGCAAATAGCTGTTGGGGATGGGGCTTGGAATGGAAATGGGCTGAGGGGAAGTGGGGGGCTTGAACTGCAAATAGCTGATGGGGACGGGGCTTGGAATGGAAATGGGCTGAGGGGAAGTGGGGGGCTTGAACTGCAAATAGCTGATGGGGAGGGGGACTTGGAATGGAAATGGGCTGAGTGGAAGGGGGCTTGAACTGCAAATAGCTGATGGGAAGGGGGGCTTGGAATGGGCTCTTAGGGGAGGGAGCTAGGACAGGAACTGGGCTGATGGATGGGCTAGGATAGAACTGAGAATTGGGTGTTGGGGGGAGCTAAGATTGGAAATGGGCTTTGGTGGGGGCTTGGATTGAAATGGACTCATGGAGGGGCTAGAACTGGAAGTAGGCTCATGGGGGGCTTGGTTTAGAAATGGGCTGAGTGGAGGGGAGCTAGGATTTAACATGGGCTGATGGTGGGGCTAGGAAAGGACTAGAAATGGGCTGATGGGAGGCTGGTATTGGAAATGAGCTGATGAAGGGACTCGGATAGGACTGGAAATGGATGGGGGAGCTAGGACTGGAAATGGGCTGATGTGGGGACTAGAAGGGAGCGGATACTGGGTGGGGCTGGAACTAAAAGGGAGCTGATGTTGGGGGAGATTAGAAGGGGATGGGGCTGGGAGAATGAAATGGAGAGGGGAAAAATATTTTGTGTGGGAGGGAAGAAAAATGTACAATTGGCCGGGTATTGGGAGACTAAGTGGGGATTGAGGATGGAGGGGTAAAATTTGAGTGGATGAAATAGGAATGAGGAAAGAGCAAAAGGAGAAAGATTATTATGTTAAAGCAGATGTAGAGAGAGAATGGAAAAAACTAGAAGAGAAGAAAGGACAAATGGACAGAAGACGATGGAGAGATAGCAGAAGACACAAATAAACCAGAAGAAAGTGGCTGGAACAATTGCAACTGAAAAAAAACTGCACAAAAGGTACAAAGATATCTCTTTATTTTGAATTTATTAACTGGAATATGTCAGCTCTGGGAAATGTGCATCATTAATGTCTGTGCTTTGTGTAGTACAAGAGGAAATTAATTTATAGTTTTATTTCTACATTGTTGTTGTACATTCCAAGTTTGGCTTTTAGGGTTCCCAGTTTAATTATTGTCTTCCTGTTTTTAAATTGTGATTCCTTGTTTGGTGATAGTCTATGTTCTGCATGTGTAACTGAGCTGAGGTATTCTGTTTATGTAATTCCTATTTGACATTGTCACTTGTTCTCTTTCCCCAGTAGGTCATGTATTGTTATTCTCTGAAATGTATTGGTTTAATATTTGCAGTGTTGCCTTTTGATAGGTAGTGTATGGTGCTTTATGAGTCCTGGTAGTGCTGTTGGGATACGGTGGGTTTGCTATGGGTTCTAAATGGGCAGTGTTTGTAGTAGTTCCTAATGTGCCTGGCGGTTGGCACTGGATTATAGTAATGTAGAAATCTTTGTCTTTCTTTATCCATACACTCATGAAGAGGCATGTTTACTAAAAGTTAGTGTATGATAACATTATGCAAATATTTATGCAAATGAGGCCCCTTATGCAAATGAGGCCCCGCACCGAGTCTCCGCACATGGCCCCGCACCCCCCTTGGGCCGCCCCTGATGTAGTCCTCACATATGGTATCATAGGTACCAACGGAGCCTGCGCGGGAACGTTCCCCAGCGTCCAGTAGGAACACTTTTGGGAGCATCCCTCAGCACATGCGCGCTGCCTTTCCGCCTTTCCAACTGTCCCTCTTCAGTTCTTCGTTTTCCGCAGAGCCGACAGGATCTATTCCCTGTCACCACAGAAAATTCCGTCTTTAAATTTCTTTTCTTGTGGTCGCGTTCTTTTCTTTTCTTTTCATAAAAAACCCAAAAAAAACTTAGGTTTTAGACTGTTTCTTTTCAGAAACTTTTCTCTTTGGTGCTAGGCGCCATTTTGGGCACTAGGCCCCATATTCCTAAAACATGGAAAAGCCAACTAGTGGTTTTAAAAAATGTACTAAGTGTGGCGGTACCATTTCCATCACTGATACCCATGATTGGTGTCTGAAATGTTTAGGACCTGAACATTCTCCAACTGAATGTCTCTATGGGGATGACTAAAAGAGGAAGACAGAACCGGGCTGCAAAGCTCGGTACCCTCTTTTCTTCAGATGCCAGATCCATTGCATCGACATCGTCAAGGGCCTCTTCTTCCTCCCATGGATCTCAGGTAACTAAACATAAAAGCCGGTCCTCAAAGGGTAGCTCTCCTGCTAAGCATCGAGAGGCCATTGGCGTTGCCCTTGAGGGAACCATACCGGCAAAACAGCCCCGGCGGGAGGCTTCGGCTTCCAAAGCATCTATGGGGCTTCAGGATGTTCTTGAGGCCTCAACCTCGCAAGAACTACCTATGCCATGCTCAGGGGTCCCGGCTGTCCTTACCGGTACTGACACCCAAGCATCGGCAGCGTCGATAGACCAGAGGTTCCTCGCTATCGAGCGCAGCATCGCAGCTCTTCTTTCAACTGCGGTACCAGTGGTCCCACGGGCACCGGTACTGACACCGACAATACCGGTACCGATGGTATCGGCCCCGGTGGGAACTCTTCCCATGCCATCTCTGGCTGGAATTGACAAAGCGGTACCGGGTCAACTTGGTACCGACTTCAATCGGTACGGGGATAGTGCTTTGCAGGAGCATCGGGGTCAGGAGTACTTCGATTCCTCTGATTCCGAAGACTCTGACAATTCTGCTGGCACTAGAGGGTTTCTCCTAGAAGATCCCTCTTCTCCCCAACGTGAAATTCTCCTCGGAAGACTGAAAGAGAAGGGCGTCTGCAACAATGCACTAGGATGGTGTAAATCCTATCTGGACGGTAGATGGCAATATGTGAAGTCTGGATCAGAAGAGTCAATACATTTCCATCAAAAGCAAGGGGTACCTCAAGGCTCCTCGTTATCCTCCTTACTTTTCAATATCTACATGCAGCCCATCTGCAATATCATAAGATCATTCAATGTGAACTGCTTGATATATGCAGATGACATTCTCTTATACATGCCTTTCTCCACAACTCACATGGACCTGACCCCACTCACAGATTGCTTCAATGCAGTTTCAACATGGCTCCAGACACAGAACCTACGCATTCAACATAAAAAAACAGAGGTGCTATTCATCACCAGAGACTCCAACTTTACTCCCCCGTCCCACGTCAGTGTCAAGGAAGCTGATTTGCAAACTAAAGATGCAATAAAATACCTGGGAGTTACTTTGGACCAACGTCTAGATATGAAACGCCACATAAACAACATAGTCAAAGCCGTCTATTTCAAAATCCGTTCACTCAAGCACCTACGCTCCCTGTTGGACCCAGATGATTTCCGAACCATATATCAAGCGCTGATCCTGCCGCATTTTGACTTTGCAAATGCCATCTTACAAGGTCTCCCCCAATCCACACTAACCCCCTTACAGTTGGCCATGAATGCCGCAGCTAGGGTCCTTTACGGAGCATCCAGTTACGACCACGTGACCCCCATTCTCAAACAGCTGCACTGGCTACCGATCCATGGGAGGATCACCTTCAAATCCCTTCTATTAGCATTCAAGGCAATCAAAGGTATTTCATCCTCCTCACTCACGCATCTTATCCACATTGTCCCCCCCCCAACAGATCCAGAAGAGCAACAGCTGTAAACTTGCTAGCAACACCAAAGGCATCGACAAAGTCCAACACGACAACCACAAACAGGGCATTCAGTTTTTATGTCCCCAAATGCTGGAATGCTCTACCCCCTGACATTAGGGCCATTACCAATCTATATCAGTTCAGGAAGGCTCTCAAAACCCACCTTTTCCTCCAATACTTCCCAGACAGCAATTGAACCTAGATATCCCTCCCAAGAAATGACCCAATCTAGAAAGGCCCTTACATGCATTATCTGAGTTTTACCTATCCTTGCAGTGTAAATAGCTTATGTATATAGTTAACCCTGTTATCCAAGTTTGTACTCCTGTTCGATGTAAAACCTGACAGCTTGTCGTTATGGTCATTATGTTATGATGTAAACCGCGCTGATACTAAATAGCGCAGTATATAAGAAACTGTAATAAAATAAATAAATAAACGCAAAATGTCACCTCCAGAGGGCATGTCTTTCAGGATTTCATCCGTGATATGGTCAAAGGTCTTTCAATCAGAGTAGCTCCTGAGGAGGAACCCAGAGCAAAGGAATTGGAAATTCTCCAATATCCTAAAGCTCCTAAGGTGGCAGCCAATCTGCCTATCTATGAAATTCTGCATAGTTTGATGCTCAGAATGTGGGAGACACCTCTGACGACTTCTCCTCACTCTAGGAGACTTGATACTATGTATCGAGTTCCGCCATGTCCTGGATTTCAGAAAGCTCAGCTGCCACACCATTCAATGGTAGTGGAATCAGCCATGCGTAGGATGAAAAGTGCAAAGAGGCATGCATCCAATCCCTCCAGGTCGTGAATGCAGGACTCTGGATGCTTTTGGGCGCAGAACATTTCAAGCTTTCATGCTTTCAGCTAGGATCAGTTCATATATCCTATATATGGGAATGTTCCTCAAGGAAGTCACAGTAGACTTGGAACTTATGAGCCCATTTCTCCCAGATGATAAGAGACAAGATTTTCTTGGTCTAGTTAAGCATGTTCAAGATGTCTCCAAGTTTGTTAATCGTGCAGCCTTTGACTGCTTCGAATGCATAAGCAGAACCTCTGCTATTGCCATTGGCGCATGAAGGATTGCCTGGCTACAGGCATCAGACTTGGAGACTTGGGTACAGGACAGGTTTGGCAACATTCCTTGCACGGGGGAGAATCTCTTCGGCAAGAACTGGCAGGAAAAGACTAACGAGTTAGATGCTGACAATTCTACCTTAGATTGTCTACAGCCACTCCAGTGAAAAGGAAGCCTTATAAAAAACCCTCTTTTAGCAAAAAGAGGACGTTTTATCCTTCCTATACCCAGCAGAGTCAAACTCCAGGTCAGGTTGCCCAAAAGGGACAAACTAGACAGCAAAAGAAGCCAAAAGGCCTGAGAGCCCAACCAGCTCTCCAGGTACAGCCCCCTCAAGGGCTTTGACTCCTTCCTAGAGAGCTTTGCCTCCCTGCTTCTGAGGGGTCCCCAACCCCCCAATATTCCGGGCAGGTTATGCCACTTTGTCAACAGATGGCTTCAGATAACAGCAGAAGATTGGACTTTGTCCATTGTAGGAGAGGGGTACGAGCTTCATTTTCACAGCATGCCCCCTCCTACAATTCTAAAGCAATTCAATTCACAAACCTCTGCAGACAATCTGCTAGATCACGAGGTCTCCACACTTCTTGCCCAAGGGGCAATAGAAGAAGTACCCATTCCTCAACGGGGTGCAGGGTTCTACTCCCCCTATTTTCTTATTCCAAAGAAAACAGGAGGACACAGACCCATTCTAGACCTCAGAGAATTGAACAAATATCTGTTTCGAGAAAAATTCAAAATGATTTCTCTGGGAACTCTTCTGCCATACCTTCAAAGCCAGGATTGTCTTTGCTCTCTAGACTTAAAGGATGCATACACTCACATTCTCATCCATCCAGATCACAGGAAATTCTTACGTTTCCTTTTCAGGGGAAAACATTTCCAGTACAGAGTTCTTCCCTTTGGTCTGGCTTCAGCACCAAGGGTATTCATGAAAAATGTATGGCAGTAGTAGCTGCATTTCTACGAACCCTGGGGATTTTCGTCTTCCCTTACTTAGACGACTGGCTCATTCGAGCCCCTACAGTTGCCAGAGGCCAGCACTGTACTGTCCCGTACAATGCGAATCCTCCAATACTTGGGATTGGTAATAAACTTCCCAAAATCTCAACTAGTTCCTTCCCAATGCCTAGAATTATTAGGAGCCTGTCTAGATACCAGGCAGGCAAGGGCTTTCCTTCCACAAGCCCGGTGTCTTCGCATAATGCAACTAGCTTCTCAAGCAGCAGGCCAATCCTCCCTCACTGCTCGAGAGCTACTGCAGTTACTGGGACATATGGCATCCACAGTTCATGTAGTCCCATATGCTCGCCTCCACATGCGAGCAGCTCAGTGGACCCTCTCCACACAGTGGACACAGGCCACGGGTCATTTGTCGGACAAAATAATAATCTCTCAACGACTAATTTTGTCCCTCCAATGGTGGCAATCACTAGAAAATCTGACAGTGGGGTCTCCTTTCCATCAACCCCTCTTTCAGGCCACCCTAACAACAGATGCATCACAGGTGGGTTGGGGAACACACCTGAATCATCTACCCAGGGCACCTGGACTCCACAGGAGGTTGGTTTACACATAAACCTCCTGGAATTAAGAGCATTCTATTTAGCTCTTCTAGTATTCCATGCCCAGCTCAGCTACAAGACAGTCCTAGTCCAGACGGACAATCAAGTAGCCATGTTCTATGTGAACAAGCAGGGCGGAACAGGCTCTCTGTCGGTATGCAACGAAGCTTTACGACTATGGGCCCTCGCCAGAGAGCATCAAATTCACCTTCTAGTGGTATATCTTCCAGGCATTCAAAACCTTTGGGCAGACAAACTCAGTCGAGTACTGCTGCCTCACGAGTGGTCCCTGCACCTAGACCAGGTGGCAAAGATATTTCATTCTTGGGGCACTCCAGACATAGACCCCTTTGCAAGTCCACTGAATGCCAAACTTCCCCGGTTCTGTTCCAGGATTCCGGCTCACTACTGTCAAGCAAGGGATGCCTTCCTCCTTCACTGGGGTCAGGACTTCCTTTATGCCTTCCCACCCATTCCCCTCATCCCCAAAACACTCTTTAAGCTTCAGAGAGACAGGGGTCGCATGATTCTCATAGCACCATGATGGCCACGCCAAACGTGGTATTCCGTGCTTCTACATCTCTCTCAAGCGGCACCTCTGGAGTTAGGGCATGCTCCAGATCTCCTTTCCCAGGAGAACGGGACGCTATGGCACCCGAACCCCCAGTCCCTGTAGCTCACGGCCTGGTTGCTGAAGGCTTAGACATCCAAGATTTCATCCTGTCCCAACAGGTAAAAGATATCCTTCAGGCTTCTAGGAAACTTTCTACAAGAACATCTTATGCCTTCAAATGGAAACGTTTTACTATATGGTGCTCCAAAAAGGGATTAAACCCCCTTGTCATACCCTTAGAATCGATACTAGAGTATCTCCTTCACTTATCGGATTCTGGTCTAAAGACTAATTCGGTAAAAGTCCATCTTAGTGCAATTGCAGCTTCTTATAAGCCTCTGAATGGACAACCAATTTCCTCTCATCCACTCATATCAAGATTTATGAGAGGCCTTTTATTAACTAAACCTCCCATCAAGCCACCACCGGTGGCATGGGATCTAAATCTAGTTCTCGGGCAGCTCATGAAGCCGCCTTTTGAACCTTTGGCCACTACAGCCCTTACGTTTTTGACCTGGAAGGTCATCTTCCTAATTGCAATCACCTCTGCCCGTTGCATTAGTGAATTGCAAGCTTTAGTGGCTGATCCTCCTTATACTAGGTTCCATCATGATAAGGTTGTTCTTCGGACTCGCCCTCACTTTATGCCAAAGGTGGTTTCGCCGTTTCATTTAAATCAATCAATTTATCTTCCTGTTTTTTTTCTGAGGCCTCACGCCTCTCATGCAGAAAGAAACCTTCATACTTTGGATTGTAAAAGGGCTTTAGCCTTTTACATACAAAGAACACAGCAACATAGAAAGTCCTTGCAACTTTTTATAGCTTTTGACCCTTGTCATTTGGGACTTCCAGTCTCCAAAAGAACTTTATCTAAATGGATTGCCCAATGCATATCCTTTGCTTATGAGAGTAAGGGTCTTCCTCTTCAGGACCATGTCACAGCTCATAATCTTTATCTTGATCTTTATTTCGCCATTTGATAGATCGCTCTCATCGAAACATTAGAGCGGTGTACAATAAAAGGTCCACGCCACTAAGCTATAGAAAAGGAACGCCATAGTATAATAGGAAAGAGGGAGAAAGGACAGCATAAAACAAATACAATAAGAGCACGAGACACAGACCAGACAGAAACTCAAAAAGGACAACGAACATAGGGTGGGGAAACCATAACAGCAAAAAGGGAGATGACTATACAAAGCCAAACATGGTAACAGCACAAGAGACAGGCCGGACAAAGACTCAGGGAGGGACGTCAGGGGGGAGGTCAAAGGCTTGTCGGAACAGATAGGTTTTCAGCAACTCTTTAAACTTGGGATATGAGGGTTCCAGCCGGAGGGAGGGTGGTAGAGCGTTCCAAAGTGAGGGGCCTAAGAAAAAGAAAGCTGAGTGATGGGTCTGTTCCAGATGTGCTTGTGATGGAGAAGGTAAAGACAAGCGATTGGCATGTAGGGAACGAAGTTGACGGTACCGTGTGTGAAGGGAGATAAGATCATCCAAGTAGAGAGGATTAGATGTGTAAATGGCTCTATGTGTTAGAATAAGAAATTTATAATGAAATCGAAAACGGAGAGGCAACCAATGTAAGCAAAACAGGATGGGAGTGACATGCTCAAAGCAGTGGGAAAATGTGATAAGACGGGCTGCCGTATTTTGAATAAGCTGTAGACGCTTAAGCTGATAAGTGGGAAGGTTAGCTAGGAAGATATTGCAGTAATCAAGTCTGCTGATGACCAAGGCCAGAACTAGGGTAATCAGTGAAGTAGAAGGGAGAAGGGAACGGACAGCTCTAATTTGACATAGAGCTGCAAAAGAACGGCGAGTGAGGGTGGAGATGTGACTATGGAAGGAAAGAGAGGAGTCTAAAGTAACTCCCAGATAGCGGAAGGAGGAGGCAAGTGGAATTGGAATGAGATCAATCTGAGGAGCAACGGTTGGGCAAGAGCCGCTCAGAGAGACCCACATAGCTATGGACTTTGCAGGATTCAAATGAAGAAAGTTCAGGGAAAGCCAGGAGGCGACATGAGAAAGGCAGCGATTGAACTGGGAGATATCCAGGTTCAACGGTGAAGTATGGAATAAAAGGATAATATCGTCAGCATAGGTATATGATGAGACTGGATACTGCTGGATCAGAAGAGGGAGGGGAGAGGAAAATATTAAACAGGAGAGGTGAAAGAACAGAACCCTGGGGCACACCACAGGTGAGAGGGAGTGAGGAAGAGGACTGGTTATTTGAATGAACGGTAAAGGAGCGGTCTGTAAGAAAAGAAGAGAACCACTTCCAGACTGCACCACGTAATCTCAAATCATACAGACGAGAAAGAAGAATCCGATGGTCGATCAAATCAAATGCTGCAGAGAGGTCAAGAGAGACGATGAGGGTGATGTCTCCACGATCATGAGCGACGTGGAGTTCATTCAGTAGTGCCAGAAGAACAGTTTCAGTACTATGACCTGGACGAAATCCTGCTTGCCGGGGATGGAGTGCATTAGTAGTTTCAACATGAACGGTAAAGGAGCTAAAAAAGACTACCACTCTAAAGTGATAAATATGGCGATCAACCGCCCAAGAGAACTATTCAATATCGTAAAATCCCTTACCAAAACCCAAACACATGAACCGGATCACCTAGACATAAAAGTACAAACCCTAGCTACACACTTTGCTGAGAAGCTAAAAAACAGAACGAGCATCCAAACTATAACTCTGCACTCACACCCAAAACAACCATTTAAATGGACAACCTTCCACGAAATTGACCAAAAACACCTCCTCAATGTCATAACAATGATCAATACTACAACATCCCCCCTTGACCCATGCCCAGTTTCATGGATAAAAGCCTCAAAAACTGAACTCGCTGTACATATCCAACCGATAGTAAACCAATCCCTTGCCCAAGGCTTAATGCCCGATCCCCTAAAACTCACCTCCATACGACCCATCTTAAAAAACAACAAATTAGACCCAAAGGATCCAAACTCATATAGGCCTATAGCCAGCATACCATTCGTAGCCAAAATAATTGAAAAAATCATACAACTTCAACTCCAGGACCATATTGACTCTCATGCCCCCCTTGACTCCCACCAATTTGGATTCCGCCCATCTCACGGGGTAGAAACCCTACTAATAACACTGTTAGATAACCTCATTAAAGGCACAGACGATAACAATCAAGGATTCCTCCTCATTTTCATAGACATATCAGCCGCTTTTGACAGTGTCAACCACAATACACTAATTAACAGACTCCAAGATATAGGAATTAGCGGGACAATCCTCCAATGGTTCATCTCATATATAACCCACCGAGTAATACGCATTCAACTAGGCCAAAACACATCAGAACCCTTCACACAAGACCAAGGCATACCCCAAGGCTCAGCTCTCTCAGCACTCCTCTTCAACATTTACCTCCAACCTATCACAAGTATATTCAAAAAATACAAAGTTAGCCATTATATCTACGCTGACGACATCATGCTCACCCTCCCAATTAACACAAACAACCCCACATACCAGAATATGTCTGAATGTATCAAAGAGACAGACACCTGGCTTGAGAAAAACCACCTCAAAATCAACCTGAAAAAAACGGAAGCAATGTTTGTAGCAAGAAAACTAAACGCAACCTTCCCGGAAACCATCACAATAAACAACACAACAATCCCAATCAAGAAAGAGGTGAAATACTTAGGAATAATTCTAGACCATACCCTCAGTATGATCCCTCACATAAAGCAAACAGTTAAGACAATATTCTTCAAGCTAAAAACCATACAACACCTAAGACCACTCCTAGACTCCCACGATTTCAGATCGGTCATCAGTGCACTCATCACTCCCCACTTCGACTATTGTAACAGTCTCCTAAACGGTCTACCACTAGCAAACACTAACCTCCTCCAAAGTGCCCAAAATATCTGCGCTCGCGTAACAACGAAAGCTCGCCTGACCGACCACATAACTCCCATCTTATTTGAATTGCACTGGCTCCCCATAAATAGCAGAATAACATACAAAATAATCATAACCACATTTAAACTCATCAATGACATCTCTCCATCTCATCTAACCACCCTATTGCAAGCCCCACCAGAACACAGAACACGAAGACAAAATGCAACATACTCGTTAGCCATACAAAACACTATCCGTAAAACAAAAAAAACCACGAGCTCCAGAGCATTCTCATATGCTGCACCCGCCATATG
The DNA here is from genome assembly GCA_033557465.1 of Ichthyophis bannanicus. Classification (NCBI taxonomy): domain Eukaryota; kingdom Metazoa; phylum Chordata; class Amphibia; order Gymnophiona; family Ichthyophiidae; genus Ichthyophis; species Ichthyophis bannanicus. The sequence continues at coordinate 144,290,776 of CM066040.1, forward strand.
GAACAAATTACCTTTAAATCTCCGAATGATAAAAGACCTCCATCTATTCAGGAGAGAACTTAAAACCCACTTATTCACAGAACACTTCTCAAACACAATACAGATCACAAACCCACCTTAAATGCAGACGATCACACCGTAACCTCAACGTTGATGATTGAATCCAACAAATGTCTACCTAAGCTACCTACTCTACTACTCCTGTATATAGTTGTTTACAATTAATAATATAGTTACTCACAATCATGTTGAATGTCAATAATTTAAAAACTGTTGATTTAAAAGTTGATTTGTAAATAATTTAAAAATCTGTTCTATGTAAAACCTGTTCATGTTACACTTGTTATATGTAAACCGCTTTTTATTTAAAAGTTGATTTGTAAATAATTTAAAAATCTGTTCTATGTAAAACCTGTTCTTGTTACACTTGTTATATGTAAACCGCCTTTGATCTATGGAAGAGGCGGTATATAAGAAAGTTTTAAATAAATAAAATAAATAAAACATGAGAATTGAGCTGTGCGAAAGCAAAACGTTCCAATAGTTTAGCGAAAAAGGGAAGGTTTGAAACAGGGCGCCAATGGGAAAGCACGGAGGGATCGAGGGAAGGTTGTTTCAGAAGAGGGTGAACTATGGCAGATTTCCATAGGGACGGAAAATGGCCAGTGGATAAGCTAGCATTAATAATGGTGACCATGATGGGCACTAATTGTAGGGTAGGTTCGGCTAGCCAGTGGGAAGGGATTGGATCAAGCTGACAGGTAGTTTTCCTAGACCTAGACAATGCTTGCAAGAGTTCAGCAGAGGTGATGGGACAGAAAGAAGACCATGTATGCGCTAGTGCCTGATTAGGGGGGGAGGGGGGCACTCCCATTTGAACGGGAATAGCCAGCCTGTCGGGAGACGTAGCCAATGAAGGAGAACGAGGAGAAGATAGTAGAGGTGTCGGGGTTGGGCTCATGAAAGAGGAGCGCAAATCCAAAATTTTCTTCGAGAAGAAGTTGGCTAGAAGTTGGGGAGCTGGGGTTTTACTTGACTGGTTAGGGGCAGAGCCGGTAGAAGAGAGCTTACGTAAGATTGCGAATAGCTTCCTTGAGGAATCCGCAGCCTCAGAAATTTCTGTGGCATAAAAGGCACGCTTGGCAGATTGAATTGCCATGCGATAGGTGGAATACAATTGCTTAAAGCGGGAAAGCATTTCAGGTGTGGGGCGTTTGGACCACTGACGCTCTGCTTGTTGGAGCTGGGTCCGCTGAAGGCGCAGGCCTGGATGGTACCAGGGGGAATGGGCGGAACAGGCAGCCCTAGTAGTAGAAGAGAGTGGTGCTAGATTATCTAGAGCAGCGGTGAGAGTAGTATTCCAAAAGGAGACCTGGGAGTCGGGTGAGCGTGCCGCAAAATCCGAGGGAAAAAGATGATGTGCAGATGGGAAAGCACTCAATGTTGCAGGAGTGATGTGGCAACGCAAAGATGGAGGGGGCGGGGATCTTGGCAGAGTAGCAGTCTTTGAGAGAGGGCAAGAAACAGAGAAAGAAACACAAAAGTGATCTGACCAGGGAATACGATGAGTGATGGGAGGGGAGATCTGAGAAGACAGTGTGGCAGGTGAGAGAACTAAGTCTAGGGTGTGGCCCGCGATATGAGTGGGACCGGAGACATGTTGGTGGAGAGAAATATCATCCAAAAGATCCAGAAAAACCCGATCTTTTTGCCTATGAAAGGTATCTGCATGAATATTAAAGTCACTTAGGATAATAAGATTAGGGAAGTGAAGAGTTGTCTCTGAGAGCATTTGCAAAGCTGCTTCCCAGCGTGTGGTCGAAAGGGAGGGAGAAAGGTATAGAAGAAGAAAATGGAGCGGGGGTGAGAGTTGAAGGCGGAGCAACAGAGACTCAGGAACAGAAACAGACGGGGACGAGATCTCCTCCATGGCAAGAGAGGAGCGATAATGTGAGAGCCATGGCAGCTTCTATGGCTAATCTCAACTCTGTGTCTATCGATGACATTTGTTGAGCAGCCACCTGGGCTTCGAGACACACCTTCACAGCCCACTACTGCCTTGATAAAGCCTCCCGTCGAGATGCCCTTTTTGGCCAAGCTGTTCTTCAAAATCTCTTTCAGACCTAAATCAACTCCTACCCACCAACCCTAGTGGAATGCCAGAGATCCATGGGAGGAAGGATTCCCACACTCTAGGATGGCACCTTCCTGGAGCTATCTCCCTGGCATCTTCAGCTAGGGAGTCCCCATATGTGAGGACTATATTCCTGCTTGTTCCTGAAGATAGCATAGTTACTCACCTGTAACAGGTGATCTCCAGGAACAGCAGGAATTTAGTCCTCACAACCCACCCACCTCCCCTAGGAGTTGTCTCTCTATCTCTTTGTCTCTTTCCTCTCTCCCTCTATCCTTTCACTCAGCTACAAACTTAACTGAAGAGGGACAGTTGGAAAGGCGGGAAGGCAGCGCGCATGTGCTGAGGGATGCTCCCAAAAGCGTTCCTATTGGACGTTAGGGAGCGTTCCCGCGCAGGCTCCATCAGTACCGACGATACCCAAATGTGAGGACTAAATTCCTGCTGTTCCCGGAGATCACCTGTTACAGGTGAGTAACTACGCTTTACGGAAAGAGTAGTAGATGCATGGAATAGTCTCCCAGTGGAGGTAGAGATGAGGACAGTATCTGAATTCAAAAAAGCATGGGACAAACACAGAGGATCTCTAAAGGAAAAAGGGGGACTGTTGTAGTGGTCGATATGGAAGGGCAGACTAGATAGACTATATGGTCTTTTTCTGCCATCATGTTTCTATAAATTGGACTACTATCTGAAAATCTTGCTGCCTCAGCACTAACCGTAATTGTTTCCTTGCCTTCAGCTTATACTAAGATCTATTTTGAATTTATTTTTAAGGACAGCGCTCATATGCAGCGATTCTGCTTTCTTTCTGCTCCTCACCTAAAACAAGTAGGTTCGGGAGACAAAAAATTCCTTTAACTAACTTGAGCCGTCAATATAAAGCCAATAAATAAACGCTGCTTTAGGCAGTCGGCAGTCGGCAGTCAGAGAAGAAATAAAAAAGAAAAGAAAAAAGGAAAGAGGGAGGGCACACTAATGGATTTCTAAACTACTGCCACTCAACTAAATAAATAAATTTAAATTTAAAAGAAAAACTACTTAATTGTCCCTCCAGTGAGCCTAGAATCTCTAGGCTCCTCAACCTCCAGCTGCTTGGAGACTGAACAAACTGGAGCAAGGAGGCGGTCCCTCGGGTGGTTATACTGGTGACATCAGAAGAATGTCATTGTTCAGTCTCCAAGCTGCAGGAGGAACCTATATCCCAGAGATTCCGGGACTGGACTGGAGTGACGTAAAGGAACAACAATTAGCAGGTAAGTCTAATTTAACCTTTTCTGCCATCATGTTTCTATAAATTGGACTACTATCTGAAAATCTTGCTGCCTCAGCACTAACCGCAATTGTCTCCTCACCTTCAACTTACACCAAGATCTATTTTGAATATGTTGTACATATGGCTCAAGCGTTAAGTTAGTATCTGTGATTACCCCCAAGGTACATACGTTTGACAATATTTTAACTTTTTGTCCCAAAAACTGGATGAATTTAGTATCATCTGGAAGCATCGCCTTCCCCACCCATAAAACCTTAGTTTTCACCAAGTTCATGCTTAACTTATTTTCCTGTTGCCAATCCTGCACAACACAAAGCTCGGAATATAATCATTCCACCAAAACCTGATAAGAACTCTTTGTTGGTTTAAAGAATTGAACATTGTCTCCATAAATATACGGAGAAAACCCAAATTCCTAATATGGTGAGCTAAAGGACTGAAATAGGTATTGAATAGAAAAGGGGATAAAGGCAATCCTTGGGATACCCCTGTTGTACAAGACAGTACTTTGGACATGTTTCTATTAAATTGTACTCTAAATGATCTGTTAGTCAAGAAAGACTCACACAATTTAAGGCTGACACCTGCACCCCCAATAAATGCAACCTGGCTACAAACAAAGCATGTGAAATAATGTTGAAGGCTGATGAAGACAAAAAAACCCCACAGCCTCCAGAATCTCCCATCTCTGCATCTCATCCAGTAAAGCCACTACAACAGTTTCAGTACTAAAAGCAGCCCTAAATCCAGACTGGAATTTGTCCAACCTTCTATTCTCCAGGAACAAGCAGGAAGTCAGTCCTCACATATGGGTGATGTCGGCGCCGATGGAGCCCTCGTGCGGAGCAATTCCCCAGCTTTCAAAGAAAGCCTTTGGGATTACATCGCGCATGCGCGGTCCCCTTCCCGCCCAAGGGTGCCATCTTGCTCAGTCTCCATTTTTACACAGAGCCCAACGGACGTTGTCCCTAATTCCTTGCAGAAAAAGTGCGTCAAAACTTAGAAGAATTTTTTCTCTTCGACCGGTTCGACGCCGGTTCCCTTTCCCGCCTGCAGCTCGGTATACCGGTATCGAGTCCAGTCAATTTTTTGTGTTTTTGTCCTTAAAGACTAGCGTTCGCGCTCTTTTTTATTTTTCACTGGCAGCCCAGTCCTTCGACCTTGCAGGGGCCCTTTTTCCCCCGATGGCTGCCATCAGGTTTAAAAAGTGTGATAGGTGTAAGAAGTTAATGTCCCTCACCGACACACATGACTGCTGTCTCCGATGCCTCGGGCCCGACCATGACCCGAAGATCTATGGCCCGTGTGGGAAGATGTTCTCTAAGGCACTCCGAAGTAGGCAGCAGCAGCGTGAAAGGATTTTCTCGGAGTCTGCATCCCCCCCGGATCCGGACCTCATCAGAAGCCTCGACGTCTCGGGAGCTGTCTGAACCCTAGCATCGTCAGGGGTCTTCTGAACGGGGGTGTCCCTCCTGGGAACACCGGAGGAAGAAGAAGCCCTTGAGGGCGTCGTCGTTGGATGCCTCCGATTGCCCTGGGCCCTTGACGGCCAGATCGCGGAGTCCTGACTGCTGCCCCGGGTCCTCGGAGTCAGAGCAGCCTGCGAAGATACCTTGCACGGAGCTGGAGATGCCGAGGCGGGTAAGTGCTGTTGTCCTCGTGGATTCCCCTCCGGGGGAGCCAGAGTTGAGCCAGACGATGTCGGGGCCCAAGCCAGAGGCTGCGGAGTCTTCTGAGCTCAGTCTCAGGATGACGGCCCTGGAGCGCAGCATGTCTGCCTTCATGGAGCAGCAGCAGGCGCTGATAGCCGGTCTCACCGGTCCATCCACCCCGACCACCGGGACCTCAATGTCCAAGTCGACCCTGGAGGCCGAGCCGATCCTTGAGACTCTTTGGACTCAAGTCGATCCTCAGCCGAGGTCTCCCTTGACATCCTGCTTGGGACCGAGGTCGTCGAGGCCGGTGCTCTCAGCGTCGGGGCAGTCAGGGCCAAAGCCCTCGTGGCCGGATCCCCTCGATTCTTCCTCGGAGGGATCGGCATGGGAGACAGAAGATAAGGAGTCCCCGGACACCCATTGGACCCGGTATGTCCCATCGGACTCACCGGGTTCAGAGCCTCGGGGAAAGTCCCCTCCGGAGGATACCCGGTTCTCGGACTTCGTCAAGGACATGGCCAAGCCTTTGGCATTCCTAGAGGATACTTAGGAGGAGCCTCGAGCTGAAGAGCTCGAGGCCCTCCAGTATGACTTTCCCCCGAGGGAAGCCCTTACTATGCCGGTTCCTCCGATGCTGGAATGGCTGATGCTTCGCATGTGGGAGTCACTGGCCTCAATGCCGGGTCTCAGCAAGCGGGTCCATTCCATCTATTGAGTCCGCAAGGGCCCTGGGTTCCAAAAGGCACAACTGCCGCACAACTCCATGGTTGTGGAATCGGCCATGCATAGGCTCAAGAGCCAAAAAACGCATTGCTCGGTGCCTCCTGTCTGGGAGGCCCGGAACCTGGATGCCCTCGGCAGAAAATGCTTCCAGGGCTCGATGCTGTCATGCCATGTCCAAACCTACCAGCTGTACATGGGCATGTACTTCAGGGACCTGGCAAAGGAGATTGCCGGGTTCTCAGTTGGCCTCTCCGAGGCACCCTTGCAGCGCTTCAATGCCTTGTCCACTGGGATTCGGGAGTGCTCGAAGTTCATATCTCGAGCGGCCTATGATGGCTTCAGCCCGAGTAGCCACGGCCGGCATTGGTGCACGCCGCAAGGCCTGGCTAATGTCCTCGGATCTGGAGCCATGGGTTCAGGACAAGTTGGTCGATGTCCCTTGCTGAGGTGACAACCTCTTTGGCAAACCTTTCTCCAACCTCACGAATGGCAACTGGATCTGGTGGTGGCCCAGCGGATTTTCCACCGCTGGGGACATCCGTCCATAGATCTATTTGCCAGTCCGCAAAATCACCACCTGCCCAGATTTTGCTCCAGACAGCCACATTCCCTGAGGGTGGCTGCAGATGCTTTCCTGATCTCCTGGTCAGGGGGCCTCATGTATGTGTTTCCTCTTACGCCTCTGGTGGCCCGGACTCTGTTCAAAATCCTTCGGGATAAGGCCTCTGTCATTCTGGTAGCCCCCAGATGGCCAAGACAGCCTTGGTTTCCGCTTCTCCTCCAGCTGGCAGTGGAAACGCCACTTCCACTGGGGACGCAGCCCGACCTCCTTTCACAGGAGCAGGGCTCTCTCTTGCACCCCAACCTCAGGGCCCTCAACCTGATGGCATGGCTGCTGAAAGGGTAGTGCTGGCTCCTTTCCTCCTACCTCGGAATGTGGAAGAAGTGTTACTGGCCTCCAGGAGGCAATCCACTAGGAAATCCTATAACATAAGAACATAAGATATGCCATACTGGGTCAGACCAAGGTCCATCAAGCCCAGTATCCTGTTTCCAACAGTGGCCAATCTAGGTCATACGTACCTAGCAGTTTCCCCAAAAGACACAGGTTCCGCAATGCTTGTACTGGATCAAGCACTGATATCCTGGGTCCCTTCTTAATAATGGTTTATGGACCTTTCCTCCAGGAACTTGTCCAAACCTTTTTTAAACCCAGCTACACTAACAGCCTTTACTACATCCTCTGGTAACAAATTCCAGAGTTTGATTACATGTTCAGTGAAGAAATATTTTCTTTTATTAGTTTTAAATAGTTTACCCTGTAGCTTCATTGCATGTCCCCTAGTCTTTCTATATTCTGATAACGTAAACAATCGATCTACGCCTACCCGTTCCACTCCGCTCACTAACCTATAGACTTCCATCATATCTCCCCTCAGCCATCTCCTTTCCAGGTTAAAGAGCCCTAACCTTTTTAGCCTTTCTTCATAGGAGTATCCCTCCATCCCCTTTACCATTTTGGTGGCTCTTCTCTGAACCTTTTCTAATAACGCTATATCTTTTTTAAGATATGGCGACCAGAATTGCACACAATATTCAAGGTGCGGTCTCACCATGGAACGATATAGAGGCATTATAATATCTTTTGTTTTATTTTCCATTCCTTTCCTTATGATACCAAGCATTCTATTTGCTCTCTTGGCTGCCGCTGCACACTGGGCCGAAGACTCCAACATGCCATCCACAACGATGCCCAAATCCTTTTCCTGGGTGGTGGCCCCCAACGTGGAACCCTGCATCGTGTAACCACAGTCCGGGTTGTTCTTCCCTAGGTGCACAACCTTGCACCTGTCCACACTAAATTTCATCTGACATTTTGATGCCCAGTCTTCCAATTTATCAAGATCCTCCTGCAATTTTCCACAATCCTCTTGGGTTTTAACAACTTTAAATAGTTTTGTGTCATCTGCAAATTTGATAACCTCACTCGTTATTCCACTTTCCAGGTCATTTATGAATATGTAAAAAAGCAGCAGACCCAGCACAGATCCCTGGGGTACACCACTATTCACTTTTCTCCATTGGGAAAATTGGCCATTTAGCCCAACCCTCTGCTTTCTATCTTTTAACCAGTTCTTGATCCACAGTAGTACACTGCCTCCTATCCCATGACTCTTTAGTTTTGCTAAAAGTCTCTGATGAGGGACCTTGTCAAAGGCTTTCTGAAAGTCCAGATACACTATATCAACCGACTCACCTTTGTCCACCTGTTTATTCACACTTTCAACTCCTGAAGAAGCCTGCTCAAAGTGCTTTCAAGTGGCGTAGATTTGAGGTGTGGTGTAACCAGCACAATGAAAACCCTTTCTCTTGCCTTGTAACGGTGGTGCTGCAGTACCTGCTTCACCTCTCAGAATTGGATCTCAAGTCTAACTCTGTCAGGTCCACCTGAGTGCTTTGTCAGCAAACTACTCGCCAGTGGAGGGGCAACCTCTTTCGGCTCACCCCCTGGTGTCCAGATTCCTCAGAGGTCTGCTTCTGCTGAAACCCCCAGTTCATCCTCCGGCAGCTGAGTGGGATTTGAATGTGGTCTTACAGCAGCTTACTCGCCCACCTTTTGAGCCGAGGTCCTCTTGCCATCTGCGCTTCCTCTCCTGGAAGGTGCTCTTCCTGGTGGCACTCACATCACCCAGACGTGTGAGTGAGCTACAAGCTCTCGTAACTGATAAACCATACACAAGGTTTTATAGGAATAGGGTGGTCCTCCGCACTCACCCGAAGTTCCTTCCAAAGGTGGTCTCTTCTTTTCACCTAACCAGGAGGTGATTCTTCCGACCTTCTTTCCCAGGCCGCATTCCAGCCGGGCAGGGGCAGTCCTGCATACCTTGGATTGTAAGAGGGCGTTGTCCTTCTACCTGGAGCATATGAAGGGACATCGAAGGGCTACTCAGCTCTTCGTCTCGTATGACCCCAGTAAGCTGGGGTTACCTGTCTTCAAGCATATGCTGTCCACCTGGGTGGCAGACTGCATTGCCAGTCGACTGCATTGCCTGGGCGTACAGGGCAGTCGACCTCCCATTGCAGGGTCGAGTCACGGCCCACCGTGTCAGGGCTAAGGCCGCATCAGTGGCTCACTTCCGCTCTATTCTGCTGGCAGACATCTGCCGGGCCGCAACTTGGTCTTCAAGCCAGACTTATGTAGCCCATTACTGCCTGGATAGGGAGTCCCGACAGGACAGTGCTTTCGGCCAAGCAGTTCTCCGTCACCTATTTGAGGTTTAGGCAACTCCAACCCTCCAACCCTTTGGTGTCAGGCTACCAGGGGGTGTTGCTTTCTCAGCTGAATTCCTATTGCAGCTGCTGCGGCTCTTCTAGAGGGAGCCATTTTTCAGCTATGGGTTCTCAGTAGCCTATAGCTGGGGAGTCCCATATGTGAGGACTGACTTCCTGCTTGTTCCTGGAGAAAGCGTAGTTACTCACCTGTAACAGGTGTTCTCCAGGGACAGCAGGAATCAGTCCTCACGACCCTCCCTCCTCCCCTGGAGTTGCAGTCCTATTATTGGTTTTTATTCATTTTGCCGTCTTTTTAGCTATGTCATTTGACTGAGCAAGATGGCACCCTTGGGCGGGAAGGGGACCGTGCATGCGCGATGCAATCCCAAAGGCTTTCTTTGAAAACTGGGGAATTGCTCCGCACGAGGGCTCCATCAGTGCCGACGTCACCCATATGTGAGGGCTGATTCCCGCTGTCCCTGGAGAACACCTGTTACAGGTGAATAACTATGCTATCTTTTCCATATAACTCTGCAATTGAGAGGTCACAGGATTCCACAATCTTCACAACACAAGGCAAATTAAACACTGATCAATTGTGGAAAGAGCCAGCTATTGCCTTCCCAGTCTCTGGAGTTTCTGGGAGCACCTTCCGGCACTCGAGTGGGTAGAGTTTTCCTGCCAGAGTAGAAAGTCAAAAGACTCTTAGATTGCCTGGTGCTGTTCTTTGCGCAGCAGGCTCCCAAAATCTGGGATTATCTTCAGCTCTTTGCATTGATGGCAGCAACCATAGAGATAGTGCCATGGGCGCATGCTCACATTTGGCCTTTCCAGCAGTCCTTGCTGACTCGATGGTCCCTGAGTTCTCAAGAATTCCAGTGCAGGCTCCAGCTCTCAAAGATACTGAAGGCCAGCCTGCGGTTGTGGCAGCAGCCCTGTGATCTGAAGAAGGGCGTACTTCTGGGTGATTTCTCCTGGATCCTTCTGATAATGGATGCCAGTCTCTTGGGCTGAAGAATCTATTGCTAAGACTGTATGGCCCAGGACCATTAGAATTGCAGGAAAGCAGTGTGGTCCATTGACCACCTTGAGGCGAGGGCCATAAGTTGGCTCTTCTGCTTTTCTGGCCCTTGTTTGAGGGCTGGACAGTTCAAGAGTTTTTGGACAATGCCATGGCAGTGACTTATGACAATCAGCAAGACAGCAGCAGGAGTGCCAGGGTAGCTCTGGAGATGACTCTTCTGTTTGCCTGGGCAAGGAAGAATCCTCCTAGCCTTGTTGGCTCAGCACATTGCTGGAGTGGACAATGTGGACGTGGACTTACTCAGCTGTCACTCTCTCTGGATCCTAGAGAGTGGGAATTGAGGCGTTTCAGTTGATTCTGCGCCACTGAAGATCTGATGGTGACCCACTTCAATGCCAAAGTTTTCCACCTCTTCAGTTGCCACACAGAGATGAATTCCGAGGGAGCTGTCACCTTGGCCTAGCCTTGGCCAAGTCAGAACCTGCTATACATGTTTCCTCTGTGGCCCCTGGTGGGACGTGTGATTTGGTGTATAGAACACTACCTGGGCAAGATTGTTCTGGTGGCACCTGATTGGCCAAGGAGAGCCTGGTTCGGAGACCCGATGCAGCTCATGCAGGCACCTCCTCTTCAGTTGCCTCCATCTTGGAGCCTATTGTGGCAGGGACCTGCTTACATTCTCACTTATAGCTTGGCTCTTGAAAGGAGACGGCTAGCACATAAAGGTCACTCTCCAGTGATGGTCTCTGCTCTGCTTGGAGCCCAGAGGAGCTCTACCAAGCTAGCATATATGCAGGCCTGGTGCCTCTGTGAGTAATGGTGCGGCGCTCAGCAGTTTTCTTCTGAAGTTGCCAAGATGCTCTCTCTGTTGGCCTTTCTACAGAATGGCCTGAAGAAGGGCCTTTCCTTTAGCTCCCTGAAAGTTTAGGTAGCAGCTTTGGTCTGTTTCCAAGGTCCGATGGCTGATAAATACCTAGCCTTGCAATTGAATGTCTCACGCTTTCTGCATCCTCCCCACTGTTCTGTGATCCCTTCCTGGGATCTGTGTCTGGTGCTAAGGGCCTTGATGGTGGCACCCTTTGAGCTGTTGAAGCACGCTGCTTTGAAGGATTTAATGCTCAAGATGGTCTTCTTGGTCGTGATTTTCTCCACAAGACTTATTTCTGAGCTGCAGGCTCTGTCTTGCTGAGATTCTTATTTGTCTTTTTCAAAGGAAGCCATTTCCATTTGGCCTGTGCCTTCCTTCTTGCCTAAGGTGCTTTCTCCCTTTCATGTGAACCAGATCATGTGCCTACCATCCTTCTCTAGGGAGCAGTGTTGAGGGAAGGTACACTTGGGTCCTCTATGCAGGTTCATCTTTTACTGTCGGCTTTCTGTTTATGCTTTCCTGTACATAGTTAGCGACAGAGGTAACATAGTTCTCAACTTCTAGCTACTGTTTCCTATTATTTGTAATATGTGTTAACTTTGCATACTGAAATTGTGATACTCCATTCTAGCTCCTGCCACTCTGACCTTTTGTCTAGATAGATACTCTTACTGCGCACAGATAACTCTCCAAAAGCCTCCAGCCCCAAAATGGCTCTCACAAACTCCCCTACACTAAGACTACTCTACATTAGCATCACTATAACAACCTTAATCATTCTGACCCACAGCCTAAATAGCAACAACTTCAAAAACATCCCAATCATACATAGTATACCACGATTTAATCCATCTCCATGGAATCACTCCATCCCAAAGTGAACTACAACAGACTAATCCACATAAACTACACCATACCTCCCCAATCAAATAACCAAAATGTCATTAAAAACTCGAAACCGTTATCGTTCATACTAATAAATGCTAGATCAATGAAAAATAAACTTCCCATATTCACAGACATTCTAATTGACCTAAAACCAGACATACTGTGTGTCACGGAGACATGGTTAACAGATGCTGGTAATGTCTTTATAAACCAGCTAAATAATAAAGACTACGATATCTCATATACACATAGAGACCACAAAAAAGGAGGTGGTGTTCTAATGATGACAAAAAAAGCTTTAAAAGCTAGAAAACAGTCATCTAACTTATCTACGAACATAGACACTATCATTATGAAAATAGGCCATCTTAGAATTTGTCTAATTTACAGACCACCTGACCAACAATCAGAAAACTTAGATACCTTAATTGAATTCCTCAGCTCCTCCACTGACAAAAATCCAATAATATTGCTTGGTGTCTTTAACCTCCCCTCGCTGCCAGCATCATATTCTACCTTCTTCTTAGAATCAATAACAGACGCGGATTTTCACCAAATAATTAATACTAAAACATATAACAAAGGAAGTACACTTGACCTCGTCCTCCTCCCTGAAGTACTCCACAAGCCATTTAATCCTAACTCACTCAAATGCACCCCAATTCCATGGTCAGACCATCATCTTATTAACTTCAACATCACAATCAACAACACAACAGATAAAAGTAGACCAACAAACATCCCAACCCCAAGATTCAAAAAATTTAATGAAGAAGAGTTCTTGGATTTAATAATCCCTCACCTATCCCCATCACCACTTGATCTGGATGAAGCTGTAGCGAACTGGCATAAATCTCTCAATAATGCAGCCACTAATAAATATGTCAGCAGAAAGAACACACATACCAGAATCGGTAATGCCCCTTGGTTTAATAACACACTAAAACAAATGAAAAAGGGGCTAAAAAAAGCAGAGGTTAAGTGGCGCAAATATAAAAACACTATTAATAGCGAGATATATCACAAACAACTTAAAATGTATAAGGAAGCAATAGACAATGCTAAGAAAAATTACCATGCAATTATCCTAGCAAACTCATTAAACAGACCAAGAGAATTATTTTCAATTGTACAAAAACTAACGAACAACACTAACAACTCCAGCAATGATATTACAGAAATCTCACCACAGGCCTTGGCTAATTACTACATAAATAAAACTAAGCTCCACCCACTTTTACCTAACACCACACACATATCAAACCCATTATATAGATGAATGGTCTGTTTTCAACCCCATAACCAAGGACGTACTCAAGAACACTATATTAAATATTAACACAACAACATCTTACCTAGACCCATGTCCAGTATCCTGGATAAAGAACTCCCTACCAATTTTATTTTTCTTCATACTTCCTATAATCAACTTATCCCTAAAAATTGGATATCTACCCCCGACACTAAAACATGCACAGATCCGCCCAATACTCAAAAATGCCACCCTTGACAAAACATTACCTAATTCCTATAGACCTATTTCAAGTATTCCTTTCATGGCAAAACTAATTGAGAAAGTTGTACAAATTCAGACTCAAGAATACATTGACACCTCAGCCCCTCTCGATGAACAACAATATGGGTTTCGCCCACGCCATGGTGTTGAGACACTCTTAACAGTACTCCTTGACACACTCGTAAGAGGAATAGACAATCCCAAGCAAGCCTTTTTACTCCTATTCATCGACATCTCTGCGGCATTTGACAGTGTAAACCATACTTCAATGCTTAATAAACTCAATCAAATAGGAATAAAATCAACAGTGCTTAATTGGTTCACCTCTTATCTAAGCAATAGAACACAAACAGTACAAATCGGTAACCTTACATCTAAGACATACAACCAGGAACTAGGTCTCCCTCAGGGATCGGCATTGTCAGCACGCCTATTTAATATCTACATAAAGCATGTCTGCAATATATTTAAAAAATTCAATGTTTATTATCACTTATATGCAGACGACATAATGATGTACATCCCATTTACAATCCCCAATATACCACTTCAATTGCTCGCAGAGTGCTTTAATGAACTAACCACCTGGCTAAATGAAAATAACCTCTACATCAATCATGCAAAAACAGAAGCCCTAATTGTAACAAAAAACCTTTCATACTCACCCCCTGCACACATTATTCTACAAAACCAAGAAATCAAATTAAAAAATGAGGTACGATATCTAGGTGTAATACTTGACACACATCTCAACATGGAAACACATATAAGAAATACAACGAAGAAAGTATACTTTAAACTTAAAATCCTAAAGCAACTATGCCCACTAATGCACTTACAAGACTTCCAGTGAATAATACAAGCCATAATTACACCTCACTTCGACTTTGCAAATCTAATACAGTCAAACCTCGGTTTTCATGATTAATCCGTTCAAAAAAGTCTGACTAAAACCGAAACGTATGAAAACCGAAGCAAGATTTCCCATAAGAAATAATGTAAATTCAATTAATCCGTTCCAGACACCCAAAAATATTGACAAAAAATACATTTTATAGAGAATAACTATATTTTTACATACAGAAAACAATGAGAAATACATATAAATGACTAATGAAATGGATAAATGAACATTTAACATCACATTTACCTTTATTGAAGACTCTTGTTGGCATATGGAAGACGGCGAGGAGGGGAGAGGGAGGAGGAGAGGTTATTGTTTGGAAGGGGAATCCCCCTCCATAAGGACCTCAGGTATCAAGGCCCTATCCGGGGTTACTTCCCTTCTTTGTCTTTTACTGGTACTAGGACCAGCTTGAGAGTCACTGGACCCCTGTCGCACAAAAAATCTGTCCAGAGAGGTCTGTTTCTGGCGTCTCTTTAAGATTTGCCTAAAATGGAACAAGGCATTGTCATTGAACATGTTGCACACACGGCTTGCAACAGCTTTGTTAGGGTGAAATTTCTCCACAAAACTTTGCAATTCACTCCACTTTGCACACATGTCCTTAATCACTGAAGAAGGCACCTTCTCTTCTCTCTCTTCTTCCTCCTCCTCTGAAGCAATTTCCTCAGCTACCATCTGTTGCTGTTCCACTTGAAGGTCTTGCAGCTCTTCAGTGGTTAGCTCTTCCCTGTGGTCCTCCACCAACTCTTCCACATCCTGGCCACTCACATCCAACCCCATGGACTGCGCCAAAGACACAATAGATTGCACAACAGGCGTAGGGTCATCAGGGTGAGCCTCAAACCCTTCTTCAAAATTCTTCTCGAGGACACATTCTGGCCACAATTTTCTCCAAGCAGAGTTCAACGTCCTGGAAGTTACCCCCTGCCAAGCCTTATCTATAAGGCTTATGCAATTGAGGATATTGAAGTGATCCCTCCAGAACTCTCTTAGGGTTAATTCAGTGTCCGAGGTCACTTCAAAGCACCTTTGAAACAGTGCTTTGGTGTAGAGTTTTTTGAAGTTTGAAATGACCTGCTGATCCATGGCTGGATGAGAGGAGTGGTATTAGGGGGCAGGAACTTCACTGTGATGAAACTAAACTCCTCCAACAATTGGTCTTCCAAGCCTGGAGGATGAGCAGGAGCATTGTCCATTAGCAGGAGGCACTTGAGTGGCAATTGATTTTCCAGGAGGTATTTCTTCACACTCGGGCCAAACACTTCATTGACCCACTCAATGAAAATTAGCCTCGTGACCCATGCCTTACTGTTAGCCCTCCACATCACACACAATTTACTCTTGATAACATTGTTTTTCTTGAACACTCGGGGATTTTCAGAGTGATACACCAGTAAAGGCTTCACTTTGAAATCCCCACTAGCATTACCACACAACAAAAGAGTTAGCCTATCCTTCATAGGCTTGTGTCCTGGCAGTGCCTTTTCCTCCTGCATGATGTAGGTCCTCTTTGGCATTTTCTTCCAAAAGAGGCCTGTTTCATCACAATTGAAGACTTGTTGGGGGAGGAATCCTTCAGCCTCTACGTACTCCTTGAATTCATCAACAAATTCTGCGGCCCCAAGTTTGTCCGAACTTGCAGCCTCGCCATGCCTTACCACACTGTGTATGCCAGTTCGCTTCTTAAATTTCTCAAACCAGCCTCTGCTGGCCATAAATTCAGTAACATCAGCACTCGTTCCAGGCATTCTCTTTGCAAGATCTGCATGCAACAGCCTTGCCTTTTCACAAATTATCGCCTCTGAAACACTATCTCCCGCTAACTGTTTTTCGTTGATCCACACCAACAACTTCTCAACATCTTCGATTGTTTGCGATCTCTGTTTCGTTAGCACATTCACTCCTTTCGCAACATCAGCTTCCTTAATTTCGTTTTTCTTCAGCAGGATGGAACTGATCGTTGATGCAGACTTCCTGTACATCCTGGCGAGATCGGCCACGCGTACGCCACTTTCATACTTTGCTATGACTTCTTTCTTGAATTCTATCGTGTTTCTCACCTTCTTTATCATCAAAGGGTTGGCATTCGGAACTTTCTTTGGCCCCATGGTGGCTTATTTAGCAGTCACACTCAATGAATGCGGGGTGATGCTCACTCAACGAGAAACAAAGGCAGACTGAATCACAAACGCACTTTGTATGGGCGCTCGATTCCGGGAAATGAGTGGCCGAGTCACGCGAGCAGGCGGACGAGTTTGATACAGACCATTTTCAGATCACTGCTCCCCTCAAAGTCTGTGTCAAGGCACAATGAGAACTTTTAGCAATTTGCAATCAGGAAGAGAGTCAATCCCACTTCTGGCCACAAGATGGTGCTCCAGAGGTATTTTTGGCAGACAAATTGTTTAAACTGCTGAGAAGGGAGAAAGATTAACAGCATGGTCAAGATGCAAATCTTCAGCAAAAAAACATCCAGAAATTTTTAAAGAAAACAGAAAAAAAAAAAGAAGGATCCACAAAAAAAAAAGGCACCAGCCACAGCCACCGGAAACACCACTCTCCCGCTCAGCATGCGTTCCAGAGCCATGTGGCAATGGCTGCAGCAGCACGAGCTCCCGAAGTCTCAGCCAGCAGTAGAACAGCTCCTGTCACTTCTCTCAGCTGCCCGATCGTCCACAGCACAGCAAACACACAGATACTGTAGGACACTAATCTGATCGCTGACTCCGTCTCAACAGCGTACCCCGCAAGAGAAAGAACTGCCTCCCACATTCATTCAACATCTCCTGCTTACCCATTCAACATCTCCTGCTACCCTGCTACCTCCGAGCCTGAGGGGGCGCTCCAGAGAACAGGCAGGCGGTGGAGAGATCGGGGCCTTCCTCTCTGTGCAATCCTTGCATCTCTGGCTCGAGGATGTTGCTCACCTGACTTTCGCATCTCAACACGCGATCGGTGAGTCCGGGGGGGTAGTGCTGCCGGGACTGGGCAGGCAGTGTATGCAGACCAACGCGAAGGTGTATGTATTGCAGTATTGTACAGTATTTTGCTTTTCAGATCTGGCACATGCGATCGGTGAGTCCGGGGGGGTTAGTGCTGCCGGGACTGGGCAGGCAGTGTATGCAGACCAGCGCGAGGGTGTATGTATTGCAGTACGAAAACCGAGGCGATAGACGAAAACCGAGACAAGATCTCAGTCAGAAAAGACGTCGAAAACCGAAACGGACGAAAACCGGGGCAAACGAAAACCGAGGTTTGACTGTACTACTAGGTACAACAAAACAAAACTTGAAAAGACTTCAAATTGCACAAAACGCTGTGGCCAGGACCATTATGAAGGTCCCCCCATTTCAACATATCACACCGATTCTGGCGTACTTACACTGGCTACCGATACAAAGCCGAATAATACATAAAACCCTAATAACTACCTTCAAAACTTTAAACAACATGACTCCACCTACCCTATTCAACTTCATCACTAAAGAACCTGCTAAAAACCTACACAGGAGAGATCACACAAACAAACTAAGGACTCCGAAGGAATTTATAAAAGCCAGAAAGATAACAAACAAAAAAGCATTCTCCCATGCAGCCCCCATTCTATGGAACGCCCTTCCAGATGAGATGAGATCACATTCAGAGATCAATGAATTCCGCAAAAAAATTAAAACGCACCTGTTCACATCACACTACGGATCTCTGCCAAACACACCTACCCAACTAGAAAATGGATAATATGTCAGTCCTCATAAACCAAATTGGATTTGACATAGGATGTGAAACCCAAATGCTTATATATTATGACTCACCCATGTCTCACTCATCACTGTATTTAGTTCTCATTTTGATCCCTGTAAATAGTTCTTTTATGTTCCATATAATGTAATATAAGTTGTTATGGTTTTAAGCTGTTCTATGTAATGTAATATAAGTTGTTATGGTTTTAAGATGTTCACTGTAATAACAGACGTTGACCTGTTATTATGTTGTTCCATGTAAACCGCATTTGATCGCTGGAAGGTGCGGTATATAAGAAACTGTTAATTAATAGTTCTCTACTGTTTGATCATTGTTGCCAATGTTGAAGGTTGTGTGAGGCTTGCCATATTCTCCCATATGCTTTGGGACAGATACTGAAGAGACCTCTGGTGGCTGAGGCAAATAGAAGCAGGGAGTGATGTCATTGAAACCTTAATTGGTTCTTTGTCTCCACTAATCTGCTGGTAGGGGAACACAATCCATTTGTCTGGACTGGTCTAGCAGGACTCAAGGAAAGGACATTATCTGGTTAAGTAAATTGTCATCATAAAAGAGGTGAGATTATGATGAGCTGCAGAGTGAATTCACTTATAGGTCAGTAGGAGAAGTTTGTACTGTATGCAGAAAGAAGATAGAGAGCCAGTAAAGTTACTTGGGAAGAGGGATTAAATGAGCACAGCGATAGTGGTGGAAGACTAGCTCTGCAGCTTAATTTTGAATGGATTGAAGGGGAGAGAGATAATTCAATGGCAGACCAGTGATGGCCAGGTGTCATGAGACAGAACGTGATGAAAGAGTGGATAAGGTTTTTGGTAGTGTGTTCCAAGAGGAAGGGGCACATTTTATTTATTTATTTAATAAGTCTTAGTTTCCGTGGATCTTATTTATCCTCCATGGTTTACAGAAAAAGTAAGAAATAATGGTGGGCATATTCAGGAGGATTAATGCAGTTAGCAGACCTGCTAACCATGTTAATCCCGATGAGCAGGATATTCAGTCGCACACAGCCATTTTGTGCTACTGAATATCCCCTCCTAATGCTGCTGCACACCCCAATGCTAACCATGTAGCATCGGAACTTCCAGGGGCGGCGCGCAAGTTAATTGGTCAGTGGCAATATTCAACCACTGGCCAGTTAATGTAAACTGGCTAAGGTTAGGCACAAAAAAGGGCTGTCCTTACTTTAGCCGGTTTAGCAATCCAGCCAGCAGCTGAATATTACTGCTGCCTAGTTAGCTAAAACGCTAACCCGATAAACCAGATATTCAATTCCAATGGCTGGATATGACCCTCAGCAATGAATATCTGTGTCTAATTTTAAATGGCAACATCCAGCTGCTTTACACACGCTGTCCACCACCATAAATATTGGCCCCAATAAAAATATTGATATATAATGTTAGAACACACGTTCTTAACATAAAGTACTGACCAAAGAATACAGTGAATTAAAACAAATAAGCATATTTAGCATACAAAATAATAAAGTATTTCCCATGAAACTCTCTGCCTACAAGAGACAACCTCAACTTGAAAACTCTTCCAAGACAACTGGTTCCAAACTAATAACCAAAATCTAAAACCTAATTCATGTATAATGGTAAGGCATTACCTTATAGACCCCTAGCTAGCCTGAAATGTTATGCTTTCAATCTCTTTTGGAGCTCTATAATTATAGATCAGATGGCAATCGGTTCCAAGCTAGTGGCCCCGCAACTGATAAATTTAAGAGATTGATTCCATAAACATGTGCAAGGGAGGAACAAAATAGTTATCTTCCCCCTTGCGCTTTCAATATCCACATGGAAACATATAACCCCCACGTCTAAATAACAAGCACCTTAAATTGAACCTCACGTTAAAAGGGTAGGATGAGCGAAGCTTGTAAATGGGCTGATTTGTGATTGTGCAATCTAGCATCGGTGAACAATTACGCCGTTACATTCTGCACCCTTTGCAAAGGTTTTAAGGATTCATCCATAAGCCCAAAGAAACAGTACTACAGTAATACAAAGGAGATAAAAGCAAAGATTGAAATGCTGTTTGAAAGTCCAATGGATCTAAGTAGTTTTTCAATCTTCTTATTAATTGTAATTTATAAAACTTGTTTTAATTTATTCCCATTTATGAAACCAAAATGTAAGCTGTGAATCTAACAAGACTCCAAGATAACAAATCTATTGTGCAATATCGTCACCAACATCCACTTATGCTGGTAATTGTAAATCTTTCTTATGATGCATTACTAATTTGATTTTAAAATAATTCAATTGCAGGCCTTGAGACTGCAACTATGCTGCCACTACCTGTATACAATTCACCATTTTTTGCAGGTCAGGATCCTTAGAGGCAACTGAAAAAAAACATAAATGTCATTGGCATACAAATGATATTCACTTTTCTGCAATTACAAGCATCATACAGTGGTCGAATATAAAGATTAAATAATATTACCAAAAGGGCAGAGCTCTGTGGGAGACTGCAAATCAGTCTAAACCAGTCTGAGGCCCAGTCATGCACAAACACTTTCTGTTCCCTGTCCAAAAGATTGAAACCACTTAAAAGCGAGCCATACATCCCCGAAATCTGCCAGCTGTTTTAATAAAACTGAATGTAAGACTGAGTTGAAGGCAGCTGATATATCTAAAAAGGCTGCCACCACATTCTGACCTCACCCTAGTACCACCAACCAGGCAACCATGGTCAAACACATTAAATTCTCCATGCTTCGTCCTGTACAAAACCCAGATTTGAACTCATTTAGAACAGAACATTGTTCCAGATATTTGGGTAATTTTTCTAAAACAGGGTTCGATTAATTTGACTAAACAATGTAAACTAGAAATGGAGAATATAGCTCATTTAGGTCAGGGGAATCAGGCCCACTTCTCGTCACTAAAGGTCATACAGCTGCTTGCTTCAGTATAACTGGCAAGTAATGGTACTCCAAAGAGCCATTTATCAAGTCCAACAGAATAAGTATCAGCACATGTTTACATGACTTAAAAATACAGGCAGAATTGAGTCTAATTTTGAAGCGATCAAATAAACTCGATGTTACAGAAAGAGAACCAACAGGTTTTAGTTATATGTTGGGTATATGTTGGGTATGTACAGAGAAAAAGAGAGAAGAGTCGAAGATGACTCCAAGATTGCAAGCCATGGAAAGGGAGAAAGGCAGAAATACAGTAGAGAAGAGAGAAAGGTAGATAGGTTTATGGGAAAGATTGGAAACTCCATCTTGGCCATGATCTGTTTCAGATGTTAGCGAGACATACAGGCAGCAACATCAAACAAGCAGGCTGAAATTTGGGCCTGGATTCCAGGAGAGGTCTCTGGTATGTTGTTGTTGTTAAGTGCCATCGAGTCGGAGTCGACTCATGGCGACCCTCTGGATAGCTATCCTAAATTGTGTTCGGTCTTCAGTCAGGCGGATCATTGTTGACAGACTGGTACCCGTAGCTGCTGTTATTGTATCGATCCATCTCATTGCTGGCCTTCCTCTTTTGCGTTGACCTTCTATCTTGCCAAGCATAATGTCTTTCTCTAATGATCTCTCTCTTCGCATGATGTGTCCAAAGTATGAAAGTCGAAGTCTTGTCATCTGAGCTTCTAAAGAAAGCTTAGGTTTGATCTCCTCTAGTACCGACTGGTTTGTTCTTCGGGCAGTCCATGGTATACACAGTATTCGCCGCCAGCACCGTAATTCAAAGGCATCAATTTTCTTCCTGTCTGTCTTTTTCACTGTCCAGCTTTCACATCCATATGATGTTATTGAAAATACCATGGCTTGAACAAGTCGAATCTTTGTATGGAGAGAGACATCTCTGCTCTTGAGAATCTTATCTAGGTCTTTCATAGCCATTCTGCCAAGAGCAATGCGTCGTCTGATTTCTTGACTGCTTGTTGCTTCTTTATTGATAGTTGATCCAAGTAGGTTAAAGTTGTTCACAATTTCAATTTCTTCTCCTTCAACAATGAGCCTGTTGATTATGCCAGTTGTCAAGATCTTTGTCTTCTTTACATTAAGGTGCAGGCCCATTTTGAGACTATGTTCTTTGATTGTGAGAAACAAATGTTTCAGATCATCTTCACTTTCAGCCAGTAATGTGGTATCATCGGCATAGCGAAGGTTGTTGATGAGTCTTCCACCAATCTTCACACCTCTGTTGTCTTCATACAATCCTGCTTCTCTGATGATTTGTTCTGCATATAAATTAAACAGGTAGGGGGAAAGTATGCAGCCTTGTCTTACACCTTTGCTTATTTTAAACCATTCTGTTTCTCCTTGTTCCGTTCGAACTGTTGCTTCTTGATCAATGTACAGATTGCGCAAGAGAACGATCAGGTGTTCTGGTATACCCATGCTTCTTAATGTGGCCCAGAGTTTCTCATGGTTTACACAGTCAAAAGCCTTGCTATAGTCGATAAAGCACAAATAGATATCCTTTTGGTATTCTTTAGTCTTTTCAAGGATCCATCTCACATCCACAATGATGTCTCTCGTTCCTCGCCCTTTCCTGAACCCTGCTTGCACTTCAGGTAGTTCTTGTTCCAGGTATGGTTGTAGTCTCTTTTGGATAATCTTCAGTAGAATCTTGCTGGCATGTGGGATCAGAGCGATTGTGCGATAATTTCCACAGTCAGTTGGATCACCTTTCTTTAGTATTGGTATAAACACAGATCTTTTCCAGTCAGTTGGCCATGATGTTGTCTTCCATATTTCTTGGCAGAGCCTTGTGAGTACAGTAACAGCTGCATCAGATTGCTGCAATACTTCTATGGGAATGCTATCAATGCCTGGTGCTTTGTTCTTTGATAAGGCTTTCAATGCTGCTTCAACTTCTTCTTTCATCACCAATTGTTCCCGATCATAAGGTTCAGGTTGAAACGGCTGTTGGTCCACTTGATCTTTATCATATAAAAACTCTGTATATTCCTTCCACCTTTTCTTGATCTTCTCAGCATCATTCAACATAGAACCTTGAGCATCTTGTAACATTCCAATTCGAGGCTGGAACTTTTTCTTTAACAATCGTAGCTTTAGGAAAGCCGATCTTGTTCTTCCTCTAATAGTTTCTGCTTCTATCTCCTTGCAAGTGTCATTGTAGTACTTTTCCTTGTCCTGTCTTGCTGCACGTTGGAAATCTCTGTTGAGTTCTGCGATTGTCTTTCTTTCTCCTCTGGCTTTAGCTTCTCTGCGTTTCTGGGCAATTTTTAGAGTTTCTTCTGTCATCCATTTTGGCCGTTTTTGCTTTTTCACCTTTTGTAGAGACTTCTCGCTTTCTTCCAACACAACATTCTTGATGTCATTCCATAACTCTTCCGGAGCTCTGTCATTTGTATCTAAAGCAGCAAATCGATTTTGCAGGCAGTCTTTAAATTCCAGTGGTATATTCTCAAGGTCATATTTTGCTGCATTCATGAGTGGTTTGCTCTTTTTCAACTTTAGCTTGAGTTTGCATACTAGTAGTTGATGATCTGTACCACAGTCAGCTCCAGGTTTTGTCTTTGTTGATGTTACAGAGCTGGTATAGAGAAGTAAATATAAGTCATCAGCATAAAGATGCTACTGAAAACCATAGGAGGAAGGCACCAGGAAAATGAGATTAGAGAAGGGGTCCCAAGACAGCCCTGAGGTATAAACGGCGGAATGGGGTGGTCCGGGTGGTCCAAACGAGCCATGGTCCCACCAATATTTTGAAGAACACAGCACCAGCAATTAAAGAGCTTGGGAAGTTGGGGGGGGGGGGGGCAATGCTGTAGATTTGATTATTTGGCTCCCCAATAAAAAAGATGTTATGCTGCCCCTGTCCTGCGATACACCGACTGAAAGATTGGAGCAAATGAGGATCTACCAAAAGTGCAGTGGGAGAGGGAAGAAAAGAATCAAGACAAAACAAAACCCCAAAATCCAAGCAATGACAGGGTATTGAGAAGATGGTGACCAACAGTGTCAGATACACAGAAAGCAGAAATAGACCATGGACCAATTGATAAATTTCATATGGTCTATCTCTGCTTTCTTTTTATCTGATTAATTTCTGTGGAATTTACATCTTTCTCCATTGTTACAATCAAGAATGTCAAGATGGATGAGGATAGAATAAAGGCCTGTGGATTTGGCCAGGAACAGGTCACTGTAGACTTTGGCAAAGGCCATTTCTGTAGAATCTAGAGGATGAAAGCCAGATTGCAGTGGATCCAGGATGGCTTGAGAGAAAAAAAAGTAAAGACAGCAGTGAACCACACATTTGAGTAGTTTGGATGTGAAAGGGACAAGGGAGATGGGCCAATAACTGGAAGAGCAGATAAGAGTCCAGGGAAGGATTTTGAGTTGTAACTGCAGAGTGTTTGAGGCAGCAGGAACAGTTGCAGTGAAAAGCGATAGGTTGAGGATATGATAGAGGAAGGGATGACAGTGAAGGGAGATAGAGCTTAGTAGATGGGAGGAATGGGATCAGAGGAGCAGGTCATGAATTTGGAAGAGAGAATCTGTGCAGTTTCCTTCTCAGTGACTTTAGAAAAGGAAGAAAGGGTGGCAGAGAATGAAGTGGGGGAAGCAGAGATGGAGGTGACCCACTACTCACAGGTGCATCTCTCTTCTTTTCTCCCCCTCTTCTCTAATTCCCTCCTCACATTGCTATCAGACCCCAACTTTCAGCAGGAGAGCAGAATAGATAGCATGGCAGGCCATGTGCTTCTCTAATCCATTTTCCCTGTTGCTAGTATCCCTCCCAATGTGCAGTAGAAATGTGAAGGAACCAGGCAGGGCGAACAGTTGATCAGAGCTGTTAACTGCATGGGCAGAAGAGGCCACAGCAACAGAAAGAGTAGGTAAGAGAAGAACTAGGCCTGCGGCTCCCTGTGCCTGAAGGGAGCAGCAGGAGCTAAAGGTGATATATATGGGGAACAAGAACAAATGTAAACAGTGGCTTCCAGGCATTGCAGACATATGGTATGACACTGCCTGTCCCTGCACTTTTTTCACATGAGTAAAAGTATGTGTGCTATGCATAGGGCAGATGCTTTTACCCACAATTGGAAGAGGGGGAGGCAGTTTTCAAGGGTTTGTTTTCTATGAGGCAATGCCCTTTTGTTTACAGAAATCCTTTTAAATATGTTCCCCTTTATATACACAGGATTTCCCAATCTATATAGACTGAAAGCATGAACTATTTGTGGTATTTTATTTCTATAGGTATTGCTTGATATATTGCTCTTTCTCTCTTACATTCATAGCGTAATATTCAAAGCACTTATCCATAAGTGCCTGATCTCTGAATTTTCAGTGGCATTATCTATATAGTGACACTGAAGATTCTTACAAACCACTCTAGCACTATCGATATAGTGCTGAGGCTGAGCAAGGGCAGAGCATGGGCATTCCATCTATGGAAAGTCAGCAATATTCAGCTGCTATCCACATAGCTATGTGGTTTAATTTAGGACAGCAAAAAGGCTATCATAAGTTAAACTTCTTAGATAAAATGGATAGCAGCTGAGTATTGCCATTATATGTAGAGCCAGTGAAAACACACAGTCCACTTCCAAATAATCTAAAAAAAAAACAAAAAGTAGACCAAAAATATCTAACAGCTAGTGCTTCATTTTTATTGTTGCAATATTTATCATGAGGAATACTCCCTCTTGCAACAAATGTTCCTGTTTAATCATTTAAGGTTTACCTAAGAAACCCGGTGAACCATTCCTATAAATAAATATGTGTCAACACAAGATTGTGTGACACACCAAACACTTTGACCTTAATGAACTTTCACAAAAAACTTCATATGAATATATTATGTGATAATGAAAAATAACCCATCTGATTCCCAGTGTGGTGAGTCACTTTCAATGTTCTATCAGCTTCCAGCTCAATAGTTTCACGTGTAGTTCCAACATGAGGTTCAAATAGCGGGATGTGTCATTGGCGGCTATCAGGTAGTTATCAGTTGTCCTCCAGTCTCGTGAACACAGCACTGCATTTGAAGCTGATTATCGTTCATGCTCTGTATCAACGCTCCATTGGGAAGAACACATTTCATCATTTCACTGAGAAGTCCATCCTAATAGAAGGTTTCACAAACAAATGGTTCCATATTGCTGCTTTTTAAATCCCATGGCTTCAAATATAGGCTAGACAACCACCAATAGGCTTGCTCACTACATTGGAACTACATGTGGAACTATTGAGCATGGAGCCGATAGAACTTTGAAAGTGACTCACCACGTTGGGAATCAGATAGGTTCTTTTTCATTACCACATAATATATGAGTGTGAGTTTTTTTGTGAAAGTTCATTAAGGTTAAAGGGTTTGGTGGGTAACACATGGTTGTGTTGATGCACATTTATAGGAATGGTTCACCTATTCTTTTTAGGTAAACCTTAAATGATTAAACAGAAAAATTTGTTGCAAGAGGGAGTATTCCTTATGACAAATATTCACACAATAAAAAGGAGGTGCTAGCTGTTAGATATTTTAGGTCAACATTTTCTTTTTTTTGGGATTATATTGGAAGTGGACTGTGTGTTTCATTAGATTTGATTATATATTTTCACACAATTGATAGAACATAGCATCAGAGGATGTCTTGACTGAACCAGTTCTTAAGGCAAACCAGGCAACTTATGTATTTTCTGATGAGCAAATTCAACTGCTGGTGAAACGACCAGCACTACTTGATGATGAAGAGGTTTTTGCTCATTCCCCCTTGTTTGTAGTTTTAGTGACTTTACATAAAAGGTTTATTAGAGTGCAATTGCATGGAGCTACTATGATTCAATATTTAAAATCAAAGATGAGCCCGAGAGAGTTACTTGTTCTTAAACCCCCAAAGATGTTTACAGGTGATTCTGATTTTTTTTCACGAAATGGAACAGCATATTAAATAAGTGCAATTTAGATTTAATTACCCTATTAGGGGAGCGTTTGCAGGTGGAAGAAGTGAGTGTGTAGCAGAAGGTTTCTCATTGGAAGAGCAGTTGAAATCAAATATACCGGGTGAAAGTTTTAAATCTCAAATGGATGAACTTAAGGTTCAAATGGCCCAATTTTGGGACTTTCTCAGGGGTATAAAGATCAAAAAATGTAATCGGGACAAACACGATTATGATACTGATCAGGTATATATATTGGCTCAGAAATTACAACCACAGAGAAAACAAATTACCTTTGATGTCTCTTCTGATGATACGGAGGACAGTGGTTCTTTGGAGAGTTTTTCAGATTGCATGATATCATCGGGTGATGTGGGTTTTCAAACGAAGGAGCAGAGTAAAAGGGGCTCGCTAATGAATTACGACTTAGAATTAGGATGAGGCCCAACTACTAGAGCTCGGCCCAAACTTCATTGATTAATTTGACATCTTTACCATTATCACCAGTGCAGGAATCGGTATTAAATTTAGGCTTATCTTTTGTGCATTCGGTCCCATATAAACCTTTCCAAATGAGAATTGCTTTATATAAGTTTTTTAGAAAACTGAAAGTGACACAGTATTGTGCTTCTCATAATATTTCTACTGATTCTTCGGTTACCAAGCAGCCTTCAAAGTGAGTTCCACCAGGGATCCCTGATCCGATTATTTAGACATATCAGCAGTTGATATTAACTGATTTTCATAGTTTAGAACTACGAAAAGGTAAATTAAAGCATTTTAACATCTCAATGGAAGAAGGTCAAGCTTTGAAAGAGTTACGTCAGCGGGATGACATTGCAATTTGCAGGGCTGATAAAGGAGAAGCAATGGTAATACAACTTATAAATCAGTATAGATCTCATTTATTGAGTCAGTTGTCTGATACTCATTATTATCAATTGTTACCACAATACCCAACCCCTGAATTAATATTTCAGATCAAAGAACTTTTGTTGGGAGCATTTTCAACTGGATGGCTCACTAAGCATGAAATTAAATTTATGATTTTGGCGCATCCTAAAATACCCATTTTAGGATACCTGAAGTGCAAGCAGGGTTCAGGAAAGGGCAAGGAACGTGAGACATCATTGCGGATGTGAGATGGATCCTTGAAAAGACTAAAGAATACCAAAAGGATATCTATTTGTGCTTTATCGACTATAGCAAGGCTTTTGACTGTGTAAACCATGAGAAACTCTGGGCCACATTAAGAAGCATGGGTATACCAGAACACCTGATCGTTCTCTTGCGCAATCTGTACATTAATCAAGAAGCAACAGTTCGAACGGAACAAGGAGAAACAGAATGGTTTAAAATAAGCAAAGGTGTAAGACAAGGCTGCATACTTTCCCCCTACCTGTTTAATTTATATGCAGAACAAATCATCAGAGAAGCAGGATTGTATGAAGACAACAGAGGTGTGAAGATTGGTGGAAGACTCATCAACAACTTTCGCTATGCTGATGATACCACATTACTGGCGGAAAGTGAAGATGATCTGAAACATTTGCTTCTCACAATCAAAGAACATAGTCTCAAAATGGGCCTGCACCTTAATGTAAAGAAGACAAAGATCATGACAACTGGCATAATCAACAGCTTCATCGTCGAAGTAGAAGAAATTGAAATTGTGAATAACTTTAACCTACTTGGATCAACTATCAATAAAGAAGCAACAAGCAGTCAAGAAATCAGACGACGCATTGCTCTTGGCAGAATGGCTATGAAAGACCTAGATAAGATTCTCAAGAGCAGAGATGTCTTTCTCCATACAAAGATTTGACTTGTTCAAGCCATGGTATTTTCAATAACATCATATGGATGTGAAAGCTGGACAGTAAAAAAGATAGACAGGAAGAAAATTGATGCCTTTGAATTATGGTGCTGGCGGCGAATACTGTGTATACCATGGACTGCCCGAAGAACAAACCAGTCGGTACTAGAGGAGATCAAACCTAAGCTTTCTTTAGAAGCTCAGATGACAAGACTTCAACTTTCATACTTTGGGCACATCATGCGAAGAGAGAGATCATTAGAGAAAGACATCATGCTTGGCAAGATAGAAGGTCAACGCAAAAGAGGAAGGCCAGCAATGAGATGGATCGATACAATAACAGCAGCTACGGGTACCACCAGTCTGTCAACAATGAGCCGCCTGACTGAAGACCGAACACAATTTAGGATAGCTATCCAGAGGGTCGCCATGAGTCGACTCCAACTCGACGGCACTTAACAAAAACAACAAAATACCCATTATTTATACGGTTCTGAAGGTGCATAAATCTGTAGATTCCCCTTTGGGGAGACCAATCCTCTCATGTCTTGGCTCTGTACTTGAGCCTTTATCCAAATTTTGTGATAATTTCCTACAACTATCAGCACAGAAAGTAGATTCTTTCATAATAGATACAACTCATTTCATTCAATGTTTACAGTCTTTAACTGGTATACAGGATTATCTCCAGGAACAAGCAGGAATGTAGTCTTCACATATGGGTATCGTCGGTACTGACGGAGCCTGCGCGGGAACGCTCCCCAGCGTCCAATTAGAAAGCTTTTAGGAGCATCCCACAGCGCCTGCGTGCTGCCTTCCCACCTTTCCCAACTGCCTCTCTCCAGTTCTTCGTTTTCCGCAGAGCCAGCAGGTCGTTTTTCCTGTCACCGCAGAAATTATCCCATATTTTTCATTCTTTTTTGTGGTAGCATCTGCCTTCCTAGATGCTATACTGGTACCGCCAGTTCTTTCTTTCTTTCTAAAAAAAAAAAAACATTTCTAATCTTTTCTTTGATTTTCCAGCCTTTTTCCTCTCGGGTGCCATGCGCCATTTTGGGCACTAGGCCCAAATTTTCCTCAACATGGAAAAACCCGCTTTGGGTTTTAAAAAGTGTTCAAAGTGTGGCGGTACCATCTCCGTCACCGACACTCATGAGTGGTGCCTCAAATGTTTAGATCCTGACCACTCCATCTCGGAGTGTGTTGTCTGTGGGATGATGTCGAAGAGGGGTCAGCAGAACCGAGCTGCTAAGCTTAGCACTCTTTTTCCCTCAGATGCAGCATCCGTGGCATCGACGTCTTCCAGGGCTTCATCTTCCTCCCATGGATCTCAGGTAACCAAACATAAATCTGGCCAGTCCTCAAAGGGTAGATCTCCTTCCAAGTATCGAGATGCCTCTGGCGTTGCCCTTGAGAAACTTGTACCGGCAAAATTGCCCTGGTGGGAGGCTTCCGTATCCAAAGCACTATCGGGGCTCCATGATGTTCTTGAGGCCTCAACCTCGGCAGAACTACTGGTGCCATGCTCTGGGGTACTGGCTGCTTCGTCCGGTACCGACACCCAGGCATCGGCAGCGTCAATTGACCAGAGATTCCTGGCTATTTAGCGCAGTCTGGTGGCTCTCCTTGCGGCATCGGTGCCTTCGGGACCGCTTCAGACAGTTCAACCGGTATCGACACCGGTTCCGGCACCGATATCGGTACCGGTACCGACAGCATCGACATCGGCGAGTGTGCTTCCAACACTGAGTCATGCTATTTCCTCTGGTATCGACAGGCCGGTACCGGACCCCTCCGATACCGACTTCGATCAGTACCGGTATTGTGCTTTACAGGAGCACCCGGACAGAAGGTATTTTGAATCCTCCGATGACTCTGAGGATTCTGACAGCTCCGTCGATGCCGGAGTACTTCTCTCTGAGGAGCCGCCTTCTCCTAAATGTAGGATGTCTCCTCCAGAGGATATATCCTTTCAGGATTTCATCAGGGAGGTGGCTAGAGGTCTTTCCATCACAGTGGTTCCTGAAACAGAGCCCAGGGCAAAGGAGTTGGAGATTTTACAATATCCTAAAGCTCCCAAGGAAGCGGCTACTTTGCCTATTCATGAGATCTTGCATGATCTCATGTTAAGAATGTGGGAAACACCTCTTACCACCTCTCCTCATTCCCGTAGGCTGGATACCATGTATCGAGTGCCTCCTTGTCCTGGATTTCAAAAAACTCAGTTGCCACACCACTCCATAGTGGTGGAGTCAGCTATGAGAAGGATCAAGAGTGCAAAAAGACATGCATGTAATCCTCCAGGACGTGAATGTAGGACTCTTGATGCCTTTGGGCGTCGAACATTCCAGGCCTCTATGCTTTCTGCCAGGATTAGTTCCTACATCTTATATATGGGAATGTTCCTTAAAGAGGTCACAGGAGATTTAGAGCTTATGAGCCCTCTCCTTCCTGATGATAAAAGGCAGGATTACCTTACACTTGTCAAACATGCCCAGGATGTTTCCAAGTTTGTTAATCGTGCAGCTTTTGACTGCTTTGAGTGCATAAGCAGAACCTCTGCCATTGCCATAGGGGCTCGCAGGATTGCCTGGCTCCAGGCATCTGACTTAGAACTCTGGGTACAGGACAAGCTGGGGAATATCCCTTGTACAGGTGAAAATCTCGTTGGCAAAAATTGGCAAGAGAAAGCTAATAAGCTGGATGCTGATAACACCACTTTGGATAGACTATCCAAGGCTACAGCTGATCCTGCAAGGAGAAAATCCTATAAGAAACCATTCTTCTCTAAAAAGAAGAGGTTTTACCCCTCCTATACCCAGCAGGTGCATTCTGCAGGTCAATCCACCCGAAAGGGACAGCAGCCCCCAAAGCAAAGGAAATCAAAAACTGTTAAGCCTCAACCGGCCCAGCAGACTCAACCTCCACAGGGGCTTTGACTCCCATCTAGAGAACTTGGCCTTCCTGGCCCTCAACGGGCCAGAGCCTTCCACCATCCCAGGAAGGTTGTGTCATTTTGCCCCCAGATGGGGGCAGATAACAGCAGAAGAATGGACTCTTTCCATTGTAAGAGAGGGGTGCAAGCTTCATTTCTTCAACATGCCCCCCTCCTACAATGGTAAGACAGTTCAATTCTCAGACTTCACCCAACACTCAGTTGGGTCAAGAGGTCAGTTTACTTCTTGCCCAGGGGGCAATAGAAGACGTACCCATTTCCCAACAGGGTACAGGGTTTTACTCCCCTTATTTCCTTATTCCAAAGAAAACAGGGGGACACAGACCCATTTTAGACCTCTGAGAACTGAACAAATTCCTGTTCAAAGAGAAATTCAAGATGATTTCTTGGAAACTCTGCTGCCATACCTTCAGAGTCAGGATTGGCTTTGTTCTCTAGATCTCAAGGATGCGTACACTCATGTTCTCATCCATCCAACTCACCGAAGGTTCCTTCGTTTTCTTTTTCAAGGAAAGCACTACCAATACAGGGTGCTTCCTTTTGGCCTGGCCTCAGCACCAAGGGTGTTCACGAAATGCATGGCTGCAGTGGCAGCATTTCTCCGCACTCTAGGAATATTTGTTTTCCCCTACTTAGACGACTGGCTCATTTGAGCCCCATCAGAGTCAGAGGCCAGAATTTCCCTAGCTTGCACAATGCATATCCTCCAGTATTTGGGCCTGGTCATAAACATCCCAAAATCCAGCCTAACTCCCACTCAGTCTCTAGAGTTTATAGGAGCTCTGCTGGATACCAGAAAAGCAAGGGCCTATCTTCCACAGGCCCGCTGTCTTCGCATTGTGCAGCTAGCCTCCCAGGCAGTGTTAAAAACTCATCTCACTGCTCGGGAAATGTTACAACTTGTGATAAGGAAGCTTATCATAGCTCAGGTAGGAGCTATAGAAAAGATTATGTGACTCTGAACAAGCAACCTGTCAGTTTTGGTAGAAGTAAGAAAACAGAGTTTTCACATAAAAGACTACCAGTCCCAGAATGCACCAGGTTTCCAGCAGCCATGAGAGGGGCTGAAGTGAGAAAATGTGTGTGCAATCAAGAGAGCTATGAGGTAATCCCTAAGCACTCATCTCAAAGGGCAGGGCCTGATTCAACACAGCTGCGCTGTGTTAGGGAGGAGCACACATTAGGACAGAATAAGAATAGAGCTTATTCTACAGAAAGAGCTTCAGGGAGAGCTTCAGCAACGGCTACAAGCTCCAGCCCAGCTACAGGTTTAAGCATCACCTGGAGAAACAGAAGCCAAGCCAAGCAGATAGAGAAAGAAGGAAACTCTCTGGAAGGAAGAGAAGAAAGGCCATTGGAAGGTCTGGGAGAATCCAAGGCAGTACCTATACTGGGAGGTATTCCAAATGCCAGCAGAGTCCATTGGACTGGAGTCAGCCAGAGGAATGGAATGGCAGAGATAGGAATCACCAGTGGCTACCTGGAAGAGAGAAGACTGCACGTGGAAGGGACTTTCAGACCAAGGCCAGAAGGTATGTGAGAGGAGATCCAGTGTCCAGGGATCAAGATTGGAAGGCTGGACATCAGAATTGGATTACATACTGGCCAGGCTATACAGAGAGGAATTATGATAGCAGGAGAGGCTCAGGTATGAACACTGATCCAGACCCTATCTATAATAGTGAATGGCAGCAAGGGAATAAGCATTCTCATGATAGTGCCTTAATGAAAGACTCATCTGTGCCAATGTATGATAGTGACCCTATGCTGATTGATGAAGGGGGAGATACAGCAGATGAAACTATTCATTACATGGACTGTTCTCTATCTAAATGCTATTGCTAGCTTTCTGTGAGCAAACACCTCAGCCATCACAAAGAAACCTAACTCTGTTCTTTATTTCCACTGCAAACAGCTCTTAAAGCAGGATTTGGGTTCACACAGTAGCAGCCAGCCAGCTAAAGGGTTTCAGCTGGTCAATTGATAGTAATTAAAGCTGCACCTGATTGTGTGTGTGAGCAAGGGAGAATCACTGCTGGGATCTGTGTGGAAAATAAGCAGAAGTTAACCTAACAAGCAAAGTTCATTTATTTCTTTGTGCCTTTTTCCTTTGGTAATTATTTGCTAAGAAAACATTAGCTAATTGCCTGACAAGCTGAAGGTTGTTTTCTGATTTGCTTTGTGACTTTATGTTATCCATTTAAACACTGCAAGCAAGTAACCTCATTTATATTGCTAACAAGCATACTTGTGCTGGGTGAATTAAACCCCATCAATAAAAGAAGTATTTATTGGCTTTACCACTGGTTACACAACTCAATTATTGTCTTCAGCTGTGTTTGGGAGTGAATGAACTACATTACCCACAATACCTTGCAAGAATCATATGAATATATGCATCGTCAAGATTGTGTAAGTTCTCACCCTAGGCAGCCGTCTGACAAATGGCGTAGTTTTTCGGATTGCTCTTGCACCAAGAGGATTTACTTGTGGATTACAAATAAAAGTCAAGTTTGAAGCTGAAAGAAGATTTTTTCCCTCATCTGCCCTTTGGAGGAGAAGTGGTTGTTCCAGGAAGCTGTCCCAGATGAAAAGACCTTGTGCAAAGCTGGATTCATCACTGAGACAAGGTAATATGTACCTGGGCATGTCTAGTGGTGGATGTGTGTAAGCACAGGGGGTAATTGAAAAAAAAAAAAGTTGAAAAAAAACACACCTGGTTGGAAGGTGCTGCTCTTTGGGGTTTTTTTTCTCTTTATTTCTTGCAGGGGTCAAGATGGATCCGAGGGAGATGGCTCAGTGGATGGCAGCCCAATTTAGCAAGTAGCAGGAGCTATCACAGCAGGCCCAGGACACTGCTATGAAGGCCTTAATGGAACAGCAGAAACCAGTGCTTGATCTGGTGCAAGCTCTAGTTCAGCTGCAGAGCCAAAGTGGAACAGATGCAAGACCAGCAGTTAGTACTGGTACACCACATGTGGACAATGTGGGACTCAATCAAGGGATTGGGGCATTTAATTTTGGGAAATTAACTCCAGATGATAATGTTGATGATTTTCTAGAGTCTTTTGAAAGAGTAGCACAGGCTTTAGCATGGCCAGAGTCCCAGTGGGCAGTAAGGCTGGCAGCCTCATTAACTGGTGAGGCACTAGCAGCTTACAGAGCAATGCCAGCAGCCCAGGCTTTGAATTATAAGGATGTAAAGGCAGCTATTAGAGATCGCCTAGGGTTGTCTATTTCAGAGTATAGGCGAATGTTTAGAGCTGTTACATTGAAAGTGGGTGAGACACCCAGGGCTCTGAGTCAGAGAATCAGAAGTTTAGCTGTAAAATGGTTGGAGCCTGAGCAAAAGACAGTAGAAATGTTATTAGATATTATAATGCTGGAACAATTTATGCTTGGGGTACCTAAAGATTTGAATGTTTTTCTTATACAGCAAAATTGCCAAAATCTTGGAGAGGCAACCATGCTAGCAGAGAGATTCTTGGAAGCCACGCAGGCTTGCCATAGAATGGGTGGCCCTCTAAAGATGGATGCTGAGGCTAGATGTGCTGTATCAGAAAAGAGAATAATTAAGAATGTTTCTGAAAATGAATGTACTGTATCAAACCAGATGACACAGTGGAATAGGAAGAAATGTTTCAAGTGTGGAAAATTGGGACATTTAGAGAAGAGATGCCAGACACACACTAGTTTAATGGGTCTGGATTTAAAACAGCCCAAGGAAGGATTTCTTTTGATGGTTGATGTGCAGGGAATTACCACAAATGCATTATTAGACTCTGGGGCAGACCAGAGTATGATGTCAAAAAGGCTTTGGAAGAGGATAGAGGCCCAAGAAAGATTTGTGCCTAGAACCCCTGAAAGCCAAGTTCACATCAGATGCATTCATGGTGCTGCAACATCATATCCCACCTATAGGCTAGAGGTTAAGTGCCTGGGGGAACAAGAGGAAGTCCTATTAGCAGTGGTGCCTAGGCTACCCTTTGATTTGGTTTTAGGAAGAGACTGGCCAAGATTTAAGCAGGGTCTAGTGGAAGGACTAGGAAAGAAGGAGGGAGAAGGTTTAATGGTAGTAGCTCCCGGGCCTTTATTTGGAAGTCCTCAGACCCCAGCTAAAAAGATGGTTAAGCGTCCAGAAGACCAAGCTACCACAAAGCAGATATTCGTCCTAAAGTACCACAAGGTCTCAGAGAAGGCCCAAGCTCCTAAGCGGGCAACCCCTCAGTCTGCTGGGTTTGACCTGTGCAGCATAGAAAATGTGACTGTACCTAGCCAAGGGAGAGCCCTGGTTGACACCGGTCTCCAAGTGGAAATACCAATTGGATGTTATGGGAGAGTAGCCCCAAGGTCCGGATTAGCCCTTAAATATTTCATCGATGTGGGTGCGGGAGTAATTGATCCCGATTACAGGGGCAATATTAAAGTTCTGTTGTTTAACTTTGGACAGAATGAGTATCATGTGAAGACAGGAGACAAAATTGCCCAATTGATCTGTGAGAGGCTGGGTTTTCCACCTGTGGAGGAGGTCACATCCCTAGAGAATTCTGAACGTGGAGCCAAAGGCTTTAGTTCTACTGATGTCAAAGGGGTTAAAAGCTTAGCTGCCACCTGTGCCCGAGAGAGGGAGGTGAGTGAAGAGGATGATTTGGGACCCCAGGTATCTGATTGTAAAGAAAAATCAGAGCCCCAAATAGGTGAGGACCTGACAATGGTACAACAGGAAGAAATTAGGAAGTTGCTTAAGGAATTCCCAGATGTATTGACACCCATACCTGGGGAGACCCATTTGGTGGCCCATGAAATAATAACTCCACCTGGGAAATTGGTTCGTCAAAGGCCATACCGCTTGCCTGAAGCCAAAAGACAGGAGGTAGTGGCACAAGTCCAGGAGATGTTGGACATGGGGGTAATAGAGGAGTCAAAGAGTCCCTGGAATAGCCCCATAGTCCTGGTGCCGAAGCCTGATGGATCCTTAAGATTTTGTATTGACTTCCGGCAGGTAAACGCCATATCAGTTTTTGATGCATATCCAATGCCAAGAATTGAGGAGCTGTTGGACCAGCTGGGACAGGCTCAATACTTGACCACCCTTGATATGACAAAAGGATATTGGCAAATCCCTCTCACCAGGGAGTCGAAGCCGAAGACTGCGTTCAGCACCCCCGTTGGCCTTTTCCAGTTCAAGAGGATGCCTTTCGGACTGCATGGAGCAGCGGCTACCTGCCAAAGGTTAGTGGATCAGGTACTTCGACCCCACCAAAATTATGCTTTTGCATACATGGATGATGTCATAATCCATAGTAACACCTGGGCGGAGCATTTGAAGAGGATCAGGGCAGTCTTGTGCTCTATGAAGCAAGCGGGAATCACTTTAAACCCGAAGAAGTGTGCCTTTGCGAATAGGGAGGTAAAATACCTAGGCCACCTAGTGGGAAGAGGAAAAATTAAACCTCTATTAAGCAAAATAGATAGCATCAGGAATTTTCCTCCTCCAACAACAAAGAAACAACTAAGAAGTTTCTTAGGACTTATTGGATACTACCGCCGGTTTATACCGCAATTCGCAGAGAAAAGTGCCATTTTCACGGATATGCTGCGAAAGAATTGTCCAAACCAGATAAAGTGGACACCAGAAGCTGAAAAAGCGTTTTCAGTCTTAAAAGAAAAATTGTGTACAGGACCGGTACTGAAAGGAGTAGACTTCAAGAAACCCTTTCTGGTTCAAACCGATGCATCGGATGTAGGGCTAGGAGAGGTCCTATCCCAGTGCCATGATGGGGAGGAGCATCCTGTGATGTACCTGAGCAGGAAGTTGTCACCGGCTGAACAAAAGTATTCCACGATAGAAAAAGAGTGTTTGGCTATCAAGTGATCAGTGGAGGCGTTAAGGTTTTACCTTACAGGGAGAAAATTCCAGTTGGTCACGGACCATGCCCCACTTAAGTGGTTGCAGCAAATGAAGAACCACAATGCCAGGTTGACACGCTGGTACATGGCCTTACAGGCATTTGATTTCCAAGTTGAACATCGTGTCGGGAAGTTACACAAGAATGCGGATGCACTTTCCCGTATTACGGACTGTAGAGAAGAAGTTTCACCAGTAAAACCAGTCCGTAATAACTTAAGCAAGGGGGTATGTGATAAGGAAGCTTATCATAGCTCAGGTAGGAGCTATAGAAAAGATGATGTGACTCTGAACAAGCAACCTGTCAGTTTTGGTAGAAGTAAGAAAACAGAGTTTTCACATAAAAGACTACCAGTCCCAGAATGCACCAGGTTTCCAGCAGCCATGAGAGGGGCTGAAGTGAGAAAATGTGTGTGCAATCAAGAGAGCTATGAGGTAATCCCTAAGCACTCATCTCAAAGGGCAGGGCCTGATTCAACACAGCTGCGCTGTGTTAGGGAGGAGCACACATTAGGACAGAATAAGAATAGAGCTTATTCTACAGAAAGAGCTTCAGGGAGAGCTTCAGCAACGGCTACAAGCTCCAGCCCAGCTACAGGTTTAAGCATCACCTGGAGAAACAGAAGCCAAGCTAAGCGGATAGAGAAAGAAGGAAACTCTCTGGAAGGAAGAGAAGAAAGGCCATTGGAAGGTCTGGGAGAATCCAAGGCAGTACCTATACTGGGAGGTATTCCAAATGCCAGCAGAGTCCATTGGACTGGAGTCAGCCAGAGGAATGGAATGGCAGAGATAGGAATCACCAGTGGCTACCTGGAAGAGAGAAGACTGCACGTGGAAGGGACTTTCAGACCAAGGCCAGAAGGTATGTGAGAGGAGATCCAGTGTCCAGGGATCAAGATTGGAAGGCTGGACATCAGAATTGGATTACATACTGGCCAGGCTATACAGAGAGGAATTATGATAGCAGGAGAGGCTCAGGTATGAACACTGATCCAGACCCTATCTATAATAGTGAATGGCAGCAAGGGAATAAGCATTCTCATGATAGTGCCTTAATGAAAGACTCATCTGTGCCAATGTATGATAGTGACCCTATGCTGATTGATGAAGGGGGAGATACAGCAGATGAAACTATTCATTACATGGACTGTTCTCTATCTAAATGCTATTGCTAGCTTTCTGTGAGCAAACACCTCAGCCATCACAAAGAAACCTAACTCTGTTCTTTATTTCCACTGCAAACAGCTCTTAAAGCAGGATTTGGGTTCACACAGTAGCAGCCAGCCAGCTAAAGGGTTTCAGCTGGTCAATTGATAGTAATTAAAGCTGCACCTGATTGTGTGTGTGAGCAAGGGAGAATCACTGCTGGGATCTGTGTGGAAAATAAGCAGAAGTTAACCTAACAAGCAAAGTTCATTTATTTCTTTGTGCCTTTTTCCTTTGGTAATTATTTGCTAAGAAAACATTAGCTAATTGCCTGACAAGCTGAAGGTTGTTTTCTGATTTGCTTTGTGACTTTATGTTATCCATTTAAACACTGCAAGCAAGTAACCTCATTTATATTGCTAACAAGCATACTTGTGCTGGGTGAATTAAACCCCATCAATAAAAGAAGTATTTTATTGGCTTTACCACTGGTTACACAACTCAATTATTGTCTTCAGCTGTGTTTGGGAGTGAATGAACTACATTACCCACAATACCTTGCAAGAATCATATGAATATATGCATCGTCAAGATTGTGTAAGTTCTCACCCTAGGCAGCCGTCTGACAAACTACTAGGCCACATGGCATCTACCGTGCACGTAGTTCCCTATGCTCGCCACCATATGAGAGCAGTCCAATGGGCTCTATCCACTCAGTGGACTCAGGCTTCAGGCTGCCTATCAGACAAAATAGCAAACACAAGTCACCTTATTTTGTCCCTACAATGGTGGCAGTCCACCCAAAACCTGTTGATGGGGACCCCTTTCCAGCAACCCCTACCCCAGGTCACTCTAACAACAGATGCCTCACAGGTGGGTTGGGGAGCTCATTTGCTAGATCTCTCTACCCAAGGC
Organism: Ichthyophis bannanicus; assembly: GCA_033557465.1. NCBI lineage: Eukaryota > Metazoa > Chordata > Amphibia > Gymnophiona > Ichthyophiidae > Ichthyophis > Ichthyophis bannanicus. The sequence continues at coordinate 144,330,424 of CM066040.1, forward strand.
ACCTGGACTCCACAGGAGACCAACTTACATATCAATCTCCTAGAACTCAGAGCAATCTTCCTTGCTCTTCGAGTTTTCCATACCCAGCTCAGCTACAAGACAGTCCTAATTCAGATGGACAATCAAGTAGCTATGTTCTATCTGAACAAGCAGGGGGGAACAGGCTCTCTGTCACTTTGCAACGAAGCTTTGCGACTATGGGCCCTCACCAGAGAGCATCAGATTCATCTCCTTGCGGTGTATTTGCCAGGTATTCAATACTCTTGGGCAGACAGACTCAGTCAAGTTCTGCTTCCACACGAATGATCTCTTCATGCAGACCAGGTAGCACAAATTTTTCAAATTTGGGGAACTCCGGACATAGACCTCTTTGCAAGTCCGTTGAATGCCAAACTTCCCTGGTTCTGTTCCAGAATTCCGGCTCAGGGTTCTCAGGCCAGGGATGCTTTCCTCCTCCATTGGGGTCAGGACTTCCTATATGCCTTTCCACCCATTCCCCTATTTCCCAAGACCCTATTCAAGCTTCAGAGAGACAAGGGCCACATGATTCTCATAGCTCCACATTGGCCACGGCAGGTGTGGTACCCTCTGCTCCTGCATCTCTCTCAAGCCCCATCTCTGGAGTTAGGATCTGCTCCAGATCTCCTGTCTCAGGAGGACTGGATGTTGTGGCATCCCAATCCCCACTCTCTGCATCTCAGGGCCTGGTTGCTGAGAGCCTAGACCTTCATGGTATTAACCTTTCTCAACAAGTAAGGGATGTCCTTTGTGCTTCCAGGAAACCTTCCACAAGACGTTCTTATGCTTTCAAGTGGAAAAGGTTTTCCATATGGTGTTCACAAAAGGGTCTTCACCCCTCTGCGATACCTCTGGAATCATTACTGGATATCTCCTTCATTTATCTAATGCAGGACTTAAGACTAACTCAGTAAGAGTCCATTTAAGTGCTATTTCAGCTTCTTTAAAGCCTCTAAATGGTCAACCTATTTCCTCTCATCCTCTCATAGCGAGATTTATAAGGGGCCTTCTTCTAACTAAACCTCCCATTAGGCCACCTCCAGTGGCATGGGACCTGAATTTGGTTCTGGGGCAGCTCATGAATCCGCCTTTTGAACCTTTAGCTACTACGTCCTTGAAATTCCTTTCTTGGAAAGTTATCTTTCTCATTGCAATCACATCAGCACGTCATATCAGTGAACTGCAAGCATTAGTTGCTGATCCTCCTTACACGAGGTTCCATCATGATGAGGTAGTCCTTAGGACTCATCCACGCTTTATGCCAAAGGTGGTCTCACCTTTTCATTTAAACCAGGCGGTTTACCTGCCTGTATTTTTTCCAAGGCATCATGCTTCAAATGCAGAAAGGAATCTTCATACTTTGGACTAAAAGAGCGCTTGCCTTTTACTTACAAAGGACACAGCAACATAGAAAGTCCTCCCAACTCTTTGTTGCTTTCGATCCTTCTCATTTGGTACTTCCAGTCTCCAAGAGAACATTATCCAACTGGATTGCACAGTGTATTTCTTTTGCCTACCAGAGTAAGAACCTTTCTCTGGAAGGCCATGTCACAGCTCACAATGTGAGAGCCTTGGCAGCCTCAGTGGCTCATTTACACTCTGTGTCTATTGACGACATCTGTCGAGCAGCTACTTGGGCCTCGGTTCATACCTTCACAGCCCATTACTGCTTAGACAAGGACTCCCGCCGGGATGCCTTGTTTGGTCAGGCTGTTCTACAGCACCTGTTCCATACTTAATCAACTCCTACCACCTTTCCCGGTAGGATGCCAGAGATCCAGGGGGGGAAGTGGAGCCCTTTCACATGGGCACACAACTTCTGGGGTTTCTCCCTGGCATCTGTAGCTAGGGAGTCCCCATATGTGAAGACTACATTCCTGCTTGTTCCTGGAGATAGCATAGTTACTCACCTGTAACAGGTGATCTCCGGGAACAGCAGGAATTTAGTCTTCACAACCCACCCACCTCCCCTAGGAGTTGTATCTCTCTTTTCTTTCCTTTCCCTCTCTCTCTCTTTGTCTCATCTGTAAAACTCAACTGGAGAAAGGCAGTTGGAAAAGGCGGGAAGGCAGCATGCAGGCGCTGTGGGATGCTCCCAAAAGCTTTCTAATGGGACGCTGGGGAGCATTCCCGCACAGGCTCCGTTGGTACCGACGATACCCATATGTGAAGACTAAATTCCTGCTATTCCTGGAGATCACCTGTTACAGGTGAGTAACTATGCTTTACTTGGATGGTAACTCTTGACATCAATGCTTTATATACGAATATAGACCAACATGAAGCATTATCAGTCATAGCTAGAATACCATTAGAATTACCATCTAAGATTCCTCATGGTTGTATTCAACAATTGCTGAAGTGGGTGCTGACTAAGAATTATTTCATGTCTGAAAATCAGTACTATCTGCAAATTTACGGAATAGTGAAGCAAACTGATGATTTACAGGAATTTGTGGGAGTGCTTCCATACATGACTTTATCCCATCAAGTCATGAAAGTATTGAAAAAAATCATTGGTCTGTTTTAGATCTGCATGAATGTTTTTGGACGTAGCTACAAATTACCTATACTAGGGGTTCTAATATTCAAGATTATGTTATGTCCACAGTGTCATCAAAGGACAAACCACAGTATGGGGTAGCTTCAGAAGGCAAGTTAAGCCATTATAGATGTGGGATTTGTAATTTTTGTGAACAACCCTACTTCTCATAAGAGACATTTTTCCTGGTGGTATACTACCTGCACCACGGAATTCATGGTTTACTTGATGATCTGTCTGTGTCATCTGATATATGTTGGACGGACTATCCGCCCAGTGAAAGCTCGTCTTCAGGAACATGAATCCCGATTAAACAATAACGTTTTGAGCGCACCTATTGTTAATCACTGCATTTCTAATCATCATGAATTTAAAGATGTGCAGTGGAGGGTTCTGGACTATGTTCCATTTGATCCATGAGAAGGTAATAGAGAGCAAAAACTACAGCTGTTGGAGCAATCATTGATTTTTAAATTAGCCATGGTTTCTCCAGCAGGCTTGAATCAGGAACTTGACTGGAGGAGACTGCTATGACTGGGTGAGCAAGCCTCTTGATGGTTCATCTAGCCTATCATATTTGAAGCCATAGGATTTAAAAAAACAGCTGGATTAATATGGAGCCATTGGTTTGTGAAGCCTTCTATTAGGATGGACTTCTCAGAAAAATGGTGAAATGTGTTCTTTCCATTGGAATGCTGATACAGAGCATGAAAGATAGCTCTAAACACAGTGTGTGTTCACGAGACTGAGGAGAATTGACAACTATGCTGATAGCGGGATGTGTCATTAGCGGCTATTTGAACCTCATACAGGAACTACATGTCGAACTATTGAGCTGGGAGCCAATAGAACATTGAAAGTGACTCACTGCGTTGGGAATCAGATAGGTTCTTTTCATTACCACATAATATATGAGTATGAGTTTTTTTGTGAAAGTTCATTAAAGTTAAAGGGTTTGGTGGGTCACACATGGTTGTGTTTACGCACATTTATAGGAATGGTTCACCTTTTCTTTTTTTAAAAGTAAACCTTAAATGATTAAAAGGGAAAATTTGTTTCAAGAGGGAGTATTCCTCATGACAAATATTCCAAGAATAGTAAATGAAATGCTTGCTGTTAGATATATTTGGTCTACTATTTTTTTTTTTGGGGGGGGGGGATTATCTGTGAGAGCAGCAGCGGTCACCATTCTCTGCATATATTCAGTGCCACTTGCCACACTGATTGTGGTGCTGAATATACCTGGATAATTTGGATGCCATAGCTGGCATTGAAAAAGATGCTGACTGCTGCATTTGAATATTGACTCATTTATTTTGGTATGTTGTTTTCCTGTATTGTCTTAAAATGACAAACTTTAGAAGCACAACTAGTGAAAATGCATCCACTTCTGGAATGACTTCTTGATTTATCAGATCTACATGAGTAGAAGATAACCTCATTGATTCCTATTGGATATCCTGCGTCTTTATATTCATCTTTCAAGTCCCTCACCCGTTCCCACTTTCTCCCACTTGGCTTCACTTTTGTCCCTTTTCTTCCTGACACCAATATCCTTAAGCTTGTTTTCCTTGTCTCCTCAGTTGCTGCAAGGGGATGGTGAGTAATGAGTCACCGGAGAAGACAGCTGTGGATCCTGATTCTGATTCTGAAATGAAGAAGTTGGAAACTATCAAGGTAAAATTGTCTTTTCTCTTGATGATTTGCCTGCAGCAATATGTACAGCCCGCAGAAAGCTCACTGTTGCCCATATACCAAGTGAGCTAGTTTTGGAAAGGGAACTTTCAGTCCTGTTTTTATTTGTTGACACGCCTCTTTATGCTTTTCATTACTTGTATTGTTGTCAAATGGCAGAAGCAGGACTGCAAATATTAGATTCCTGATCGTAACCCCCCTCTAGTCCCGAATCAAAGAGTTGTGTACCTCCTCCCGCAGCTAGGAGACTGAGCATGTCACTCTTTTAGTGACTCCAGTATAAGTAGTCCCGGGTCCGCCCACTGAACTCAGTTTTGCTCAGTCTTCTTGCAGCGGAAGGAGGTTCTGATCCCAGTGATTCGGGACTCACTAGAGCAAAGAATAGGGAATTTAGCATTAGCCTTTTAAAAAAAAAAAAAAAAGATATAAGAAACTGGCAGATAATTGGATTCTCCAGGACGAAGCAGGAAGTCGGTCCTCACATATGGGTGACGTCGGCGCCGACGGAGCCCTCGCGGAGCAATTTCCCCAGCTTTCAAAGAAAGCCTTTGCGAATTGCAGTGCGCATGCGCGGTCCACTTCCCGCCCAAGGGTGCCATCTTGCTCAGTCTTCTTTTTTCCGCGGAGCCCTACAGACGCTGTTTGTGATCACCGCAGAAAAAGTTGATTTTATTTACTATTCTTTTCTCGGTTCGACGCTGGATCCTTTTCCCGCCCGGACCCGCTACGCCGGTATCGGGTCCGTTCTTTATTTTTCGTTTTTTTGTCCTTCGTGACTAGCGTTCGCGCCATTTTTTTCTTTTTCACTGGCAGCCCTGTCTTTTGACCTCGCAGGGGCCCTTTTTCCCCCGATGGCTGCCAGCGGGTTTAAAAAGTGTGATCGGTGTAAGAAACTTATGTCTATTACAGACACACACGACTTCTGCCTCCGCTGCCTCGGACCCGATCATGACCAGATGATCTGTGGTCCGTGTGACAAAATGTCCTCTAAAGCATTGAGGAGTCGGCAGCATCAGCGGGAACGTATCTTCTCTGACTCCGGCCGGGCTCGGACCTCGTCAGAGGCTTCGACGTCTCGGGACTCTGGTCCTGAGCATCGTTGGAGTTCCTCTGAGCGGGGGTCTCCTGCCCGGGAACATCATAGGAAGAAGAAACCCGCGAGGGCGGCGTCGGTGGACGCTCCTGGTTCCTCGAGGGCCAGGTCGCATAGCCCCGATAACCGTCCCGGGTCCTCGGAGTCGGAGAGGCCTTCGAAACATCCTCGTCTCGAGATGGAGTCTCCTGGACACGTGAGTACTGTAGTCCTCGTGGACTCGCCTCCGAAGGAGCCGACGTCGGGCCCGACGCCGTCGGGGCCCAAGTCAGGGGCTGCTGGGTCTCCTATTTATTTATTTTATTTATTACACTTGCTTATATACCGCACTATTCGGCATCAGCGCGGTTTACAATATAACAAAACGACCAAGACAACATTCTGTTTGGTTTTACAAGGAACAGGAGTAACAACTTGGCTAACAGGGTTGAACTATATACAGCGATATTAATTACAACAACATGGTTGAACTATATACATGAGATAATAAATTGCAATAACAGGGTTGAGGTGAATACATGAAATGATAATTACAAGAATCTAAATGAAGTCTCCTGAGCTCGGACTCAGGTTGACGGCCTTGGAGAGCAGTTTGGCTGCCTTCATGGACCAGCAGCGGGCATTGATCGCTGGCCTCGCCGGTGCATCTGCCCCGACCACCGGGACGTCGACGTCCAAGTCGACCCCGGAGACCGAGCCGATCCTCGAGTCCATGCGAGCTCGAGTCGATCCTCGGTCACAGTCTCCCTCGGCCTCCCGTTCGGGACCGAGGTCGTTGACGCCGACACCCTCAGCATTGGGGCGGAGGGCATCGGTGCCTGCCCGACCGGAGCCGCTCGATTCCTCCTCCGAGGAGTCAGCCTGGGAGACAGAGGACGAAGAGTCACCCGGTACTTTTCGGACTCGGTGCGTCCCATCGGACTCGCCCGAGTCCGAACCTTGGAGACGGTCCCCCCCCCGGAGGACATCTGGTTCTCGGACTTCGTGCGGGATATGGCCAAGGACTTGGCATTCCCCACGGATCCCGAGGAAGAGCCTCGAGCTGAAGAGCTCGATGCCCTCCAGTATGACTCTCCCCCGAAGGAGGCCTTTACTGTACCGGATCCTCCGATGCTGGAGCGACTTCTCTTCCGCATGTGGGAGAGCCCGGCGTCAGCGCCGGTGTGAAGCAAGTGGGTCGATTCCATTTATCGAGTCCGCAAGAGCCCCGGGTTCCAAAAGGCACAACTACCGCACCATTCCATGGTGGTGGAATCGGCCATGCATCGACTCAAGAGTCAGAAGATGCACTCCTCAGTGCCTCCCGGCCGGGAGGCCCGGAACCTGGATGCCCTCGGTAGGAAGTGCTTCCAGGGCTCTATGCTTGCTTGTCGAGTCCAGACCTACCAGCTCTATATGGGCATGTATCTCCGAGACCTGGCGAAAGAAATTGCCGGGTTCTCTGCTGGTCTCTCTGAGGAACCTTTGCAGAGGTTCCAGGCCTTGTCCACTGGTATTCGTGAGTGCTCGAAGTTTATCTCTCAAGCAGCCTACGATGGCTTCGAAGCATCGACTCAAGTAGCCGGAGCCGGCATCGGTGCCCGCCGACAGGCTTGGCTTCAGTCATCCGACCTCGAGCCATGGGTACAAGACAAGTTGGTCGATGTCCCCTGCAGAGGTGAAAATCTCTTTGGCAAGCCCATGGCTGAAAAGGCTGCACAGATCGAGACCGAGACTCCGACCAGGACTCGGCTGTCCAGAAAAACCTCTGCCCCTTCTCAAAAGAAGAAGGGTTCGGGAAAAAAGCCCTTTTACCTGAGGAAGGCGGCTGCCTATAAACACTACCCTCATTTTCAGGCCTCAGCAGCTCCCCAACAGGGTCAGAAGGCCAAGGGACGGGGTAATGGGTCCCGTAGGCAGCAAGCCCCCAAGCCCACAACACCGGCCCCTGCTCAGCAGGGTGGGGGTTTTTGACTCTGTCAGCATAGCCTCTTCCCCTCAGCTGGTTTCTCTCAGCACAGGAGGCCGGCTGGTCCACTTTGCCCACAGGTGGTCAGCCATCACATCAGATAGCTGGGTGCTTCATATAATTCAGAAAGGCTATCTTCTACACTTTCACCAGGTACCTCCCTCCTACTTTTCAGAGGAGCCTCCAAGACTCCCTCTGCACAGGGACTTACTCCTTCAGGAGTTAGCAAGTCTTCTTCAGGAACAGGCTGTGGAACCTGTGCCCCATCACCTGAGAGGTCACGGCTTTTATTCCAGGTACTTTCTGATACCAAAAAGAACAGGAGGCCTCAGACCCATCCTGGACTTGCGAAACCTCAACAAGTTCCTGGCAAGGGAAAAGTTCAAGATGCCTACCCTTGGAATCCTGCTGCCCTACCTCCAGCAGGGAGACTGGCTATGCTCCTTAGATCTAAAGGATGCCTATACTCACATCCTTATTCATCCAGACCACAGACAATATCTCAGGTTTGTTGTGGGAGGGAATCATTACCTGTACAGAGTACTGCCCTTTGGCCTATCCTCCGCCCCCAGGGTATTCACCAAATGCCTAGCAGTGGTGGCGGCCTATCTAAGACTTCAAGGCCTTTTTGTGTTTCCATACCTGGACGACTGGCTCATCAGAGCCCAGTCTTCCCAAGAGGCCACTCAGGCCACTCATCGCACTGTGACTCTGCTCCAGCACTTGTGATTTGTCATAAACTTCGCAAAGTCCACTTTGCTCCCCTCTCAAGATCTCGAATTCATCGGCGCAAGGTTGAACACACTTCAGGCGCGGGCCTTCCTACCTCTACACAGGGCACACAGGCTCATGGAACTTGCCAGCCACTTTCACAGCAATTCCCTGTTCTCTGCCAGGCAATTTCTGAGACTGCTCGGCCATATGGCTTCCATGGTCCATGTGAACCCCAATGCCCGCCTGAACATGCGACCTGCTCAGTGGTGTCTTCGCACTCAATGGCATCAGGCCACGGGGAGCCTGGTGGACTCAGTACAGGTATCCGACCTGCTGGTCTCTTCTCTGCGGTGGTGGCTTCATCTGCCAAACCTGGTGCTGGGAGTGGATTTTCAATCTCCTCCGCATTCTCAGATGCTGACAACCGATGCTTCTCCAGGACCAAGCAGGAAGTCAGTCCTCACATATGGGTGACGTCGGCGCCGACGGAGCCCCCGCGGAGCAATTTTCCCCAGCTTTCAAAGAAAGCCTTTGGGAATTGCAGCGCGCATGCGCGGTCCTCTTCCCGCCCAAGGGTGCCATCTTGCTCAGTCTTCTTTTTTCCGCGGAGCCCTACAGACGTTGTTTGTGAATCCCCGCAGAAAAGTTGATTATTTCTCTTTATTTCTCTTTTTTCTCTCGGTTCGACGCCGGTTCTTTTCCCGCCCGGACTCGCGATGCCGGTTGCGAGTCCGTTCTTTATTTTTCGTTTTTTTGTCCTTCGTGACAGATTTCGCACCTTTTTACTTTTTCACTGGCAGCCCGTTCTTTCGACCTCGCAGGGGCCCTTTTTCCCCCGATGGCTGCCAGCGGCTTTAAAAAGTGTGACCTCTGAAAGAAACTCATGTCTCTTACAGACACACACGACTTCTGCCTCTGCTGCCTCGGACCCGATCATGACCAGATGATCTGTGGTCCGTGTGGCAAAATGTCCTCTAAAGCGTTGAGGAGTCGGCAGCATCAGCGGGAATGTATCTTCTCTGACTCCGGCCGGGCTCGGACCTCGTCAGAGGCTTCGACGTCTTGGGACTCTGGTCCTGAGCATCGTCGGAGTTCCTCTGAAACGGGGTCTCCTACCCGGGAACATCATCGTAAGAAGAAACCCGCGAGGGCGGGATCGGTGGACGCTCCTGGTTCCTCGAGGGCCAGGTCGCATAGCCCCGATTCCCGTCCCGGGTCCTCGGAGGTGGAGAGGCCTTCGAAACATCCTCGACTCGAGATAGACTTGCCCGCTCACGTGAGTACTGTTGTCCTCGTAGACTCGCCTCCGAAGGAGCCGACGTCGGGCCCGACGCCGTCGGGGCCCGAGTCGGGGGCTGCTGGGTCTCCTGAGCTCGGACTCAGGTTGACGGCCTTGGAGAGCAGTCTGACTGCCTTCATGGACCAGCAGTGGGCATTGATCGCTGGCCTCGCCGGTGCTTCTGCCCTGACCGCCAGGACGTCGACCTCCAAGTCGACCCCAGAGACCGAGCCGATCCTCGAGTCCATGAGGGCTCGAGTCGATCCTCGGTCGCGGCCTCCTTCGGCCTCCTGTTCGGGACCGAGGTCATCGACGCCGACTCCCTCGGCATCGGGGCGGATGGCATCGATGCCCGCCCGACCGGAGCCGCTCGACGACTCCTCCGAGGAGTCGGCCTGGGAATCCGAAGACGAAGAGTCACCTGGTTCCTTTCGGACTCGGTGTGTCCCTTCGGACTCCCCCAAGTCCGAACCTCGGAGACGATCCCCCCCCCCCCCCCGGAGGATACCCGGTTCTCGGACTTCGTGCGGGATATGGCCAAGGTGTTGGCCTTCCCCGCGGATCCTGAGGAGGAGCCTCGAGTCGAAGAACTCGATGCCCTCCAATATGACTCTCCCCCAAAGGAGGCCTTTATTGTACCGGTTCCTCCGATGTGGAACGACTTCTCTTCCGCATGTGGGAGAGCCCGGCGTCGTCGCCGGTATTAAGCAAGCGGGTCGATTCCATTTATCGAGTCCGCAAGAGCCCCGGCTTCCAAAAGGCACAACTACCGCACCATTCCATGGTGGTGGAATCGGCCATGCATAGACTTAAGAGTCAAAAAATGCACTCCTCGGTGCCCCCCGGTAGGGAGGCCCGAAGCCTGGATGCCCTCGGTAGGAAGTGTTTCCAGGGCTCTATGCTTGCTTGTCGAGTCCAGACCTACCAGCTCTACATGGGCATGTATCTCCGGGACCTGGCTAAAGAAATAGCCGGGTTCTCTGCTGGTCTCTCCAACGAACCTTTGCAGAGGTTCCAAACCTTGTCAACTGGTATTCGGGAGTGCTCAAAGTTTATCTCTCGAGTAGCCTATGATGGTTTTGAGGCATCGGCTCGAGTAGCCGCAGCCGGCATCGTTGGATGCCGCCAGGCTTGGCTTCAGACGTCCGACCTCGAGCCATGGGTGCAGGACAAGTTGGTCGATGTCCCCTGCAGAGGTGAAAACCTCTTTGGCAAACCCATGGATGAGAAGGCTGCACAGATCGAGACCGAGACTCTCACCAGGACTCGTCTCTCAAGGAAGACCTCTGCCCCTTCTCAAAAGAAGAAGGGCTCGGGGAAAAAGCCCTTTTACCCGAGGAAGGCGGCTGCCTATAAATACTACCCTCAGTATCAGGCCTCAGCAGCTCCCCCACAGGGTAAGCAGGCCAAGGGACGGGGTAATGGGTCCCGTAGGCAGCAAGCCCCCAAGCCTGCACCACCGGCCCCTGCTCAGCAGGGTGGGGGTTTTTGACTTCATCAGCATAGCCTCTCCCCCTCAGCTGGTTTCTCTCAGCACAGGAGGCCGGCTGGTCCACTTTGCCCACAGGTGGTCCAACATCACCACAGATACCTGGGTACTTCACATACTTCAGAAGGGCTATCTTCTTCACTTTCACCAGGTACCTCCCTCCTACTTTCCAGGGGAGCCTCCGAGACTCCCTCTGCACAAGAACTTACTCCTTCAGGAGTTAGCAAGTCTCCTTCAGGAACAGGCTGTGGAACCGGTGCCCCACCACCTGAAGGGTCAAGGGTTTTACTCCAGGTACTTTCTGATACCAAAACGAACAGGAGGCCTCAGACCCATCCTGGACTTGTGAAACCTCAACAAGTTCCTTGCAAAGGAAAAGTTCAAGATCCTTACCCTTGGAATCCTGCTGCCCTACCTCCAGCAGGGCGACTGGCTATGCTCCTTGGATCTAAAGGATGCGTATGCTCATATCCTTATTCATCCAGACCACAGACAATATCTCAGGTTTGTTGTGGGAGGAAATCATTACCAGTACAGAGTACTGCCCTTTGGCCTATCCTCCGCCCCCAGGGTGTTCACCAAATACCTGGCAGTGGTGGCGGCCTATCTAAGACTTCAAGGCCTTTTTGTGTTCCCATACCTGGACGACTAGCTCATCAGAGCCCAGTCTTCCCAAGAGGCCACTCAGGCCACTCATTGCACTGTGACTCTACTCCAGCACTTGGGATTTGTCATAAACTTCGCAAAGTCCACTTTGCTCCCCTCTCAGAATCTCAAATTCATCGGCGCCAGGTTGGACACTCTTCAGGCGCGGGCCTTCCTCCCTCTGGACAGGGCCAAGCGGCTCATGGATCTCGCCAGCCACTTTCACAGCAATGCCCTGGTCTCGGCCAGGCAATTTCTGAGACTGCTCGGCCATATGGCTTCCACGGTCCATGTGACCCCCAATGCCCGCCTGAACATGCGACCTGCTCAATGGTGCCTTCGCACACAATGGCATCAGGCCACTGGGAGCCTAGCGGACTCCGTACAGATCTCCGACCGGCTGGTCTCTTCTCTACAATGGTGGCTTCATCTGCCAAACCTAGTACTAGGAGTGACTTTTCAGCCCCCTCCGCATTCTCAGGTCCTGACGACCGATGCTTCTCTCCTGGGTTGGGGAGCACATTGCCAAGGGACATGTACTCAAGGTCTCTGGACTCTTTGGGAGTCTGCTCAGCAGATAAACTTCCTGGAGCTCAGAGCCATCCGCCTAGCGCTCAAAGCATTCTCTCACCTGGTTTCTCACCAGTCGGTGCTGATACAGACAGACAATCAGGTTGCGATGTTCTACGTAAACAAACAAGGCGGAACCGGCTCCTCCCTTCTCTGTCAGGAGGCGCAAAAACTATGCTTTTGGGCCGTCCACGACGGCATCATCCTCAAAGCTGTCTATCTCCCAGGTCAAGAAAATTCCCTGGCCGACAAGCTCAGCAGGATCCTCCAGCCACACGAGTGGAGGCTGGATCTCATGGTGGTTCAGCGGATCTTTCTCAAGTGGGGCCTCCCCACCATGGATCTGTTTGCCAGTCCTCTGAACCGGCAACTTCCCAGATTCTGCTCTCGGCAACCGCATCCTCTCAGAGTAGCGGCGGATGCTTTTCTGATTCCATGGTCCACAGGCCTCTTATATGCCTTTCCTCCCATGCCGCTGGTGTCTCGGACGCTCTTCAAGGTTCTCAGAGACAAAGCATCGATGATCCTAGTGGCTCCCCGGTGGCCGAGACAACCTTGGTTCCCACTTCTAATGCAGCTGGCAGTGGACACCCCTCTTCCTCTGGGGTGTCAGCCCGACCTCCTGTCACAGGATCAGGGGACTCTCCTGCACCCCAACCTCCAGTCGCTTCATCTGATGGCCTGGCTGCTGAAAGGGTAGTCCTTGCTCCCCTCCGCCTGCCTCCAGATGTGGAGGAGGTCGTTTTGGCCTCCAGGCGGCCCTCCACCCGGACGTCCTACGCTCTGAAGTGGCGTCGGTTCTCCGTCTGGTGTGCTCAGCAGTCTCAAGATCCCTTCTCCTGTTCAGCATCAGTGGTCTTGCAGTACTTGCTTTCCCTCTCCAATCTTGGACTTAAGTCCAACTCGGTCAAGGTCCACCTCAGTGCTCTTTCTGCGCATCACATGCCGGGGGAGGGCAGACCTCTTTCTAGCCACCCTCTGGTGGCTCGTTTTCTCAGAGGCCTCCTTCTCCTTAAACCACCTTTGTGCCCACCAGCCCCGGACTGGGATCTCAATGTGGTTTTACAGCGGATTACCTGTCCGCCTTTTGAACCTATGGCTACCTGTCCTCTTCGTTTTCTTTCTTGGAAAACCTTATTCTTGGTGGCCCTCACTTCTGCTAGACGCGTTAGTGAGCTGCAGGTACTGGTGTCTGATCCTCCGTACACTAGGTTCTACAAGAACCAGGTAGTCTTACGGGCTCACCCTAAGTTTCTTCCCAAAGTGGTTTCCCCTTTTCACATCAACCAGGATGTGGTGCTTCCGACCTACTTTCCCAGGCCACACTCCAGCCGAGCTGAAATGGTCTTGCATACCCTGGACTGTAGAAGGGCGTTGACCTTCTACCTTGACCGTACGCGGGAGCACAGAAGGGCTGTTCAGCTCTTCATCTCTTATGACCCCAATAAGTTGGGGCTCCCTGTCTCCAAGCATACTCTGTCCATCTGGATTGCTGACTGTATCACTTGGGCTTACGAGGCAGCCGGCCTCTCCTTGGAAAGTCGAGTCACGGTCATCGTGTTCGGGCGAAGGCTACGTCAGTGGCTTATCTCCGCTCTGTTCCATTGGCAGACATCTGCCGGGCCGCTACTTGGTGTTCAAGCCAGACTTTTGCGGCCCACTACTGCCTGGAGAGGGAGTCCCGCAGGGACAGTGTTTTCGGACAGGCAGTCCTCCATAATCTCTTTGAGGTTTAAGCAACTCCTACCCTCCAACCCTGGTGTTGGGCTACCGGTCGGCGGCGTTTTCAGAGAAGATTCCTTCCTTCTGTGCTACTGAGCTAGAGGGAGCTCATTTTTCCGCTTGAGGTCTCCGGTAGCCTTAAGCTAGGGAGTCCCATATGTGAGGACTGACTTCCTGCTTGGTCCTGGAGAAAGAGTAGTTACTCACCTGTAACAGGTGTTCTCCAGGAGCAGCAGGAATCAGTCCTCACAACCCTCCCTCTCCCCCTTGGAGTTGCAGTTCTCTCATTTCGTTTTTGCTAATTTTTTTGCTGTCTTTTAGCTATGTCATCAGACTGAGCAAGATGGCACCCTTGGGCGGGAAGGGGACCGTGCATGCGCGCTGCAATTCCCAAAGGCTTTCTTTGAAAGCTGGGGAAATTGCTCCGCGAGGGCTCCGTCGGCGCCGACGTCACCCATATGTGAGGACTGATTCCTGCTGCTCTTGGAGAACACCTATTACAGGTGAGTAACTACTCTATCTCTACAGACTAGAGGTTCTGCCCCTTTAAATTGGCGTTTCCATTGGCCTTTCTAATTGTGGCTGGAAATAGCTTGTGATCTTCCCCTCTTCTCCCCCCTCTCTCTGGGGTGCAGACCGTCCAGGAGAGTGTGCAGGGGAATGAGCAGGGGCCCTCCGTCCTGCTTTCCCCCGAGGCGGGAAAGCGGGCATTGACGGTGCTGCGTGCACGTGCCCCGGCCGCGGTCCAGTGGCAGTGATCCGGCAGCGGGAGAAAGCGCCGGACTGCAAGACGAAGACGGCACGGGGTAAGAGAGACTGCGGGGGTACGAGAGTAGCGCCGGCAGTTTCAGTGGCGTGCTTTCAGAGTGGGGCCGGGTGTAGGCGGCTCAGTTCATGCGGCACAGGCCCGGACCGCGTGGCAAAGCGCGGGAGCCACAAATTGAGCGGGAAGCGCTTCAGGGAACCTTAGTGGGTTTAGGTTGGCTTTTTCTTTGAGTTCGGTGTTCGCCCGTTGAAAAAAAAAAAAAAAGAAAAGAAACAAAGAGGTAAAGGCTTACCGTATTTTTCGCACCATAAGACGCACCCGACCATAAGACGCACCTGGTTTTTAGAGGAGAAAAATAGGAAAAAAAATATTCTGAACCAAATAGTGTAATAAAATATTTAATAAAGTATAACACTCAGCCCATTTCCATTCCAAGACCCTGTCCCCATCAGCTATTTGCAGTTCAAGCTCCCCCTTCTACTCGGCCCATTTCCAGTCGTAGCCCCCCCCCCCTCATCAGCCCATTTCCTTTCCAAGCCCCCCTCCCCATCAGCCCATTTCCATTCCAAGCCCCCTTCCACTCAGCCCATTTCCATTCCAAAACCCTGTCCCCATCAGCTATTTGCAGTTCAAGCTCCCCCTTCTACTTGGCCCATTTCCAGTCCTAGCACCCCCCCCCCCCGTCCATTACCAGTTCTAGCCCCCCCCATAGCCCATTATCAGTCCTAAGCCCCCTAACAGCCCACTTCCAGTCCTAACCCTTCCATCGCCCCATCTTCATTCTTAGCCCCCCCATAACCCCATTTTCAGTCCTAGCCCCCCCAATCAGACCACCTGCAGTCCTAACCCCCATCACCCCATTTTCAGTACTATCCCCCCATCACCCCATTTTCAGTCCTAACCCCCCCCCCCCATTACTAGTCCTAACTCCCTCCCCCCCATCAGCCCAAGTAAATTTAAAAATGAAAAACAAACCCTGGGCTTCTGCTGCTGCCGCTGCCGTGGCAGCGGCAGCGGCAGAATCAACTGTCCCGCGGCCCCTTCCCATCTGCCCGGCAAAGCATCTTCTGAGCTCCATCAGCGGCAGCTTTCAGGGCTGCGAAGAGAAGAGTGATTTCCCTCTCGCGGCTCTGTTAGCCTGCCGGGGCTGATGGGAATTCCCATCAGCCCCGGCAGGCTTAACAGAGCCGCGAGAGGGAAATACTACTCTCTTCGCGGCCCTGAAAGCTGCCGCTGATGGAGCTCAGAAGATGCTTTGCCGGGCAGATGAGAAGGGGCCGCGGGACAGTTGATTCTGCCGCTGCCACGCAGCGGCAGCAGCAGCAGAAGCCGGGGGGGGGAGGGATGATGCAGTCCCCAGGGACACGGAAGGTCCCGGGGGACCCGCTGCCGCTCTGCAACTTCTTCTATTCGCACCATAAGACGCAGGCACTTTTCCTCCCACTTTTTGGTGAAGAAAACGTGTGTCTTATGGTCCGAAAAATACGGTATTTGGTCTCGGGCCTTTTGGGGGTCCCGGAACTGAACTGTGTGATTCATGCCAGGTAGGCCTAGGTGCCTCTTGTGTGGGGCACGGAAGAGTTCAGTCTCCGAGGCTGGTTTGTGCAGAGGCTGTAGTTTTGAAGCCTCCATGGCCGATAGGGAGCCAGAGGGGCCTGAGGCTCCTGGGGATGGGGTGCTGAAGGATATTTCTCCGTCCCAGGAACCACGGCAGGATCCCAAGCCCGGGGCCTTCCTCGGCATTGGAGGGGTCCCTACCCCAGGTACCTTTACAGGGAGGTCTGGGGGCGATTTTTTTTCGCCGCAGTTTTTAACTCTCCTGCAGCAGGCGGTTGGAGGGTCTGCTGCTGTGGTACCGGGGACCTCGGCAGTTGAACCTTGGGGGTCTAAGAGTCCGGGGGTTCGTTTGGAAGAGGAAGCCGGAAAAAGACCCAAACTGTGCTTGGAGGGGGAAGAGCAGGATTTGGGAGAGTCAGCGCTCTGGGAGTATTCGGATGGAGAACAGGATTTGGAGGAAGGTGAGCTTCCGGAAACGGAGGAGCAGGCTAGAATTGTACGGGTGTTCGGTAGAGAGGAGCTGTCGGCCCTGATTGCCGAGACCTTAAAGACTTTAAATGTCCTGGTTTTGGATTCTGCAGAGGAGATGGGGCTCGAAGATCCTCTTTTGCAGGCCGTCATGAAGTCCCAGAAATCCTTCCCCATTCATAGGATTTTTAAGGAGATGATTCAGGAGGAATGGGATACTCCTGAAGCCGGTGTCAGAGGGACTAGAGTTATGGTTAGGCTTTATCCTCTGGTGGAACCGGATAAAGATATGTTTAAGCCGCCAAAGGTGGATGCAGCGGTAGCTGCGGTGACTAAGAAGACGACTATTCCGGTAGAAGGGAGTGCAGCGCTTAAGGATGTACAGGATAGGAGATTAGATTCTTTGTTGAAACAGGTGTTTGAGGTGAATGCCTTGTCCTTGCAGGCCTCGATTTGTGGGGCCTGGGTGGCACGGGCGTGTCTGCGGTGGTCCCAGAAATGGAAAGGGGCTCTATCGGACGACGTTTTGGAGGAAGCTGCACGCATTGAGTCAGGGACAGCGTACCTGGCGGATAGTCAGTATGATTTGATTAGAAGGCTAGCTAAGAGTATGGCTTCAGTGGTGGCAGCCAGGAGGTACCTGTGGCAGCCAGGAGGTACCTGTGGCTGCGGAATTGGGTTGCGGATGGGGCCTCCAAGGCACGGCTAGCCAAGCTCCCGTTCAGGGGTAAGCTCCTGTTTGGGAAGGAGTTGGAGAAGTTGGTCAAGGATTTGGGGGAGTCGAAAGGAGGTCGGTTGCCGGAGGACAAGCTGAAGCAGAGTCGGACAGGGGGTCCGTCCAGCAGTCAGCTTAGAGAGTTCAGGCGTTTTTGATCCTCCAGGTTTGCCCCGGCGCAAAGAGGAAGTTTTTCCTATCGGGCGCAAGGGTTTCGGGGGTTCAGAGGAGCGGGCAGGGGATTTGCTGCTTCCGCATCCCCGGGATCCAAAAAGCCGCAATGAAGTGAGGGGGGCCCAGGTGGGAACGGTGCCAATAGGAGGGTGGTTACGAGGTTTCCTTCCTGCCTGGGCCCAAATTACGTCGGATCAGTGGGTGTTGGAGATCGTGCAGCGGGGGTATGCTCTCGAGTTCCAACATCCGGTGAGAGACGCGTTTGTGCGGTCTCCGTGCAGAACGAAGGCCAAGCACGAGGCGGTTCGTCAGACCTTGGAAAGATTGATAGAGCTGGATGCAGTGGTATCGGTTCCACTGGCAGAACAAGGCAGCGGTCGATACTCGATTTATTTCGTGGTACCAAAAAAGGAGGGTACCATGCGTCCTATTCTGGATCTAAAGAGGGTGAACCGGTGTCTCCGGGTGTCGCACTTCCGCATGGAGACCTTGCGATCAGTTATCAGGGCAGTGCGGCAGGGAGAATATCTAACGTCGTTGGACTTGTCAGAGGCTTATCTGCACATTCCAATCAGACGGGAGCACCAACGATTCCTTCGCTTTGCAGTCCCTAAGGGGCATTTTCAATTCCAGGCGATGCCGTTTGGCCTCGCAACTGCGCCGTGAACCTTCACCAAGATTATGGTGGTGGCAGCAGCGGCGTTGCGAAGGGAGGGAGTGTTGGTGCACCCATATCTAGACGACTGGTTGATTCAGGCGAAGTCGCGGGAGGAGAGTCAGCAGGCGACAGCTCGGATGGTGGACTTCTTGCAGAATCTGGGGTGGGTGGCCAATGTGGCAAAGAGCAAGTTGACACCTATCCAGGAGTTGGAGTATCTCAGGACCCGTTTCGACACGTGCAAGGGGAGAGTGTTCCTACTGTTGCAGCGGGTGCAAAAGTTGAGAGGTTTGATTCGGGCCTTCCTAGGGCTCCGAGCGCCATCGGCCTGGAAGTACTTGCAGCTGCTGGGGACGATGGCGGCCACGATAGAGGTACTGCCGTGGGCCAGAGCGCATATGTGACCCCTGCAGAGGGCGTTGCTCCGGAGGTGGTCGCACCAGTCCGATCCCTTGTCCAAGACGTTGTTGTGCCCTAGGGAGACTCGCAGGTCGCTGCGGTGGTGGTCGCGGCCGGGGGGTCTGGAGAAGGGCATGTCCTTGGAGACACCAGAGTGGAAGCCCTTGATGACAGATGCGAGTCTGTTCGGTTGGGGGGCGCACTTCGAGGGCCATTTTGCTCAGGGGCAGTGGACTGATCTCGAGAGGGGATGGTCCATCAACCGGTTGGAATTGAGAGCAGTGTTTTTGGCGCTTTGGGCATTGCAGGGGCTGCTGCAGGGAAAGGCGGTCAGAGTATTCTCCGACAATGCCATGGCGGTGGCTTACATAAACCGGCAGGGAGGAACCGGCAGTGTGCAGTTGGAAGTAGAAGCAGACGGATTGCTGGAATGGGCCGAGCAAAATCTCGAGGCGTTGTCGGCAGCTCATGTGGCAGGAGTGGACAATGTGACGGCGGACTTCCTGAGTCGCGTGCGAGTGGATCCGGGAGAATGGTGCTTGAACCAGGAAGTTTTCGAGGCACTGGTATGGCGTTGGGGGTCGGCCAGTGATGGATCTCATGGCGACGTTCGAGTCGGCGAAGGTCGCCAGGTTTTTCAGCAGAAGAAGGGAACGAATGTCAGAGGGGCTAGATGCTCTGATTCAGAGTTGGCCGGAGAGCGGCCTGCTGTACGTGTTTCCGCCGTGGGTACTTATCGGCAGGGTTCTCCAACGCATAGAGCGGCACAGGGGGCTGGTTCTGCTGGTAGCGCCGGATTGGCCGAGAAGGTCTTGGTATGCGGATCAGATGCGTCTACTGGCGGAACCGCCATGGAGGCTCCCGGACAGACTGGATCTGCTGGTGCAGGGACCGCTAAACATGCCTCAGGTACATCGATTTTCGCTTACGGCCTGGCTATTGAAAGGGCGAGGCTGATGGCTAGAGGTTACTCGTCTGCGGTGATTGCTAACTTATTGAGATCGAGGCGTCGGTCCACGTCTTTGGCATATGTCAGTGTGGAGGTTTTTTGAGGCTTGGTGTGCAGAACGGCAGTTGCGAACTTTGAGGGCCACGGTAGCGACTGTATTGTCCTTTTTGCAGGATGGGTTGGAAAAGGGCTTAGCAGCGTCTTCTCTCCGGGTGCAGTTGGCGGCGCTTTCCTGTTATCGGGGAAACGTGCAAGGGAAGCCGCTAGGTATTCATCGGGATGTGAAGAGATTTTTGAAGGCGGCTTCCTTGTTGAGGCCGCCGTGCAGGCGAACAGTGCCCAGTTGGGATCTCAATGTAGTTGTGGAGGCGCTGGTGAGAGCCCTTTGAGCCGTTGGCAAGGGCTACCTTGAAGGATCTCACGCTAAAGGCAGTGTTTTTGGTGGCTATTACTTCGGCAAGGAGGATATCGGAGTTGCAGGCTTTGTCGTGTAGAGAGCCGTTCTTGGTCTTTTCAAAGGAGAAAGTGGTGCTGCGGACAGTTCCGTCCTTTCTGCCTAAGGTAGTCTCCGCCTTCCATGTGAATCAGGTGGTGGCTTTGCCGGTCTTTTCCAGGTTAGCGGACAAGGAAGCGGCAGTTAGTTTGCATAAGTTGGACGTAGGTAGGGTCCTCAAAGTGTATTTACAGCGGACGGAGTCTTTGCGCAAGTCCGATAGATTGTTTGTGCTGTTTGGGCGCTCGCATCAAGGAGAGCCGGCCTCGAAGGCTTCGATTGCTCGATGGATTAAGGAGGCCATTGCGTCGGCTTATCTGTTGAAGGGCAGGCCGGTGCCGCAAGGACTACGGGCACATTCCACGAGATCCCAGGCGGCTTCCTGGGCGGAGTGTGGCTTGGTTCCTGTGGCAAAGATTTGCAGGGCGGCTACCTGGTCATCGTTGCATTCCTTTGTCAAGCATTATCGGATTGATGTGCAAGCGGAGAGGGATGCGCGGTTTGGATCGGCAGTGCCTCAGGCTGGTCTGGCAGGTCCCTCCCGTTGAGTACATTCACTGCTCTGCTACATCTCTATGATTCGGGACTAGACTGGAGCTACGATCAGGAAGGTTAAATTAGACTTACCTGCTAATTGTAGTTCCTGGAGTAGATCCAGTCTAGTCCCGCTGCCCACCTTATGGACTGCTGCCAGGGGATAGCCTGAGCACATGGTGAGCGGTGTAAACAGTGGGGGTGCGGAATTGGCTTAGTAGCTACAGAGTCCGTATGGGGGGGGGTTGCCCGCTTCTCTGGCGAGGGTCCAGCTTCTCGGAAGGGCAGGCTGGGGAGAACGGGCGGCTCCTTCTGTTCCAGCATGGTTTTTTACTGTACTAATTTTGGAACTATACTGTTAGGGAGTTAAGATTTATTTGTTGGTTACAGAGGTTCCTGGTTTTTGCTCTGGTGATTCGGCTTTGACAATAGCATACTGAGTTCAGGGGGCGGACCCGGGACTATTTATACTGGAGTCACTAAAAGAGTGACATGCTCAGTCTCCTAGCTGCGGGAGGAGGTACACAACTCTATGATTCGGGACTAGACTGGATCTACTCCAGGAACTACAATTAGCAGGTAAGTCTAATTTAACCGTACATTAAAATGTAAATTAAAGTCCAAGAAGTTCTCCCTCCAGAAATTGGGTTGCATGGTAGCTCTGCTACTGCTTTCAAGAGGTTCTGAAAATATTCACATGTACTAAAAGTCTGTCTTTTAGGCAGCATTCTACCAGATGCTTGTGTAATTTCATATCAAGTAACTTCAGGAATACAATATTAGATATTTTATTTATTGAAAACAATTTATAACCCACTTTCCCACATGACAAAAGTACAAGGTAAAGCAGAATGTTGCTAATTCATGTCGGCATAAATGATACTGCCAGGTATCCATCTGAGCATATCAAAAGTGACTTCATGGCTCTGGGACAGAGGGTGAAGCAGATAGGGGTGCATGTGGTGTTCTCTTCAATCCTCCCTGTTGAGGGTAAAGGACAAGGCAGCGAAACTCGTATCCTGGACATAAATGCATGGTTGTGTAGATGGTGTCATCGAGAGCGTTTTGGTTTCTCCAGGACCAAGCAGGAAGACAGTCCTCACATATGGGTGACATCGACGTCGATGGAGCCCCTTGCGGAGCATTTCCCCAGCTTTCTATGAAAGCCTTTGGGAATATTGCACGCATGCGCGGTCCCCTTCCCGCCTAAAGGTGCCATCTTGCTCAGTCTTTCTTTTTCCGAGGAGCCCGACGGACGTCTGTCCTAGTCACCCGGAGAAAAGTTAGATTTTTCTTGCGTTTTTTCTTGCAATTTCATCACGGTTCTTGTCCAGTTCGATGCCGGTTCCCCTTCCCGCCGGGTTCGGTACACCAGTATCGAGTCCGTCCTCACTTTTTCGGTTTTTGCCCTTAGTGGCTGGCGTTCGCGCCCTTTTTTCTTTTTCCCTGGAAGGCCGGTCTTTTGACCTCACGGGGGCTGTTTTTTCCCCGATGGCTTCCAGTGGTTTCAAGAAGTGTGATCGGTGCAAGAAACTGATGTCTCTCACCGACACACACGACTTCTGCCTTCGGTGCCTTGGTCCCGATCATGATCCTAAGATCTGTGGGCCGTGTGGCAAAATGTCCACTAAGGCACTGCGAAGTCGACAGCATCAGAAGGAAAGGCTTTTTTCTGATTCGGCCTCCGGCCGGGCCCAGACCTTGTCTGAGGCCTCGACGTCTCGGGAGTCTGACCCCGAGCATCGTCGGGGTTCCTCGGACAGGGGGTCCCCCGATCGGGAGTGAAAGAGGAAGAAGCGGCTCGCGAGGGCGGCGTCGGAGGAGGTCCCTGGCTCCTCGAGGGCTAGGTCTCGGACCCCCGACCGCCGTCCCGGGCCCTTGGAACAGGAGAAGCCATCCAAAATGCCTCGTGTGGAGCCGGAATCTGCTGGACACGCAAGTCCTGTTGTCCTCGAGGACTCTCCTCCCAGGGAGCCGACGTCGGGCCCGGCACCGCTGGGGCCCGAGTCGGTGGCTGCTGAGTCTCCTGAGCTTGGACTCAGGCTGACAGCCTTGGAGTGCAGACTGTCTGCCTTCATGGATCAGCAGCGGCTGCTGATGGCCAGCCTTGCTGGCACATCTTCCCCGACCACCGGGACATCGACATCGAAGTCGACCCCGGAGACCGAGCCGATACTCGAGACCATGAAGGCTCGAGGTCGTCCTCGGTCGCGGTCACCCTCAACCTCCCGGTCGGGACTGAGGGCATCGACGCCAGTGCCTTCGGCATCGGGGCGGGTGCTGCCGGGACCCACGTGGTCGGAGCCCCCCGACTCTTCTTCGGATGAGTCCACCTGGGAGACGGAGGACGAGGAGTCTCCCGATACCTTCAGGACTCGGTGCAGAGATACCTTCAGGACTCGGTGCGTCCTGTCGGACTCCCCGCAGTCTGAGCCCTGGAGTAGATCCCCCCCGGAGGATACCCGGTTCTCGGAGTTCTTTCGGGATATGGCCACAGCTTTGGCGATCCCCGCGGACCCCGAGGAGGAGCCTCGAGCCGAAGAGCTCGAGGTCCTCCAGTATGACTCTCCTCCGAAGGAGGCTTTTACTGTGCCGGTTCCTCCGATGCTGGAATGGCTCCTCTTCCGGATGTGGGAGGCACCGGCCTCGGCGCCGGTTCTGAGCAAGCTGGTCGATTCCATTTATCGACTCCGTAAGAGCCCTGGTTTTCAAAAGGCGCAGCTACCACACCATTCCATGGTGGTGGAATCGGCCATGCATCGTCTGAAAAGCCAGAAGATGCACTCTGCGGTGCCCTCCGGCAGGGAGGCCTGGAACCTGGATGCATTTGGTAGAAAGTGCTTCCAGGGCTCGATGCTTGCTTGCCGTGTCCAGTCCTACCAGCTGTACATGGGCATGTACTTGCGGGACCTGGCAAAAGAACTTGCCGGGTTCTCTGCTGGTCTCTCCTGGGAACCTTTCCAGAGGTTCAAGTCCTTGTCCTCGGGGATCCGGGAATGCTCTAAGTTCATGTCCCGAGCAGCCTACGATGGCTTCAAGGCCTCGGCCCGTGTTGCGGCAGCCGGCATCGCGGCTCGACGCCAGGCATGGCTGCAGTCATCGGATCTCGAGCCATGGGTACAAGACAAGTTGGTCAATGTCCCTTGCCGAGGTGAGAACCTTTTTGGCAAGCCCATGGCCGAGAAGGCTGCACAGCTCGAAACCGAGCACCTCACGAGGACAAGGCTGTCCAGAAAGACTTCTGCCCCTTCTCATAAAAAGAAGGGCTCGGGTAAAAATTCCTTTTACCCGAGGAAGTGACTGCCTACAAACAGTTCCCACCTTACCAGGCCTCACCAGCTCCCCCACAGGGTCAGCAGGCCAAGGGGCAGGGACATGGGCCCCGTAGGCAGAAGGCCCCCAAGCCTCCGGCTCCTGCTCCCACTCAGCAGGGTGGGGGTTTTTGACTCCCAAGGCATAGCCTCTCCGTCTCTGCTGTCCCATCCCTGCACAGGAGTTCGACTAGCCCTGTTTGCCCACAGGTGGCCACCCATTACAGGAGACAGTTGGGTCTTAAGCATAGTCCACAAGGGCTATATGCTTCATTTCCATCAGTTGCCTCCTCCTTACTTCCCAGGAGAGCCTCCAAGGTCTCCTCTTCACACAGACCTCCTCCTTTAAGAGCTTCAGGGTCTGTTGCGAGACAAGGCAGTGGAGCCTGTGCCTCCCCACCTACAGGGTCACAGTTTCTACTCCAGGTACTTCCTCGTACCAAAGAGAACCAGAGGTCTCAGGCCTATTCTCGACCTGGAGAAAGAAAAGTTCAAGATGCTTACTCTTGGAACACTTCTGCCCTACCTCCAGCAGGGAGATTGGCTATGCTCTTTAGATCTAAAGGATGCGTACACTCACATCCTCATTCATCCAGACCACAGAAAGTACCTCAGGTTCATTGTGGGAGAAAACCATTATCAGTACAGAGTGCTGCCTTTCGGCCTCACCTCCGCCCCCAGGGTCTTTACCAAATGCCTGGCAGTGGTGGCGGCCTACTTGGGAAATCAGGGTATCTTTGTCTTCCCCTAGCTGGACGACTGGCTCATCAGGGCTCAGACATGCCAGGAGGCCAGGCAAGCCACCCTCCGAACTATTTCTCTCCTTCAACAACTGGGTTTTGTCATAAACTTCGCAAAGTCCACTTTGCTCCCCTCCCAGAACTTGGAGTTCATAGGGGCAAGGCTAGACTCTCTGCAGGCAAAGGCTTTCTTGCCAGAAGACAGAGCCCAAAGGCTGATAGACTTGGCAACCAGTTTCTCAGTAGGCCACTGGTTTCCGCCAGACTCTGGCTGAGGCTTCTGGGCCACATGGCTTCGACAGTACATGTGACTCCCAATGCCCGGCTCCATATGAGGCCTGCACAGTGGTGCCTCAGAACTCAGTGGACACAGGCCACAGGGAGCCTCAGAGACAGAGTATGGGTGTCCAGACCATTCCTGAATTCCCTACGCTGGTGGCTGCACCCCCCCAACTTACTGCAAGGGGTGCCTTTTCAGATACCTGGGTTCACAGTGGTGTTAACCACCGATGCCTCCCTGCAGGGCTGGGGGGCACATTGTCTGGACAAGTGCACCCAGGGCCTGTGGTCTCCCTGGGAGGCCACGCAACAGATCAACCTACTGGAACTCTGGGCTATTCGCTTAGCCCTCAAGGCTTTCTCTCAAACCCTGGCTCACCAGTCTGTCTTAGTACAAACAGACAACCAAGTAGCCATGTTTTATGTGAACAAGCAGGGCGGCACTGGGTCCAGGCTCCTTTGTCAGGAGGCACAGGACCTTTGCTTGTTTGCGCTCAGGCGCAACATGTTTCTCAAGGCTGGCCGACAGGTTGAGCAGGATTCTGCAGCCCCACGAGTGGCAGCTCCACCCACTTCCTGTTTGGCTGCAGCACTGAGAGGCTCAGTTGAGCAGAGCTCCTGCTAGGGAGAGGTTCCTGTTTCTTTGCTCGTGCCTGGATGTCGGGACCTGGGCCGCCTCCGGAGGGGGAGGCCCAGGCCCAGAGGCCTGCCAAGCCGGGTGGGCCTCCTATTTTGGAAGTGGCTGGCGGAACCCGTAACCTGGAACAGCTGGAACCCCGGGAGGGGGCTTCCCCCAGTAGGACTGCACTTGGCCAGGACCGAGGGACCCACAGGTATGGAGGTATGGGCCCGCCACCCCAGGGAGGAGGCTCCTGTCTTCTCCCCAGGCATGGTGTGGAGGCTGGGTGGCAGCAGGGAGAGGCCCTGGGGAGACCCTGGAGGACCGTGGAATGTAGTACTGAGGGAGGTGGGTTCCCCCCTCCACCTCGGGTCCTGGAGGAGGCCTCTACCTCCTCCAGTGAGGATGAGGGGGAGGGGTTGGTCCTGCCTTCGTACCAGCAGCCCGCTAGGGCCCCTGAGGCAATTGTAGCAGCGGTGCGACGGCTTCGGGGTCTCCAGGAGGAGGCGGCCCAGCTGCGAGCCCAGCTCTCCCACCTGGAGAGCCTGCAGGCCACCATTTCCGGGGAGGAATGGGTGGCCTATGTCACCTATTGGAAAGGGGTGAAGCGGGCCTTGAAGGGCAAAAACCGAGAAATAATATACCTCAAGCAGCAGGGTTGTGGGTCCCTCACAGAAATATATCAGGCCTATGATAGATGGGCAGTACAGGGAGCAGTTCAGGGGGGCCCCCGGGGGTAGGTTGGATGGCTGGGACTCCCCATTCTCATAGTCTGCCTTTTTCCTATTATGCCCCGGCGAGGGGAGAAGAGGATAGATGGTCCAAGGACCCTTACCTGAATAAGTCTCATCGGACTGGAAGGAGAGTTGCCCACTTTGTGAGCCCTGGTCCGGTCGCTGTCCCACCTCCAAGGGCTGGTATAGTGGCTCCCTGTCCAGAAAGCTCTGTTTGCAGCACTGTCAGGGAGGGGCCTGGTGATATTCTTCCCCTCCAAAAATCGCGGATTTCTGAGACCCATTTTCCAGCGTCATACACAAATCCAGAGGCAGAAGATTCCTGGCAGCATGATCACCGAGGGATGCAGGTAGAGAGCCACTGGTCTAGAGCAGGGAGCCCCGATGCGGGATGTCGTTCAGGGTGTTTTTCCCAGTACTTCGGACTAGAAAGATGGCCGCTGTGAAGATCATGAGGTCACTTCCGGGTTTGCCAGGAAGTGTGTCACTGCTACTTCCCCTTCTCCTCTCCTGTCACTGAAGCACCGGCAAGGTTCCAGGAATGCAGACCGGATCCCCATCGGGAAGGCCTGTTGTCGGAGGGGAATCGGTGCTGCCTAGTAGGGGTTTGTCTGCTGTTTCCTCCTGTCGGGGCTTGGATTCAGCAACAGCAGCTTCGGGGATGCCTTCTACGATCCCGCGGAGCAGCATTTCATCTGCTTTGGCTGAGCCCTCTCTCAGTGTGGCCAGGAGCCTGAAGACTGGCTGCCCCCCGTCCTTTGAGCCTGCTGAGTCTGTGGAAATCCGGAGGGTGGCTGATTTGTCCATTCCCTGTCTGGATCTGCAGCGTCCAGGAACTGTACAATCTACCATGGTTTTGGGTGGGGGGGAGGGTGAAAGTTCGGCCCCCCCTAATGTGGATGTTTTTCCGGTGCTCAAACAGTTACGGGATGGCCGCCCGGCTTTCCCTGAGGCGGCTGTTTGGCGCCGGAAAGGCATGAGTAAAGGGATAGGGAAAGATAGGGGGCCACTATCTTTGAGTTCTGGATCAGCGGAGCGGGATGCACCGGTGTCTATCCTGTCTGGTGGCATGGCTGAGGTGAGCCTGGCTCGCAGGGGGGTGTCCGCCCTCCCTGCTGGAGCCTTGGCTACCGGCCGGACTTCTCTGGATCCCTGTGCCACGGCTGGCACCGACGACCAGGTAGGACCTGAGAGGGCAGAAGGGCAGGGGGGTGGCTGTTTAGGGGGTTTTGCTATGCAGGGATCTGCCCCGCTGTCCCGAGATGGTCCTGCCTTGTTGGCGGTGGCCATGCACGGAGTGGAGGACGGTGGGTTGGTGGAGAGTATGGCGGAGGGAAAGGGGGAGCGGACGACAGGTTTCGTTGTGGGGCAGGAGGGGGAGGTTGCTCAGGATGGAAGGAAGGGGATGTTAGAAGGGGGAGTGAGGGAGAGGATGGTTCCCCTGGCTTCCGGGATTGAAGGGGAGCGGGGTTTGTCCCCGGTAGTGGTGGCCGAGACCCAGGAGCCTTCTGCTGGGTCGGAGAAGCAGGATGGAAGTTTGGGGGGGTTTTCCGGTTCCCTGGGTATTAACGAGAACCAGGTTTTGTGCCGCTTTAAAATTGGCTTTGGAGACCCCGACGGGCCCTCCTGGGGCCTTTGCTGCATTTCAACATCAGGCGGTGGCGACGGGGGATGATCCAGGGGTTCTCGGTAGTACCCAGGGATCCGGAAGGGAGAGCATCCCGGACTCTGTATTTGCGGAGCTGACCCTACCCAGTCCTCAGGTTGTTCCAAGTGAGGAGATCACGGATCCTGTGGTCCGGCAACAGGTTCCCCCGCAGGTGGAAGGAGGAGAACGTCCAGAAGGGCGGGGGATGGAGGCTGGGGGGTCGGCTCCCCCCCTCCGTACCTTTGCGGAGGCTCTGAAGGGGTCGGGCACCACTCCGGGGACGTCGGGGGAGGGTGGGGGGAGGGGAGGTATGCAGGGAATTGGTCCCGTAGGCGGGGAAGGAGGAGGGGGAGGGGGAGGGGTTCAAAGGGGCGTAGGGGTGAGCTCCGCCGGCGCAACGTGGCGCAGATCCGATGGGCTGGGGAGGGGTCCCCTCCAGCCAGGGAACAGGTCTTGAGGATGGTCCTTGGGCTGGGGTTTCTCCCAGGAGATCTCTACGCCTTTATCCACATGAACAACACCATTGAATATGATGTTAGTTTCATGCTGAGACGGGGGCTGGAGATTTTCTGGGACCGATACCAGCAGCAGAGGGGGCAGGGAGGGTGGGCTGACTTTCGTGTTGTGCCTATCTCTCGCCAGGGGACGGTACCTGTGACCATCCTATCCAGGAATGAGTCGCTCCCAGGGCAGGACATCCAGTTTTGGTTGTCGCGCCATGCGGTGCTCCTCGCACCCCTGGTTAAGGGCGCTGGGCCCCTAGGGGTGTGGGACGGGTCGTGGAAGGGTAGGATCCGTTTGCGTGAGGTGGGAAACGTGGTGCAGCACGTGCCCTCGGCCGGTTTTCTCGGTCGGGATCGCATCTTGTGCTATTACCCCGGGCAACCCCGCGAGTGTCACCGCTGTGGCTCATTCCGCCATTTGAGCATGAACTGTCCCGAGCAGGTCTGCACCCGTTGTGGTGGACGGGGTCACGCTTCGGCCGGGTGTTTGCTAATTCGGTGTAACCTTTGCGGGGAGTTGGGCCACCCCTTTGCCCGCTGCTCCTCCGCGTCACACAATGGACCGGGGGGGGGGGTTGCCGTCACTCCACCTCGGGCTCCTGTGCGGGAGGAGGCTGTAGAGGCCCCTCTCCCTCAGGAGGAGCCAGGGGGCCCTGGGGTGGAGGAGTCCATTGAACCGAGGGAGCCACCAGGGGGAGGGGATTTGGGTAGGAGGGAGGAGAGGGTTGATGTGGTGGAGGTTGATGTGTCACGAAAGGATAGTGGGTCGCGGGTGGTGCCACCTCAGGAATGGACCACGGTCCCTTCCAAGGGTGGCAAGTCCAAGAGGAAGAAGCGGGAGACCTCCCCATTGTTGGAAGTAGAGCCCGTGTTGGACGTTAACCGTTTCGTCTTCTTGGCTACTGATGCGGCTGAGGTGGATGAGGGCATGCCTGTGGAGGCAGGGCTTCCTGTGCGGCGCTCGGAGCGGTTGGCGGCGGGGGCGGCCCCTCTTCCTCAGCGGCGACCTTCAAAGGTGCAGAAGGCGCGCCGCAGTCAGGGTCCTCCAATCAAGGGGGATACTGGCGCCCGAAGGGTGAGGGAGGATGGCCTTGTACCCCCGCAGTTGGGTTCGGGGCCTTCGCAGGAGCCCCCTGCTGACCCGGCCGCCCTGGCCTCCCCCGCGGGGGTGGGCACTGTCGTATTGTCTCAGTCTTTGTCCGGGGAGGGGGGGGCTGCACAGGTGGTGGACCCCACGGAGGAGGTCATTCCTCCGACCCCTGACCCGTTTGTACCTCCTCCTCCGGTAGGGGCTGGGCCTGCCCTCGCGACAGCTTTGCCTGGTGGTCCCGGGGGCGCCAGCACCTCCTGGGGTGACAGGGTCGAGCGGGAGGAGGAGGAGATCCTCGAGGTGGTCGATGTGGACCAGGAGGAGTTGTTTGAGCTCGCAGGCCTGTCCTGCAAGCGGGATTCTGGGGATCCCGGGGTTGGTGAGAAGAGGAGGAAAGGGTCACTGCACTCGAAATAGGCATGGCGTGCACTCCTGCGTTCTCGTGCGCCACCATCAACGTGGCCAGCATTTTCTCAGACCAGGCGCGGGCTATGGCCTATGATTTTCTTTCTACGAGCGGGCTGGATGTCATCTTCTTGCAGGAGACCAGACTCACCTCGCTCGCTAGCCTTCATCGGGCAAAGCGAGAGTGGAGGTGGGGCCCTTCATACTGGTCCCTTGCGGCACAGCCCTATGCAGGAGTGGCGGTTTTGTTCACGTCCAACCGATTTCAGGTGCAGTACGTGTGGGAACTGGAGCAGGGCCGGTGCTTGCTTTTAGACGGCTACTGCGGGCCCCATCGGTTTCGTTTCGTGGTGGTTTACGGGCCCCAGTCTAAGTTGGGGCGGCAGACCCTGTTTGGGGTCATCCGCCCCTACTTACACACCTCCCGTTTGGTGGTCCTTGCCGGGGAGTTCAACACCACCACCTTTTTTGCAGGACCGAGGGGGGGAGCGTTGCCCACCCAGTTACGAGGGCCTCTTTTTGGCCGAGATGACCCGGACGGCTGACCTCGTGGATGTTTTCCACCGGGCTTTTCCTAGGTCGCCGGGGTTCACCTACTACCATGGGACCTGCAGGAGTCGTATCGATCGGATATATGTGAGTGCCCGGGTGGAGTGTTCCCCTCCGCAGTTGCAGGCGGTTGACTTTTCGGACCATCGCGTCCTCTCTGTGTCCTTCCTGGCCAACCACGAGGAGCTTAGCAGGGGTCCTGGCCTGTGGCGACTGAATGTGCAGTTGTTGGCAACATCAGAGGTGGTCCAGGAGTTCTTGGCCTTTCTCGCAGACCAGGAGACCCTGCTGAGTGTTTTTCCTTCCCGTGGCGCCTGGTGGGATGAGGTGAAGACGCGTGCCCGACAACTCTTCCGTTCCCGGGGTACCTCCATGGCTCGATCCCGCTACCTCACTTACACTGTCCTCCGGAGGTCGCTGGAACGTTTGGTATCCCGAGGGGCAGCGCGGGAGGAGGTTGAAGAGGTGCGCGTCCAGCTCCGTGGCCTGCTTTACGATCGCCATGCCTCCCTATGCTTCGAGGGGGCGGCCGGTGGGGGCGCCACTCCAGACCCTTTCCGGACTTGCAGGGAGAGGGTTCAGCGTCGGGAGGTCATGGCCCTGCGGGGCGAGGACGGTACCATTCATACCTCCCAGGAGGACCTTTTGCGGATGGTGGGGGAATACTTCTCGGACCTGTTTGGGGATCGCCCCGTGGATCTCACCCATATCCGAACGTACCTGGGCCTTCCCCCGGTGTATTCGGCTGTGGTCCAGGCACAGGTTGATGCACTCGCTGCACCGATTCAGCAGGTGGAGGTGGAGAGGGCGATTCGTGCCATGCCGTTGGGGAAGGTGCCTGGGCGCGATGGGCTCCCTGTGGAGTTCTATCGCACTTTCATTGCCCAGCTGGCCCCCTTCCTGACCTCCCTGTTTCAGGAGATCATGGACACGGGGTATCTCCCGCGGTCATTTCGCGAGTCTGTCCTGCTGCTGCTCTCCAAGGGGAAGGACGATAGCTCCTTGGACTTCTGGCGGCCGCTCTCTCTTCTGAACGCGGACCGGAAGATCCTGGCCAAGTGTTTGGCCAACCGACTGGTGGAGGTGTCGGGCGATTTGCTGTCCCCTTCCCAGTATTGTTCCGTTCGGGGGAGAGGGGTTCTGGACGCTGTCGCCACAGTCCGGGAGATGGTGGAAAGAGGCCGGTCGCTCCAACGGGACCACTGGTTGGTCTCCTTGGATCAGTCCAAGGCCTTTGATCGAGTCAGTCACCGGTACCTGTGGGTGGTGCTCCAGCACTTCGGCCTCCCCGCAGGTTTCCTCTTCGTCGTGCAGGCGCTGTACCGAGGGGGGGTGAGCTTCCCGTTTATTAACGGGTGGCTCGGACGGCCGTTTGGTGTCGCCTCGGGGGTGCGGCAGGGGTGCCCTTTGAGCCCCCTGCTGTATGTTTTCTCCCTCGACCCCTTCCTCCGGAGATTGTCCTCAGGTGGGTTGCAGGGCCTGGAGGCGCCCGGTGCGCCCCCGGTGTCCGTCGTTGCTTACGCTGACGACATCTCAGTTTACGTGGACGGCACTGATGGGGTAGAGGCCCTGCGAGAGGCCGTGGAGGAGTACTCGGAGGTAGCCCATTCTGTTGTAAACCACAGCAAGTGCCAGACGCTGTGGTTGGGCTCCTCGGAGGCCTCCCCGCCTTCCTGCGCCCCCTTTCCTCCTCCCGTGGGGGAGGTCCGCGTTTTGGGCCTCGTCTTCGGGCCGGAGGACTGTGCGGAGTCCAATTGGGACCGTTGTCTCGAGACTGCACGGTGTCGGGTGCTGCGGTGGAGGGGGTGGAGGTGTACGTACGAGGAGAAGATCAAACTCCTCGGGACGTTTCTGCTTCCTCTCTTTCTGCACGTGGCCACGGTCTTCGTCCTTCCGTTGTCCCGTCAGGCGTCTGTCTGTGCTGTCTTTTTCTGTTTTCTGTGGGGTAACCGCTTGAACCCCGTCCAGCGCAACATCGTTTGCCTGGATCGGGCAGAGGGCGGTTTGGGTATGTTGCACCCCCTTGTCTTCCTGTCAGTCTTGTCTATGGCGTTCCACTTGGGTAGGATGCGGGAAGGGGGTGGGGTCTGGTGGGTGGCCTCCTATCGGGAATGGTTCTCCCGCTTCTGGGAGCAGTGGGAGGGGGCGTCCTCGGTCCCATGTGTGCGCCGGAGAGGGGAACAGGCCCCATCGTACGTATTCGTGATGGTGGGGCTCATTCGGCGGTGGGGGGTGACCGACCCGCTCGCCCAGTCCTTGGGGCGGAAAGGCTTATACCGGATGGTTCTCACCTCTCACTATCAACCAAGGTGGGCCCTGCGGGACTGTCCGGCGGATGTGATGCAGCGGGGCCTTCGGCTGTTGAACTCCCCTCGGCTACCGAAGAAGGTTCGGGATGTAGCCTGGTTGTCTTTCCACGGGCGTTTGTACGTGAGGGACAACCTCAAGTACAGGTCACAGGCCGAGCGGGTCTGTCCGAGGGCCGGGTGTGAGGGGCAAGCGGAGACCATGGACCATTTCCTCCGGCAGTGCCCCTTTAACGTGGAGGCCTGCCGGTTGGTGTCCGCTGCTCTTCACCTGCGCGACCTTTCCCTCCTCACGTATGCGGAGTGGGTGTACGGGGCCTGGTCCTTTCCTCTAAGGCAGGACTCCGGGACCCTCTACCTCGTCACGGCCGTGGTACGCTACCACCTGTGGCAAGCGCGCTGTCATGTCTCGACCCGGGGGTTGGTCCTGCCCCTCGACGAGGTGGTGCGGGACATTCTGGAGGAAGTGTCCAGCATGGCGCAACGTGAAAGGAGGGTGGTGGAGGCTCATCGTTGGGAGCGTCTGTGGCGTCACCTCACCCTTCGCCCCCCGTGAGGGGGAGGGGTTCCCTGGGGTTTTCGTCCCTGTAGGACTGTGAGGTTTTTGTTTTGGTTTGTTGTTCCCTGGGGGGAGGGGTGTGATCGGAGGGGTTAGTTTTCCCTTCCCTGGGTTTGTCCTTCTCTTTATGATTTTGGGATGTTTTCCTCCCGGGAGGGGAGGGGGGGGGTGAGCTGGGGCTCCATAAGGGGGTTTTTACCGGTTGTCCGCTTTCCCTTTCTTCTTAGAGGGTGGCCATCCCAATATTTTTGTTTTCCGTGTTTGTCTGTTCTTTTTGTTTTCTGGGCATCCCGCTCCGTTGTCTGAAGGGCAGGGCAGTACAAGGGTTCTGTATTTCCTTTGTATTTCGCTATTTGATTTGATTTGTATGATTACTTATGATTTGTTTTGATGGGATTGTGTTGGGGATGGGCTAAGGGGGCCCTTATGTTTTCATTTGGTTTGGGGGGAGGGGGTGGGGAGGTTTGTCTTTGAAGTGTTTGTCGGGCTGGGATGGGTCTGCAGGGTGAGGGATCGGGCCCGGGGGTTTATGTTCTGGCGGGGTGGGGAGGGGGAGTCTGAGAGTCAGACAGACTGGACAGTTGGACATTTGGATTGGTGGGGGTGTTGTGCGGGGCAGGGGTTCAGGGACTGCAAGATGCAATGTGTGGGCTCTGCTGGGGTGTTCTGGTAGGGGGAGGAGGGGTCGGGCATGGACATTGGACTGAGGGGGGGAGGGGACATGGACATTGATGAGGACCCTTTGGGGGTTGTTGTTGGGAGGAGGGCACGTGTGTTTATTACTGGGTTTGGTGGTGGGTTTGGGGAGGTGGGTCACGGGGGGGTTGTGATATTTGTTTTGTGCTATGTCGGGGGGTGGGGGTTTTGGGGGGGTGTGGGACTTGGTTGGGGTGCTTGTTTCTGCGTTTTGTATGTATTTTGTTGCTTGTTTAATAAACTCAAAATTTCCATCCATTGGTGGTTCGGAAAATTTTCCTGAAATGGGGACTTCCATCCATAGATCTATTTGCCAGTCCCCTGAACAGACAGCTGCCCAGGTTCTGCTCCAAGCAACCGCATCCTCTGCGGCTAGCAGCAGATGCTTTTCTGATTTCCTGGTCTCAGGGCCTCCTGTATGCGTTTCCTCCCACGCCTCTGGTGGCCCGAACCCTGTTCAAGATTCTACAGGACAAGGCCTCGGTTCTTCTGGTAGCTCCCAGGTGGCCGAGGCAGCCTTGGTTCCCACTTCTGCTTCAACTG
Organism: Ichthyophis bannanicus; assembly: GCA_033557465.1. Lineage (NCBI taxonomy): Eukaryota > Metazoa > Chordata > Amphibia > Gymnophiona > Ichthyophiidae > Ichthyophis > Ichthyophis bannanicus. Next base: position 144,364,834 of record CM066040.1, read on the forward strand.
GCAGTAGACACCCCACTGCCTCTGGGGTTGCAGCCCGACCTTCTCTCTCAGGATCAAGGTTCTCTTCTGCACCCCAATCTCAAATCTCTGAATTTGATGGCCTGGAGGCTGCAAGGGTAGTTTTGGCTCCCTGGGGCCTCCCTCAGGAAGTTGAAGAGGTCGTCTTGGCCTCTAGGAAGCAGTCCACCAGAAAAACCTATGCCCTGAAATGGAAAAGGTTTTCTGTGTGGTGTCAGCTGCGTACAGAAGATCCTTTTTCCTGTTCTGTATCAGTGGTGCTTCAGTACCTGCTGCACTTATCCAATCAGGGACTCAAGTCCAATTCTGTTCAGGTCCACCTCTCAGCTCTAGCAGCTCACCACTCACTGGTAGAAGGACACTCTTTGTCGGTTCACCCCTTGGTGTCCCGGTTTCTCAGAGGTTTGCTCTTGCTCAAGCCTCCTGTCCGTCCTCCAGCCCCTGAGTGGGAGTTGAATGTGGTCTTGCAAAAACTGACTCGCCCACCCTTTGAGCCGATGGCTACTTGTCCTCTCCACTTCCTTTCCTGGAAGACACTCTTCCTGGTAGCCCTAACCTCGGCCAGACGAGTGAATGAGCTTCAGGCCCTGGTCTGTGACAGGCCTTACACTCGCTTCTATAGGAACAGGGTAGTCCTTGGGACTCATCCTAAATTCCTCCCAAAGGTTGTCTCCTCCTTCCATCTCAACCAGGAGGTGGTTCTTCCGACATTCTTCCCTAGGCCTCATGCAAGCCAGGCTGAGGCAGTCCTGCATACCCTGGACTGTAGAAGGGCCTTATCCTTCTACCTTGACCGTACGCAGGGGCATAGAAGGGCTACTCAGCTCTTCATATCTTTTGACCCTAATAATTTGGGGTTGTCTGTGTCCAAGCATACCTTGTCCATCTGGGTGGCTAACTGTATCACCTGAGCTTACAGGGCGGCTGACCTTCCCTTGCAGGGTCGGGTCACAGCCCACCGTGTCAGGGCTATGGCTGCCTCAGTAGCTCATCTCCGCTCTGTACCGTTGGCAGACATCTGCAGGGCTGCAACTTGGTCCTCAAGCCAGACCTTTGCAGCCCATTACTGCCTGGAGAGGGAGTCCCATAGGGACAGTGCTTTTGGCCAGGCAGTACTCCGGAATCTCTTTGAGGTTTAGGCAACTCCTGCCCTCCAGCCCTCCGTTGGGCTACCGGTGGAGGTTCTTTCAGTGAAAAGCCTTTCTTTGATGCTGGGACTAGAGGGAGTTCTCTTGTTCAGCCTGGGTTCCTGGTAGCCCAGAGCTAGGGAGTCACCCATATGTGAGGACTGACTTCCTGCTTGGTCCTGGAGAAAGAGTAGTTACTCACCTGTAACAGGTGTTCTCCAGGAGCAGCAGGAATCAGTCCTCACAACCCTCCCTCCTCCCCTGGGAGTTGCAGTTGTATATAGTTAATTTTGTTTTTTTTGTGCTGTCTTTTAGCTATGTCATCAGACTGAGCAAGATGGCACCTTTAGGCGGGAAGGGGACCGCACATGCGTGCAGTATTCCCAAAGGCTTTCATAGAAAGCTGGGGAAATGCTCCGCTAGGGGCTCCATCGACGTCGATGTCACCCATATGTGAGGACTGATTCCTGCTGCTCCTGGAGAACACCTGTTACAGGTGAGTAACTACTCTTTCCTGGACCATGGGATGCTGTTCCAAGGGTTGCAGAGCAGAGAAGGCGTCCATCTGTCCAAGAAAGATCAACACGTCTTCGATAGTAGACTGGCTAATCTACTGAAAAGGGCTTTAAACTTATTGGGGATGGGTGAAGAAAACCCCCAGGTAAGTGAAACATTAAATACCTTTATGGAAATGGGTAAAAGGAACAACATATGGAAAGCGGTGTGTATAAATGTCCGTAGCATGGGAAATAATTTCCCAAATGTTGAAGCTTTAATGGGAGAGGCCGACTTGGATTTAGTGGCAGTTGGAGAAACATGGTTCAAAGAAAACAATGACTGGGATGTAACTATACCAGGCTATACTTTATTCAGAAAAGACAGGGTAGGAAGAAGTGGAGGAGGAGTGGCACTATATGTAAAAAATATTAAAGCTTTGGAACTACAGAGCTTAAAAGGGAGAGAGGAGGCACTGTGGGTTAAACTAGAAAGAGGGAAATAGAAATCTATTTGCATTGGTGTGATATACAGACCTCCCTCACAGGAGGAAGAGGTGGATGGAGAGTTAATTGAAGACATACGCAGCATTGCTAGGAAAGGTGTAGTGCTACTGATAGGGGATTTCAATATGCCAGATATTGATTGGCACATTTCTGCTGCAGCATCATCTAGAAGTAAGGAGATCCTGGACTCTACAGGGAGAACTATTCAGGCAGCTGGTAACAGAACCCACACATGAAGGGGTCATACTGGATTTGGTGTTACCAATGGTGAAAGTGTTTCTGATTTTATAGTGGGAGATCATTTTGCATCCAGTGATCACCAGATGGTGTGGTTCAGTATTAGGACTAGGCTGTTAAAATCCATTCAGAAGCAAGGGTCTTAGAATTTCTGAAAACTATCTTTGGCAAAATAGGCCAATACCTCAGAGAGTCGTTAGCAGGATGGGAACAGCTGGGGGATGTAGAAAAACAGTGGGCAAAACTGAAAGGGGATATTTTAAGGGCAACCATCCTTTTTGTTAAAATGGTAAATAAAGGTAACAGGAGACCGCTATGGTTTTTGAAAGACGTAGCTGAAAAAGTGAAGAAAATGAGGGAGGCCTTCATAAAATAGAAGAGATCACGGAGAGAGGAAGATAGGCATCTCTATTTGGAAAAACTCAGAGAAGCTAGCAAAGTAGTCAGGAAAGCAAAGATTCAAAAAGAGGAAGAAATAGCCAATACAGTTAAATGGGGGGATAAGACATTTTTCAGATATGTTAGTGAGAAGAGGAAGGGCAAAAGTGATCTCCAGGAACAAGCAGGAATGTAGTCTTCACATATGGGTATCGTCGGTACCGACGGAGCCTGTGTGGGAACGCTCTCCAGCGTCCAATAGGAACGCTTTTGGGAGCATCCCTCAGCACATGCGCGCTGCCTTCCTGCCTTTCCAACTGTCCCTCTTCAGTTCTTCGTTTTCCGCGGAGCCGACAGGTCATATAACCTGTCACAGCAGAAAATCTCTTCTTTAAACTTGCTTTTTGTGGTCGTGTCTGCCTCTGCACGACACTTACCAATACTGCCGGTTCTTTTGTCTTCTTTTCTACAAAAAAAAAAATATATATATACTTCTGAACTGTTTCTCTTCAGAAACGTTTTCTTTTTGGTGCTAGGCGCCATTTTTCCTAAAAGATGGAAAAACCAGCTAGTGGTTTTAAAAAATGTACTAAGTGTGGCGATACCATCTCCGTCACCAACATCCATGACTGGTGTCTAAAATGTTTAGGCCCTGACCATTCTCCATCTGAGTGTCTCTCTTGTATGGGGATGACTAAAAGAGGAAGACAGAACCGTGCTGCAAAGCTTGGTACCCTCTTTTCTTCTGATGCCAGGTCCATTGCATCGACGTTGTCAAGAGCCTCATCTTCCTCCCATGGATCTCAGGTAACTAAACATAAGAGCCGGTCCTCAAAGGGTAGCTCTCCTTCAAAGCATCGAGAGGCCATTGGCATTGCCCTTGAGGAAACTACACCGGCAAAACAGCCCCAGCGGGAGGCTTCGGCCCCAGCGGGAGGCTTCGGCCTCCAAAGCATCAACGGGGTTCCAGGATGTTCTCGAGGCTTTGACCTCATCAGAACTACTGGTGCCATGCTCAGGGGTTCCAGCCGTTTTTACCGGTACCGATACCCAGGCATCGGCAGCGTCAATAGACCAGAGATTTCTCGCTATCGAACGCAGTCTTACAGCTCTCCTTACATCTGCGGTACCGTTGACACCGGCGGTTCGACGGGCACCAGTACCGATGCCGGTACCAACACTGGTACAGATACCGGTACCAGCACTGATGGTACCAGCCCCGGTGGGACTTCTTCCCATGCCGACTTTTTTTCTGGCATCGACAGATCGGTACCGGACCAACTCGGTGCCGACTTCGATCAATACCGAGACCGTGCTTTGCATGAACATCAGGATCAGAGATACTTCGAATCATCCGATTCCGATGACTCTGATAATTCTGCCGGTACCAGAGTGTTTCTCCCGGAAGACTCCTCTACTCCCCAACGCAGAATGTCTCCTCCAGAAGACATGTCTTTTCAAGATTTTATTTGTGATGTGGCCCGAGGACTTTCAATCATGGTAGCTCCTGAAAAAGAACCTAGAGCAAAGGAATTGGAAATTCTCCAGTACCCTAAGGCTCCCAAGGAGGCAGCCACTCTGCGCATTCATGAAATTCTTCATGATTTGATGCTCAGAATGTGGGAGACACCTTTGACCACATCTCCTCATTCTAGGAGACTCGATACCATGTACCGAGTTCCACCATGTCCTGGTTTTCAAAAGACTCAGCTGCCACACCATTCAATGGTAGTGGAGTCAGCCATGCGTATGATGAAAAGTGCAAAAAGACATGCATCTAATCCTCCAGGTTGTGAATGCAGGACTCTTGACGCTTTTGGGCGTCGAACATTTCAGGCTTCCATGCTTTCAGCTAGGATCAGCTCATATATTTTATATATGGGAATGTTCCTCAAAGAGGTCACAGGAGATTTGGAGCTTCTGAGCCCCCTTCTCCCTGATGACAAACGGCAAGACTTCCTTACTCTTGTCAAGCATGCTCAAGACGTCTCCAAGCTTGTAAATCGTGCAGCCTTTGACTGCTTTGAATGCATCAGCAGAACCTCTGCTATTGCCATTGGTGCATGTTGGATTGCCTGGCTCCAGGCATCAGACTTGGAGATTTGGGTACAGGATAAATTGGGAAACATCCCTTGCACAGGAGAAAACCTCTTTGGCAAGAATTGGCAGGAAAAGGCTAATGAGATAGATGCTGACAATATCACTTTAGATAGATTGTCAAAATCTACAGCCACTCCAGCCAAAATGAAACCCTATAAACAAACCTTTTTCAGCAAAAAGAGGAAGTTTTATCCATCCTATACCCAGCAAGGGCAAGCTCAGGGTCAAGTTGCCCAGAAAGGTCAACAACAACAATCCAGACAAAAGAAGCCAAAAGGCCTTAGAGCTCAACCAGCTCCACAGGCCCAGCCCCCTCAAGGGCTTTGACTCCTTCATAGTGAACTTAGCCGTCCTGCCTCAAGAAGGTCCGGAACCCCTAAACATTCCAGGCAGGTTGTGTCATTTTGCCAACAGATGGCACCAAATAACAACAGAAAATTGGACTCTGTCCATTGTGGGAGAGGGGTACAAGCTTCATTTTCACAGTATGCCCCCTCCTACAATCATAAGACAGTTCACTTCCCAATCCTCTACAGACAATCTACTAGATCGAGAGGTCTCAACACTCCTTGCTCAAGGAGCAATAGAGGAGGTGCCCATTCTTCAACAGGGTACAGGGTTCTACTCCCCCTATTTTCTTATTCCAAAGAGAACAGGAGGACACAGACCCATTCTAGACCTCAGAGAATTGAACAAATATCTGTTCCGAGAAAAGTTCAAAATGATTTCTCTGGGAACTCTTCTGCCAAAACTTCAAAGTCAGGATTGGCTTTGTTCTCTAGATCTAAAGGATGGATATTCTCACATTCTGATCCATCCAGATCACAGGAAATTCTTACGATTCCTTTTCAGGGGAAGACATTTCCAATACAGGGTTCTTCCCTTTGGTCTGGCTTCGGCACCAAAGGTATTCACGAAATGCATGGCAGTAGTAGCTGCATTTCTGCGAACCCTAGGGATATTCGTCTTCCCTTACTTAGACAACTGGCTCATTCGAGCTCCCACGGTTCCAGAAGCCAGCTGTGCACTGTCTCGCACAATATGAATCCTTCAATACTTGGGATTGGTCATAAACCTCCCAAAATCCCAACTTGTTCTGTCTCAGTCCCTGGAGTTCATAGGAGCTCGTCTAGATACCAGACAGCCAAGGGCTTTTCTCCCACAACCCCGCTGTTGTTGCATAATGCAGCTATCTTCTCAAGCAGCGGTGAAGTCCTCCCTAACTGCTTGAGAACTACGACAACTATTGGGACATATGGCATCCACGGTTCATGTGGTTCCCTATGCTTGCCTTCATATGCGAGCAGCCTAGTGGACGCTATCCACACAGTGGACACAGGCCACAGGACATCTGTCAGACAAGATATCAAACTCACAACAACTGATTTTGTCCCTCCAATGGTGTCAATCACTGGAAAATCTTCTAGTGGGAACTCCTTTCCAGCAACCCCTATTCCAGGCCACCCTAACAACAGATGCATCACAGGTGGGATGGAGAGCACATCTGCATCATCTCTCTACCCTGGGTACCTGGACTCCACAGGAGGCTTGTCTTCACATAAACCTCCTGGAACTCAGAACAATCTATCTAGCTCTTCGAGTATTCCATGCCCAGCTCAGCTACAAGACAGTCCTAGTCCAAATGGACAATCAAGTAGCTATGTTCTACGTGAACAAGCAGGGAGGAACAGGCTCTCTGTCATTATGCAACAAAGTTTTACAACTATGGGCCCTCGCCAGAGAGCATCAAATTCACCTTCTCATGGTATATCTTCCAGGCATTCAAAACTTTTGGGCAGACAAACTCAGCCGAGTACTGCTGCCTCACGAATGGTCTCTCCACCTAGACCAGGTGGCCAAGATATTTCAGATCTGGGGAACCCCAGACATAGACCTATTTGCAAGTCCACTGAATGCCAAACTTCCCCTGTTCTGTTCCAGAATTCAGGTTCAAAATTGCCAGGCAAGGGACGCCTTCCTTCTTCACTGGGGTCACGACTTCCTCTATGCCTTCCCACCCATTCCCCTCATCCCCAAAACACTCTTCAAGCTTCAGAGAGACAGGGGTCGTATGATCCTCATAGCGCCACAGTGGCCACGTCAAATGTGGTATCCCCTGCTTCTACATCTCTCTCAAGCTGCACCTCTGGAGTTAGGCTATGCTCCAGATCTCCTCTCCCAAGAGAACGGGATGCTATGGCACCCGAATCCCCAGTCCCTGCATCTCAGGACCTGGTTGCTGAAAGCTTAAACCTTCAGGATCTCAACCTTTCCCAACAGGTAAAGGATATCCTTCAGGCTTCTAGAAAACTTTCCACAAGACACTCTTACGCCTTCAAGTGGAAATGTTTTACTATATGGTGTTCACAGAAGTGGTTAAACCCCCTTATGATACCTTTGGAATCGATACTAGAGTATCTTCTTCATTTATCAAATTCTGGTCTAAAGACCAATTCAGTAAGAGTCCATCTTAGTGCAATTGCAGCTTCCTATAAGCCTCTAAATGGACAACCAATTTCCTCTCATCCACTCATATCAAGATTTATGAGAGGTCTTCTATTAACAAAGCCTCCCATCAAGCCACCACCGGTAGCATGGGATTTAAACCTAGTTCTCAGGCAGCTCATGAAACCGCCTTTTGAACATTTAGCCACTACAACCCTAAAGCTCTTGTCCTGGAAGGTCATCTTCCTAATTGCAATCACCTCTGCACGTCGCACTAGTGAATTGCAAACTTTAGTGGCTGATCCTTATTGTAGGCTTCACCATGATAAGGTTGTTCTCAGAACTCATCCACACTTTATGCCAAAGGTGGTCTCGCCTTTTCATTTAAATCAATCAATTTATCTTCCTGTATTCTTTCCGAGGCCTCATGCCTCTAATGCAGATAGGAATCTTCATACTTTGGATTGTAAAAGAGCCTTGGCTTTTTACCTACAAAGAACACAGCAACATAGAAAGTCTTCTCAACTTTTTAATGCTTTTGATTCTAGTCATTTGGGGCTTCCAGTCTCCAAGAGAACTCTATCCAAATGTATTTCACAATGCATATCCTTTGTTTATGAGAGTAAGAGTCTTCCTCTTTATGGCCATGTCACAGCTCATAATGAGAGAGCCATGCCAGCCTCTATGGCTAACCTTCACTCTGTGTCTATTGATGACATTTGTCGAGCAGCCACCTGGGCTTCGGTACACACCTTTACAACCCACTACTGCCTAGATAAAGCCTCACGTTGGGATGCCTTCTTTGGCCAAGCTGTTCTTCAAAATCTTTTTCAGACCTAATTCAACTCCTACCCACCAGCCCTGGTGGGATGCCAGAGATCCATGGGAGGAAGCATGGCCCACCTTACTATAGGTGGCAGCTTCCTGGGGTGATCTCCCTGGCATCTTCAGCTAGGGAGTCCCCATATGTGAAGACTACATTCCTGCTTGTTCCTGGAGATAGCCTAGTTACTCACCTGTAACAGGTGATCTCCGGGAACAGCAGGAATTTAGTCTTCACAACCCACCCACCTCCCCTAGGAGTTGTCTCTCTATCTCTTTGTCTCTTTCCTCTCACCCTCTATCCTTTCACTCAGCTACAAACTTAACTGAAGAGGGACAGTTGGAAAGGCGGGAAGGCAGCGCGCATGTGCTGAGGGATGCTCCCAAAAGCGTTCCTATTGGACGCTGGGGAGAGTTCCCAGGCAGGCTCCATCGGTACCGACGATACCCATATGTGAAGACTAAATTCCTGCTGTTCCCGGAGATCACCTGTTACAGGTGAGTAACTACGCTGTATTGTCAGACTCAAGGGTGAAGGGGAGGAATATGTAGAAGCTGATGAGGATAAAGCGGAATTGCTTAACAAATGTTTCTGTTCTGTGTTCAAAGATGAAGAACCAGGAGCAGGACCACTGAAAACACCCACAAACGGGAACAGAAATGAGGAGCATCTTGAACAATTTTCAGAAGACTGTGTTCGTGAGAAACTAGCTAAACTTAAAGTAGACAAAGTGAAGGGACCAGATGGGATACACCCTAGAATACTGAGGGAACTTGGGGATGTTCTAGCAGCTCCACTGACTGACCTTTTCAATGCCTTATTGGAGTCGGGAGTGAAGCCAAAGGACTGGAGAGAGGCACATGTGGTCTCTTTACACAAAAGCAGATGTGGTTGAAAACTACAGGCCGGTTAGTTTAACTTCAGTGGTGAGTAAATTATTGGAAGTGCTGCTGAAAGAGAAAATAGTGAGGTTTCTGGAGTCCAGCGGATTACAGGATCCAAGGCAGCATGGATTCACCAGAGGCAGGTCTTGTCAGAAAAATCTAACTGATTTCTTTGACTGGGTGACGAGGGAGTTGGACTGAAGGAGAGCCCTAGATGTGGTGTATTTAGATTTCAGTAAAGCCTTTGACACTGTTCCTCACAGGTGACTTATAAACAAAATGAGCACCCTAGGGATGGACCCTAAAGTCACTGCTTGGGTTAGAAATTGGTTGAGTGGGAGGCAACAAAGAGTACCGGTAAATGGAGCTCACTCTGAGGAGAAGGAGGTTATCAGTGGTGTGCCCCAGGGATCTGTCCTTGGTCCGATTCTTTTTTTCATCTTTGTTAGTGATATAGCAGAAGGGCTGTCGAGTAAGGTTTGCCTCTTTGCGGATGATACCAAAATCTGCAATAGAGTAGACACCCAGGAAGGTATAGATAACATGAGGAGGGATCTAGCTAAGTTTGAAGAATGGTCTAGAATTTGGCAGCTGAGATTTAATGTTAAAAAATGCAAGGTCATGCATTTGGGCCGCAGCAATCCAAGGGAGCAATATAGTATAGGGGGTGAAGTACTTCTGTCCACTAAAGAAGAGTGGGACCTAGGCGTGATTGTGTCTGATAATCTTAAAGTAGCTAAACAGGTAGAAAAGGCAAAAGCTAGAAAGATGCTTTGGTGTATAGGGAGAGGAATGGTCAGCAGAAGAAAGAAGGTGATAGTGCCTCTGTATAAGTCTTTGGTGCGACCTCATTTGGAGTATTGTGTGCAATTCTGGAGGCCGCACCTTCAAAAAGATATAAACAGGCTGGAGTCCGTACAGAGGGTGGTTACTAAAATGGTTAGTGGTCTTCATTATAAAGAATATAAGGACAGAATTAAGGATCTTAATATATACACCTTAAAGGAAAGGAGGATAAAGGTGATATGATTGAGATGTTTAAATACCTCCGTGGCACAAAAGCACAGGAGGAGAGCCTCCTTCGATTGAAAGCAAGCTCTGCTACGAGGGGACATGGGATGAGGGTGAAAGGGGATAGATTTAGGAGTGATATGTGGAAATATTTCTTTATGGAAAGAGTGGTGGATGTTGTGCAACATCTCGCCACTATTCTGCTATAATATTTTTCATCTCTCTCACTCTGTTTTTCTTTTTCTTTTTTTTTGTAGGACACTGCTCCATCGCTTTGTCATGCAACTGGAGGTGGCAGAAATATGGAGCAAAGAATCTACTTGAAATTTCTGTTTAAGTTGGATAAGGGCTCAACTGAGCATCTCCAACTTCTCCAAAAGGCTTATGGAGAAGATGCAATGTCAAGGCCGTGAGTCTTCAAGTGGCACAAACGCTTCAAGACTGGCCGCGAGGAGGTGGAGGATGACCCCAAGTCAGGACAGCCTTCCACGACAAAGACGGCTGAGAACATTGACAGAGTGAACCAGCTGGTGCAGAGTGATTGCAGATTGATGGTGCGGATGATAGTTGAGGAGCTCAGCCTGAACAGGGAGTCAGTGCGGACCATCTTGGTGCAGGAGCTGGGGATGCGGAAGGTGTGCGCAAGATGGTGCCCAAGCTTTTATCAGACGACCAGAAGGAGCACCAGGTCAATGTTTGTTGAGACTTGCTAGAGAAGATTGGAGAAGATCAACAGTTCATTGGCCGAGTCATCACAGGAGACGAGACTTGGGTCTTCCAGTACGACCCTGAAAGCAAGAGACAGAGCCTGCAGTGGAAGACTCGACTGTCACCCAGACCCAAGATGGCATGCATGTCCAAATCAAGGATCAAGGTCATGCTGATCGCATTCTTTGACCAGAAGGGAGTGGTCCATCATGAGTTTGGCCTGAGGGTCAGACAGTCAACCAGCACTTCTACCAGCAGGTCTTCAATCGCCTCCATGACAGGGTTCAGCGTAGTAGGCAGACTCTTTGGAGAGACAAGTCGTGGCTGCTCCTCCATGACAACGTGCCCGCACACACCATGCTCAGTGTGAGGTAGTTCTTGGCCAACAAACAGATCACAGCTCTCGACCACCCTCTTCATTCCCCAGATCTCGCACTGTGGACTTCTACCTCTTCCCCAGGCTGAAGACTGTGCTCAAAGGAACTTATTTCACCTCTGTAGAAGAGATCAAGGCCACTGTGACGAGGGAGCTGAGGGACCTCAAGGGGGAGGACTTTACCGAATGCTTCCGTACGTGGCAGAAGCGAATGCAGAAGTTCATTAACTCTGGGGGAAGGGGATTACTTTGAAGGAGACAATGCGTAATTTCTCTGTAGATTTTGTAATAAAACATTTATGGGACAGTCTCGTTTCTTTTTTGTCACACCTCGTAAATGTCTTGGATTAGGGTGAACAGCTCACATAAGTGTCAATGTAATAAATTATGTATTCTTAGTGCAGTGGTTTACCTCACATGCAGTGCAGGTTTTTTGTGCACAGAAACAATCTGTGCTAAGCAGGAAGTAGATCACTGTACCAATCCTAGTGTAAGGGGCATGATAATGCACAGTAATGAGCTACATATGGATTTACTTCTCATTCAACAAAGTGCACTAAATATAAATTGCAGTTTTGTACTTCTTCTTAATGCTGAAGCTTTATTTTCCTCGTAGAGGGAAGTACGTTTTTAAAAGAGAAATTACAAGGTCACAGGGATGAACAGCACTGTGCATGGCCAATTTGAAGGGGACAGTCAGTGTTGCTGTTGCTTGGGAGACAGACACAGCTTTTGCTGTTCTGTGATGCATATTGTTGTTCCCTTGGAGAAATGGAGCACTTGGCAATTGTTTTAATTCTGCTTCTTGGCCTTCTGTGTCTGCAGATGCAAACGAGAGAGGAGAGATATATGGGTACAAGTTATAACACAATGATAGGGTAGATCATATTGGGGGAGGGGTTATGCTCAGGGTTGGCTCTACCATGAGGCGAAGTGAGGCGGCTGCCTCAGGCGGCGAAGTTTTAAAGGCGGCAAAAAATGCCCCCAAAATAGCCACCTCACTTCAACTTCTAAAGTAAAAAAAAAAAAAAATCCAACCGCTCAAGTTGCTGCCACTGCCAAGTCCGCTTCTCGGCAGCGGCAGTCTCCGGCAGACTCATCTGCCTCTCCTTCCTATAGCAGGCGCGGCTCCTGCTTCTTGGAAGCGCAGCTGTGCTAGCGACATCAACTTAAACACAAAGCAAAACCGGGGCAGACTCTGCGGAGCCTTCCCATGCAGCGGCGTCCCGCCCCCAAAGGAAGTTGTATGCAAAGGAAGTTACTTCCTTTGGGGGCGGGACGTCGCTGCATGGGAAGGCTCCGCAGTCTTCTGCACCGGTTTTGCTTTGTATTTAAGTTGATGTCGCTAGCACAGCCGCGGTTCCAAGAAGCAGGAGCCGCGGCTGCTATAGGAAGGAGAGGCAGGTGAGTCTGCCGGAGACTGCCGCTGCCGAGAAGCGGACTCGGCAGCAACTTGAGTGGTTGTTTTTTCCCTGGGGGCTAGGACTGGAAATGGGCGGTGTCTAGGACTGGAATTGGGCTGCCGGGGGGGGGGGGGTAGGACGGGAAGTGGGCGGATGGGGGGTGTTTAGCTCTGGTAATGGGCTATGGGGAGGTTTAGGAATGGTAATTGGCTGATGGGGGTTAGGACTGGAAGTGGGCTGATGGGGGTGTTTAGGACTGGTAATTTGCTATCGGGGGCTAGGACTGGAAATGGGCTGATTGGGAGGGGGACTAGGACAGGAAATGGGCTGATTGTGGGGCTAGGACTGGAAATGGACTTATTGGGGGGGTAGGACTGGTAATGGGCAGATGGGAGGCTAGCACTGGAAATGAGCTAGGACTGGTAATAGGCTGATTGGGGGGCTAGGACTAGAGTGGGTTGAAGGGGGCTAGGACTGGAAATGGGCTAATGGGGGAGGGGAGGAGAATGCTTCTGGCCCTGGAAGAAACTAGGGGCTAGGGCTACAAATGGGCTGATGCGGGAAGATGGTAGAATAGGACTGGAAGGGAGCAGATAATGAGAGGGTCTACCAGGGGAAGGAGGGGGCACGAAGGGAGCCGACACGGGGGAAGGAGGGGGCTGTAAAGGAGCTGACATCTGGGATGCACTGAAGGGGGACTGGAAGGGAGCTGACATTTGGGGATGGGAGTGGTAGGTGGTTGGGTAATGGGGAGGAGGCTGGAAGGGAGCTGACATGCAAATGGCACTGGAAGGGGGTTGGACAAGAGGGTAGGGCGACTGGAAGGGAGCTGACTTGGGGGGTGGCACTGAGAGTGGAAGTGAGCTTATATCTGAGATGGTATTTTGACTAGAAGGTGCTGGACAGTGGGGAAGGAGGGGGACTGGAAGGGAATGGACACCAGTTGCAGTCATGGGAATGCAAGGCGGTTGACATTGGAAAATACTGGGAGGGAAGGGGGCTGACACTGGGGAGGGTGACTGGAACTGGAAATGGGCTGATGGAAGGAAGTGAAGAAAACAAAAGAAGAGATAAGAAATGGCAGATGGACCATAGACCACAGAAAGAGAGCTAAGAGAAGACAGGAAAGCTGAAGCCTCAGATCGGAACCAGCATGAACAGAGAATAAAATGGTCAGACAACAAAGGTAGAAAAAATAATTTAATTTAATTTTAGTTATTGGACTTTGTGCTATTTTTTATATTTTACACAGTATTGGGGAACTGCATCTCTTATTTATCTGATATTGCACTGCATGTGGACTCTGGCTTCTTGGTGTTTCAATTTAAATTTAGTCTACATATTTTTATTTTTACTTTAGATTGTGGTTACTTATTCTGTACTTGGTGAGGGTCGATGTTGCGAGTGTTTTACTGAGGTCAGGTGTTCTGTTAACATGGAGTTTGTACATAAAGATCTGTACTGTAGTAATTTGACTTGTTGAGCTTTTCAAATAGGTGTATGGATGTTCCAGGGCCCACTGTAGTATTTTCAGTGATGCTTTTTTTGGATGGGCTCCTTATGTGAGTTTTGGAAGTTTGTGCTGATATGGTATGGTATGGTATGGTAGGTTTGCTCTTTGTTGTAGGGTTTTTTATTAGTTTACAGTATGCCTGGTACTGGAGAATAGTGGTTGTTGTTGTTGTTGTTGTTGTTAGTGAGATGATCAGAATCAGATTTTATTTCTTTAAATATTGAGTTCTGTGGGTGAATGTCCTGGTTCTGCTCTGCCCCTACTGTGGATGCAAAATATATGTTGAAAAAGAAAAAGCAAGAACCATAACACAGTTTATAACAATAAAATAAAAATGAGTTATAATTTAGTTTTATAAACTGTGCTGTTGGTTCTTGCTGTCTTTTAGTTCCTTGGTGTGCAAACGGGTCCGTAACTAGCCCTGTGCAAGCGGTGCAACCGCACAGGGCGTAAAGGTTTGGGGGGCGCATTTCGACTGTCTGCTGCTGCCCTGCTGCCGCTGGCAGGACAATAGCAGGCAGATGAAATGTGCTCCCCAAGCCTTTTTGCAGCACTTTAAGCAGGTCTGGTCCCTCCCTTCTCCGACGCGATGTCAGAGTAGGGAGGGACAGATCTTCTTAAAGTGCCGGCGCCTTTCAGATTGGGCGCATGCCCCCCTCCTCCTCCCCATACCTCCGTCCAGCGGCGCCTCCGTGAAAAAAACAGAGGGCGGTGGCAGCAGCAGGGAAAGAGCAGACAGTGCTGGACGGAGGTATGGGGGGAGAGGGGGTGTGTGCGTCCGAGCTGCAAGTCGCACAGGGTGCGATTACAGCTCGATATGGCCCTGTGTGCAAACATCTTGCATTTCCTCCATATAATCTAATCGGCTTTTTGGTTTGGTTCAGTCTCTGATTGGATTTCTGAAAAAGCCACGCCCCCTCTAAGGTGGATGGAGGCGCCTTTTTATACTTCGCCTCAGGCAGCAGATTGCCTTGAGCCGCCCCTGGTTATGCTCTATGTTAGAAAGGGCATTGAGTCACGCAAGATTAAAGTTTTGCAGGAAACAAAATACACTGTAGAATCTCTATGGATTGAAATTCCATATAAATAGGGGAAGGCCATGACAGTGGGTGTGTACTACTGACCGCCTGGTCAGAATGAACAAATGGATGATGAAATGCTCAAAGAAATCAGGGAAGCTAACAAAGGTTACGACACAGTAATAATAATGGGTGATTTCAATTTCCCCTGTATGATTGGGTCAGTGTCAGGGCTAGGGTTGCCAACTTTTTCACCGAGAAAAACCCGACACCTGTGGCCCGCCATGCCCCACCCCTGCCCCGCCCCCAGTCCCACCCATGCTGCACCCCAGCCCCACCCACAAAAATTACAGAGGAAAAGTGTAGGCTAACTCCCTTGGTCAGATAATAATTAAACTGGGAATCCCAAAAGCCAAACATGAAATGTACAACACTGGAGAAATAAAGCTATAAAGTAATTTCCTCTTGCACTAAACAAAAACGCAAAGATGTTAGCAATACACACTTCCCAGACCAGACATATTCCAGTTAATAAATTCAAAATAAAAAGTATTTTTCTACCTTCTGTTTGGGCATTTTATTTTTCAGTTGCAATTGCTCCAGTTACTTTCTTCTGGTTTCTTAGTGTCTTCTGCGAGCTATCCATTTGTCCTTTTTTTCTCTTTTAGATGTTTTCCATTCTCTCTCTCTATCTGCTTTAACATACTGCTCGTTTCCCTTTTGCTCTTTTCCCCATTTCTTTCCTTATTCCTTTATCATCCACTCAAATTTCACCCTTCCATTCTCAATCCCCTCTTACTCTCCCAATACCCAGCCCATCATAGACTTTTCTTCCACACAAAATATCTTTTCCTTTCTCCATTCTCATTCCCCATCCCCATCCCCTTCTAGTCCTCCCCCAAAATCAGCTCCCTTATAGTTCTAGACCCACCCAGCATCCACTCCCTTCTAGTCCCATTCTCCCATGCCGCCACATCTGCCCATTTCCAGTCCTATTCTAGCCCATCACCCATTTGCAGTCCAAGCTCCCCCATCAGCCCATTTCTAGTCCTATTCCAGCTCCTCATCAGCCCATTTCCAGTCCTAGCCCCACATATGCTCTTTTCCATTTCCAATCCAGCCCCCCATCAGCCAATTTCCACTCCAAGCTCCCCCATCAGCCAATTTCCAATCCTAGTCCCCTCGTCAGCCCACTTCCAGTCCTATTCCAGCCCCCATCAGCCCATTTCCAGTCCTATTCCAGCTCTTCATCAGCCCATTTCCAGTACTAGCCCTCCCATCACAGGCCATTTCCAGTCCTAGCCCCCCCATCACAGCCTCTTTCCAGTCCTAGCCCCCCCCCCACCATTACAGCCTATTTCCAGTCCTAGGCCCCCCCACCATCACAGCCCATTTGCAGTCCTAGCCCCCCCATCACAGCCCATTTCCAGTCCAAGTCCCCCCTCAACCATCACAGCCCATTTGCAGTCCTAGTCCCCCTAATCACAGCCTATTTCCAGTCCAAGTTCCCCCTCCCCCCACCATAGCCCAATTCCAGTCCAGGCCCCCCCCCCCAGCCCAATTCCATTGCAGCCCCTCCATAGCCCATTTCCAGTCCAGGTCCCCTCCCATAGCCCAATTCCAGTCCAGGTTTCCCCCCCCCCCCCAATAGCCTATTTCCAGTCCAGGTCCCCCCCATAGCCCATTTCCAGTCCAGGTACACCCCCCATAGCGCAGTTCCAGTCCAGATCCCCCCCATAGCCTATTTCCAGTCCAGGTTCCATCCCCCCCCCCCCCATAGCCCAATTCCAGTTTAGGTTCCCCACAAATAGCCCATTTCCAGTCCAGGTACACCCCCCCCCCCCCCATAGCCCATTTCCATTCCAGATCCCCCCATAGCCTATTTCCAGTCCAGGTTCCACCCCCCCCCCCCCACACACACACATAGCCCAATTCCAGTCTAGGTCCCCCCCATAGCCCATTTCCTGTCCAGGTACACACCCCCATAGCTCAATTCCAGTCCAGTCCCCCCCCCCCAATAGCCTATTTCCAGTCCAGGTCCCCCCTCTCCAATAGCCCATTGACAGTCCAGGTACACCCCATCACAGCCCATCCAGTCCTTGGCCTCTCCTCCCCCCCATCAAAGCCCATTTGTAGTCCTAGCCTCCCCCCACCTCCGACCAGCCCCGCGGCTGTCTGAGGTGCTTCAGAGGGAGCCGGGGAAGCCTACGCGAGGCCCGGGCTCCCTCTGTACAACCGCCAGCGTGAAGATCTTTTTCCTTCACGCTGGCGGTTGTTTCTGTGAAGCTGCGAATGCTGGGAAAGGTTAAAGGGCATTGCCTTTAACCTTTCCCAGCAATCACGGTTTCACATTAACAGCTGCCAGCGTGAAGGAAAAAGATCTTCACGCTGGGGGTTGTAGAGAGGGAGCCGGGGCCTTGCGCGGGCTTCCCTGGCTCCCTCCCCCGCAGACTTCGGGAGTCGGGAGAAAAGCCGTTTTTTTGCTCTGGCCGCTCCTGATCTTGCGGCCAGAGCAAAAAAACGGCTTTTCAAGGGCCGGTTTTACGTCTCTGCCGGCAGCCGGCCTGGCCATGGAAAAACTGGCCAGGCCGGCTGAATACCGGCCGATTGGCAGCCCTAGTCAGGGCAGGACATGCTAGGGAGATAAAGTTTCTAGATGAAATAAATAACTGCTTCTTGGAGCAGCTGGTTCATGAACTAACAAGAGGGGAAACCATTTTGGACCTAATCCGTAGTAGGACACAAGGAAGGGATGATAGCATGATCGCGTTTGATTTAATAAATGGAGGAAGGACAGCAAGGAAATTCACAGTACTACCTTTTAACTTTCAAAGGGGAGACTATGATAAAATGAGGAAAATTGTTAAGAAAAAAAATATAAGAAGCAGCTGTAAAGGTTAAAGATTTACATCAAGCATGGGTATTTGTTTAAAAATACTTTCTCCAGGAACAAGCAGGAAGTCAGTCATCACTTATGGGTGACATTGGCACTGACCGAGCCCGCACGGAGCAATTCCCCAGCTTTCAAAGAAACCTTTTAGATTGCTGTCATGCATACGTGGTCCTCTTCCCACCCAAGGGTGCCATCTTGCCCTTTTTTCGCGGAGCCCTTCAGATGCACATCCTTGTCCCTCTGAAAATGTTTTTATCTTCTCTCCCTTCGACCTTTTTTCCGGTTGCACCGGTCCTGTTCCGTCCTCCACGATGCCCCTACCTCGGCTGTGGGCTAGGGGAGTCCCTTTTTCCATTTTTTTTCTCTTTTCTTGCTTTTGGCCCTTTTTCATACCCTTTTTCTAACCGCAGGCCTCAAGGGTATTCAACCTTGTAGGGGCTCTCTTTGCCCCCATGGACACCAGCTTCAAAAAATGTGACAGATGCTCCAAGAATATGTCTCTCACGGACACCCACGACTTTTGTCTGCGGTGTCTAGGGGCTAACCACAACCTGGAGCTCTACTTGCTCTGTAAGAAAATGTCCACTAAGGCCTTGCTAAGCTGTAAGCAGAAGTCAGACAACGTTGTCTGTAAGGCAGCCCCAGGGTCCCTAGTAGCGCCCCGATCCAGCACTTGTGGGGTCCCCCGTGGTGATTCCGCATCCCAGGCGTCACTCTGACCAGGGTTCGCCCGAGGTGGAATGGCAAAAGAAGAAAAAGACCTCGAAGTCACTGTCGGGAGCTCCGGATAAGCGTGAGCAGTCTTGCGCTCGTTCCCTCAGTCCTCCTTGGCATTCCCGAGAGTTGGACAAGGAGTGGCCTTGAAAGGTACCTTGTACAGATATGGAGGCCTCCGGCAATGGCGCCTGGTCTCCTGAGGGCCATCCCAGCGAGGACTGTCTCTCCTCCTCCATGCCAGACCTGGTAACCCTGGTGTCAGCGTCACAGGAACCCACTCCTGAGTGGGAGTTCCTTATTCTGGCACTAGAGCACAGCGTTTCTGCCTTCCTAGCTGCCCAGCAGGCGCTTTTGCCCAGCATGGCTGGCTTGCGCCTTGAGACCGAGGTCCCTCGATTGTGGCCCAAAAAACTGCCTTGGAAATCCCTGAGAGCCATGGGCCTCGTGAGGTTCCTCGGCACCAGTCATGCTTGCTGTCCCATTCCTCGAGGGCGAGGTCTTCCAGAGTCAGTGCCTCAGGCTCCAAGCGGGCCTCGGCCATCAGGCATGGGGATCAGCCCGACTCCAAGACTCTCTCGGGCTGGGAATCGGACTGGGACACGTCCCCTGAAACTCATGCCCATAGGGACCTTCCTTCTGACCCGTCCCGCCCGCCTCGCAATCGCAAAGGCGATCACCTCCCGAAGATACCTCTTTCTTGGTATTTGTAGGGGATATGGTTCGGACTCTCAATCTGCCCATGCAGACCGAGGAAGAGCCGAGGACAGAGGAACTCGATATCTTGCAATATGAGTCTCCCCCTAGGGAGTCTCTCACGGTCCCTGTCCCGTCCATCCTGACCCGGCTGCTCCTCCACATGTGGGAAGCACCCACCTCGGTCCCTATAGTCAGTAAAAGACTCGATAAGGTGTACAGAGTCCAGCGCAGCCCTGGGTTTCGAAAGACCCACTTCTCCATACCTCTATGGTAGTGGAATCCGTGATGAGGAAGCAGAAGAACCCAAAGTCGCACTCTTCGGTCCCGCCTGGTAGAGACTCCCGTGCCCTCGATGCCCTCGGGCACAAGGCTTATCCCAGGGATCCATGCTAGCATGCTGCATCCAGGTATACCAACTGTATATGGGTATGTTCCTTCGCGACTTTGCTAAAGAGCTCGGCGGTTTCTCCGCAGGCCTCGGAGGTGAACATCTTCTCAGATTTAAGACACTCCTGAGATCGGTCGTAGACTGCTCAAAATATCTTTCCCGCGCTGCATATGATGGGTTCAAGCCTTCCGCCCATGTGGCAGTGGCTGGCATTGGAGCCTGGCACCAAGCATGGCTCCAGTTCTCGGACCTGGAACAGTGGGTCCAGGAGAAACTCTTGGATGTTCCCTGTCTCAGCGAACAACTGTTCGGCAAGCCCATGGAGGACAAGGCAGCCGAGATCGAGATGGAGTTCGTGACCTGCACCTATCTCTCTCGAAAAACCTCTTCTCTTCCTCGGAAGAAACAGCACAGTAAGAAACTCTTCTTCCAGAGGAAGGGGCTCCCTTACCAGGGATACCCACCCTATCCTCCTGGCGCTCAGTGGCCAGGGCAAAGGGAGAGCTCAGGGTCACCAGAAACCTAAGAGGCCCAAGGCCCAAGACCCAAACACCAGTGCCACCCCAGCCAGCCCTTGGGTTTTGACGCCAAATGCTTAGCCTCTCGCCCTCCGGTGGCATCCATGCCAGTGGGAGGGCATCTATCCCTTTTTGCCCCTGAGTGAAAGGCCATCACATCAGACACCTGGGTCCTCCAGGTAATCTGGGACAGTTATCGTCTTCATCTGGACAGACTTCCTCCTCTCTTCTCCCCAGCGGAGCCTTCTCGGCTTCTCTCGCACCAGACCTGCTTACTGCAAGAATTGAACAACCTCCTCAGTCAACAGGCGGTTGAAAGTGTCCCACCGCAGCTTTGAGGTCAGGGTTTTTACTCCTGTTACTTCCTCATTCCGAAAAGAATGGGGGGGGGGGGCCTGTGCCCCATCCTCGATCTCGGGAACCTGAACAAATTCCTGGTGCGGGAGAAGTTCAGAATGCTATCGCTTGGCGTCCTGCTGCCCTTCCTCTGGAAGGGCGATTGGCTATGCTCCTTGGATCTCAGGGACGCTTAAGCTCACATCCCTGTCCACCCAAGCACAGGAAGTTCCTGTGTTTCGGGATGAAAGGGGATCACTTCCAGTACAGAGAGCTCCTCTTTGGGTTCGCGTCTGCCCCGCAAGTCTTCACAAAATGCCTGTCAGCGGCTGTATATCCGTCTACCCTCCAGCTGCAGGGCATATCCGGCTACCCTTACCTAGATGACTGGCTCATCATGGGTGCATTAGCAGAGGAGGATCGCCTCATGGTGTCGCTCACAGTCCTCCTCCTCGAGTGCCTCGGTTTCCTAATCAATTACTCCAAGTCCCACCTCAAACCGGTGCAGGCACTGGAGTTCATCAGCGCTCTGCTCGACACGGAACGGGTGACTGCCTTCCTCCCTCAAGCACACGCGGACCGCCTCTGCACTCTGGCTGCCAAGGTCCAAAGCCAGTCCAAGGTCTTGGCACGGGCCATACTGCGCCTCCTGGGGCACATGGCCTCGACGGTACATGTCTTCCCCCATGCTTGCATGCATATGCGAGCAGCCCAATGGTGCCTCAGAGTGCAATAGTCCCAAGCCGCAGGCTGGCTCCAGGACCCCATCTCAGTCTCCCACAGCCTATCCAGTTCCCTGGATTGGTGGTGGAATCCCCAGAGCCTTCTTCAGGGCATGCCTTTCCAGACTCTGGAACACGAGCTCATCTTGACGACAGAGCCCACTGCGACAACCTCCATACCCAGGGACGGTGGTCACCCGAGGAGTCTCGGCAGCAGATCAACCTGCTTGAACTTCGAGCAGTCCAGTTGGCCCTGAAAGTCTTCGAGCACCACTTGCAAGGCAAGTCGGTGCTCATGCAGGCCGCCAACAAGGTTGCGATGTTCTACATAAACAAGGAAGGAGGTACGGGCTCCTGCCCCCTTTCTCAGGAGGCAGTCCTCCTCTGCTCCTTCGCCGTACACTGGGGCATGACTCTTATTGCTGTCTACTTCCCGGGCCAGGACAATGTCCTTGTGGACAGGCTCAGCAGGCTTCTCCGCCCGCACGAGTGACACCTGAGTCCAGCAGTAGTTCTCTACCTGTTTCGCCGCTGGGGGACTTTGTCCATAGACTTGTTTGCTAGTCCGGCGAATGCACAGCTCCCCGCTTTTGCATGCCGATACCACACCCGAGCAGGGTAGCCACGGATGCGTTCCTCCTGAATTGGACCTCCGGGCTTCTGTATGCGTTCCCCCCCCCTCCCCACTCCTCTCATTGCGAGGACCCTCCACAAGATTCAGTGGAACCGAGCCTCAGTGATTCTCATGGCGCCCTCGTGGCCTCGACAGCCTTGGTTCCCGCTTCTACTCCGACTCTCGTTGGATCCACTGGTCCTCCTGGACAATGCCCCGAGTCTGCTGACACAGGAGGAGGGACAGGTGCTTCACCCGAATCTGGACTCGCTATCTCTAACGGCCTGGCAGCTGAATGGGTCTCTTTAGCCTCGCTGCACCTCCTAGAGGAGATCGAGGAAGTTCTCCTTGCGTTGAGGAAGGACTCGATGATACGGGCCTATGCCCTAAAGTGGCAGTGCATCTTGGTCTGGTGTTCTGAACTCCTGATCGATCCATTCTCTTGCTCTACTCGGTGGATTCTCCAGTACCTCCTCCACCTCTCGCAGGTGGGGCTCAAATCCAGTTCGGTTAGGGTTCACCTGAGCACCATTTTGGCCAACCATTTCCCCATTGAGGGTAAACCCCTCTCGGGCTAGCCTCTGGTCTCTTGCTTCATGCGGGGCCTCTTGCTTTCCAAGCCCCCGCCCCCCCCCCCCGGCCTCCGCCAGCAGAATGGGACCTGAACATCGTGCTCATGCAGCTGACACAGCTGCCCTTCGAGCTGATGACAACGTGCTCGCTTTGGCACCTCTCCTGGAAGGTAGTCTTCCTGGTGGCGCTGACCTCGGCCCTGCGAGTCAGCGAACTGCAAGCCCTCATGGCGGCGGCTCCCTACACCAGCTTCTACAGGAACAGGGAAGTCCTCCATACTCACCCCAAGTTCCTACCGAAAGTTGTCTCAGATTTTCATCTTAACCAAGAGATAGTCTTACCTAATTTCTTCTTGAGACCTCACACTGACCAGGCGTCGGCGGTCCTGCATACGCTCGACTGCAAGAGGG
Source organism: Ichthyophis bannanicus (assembly GCA_033557465.1). Classification (NCBI taxonomy): domain Eukaryota; kingdom Metazoa; phylum Chordata; class Amphibia; order Gymnophiona; family Ichthyophiidae; genus Ichthyophis; species Ichthyophis bannanicus. Next base: position 144,387,743 of record CM066040.1, read on the forward strand.
CTATCGCCTTCTACACGCAGTGCACCCAAAGTCATCCAGGTCCGACCGGCTCTTCATCGCCTACGATCCTAGCCGTCTGGGGCTTGCAGTCACCAAGCGCACCCTTTCCATCTGGGTGGCGGACTGCATTGGCTTCACCCAGGCAAAGGCTGAGGCCCCACTGGATCGGTAAGTCACCATGCATGGCGTCCGTGCCAAGACGACGTCGGTGGCTTTGCTGTGCTCAGTACCTCTGATGGCCATCTGCTGGGCTGCTACCTGGTCTTCAGCGAATACCTTTGCTTCGCACTACTGCCTGGAGAGGGAGTCCCACCGGGACAGTGCCTTCAGCCAGGCTGTACTCTGTAATCTGTTCAGGGTATAATCAACTCCTGCCCTCCAACCCTTCTTCTGCAGCTACCGGAGCTTGGCACCCAGGACCCAAGGGCTCGGGCTCCCTTTAGATCATTGGCTTCTGCTCACGGCTCCATGGAGGCACTTTGCTTATAGGTTCGGTAGCCTGTAGCTGGGGAGTCCCATAAGTGAGGACTGACTTCCTGCTTGTTCCTGGAGAAAGCGTAGTTACTCACCTGTAACAGATGTTCTCCAGGGACAGTAGGAATCAGTCCTCACTACTCCCCCACCTCGTTTTCTTCCCTTGCCATCTGCTTAGTAGGGCTCTAGGTATTGGACCTGACTGAGCAAGATGGCACCCTTGGGCAGGAAGAGGACCATGCATGTGTGGCAGCAATCCCAAAGGCTTTCTTTGAAAGCTGGGGAATTACTCCACACGGGCTCCATCAGTGCCGACATAACTCATAAGTGAGGACTGATTCTTGCTGTCCTTGGAGAACACCTGTTACAGGTGAGTAACTACGCTATCTTGGAAGCCCAGTCCGGCTGTATTCCATGCTTTAAGAAAAGTAGAAGGCAGTCCAAAAACTGCCAGCATGGTTTAAAGGTCAGAGAAGCTGTTGTTGCCAAAAAAGCATCTTTCAGGAAATGGAAAAAGGAGCCAAATGACGAAAACTGGAAACAACATAAGCACTGACAAGTTAAATGGAAGGCATTGATAAGGCAAGCAAAGAGAGAATTTGAAAAAAATCTTGCTGTGGAAGCAAAGACCGATAATAAACTTCTGCAAGTACATTCGTAGCAAAAAACCTGTGAGAGGGTCACTTAGACCATTAGATGATAGAGGGGTAAGAGTGGCACTAAGCGGGGACAAGGCCATAGCAGAGAGACTGAATGAATTCTTTGTTTCAGTCTTTACTGAAGAAGATGTAGGAAAGTTACCCATGGCTGAAACGGTATTTAAAGACGATGCATCAGAGGAATTGAAAGAAATATTGATAAACCGAGAAGATGTATTACAACTATTTGATAAACTAAAGAGTAGCAAATCACCTGGGACAGATGGTATACATCCAAGGGTGCTGAAAGAACTGAAATATGAGATTGCAGACCTACTATTAGTATTCTGTGAACTATCATTAAAATCATCTGTAATACCTGAAGACTGGCGAATGGCCAATATAACACCAGTTTTTAAAAAGGGTTCCAGTGGTGATCCGGGAAACTAAAGACCGGTGAACCTGACGTTATTAAGAACATTATTAAGAACAAAATTATTGAACATGTATATAGTGTGGTGATGCGCAGGCAGCACAGCCCTCTGAAAGTGAAAAAAAAGAGGGTTTTTTTTCATAAATGGGGGATGGGCTCACCAAAGCATAGCTCCCAGAGAGAAAGTGAAACTAACACACACACTAGCAGAGCTAGCCTGAAGCCACACCCAGTCTCCAGAGCAGCTGCAGGGAGAGAGAGGGTGGGGCCAGAGAAGGAAACAGGCTACAGAGCATTTAAACTGCGTCACTCAGCAAGTGAGGCAGTGCAGGAAAGAGAGACGAACAAAGGAAGTGGAAAGCAGGAAGGAAGCCATGAGGAGAGGCAGAGAGTCCAGAGAGACCAGGAGAGGAGACAGCACTGCAGGGCTGTGAGACCTGGTGATTCTAAAGGGACCAGCCATAACTGCCAAGGCAAGTGTCAGGGCCGTGGGAAAGAGAGGAGCTGGGAAAAGATTCAGAACTACATTTCTGACTCTGAAGACAGCAGCTCAAGTCCTGAGCCCATAACCAAACAATACAGAAAGCCTTACCAAAGAAGGGTTTCTGCAAGCCAAGCAAATCAAACATTTCCTGAAATTGAGTCAGTAAGGGAAAGAAGGGCAAGAGGTTCTGACCCAGTTCCAAAGGGGAGGAGGAATCTCAAGTGGGAAAAGCTTTTTAAACTTTTAAAGAAAGTGCAGCTAAACGTTCCAGAACGTGCCCCAAGCCCTGAGCCTTACAGCACAGAGGAGGAGATGGAAATTGGGTCTTATCCAGATAGTCCAATGTCCTCAGAAGAATCAATGGAATGTGGTTTTTGTACAAGCAATGTTTAGAAGTTTTATTGAAGGCTGTGTGAGACAGTGTGAGAAGATAAGAAGTGCTGGTGCCAATTAATGCCAAGGAGAAAGGCAGACAAAAAGGTAGAAAGCCTCATGTTTTAAAAGCAGCCATTTTTACCAATGCTGGAGCTACGTTAAGAATGCTGTTTGTTTTAAGCTAAGAGGCAGCACATGATTACACACTAGTCTGTAGCAGCTGAGAATAGCGGAGAAGATTGCTGGACTGTGCATGTAACAGAGTTAAACTGTTTTGTTAAATTGAAGAAGAATTTAAAGTTAACCAAAGAGTGAAGAAACTGCTTTGAAAGTATTTTGCTGAGAAAGTTTTGTTGGAGAAATTATCCTACTTTCAGTTTTGCTATTTTGAAACTTTATCAAGGTCATTTGCCAAGTTGACACTGCAAAGAAAAATAAAACAAATTTATTTAACAAATTTTCCTGTGTAAGCCTCATCCACTCGGACTGCTTTAATAACAAGCCCACAACTACACTAAAAGGGCCTCAGCTACTACGTTGAAGCATTAAAAGAAGTGTGATGACCGGCGCATCCCTACTAGGCAGCCGCCTAGCAAGGACGGCGCCGCCACAATAGTCATGGTTTAATGGGAGAAAGCCAACATGGCTTAAGCCAAGGAAGTTCTTGTCTTACTGATCTGTTATATTTTTTGAAGATGTGAATAAACAGGCAGACAAAGGTGAGCCAGTCAATATAGTGTATCTGGATTTAAAGAAAGCCTTTGACAATGTTTATGTTTATTTTTATTTGATATACCGCCCTTTTGGAAAAAACAGAGCGGTTTACAATATACAAAAAGTTCATAAAGAAAGGCATGAGGCCAGAAGGAGGAAAAGGAAGTTACAATTTTTGATAGAGAGATAGGAGAGAGAAGGAGGGTCGGACAAGACACAGAGGATTGGGTCATACAAAGGGGGAAGGAAAGTCGAAGGCAAGGGAAAAGAGGTGGGTCTTCAGATCACGCTTGAAGGTGAGATGGTGGGACTCTAGACGAAGGGAAGTGAGTTCCAGAGGGCAGGACCTACAAAGAAGAAAGCTGAGGAGCAAGTGGACTGAAGATGTGCAAGGGATGGGGAGGGACGATGAAGGCGATTGAGATGAAATGAGCAAGGGGTGTGTCTAGGGGTATGGAAGGTAATGGGATCTGCCAGATACTGCGGGGTGTTGGTATGAAGTGCCTTGTGAACAAGGGTGAGCAATTTGAACTGAAAGCGAAAGGGGACAGGTAGCCAGTGGAGATGAACAAGTAAAGGAGAAGTGTGGTCTTGTGGAGAGGAGTGGGTGATGATGCGAGCAGCAGTGTTTTGAATCCTTTGTAATCTGTTTAGTTGGGACTTGGGGAGGCCGGTGAAGATGGAATTGGAGAAATCAAGGCGTGACATGACTAATGACAGTAGCAGCGTGGTGAGGGCGGGGGGAGTGAGAAAATGGCGTATCGCACGAATTTGACGCAGAAAAAAGAAAGAGGTCTTGGTTATATGTGAGATATGTGCTTGAAAGGAGAGATCAGAGTCAAAGAGCACACCCAAGTAACGGAAGATGGAAACTAGAGGGATAAGAACATAAGAACATAAGATATGCCATACTGGGTCAGACCAAGGTCCATCAAGCCCAGTATTCTGTTTCCAACAGTGGCCAATCTAGGTCATATGTACCTAGCAGTTTCCCCAAGGGACACAGGTTCCACAATGCTTGTATTGGTTCAAGCATTGATATCCTGGGTCCCTTCTTAATAATGGTTTATGGACCTTTCCTCCAGGAACTTGTCCAAACCTTTTTTAAACCCAGCTACACTAACAGCCTTTACTACATCCTCCGGTAACAAATTCCAGAGTTTGATTACACGTTGAGTGAAAAAATATTTTCTTTTATTAGTCTTAAATAGTTTACCCTGTAGCTTCATTGCATGTCCCCTAGTCTTTCTATATTCTGATAAGGTAAACAATCGATCTACGTTTACCCGTTCCACTCCGTTCATTAATTTATAGACTTCTATCATATCTCCCCTCAGCCGTCTCTTTTCCAGGTTAAAGAGCCCTAACCTTTTTAGCCTTTCTTCATAGGAGTATCCTTCCATCCCCTTTACCATTTTGGTGGCTCTTCTCTGAACCTTTTCTAAAATCGCTTTATCCTTTTTAAGATACGGCGACCAGAATTGCACACAATATTCAAGGTGCGGTCTCACCATGGAACGATATAGAGGCATTATAATATCTTTTGTTTTATTTTCATTCCTTTCCTTATCATACCTAGCATTCTATTTGCTCTCTTGGCCGCTGCTGCACACTGGGCCGAGGGTTTTAACATGGTATCCACAATGACGCCTAAATCTTTTTCCTGGGTGGTGGTTCCTAATGTGGAACCTTGAATCGTGGAACCATAGTTTGGGTTGTTCTTTCCTAGGTGCATAACCTTGCACTTGTCCACATTAAATGTCATCTGCCATTTTGCTGCACAGTCTTCCAATTTATCAAGATCCTCTTGCAATTTTCCACAATCCTCTTGGGTTTTAACAACTTTAAATAGTTTTGTGTCATCTGCAAATTTGATAACCTCACTCGTTATTCCACTTTCCAGGTCATTTATGAATATGTCAAAAAGCAGCAGACCCAGCACAGATCCCTGGGGTACACCACTATTCACCTTTCTCCATTGGGAAAATTGGCCATTTAGCCCTACCCTCTGCTTTCTATCTTTTAACCAGTTCCTGATCCACAATAGTACACTGCCTCCTATCCCATGACTCTTTAGTTTTGCCAAAAGTCTCTGATGAGGGACCTTGTCAAAGGCTTTCTGAAAGTCCAGATACACAATATCAACCGACTCACCTTTGTCCACCTGATTATTCACTCCTTCAAAAAAACATAACAGATTAGTAAGACAAGATCTTCCTTGTCTAAAGCCATGTTGGCTGTCTCCCATTAGGTCATGACTATATACATGCTGAGTAATTTTATTCTTTATGATGGTTTCTACCATTTTTCCCGGTACTGATGTCAGGCTCACCGGTCTGTAGTTTCCCGGATCACCCCTGGAACCCTTTTTAAAAATTGGTGTTACATTGGCAATCCTCCAATCTTCAGGTATTAGAGATGATATTAATGATAGTTCACAGATTACTAATAGCAGGTCTGCAATCTCGTATTTCAGTTCTTTCAACACCCTTGGATGTATACCATCCGGCCCAGGTGATTTGCTACTCTTCAGCTTATCTAATAGTTGTAATACATCTTCCCGATGTATCGATATTTCCTTCAATTCTTCCGCACCTTTAAATACCACTTCAGTCATGGGTAACATCCCTACATCTTCCTCAGTAAAGACTGAAGCAAAGAATTCATTCAGTCTCTCCGCTATCGCCTTGTCGCCTCTTAGTGCTCCTTTAACCCCTTTATCATCTAATGGACCAACTGACTCTCTCACAGGTTTTTTGCTACGAATGTACTTGAAAAGGTCTTTACTTCGCGTTTTTGCTTCCGCAGCAAGCTTCTTCTCAAATTCTCCCTTTGCCTGCCTTATCAATGCCTTGCATTTGACTTGCCAGTGCTTGTGCTGTTTCCAGGAGAGTCAGAGAAGGACGGGGCTAATGTAGGGGGTGGGCTGCCATGGGAAAACCAGATAGCAATGGTCTTAGTTAAGTTGAGATGAAGGCAGTTCTGGGTTAACCAGTTTGCGACAGTGGAAAGACAGGAGTTGAGTGCAGAAAGGTCAGGATGAAAGGGGAAGGTGTGGTGAAGGAGGACGATATCATCTGTGTAATAAAAAACAGAGATCCCGGATTGTTGTATAAGAAGGTCAAGAGGAGCAAGGAAGAGGTTGAAGAGGAGAGGAGCAAGTACAGAACCCTGGGGGACACCACAGGGTAGAGAAAAAGGGTCGGAAGGAGGGACGGAGGAAGAGGAGGAGAGAACTGAGCAGGACCTAGAGGAAAGGAAAGAATGGAACCAGTGGTGGACGGTGCTACAAAGGCCTGCTTCACTCAGACGGAGGAGAAGAAGAGAGTGATCAACTAGATCAAATGCAGCAGATAGATCCAAAGCCACCGCCACCGAAATGTCCCCGCGATCATGAGCAACATGCAGTGAGTTAGTGAAGGCAAGCAAAACAGTTTCGACGCTGTGACCTGGACGGAACCCTGATTGGCGAGGGTGAAGAAAGTTAGTGGAATCAAGGTGGCGAGAGAGCTGCGCGAAGACAACTTTTTCGAGGAGTTTAGATAGAAAAGGGATGTTGGAAACAGGGCGGTAGTGGGCTGGAACCAGAGGGTCGAGGGAGGGTTTTTTAAGGATGGGGCGGATTAGGGTGTGCTTCCAGGAACTGGGAAAGGTCCCCGTGACGAGGCTTGTGTCCCTTATGAGAGAAATTAAAAATTCATGGTATAGGAGGCAGTGTATTATTGTGAATCAGGAACAGGTTAAAAGATAAAAAGCAGAGAGTAGGGTTAAATGGCCAATTTTCCCAATGTAGAAAGGTGAATAGTGAAGTATCCCAGGGATCTGTGCTGGGTCCACTGCTTTTTAACATATTTGTAAATGACCTGCAAACGGGAATAACGAGTGAGGTAAGCAAATTTGCAGATGACACAAAATTATTCAAAGTTGTTAAAACGCAAGAGGATTGTGAAAAATTGCAAGAGGACCTTGATAAAGTGGAATGGGTAAACCTAGATCGATTGTTTACACCATCAAAATATAGAAAGACTAGGGGACATGCAATGAAGCTACAGTGCAATCTATATAAGACTAATAAAAGAAAATATTTTTTCACTCAATGTATAATCAAACTCTGGAATTCGTTACCGGAGAATGTAGTAAAAGCTGTCAGTGTAACTGGGTTTAAAAAAGGTTTGGACAAGTTCCTGGAGGAAAGATCCATAAACCATTATTAAAGGGGACCCAGGAAATCCACTGCTTGCCCCAATGCAAGCATTGTGGAAACTGTGTCTTTTGGAGAAACTGCCTAGATTGGCCACTGTTATAAACAGGATACTAGACTTGATGGACATTGGTCTGACCCAGTATGGCATATCTTATGTTCTTATGTTATGTTCTTAAGACTGGACTTTCAAATGGCAGATGAAATTTGATGTGGACAAGTGCAGAGTTATGCACTTAGGTAAGAACAACACAAACTATGGTTTCACGATGCAAGGTTCCACATTAGGAATCCATTTACCCGTTCCACTCCATTCATTAATTTATAGACCTCTATCATATTCCCCTCAGCTGTCTCTTTTCCAAGTTAAAGAGCCCCAACCTTTTAATCCTTTCCTCATAGGAGTATCCTTCCATCCCCTTTAGCATTTTGGTGGCTCTTCTCTGTACGTTTTCTAATTCTTTTATATCCTTTTTAAGGTATAGAGATCAGAATTGCACATAATATTCTAGGTGCAGTCTCACCATGGAACAATACAGAGGCATTATAATATCCTTGGTTTTATTCTCCATTCCTTTCCTTATGATTCCTAACATTCTATTGGCTTTCTTGGCCGCCACTGCACACTGGGCAGAGGGTTTCAATGTATTATCCACAATGACCCCTCAATCTTTTTCCTGAGTGGTGGTTCCTAATGTGAAACCTTGCATCATATAATCATAGTTTGGGTTGTTCTTAGGTGCATAACTTTGCACTTGTCCACATTAAATTTTATCTGCCATTTGGATGTCCAGCCTTCCTATTTATCAAGGTCCTCTTGCAGTTTTCACAATCCTCTAGTGTTTTAACAACTTTGAATAATTTTGTGTCATCTGCAAATTCAATCATCTCACTTGTTATTCCTATTTCCAGGTCATTTATGAATGTTAAAATGCAGCGGGCCCAGCACAGATCCCTGGGGTACTCTATTATTCACCTTTATCCATTGAGAAAATTGGCCATTTAGCTCTACTCTTTGCTTTCTATCTTTTAACCAGTTTCTGATCCACAATAGTACACTGCCTCCTATCCCGTGACTTTTTAATTTCGCCAAGAGTCTCTCATGAAGGACCTTGTCAAAGGCTTTCTGAAAATCCAGATGCACTGTATCAACTGGCTCACCTTTATCTACCTATTTATTTACACTTTCAAAAATATATAACAGATTAGTAAGATGGATTTAGCCAAGGAAAGTCTTATATCGGCTTCCGCACAGTATGCCAGGCAATAATCCCTCACCTGGACTACTGGAACTCAATCTGCTTGGGCCTCCCAAAACACATGCTACACCCATTTCAATTAACTGAAAGCACAACTGCCCACTTAATCACAGGAACACCAAGGCAAGACCACATCACCCCTGTTCTCAAGAATCTACACTGGCTCCCAATACCAGCACGCATTAAATATAAAGCAACAATCAACACCTTCAAGACCATACACAACTAATTAGCGGACTGCCTACAAACCCTAATACAGACAGCCCCCAACACTAGGTCAAGAAGGCAACCCAATCAAAATCTCCTCAATATACCAACGCACAAAGCAAAAAGCTCCAAGGCTACATGCAACAGAACAGTCTCCATATACGGCCCTTCAATTTGGAACACACTACCAAACAACGTAAGAGCAATCAATGACATAACTGAGTTCCACAAGAAACTAAAAACCCACCTCTTCCAGGAATTCTTCGGAACAGACACCTAACAAAGGCTTCCCCTCCCCCACCAGCTACTACAAACCATTCCCACCCCCTCCCACAACCCCAATCCCCCCTCCAATCACCAACAGCAAACATTCCCCATCTAAACCACAACCAGAGTAAGTTCCTACTATTGTCAAAGTCATGTTCATCGAATAGTTGAATTATGTCCCACAGGAGTAACCCAAGGAAAGGGGCTTCAGACATGATCTTTACCCAGATTTGACAGGAACTGGCACTTTCAGACAAGATATTTACCTGGGATATGTCACAGATCAAGGCTTCAGACAAGGATATTCACCCAAGACTTAGCACAGGCTGGCATTGTCAGACAGTGCCAAATTCTCTATCATGTCACTTCCTTCCACCTCTTGTCCTCACAGACTCTCTAGTTGTTGGTCACTCTCGTTTTATGGACGTGTAGGATGGACTGGTCACTTCCTGTAAGTGCATCCTGTAAGTGCATCCTGTAAGTGCATCCTGTAAGTGCATGGCTCTATTAATAATCTAGTTGACCATGTTTAATCCAAACACTATTTCTTTGAGGATAATGGTTATATCATCCTCTGCACCTCAGATGCAGTCTTCCATGCTGTGAACTTCCTCTCTCAGCTTCTAGATGGCTTGGTGGTTCTCATGCATCTCCTGGATCATACTGAACATCTCACTTCTTAAAGACTAGGTCACTGTCTTGTCATATCTGCCTGACATGCCAGTATATCTGTTAGTAGTCTTTCTAGCCAATGTATGGTAGTGGCATCTGAGGTTATAATGGCAGCACTTCCTTTAGGCGCCCTGATGGCTACACTGCTGTCTGAATTAGGTAACTCTGAATTCAAGACTGCTTCATATAGTTGAAACAATTCAGACCATGGGACCAGGAAGAGAGATTAGCAGATGTGAAGCAACAAATTCCTCTTGAGAAAAAGGACCATAGCTGGATGGCCCACTGCAGTGTCAGATGCAGCCAAATGTTGCTCCATCAACTACATCACTACCAGCTGTATCCGCTGCTCACCTGAAAAATTAGGGCATGAGAAAATAAAGCATTAATTCCTATGTTCCTCTAGTCCAGTCCTGTCCAGATGAGTAGCTTATGCTCATCTACCAGCAGGTGGAGACTGAGAACACAAAACTTGAGACCTGCTCCTATAGGTAGCCTATGCCACCTAGCAAAGCCAAGAGTTCTCAGTTTCCAGCAGGTGGATGAATATAGCCTATTCAGTCTGAAGGAGCTTTGGATTAGGTGGCCATGGTTTCGTGGGCCCAGGGTGCAGAACCTGGTGGAGCCTGGGCCCCTCCCCCATTCTCCCCTAGCCACCCTTCTCCCTAACCTTTGGGAGGGGACCAGAGGTAGAACATGTCTGTGCCTTTAAATTTCTAGTAATTTAAAAAAAAAGGGGGGGGGGCAAATCGCAGGAGAAGTAACAGAAGCAGTTCAGTGGTGCTATCGGGGTGGCTGCCGAGTAAGTCCTGTGTCGTATTGGGTGATCACATACAGAGGAGAGTGCTCCAGGGTGTTTTTTATTGGCGGGCACATGGCAGACATGGAGCACAACCAATTTAGGGCCTATGGCAGCCGTCAGGCACAGCTCTTTCAGATCGGGCTGTGCCGCGGCTGTTCCAAAGAAACCATAGCTATCTCCGATTGCAGTGAGAGTGATTCAAGGGTCCCAGATGCAGGAGCAGCCTAGCATTTTGAGCATGTTCATACTAAAGGATATTTGGGAAGCCCCCATGGTTTTTGGCAGGAGTCGCTGCCATTTTGCTGACTGCAAGTGTGCAGCAGGGAGAGAGAATTGAGGCCCCGGTGCTGCAACATAAGGGTTTCCAGATTCCCGCGGCCATGGAGGTCTGGTCTAGGGGAGTCTTGGAGGAGGAAATGCCCTCTTTACTCTGAAGTTTGTTTTACTGCTCCATTAGCCTTTTGCATGAAACAGGGCCTGAGTGAGGAGTCCTCGACTTACAGCAAACGTCCCTTGGGCAAGGGGCAGGATTCTGCTGTGGCGCCGAAGCATCTGTGTAAGGAGCACATTTATGAGAAGGAGGAGACAGCCTCATTGTAGCCTCTGAATTCCCTTGGATTCTTGGGAGGAGTCTTCTTTTCTCCTTGAGGAACCTCCAGAGGAGTTGAAGGAGGGAGAGCTTCCAGTGGGGGAAGATCAGGGATGAGCTGCCCGTCCTCATCTCACAATCCCTTACCTGTATCCTTCATCACCTTTCACTCAACCAATTTCTTACCCAATCAGTCACTTTAAGGTTCATCCCTAGGATACTCAATTTATTTATAAGTCACCTGTGCAGAACAGTGTCAAAGGCTTTACTGAAATCTAAGTACACCATATCTAGAGCTCTCCCTCAGTCCAACTCTCTGGTCAAAGAAATTAATGAGATTTGTCTGACAAGATCTGCCTCTCGTAAAACCATGCTGCCTCGGATCCTGCAATCCATTGGATTCCAGAAACCTCACTATCCTCTGTTTTAGCAGTGTTTCCATTAGCTTATTTACCACAGAGGTCATACGAACCAGCCTGTAGTTCCCACATCATCCTTACTTCTGCTTTTGTGTAAAGAGACCATGCCCAACTCTAAAGAAGCAGTGAAAATGTCAGACAGTGGTGCCTCTTGAATTTCTCTCAGTTCCTTCAATACTCTCTTAGTATTCCAATTGGCCCCATCGTCTTGTCTACTTTTAGTTTAGCTAGCACCTCGTGAACAGTCTTCTGAAAATCATCCATGATCTGCCTCGCTTCTTTTCCTATTTGTGGTGCTTTCTGAGGTCCTGCTCCTGGCCCTTCATCTGTAAACACAGAACAGAAATATTTATTAAGCAATTTCGCTTTATCCTCATCAGCTACTACATATTCCTCCCCTTCACCCTTCACTCTGACAATACCACTTTTGCCCTTCCTACTCTCACTAACATATGGGAGTGGAGGAGTGGCCTAGTGGTTGGGGCAAGGTACTTCAGGCCAGAAGGTCGGGGGTTCAAATCCCACTAGAGGACAGCAACCTTGGGCCGGAAGGACTGGGGTTTCTAGTCCCACAGGTGCTCCTTGTGGTCTTGGGCAAGCCACTTAACCCTCCATAGCCCATGTTAACTATTTTACAGGGATCTCCAAGTTATAATGCCCTGTTCAATGTAATTTCAGTTTGTTCAATGTAAACCACACTGATGCAGAATAGCACGGTATATAAGAGAATGTAAATAAAATAAATATGAAAAATGTTTTGTCCCCCATTTTATTGCATTGGCTGTTTTTCTTCCATTTGTATCTTTGCTTTCCCTGACTACTTTCCTAGCTTGTTTTAACTTTTCAGAATATTGATGCTTGTCTTCCTCTTTTTGTGATCTCTTGTATTTTATGAAGGCCACCTTCTTTTTCTTCACCTTTTCAGGTACTTCTTTCGAGAACCATAGAGGCCTCCTTTTCTTGTACATTTACATGCTTTCCAAATAAAAAAGGTTTGTTGCCTTTAAAATATCCTCTTTCAGTTTTGCCCACTGCTTTTCTACCAACTGTTCCCTTCCTGCTACTGACTCCTTGGGTAAATTTGGCTTTCCTTAAATCTAGGACCCTGACTTTTTAAAGGACGATATCAGCTCTTGTCTTAATACTGAACCACACTATCTGATGATCACTGTATGCAAGATTGTCTCCCACTATAATATCAGAAACACTCTTCCCATTTGTAAGCACCAGGTCCAGTATGGCTCTTTCATGTGTGGTTCTGTTACCAGTTGTCAGACTAGTTCTCCCTGAAAGAATCCAGGATCTCCTTATTTCTAGATGACACTGTAGCAAGGATGTCCCAATCAATATCTGGCATATTGAGATTACTTATTGGCAGCATTTCTCCTTTCAGAGCAATACTGAAGATGTCTTCAATTAAATCTCTGTCCACTTGTTTTGCCTGTGAAGGAAGTCTGTATACAACACAAGTGCAAATAGATGCTCCATTCTCTCACCACTGACTCAAAGGCACACATGGCATTTTTTAAGGAGTGGAGTAGCAGCCTAATAGTGCACTGGCTTCGTAATCAAGAGAGCAGGGTTTGATTCCCACTAGCACTCCCTGTGGCCTTAGGCAAGTCACTTAACTCTCCATTGCCTCAGAAAAAAGACCTGGCAATCTACTTCCAGTCACACTGCCAAGAAAACCTAGGAGCTGCTGGGTTGCCAGGAGTCAGCAATGACTCGAAGACACACATTGCATTGCCCTATTCTCTCTTTCCATTTTAACCCACAGTGCATCCCCATTTACCCCAGTCCTGGTTCTCTGAAACCATTACTAATGTCTCCATAACTACCACTAAAAGATCTCTTAAGGGGGGTCACCTGATCAACTCAATAATGGCTGATGGGTAATTTGTATTAGGATGCCAAGCTTACTGTTCTCACACCAGCAATGGCATTTAAGTCCTCTGCCATTATACTTGATGGTGGGGCAGAGAAGTCAGTATTGCTGTTCACAAATATTTGTTCTTTATACTGATAACAATAATAACAAACAAATCATTTTCAAAAACTCTTACTTTTAACTAAGGGACTTAAGCTAATGAAAAAAATTATTTCTAGATGAAATAAATAACAAGACAAATAATGGTGTTCCATTGAATCTCATTATTTAAACCACTGGGGGCTCACAGTATTTAATTAAAAAATCCAAAATTGCTCTTGTATAGCTAAAAGAGCTAATCTGTTTCATCCCGATAGACAACTGTAGTTGTGCTATAATGAACCATTGTAGATCTACAGATGTATATGCATGCTGTTTACAATAGGAAACCAATGGAGCTGATTGAACCAAAGCAGAAATTCGATTGCTGTGGGATGATTGAAGAATGTGCAGGCTCCGACACCAAGTTAAATGGGACCCATGATAATATGGCAGCAGATAGCCCAGAGAGGGGCTATCTCTGGGCCATGCAGCTCTTCTCTCAAGATCTGACCCATTGGTTTTAGTGTGATAATTTCATGTCCTTTGAAGGGCTGGGGGCAAATCCAATGTGAAATGGAAAGAATAAAAGGAAAGTTTGCCCTTAATGTGACATCTTTGCAACAATTTTAGGAGGGCTTTAACAACAGGAGACTTCTTCAGAGGAGGCAAGAAGCAATTCACTGATCTATCAGCAGCTCAACTCATATTTCAGCTGGAGCATCCGGCCAGCACATTTCACCTGGAAGCAGCACATCTCATCACATTGATGCACTGGAACCCCCTTCAGTGGTAGTCTGCCTTAGGTTCAAGTGGCCTTTCCTGAAATTGGCCACCTAGCAGTATTTTCCACAGGAGAGAGGCTTTCAGTCCTGCTGTTGGCACTTCTGTGACCATCATCCTCTCTGTCCTTTGAGCACGCTGCCCCAATGCATGCATTCTTAAAGGGCCCATACTTTAATTCTCAGCACTAGCCTCTTAATCTCTACTGCTTCCAGCCACAGAGCAACAATTGCCACAATGATCCAAAACCGGCAGCTTGGGCCCTGAAACATGCAGATGAATGTAGCCCAGTGGGTATTCACCTGGGCAGCCACCCCTCTGAAAGTACAGCACCAGTCTGTTGGGGGCCTAGAGGATCAGATGCCCAGGATGAGCCTTGGAAAGCACAAGGTGCCTTGGCATCCATTGGAGCAGTGCAACAGCCTTCTGAAGACCACCTCAGCATCTCTATAGTCTGCGACCCATCCCAAGCAAGAAAACTTGAACCCAGTCATGCCATTCAGCAGGCTCTCCCCCAGATCCCCCAAGGATACCACCAAAGATCTGGAACCACCCACGAAGAGAGAGAGAGCTAACCGTGAAATATGCCATACCATTGTGTGGTATAGGGTATCCCTCTAATTAGATTAATCAAAGCTGGTATAACTGAATCCACAAGGTACAATTAATCATTTCTTAGTAATACGCCAATTGTACTGCTTGTTGCTAACCACTGGTCTCAGACTATAGCGGGCACTGCTCAGGATACAAATCGCAAGAGCTACGTGCTACAGTAACATCAATAACCAGGTTTGTTTGTTTAGAATATGGCTTAAGAATGTCCCGTACCAAATTTTGGGTTTCTCAAATAAACCAGACTTATCTTAAATATTGATCCAGTTTTCATTTTTTGCCAAGATTGCAATTAGCCCAACGCCACCATTTCGGTATCCGATGCACGTTTCGTTGCTTCTTCAAGGGGCTTGCAAACAAGAATTGGCTCTACATACAGAAAAGAATGCGACAGTTACTACACAAAAGTAGTTGCTTCATAAGAGCAGAAGTAAAAGATGACAATCAAACCTGAACTGGAATAGCTCTTAAAACAGGCTTGTGCAGCTAGCTTCACGCTTGATATGGTTGCCTAAGCTTCTCAAAAAACGCCGCGCATGCGAGTTTGAGGACTGCTTTGAGTGATTTAAATACCGACTACGAAAGCTGACGTCATACTTGGTGTGTAACCAATCATATTTCACAATGTCATAAGCAAGCTCTCCATTCAATCATACTATTTAATCCTCCAGGGGAAACTGTTTTCAACGTGTAAATCCATTTCTGTTCTCGTATACCGAAATGGATGGCGTTGGGCTAATTGCAATCTTGGCAAAAAATGAAAACTGGATCAATATTTAAGATAAGTCTGGTTTATTTGAGAAACCCAAAATTTGGTATGGGACATTCTTAAGCCATATTCTAAACAAACAAACCTGGTCATTGATGTTACTGTAGCACGTAGCTCTTGCGATTTGTATCCTGAGCAGTGCCCGCTATAGTCTGAGACCAGTGGTTAGCAACAAGCAGTACAATTGGCGTATTACTAAGAAATGATTAATTGTACCTTGTGGATTCAGTTATACCAGCTTTGATTAATCTAATTAGAGGGATACCCTATAGCATATAGTAGTTTTGTAACTACCCTCTGTAAACGGACCAAATACTTTTCAGTGTATACCATTGTGTGGAGCAGCTGCTATCCTAAGAACCACAGGCATGGCTGCTGCTCTGCCTCCTCTCAATCCCACGTGTCATTGTCTCAGGGTGAGTCAATTCTCTCCTCCATGTGAGCAGCTATGGTCTCTCACCAGTAGACCCTGGCCCCCATCACATCCTCAGATAAGTCCACATAAGCCTTGCAGATGACAGGAACTACTCTGCATCAAGCAGCCCAAGATGGCACAGGAGACAGCATCATAGCGGATCAAGATACAGCAGATGACAAAGCTCCTCAAGCAGCAGAACTCCAAGCGGATCACTGTGCAGCATCACACATGTTATATGATGATGATCATGCCCCTTGCTCTGCTTTCTCACACAAGAAATGTACCAGATATGATCACCATTCATTATCCCTAGCTTCTACATGTCATCACCGGCATCGTATTGCATTGTCCTCTTCCTATAATTGCAGAGCATGGACACATTACCACTCGGAACTCCTGATGCAGCTTTGTGAAGCATGATGTCAGGTTGGGTCAGCGTGAGTTTGGCTTTCTGTGGTGTACTGTATGGAGTATTACTGCAGCATTTTCAGGTAAGTAATACTTATTATTTCAACTGACAGAATGATGTATAACGTGGTGATGCAATTTGACATCTAGCATGATTCTATGCTGCTACTGCTTTTTGTTTATCTGCTGTAATTAGAAGTGTTTGTGATACAACTTGAAGATTGGTTTGAAGGTCTGAACTTCTTATATAGTATAAATGAAGTGCTGGATGGAGGTTTTATAAGATTGAAAAATAAAAGTTTTATATGCATTGATTTGAAAAAGATTGAAAAATATCTGCAATAGTCTGATATTGGTTTTGGGACTGATGAATGATATGGGAAGGCCACTGAATATATTGAAGGTGGGGTGGCAACCTCAGCCACAATCTGATGGACTTTTTTCATCTATATAAATAAATAAAGTATTAATATTATTGCATTAGAGATTTTTTGATGTTGAAGGAATTCAATATCCCTTTGCTGTTTTTTTTATATTTCTTTTTATTTTATCAAGGAAAGATACATGACTTACCCCCACTGAAAGTAGACTCATGTATTTTGTATGTTCCAGTAAGAATCTATGCATATGTCAGTATTTTATAAAATACATGCATAAGTGGCAATCCCACCCCCATTCCCTTTGTTCTGCACCTCAAGCCTACTTTTATGTTTATATATATCAGAAAATTTTATAGAATCCTACGTGAGCCCATAAAATGCTGTTCTATATGCTGACGTCCTTAGAGGGTAATCGTATAACATCTGCCTTACTTATATGTCAAGTATGCACACAAGGTACACAGATTTTTCCAAAGAAAGGATGTACATATTTTTTCCATTGAAAATTATCCCATTTTACACCTGCTATTTAGTATGCACAACTTTCTTGGCTTAGTTGAATGCATGCATGCTTATTTTTCATAATATGTGCATACACACATGCACCTCCTCATAAACATCTCCAGTCAGTTTGAGGAAACGTATGTGCATGTATATACATAAGCATATGTACATATTGGAGAGAGTTTTATAAAAGCCAGTTTCTGTGTGTAAAACATTGTTCTATCCAAGTGCCTTTTAAAATTACCCTCATAATTAGCTCATTCTTCATGGACAAGCAGAATGTAAGTCCTCATGTATGGGTGATGTCATCCTACAGAGCCTGCATGGGAATACTCTCCAGCTACTAATTGAAGCTTTTGGAAGCTTCTTGCGCATGCGTGTCATCTTCCTGCCTGCTGCTGTGGCACCATTTTACCTTCAGTCTTCATTATCAGTTGGTAATTTTTCTGCACCTTCTTGGGGTATCTTTTTTGCCTTAACGTTTGTTTTCAAGAATCTACCCGCCTGCATGTTGACTTTTCTTTGTTTTCAGTTTAATTTCTAGACAGATTTTTGATCGTTTAATGTTTCCTTTCTTTTTTGCGGCACCACTGCCCTCTTACGCACTGGTGCTTCAGCCACGAGTTAATCCTTTTTCAAAACTGAGTTGTTTGATTTCACTGCAGTTGTTTTTCCAGCTGATATGTCCAAAAAAACTTGCCAGTGGGTTTAAGAAGTGCTCTAAGACCATATCTGCCATGGATACTCATAACTGGTGCCTTCAGTGCCTGGGAGCCAATTATTAGCCCTCTTCTTGTAATTTGAGTTTACAGATGACAAAAGAGGACTTAAAGGTCGAGAGAAGCAGCTCAAACCACTTTTTGGTGCTCATAAGTCTAATCCATTGACATCAGCATCAGCAACACTGGTCTCAATGGCATAGAAAGCTGCAATGGACGCTAGTGGTGCGTCGACATTGAGGAGTTCTCAAGCCCACTCAGAGACAAGCACCCGTAGTTCCCCGGAGCATTGGTCATCGATTGATGTCCACCTGAAGAAGGATTCAGCTTCGTCATCATCAATGCTAAAGGATGATCGTACAAAGCATCAAGTGGAGACTGGTGCATAGACATCGAAGCCCTTCCAGGCATGGCATCAGGAATGATGAGGGTTTGCAAGAGCGCTTCTCCAAGCAGCCCTGAAGAGAGGAGTTCTCATCCTCCAAGAAATCGGAAGGGCAACGATGGCCTACTGCATGCTGAGACTACACGCCCAATACTCAGATTCCAGGAACATTGTCCAATGTTGCTGAGGCTCCACAGCCTTCAGAGACAGCAGCCATGGAGAAGTGCCTTCTTGGGGGCCCTTGAGGAATGCATTACGATGCTGTTTGCCATGTCACATATTCGTGCCTCGTTGTCTACTTCATCGACATCAGTACATCCAGCCAATTCTCAAGAAGCATAGCATGCCTGCGAGAGAGGCTTTGACATCAGGGCATTGAAGGACCCTGACACCAGAACCTGCCCGGCCGATCTCACTTTCTAGTGTATCAGGGTCTGATGCTCCCTCGAGACCTAGAAGATCATTGCTGAATCGATGCTCCTGAAGGAGCTCCTGATTCCCAAAGGATAGGAGAGCAATCCAGGCAGAGACCCAGAAGTACTTTGATTTCCTCTCTGAGTCTGACTCAGTAGGCTGGGTCACCATTGTAGAATCAGGAGGTATGTCGGAGGACAGGTCACCAGGACTTCCATCAGATCTTTCTCCTCTTCATGAGAGACGAAAGTCACCTCTTGAGAATATGACTTTCCAATATTTCATCAGGAATATAGCAAAGGCCATACCATTTTCTTTGGACACTGAGGATGAACACATGGCAGAAGAACTGGAGATCCTTCAGTACTCCTCGGCCCCTTCAGAGAGTACAAATGCAAATATGGGAGAATCCCCTCACTGTACCTCCAGTCAGTAGAAGGCTTAACTCCATATATAGAGTTCAGAAGGTTCCCAGGTTTGAGAAGCCCCAGCTTCCTCACCATTCCTTGGTGGTCATATCTGCCCTTAAGAGGTCTAAAAGTTCCAAGACTCACTCCTCGGTGCCTCCGGGAAGGGACTCAAACATTAGGCTCTTTTGGAAGAAGGTTTTTCCAGAGTTTCATGCCTACAGACTAAATGGCCTCTTACCAGCTCTACATGGGCATGTTTCTAAAGGACATCATGTGCGGCCTAGCTGACCTGTCCTAATATCTCCCTCCAGAGAAATTGGAGCAGTATCATTCCCTGGTGAGTCATGGTAAGTTTGCTTGAAGTTCATGGTCTGAGCGAACTATGATATCTTCAAAACGGCATCGAGAGCTTTTGTGATTGGTATTGATGCCCGGAGACTCGCTTGGCTCTGGTCCTCAGACCTAGAACAATCTGGGCAGGATGAGCCTTGCCATGGAAAGAATCTCTTCAGAGAACAAGTTGAAGAGAAAGCTGGCTTCATTGAAAAGCAGCACATCACTCTTTGAAATTTCTCAAGGCGCATGTCTGAGCCGGTCTCCTACCGCAGATGGTACCAAACTGGGATCCAGAAAAAGACCTATTACTCTCATAGACGTAAGTACTTTTCTAGATCTCAGTATACCCAGCCAAAACAGGCTCCTTAACCTCAGTCTAAGTGTGAGAAGCCTCAGAAGCCCAACCTGCTCCTCAGCCAAAGCCCGGGGTGTGGTTTTGATTGGTTCCTGGAAAGCATAGCCATTATACCTATAACCGTAATGGAGAACTCTCCTGTTGGAGGGAGGCTCACTCCTTTTACCCAGAAGTGGCCCCTCATAACCTCGGATACTTGGGTTTTCGGTAACAAATTGCATTTATTCAGCAGTCCTCCAGATTGCCCTCTGAGGGCTCATTCCAATGACCCTCAGCATCAGAAATTACTTCAGAGAGAAATCACTGCCTTCTTGGCAGATCTTGTGATTGAGCTCATGCCATCGGAGCAAAGAAGGTGAGGGTTTTAATCCAGGTATTTCCTGATCCCCAAGAAACCGGGGGATATCGTCCCATCCTGGACCTCAGAGATCTGAACATATGCCTAGTCAAAGAAAATTTCAGAATGATTTCTCTGGATACCTTACTCCGTTATCTTCAAAGAGGAGATTGGTTATGCTTCCTGGATCTGAAGGATGCATATACCCACTCTACAGATACATCCCACTCAAAGGAAGTATCTTAAATTCATTCTAGGGAGACACCATTTCCAGTATCGAGTTCTGCCTTTTGACCTAGCTTCACCACCTCGTGTTTTTACAAAATTGCTTGCGGTAGTAGCAGCTTACCTTCGGACGATGGGAGTGTTTGTCTTTCTCTATTTGGACAATTGACTGATCAAGAGTACCACTCAGGATGGAGTTTGAGAATCAATATGGTTGACTATTCGAGTGCTGGAACTACTAGACTTCATTGTCAGTTACCCAAAATCCCACCTTCAGTCCTTCCAACAATTGGAATTTATAGAAGCCCTGCTTGATACAACTCAGGTGAGAGCCTTCTTCCCACATGACAGACTTCACAGATTGACAGCACTGATGTGAGAAACTCAACTGAGTCAGCAGGTCACAGCTCACAAGATGTTAATTGTACTGGGTCACAGTGCATATAACACCCTTGGCACGTCTCCAAATGAGACAGGCTCAGTAAAGACTCAGTGAACTCAGGCCAGAGGAGATCTCGGGGATCATCTGTACATCACCGATCCTCTCATTCCGTTGCTGAAATTGTGGACAATTCATCACAATTTTCTCAATGGTCTCCCCTTTCAAATTGCTCCACCTCAAACAATTTTAACCACAGATGCATCCAGATTGGGTTGGAGAGCTCATCTCAATGGGTTTCACACTCAGGGAGATTGATCCTGCCAAGAAAGTCTACATCAGATCAACTTCTTGGAATTAAGTGTCATAGCAAATGTTGCCAAGGCCTTTAAAGACTGATTGGCCAACCAATTGTCCTGATTTAAGCCAACAACTAAGTAGCAATGTTCTATATCAATGAGCAGGGAGGAACGGGTTCATACCTCCTGTGTTAGGAAACAGTTTGTGGAAATTTGTCATTGCCCACAGGATAGACTTGACAGCCACATACTTGTCAGGCAAGCAAAACACTGGCAGACAGACTGAGTCGAGACCTCCAACCACAAGAATGGATGCTGGACAGGGAGTTTGCAATTCGCATCTTTCAGGAGTGGGGCACCCACTCAATAGATCTTTTTGCAACTCCTCAAAATGCCCAACGAAAGAGTTCTGCTCCAGAGTAAGACTGCACAGCAGTCTAACCTCGGATGCTTTTCTCCTAAATTTGGGGGAGGGTCTTAAGTATGTATATTCTCCAATTCCTCTCCCTCCTGAAGCTTAAAACAGACAGAGGCACAATGATTCTCATTGCTCCCAACTGGCCCAGGCAACCTTGCTCTCCTGCTACAACTCTTCAATTGGAAACCTCTCTGATTAGGCCATGCACTAGATTTGATACCACAAGAGAATGGAATGATGTTGCATCCCAACATCAAGTCCATAGCCCTCACAGTTTGGATGTTGAGAGGCTGACATTGTCTGGACTCAATCTGCCGGCCGGTGTAACTGATTTATTTTTTTATTTAACTTTTTTTATATACCGCCTTTCAAATTCTCAAAGCGGTTTACAGGGAACATACATAACTTTGTATACATAGAACCTTTGGAACTATTTACAATAACAATTAAAAGTGATTACATTCGCATTATAACTATTTAAATAAGTGAATGGACTCGTACATGTTCATGAGGAGTTGGCAATTTCTTGGCAAGCTTCAGGTCCTCGTTGTTCATCCACCTTACACTAAATTCCATCATATTAGAGTGGTCCTCCATACTCATCCTAAATTTTTTCTGAAAGTGGTATCAGATTTCCATCTTAATCAGTCAGTTCTTTTACTAACATTTTTCTTAAAACCATACGCTCATATAGGGGGAACTGCACTGCACATGTTGGACTGTAAACGAGCCTTAACCTTCTACTTGGAGCAGACAAAAATCCTGATGTCCTTTAAGCCTCCAGAGACCCTCAGTTTTACTGTTAACCTGTTTTATGTACATGTTGTTCATTTGTAAACCGCTGTGATTGTCTGAAATAGCGATATAAAAAACACACAAATAAATACATTAAATAAATAAATAAATGAGAAAATCCCATTCATGCAAATGGAAGAGGTTTGCCGTCTGGTGTGAGGATCATTCCCTAGAACCCTTTGCCTGTCCCATATAAAAACTGCTGGAATATCTTTTACGCCTCTCAGAGTCTGGACTAAATCCAATTCAGTTAGGGTTCACCTCAGTGCAATTGGAGCTTACCAGTGAGGTATAGAAGGAAAACTGATCTCTATACAGCCTTTGGTTGTTCACTACATGTGGAGTTTGCTTCTCTCGAAGCCTCTATATAAACTGCCCACAGTGTCTTGTGACCTCAGTGTTGTTCTTGTGCAGCTCCTTTTGAGCCACTCAATTCCTGCCCACTGAAGTTCTTGACCTGGAAGGTTTTGTTTTTGGTGGCTGTCAATTCAGCACACAGGATGAGCGAGCTTCAGGCCCTTGTTCCATCATATTAGAGTGGTCCTCCATACTCATCCTAAATTTCTTCTGAAAGTGGTATCGGATTTCCATCTTAATCAGTCGGTTCTTTTACTAACATTTTTCCTAAAACCATATGCTCATTTAGGGGGAACTGCACTGGACATATGTTGGACTGTAAATGAGCCTTAGCCTTCTACTTGGAGCAGACAAAAATCCATAGGAAGTCCATGCAGCTTTTTGTTTCTTGTGACCCTAACAAGCTAAGGGTTGTTGTCTCCAAACGCTGTCTTTCAGTTTGGCTAGCAGACTGCATCTCTTTCGCTTTTGTCCAGGTAGGACTGAGCCTTGAAGATCATGTCACGGCTCATAATGTCAGAGCCACGGCTGTGTTGGTGGCCCACTTGCACTTGGTCTCCATGGAAGACATTTGAAAAGCTGCAGTGTGGACTTTATTCCACACATTCACATTTATTTATTTATTTATTTGTTTAACAGTTTTTCTGCACCACCTTTTCATTTAATCAAGGCGGTTTACATTAACCTCTTTACATAGAACTTGCAATTGTAAACAGTAACATCAAAACTTCAAAACTTTAACAATCTCTTAAGAGTTTCTATGAAGAACGAAGGGGGGTCAGATGGGAGTTCTGAAACTAAACGTATGTACATCGTAACAGGAGTGATGGGAGGATGAATGGTGCAGATAGCATAACTTGTGTAAATCGGCATGTGGAGTGAAGTGGGCATGGTACCATGTAAAGATTAGTGTGATTGGGCATGGTACCATGTAGTAGCTGGAGAGTATTCTCGCATGGGCTCCATCGGATGACGTCACCCATATGTGAGGACTTTTTCCTGCTGTCCATGGAGAACACCTGCTATTTTCAGTGGCTTCCCTCTATGTTCTTTAACAGCTCATCAGAATCACCAATCCTTCTATATCAGGTAATATGTTTCCATTCTTTCAGACGGAGTGCCACATGTGGATTAATACTTGTCAATTCATTCTGTCTGACATCACTGGTGGCCCAGTATCTCTGCTAGCACCAGCGAAGAGCCTTAAAAGCAAAGAGGTAAATGTACCTGAAGCATCTGACAAATGAAAGGAAGAGGGAGAGAGAAGCAGCAGTTCGGCAAGACTGCCATATGATATTCTATTTCACTTTCAAGAGCAAGCTATTAATGAGAGAACTACTAATACTGGGATGAATATTCAAAAGGACTTAGCCATAGAGCAGAAGCCAGTATACAGATAAGTCCTCTATCTGTATCATGCCAGGGTGGAGCAAGGGGGATTCACCAAGCTATATATATAGCAACATATTCAGCTGCTATCAGTATAACTGAGAGGCTTAAGTTAGGAAGCTATACAGATAATAGCTGAATATCATCACTATCTGTACAGTGGTGGTGGTTGCCTCTCTCCACATATATTCAGCACTTCCACCTGTCTGGATAGTGGTGCTGAATATGCCATAACCAGCATTTTAAACAAACGTTTGTCATGGTGTTTAAGTATTGACCTGACCGTGTTTTGGATACTGTAATACAAGATCTTTATTTATGACTGTACATCAAGAACAAAAGGATCTAAAACAAAAAATTAACTATATTATGCCGTTTTCTACACTCATTCCATGACAGCCATCTCTTCCTGAAAAATCCAAGCCACAAGCGAAAAAGCTTTTTGGCAAAGCACATTTAGAACCCGAGACTAAACTAATGGCTTCTGAATCTTTCATCAGCGAGGTAAGAAAAAAAAAACATTTTCTTCTTCCAGCCCAATCTCAACTTGCCCGAATTCTATTTTCTACCATTTATAATGGATCCAAAGCTGAGACTCCCTTCCGCCATTCATGGCTACAGAGGGTTTGCCATAGTCAAACCTTACACTCCTCACTCTACAGCCTAGCCATTATATCCACAGTCCAAACCCAGTACATATGTAAGCTAAATCTAATCCGTAAGTGTTATGTGATCTCTGGGATTACTCCCTTGGCATGTGACTGCTGCAAAATACTGAAGGGTAAATATTCAGATTTGTCTGGGAAACTTTGTGAGTTACCCAGACAAATCTTGGTTTTTAAATTTCCCACCCTTGTTGACTGGATAATATTTGTAAAAGTAGATAGCTCAGTTTTGCTGTTGGGACCCAGTAATTTGTCAAAGGCTTTGATCCAGCCTGTTAAGGGGCATGCTTGCTCTGAAGTATGGTAAATGTTTTCACCTACTGTACCTTAGCTATCAAAGTTAAGGTGCAGTAAGCGTAAAGCTGGTAACACACAGGGCAGGCATTTACCGCACCTCAGCCTTGGTAGTTAAGGTACAGTAAGTGCAGACAGTTACCGTACTATTAGCGTTTACAATATTTGGGGGAGGGTACTGCCTCCCCATGCCTATCCTAAACTACACCTGTGTTTGAGAGAGGAGCAATCGTGAAGTGGGGACCTATGATCAAGTTGGAGGGATCTCTGCTGCGCCAGTGGCTCTGTACTGGAATGGGAGGTGGGATGCAGCTGTCGCAGTTTTATTTAAAGTCTGGAAGCTGCTACACTACTGGGTTGCCAGTAGTGTAACTGCACATAACACCACTTCTTGATGTGGCATTTAATGCAACCATGCTATCGGCAGTCATGACAGCTATCATGTGGCGCACTATCTGTTACCGGCCAACACACCCATCTCCACCCTAATTCAACCCCATCCCGCTCAAAGCAGTTAGTGTGGGATTCTTACCATATTGCCTGCTTACAGTGTAGCATGCAGTAGCGGTTATACCACAGGGTTGTGCTAACGGTCATTACACGCTGAAACTCGTGCTAACCATTATCGTCCTTTAGTAAACATGTCCCTATGTGTTTACTTAGCTGGCTAGATAGCCTTGAAAATGTATCCCTTGGCCTCTACTGTTGTTCTGTTGGAATCTATTTCAAGTACCACCTTCAAATATAGAAAAAAGGAGGACAAATTTTCAAAACAGAAGTTGTTTCCAAAACCACAGCCTTTTTTAAATAAATGGTTACTAGGATCATATTTAAATATTTTTTTAAAGTAAAGTGATTGTCTTTTTATCTTGTTCTATGGCCAGTAACTGTAAAGATAATCTGGCCTGAAGGGCAAAAGATAAAAAAAACAGAGAGTAGGGCCAAATGGCCAATTTTCTCAATGGAGAAAGGTGAATAGTGGTGTTCCCCAAGGATATGTGCTGGGCCCTCTGCTTTTTAACATATTCATAAATAACCTGGAAATAGGAATTACAAGTGGGTGATCAAATTTGCAGATGATACAAAATTATTCAAAGCTGTTAAAACACAGGATTGTGAAAAATTGCAAGAGGACCTTGATAAATTGGAAGACTAGATGTCCAAATGACAGATGAAATTTAATGTGGACAAGTGCAAAATTATGCATTACCTAGCCATGAAATATGCAAACCTCTCCACTTCCCTATATCTCATTTAATAGCCTGAAAATTTGGCTCAAAGGTTCACCTCAAGTCCATACCCAGAATAATCCCCAAATATTTAATAGTGTCTTTTGCCATTTAAAAGGAAAGGCCTCCTCTAAGTCCAAGGGGACATTCTGTCCTAATACATCCGTTTTACCCATATTTATCTAATAACACAACATTGCACTTTAATTTTATTTCTCCAGGAACAAGCAGAAAGTCAGTCCTCACTTACAGGAAGTCAGTCCTCACTTATGGCTGATGTTGGCACCGATGGAGCCCACGCGGAGCAATTCCCCAGCTTTCAAAGAAAGCCTTTGAGATTGCTACCACGCATGCATGGTCCTCTTCCCACCCAAGGGTGCCATCTTGCTTAGTCTCTCTTTTTCCACGGTGCCCTTCGGACGCACGTCTTCGTCCCTTGGACAAAATGTTTTTGTTTTTTGCCTTTACAGGCTATATCTCTTTTTTTCTGGTTACACCGGTCCTCTAGCCATCCTCCCCTTGCTCCCTTTTTGGGCTTGCGGGGATACTTTTCCTGATTTTTTTCTTCTCGGGCTTCACGCCCTTTTTTTCTTCCAACCACTGGCCACGTGGGTCTTCGACCTCGCAGGGGCCGTTTTTGCCCTCATGGCCACCGGGTTTAAAAAATATGATAGATGTTCTAGGAACATGTCGCTTACGGACACTCATGACTGCTGTCTAAGGTGCCTGGGAGCCGTCCATGACCCAGAGCTCTGTTTGCTCTGTAAGAAAATGTCCTCTAAGGCCCTGCTCAGCCGTAAGCAGACGTCCGAAGACATTTTTCAAAAGGCTGCCTCGAAGTCCCCGGTGGCACCCTCGGTCGTCTCCCCTCCAATGGGTTCTCCCCCTGCGGCACCGCGTTCCAGGCAGCATTCGGACCAGGGGTCCCCCGAGGTGGAACAGTGCAAAAAGAAGAAGGCCTCAAAGTCGCTGTCTGGGACCCCCAACAAGTGCGAGCACTCCCGCGCCGGGTCGCTTAGCCCCATTCGGCATTCCCGAGCGGCCCTGCAAGGTACCTCGCAGAGAAATGGAGGCCTCCGGCGCCCAGTCTCCTGAGGGTTGTCCCAGTGAGATCCCCCTCTCCTTCTCGACGCCCGATCCGGTGACCCCAGTACCGGCATCCTAGGGCCCCATGCCCACGTGGGAGTCCCATATGCTGGTGCTAGAACGCAGCCTTTCTGCATTCATTGCTTCCCAGCAGATGCTCACAGCCAGCTTCGCTGACTTGCACCCAGAAACCGTGGGTCTCTCACGTGGGACACCCCAATCCATCCAGGAAACCCCCGAGAGCCATGGGCCTCGTGAGGGTCCTCGCTGTTGGTCTCGCTCGCTCTCCCGTTCCTCGGGGGTGAAATCATCCAGGGCCTCCGGCTCCAGGCCGCCGGCCATCAGACAGGGCGAACCGCCCAGCTTGGATCCCTCAACCGATTTCTCGCACTGGGAATCCGATGGGGACACATCCCTAGAGACCCGCACCCACCGAGATCTTCTGTCGGACCCCTCGCTGCCTGGTCTCCAGCGGCGTTCATCACCCGAGGACACCTCCTTTCTGGTGTTTATTCGGGATATGGCTTGGGCCCTCAGCCTGGTCTCCCAGGCCGAGGAAGACTCTCATGCTGAAGAACTCGATATCCTTCAGCACGAGGCCCCGCCCAGGGAATCCCTCACCATGCCAGTACCGCCGATCCTTTCCTGGCTATTGCTCCACATGTGGGAGGCCCCGGCCTCGGTCCCCATCGTGAACAAGTGCCTTGACACATTGTATAAGGTGCATCAAGGGCCAGGCTTCCATAAGACTCAGCTTCCACACACTTCGATGGTGGTGGAATCAGCCATGAGGAAGCAGAAAAGCCCGAAGTCGCACTCCTCGGTCCCACCGGGCCGGGAGTCCAGAGCCCTTGATGCCCTGGGCCGCAAGGCCTATCAAGGTTCCATGCTCTCCTTTCGCATTCAGGCCTACCAGTTATATATGTGTATGTTCCTCTGCGGCTTGGCAAAAGAACTTGGAGGCTTCTCTGCGGGCCTCGAGGGCGAGCCCCTCGATGGGTTCTGCACGCTGTTGAAGTCAGTAGCTGATTGCTCCAAGTATATCTCTCAAGCCTCCTACGATGGCTTCGTGACCTCAGCTCGGGTGACGGCCGCGGGCATCAGAGCCCGCCGCTAGGCTTGGCTCCAGTTTTCAGATTTGGAGCAGTGGGTGCAGGAGAAGCTCCTGGACGTGCTCTGCTTCGGCAAGCAACCTTTTGGTAAACTGATGGAGGAGAAGGCAGCTGAGATCAAGACAGAGTACATCATTAGGACCCATCTCTCCCACAAGATCTCTACGCTGCCTTGGAAGAAGCAGCCTACCAAGAAGTCCTTCTTCCTCAGGAAAGGCATCCAGTACTGCGGCTAACTGCCGTACCCGGCTACCCCCGCGCCGACCAGTCCCGCGCAGGGGAAGCCTGGCCAGGGTCACCAGAAACCAAAGGGACCAAAGGTCCAGACGCTGGCTCCCCCACAACCCCATCAGGAGTTTTGACGCCAGCGGCATAGCCCCTCACTCTCCGACACTACAGCAGCCCGTGGGGGGACACCTGTCCAGCTTCGCCTCGTCATTGGAGTTTATCACCTCGGACACCTGGGTCCTTCAGGTCATCCGGGAGGGCTATCGTCTCCACTTCGACAGGCTCCCACCCCCTTTCTCCCTGGCAGAACCTCCTCGACTCCCCACACACCAGCTTCTGCGCAGTGGGAATTACACTCTCTCCTCGCCCAACGGGCAGTCGAGAAGGTCCTTCCCCACCTTCGAGGTTGAGGCTTTTATTCCCGGTATTTCCTCATTCCAAAAAAGACGGGGGGGGGGGGGGTCTGTGGTCTATCCTCGACCTCCACAGGCTAAACAAGTTCTTGGTGCGGGAGAAATTCAAGATGTTATCTCTTGGCGTGCTGCTGCCCTTCCTCCAGCAGGGTGACTGGCTGTGCTCCTTGGATCTAAAGGACGCTTACACCCATATTCTGATCCACCCCCCAACACAGGCAGTACCTGTGTTTCAGGGTGCAGGGAGAGCGCTTCCAGTACAGGGTGCTCCCCTTCAGCCTTGCATCTGCCCCATGGGTCTTCACGAAGTGTCTCGTCGTGGCCGCCGCTCACCTTCAGCGCTAGGGCGTGTCAGTGTTTCCCTACCTTGACGACTGGCTCGTTCTGGGCTCCTCTGTCGAAGAGCCTCGGCAAGCGATGTCACGCACTGTCCTCCTCTTGGAGAGTTTGGGTTTCTTGGTCAACTACCCAAAGTCTCACCTTGAGCCGACGCAGGCTCTCAAGTTCATCGAGGTGTGCCTCAATACTCAGCAGGCCATGGTCTTCTTGCCAGTGGATCGCTCCACCCACCTCCAGGCTCTGGCAGCTCATGTCCAGAGCACTCACCAGGTCACCTCTCGGTTCATGCTACGTCTGCTGGGCCACATGACCTGACCATGCATGTGGTCCCTCACTCCCACCTGCACATGTGGACGGCTCAGTGGTGTCTCAGTACCCAATGGTGCCAGTCCCTCAAGCACCTCAGAGACCCCGTCAGGGCTCTTCCCGACCTCCGCTTGTCCCTGAGCTGGTGGCAAAACCCCTGCAACCTCCTGCGGGGATCGCCCTTCCAGCCCCCACAGCATGATATGGTACTGACCATGGATGCTTCCCTGTTAGGGTGGGGAGCCCATTGCGGGTTTCTCTGCACACAGGGACAGTGATTGCCAGTGGAGGCTCAACAGCAGATAAACCTGCTCGAGCTCCGGGCCATCCAGTGGGCCCTGAGGGCCTTCGAGAATGTCCTCAGCGAGAAGTCAGGTCTGGTGCAGACCGACAACCGGGTAGCAATGTTCTATATCAACAAGGAGGGGGGCACGGGGTCGCGCTCCCTCTGCAGGGAAGCAGCCTCATCTGCTCTTTTGCTGCCCGGCGGAGGAGGTCCCTCAAGGCGACGTCCCTCCCAGGGCAGGAGAATGACCTGGCGGACAGGCTCAGCAGAATCCTTCGCCCCCACGAGTGGCGCCTCGATCCCAGAGTGGCAGGCTGACTCTTTCTATACTGGGGCACTCCAGCGATAGACCTCTTCGCCAGCCCTCAGAACGCACAGCTCCCTCGCTTTTGTGGCCCGGTGCTGCACCCAGGCAGGGAGGGCCTCAATGCATTTCTCCTGTACTGGTCTTCCAGCCTTCTCTATGCAATCCCTCCTTTCTCCCTCATTGCGAGGACTCTGTTCAAGGCTCAACAGGACGGGGCATTGCTGATTCTCGTGGCCTCGGCAGCCTTGGTTCCCACTCTTTCTCCGGCTGTCGTCAGAGCCTCCGATCCCCCTGGGCTCTGCCAGGGACTTGCTGATGCAGGATGATGGTCGGTACTACACCCAAACAACCTTCCTATCTCTCACGTCCTGGCGGCTGAATGGGTCTCTCTAGCCTCTCTGGCCCTTCCGGAGGAGGTCGAGGAAATCCTCCTTGCCTCGAGGAAGGACTCCACTAGGCGAGCCTATGTCTTTAAGTGGAAACACTTCTCCATCTGGTGCTCAGAGCACCAGATCGACCCCTTCTCATGCCCGATCCGGTGGATTCTTCAGTACCTTCTCCACCTCTCGAGGGAAGGGCTGAAGTCAAACTCTGTTAGAGTTCATCTGAGCACCATATCGGCTAATCATCTCCCTATCAAGTGAAAGCCTCTCTCGGGGCAACCACTAGTCTCCCGCTTCATGTGGGGCCTTCTGTTATCCAAGCCGCCCACATGTCCCCCTCCGGCGTAATGGGGCTTGAACGTGGTGCTCACGCAGCTCACTCGTCCACCCTTCGAGCCAATGGTGACGTGTTTGCTCTGGCATTTGTCCTGGAAGATAGCCTTCCCGGTGGCACTAACCTCGGCTCGCCAAGTCAGTGAGCTTCAGGCGCTCATGGCTGACGCCCCTTACATCAGGTTTTATTGGAACAGGGTGGTCCTCCGGACACATCCTAAGTTCTTACCTAAGGTCGTGTCGGCTTTTCATCTCAACCAAGAGATTGTGTTCCCAACCTTATTCCCGAGGCCTCACACTGATCAGGCGTCGGCGACTCTCCACACCCTAGACTGCAAGCGGGCCCTCGCCTTCTACTTTTAGCGTACCCAGACTCATCGCAAGTCTGACCAGGTCTTCGTGACCTACGATCCCAATAGGCAGGGATAAGCAGTCACCAAGTGCACCCTCTCTGTTTGGGCAGTGGACTGCATCGCGTTCGCTTATATGAAGGCGGGCGTCCCTCTGGATCCTCAAGTCACTGCACATGGGGTCCAAGCCAAGGCAGCCTCGGTGGCATCGCTGCACTCCGTGCCCATGATGGACATCTGCCGGGCGGCAACATGGTCTTCTACCAACACCTTGGCCGCCCACTACTGCCTGGAGAGGGAGTCCTGCCGGGACAGCGCCTTCGGTTAGGCTGTACTCTGTAATCTCTTCGGGGTATAAGCAACTCCTACCCTCCAACCCTTCTTCACGGCTACTGAGGGTTTCGCTCCGAGGACCCGAGGACTTGGGCTCCTTCGGGCTTCGGCTTCTGCTTATGGCCTTTCGGAGGCATTTTTTGGTTACAGGTTCGGTAGCCTGTAGCTAGGGAGTCCCATAAGTGAGGACTGACTTCCTGCTTGTTCCTGGAGAAAGCGTAGTTACTCACCTGTAACAGGTGTTCTCCAGGGATAGCAGGAATCAGTCCTCACTACCCTCCCACCTCCCCTGATGAGTTGCTGAATTTTTGTCCTTCCCTTGTCGTCTGCTTGGTAGGACTCGAGCTAAGGGACCTGACTAAGCAAGATGGCACCCTTGAGGGGGAAGAGGTCCACGCATGCATGTTAGCAATCCCAAAGGCTTTCTTTGAAAGTTGGGGAATTTCTCTGTGCAGGCTCCGTCGGTGCCGACGTCACCCATAAGTGAGGACTGACTTCCTATAAGTGAGGACTGATTTCTGCTGTCCCTGGAGAACACCTGTTACAGGTGAGTAACTAGGCTATTTCTTCCATAAAAACTGACAAAGATGTTAAGGGATCTCTTATAGTTCAAATAAAGCAATTTTGAAGTGATCCCCCATCATCCTAATCCCCTTAATATCCACCTGGTTCCTTATCCTCTCTGCCAAAGGCTCTAAAACAAGAGCAAAAAGCAGTAGCAACAGAGGGCAACCTTGTCTTGTACCCCTCCCCAGTCTAAATTCCTCGGAATACCCCTTATTAATTCTAATTCGGGCTATCGGGGATGCATACAGGACCCTAAGCCCTTGAATATATCACTCACCCCTCCCATTTTTTAACACCTTGAATATAAATCCCGATTCAACCCTATCAAAGACTTTTCAGCATCTGCTGTCTTAACAGGGTACCCTGCCTGACCCTTCCTCCGTGCCAAATTAAATTAAGCCTCTTCTGAATATTATCTCCCCCTTTCCTATCTGTTATAAAAAAATTGCCTGGTCAACTCTCACTAGCCTTGGCATAAACTGCTGTAAACGGCTTGCAAGCACCTTTGCCAACAGCTTTGCATCTAAGTTTATTAGGGAAATGGGCCTATACAAACTGTAAGGTCCTTGCTGGGATTAGGCAGCATAGTTATCCCTGCCACCCCCATAGATCCTGGTACTCTACCCTCCTCCGCTACCTTACTGAAAACTTGTGTAAAGCAGCCCACTCAGCTGCCCCTAGAACTTTCAATAAAATTTTGCAGTCATCCTATTCAACACAGGTGTCTTCCCAACTTTCATTGACTTGATCGCTACTAAGACCTCTCCCTCCCTAATAGGTTTGTTATGCTTTTTCCTGTCCTGTTAGTGGGCACCTCCTCAAATATTTCTCACTTTTATCCTCTCCACCTTCTACTTCCCCTCTATACAAACAGGCATAACATTCCTGAAATGCAATCTGTATGATCGGCAACTCCCAAACCAATTCTCCTTTTGCATTTTGTATACCTATAATATGCTGCTGCCGGGCTTGCAGTTTGCTGGCTCTGTTCCAATATTCAAAATATGTTTGCCTAGTTCTCTCTAAATCAAATGCCACTTGGCTGGCTCAAAGCCTCACCAGCTCTGCCCAGGCCCCCTCAAATTCCTTCAACACCCCCTTAACTCTTCCTCTTTAGCAATCCTTCTCCATACTGGTTATTTTTGCCAATAGCTCTCCTTCCCTTGCCCTCCTCCTGCAGTGGGCACCTGCCACTATCCTAACCCCCTAACCACTACTTTTAGCCCATCCCACACCATTCACAATGCAATCCCCCTCTCCCCCCAAATTAAACTGAAGATACTCTTCAAGCACCCTTCCTATTTGCTCCACACACCCCTCCTACAATAGGGAGTCATTTTAAGTGCTAAAATTCAGCCCTCCCTCCTGCACCCTGTATTCAAGGTGATACTCACTGGCACTCTCCTACTGGCTGCCCACCCACATAAGTGAATTCTTCCAAATCGGCGGTCTTTTGCTATCCCATTTTGTGCTGCCACTCTCTTGCACTCCTGTACTATGGTTCTGTATACCACTAGTACCTCAAGCTCCAAATGTGGGAGTTCAGCACCAGAGTCCTCTCCTTAGGCAGCCATTTCATGAGATGATGTAATTTCCTTCACGGGTTTATTGTTTTAATTAATGTTTATGTTTTATCAGTTATTTTATTTAATTATGTATGATGTTACTCATGCAATTATGTATATAACTACTGTGCCACAGTTAGGCTTTATAGATAATCAGTTAATAAATTCAGATAAATAAATAAAATAAA
Source organism: Ichthyophis bannanicus (assembly GCA_033557465.1). Lineage (NCBI taxonomy): Eukaryota > Metazoa > Chordata > Amphibia > Gymnophiona > Ichthyophiidae > Ichthyophis > Ichthyophis bannanicus. Next base: position 144,421,919 of record CM066040.1, read on the forward strand.
AATAAATAAAAGGGTTGACAAGCTCCTGGAGAAAAAGTCCATAAACCATTATTCCAATTCATCCTGCTAGACCAGTCCAAAAACTGGGTTATGTCCCCCTGCCAACAGATGTTGGACACAGAGAAATTACCAGAAGTTTGAGTATTACAGCCCTGGCACATATAGAATTACCCCTAGGGGGTCGCCTTCAGTATTTCTCTGTCTCCAGCAAATGATGGTTGTCTCTTCCTTTTTCTCCTGGCAGCCATTCTGAGGGTGCTCTGCCAGTGGATATTTTTTGGGTGGACATCTTCAGGGTACTCATGAGGTGCCCCTCTGGACTTTCCCACTGACTTTTTTTGGATAAAGCTCCTGGTCAGGAGGACCAGTGCAGCTTCCCATACCAAGGGGGGTGGGCTCCTAGTCAGGAAGACCAGTGGAGCCCTAGTGAAGGTCAGCCATCAGTATCCCCTGTCCAGCAAAAAGATTCCAACTTCCTGCCTCTTTTCTTATTTTACACACACAAAAAAATACAGCTCACTTGCCTTCAGACTTGCAGCTGCAGCCTTAGTCTGTGCTTAGATGTGCAGTGCGGCATCACAGTGAGTTGATTCCCCCGCCCCTTCCTCATACAGATTGCTGGCATTGGGGACCTCTGAACTGCTTAATGACATTCTCCAGGGCCTGAAGCATCTCACTGGGACTAGATCACCACTGCGGCCCACAGCCTGCCTTCCCACCTTTTTCTCTGCTCATCGGGGAATCCTCTCGTTCAGTATAGGATGTTTTAACACCAGCAAGTTTAGAAGGTTCAGCTTCAGATGCTCCTGCTTCTCCAACATTGCCTGCTATGGACTCCACAGCTACTCCCTGACCAGGAGATGCCTCTCCTCCGCCTCTTTTACTACCCCAGAATTTGGGGATGGCCACTCAGTCCCAGATGACCACACCCCAGGACTCTGAGCAATTTATGGCTCTGTTCAGACAGGCTTTGGACTTGTGGCAGGTCAAGCCTTTCTCCTTCCGTACGATGGCTCCATTGTCCACTAAATCACTGGCAGATAAATCTCACTCTACCCGGAAATGCCCTTGGGATGATCAGACTTCCAAGAATAGAGGGCGCCCTTCCAAGGAGATATCCTGGCCTCCGGGGACTGGGATTCTATGCTACATGAGAATGAGGATCACCCTTCAGTTGAAGATAGCCCAGGCACATTCGACTGTGAAGATGAGAAATGGTCTCCATCAGAGGACCCCAGTGAGGATCATGAGGACACTCAGAATGTTTGCTTATTTTGCAAGGATGAGTTGCTGGCCCTGATTGCACAAGTCATGGAGGCCTGACATCTCTCAGACCCTCCAGAGCAGGAATCTAGCTAGAGTAAATCTCAGGCAGACCCTATCCTGGTAGGCATATGGAAGCCCTCGAAGGATTTCTGTTTTTACTGGAGCTGCAAGAAATGGTTTCCCTCCAATGGTATTCTCTTGATGCTTCCCTATGCATAGCTAGACGTTTGGGGCGTCATTATCTCTGGTCTCCTGTGGATCTGGATAAATGGCTCAAATATCCTAAGGTAGATGTTCTGGTAATAGCCATCACCAAGCATACAACCATTCCAGTAGAAGGTAGTGCAGCTCTTCAGGATCAACAGGACCGTAAGATAGAAGGATTCCTTTATTTTTTTATTTTTTTTTTGTGCCATCAAATAAGTGATGACTCCTAGTGACCCAGCTGCCTCTGAGTTTTCTTGGGAATGTATCGCTGGAAGTAGATTGCCAGGCCTTTTCTTCCAAGGCAATGGAGGGTAAAGTGACTTGCCCAAGTGACTTGGAAGACTGCCTTTTCCTCCTCCTCCTCTCTCATTCTTCAGGCCTATGTCTGCAGAGGGTTGATGGCGTGAGCCCTCCTGCGCTGGATCCAACTGCTGCCTGAGGACCTTGCTTCTGCGTGCTTGGAGTCCTTCTCAGCCTTTTTGGCCGATGCCTTTTATGACCTTCTACACCTTGCAGCAGGTTCGGTGGCAGCGGTCACTGTGGCTTTCCGCTGGCTCTGGCTTTGTCAGTGGTCAACAGATGCGGCCTCTAAGGCCCATCTCACTAAACTCCCCTTCAAGGGCAAGCTTCTCTTTGGAGAGGATCTTGAGAAACTGGTGAAAGACTTGGGAGAAGTCAAGCCCCAGCGCTTACCCGAGGACAAGCCTAAATTGAATTCTTGCCATTCTGGGCTGGGCACATCATCTTTCTCCTCCTCTCAGTTGCGCTTCTGGGATTCTATGCATTATTGGCCAGACAAACCCTCTGACTCTTCCTTGTCAGGCAAGTTAGATCCCAAGTCGCCGCCCTTTTGGGGTGTCCACCGGGCTAGGGACACCTATTCCACCCCAGTTAAGTTCACAGGCTTCAATCATTCATTCCGCTGATGGCCTCGAGGCCAACCCCAGAATGCCAACAGTGAAAGGTTGACTGATCCTTTTTTCCCATGAGTGGGCCCAAAGAACCACCATCAATGAGTGCTCAACATTATCTGTCATGGATATGTTCTTGAGTGTGCCAAGCCCATCAAGAACACCTTCCTAGTTTCCCAATGTGGTTCTTCCTACAAGTGGGCAGCCATACAAACCACACTTCAGAGTATTTTGCAGCTGCAGGCCATTTGTATGGTGCCTCCTTCCGAGAGATGTTCCGGACGCTACTCATAGAAACATAGAAAAATGACGACAGAAAAAGACCACATGGCCTATCTAGTCTGTCCTTCCATATCAACAACTACAACAGTCCCCTTTGGTCCCCTTTGGCCTATTCTGGATCTCAAGGGAGTCAATCATTCCCTTCGAGTGGCTCGCTTTCACATGGAGACCCTCCGATCTGTAATACAGGTGGTGCAGAAACAGGAATTCCTTTCTTTGCTCAATCTCACGGAGGCATACTTTCACATTCCCATCTGCGAGGATCAGCAGCCTTTTCTCTTTTTTGCGGTTCTCAGACATCACATTCAGTTCCACGCGCTACTGTTTGGTCTAGCAATAGCACCACGCACCTTTTCAAAGGTCATGGTAGTGGTCATGGCAGCCTTGCAGAAACAGGGGATTCATGTCCACCCCTATCTGGATGACTGGCTCATCAGAGCAAAATCTAATGCAAAGGCTATCGATACAGTCTCCCAAGTGATGGCCTTCTTGGAAAACTTCAGCTGGGTAGTTAATCACGCCAAGAGCTGTCTGTGGCCCTCCCAATCCTTGGAGTTCCTTGGGGCCACTTCGACATCCAGTGGGTGAGAGTCTTCCTTACACAGGACCACTTCCAGAAGTTCTCCACTCAGCTTCATGCGTTCCTCATACAGGTCAGGCTTCGAATGTGGGACTACCTACAGGTCCTATGGACTGGGCTTGAGCACACATGAGACCTCTGCAGCATTCTTTCCTGTGCCACTGGTCCCCCATCTCACAGAATTATGACATTCAGCTTCTGCTTCCCTGCACAATTCGCAATAGCCTTCGCTGATGGCTCTGTCCGGATCGTTTGCTTTGCTTCGGAGACCCTGCACTGGATACTCGTGATGGCTAACGTCAGCCTCTCGGGCTGGGTGCCACATTGTTTGACCCAGATGGCTCCAAGTGGACAATCAACTAACTCGTGGCTCAAGCAGTTCACCTTGCTTTATGGGCTTTCCTGCCTCATCTTCGCTATCAAGCAGTTTGTGTCCTCTGTGACAACACCATGATGATGGCCTATCTGAATAAACAACGTGGTACCAAATGTCTGGGAGTAGCCAAGGAGATGGCCCCTCTCTTCCCCTGGGCAGAGAGGCATCTACAGACTCTGTCGGCTCAGCACATTGCAGGGGTGAAAAATGTGCACACTGACTTCCTCAGTCGACATAATCTGGATCACAATGAATGGGAGCTCGTCCCCTGGGCATTTCAGTGGATAGTACACGACTGGGACCAACCCATCCTGGACTTGATGGCTACAGTGGCAAATGTCAATGCTCCCAACTTCTTCAGTCGAAGCAGGGAGCACTGATCCCAGGAGCTGGATGCATTTGTTCAACCATGGCCAGTTGCAACGCTTTGTATCTGTTGCCGCTGTGGGCAATGATCAGTCGGTCTCTTCACCACATTGAGTCTCACCCCAGGCTGGTGATTCCGGTGGTGCTCGATTGGCCTCGGTGCCCATGGTATGCCAATCTCGTGTGCTTGCTCACCATGACACCTCTGGTGCTCAGATCCTGCAGGGGGCTCTTGAGGCAGGTTCCAGTCATGATGGACGACCCAGTCCTCTACTCGCTTACGGCCTGGCTCTTGAAAGGCGCCATCTAATTTGTAAGGGCTATTCATGAAGGGTTGTAGATACCCTTCTTAAGATGTGATGATCCTCTACCTCCGTGGCATATGCCAGGGTTTTGTGCCTCTTCGAGACCTGGTGCTCCCAATGGGATCTTTCTCCTCGTCATGTCCATGTTCCTGACATTTTGGCCTTCTTACATGATGGTTTTGATAAGGGGCTAGCCCTGAATTCTCTGTGGGTTCAGGTTTCTGCCTTCACTTGTTTCCAAGGACCTATAGTGGGGCGCTTGCTCACTTCGCACGCATATAACAGCCATTTTCTTCACGGGGTGTGGACCTTGCGTCCTCTGCTCTACCCTGACATCCCTTCTTGGGACCTTTCCCTTGTGCTCAGAAGCGTCATTAAACCACCATTTGAGCCCCTTAAGCATGTCACTCTCTGAGATCTGTCATTTAAAGCAGCTTTCCTCATAGCCTTCACCTCGGATAGATGAGTATCGTAGCTGCAGGCCCTGTCCTGTCGGGACCGTTTTCTCTCATTCTTCCCTGAGGAGGTGTCCCTTCAGGAGGTTCCCTCTTTCTTGCTGAAGGTATTCACGGCCTATGTGAATCAAGCCATTTCGCTCCCTTCCTTTTCTAAGGAGTAGTGCTCTGGCACAAATAGTGGACTCCTTGCCGTCTGTTAGTAGGATGCTTCGTCGGTATCTGAAAGTGACAAATTCCTTTCGAAAGTTCATCCACCTTTTTGTCCTTTTTGAAGGGCCCTTGTAAGGGCCTCACTGCATCCAAGGCTACAATTGTGTGATGGATTAAACGCACTATCAAGTCCGCCTATATTCTTTATGGTAAGCTTGTCCCTTTGGAGCTTTGGGCTCACTGCATGTGTGCTCAGGCAACACCTTAGGCAGAACAGTCGCATGTGGCCCCCCTCAACATCTGTCGGGCAGCTATATGGTCCTCTTTGTCCACCTTTGCTCTCAGTATCGCCTCGATCTCCAAGCGCGAGATTCAGCAAATTTTGGGGCCAATGTGGTGGCAGCGACATTCTTTTCATGCCCAGGGGTAGTGTAGCTCTGGACTGGTCTAGCAGGATGAACTGGAAGGAGAAATTTCACTTACTGTTAATTTCCTTGCCTCCTGCTAGATCAGAGTACAGAAAGGAGCAGGTATCACAGATCACCATGGAAGGCCATTAAAAGCTTTATTGCAGTGTCCTAGAGGTCTGTCCCTACACATGTTTTGGTTGCTAGGCCTTCATTATTTAACAGGTTTTTTATACTGCTTTATCATTTCAATCAAAGCGGTTTACATTGAAACTTAAACTTAGTAATGTACATTAAACAGGGACATTGATAACTTGGATTTTTCTGAGGCAATGGAGGATTAAGTGACTTGCCCAAGGCCACAAGGAGTGGTAGTGGGAATCGAACCCTGGTCTCTGGGTTCCCAAGCTAGTGTTCCTAAGGTTACTCCTCCACTTCATTAGGGGCTCAAGACTTCAACAAAAAACAAAATGACATAATATCATAATTAAAAACAAATATATAAATACATAGAGAAACATGCACATAAGACCATTAACAATCATACCAATAAACAAATAAAAGAGGAGAAATATCTGATAAATACAGAATAAGAGCCAATTACTCTGCATGTCTGTGGAGGCCCTGTTTACCATGTATTCACCCTGACCAAAATTAGAGTTTACATATGGATATCTGTATTATAACCTTTAATTGTATATATTTACTTACATCATCTTATTTCATCACAATAGGCTGTTTACCAGTGTCTATATGAACACACAATGGTTTTTGTTTACTTTTTCCCTTTCCCCCTTTCCCTCCCCCTCCCCTTTCCTTCCCCTTCTTCTTCCTTCCCCCTCCCTCTTCCCTCATTTGGCTTAGGCGGCTCTGTTTCATTAGTTCTCATTTCTCCTTTCTTGTACTTCCATATAGTGACATTGCCCCTTGACCTTCCTACTGATACGTGGTTGTCATACAGAGTGGCCTTTCTTGTGAGTAAATACTGCCATGTCAGTGGGTCAGATGTATCTCTTGGAAATATAGAGGTATATTCCAAATGGGACATCCAAGTACAATCTTGGATGTCAAAGCCAGAATGTCTGAAAAGAAAGGCAGGCACATGCATGTTCAGGCACAATTCTTGAAACATGGACATGCGTGATATGCACATATAGCAAATGTCTATATAGATGTCCTCAGGAGAGTATTTCAGAGCCAAAATGTCTAATAGCATAATGGTTAGAGTAGTGGCTTAAGAGCACAGTGGACAGGGTTTAAATCCCAGTGTGGGACTTTGTAATCTAAAGCTAGTCACTACACTCTCTGGATGTTTTAAGGTGAAAACAAACACTTTCCTGATACCTATTCGTGCCTGGAGCAGGAATAAACATGCACGTGCCTGCGGATAGCTCCACTGCTTCTGGGATTGAACGGGAATGTGTAAGTCCATTGCCCCTCCCCAGACACGCCTCTGCCACACCTCCGTGCCTACTTGAATGTCCCTGTTCTGGAGACACCTGCGAACGGCATTTGTGGAATGGTTACGGAGATGTGTCTGGTGATTGCAATGTCCATGTGACATGTCGAAACTATGCCAAAATCTTTTAAAATGACCCTCATAGTGCTTTGTCATTTATTCTTTTAATTGGTTTCTTCATTTGATTATCTTATTATTTTTATTACTGCAATGCCTGTTGTGTTTTTAATGATATTTTATGATGTCTTATTTGCTTTTTTATAGTTTCATCATAATTATATGGTTTTATGGTTTATGTGACCACACAGACATGCAGAGTAATTGGATCTTATTCTGTATTTATCAGATGTTTTGACTCTTTTATTTGTTATTATTTATAAATAAATAAATAAATAAATTTACTTTTTACATATATTTTATATATTCTTTTATATTTTATATGTGTTATAGTTCTTGTCTTATATGACTATTTATATATATTTTTACATACAGAACATGTTTATACCAAACATAACTACATTATTTATTCATTTTACATGTGATTTCTCCTTATTGGTATGATTGTTAATGGTTTTATATGCATGTTTCTATATATATTTATATATTTGTTTATTATGATATTATGTCATTTTGTCTTTTGTTGAAGTCTTAAGCACCTGATGAAGGCCTAGGAACCAAAACACGTGTAGGGACAGACCTCGGGGACATTGAAATAAAGCTTTTTATAGTCTTCCATGGTGATCTGTGATACCTGCTCCTTTCTGGATCGGTGCATTGCAAGTTGTGTGCTCTTTTTGGTTGTCCTGCTAGACCAGTCTAGGACCCACCCCTGTCTGTGATCTCTTGAAACAGCTTTCTTGGCAGAGCCATAAACAGACTTCTTAGCAGAACCATATCTAACTTACGGTTGTACTCTGTCATATCGGGACCCTGAAGGGCACGTTATATATAGTTGCACTCTTTCATGCTCTTTTCTTGACTGGCCGTTTTGTTGGGTTTCTCTTACTACCACTGGGCAATATCCTCCCTCTACTTTTCCAGGGGTATACTGAAGGCAACCCCTAGAGGTACCTATATGTGCCAGGGCAAGCTTCTAGTACTTCCTCTTCCAACATCTGCTGGCAGGGGGACATAACCCACTTGTCTGGACTGATCTAGCAGGACTCCAGGAAAGGAAATTAACAGTAAGTGAAATTTCTGCTTAGCCAGGTAGACTTGAGAAAGCTGCCACTTATCCTTGGGAATAAGCAACAAGGAATGGATATACTCTTTGGGGCCTTGTCAGATACTTTCTAGACATCCTCATTGGCAACTCTTGGAGATAGGATGCTAAGCTTGATGGACCTTTGATCCAACCCAGGATGGCACAACTTACATTCTGAACTATGTGAAAATAGGAGCTACGATATATTTTTCTGCATTGAAACATTTCAAAATTTCCAGTATTCAAACATTCATTTACACCAGAGGGAAAACCGCCACATAATATTTGACATCAGGCTCTGTCTGAAGGGACTAAGGGGCCCTTTTACTAAAGGCTGCTAAGGTTTTGCTTTTAATTTGCATTGCAAATGTACATTAAGTAGAAAGCCTCTGCATTAGCTGTTGAGGGCATAATCAACATGTTCCCAGTAGCTAACACACAACTGAATACCTTAACATCCAGCACACTTAACATGGGCGCACCTAGCAACAACCTTAGAAGTGTCGTTGGGTACATTTGTGCTAATAGCCACATTGCCACTGAGTACATGGCAACTACCCTTGCACTAGTGGTAGTGTTCTCTTCACGCCCACACTCTTATGGTTTATGCACTTGATATATACAGCCCTTTACTGTGTGTATTAGAGTGGTTTACAGATATATTCTAACAGGCACTTTTCATTCCCTCGTCCCTGAAGGGCTCAAAGTCTAAGAGTACCTGAGGCAATGGAGGGTTAAGTAGCTTGCCCAAGGCCACAAGGAGTGGCAATGGGACTAGAGATCCCAGTCCGGCCTGAGGTAACCTGCCCCAACCACTGAGCCACTCCTTCCACTTCACCCATTCCCTGCCCCACGGCACCATGGATGATTAACATGCACTTTAACATTAGCATTCATGGCTATCACTTACTGTGTGTTAAGAGCATACGTTAATCAGTTACCAGGCTTTAGTAGAATAGACCCTAAAAGTAGCTCCTCTTAAAAAAAAAATATTGATTTTGCCCATTTAAGGTGATCTATGAACCTTCCTGTTTTCCATAAAACATAAAGTGGTCCATCTTGGAGACACAAATGTACATTCCATCTCCAGTAATAACAGTTTCTTTCTAAAACAAAATCCTTACAGAGCAACAATTGTCTCCATTTATATGTGTATTATAAGAACATAAGATATGCCATACTGAGTCAGACCATGGTCCATCAAGCCCATTATCCTGTTTCCAACAGTGATCAATCCAGGTTCCCAAAAATTGACACAGATTCCACTTTGCTTATCCCGGGGTAAGCGGTGGATTTCTCTGGTCCTCTTTAATAATAGTTTATGAATTTTTCTCCAGGAACTTGTCCAAACCTTTTTTAAACCCAGCTATACTAATAGCTTTGACTACATCTTTCAATGGCAAATTCCAGAGTTTGAGTACGCATTGAGTGAAAAAATATTTCCTCCTACTAGTCTTAAATGGGCGACATTGTAGCTTCATTACGTGTCCCCTAGTCTGTCTACCTTTTGATGGAGTAAATAACCAATGTATGTTTACCTGTTCCACTTGATTCATTATTTTATAGATCCCTATCATATCTCCACTCAGTTGTCTGTTTTCCAAGTTGAAGAGCCTTAACCTTTTAAACCTATCTTTCCATCCCCTCTACCATTTTTTTGCACTTCTCTGTACCTTTTCCAATTCTGCTATATCCTTTTTAAAATAGGGCGACCAGAATTGCACACAATATTCAAGGTGCGGTTGCACCATAAACGATACAGAGGCATTATAAAATCCTTTGTTTTATTCTCCATTCCTTTCCTTATGATTCCTAGCATTCTGTTTGCTTTCTTAGCCACCACTGCACACTCGGTAGAGGTCTTCAAGGTGCTATCTACAATGATGCCTAAATCCTTTTCCTGAGTGGTGGTTCCTAATGTGGAACCTTGCATTGTGTAACCGTAGTTTGGGTTGTTCCTCCCTAAGTGCATAACTTTATGCTTGTCCACATTAAATTTCATCTGCCATTTGGACACCCAGTCTACTATATCAAATGTATCAGACTCCTCATTGTTTAAATTTAATTAGTGGGTAATATGAACTTCGATGTTGACAGGGAGTGCGGGGCTTAGGAGGACTTGGTTCGTATTTTTGGAAATGTCCCAAAATAAAAGGGCTGTGGAGGAAGGTAGAGGCATTGCTTCAAGAAATTTCAGGCTGCGCTGTGCAGCTTGTGCCAGAGCAGGTATGTTAATGAAGTTAAAGATGGGTGGGCGTGCCTGATGGGCAAATTTCTGGATGTTGTGTTATTGAACGTTTTTGAGTGAATGGCTATTAGGGATGTCCCTTTTCTTATACCAATAGAGTATGATATGCAATGGGTGAGGAATCTGTATATGTCTGGAATGCCTTGTAAAGTGGCATAGGGCATTGTGGTCTTGAGTGGGACATCTTTTTACTTTATATAATGCTGAGCAAATTTTATCTTCTGAGTTTTGTTTTAAATGAAGGCTACCAGTTTGAAGGTAAGAGGGCATAGCTTATCTGCCTCTTTGATTGTCTGTTTAACTGTGTAATTGATATTTACCTCCTCATTTATTTGTTTCTTGGTTAAAAGATGGATATTGTGAGGGAATGGGGTTGGGCGGGAGGGAAGGGAGTTGGGATGGGATGGGTTGGGTTGGGTTTGGGAGGAAGGGAGGCTGGAAGGAAGGGATGGGTTGGTTGAGATAGAAACAGAGAAAAACGATGACAGAAAAAGACCACATGGCCTATCTAGTCTGTCCTTCCATATCAACAACTACAACAGTCCCTTTTTTCCTTTAGAGATCCTCTGTGTTTGTCCCATGCTTTTTTGAATTCAGATACTGTCCTCATCTCTACCACCTCCACTGGGAGACTATTCCACGGATCCACCACTCTTTCCGTCAAGAAATATTTCCACATATCACTCCAGAATCTATCCTCTTTTACCCTCATCCCATGTCTCCTCATAGCAGAACTTGCTTTTAATCGAAAGAGGCTCTCCCCCTGTGCATTTATGCCACAGAGGTATTTAAACGTCTCAATCATATCCCTTCTATCCCGCCTTTCCTCTAAGGTGTACATATTAAGATCCTTAAATCTGTCTTCATATTCTTTATGATGAAGACCACTAATCATTTTAGTAGCCACTCCCTGTACTGACTCCAACCTGTTTATATCCTTTTGAGGGTGCGGTCTCCAGAATTGCACACAATACTCCAAATTAGGTCGTACCAAAGACTTATACAGAGACACTATCACCTCCTTTCTTCTGCTGGCCACTCTCCCTATACACCCAAGCATCTTTCTAGCTTTTGCTGTCGCCTTTTCTACCTGTTTAGCTACTTTAAGATCATCAGACACAATCACGCCTAGGTCCCGGTCTTCTTTAGTGGACAAAACTACTTCACCCCCTATACTATATTGCTCCCTTGGATTGCTGCAGCCCAAATGCATGACCTTGCATTTTTTAACATTAAATCCCAGCTGCCAAATTCTAGACCATTCTTCAAGCTTAGCTAGATCCCTCCTCATGTTATCTACACCTTCCTGGGTGTCTACTCTATTGCAGATTTTGGTATCATCCGCAAAGAGGCAAACCTTACTCGACAGCCTTTCCGCTATATCACTAACAAATATGTTAAAAAGAATTGGACCAAGGACAGATCCCTGGGGCACACCACTGGTAACTTCCTTCTCCTCAGAGTGAGCTCCATTTACCTGTACTCTTTGTCGCCTCCCACTCAACCAATTTCTAACCTAAGCAGTAACTTTGGGGTCCATCCCTAAGATGCTCAGTTTGTTTATAAATTGCCTGTGAGGAACTGTGTGAAAGGCTTTACTGAAATCTAAATACACCACATCTAGGGCTCTCCCTCGGTCCAACTCCCTGGTCACCCAGTCAAAGAAATCAATCAGATTTGTCTGACAAGACCTGTCTCTAGTGAATCCATGTAGCCTTGGATCCTGTAATCCGCTGGATTCCAGAAACCTTACTACTGTATTTTCTCTTTCAGCAGCGTTTCCAAATATTTACTCACCACCAAAGTTAAACTAATTGGCCTGTAGTTTTCAACCACATCCTTACTTCCGCTTTTGTGTAAAGGCACCACATAAGCCTCTTTCCTGTCCTTTGGCACCACTCCGGACTCCAATGAGGCATTGAAAAGGTCAGTCAGTGGAGCTGCTAGAACATCTCCAAGTTCCCTCAGTATTCTAGGGTGTATCCCATCCGGTCCCATTGCTTTGTCTACTTTAAGTTTAGCTAGCTTCTCACGAATGCAGTCTTCTGAAAATTGTTCAAGATGCCCTTCTGTGAACACAGAACAGAAATATTTGTTAAGCAATTCTGCTTTATCTTCATCAGCTTCTACATATTCCTCCCCTTCACCCTTGAGTCTGACAATACCACTTTTGCCTTTCCTCTTCTCAATAACATAGCTGAAAAATGTCTAATCCCCCCATTTTATTGCATTGGCTATTTCCTCCTCTTTTAGAATCTTTGCTTTCCTGACTACTTTGCTAGCTTCTCTAAGTTTTTCCAAATATAGATGCCTGTCTTCCGCTCTCTCTGTGATCTCTTGTATTTCATGAAGGTCTCCCTCTTTTTCTTCACCTTTTCAGCTACTTTTTTCGAAAGCCATAGCGGCCTCCTTTTCCTTTTACCTTTATTTACCATTTTAACAAAAAAGTTGGTTGCCCTTTAAATATCCCCTTTCAGTTTTGCCCACTGTTTTTCTACATCCCCCAGCTGTTCCCATCCCGCTAACAACTCCCTGAGGTATTGGCCCATCTTGGCAAAGTTAGTTTTCCTGAATTCTAAGACCCTCGCTTTTGAATGGATTCTAACAGCCCTAGTCCTAATACTCAACCACACCATCTGGTGATCACTGGATGCAAAATGATCTCCCACTATAACATCAGAAACACTTTCACCATTGGTAAGCACCAAGTACAGTATGGCCCCTTCACGTGTGGGATCTGTTACCAATTGCCTGAATAGTTCTCCCTGTAGAGAATCCAGGATCTCCTTACTTCTAGATGATACTGCAGCAGGAATGTGCCAATCAACATCTGGCATATTGAAATACCCTATTCCTTTTCGTCCCTCTAGTCCAGTCCCAGAACCATTGAGTCTAGAATTTTCTCCAGCAGCTTTGCAGACTGAAAACTTGTCATCGCTTTGATGACCTCCGCATATATATAGGCAAGGACCGCCCCTTCCTCTTCAGTAGTTTCAGTCTCCAAGCACCTGGAGAAGCTTCTGAGCCCTAGGCTCACTCAGCACAAATAAGCAGAGCTAGGAATAGGCATTAGCTTTATCTTTAGCTTTAAGTTTTCTTTTAAGTATATTTCTTTTAAGTATATTTTGGAAGTTTTACTTACTTAGTGTTTTGGTTTTACAGGGAAGGTGCTGCTGCTCAGGGGTGTCCTTTGCTACCGCTGGCCGAGTTCTCTGTCCTTGTCTCTCTTCTTTCCCCCCCTCTCTCCGCCCCCCCCCCTCTACCTCCCCTTCACTTTAACGAGCAGTGGAGGAGAAGCGGGGGCCGTTAAAGGCAGGATACAGCTCAGCACCTTCACCTCCCTGCTCCCGAACCCACGGTAACGGGTGAGGAGCAGGTGGCAGGCTTAGGATCTCAGCACTGGCAGCAGAGGGCTTAGCAGCCGGCAGAACAAACTGAGATCAGCCGCAGCCGAAGCCGCGGTCTGGCTGAGTTCCGGCAAATTTAAAGGCCCCCTTCCCGGGCATGGTGAGGTGAGTCTGGTCGGTGGATAGAGCGCGTTTGCCTGGGGAGCAAGCGGCAGTGGGAACCGCGTTTCAGCGACCGGCCCACCAGCTCAATTTCGGGCGGGAAAAAGTGACGGCAGCCATTTTGGCTGCCGCGGGGTGAATCGCGGCAGCCGGAGCAGGCTCTTCCTGGCCAGTCGGGGGGCTTTCGGGCCTCGTTTCAGAGGCGTTTTAATTCCTTTGACCTGGGCAGTTCTCAGAGGCTGAGGTAGTTGGGGGAAAAAAAAAAAAAAGAAAACACGATCCACCGTCGGGTCTGTTGGAGGCAAGCAGTGCTTTCTGTGTGCGGGGGGCATGCCAGCCAAGCCACGTTGTCTGGTGTGCGGCTCAAAGAGGGGGGAGCTGATGGAGTCTGGTGTGTGTAGGCCTTGCTCCCATGAGACAGCCCTGCTTGAGGATCCTATGGAGGGTCCTAGTGGAACACAGTTGGGAGATGGTCAGGAGAAAGGGGTTGCCCTTCTCTCCTCGAGTGCTGCCGTGGAGCAGAAGTCGGGGCCGGCTTCGGGGGACGGAGTGGTTCCTGGGTCTTCAGTCAACCAGGCGAGGGGTCCAGGGGGGTTCCCGTCGGATTTTCTCGCTCTCTTGCAGCAGGCCTTGGCTCTCTTACAGCCAGCAATGGTAATGCCGCCTCAGAGTCCGCGGGGACGCAAGTGGGAGGCGGCAGCGGCGGTAGACGCTCCTCCGCTTAAAAAGAATACAGGAGCTAGTGCAGAGGATCCCGTGTCTCCTCTCTGGGAGGACCAGAGTGCGGGGGAAGCAGATCTCGTAGGTGTCTCGGAGGATGATTTGGAAGAAGGGGAACTGCCTGAGGAGGACCAGCAAAGCAGGGTGGTCCGGGTCTTTCGGAAGGAGGAGCTGCCCGCCTTGATTGCGGAAACTCTGAAGACGCTCAATATGCCGTCGATGGTACCTTCCTCGGAGGAAGCGCTGGAGGACCCCCTGTTGCAAGCAGTCCGCACATCCCAGTGTGTGTTTCCCGTCCATAGGGTGTTTCGGCATATGATTCAGGAAGAATGGGATTTGCCAGAGTTGGCCCTAAGGGGCTCTAGGGCAATAGCTAGGTTATATCCGCTCTCGGACCAGGATAAGGAACTATTTCGCCCCCCAAAGGTGGATGCCACAGTGTCAGCGGTCACAAAGAAGACTACGATCCCGGTAGAGGGCGCCGCGGCTTTGAAGGATGTTCAGGACAGGAAGTTGGATACCCTGTTGAAACAGGTGTTTGATGTCAGGGCCGGCCCGTCCATTGAGCAAGAATGTTTTTTGCACAGGGCCCCGTGCTTCGGGGGGCCCCGTGCAAAGAACATTCTGCTTTTTCTTAATTGAATTTAAAAAAAAAAAAAAGCTGGCCGCTGCAGCATGGAGAGTCCCGCAGGGCTCCCTCTGCCCGGCGGAATTCTCCCGGCGCGGCTGAGCCCCTCTCTGCCGGCTTGCAGATACGCGAAGGGAGAGAGTCTCCCTCGCGTCTTTGTTAAGCCCGCAGGGGCAGATGGGAAATTTCCCATCAGCCCCTGCTTCCCATCAGCCCCTGCGGGCTTAACAGAGACGCGAGGGAGACTCTCTCCCTTCGCGTATCTGCAAGCCGGCAGAGAGGGGCTCAGCCGCACCGGGAGAGTTCCGCCGGGCAGAGGGAGACCCGCGGGACACTCCATGCCGCAGCGGCCAGCTTTTTTTTTTTTTTTAATTGCCATGAGCCGAGGGGGGGTTGGGTAGGACTGTCAATGGGCTAGGGAGGGAGGGAGGGAGGGGGTTAAGACTGGCAATGGGCCAGGGAGGGAGGGAGGTTGAGACTGGCAATGGGCCAGGGAGGGAGGGAGGGAGGGGGTTGAGACTGGCAATGGGCTAGGGAGGGAGGGGGTTGAGACTGGCAATGGGCCAGGGAGGGAGGGGGTTGAGACTGGCAATGGGCGAGGGAGGGAGGGGGGTTGAGACTGGCAATGGGCCAGGGAGGGAGGGGGTTGAGACTGGCAATGGGCTGGGGAGGGGGGTTAAGACTGGCAGTGGGCTATGGGGTGGGGTTAAGATTGGCAGTGGGCTAGGGAGGGGGGGTTAAGACTGGCAGTGGGCTATGGGGGGGTTAAGACTGGCAATGGGCTATGGGGGGGTTAAGACTGGCAGTGGGCTAGGGAGGGAGGGGGGTTGAGACTGGCAATGGGCTGGGGAGGGAGGGGGGTTGAGACTTGCAATGGGCTAGGGAGAGGGTTGAGACTGGCAATGGGCTAGGGAGGGAGGGGGGTTAAGACTGGCAATGGGCTATGGGGGGTTAAGACTGGCAGTGGGCTAGGGAGGGAGGGGGTTGAGACTGGCAATGGGCTAGGGAGGGAGGGGGGGTGGAGCCTGGCAGTGGGCTAGGGAGGGAGGGGGGTTAAGACTGGCAATGGGCTATGGGGGGTTGAGACTGGCAATGGGCTATGGGGGGTTGAGACTGGCAATGGGCTAGGGAGGGAGGGGGGTTGAGACTGGCAATGGGCTAGGGAGGGAGGGGGTTAAGACTGGCAATGGGCTGGGGAGGGGGGTTAAGACTGGCAGGGGGCTATGGGGGGTTAAGACTGGCAGTGGGCTATGGGGGGGTTAAAACTGGCAGTGGGCTAGGGAGGGAGGGAGGTTGAGACTGGCAATGGGCTGGGGAGGGAGGGGGGTTAAGACTGGCAATGGGCTGGGGAGGGAGGGGGTTAAGACTGGCAATGGGCTGGGGAGGGGGTTTAAGACTGGCAGTGGGCTATGGGGGGGTTAAGACTGGCAGTGGGCTATGGGGGGGTTAAAACTGGCAGTGGGCTAGGGAGGGAGGGGGGTTAAGACTGGCAATGGGCTAGGGAGGGAGGGGGGTTGAGACTGGCAATGGGCTAGGGAGGGAGGGGGGTTGAGACTGGCAATGGGCTAGGGAGGGGGGGTTAAGACTGGCAATGGGCTGGGGAGGGAGGGGGGTTGCGACTGCCAATGGGCTTGGGAGGGGGGGTTAAGACTGGCAGTGGGCTATGGGGGGGGTTAAGACTGGCAGTGGCCTAGGGAGGGGGGGTTAAGACTGGCAATGGGCTGGGGAGGGGGGTTAAGACTGGCAGTGGGCTATGGGGGGTTAAGACTGGCAATGGGCTATGGGGGGGTTAAGTCTGGCAGTGGGCTAGGGAGGGAGGGAGGGAGGGGGGTTAAAACTGGCAATGGGCTAGGGAGGGAGGGGGGTTAAGACTGGCAATGGGCTGGGGAGGGGGGTTAAGACTGGCAGTGGGCTATGGGGGGTTAAGACTGGCAATGGGCTATGGGGGGGGTTAAAACTGGCAGTGGGCTAGGGAGGGAGGGAGGGGGGTTAAAACTGGCAATGGGCTAGGGAGGGAGGGGGGTTAAGACTGGCAATGGGCTAGGGAGGGATTCTGGGTGGATAAGACTTGCAATGGGCTTGGGACGGAGGGGGGTTGAGACTGGCAATGGGCTGGGGGGGTTGAGACTGGCAATGGGCTAGGGAGGGGGATTAAGACTGGCAGTGGGCTGGGGAGGGAGGGGGGTTGAGACTGGCAATGGGCTGGGGAGGGGGGGTTAAGACTGGCAATGGGCTGGGGAGGGGGGTTAAGACTGGCAGTGGGCTATGGGGGGGGTTAAGACTGGCAGTGGGCTAGGGAGGGGGGGTTAAAACTGGCAATGGGCTGGGGGGGGGTTTAAGACTGGCAATGGGCTGGGGAGGGGGGTTAAGACTGGCAGTGGGCTATGGGGGGGTTAAGACTGGCAGTGGGCTAGGGAGGGAGGGAGGGAGGGGGGTTAAAACTGGCAATGGGCTAGGGAGGGAGGGGGGGAGGGGGGTTAAGACTGGCAATGGGCTAGGGAGGGGGGGGTTAAGACTGGCAATGGGCTGGGGAGGGGGGGTTTAAGACTGGCAGTGGGCTATGGGGGGGGTTAAGACTGGCAGTGGGCTAGGGAGGGGGGTTAATACATGCAATGGGCTGGGGAGGGGAGTTAAGACTGGCAGTGGGCTATGGGGGGTTAAGACTGGGAGTGGGCTAGGGAGGGGGGTTAAGACTGGCAATGGGCTGGGGGGGTTAAGACTGGCAATGGGCTGGGGAGGGGGGTTAAGACTGGCAATGGGCTGGGGAGGGGAGTTAAGACTGGCAGTGGGCTATGGGGGGGTTAAGACTGGTAGTGGGCTGATGGGGGGGTAGGACTGATAATGGGTTATGGGGGGGCTAGGACAGGAAATGGGCTGATGGGGAGGGGTTAGGACTTGAGGTGGGCTGATGTGGTTAGGACTGGTAATGGGCTGTGGGCTGATGGGGGGGGGGTTAGGACTGGCAATGGGCTATGGGGGGCTGACTGGAAATGGGCTGATGGGGGGTTAGGACTGGTAATGGGTTATAGGGGGGCCTTAAACTGAAAATGGGGTGATGGGGGTTAGGACTGGAAGTTGATTGATGGGGGGCTAGGACTGGTAATGGGTTGGAGGGTTGCTAGGACTGGAAATGGGCTGAGTGGAAGGGGAGACTTGAACTGCAAATAGCTGATGGGGAGGGGGCTTGGAATGGAAATGGGCTGTGAGGGAAGGGAGCTAGGACTGAAAATGGGCTGATGGAACAGCTAGGATAGGACTGGAAATGGGCTGTTGGGGGGAGCTAAGATTGGAAATGGGCTGTGGTGGGGGCTTGAATTGAAATGGACTCATGGAGGGGCTAGAACTGGAAGTAGGCTCATGGGGGGGCTTGGACTGGAATTGGGCTGAGTGGAGGGGAGCTATGATTTGACATGGGCTGATGGTGGGGCTAGGAAATGACTAGAAATGGGCTGATGGGGGGGCTAGAATTGGAAATGAGCTGATGAAGGGACTTGGACTGGAAATGGATGGGGGAGCTAGGACTGGAAATGGGCTGATGGGGGGCTAGGACTGGAAATGGGCTGATGCAGGGACTAGAAGGGATGCTGGGTGAGACTGGAACTAGAAGGGAGCTGATGTTGGGGGAGGATTAGAATGGGATGGGGCTGGGAGATTAAAATGGAGAGGGGAAAAATATTTTGTGTAGGAGGGATGGAAAATCTACAATTGGCCAGGTATTGGGAGAGTAATTGGGGATTGAGGATGGAGGGGTAAAATTTGTGTGGATGAAATAGGAATGAGGAAAGAGCAAAAGGAGAAAGATTAGTATGTTAAAGCAGATGTAGAGAGAGAGAATGGAAAAAAAAACTAGAAGAGAGAAGAAAGGACAAATGGACAGCAGACGATGGAGAGTTAGCAGAAAACATGAAGAAACCAGAAGAAAGTGGCTGGACCAATTGCAACTGAAAAAAAATGCATAAAAGATAGAAAGATATCTCTTTATTTTGAATTTATTAACTGGAATATGTCAGCTCTGGGAAATGTGCATCATTAACATCTGCGCTTTGTTTGGTACAAGAGGAAATTAATTTATAGTTTTATTTCTACAGTGTTGTTGTACATTCCAAGTTTGGCTTTTGGGGTTCCCAGTTTAATTATTGCCTTCCTGTTTCTAAATTGTGATTCCTTGTTTGGTGATGGTCTATGTTCTGCATGTGTAACTGAGCTGAGGTATTCTGTTTATGTAATTCCTATTTGACGTTGCCACTTGTTCTCTTTCCCCAGTATTCTCTGAAATGTATTGGTTTAATATTTGCAGTGTTGCCTTTTGATAGGTAGGGTATGGTGCTTTGTGAGTCCTGGTAATGCTGTCAGGATACGGCGGGTTTGCTATGGGTTCTAAATGGGCAGCGTTTGTAGTAGTTCCTAATGTGCCTGGCGGTTGGCACTGGATTATAGTAATGTAGAAATCTTTTAGTCTTTCTTTATCCATACACTCATTAAGAGACATGTTTACTAAAAGTTAGTGAATGGTAACATTATGCAAATATTTATGCAAATAAGACCACTTATGCAAATGAGGCCCCGCACCGAGTCTCCGCACATGGCCCCGCACCCCCCTTGGGCCGCCCCTGTTTGATGTTAGTGCTCTCTCCATGCAGGCCTCGATAGCGGGGGTGTGGGTAGCGAGAGGCTGTCTCCGTTGGGCCCAGAGACTGCAGGGGGAGCAGTTGGGGGAGCAGGATTCGGAGGCAGCGCGGCTAGAGTCGGGGACGGCTTATTTAGCGGATATTCATTACGATCTCATCAGGAGACTGGCCAAGGCGATGGCGTCGGTCGTAGCGGCCCGCCGTTCCCTGTGGTTGAGAAACTGGGCTGCGGACACTTCGTCTAAGGCTAGGCTCAGTAGGCTTCCGTTCCGAGGGAAACTGTTGTTTGGAGAAGATTTGGAGAAGTTGGTTAAGGATCTCGGGGAGTCCAAAAGTGGTCGTCTGCCGGAGGATAAGCCTAAGCAGGGCCGGGGGCTTTCTGGGTCAAAGGGGGCTCAGAGAGAGTTTCGTAGGTTTCGGTCCTCTCGTTTTGCTCCATCGCAACGTGGAAAGTTTCCAGGGAGGAACCAGAATTTTCGGGGTTTTCGGGGGGCAGGCAGAGGTTTTGCGCCCTTTCAGTCCTCAAGTGTTAAGAAGTCACAATGAAGTGAGGCGGACTCAGGTGGCGGTGCTGCCCGTGGGAGGTCGGTTACGGGAGTTTTACCCTGCCTGGGTCCAGCTCACGTCGGACCAGTGGGTCTTGGAGGTCATTCGAGAGGGGTATGCGTTAGAGCTCCACCGACCCGTCTTAGATTCCTTTGTTCTGTCGCCTTGCAGGGCTCTGCTCAAGGTGCGCGCGGTGTCAGAGACGCTACACCATTTGCTGGCTCTCAAGGCGGTAGTTCCCGTCCCTGCGGATCAGTGCGGATGCGGTCGTTACTCCATCTACTTCGTAGTGCCAAAGAAGGAAGGCTCGTTTCGTCCGATTCTGGATTTGAAATGGGTGAATCGGTGTCTCAGAGTATCGCATTTCAGGATGGAGACCTTGCGGTCCGTGATTGCGGCGGTCAGAAAAGGGGAATTCCTAACGTCGCTGGATCTCACAGAGGCTTATCTGCATATCCCTATTCGGCAAGAGCATCAGCAGTTCCTGCGCTTTGCGCTCCCCATGGGGCATTTCCAATTTCAGGCCATGCCCTTCGGGTTAGTGACGGCGCCTCGCGTGTTCACCAAGGTCATGGTGGTGGTGGCGGCGGCGCTCCGGAAAGAAGGCATACTGGTGCACCCGTATCTGGACGATTGGTTGATTCGGGCAAAGTCGCACGACGAAAGTGTCAAGGCCACTGCCCGGGTGGTACAGGTGTTGGAAAGCTTGGGCTGGGTGGTCAACCGGACAAAGAGCAGGTTAGTCCCCTCTCAGTCTCTGGAGTACTTGGGGGCGCGTTTTGAGACGGCGTTGGGCAAGGTGTTTCTTCTGGAGCACCGCGCTCGCGCTCTGCGGAGCTTGGTGAAGGGAGTTTTTGGCTGGACGGGCTCCGACGGCGTGGAAGTACCTCCAACTGCTGGGAACGATGGCGGCATCTATCGAAGTGGTGCCGTGGGCCAGAGCGCACATGAGGCCACTGCAGAGGGCGCTGTTGCGGTGGTGGTCGCATCAATCGGACCCGTTATCTCGCCGGCTTATCTGCCCTCCGGATGTCCGAAACGAGTTGGAATGGTTGTTGCAGAAGGAGAGTCTGGAGACCGGCACCCCATTGGAACCTCCATCCTGGAGACTCTTGACCACGGATGCCAGTCTGCTGGGGTGGGGAGCGCATTGCGAAGGGAACATAGCCCAGGGCCGCTGGTCTCTGGAGGAGAAGCGATGGTCCATCAACCGGTTAGAGATGAGGGCGGTGTTTTTGGCCCTGCGAGAGTTTCAGGTGTTGCTGAGGCAGTCAGCGGTCAGAGTGCTGTCCAACAATGCGACAACGGTGGCCTACATCAATCATCAGGGCAGCACAGGAAGTGCAATTCTGGAGGCAGAGGCAGGCCTTCTGCTAGCCTGGGCAGAACAGAACCTGGCATGCCTGTCAGCGCAGCATGTGGCCGGAGTGGACAATACCGCAGCGGACTTTCTCAGTCAGCGGAGGGTGGACCCGGGGGAGTGGGTCCTCCACCCGGAGGTGTATTCTCTTCTGGGACAGCGTTGGGGTTCTCCAGTCATGGATCTGATGGCAACCTTCGAGTCCGCAAAGGCATTTAGGTTTCTCAGCAGGAGGCGGGAACGCATGTCGGAAGGGCTCGATGCGTTGGCGCAGAGATGGCCAAGGGAAGGTCTGCTCTACGTGTTTCCACCTTGGGCTCTCATAGGTCGCGTGGTGCAGCGCATAGAGAGGCACCGGGGCAGAGTAATCCTCATTGCACCCGATTGGCCCAGGAGGCCATGGTATGCGGACTTGGTGCGGCTTCTGGTGGACGTCCCGTGGAGGCTTCCTCAGCGGGAGGATCTGTTGCTATAGGGGCCATTAAGGATGCCTCAGGTGGCTCGATTCTCGCTTACGGCATGGCTCTTGAACAGGCTCGGCTGAGAGCCAAGGGTTATTCTTCGGCGGTCATTTCTACTTTGTTGCAGGCGCGTAGGCGGTCTACGTCGTTGGCATATATTCGGATTTGGCGCATTTTTGAGGGATGGTGTATGGAGAGAGGTCTTAGTCCGCTCGCAGCGTCTGTCCCTCAGATCCTTTCCTTCTTGCAAGGTGGTGTGGAGAAGGGATTGGTAGCCAGTTCCTTGTGAGTCCAGGTGGCAGCGATTTCCTGTTTCCGGGGCAAGATTCAGGGTAAGTCATTAGGTGTGCATGGCGACATCCAGAGGTTTTTGCGAGCGGTATTGCTCATGCGGCCTCCTCGCAGATGCTCAGTTCCGGCCTGGGATCTCAATTTGGTGTTGGAGGCCTTGGTCAATCGGCCGTTTGAGCCGTTAGGGCAGGCTTCAGTTAAGGATCTGACGTTGAAGACGGTGTTTCTGGTAGCTATTTGTTCTTCTCGCAGAATCTCAGAGTTGCAGGCGTTGTCCTGCAAGGAGCCGTATCTCTCTTTCTTTGATCACAAGGTGGTGTTGCGCACAGTGCCGGCGTTCTTGCCCAAGGTGGTGTCCGTTTTCCATGGACATTTGTAGGGCGGCGACGTGGTCGTCGTTGCATTCCTTCGCTAAGCACTATAGGCTTGATGTGCAGGCGGCGGAGGATGGCCGGTTTGGATCAGCAGTACTTCAGGCTGCGCTAGCTAGGCCCTCCCGTTGACTTTCACTGCTCTGTTACATCCTCAATGGTTCCGGGACTGGACTAGAGGGACGAAAAGGAAGAGTAAATTAGACTTACCTGCTAATTGTTGTTCCTTAAGGAACTCTAGTCCAGTCCCGGTTCCCTCCCGAGCTGTTTAGTTTCAGCCTGAAGTTCAGTGCGGGTGTGGATGTCTTGGCGGGGCAGATGTAGGGAGACGGCAGCGGGGGGGCTCTGGTGCAGCGCTGTGTCATCCCCTGACGGTCTACTGATTGGTCAATCAGTTTTTAAAAAAAAGAAAAAAGAAGGCAAAGAAGTACAGAGACGGGAGGGGCAAAGCAGTAGGACTGCGAATGCCAGCCTTCCCTGGGGGGGGGGGGGGTGTAGAGCTAGTTGTTGAGTTATAGGTTTTCATTACTTGTTTAACTACTTATTTGTTGCTCTGCTGAGTCTGCTTTGTCAATAGGTACTGAAGAGGAAGGGGCGGTCCTTGCCTATATATGTGCGGAGGTCATCAAAGCGATGACAAGTTTTCAGTCTCCAAAGCTGCTGGAGGAGATTCTAGACTCAATGGTTTCGGGACTGGACTAGAGTTCCTTAAGGAACAACAATTAGCAGGTAAGTCTAATTTACTCTTACTAGCACTTCCCCATTCCTAGCAATGCTGCATATGTCTTCAGTTAACTCTGTCCACCTCTTCCTCTTGTGAGGGAGGTCTGTATATCACGCCAATGCAAATAGATTTCTCTTTCCCTCTTTCTAGTTTAACCCACAGTGCCTCCTCTCTCCCTTTTAAGCTTTGTAATTCCAAAGCTTTAATTTACATATAGTGCCACTCCTCCTCCCCTTCTTCCTACCCTGTCCTGTCTGAATAAAGTATAGCCTGGTATAGTTACATCCCAGTCATGGTTTTCTGTGAACCATGTTTCTGTAACTGTAATAGCAACCGCTTTTAAAAGCTCTTATTCTTTCACTCACCCACAGAAGGAAAACTCACAGACAGGCTGGAATGCAAACAGGAACTTTTAATGTGCACACAGGATCAGACAGAGATACCAGCAACCTCCACAAGAGTCTGAGCCCAGAGGGACGTCCTACAAAGCTTTATATACAGTACAGTTTTAAACTTATTCTACAATCCCATTTGCCACAGGTATTTCCTGCCCACCAATCAGCAGCCCCTGGGGAAGGTACCTGGGTGACCTGTCCAAACCGGTGTGCTCTGGTCTGTTGATTTCTGGGCTAGGGGATATTGTGCTCAGACCTGAAGTGGGGGAAGGGTATCCACTGAAATAGCAGGCTGATTACTTTATGTAAAAACCTCATGGCTTGGGGGAAGGGCTACCTACAGCTAAACCTCATGGCTGCCTCATTCCCCCCTTTTTAAGTGGGACCTCAACCGCTAGAGGCGGTTGAGGGCTGTATTTGGGACAGGGCCATGACAGTGGTAACCACCTTGCGTTCTACCAGGGTATCAAGGGTGGTGGTCATGAAGCGGTAAAGAATGGGGATACAACATGGCAGAATGGCACATAGCAGTAAATGAAAAGAACCCCTACCACTGGGATTTTTAGTCCCCCTGGCCAACTGAACCACTTCATAAACCACCCAGGACCCATGGACAGGTAACTAGATCACTTAGGTCTTGGATAGGGTGTTCAATGGAAACACTTGCATCAGTGAGTTTAAAACAACACATACCCTATACCCTCTATAGCAACTCCTGCACAACGTTTTTGTTCCGTGTGCAAAAGTTGCTGTTCTGACTGTAAAGGGTTGCAGGACCTGCAGAGGCCTCTTTCCTTTGGGACAAAGGAGGGCCGTGTGCAAAAAGTCTGCAGAGGCTTCTTTCCTTTGGGGCAAAGGCTCTTTCCCTGGGATCCACCCTTATCAGCATATTAATGGCTTTTTATTCTTGCTAGTGTTGAGTCATTCTGGCTGCACCCTGCCATTCCCTTTGCTTCATTAATCACTGGCACTGTAATCTTCAGGGCATATGAGTACTTTGTATCACCAGCTTTGTTTGGCTTGTTTAACCTGTTCAGGCCTGGCATGTCTTTTCTTGTGCTGGGTCCATTTTCTGTGCACTTTCAGGCCTGACCTGTTTCTTAGCTAGGTCCATTCTCTGTGCACTTCTGTTCAGAGTATGGTTCCCCCTGGCTTTACTCTTGTTGTGCTGGGCTCTGGGTACTCATTTTCTTAGCCCACATGCTTTTTTTCCTGCCATCATAATGTATTACAGCCTCAGGCAAGGATGCAGCCATACTAGACATACCTATCAGCCAATTTCCCTTCAGTCCCAATTTTTCTTTTTCTTTTCTTGTTTATGGGGGCAAAGGTAATCCCACTAAGGGCAATGGACAAGCAACCATTTGAGACAGATATTGAGACAGATAGGGGTCATCAGAAAAGCAGCTTCTGGTACTGTTCCCTAGGGACAACATACATTGTAATATCATTTTCTTGCAGCTGGTCAATAATATTGAAAACACATAACATGAAAGTATGTCAAAAGCAGCAGTGCTTAATAATGTGATAAAGAAAGCTCTGAGAATAGTACAGCAAAATCTTGAGCTGGTGTGGGTATTGCAGTTGTTGAAGCTGAAATGGCTTGTAGATTTCAGTTACTTTCTAAGAAAACAATATTAAAAGGATAACAATACAATCATTCACAGAAGCCCCCAAAACCCCCCAGTCAGTCCAACAGTTCTTTTTCCTGCCTCTCAGCAGTTCCTCAGGACCTCGCAGTGTGCTCCATCCCTCTCTGAAGTCTAAGTTCTGTTTCTCTCAAAAATTTAAACCTCCCATTCTCCTAGGCAGACACCCTGGCCCGTTTTCAATGTGACACACTGATCCAGATAGGGTCTCCTTCACACATCTCAGTGGTGGGCAGCTCTGAGTTCTCGGGATGGTCTGCTCCATCTGGATCCCGGCCACCTCCCTTGTCTTGTGTTACGATTTGGACATTCATTCTTCCAATGTCCCTCCTCTTTGCAGTAGGCACATTGATTGGGGGCTAGGGGAAACCTCGGCCCCCCGTATCCGCGGCCTCGCCCTCGTTCTTCTGTGCTGAACAAAGTAGGAAGCAGTTGTCTAGTGTCCGACCAGGCAGGCTGGTGTGTTTGTATACTACTGGTCATAGGGTCTGTCAGTTCTTGGGGCTTTTCAGTATAGGAAGCATAATGGGTTTTCCAGTTCAACAGGTCCGTAGTGGAGATAGGGACATAAATCAGGCTGGATGGTCCCAGTGTCACAAGCCCAGCAGCATCAAGGTACGGGAGCCCCTGTACTTGTTGTAGTGGCAATTGGAGATCATGCGACCGCAGGCGGCAGGCTACCGGGGTGGACGATTCAAGCTCAGCCTCTGTGCTCTCAGGGGAGGAGATGGTGGCACTGGAGGTGGCACCAGGAGTGGGAGGGGAGTCTGAAGATGAGGGGCTGGAATCCGCAGAATCTTCCCTAAATCTGGCATCACCCACCCTAAGAGGAGGTCTTCCTGACTCTTCAGCTAGGGGCGGACCCTGCAGTGGTGCAGATGGGACATGAGGTTGAAGCAGAGGGAGAGGGCGTGGAGGAATGTCTGGAGAGTCCTGTCCCTGGTAGATAGAGGCGGGTGTCCATCCCTTTTTGCGACCACTGGCCGCCACCATTATTCTACACTGATCCTGGTGACAGCGCTGGAACCATCTTGGTCTGAGCTGGCATATGGCCAGCCATGAATCAATATAAGGGAATTGGTCAGGGCGCTCTTTTGCAACAATTTGATGGAGCAAAGACACAGTGGACAGGTCAGTGGACCCCTGGGGAGGCCATAACTTAACTAAGGCTGGCCATTCCCTCTCACACAAAAAGGATAATCTGGAGGCGGAGAGAGGTACCCTGTAATCCTCTCCAAACCCAGATTTAAAATTGAGAAGCATGCACTGTAGGGGCGTTTTTTCTTTAGACTTTCCCGACCCCATGCTCTAATTCTAGTTCAATAACTAAGTATAATATACAATGTGGATCAGATCGTCTAACCTAATCTCAATTTGGGGAAAAATGCAATTTACAATAAGAGAAAAAGAAAAATGCAATTTACAATACAGATCCTATCTAGACTTAATCCAGGAAAAATAATACAATTTACAATACAGACCCTATCTAGTCCTAATTCAGGAGAGGAGAGAGAGACAAAAAACACAAAATATTTTTACAATATAGGTCTTGGCAATTTACAAAATATATATAAGCTAGCTATTCTTAAAACGTCCACCAGATGGAGCTCCAGGATCACTTTAACCATGAGGAATAGTAGTAAATACAGCTAATGTCCACTAGATGGAGCTCCAGAATCGCTCTAAGTATATTGGAGTGTAGCTTACACGTGGTCTTTTCAAGATGGCTGCCTCCACGTGCGTTCACACCGGCTCACTCTCCACTCAGATGAGGAAAAAGGAAAAACTATGGACCTCCAGGCCTCTCCTCCAATGGCTCCGCTCTTTTTTTACTCCGGGCCCAAAAGGAAAAACAGGGATCATGGGGGAGCAGAGATTAATGGCGGGCAGCATGGGGGAGTAGAAATTAGCGGCGGGCAGCATGGGGGAAGCAGAAATTAGCGGCGGGCAGCATGGGGGAGCAGAAATCAGCAGCAGGCAGCATGGGGGAGCAGACATTAACAGCGGGTAGCATGGGGGAGCAGAAATCAGCGGCGGGCAGCATGGGGGAGTAGAAATTAGCGGCGGGCAGAAATTAGCGGCGGGCAGCATGGGGAAGCAGAAATCAACATCGGGCAGCATGGAGACAGCACAGATTAACATCGGAGCACAAGGGCAGCATGGAGACAGCACAGATTAACATCGGAGCACAAGGGCAGCATGGAGACAGCACAGATTAACATCGGAGCACAAGGGCAGCATGGAGACAGCACAGATTAACATCGGAGCACAAGGGCAGCATGGAGACAGCACAGATTAACATCGGAGCACAAGGGCAGCATGGAGACAGCACAGATTAACATCGGAGCACAAGGGCAGCATGGAGACAGCACAGATTAACATCGGAGCACAAGGGCAGCATGGAGACAGCACAGATTAACATCGGAGCACAAGGGCAGCATGTTAGTGAACTCTCTCCTTGCAGTCACACTTCAGAAAACTCCCCACAAGCAGAAAGGAAAGAAGAGAAGCAGTGATCTATTCTTTATCTCAGGTATGTTTAACTTATCAAGTGCTATATTTTGGTTACTTTTAGAAGTTTTTTTTTTTGGCAGCGCTTTTAAAATATCTCAGATTACTGCAGTTCAGATATTACTGGTTTCAGATTACTGCAGTTATTCAGATTTACCGGTATTCAGATACAGGACGAGCAATGGCTTCAGGGCCACTAAGGCCCCTACTAGGACTGCTCGTGCGGTTGATCAGGCCGCTACAGGTTCCCAGAAATTACCAGGACTCACAGATAGAGTACAGAACTAGCCCCAAACAGTAAGGTAGCAGTACTCACCAGAACTCTGATCAGACAGGAAGTTTGGATGCCAGTCTATCCAGCTGGTTTTCTATCTGGGATTCAACCGCAGGGACCGGCTGTCCAGACAAATCAAGGTGTCCTTCCGAGAACAATGTGGACCGGGGGCGCCAAGGACCGTTAATCACCTGGAGGGGCCGGTCCCTGACTGGTGGAGGCCCAGATGCTGCAAAAGCAGAAGTCTTCCCACCGTGGGTGTGATGAGAGAGGCTTTTCTTCTAATGTTTCCCGGCCAATGCACCAAATGTAATAGCAACCGCTTTTAAAAGCTCTTATTCTTTCACTCACCCACAGAAGGAAAACTCACAGACAGGCTGGAATGCAAACAGGAACTTTTAATGTGCACACAGGATCAGACAGAGATACCAGCAACCTCCACAAGAGTCTGAGCCCAGAGGGACGTCCTACAAAGCTTTATATACAGTACAGTTTTAAACTTATTCTACAATCCCATTTGCCACAGGTATTTCCTGCCCACCAATCAGCAGCCCCTGGGGAAGGTACCTGGGTGACCTGTCCAAACCGGTGTGCTCTGGTCTGTTGATTTCTGGGCTAGGGGATATTGTGCTCAGACCTGAAGTGGGGGAAGGGTGTCCACTGAAATAGCAGGCTGATTACTTTATGTAAAAACCTCATGGCTTGGGGGAAGGGCTACCTACAGCTAAACCTCATGGCTGCCTCATAACTGCCACCAAATCCAAGTCAGCCACTCCCACCAAAGCTTCAACATCAGGGATCTTATTTCCGAGGCTACGCACATTTATACACACTGCTTTCCATGTTACCCCTTTTACCCATTTCCATAGAGATATTTAATGTTTCACTTACCTGGGGGCTTTCTTCACCCATCGCCAACAAATCTAGTTTAAAGCCCTCTTCAGTAGATTAGCCAGTCTACTACTGAAGATGCGTAGTTCTTTCTTGGACAGATGGACGCCATCTCTCCTCTGCAACCCTTGGAACAGCATCCCATGGTCCAGGAAACCAAAAATGCTCTCGATGACACCATCCACGCAGCCATGCATTCATCTCCAGGATGCGAGTCTCTCGGCCTTTACCCTCAAGAGAACACCACCTGTGCATCTCTGAACACAAAAAATAAGATAGCTCAATCAGAATCTCCCCCTTCTTGCTTTTCTTTCCCCCCTCCCCACCACAGCTATCTTCCCTCCCCCCAGTCCAGCATGTTTTCTTTGCTTTAGAGGGCAGCACAATAAAACAGAAAAAAAATCAACATTGCAGTCCCCCCTTGCTCCCTCCTAATCCATCATGTCCCCTTGCTTCATGAGCAGCTCAAAGCGTAAATGCAGAAAATGCTTTTTTATGTTTGTTTTTATTTTGTTCTGCCTGCTGAAGTAAGGGGTAATACTGGATAGGGAGTAGGTAAGGGGGGGCATGCAGACATACTGCATTGCTTTTTTTTTGGGGGGGGGGGTGCTGCCCTCTGAAGCAAAGAGGCATTGTAAGCTCCAATCCAGTATGTCCTTTTGCCTTGTTTAAATAACAACACAAAAAAAATCCACAGGGCAATACATCCCACTGCCTGTTTCCCTCCAACACTAGGCCACTTTGATCTCCAATCTTTCTTATCTTCCCACCTCCGGAGCCTGCAGATAACCATGACACACGAACAGTGTCTATCTGAAGAGCGGTACTCATGGCTTTGCCACTCAGCAACTGTGACAGCAGCATCGATGGTGGCTGCAACCCAGCTGTCCTTATTGTTGGCATCGGGATAGCAGTCACTGGTGCCGCTCAGTGTCTCTACCGACAAAGCTTCTGAAACCTATGCATCCTAGAGGCTACAGGGTGCCTCAGAAGCAGGGTCCGATGCACATGCTTCATTAAAAGGGTAATCAAAATTCTGTTTCCAGGCTGTAGCATAGAACTGCCCCCTTAGCGGTCTGATAGTCCTCTACTGCAGCATGTTGGAGTGATGCCATATGTGCTGCCGGACTCTCACTTGAGCGATGTCTGGCTCAGTTTCAGGTTTGACTCTTCTTGATGGTCTTTAGGCCTGGGTCAGGGCTGTACCGGGTTGGAGTGTAATAAGGCTGTTTGCTGGAACCAATACAGCTAGACAAGGGGTCCTGTTGCTATCTCTCTGTTGAGCAGGCAGGCAGCATGAAATTGATTTTTCATACCAAAATGCTGCTTGCTGCAAATGTGCAAAGAGAGAAAAGAAATAAGAAATGTATCTTAAGGGCCGATGCTACCTTTTTTTTGCTGCCCTGTGCAAGTGAGTACTGTGCTGCCCCCACCCCTGACCCTTTGCTTTCCAATGGAGCTATTTGCACATCTCTCTTTTCTCCCAACATGATAAAACT
This sequence comes from Ichthyophis bannanicus, assembly GCA_033557465.1. Lineage (NCBI taxonomy): Eukaryota > Metazoa > Chordata > Amphibia > Gymnophiona > Ichthyophiidae > Ichthyophis > Ichthyophis bannanicus. The sequence continues at coordinate 144,452,595 of CM066040.1, forward strand.
TTTCCAAGAGGTAGCTGTGTTACTCTGGTGTAGCAAAATTGACAGAGATAGGTGGTACCTTATAGGTGACACCTTATAGACTAACCAATTTATTGAGGCCCATGCAACAATAAATTAGCCTATAAGGTGCCACATGATTGCATTTTTGTCCAGCAATAACTTAATAAGTGTAGGAGTGTCTGAACATTATTTACATGTGCAGTGGGGTTAGAAAGAGGCTATCAGATTTCAACATAACTTCCTTTCAGCACCAACTACCATATACATGACGAAGTACTATAAAACCCTGCAAAAAGATCAGTCTGAGTTCTTAGCAAACCTGCTATAACGTAACATTACTAGGACTCACATAGCACAATCCTGTCTATGAAACAGCAGTACCACAAGTATTAAACCAATACATCTTAGAGAACACCAATTTATTTATTTATTTTGACAGTTTTGTATACCACCTTATCCTTCAGTCAAAGTGGTCACAACACAATTGGGGGATACATTTAACATGAGGGGATATGAGACACATGCACTAATACTTACAGGGAACATGGGCAGCGGAGAGTTAAGTGGCTTGCCCAAGACCACAAGGAGCACCTGTGGGACTAGAAACCCCAGTCCTTCCGGCCCAAGGTTGCTGTCCTCTAGTGGGATTTGAACCCTTGACCTTCTGGCCTGAGGTAACTTGCCCCAACCACTAGGCCACTCTTCCCTCAATACCAATACCTTTCCTACTGGGAAAACGGAACAAGCAGGACTGCTAGAGATCTCTACCCAGAACTGCATGCTAACAGAATATCACACCTTGATCACTCACATAAACACAGACTGACCCTCACCAAATAGAAAAAAAAGGACTGCAAATTAGAAATAGAAAGGCAATAATTAAACAAGGAACCCAAAAAAGTCAAACTCCGCTTTGATGGCAACATTGGAGAAATAAGAATAGAAATGCAACTCCACTTATATTGAACAAAAACACAGACATCAGGAATGCGCATTTCCCAAAGCTAACATATTCCAGTTAAGAAATTCAAAATAAAATACTTTTTTTCTACCTTTGTTGTCTGGACATTTTATTCTTTTCAGTCACAGTGGCCCCAGTCTTTCTTCTGCTATGCTCTATTTTCTCTTAACCCTCTTTTCAATGTCTTCTGTCAATTTGCCATCTCTCCTTTATCCTTCTGTCTTCTTCCATTCCCTCTCTATCTGTGTCTGATATATTGACTTTTCCTTTTCAGCTCCTTCCTCCATGTCTTTCTTTATTCCCTCTCTATCCACTCAAATTTCACCATCTCTCTGTCATCCCTCAAAGCTCGGTATCTTCACAATCTCTCTCTCTCTGTTCCCCCACACCCACCAGTCCAGCATCTCCCCATCTGCTATGACAGCAATAGTTTCCTATGACAAACGGGCGGTTCTTCCATTAGGCCACCTGAGGCGATGGCCTCAGACAGCACTCTGATGGGACGGCACTCTGACGTCGGCAACACTCCAACTCTGTTTTAATTTTAGATTTTGCAGTTTCTGGCCTGCCTCTGATTTCCCACACAGGAAGGCAGAGGCAGGCCAGAGGCTAAAAATCTAAAATTAAAACAGAGCCGGAGTGCTGGCGTCGTCGGACAAATCAGCCTGATTGCTGGCAGGAACCCTGCAAGTGATCAGGTTGATTTGTGCGGCGGCGACACTCCGGCTGTTTTTATTTTAGATTTTGCCGCCTCTGGCCTGCCTCTGCCTTCCTGCCCGCTTTTTTCTTTCGCTGCAAGCATTCTTGAGGAAACAAAAGTGGTGGGAAGTCAGAGGCAGGCCAGAGGCGTCAAAATCTAAAATAAAAACAGCCAGAGTGCCACTGCCGCTGGATGAGAGTGCAGGTGGAGGGAGTGGGGACAGGAGGAGGACAAGGAGAGACAAAGGGGAGAGAGGGAAGCAAATGCTGGACAAAGGGGGAGATGGGGACATACTGGACAAAGGGAGAGACAGGGGGCAAGTTCTGGACAAAGGGAGACAGAGGGACATAATGGACAAAGGGGGGAGGTGGGGGGCAAATGCTGGACAGAGGGAGAGACAGGGAGACATACTGGGCAAAGGGGAGAGATGGAGCAAATGCTGGACAAAGGGGGAGACAGGGGGACATACTGGACAAAGGGGAGAGACGGGGCAAGTGCTAGACAAAGGGGAGAGACGGGGCAAATGCTGGACAAAGGGGGAGACAGGGGGACATACTGGACAAAGGGGGAGACAGGGGAACATACTGGACAAAAGGGAGAGACGGGCAAGTGCTAGACAAAGGGGAGAGACAGGTGGGGCAAATGCTGGACAAAGGGGGAGACGGGGGGAGAAGTGCTGGACAAAGGGAGAGACAGTTGAAAAAATGCTGTACAAAGGGGGGATACAGAGGGACAAGTGCTAAACAAAGGGGAGAGACAGGGGGGCACATGCTGGACAAAGGGGTAGACGGGGACAAGTGCTGGACAAAGTGAGAGACAGGGGGAAAAAAGCTGGACAAAGGGGAAGACAGGTGGACAAGTGCTAGACAAAGGGGAGAGACGGGGGCAAATGCTGGACAAAGGGGGAGACATGGGGACAAAATGGACAAAGGGGGAGACAGGGGGACATATTGGACAAAAGGGAGAGACGGGGCAAGTGCTAGACAAAGGGGAGAGACAGGTGGGGCAAATGCTGGACAAAGGGGGAGATGGGGGGAGAAGTGCTGGACAAAGGGAGAGACAGTTGGAAAAATGCTGGACAAAGGGGGGAGACAGCGGGACAAGTGCTAAACAAAGGGGAGAGACAGGGTGGCACATGCTGGACAAAGGGGAAGATGGGGACAAGTGCTGGACAAAGGGAGAGACAGGGGGAAAAATGCTGGACAAAGGGAGAGACAGGAGGACAAGTGCTAGACAAAGGGGAGAGACGGGGGCAAATGCTAGACAAAGGGGAGAGACAGGGGGACATACTGGACAAAGGGGGAGGCAGGGACAAGTGCTAGAAAACAAGGAAGCAGGGCAGGAAGACAAATGCTAGGCAACGGGGGTGGGGCGATGAGACAAGAGGACAAATGTTTGACAACACTGGGGGGGACAGGGGGACAAATGCTGGACAACAGGGGAGGAGGCAAGAAGACATGCTGGAAGGGGGAAGCAGAGAAACCACTGTTGGATGGGGGGAAGTAGGGAGACATGCTGGACAATGGGGGGGGGGGCAACAGGAGAACAAATGTTAGACAACAAAGAGGGGAAGAAGAACTGGGGAATGGAAGGACTGGGGTGAAGGTTGAAAAGTGGTATGTAGATGGCGTAAAAAAGAGGGAGATTGAAAACTGGATAGTAAGGAGTAATGAAATCTGGGTGGCCAGAGAGAGAGAAAAATAAATGGAAGAAAGTTGGAAAGAAAAAAAGAAATATCCATGATGGAAGGAAGTGAAGAAAACAAAAGGAGAGAAAAGAAATGGCAGATGGAATAGAGACCGTAGAAGGAGAGCTAAGAGAAGACAAGAAAGTAGAAGCTTCAGATCGGGACCAGCATGATCAGAGTATAAAATGGTCAGACAACAAAGGTAGAAAAAATAATTTTATTTTCAAATGAGTGATTGGACTTTGCAATATTTTTATATTTTACACAGTACAGGGATATAAAAATAGTGATAAAGCCATTGATTTTCAAACAAGCCAAAGGCGATTTATACAAAATCTGAACCCACTTCAGGAAAGGCCTAGAAATACCTACCTTCCCCAGGACCAAGCAGGAAGTCAGTCCTCACATATGGGTGACATCGGCGCCGACGGAGCCCCCGTGCGGAGCTTTTCCCCAGCTTTCAAAGAAAACCTTTGGGAATGCAGCGCGCATGCATGGTCCCCTTCCCGCCCAAGGGTGCCATCTTGCTCAGTCTTCTTTTTTCTGCGGAGCCCGATGGATGTATTTTCACCCGAGGAAAAGGTCGATTTTATTCTGCGTGAACCTGTTTTTCTTCGGTTCGATGCCGGTTTCCCTTTCCCGCCTGGGCCCGATACATCAGTATCGAGCCCGGACCTCTTTTTTCGTTTTTTGTCCTTAGTGACTAGCGTACACGCCATTTTTTCTGTTTTTACTGGCAGCCCTGTCTTTTGACCTCGCAGGAGCCCTTTTTCCCCCGATGGCTGCCAGCGGGTTTAAAAAGTGTGATCGGTGTAAGAAACTCATGTCTCTCACCGACACACATGACTGCTGCCTCCGGTGCCTTGGACCCGATCATGACCCGATAATCTGTGGTCCGTGTGGGAAAATGTCCTCTAAGGCATTAAGGAGTCGGCAGCACCAAAAGGAAAGAATCTTCTCTGACTCTGCGTCCGGTCAGGCCCGGACCTCGTCAGAGGCCTCGACATCTCGGGACTCCGGCCCTGAGCAGCGTTGCGGCTCCTCTGAAAGGGGGTCTCCCTCACGGGAGCATCGCAAGAAGAAAAAACCCACGAGGGCGGCGTTGGTGGATGCACTTGGCTCCTCGAGGGCCAAGTCGCATAGCCCCGAGCGCCGTCCCGGGTCTTCGGAGTTGGAGAGGCCTGCAAAACAACCTCGTGTGGAGATGGAGTCCCCGGGTCACGTGAGTACTGTAGTCCTCGTGGACTCTCCTCCAGGGGAGCCGATGTCGGGCCCGGCGGGAGTCGGGGGCTGCTGAGTCTCCTGAGCTCGGACTCAGGTTGACAGCCTTGGAGAGCAGCCTGGCTGCCTTCATGGAACAGCAGTGGGCACTGATCGCCGGTCTCACCAGTGCATCTGCCCCGACCACCAAGTTATCGACGTCCAAGTCGACCCCGGAGGCTGAGCCGATCCTCGGATCCATGCACGTTCGAGTCGATCTTCGGCCAAGGTCTCCCTCGGCCTCCCGTTCGGGACCGAGGTCGTCGACGCCGGTACCCTCGGCGTCGGGGCGGATGGCATCGATGCCTGCCCGACCAGAGCCGCTTGATTCCTCCTCTGAGGAGTCCGGCTGGGAGACGGAGGATGAGGAGTCACCCGGAACCTTTTGGACTCGGTGCGTCCCTTCGGACTCACCCGAGTCCGAGCCTCGGAGAAGGTCCCCACCGGAGGATGCCCGGTTCTCGGTCTTCATGCGGGATATGGCCAAGGCTTTGGCATTCCCCGCGGATCCCGAGGAGGAGCCGAGGAGCCGAGGAGCTCGAAGCCCTACAGTATGACTCTCCTCCGAAGGAGGCCTTTACTGTTCCGGTTCCTCCAATGCAGGAACGGTTGCTCTTCCGCATGTGGGAGGCGCCGGTGTCGACACCGGTTTTAAGCAAGTGGGTCGATTCCATCTATCGAGTCCGCAAGAGCCCTGGATTCCAAAAGGCACAATTACCGCACCACTCCATGGTTGTAGAATCGGCCATGCATCTTCTGAAGAGTCAGAAGATGCACTCCTCAGTGCCTCCTGGCCGGGAGGCCCGGAACCCGGATGCCCTCGGTAAGAAGTGCTTCCAGGGCTCTATGCTTGCTTGCCGTGTCCAGACACACCAGCTGTACATGGGCATGTACCTTCGAGATCTGGCAAAGGAGATTGCCGGGTTCTCTGCTGGTCTCTCCGAGGAACCTTTGCAGAGGTTCAATGCTCTGTCCTCGGGTATTCGTGAGTGCTTGAAGTTTATCTCTCGAGCAGCCTATGATGGCTTCGAGGCTTCGGCCCGGGTAGCCGCGGCTGGCATCAGTGCATGCCTTCAGGCCTGGCTACAGTCATCGGACCTCGAGCCATGGGTGCAGGACAAGTTGGTCGATGTCCCCTGCTGAGGTGAAAACCTCTTTGGCAAGCCCATGGCTGACAAGGCTGCAGAATTCGAGACTGAGACTCTTACCCGGACAAGGCTGTCCAGAAAAACCTCTGCCCCTTCTCAGAAGAAGAAGGGCTCGGGGAAAAAGATCTTTTACCCGAGAAAGTCATCTGCCTATAAACAGTACCCTCATTTTCAGGCCTCTGTAGCTCCTCAACAGGGTCAGCAGACCAAGGGGCAGGGACATGGGCCCCTTAGGCAGAAAACCCCCAAGCCACCAGCTCCGGCTCCTGAACAGCAGGGAGCGGGGTTTTGACTCCAGTGGCGTAGCCTCTCCTCCTCAGCTGGCCCCTATCAGCACTGGAGGCCGGCTGGCCCTGTACACCCACAGGTGGTCAGCCGTCACAAGGGATACCTGGGTACTAAGTTTAGTCCAGAAGGGCTGTCTCCTCCACTTCCACCAGGTACCCCCCTCCTATTTTCCAGGGGAGCCTCCCAGACCTCCTCTGCACAGGGACTTACTCCTGCAGGAGTTGGCAAGTCTTCTGAAGGAACAGGCAGTGGAACCGGTGCCCCACCACCTGAGAGATCAAGGCTTCTATTCCTGGTACCAAAAAGAACAGGAGGCCTCAGGCCCATCCTAGACTTGCGAAATCTGAACAAGTTCCTGGAGAGGGAAAAGTTCAAGATGCTTACCCTTGGAATTCTGCTGCCCTACCTCCAGCAGGGAGATTGGCTATGCTCCTTAGACCTAAAGGATGCTTATACTCACATCCTCATTCATCCAGACCACAGACAATATCTCAGATTTGTAGTGGGAGGAAACCACTATCAGTACAGAGTACTGCCTTTTGGCCTTACATCCGCCCCCAGGGTATTCACCAAGTGCCTGGCAGTGGTAGCGGCCTACCTCAGGGTTCAAGGCCTCTTTGTCTTTCCATACCTGGACGATTGGCTCATCAGGGGTCAATCTCCGCAAGAGGCCAATCAAGCCACCCTTTGCATTGTCGTTCTGCTTCAGCACCTGGGGTTTGTTATAAACTTCGCAAAGTCCAGTTTGCACCCCTCCCAGAACATGGAGTTCATAGGAGCTCGACTAGACACTTTTCAGGCAAAGGCCTTTCTACCAGTGGACAGGGCCCACAGATTGATGGATCTAGCCAGACTATTCCACAGCAATTCTCTGGTCTCCGCCAGACAATTCCTGAGGCTCTTAGGCCACATGGCATCCACGGTCCATGTAACTCCAAATGCCTGTCTACACATGAGGCCAGCTCAATGGGGACTCAGGACTCAGTGGCACCAAGCCACAGGCAGCCTCACGGATAAAGTAAGGGTGTCCAGCCTACTACAGTCTTCCCTGCAGTGGTGGCTTCATCTTCCGAATCTGGTGCAAGGGGTGTCTTTTCAAGCACCTCCACACTCTCAGGTGCTGACAACCGATGCTTCTCTTCAAGGTTGGGGTGCACATTGCCAAGGAGCATGTACGCAAGGCCTGTGGTCTCCTTGGGAGGCCGCACAACAGATCAACCTCTTAGAACTGAGAGCTATCCGCTTAGCCCTGAGAACTTTCTCCCATCTCATCTCTCGCCAGTCCATCTTGGTTCAGACGGACAATCAAGTTGCCATGTTCTATGTGAACAAACAAGGGGACACAGGGTCCCGACTTTATGTCAGGAAGCGCAGAAACTGTGCTCCTGGGCAGTCAATCACGGCATTCTTCTCAAAGCGGTCTATCTTCCAGGTCAGGAAAATTACCTGGCGGACAGATTGAGCAGGATCCTGCAGCCGCACGAGTGGCAGTTGAATCCTCTAGTGGTTCAACAGATCTTCCTGAGATGGGGTCTTCCAACCATGGATCTCTTTGCCAGTCCTCTGAACCATCAACTTCCCAGGTTCTGTTCCAGGCAACCGCATCCTCTCAGAGTTGCAGCGGATGCGTTTCTCATTCCATGGTCTACAGGCCTTCTATATGCGTTTCCTCCCACGCCTCTGGTGTCCCAGACGCTATTCAAGGTGCTCAGGGACAAGGCCTCGCTGATCCTGGTGGCCCCCAGGTGGCCAAGGCAACCCTGGTTCCCACTGCTTTTGCAACTAGCGGTGGACACTCCTCTTCCTCTGGGGACGCAACCTGTAGGAGAGATCCCTGTCTCAGGAGCAGGGATCTCTCTTACACCCCAATCTCCAGTCCCTCAATTTGATGGCCTGGCTGCTGAAAGGGTAGTTCTAGCGCCTTTACTATTGCCTAGGGAAGTGGAGGACGTAGTCTTGGCCTCTAGGAGGCAGTCCACCAGAAAGTCTTATGCCCTTAAGTGGCGTAGATTCTCTACCTGGTGTACTCAACACAACGAGAATCCTTTCTCATGCCTGGTACCAGTGGTGCTGCAATATTTGCTTCACCTGTCCAACCTAGGCCTTAAGTCCAATTCTGTTAGAGTTCATCTTAGTGCTCTTTCAGCACACCACTCACAGGTGGAGGGTCAGTCTCTATCCAGCCATCCTTTGGTGGCTCGCTTCCTCAGAGGCCTGCTTTTGCTTAAGCCTCCAGTGCGTCCACCTGCCCCTGAATGGGATTTAAATGTGGTCTTGCAACGGCTTACTTGCCCACCATTTGAACCTATGGCTACTTGCCCTCTGCATTTTCTATCCTGGAAAGCGCTATTTATGGTAGCCCTTACCTCAGCAAGGCGAGTGAGTGAACTTCAGGCCCTAATATCAGAAGCACCATATACTAGGTTCTATAGGAACAGAGTAGTCTTACGGACTCACCCTACGTTCCTTCCAAAGGTTGTCTCCTCCTTCCACCTCAATCAGGAAGTGGTTCTTCCGACTTTCTTTCCCAGGCCTCATGCCAGCCGGGCTGAGATGGTCTTGCATACCCTGGACTGTAGGAGGGCGTTGTTCTTCTACCTTGACCTATGCGGGAGCACCAGAGGGCGGTTCATCTCTTCGTCTCTTTTGACCCCAATAAGTTGGGGTTGGCTGTCTCCAAGCATACTTTGTCCATATGGGTAGCTGACTGCATTGCCTGGGCTTACAGGGCAGCCGGCCTCTCGTTGCAGGGTCGAGTTACGGCTCATTGTGTCAGGGCGAAGGCTGCGTCAGTGGCTCATCTCCGCTCTGTTCCGTTGGCAGACATCTGCTGGGCCGCTACTTGGTCTTCAAGCCAGACTTTTGCGGCCCACTACTGCCTTGAGAGGGAGTCCCGCAGGGACTGTGCTTTTGGACAAGCGGTACTCCATAATCTCTTTGGGGTTTAGGCAACTCCTACCCTCTGGCCCTGGTGTTGGGCTACCGTTCGGGGGCGTTATCAGAGAAGATTCTGTTCTTGCATGCTGAGGCTCTAGAGGGAGCTCATTGTTTCGGTTTGAGGCCTCTGGTAGCCCTGAGCTGGGGAGTCTCATATGTGAGGACTGACTTCCTGCTTGGTCCTGGAGAAAGAGTAGTTACTTACCTTTAACAGATGTTCTCCAGGAGCAGCAGGAATCAGTCCTCACAACCCTCCCTCCTCCCCTTGGAGTTGCAGTCATATGCTTTATTTTTGCTATTTTTGCTGTCTTTTAGCTATGTCATCAGACTGAGCAAGATGGCACCCTTGGGTGGGAAGGGGACCACACATGCGCGCTGCATTCCCAAAGCTGGGGAAATGCTCCACACGGGGTCTCCGTCGGCGCCGACGTCACCCATATGTGAGGACGGATTCCTGCTGCTCCTGGGGAACACCTGTTACAGGTGAGTAACTACTCTTTCTCCAATGTTTTAAATAAGAAGGGCCAGCTAACCCTATCAAATGCCTTCTCAGCTCCCACTGCTAACAGAGCTAGCCCCTCCCCCCTGCGCTCTCCGTGCCACATCAGGTTCAGGGCCCTCCAAATATTGTCAGAGGTATGCCGGCCTGGTACAAACCCAGACTGATTAGGGTGAATCAGCCTGGATTGGCTCAGCATAATGCGCTTCGCCAGAACCCTGGCGAAGATCTTTAAGTCACTGTCCAGCAGCGATATGGGACGATACAAGCCACATTCAGTTGGGTCCTTGCCTTCTTTATGCAGAATGCTAATCCCCACCAATCTAAGTGAGTCCAGCATCTGAGGCTCCACCCCAAAGGAGTTGAACATCCTTGTAAGCAGGGTTACCAGGGCCCCAGCAAAGGTTTTATAGAAAAGATTAGGGAACCTATCCATACCGGGGGCTTTATGGAATGGGAGGTACTTAATCACAGCAAGGACCTCTTGCTCCTGGATCGGGACCGAGAGTTCGTCTACTTCCTCATTAGAAAGCTGTGGTAGCATAATTTTATCTAAATGCTTCTTTATTTTCACCTCATCCGCCGGTAGCTCCAGGGAATATAAATTTTGATAAAATTAAATAAACCATTCTTCGATATCCCTCTCGGACCAAAGAACCTCCCCTTTGGCATTCCTAATCTTTGCTATAAAATTCCTAGCTGACTTTTTTTTATCTTGTGGGACAGCAAACGCCCCGCTTTATTACTATACTCAAAGCACTGTTGCTTCAGCATATTAAGCTTCTGGTGGATTTCCTGCAATTTACACAGCCCCCCCCCCCTCCCCCACACACAAAATTCTTGGAAAAATGGAAATAAATTCCACCACACTCACATGATGCACGATTATATTGTAAACCACTGTATTGAATCACTTGTAAATAACCTATGTAAATAGTTTGGACAGTTTTCACACCTGTCACTACTGTAAAAAGTTAGAAAGTTTCTCAGTTTCTCTGTTTCAATGTAATGTATACAGTAGTACACATAATTTGTTAATATATTCCATGTAAAAAGTTAGAAAGTTTCCATGTAAAAAGTTAGAAAGTATCCTGTTCTATGTAAAGTATACAGTAGTATACATAATTTGTTCCATGTAAACCGCCCCTGATCACTGGAAGGGGCGGTATAGAAGAAATAAGTAAATAAATAAATAAAATAAATTTAAGTTCGCTGAGATCTTTCCGCACGTTTCTTAATGCCAGTTTGATCTTACCATTAGCAGGCTCTCTCTTTAACTGATGCTCCATTTCTCTAATTGACAATATCAATTGTTGTTGCTGATGCGCCCCGATAGCTATAAATTTGCCCCTTAACACCGCCTTCAGACAATCCCATATGATGCTTGGTGTACACTCCCCCACTATCATTAAATGACATGTAGTCACCTATCTTCACCACAATCTGTTGTCATCTAACAAGGACTCATTCAATTTCCACCAAGCCCTGTTAATCTTCTGGTTCCCCATCCAGAGGCCACTAGTCACCAGAGCATGATCTGACCATATGTACTCCTGAATAGCACTGTCCCTCACCTAAGGCATAAGAGTTTTATCCACAAGAAACAAATCTATCCGAGAGTAAACTTCATGGGCCGGGGAGTAGAATGAATAGTCTCTCTGACCACTGTTTAATTCTCTCCATATATCTACCAGATCCAGACCACCTATTAACTGCTTCAAACAAAGTCTATGTATTCTAGGAGTGGAAGCCGAGCCTCTTGAAGTATCCACCAAGAGGTTGAGGGCCACATTGAAGTCCCCCCCCCCCCAAGTATTATTTTGCCTTCAGCGTTACTTAATAAGAAATTGTGAAGTTCCTAAAAAAACACTTAATCTTAACTATCACATAGCGCCCTCCCTTGTCCCTATGCACCCCCAGAATGTGACCAGTCACCCTACTAGACAGGAGAATCCCTACGCCCCCCCCCCCCTTTCAATTTTATTGGATGCAAAGAATTGCTGTGGATAATGGAGGTGACTCACTCGACATTCATCTTTAGTCAGAAGGTGTGTCTCCTGTAGAAACACAATGTCGCCCCTAAGTCTCTTACACTCTTTGAGAAGCAATTGACGTTTTATGTATGAATTAAGGCCCTTAACATTAAGCGTCACCAGGTTAACCTCAGCCATGTTGTACTCAAAACCCCCCCTGAACCACCATACCTCACTCCAAGAGACGTTACACCCCCTACTCCCCCCCCCCCCGGTACCCAACCCCCCCTCCCCCATTCCCCCTCCCCCCCAGCTCTCCCTACCACCAGCTCCATCACAATAGGATCTGAACCATGCTTATCCAGACCCGGACAGTGCAAAGGATGCTCAAATCTATCCATTCAATAATCACACCCACCAGTACAAACCCCCACCTCACCACCCTCCACCCCCTCATCACATCAAAGAAATACACATCACTAACTGAATACAGGCTCTTACCCCCACAAGCCATTGTGAAGACAGGTACAGAATGCTAGGACAGATTGTCTCCCTGAACATACAGACCTATACACATCGGAGCCCAAAGGCTTCAAGATATTTTTGGGTGCTGTCCTTTTAATGGCCTCTGACACCGCAAGCGCTTGTCACCACTTGGGCCCGGCACCATTGCGATTGGGAACCCACGGCTATTCCTTCATGACCAGAGGCCTCAGAGTTACATGGAGGACAAACCGGGATGTTCTCCCATCCTGTCTGTTGCAGTCCCAAAATCGCCGCTTCCACGCCGCTAGCCACAATTGTTCTCCCATTGATGGTGAACTGGAGGCCCATTGGAAAAAGCCACTTATAGCAAACGTTTTCTTCCCTGAGCTTCTTTGTCACTTTGTGGTATTCTCTGTGCTTTTTCATAGTAATGCTGGAAATATCAGAATACACCTCCACCTCCGCATCTTTCCATTGAATTTTGCCCAATTTCCTCGCCGCAGAGACCACAAGTTCCTTTGTTCTATATTCATGCAGACACGCGATTACATCACGAGGCCTATTCTCTCTCCAGATTCCCAGTGTTCTATGCACACGATCAATAGTCAGGGGCGGCCCAAGGGGGGTGCGGGGCCATGTGCGGAGATTAATTGCGGGGCCTCATTTGCATAGGGAGCCTCATTTGCATAAATACTTGCATAATGTTAACATGCATTTTTAGTAAACATGCTTCTTAATGAGTGTCTGGATAAAGAAAGACTAATAGATTTCTAAGTTACTATATTCCAGTGCCAACCGCCAGGCCCATTAGGAAGTACTATAAACACTGACCTTTTAGAACTCACAGCAAATCCACCATATCATAACAGCTCTGCCAGGACTCACAAGGCACCAAACCCTACCTATCAAAAGGCAACACTGCAAATATTAAACCAATACATCTCAGAGAATACCAATGCATCTCCTACTGGGGAAAGAGAACAAGTGACATGGTCAAATAGAAACTACATCAAATAATACCTAAGCTTGGTTAAAATGCAGAATATAGACCGTCACCAAAGAACAAGGGATCACAATTTAGAAATAGGAAGACAATAATTAAACTGGGAACCCCAAAAGCCAAACTTGGGATGTACAACAACACTGGAGAAATAAAACTATAAATTAATTTTCTCTTGTACTAAACAAAACACAAAAGATGTTAACAATGCACATTTCCCAGAGCTGATATATTCCAGTTAATAAATTCAAAATAAAAAAGTATTTTTCTACCTTTTGTTGCTTGTGCATTTTCTTTTCAGTTGCAATTGCTCCAGTCACTTTCTTCTGGTTTCTTTGTGTCTTCTGCGAGCTATCCATTTTCCTTCTCTTTTAGATTTTTTTCCAAATTTTTTCTCTATATCTGCTTTAACATACTGATCTTTCCCCTTTTCCACTTTCCTCCATTTCTTTCCTTATTGCTTTATCATCCACTCAAATTTCACCCTTCCATTCTCAATCTACACTTACTCTTCCAATACCCGGCCCTTCGTAGACTTTTCTTCCCTCCCACACAAAATATCTTTTCCCCTCTCCATTCTCATTTCCCATCCCTTTCTAGTCCTCCCCCAAAATCAGCTCCTTTATAGTTCTAGACCCACCCAGCATCTTCCCCCTTCTAGTCCCAGTCTCCCAAGCTTCCACATCAGCCCATTTCCAGTCCTAGTCTCCCATATGCTGTTTTCCAGTTCCATTTCAGCCCCCCCATCAGCCCATTTCCACTCCAAGCTCCCCATCAACCCATTTCCAGCCCTTTTCCAACTCCCATCAGCCCACTTCCTGTCCTATTCCAGCCCCATTCAGCCCATTTCCAGTGTCCTATTCCAGCCCATCACCCATTTGCAGTCTACGTTCCCCCCATCAGCCCATTTCTAGTCCTATCCTAGCTCCTCATCAGCCCATTTCCAGTCCTAGCCCCCATATGCTCTTTTCCAGTTCCATTCCAGTCCCTCATCAGCCCATTTCCTCCACGCTCCCCCATCAGCTAATTTCCAATCCTAGCCCCCTCGTCAGCCCACTTCGCCCTATTCCAGCCCCCATCAGCCTATTTCCAGTCCTAATCCAGCTCTTCATCAGCCCATTTCCAGTCCAAGTTCCCCCCATCACAACCCGTTTCGTCCATTCCCCCCCACCATCACAGCCCATTTGCAGTCCTATCCCCCCACCATCACAGCCCATTTGCAGTCCTCCCCCCATCACAGCCCAATTGTAGTCCGTTCCCCCCATCACAGCCCATTTCCAGCCTGTTCTCCCCCCCCACCACAGCCCATTTCCAGTCTTTCCCCCATCCCAGCCCAATTTGTCCGTTCCTCCCCATCACAGCCCATTTCCAGTCTGTTCCCCCCCCCCACATCACAGCCCATTTCCAGTCTGTTTCCCCCATCACAGCCCATTTCCAGTCCTATCCCCCCCCACCATCACAGACCATTTGCAGTCCTCCCCATCACAGCCCATTTCCAGTCCGTTCTCCCCCCCGCACATCACAGCCCATTTCCAGTCTGTTTCCCCCCCCCCCCCCCATCACAGCCCATTTCCAGTCCGTCCGTCCCCCCCATCACAGCCCATTTCCAGTCTGTTTCCCCCATCCCAGCCCATTTTCAGTCACCCCCCCCCCCACAGCCCATTTCCAGTCCGTTTCCCCCCCCCACCACCCCCCATCCAGTCCTAGCCGCCCCCCCCCCCCCCGAAGAGCCCCGTGCCGTCTAAGGGGCTGCAAAGGGAGCCGGGGAAGCTCGCGCGAGGCCCCGGCTCCCTCTGCACAGCCCGCCAGCGTGAAGAACCTTTACCTTCCCGCTGGCGGCTGTTTCAATGAAGCCGGGAAAGGTTAAAGGTAGGGCGAATTGCTACATAAGACCATACATAAGACTGGTAGTCTTAACATAATCAACTATATACAGGGTACATTGGGTAATATCAGGTCATAGAGATTTGATGTGGATGGGGTATTGTTAAATGTGTTGTATAAATGTCAGCTATTGCGTATGTTGATTGGGTGTTTCTGCGATGGGGTTTTTATTTATATCTCCATAATGGGCAGTGAATAGGAACGTTTTGAGTTCTCTTCTGAACATCTGGAGGTCCTTGATCTCACAGATTGGTAATGGCAATGAGTTCCAGAGATCTGGGGCAGTAAATGTGAAGGCTCTGGT
Organism: Ichthyophis bannanicus; assembly: GCA_033557465.1. NCBI lineage: Eukaryota > Metazoa > Chordata > Amphibia > Gymnophiona > Ichthyophiidae > Ichthyophis > Ichthyophis bannanicus. Next base: position 144,467,722 of record CM066040.1, read on the forward strand.
ACTCGTCTGTTTTGTTTTGTGAATTGATTGAGGGGTTACGAGAGAATGGTTAGCATTTTGCCTACGTGCTCTGTTATCTGGTTGTGTTTGGATAAGGGTAGATAAATATGACGGTGAGATGTTATTGATCAGTTTAAAGGTTATCAATATCTTATATTTTATTCGGCTTGTTACTGGGAGCCAGTGGAGGTCATATATTATAGGAATTATGTGTTTGTTTAGTCAGGCCTTGCATGCGATTCTGGCGGTGATATTTTGCGCTCTTTGGAGAATGTTAATGTTTTTGTCTGGTAAACCCTGTAGCAGATTATTGCAGTAGTCAAAGTGGGGAGTGATGATAGCTTTGACTACTGACCTGAAGTCGTTAACATCTAGAAGGGGTCTTAGGTGTTGCACGGTTTTTAGCTTAAAGAAAATGGTCCTTGCTGTTTGTTTTAGATGAGGGAGCATGGTGAGAGATTGATCCAGTATTATTCTTAGATATTTCACCTCTTGTTTAACAGGGAGGATGACATTGTTAATTGTGATGGTTTGCGGGAGGGGGGGTGGCATTTTGATTTCTTGTTATAATAAGGTCTCTGTTTTTTTGTAGTTTATATGAAGGTTGTTGTCCTTTAGCCATGATTCTGTTTCACTGATACACTGATAGATTACTGTAGGTAGTAGTGTTTAAGTCAATGGGGAAGGACTACATGATGTCGTCAGCATATATGTAGTATCTAATGCTGAATTTTTGGAAAATGTTAGGGATTGGTTGCAGGTATAAATTGAAGAGTAGGGCCGAGAGCGCAGAACCTTGGAGTATACCTTTGTCTTGGGGGAAAGTATCTGATTTTTCCTGTCCTATTTGAACACGTAGCTTCCGGTTTGTAATGTATGACTTGAACCAAAGGAGTACGTTACCTCCTATTCCAATTTGTGTTAATCTTTTGATGAGGGTGTCATGGTTAATTTTGTCGAATGCGGACACAATATCAATAAAGAGTAGAATGAATGCTTGTTTAGGGTCATCGATGCCTCTGATAAGGTGGTCCATTAGGGTAAGCAGCAAAGTTTCAACTCCATGAAATGGTCTAAAACCAAATTGGAGGGTATATAGAGGGGCATTGAGGTCAATGTAGTCTTGTAGTTGTAATTGTATGACTTTTTCTATTATTTTAGCGATAAATGGTATGCTAGCTATGAGTCTGTATGCGTTCAGGTCATTTCTGTCAAGGGTCTTATTCTTAAGAATTGGTCTGATGGATATAAATTTGAGTTCATTTGACATAATGCCTTGAAGGAGTGATTGGTTGATAATGTGTAGGAGATATGGTGCCAGTTCAATCTTTGAAGTTTTGATCCATGATACCGGACAAGGATCAAGCGGGGAGGTTGTGGTGTTGATGTTTGTTATGATTTTCAACAGGTGATTTTATTGACTGGGTGGAAGTTTTCCCACATGTTGGGGTTTGTTGGGTGGTGAAGCAATAGGGTGTTATGGCTAGGGTTTTTATTTTTTAGTTTGTCTGCAAAATGTGCAGCAAGAGCCTGGGGGTTTAAATTACATGTTTCTGTTTCAGCTTGCCCTGTCTTAGTTAAGGATCTAATGATGGCAAACAGCTCCCTTGGACGATTCAGAGAGGAGTTTAGACTCTGTGTTGTAGTCCGTTTTTGCTGCATTTATTGTTTCTTTATAGGAAGTGAGTATATTAAGGTAGAGTTGTTTGTTTTCTTGCAATTTGGTTAATCTCCATTTCTTTTCTTGTTTTCTTAACTGCCTTTTTAATTTGGCAAACTCATTTGTAAACCATTTTTCTGATTTTTTGAGAGGATTCCTAGGGAGTTTTATGGGAGGTGTTGCGGCCCTTTGTATAGAGTCATTCCATGTGTTTATCATTGTGTTGATGTCTAAGGAGTCTGTAGTGAGTTGAGGGAGTATATTGTCTAAGAAGGTATCTTTATTGAAATGTGCAAATCTGCTGTTCTGTGGTGTTGTGTCTGTTTTTATAGAAACTGAGTGATGCAGGGGCATATAAAAGTCACTAGATGGTGGTCTGACCAAGGGACCTCAGTAATTGTGGGGGGAATGTACATACAATGATTGGTAGTTAGGGTTGGGAGGAAAACTAGATCAAGAGAGTTTCCCTTTATGTGTGTGGGTATGCGTATGATTTCTTTGAATCCCATGTCTGTCACTGAGTCAAGGAAGGTGGATGTATGAGATGGGTGGAGGGATGGGAGATTGATATCTTCTAGTATGATGATTGGTTTCTTGTGAGAAGCTGAGCATGCTGTTTCAAGGATGGTAGTAAGGCTATTGTGGTCGGGTGTTGGTGGTCTATATATGAGACATATTGATATATTTTTGTTTTTGTACCTTTAGAATGTCCATTCCATCTAGGTTGCTCAAGATTGGGGGGATAATTTTAAGTTCCTTTTTACACATTATGAGTACTCCCCCACCTCTTTTTGAGTCACGGTGGCAATTGAATAGGTCATATCCCTGAATTTGAAGTTGGTTTATTAGTATGCTGTCAGCTAGGGAGAGCCATGTCTCGGTGACGCATAGGATGTTAGGTTTTTCATCTTTTGTAAGATCAATATTTATTGGTATTTTATTTCTTATGGATCTTGCATTTATGAGAATGCATTTCAGAGGGGTGGGGGAATTGCAGTTATTAGGTGTCTGATGAGGGTGGATACGTATCAATCTGCTTTTGTTTTTATTGTACCTCTGGTGTGGATTGTGAGTGTGAGGCAAATAGATTGGTTGTGTGTTAATGTTGTTTCTAAATGGGTTATATATTATGGAAATAGGGTTATTTTGGTTTGGTTCATAATTGCACTGGAGAGCGTTAGTTATCTGAAAGGATAGTAGGAAAACATAGAGTATGATTATGAATGTTTTTCCGTTGCCCATTGTAGGAATGGGAGGGAGTATGACAATAGATATTGAGTTTTGTGGGTGAATGTCCTAGTTCTACTCTGCACCCATTGTTGAGGGAGGGGGGATTCTGTGAATGCAAAATATATGTTCAAAAAGAAAAGGCAACAACCATAATACAGTTTATAACAACAAAATAAAAATGAGTTATTTAATTTGGTGTTATAAACTGTGCAGTGGTTCTCGCTCTCTCTTTTAGTTCCGTGGTGTGTGCGAACATCTTTTTATTTCCTCCACATTATCTAATTAACTTTTTGATTTGGCTCAGACCCTGATTGCAGTTTTGAGAAAGCCAATCTGCTGCCTGAGGCGAGGGATGAGATGACACCCATTGGGGGTGCCATCTCATCCCTCGCCTCAGGCAGCAGATTGCTTTGAGACGCCTCTGATGCCAAAAGTAGATTTCTGAAGCTTGTCCTCTCTATGCAACTTGCCTTTAAATGCTGACACTGCACTTACACACTGCATGCCTAGATTTTCAAATGATATAATCTCCCATCATCAACTAGTATAGAAATTATACCCGACAGGCTTCCACAGATTCAAAGTTTATTGCATTTTTAAAAACTAGCTAACACTTTCAGTGCTAAGACTTCATCTCTTGGTAGATAGGCCAAGCAAACAAATGGGCTACATCTAATTTACCATCATCCCCGAGATGAGTCCCCATGGAGGTTTGCCATGCTCCCTTACATAGTGCATCCAAAGCTTGCATGCTATCGGTTGCGATTTTCCCCTGTGTGAGTGTGCCATGGGGAGCGTCGGGGCTGTGTGCATGCGTATGTGTATGTGCCATGGGAAGAGTCAGGGGGCTGCATGTGTGCGTGTCTATCATGGGGAATGTCGGGGGCTACGTGTGTGTGCGCATCTGTCATGGGCTGTGTGTGTCTCTGTCTCTAATGATCCCCCATCCCAGGCTTCCTCCAGTCTGTTTCTCTCTAATAACTCCCCCTAGGTATCCGCCAGGCTGTTTCTCTCTCACTCTCCCATCACCCCCCCCCCCCCGGCCTCCCTTAGTCTGTTTTTCTGTCTCTCTCAGCCCCCTCCCCCTCTGTCTCTCTCTTTCTCTGATCACTCGACCAGAAGGCTTCTCTCTCTTTCTCATAATTCCCCAGCTTGAGTCTCGCTCTCATACCCCATGCCCCCGCCACTGCTGCTTTCATTGATTACCCCGTGCTGTAGGAGGCCGTGGTTGAGCAGTTGTCTGTAATGTTGAAATGCGTGCTTGGGGGGATTTGGGAGGGGTTTAACAAAGGCTTTGTTTAGATCTCGGATCTGAACTGGTAGCGGTATATCAAATTTTAATAAAACTTGTCGTCACTTGTGTGTGCCTCGGAGCAGATGCAAAACCCAACCTGGAAATTAATTTCAATTTACATGTACTTACTTCCATTGTAAGATGGGGAATACACATGTAGATATTTGGCCCGCCTAAACCATCTTTGCATAATGTGGATCTCCATAGGTAAACAGCAGCTTTCTGAAATTGCATTTATGTGTATATGCCAATCTACACATCTAAATGTTGCTATTTACACATAGAGATGCTTCTTAAATATCCTTCATAGTGTATTTTGATTTTCAGAACGCATTTGACAAAGTCCCTCATGAAAGACTCGTTTGAAAATTAAAGAGTAATGAGAACTATATACCAGCTGAGGGACAGGAAACCAGAGAGTAGGACTAAATGGGTCAGTTATCCACATGGAAAAGGGTCAGTAGTGGAGTGCCCCAAGAATCTGCCCTGGGACCTCATCTAGAGATATCTATGATGATAAGATGATTACTTTTGCAGATGACACAAATTTATTCAAAGTTGTTAAAATGGCAGAGGATTGCTAGGGTTTTCAAAGGGAGACTGGGCATCTAAATGGCAGATGAAATTTAATGTAGACAAATGCAAAGTGATGCACCTAGGGGAAAATAATCCAATTAAAGGAACAAAATATAGAAACATAGAAACATGATGACAGAAAAAGACCACATGGCCTATCTAGTCTGTCCTTCCATATCAACAACTACAACAGTCCACTTTTTACCTTTAGAGATCCTTTGTGTTGGTCCCATGCTTTTTTGAATTCAGTTACTGTCCTCATCTCTACCACCTCTACTGGGAGACTATTCCATGGATCCACTACTCTTTCCGTAAAGAAATATTTCCGCATATCACTCCTGAATCTATCTCCCTTCACCCTCATCCCATGTCCCCTCGTAGCAGAACTTGCTTTCAATTGAAAGAGGCTCTCTCCCTGAACATTTATGCCACGGAGGTATTTAAACATCTCAATCATATCACCTCTATCCCGCCTTTCCTCTAAGGTGTACATATTAAGATCCTTAAGTCTGTCCTCATATGCTTTATAATGAAGCCCACTAATCATTTTAGTAGCCACCCTCTGCACCGACTCCATCCTGTTCACATCCTTTTGAAGGTGCGGTCTCCAGAATTGCACACTATACTCCTAATGAGGTCGCACCAAAGACTTATACAGAGGCATTATCACCTCCTTTTTTCTGCTAGCCATTCCTCTCCGTATGCACCCAAGCATCCTTCTAGCTTTTGCCGTCACCTTTTCTACCTGTTTAGCTACTTTAAGATCATCAGACACAACCACGCCTAGGCCCCGTTCTTCTTTAGTGGACAAAAGTACTTCACCTCCTATACTGTATTGCTCCCTTGGATTGCTGCAGCCCAAATGCATGACCTTACATTTTTTAACATTAAATCCCAGCTGCCAAATTCTAGACCATTCTTCAAGCTTAGCTAGATCCCTCCTCATGTTATCTACACCTTCCTGGGTGTCTACTCTATTGCAGATTTTGGTATCATCTGCAAAGAGGCAAACCTTACCCGACAGCCCTTCTGCTATATCACTAACAAAGATGTTAAAAAGAATCGGACCAAGGACAGATCTCTGGGGCACACCACTCGTAACATCCTTCTCCTCAGAGTGAGCTCCATTTACTTGTACTCTTTGTCGCCTCCCACCCAACCAATTTCTAACCCAAGCAGTAACTTTAGGGTCCATCCCTAGGGTGCTCGGTTTGTTTATAAGTCGCCTGTGAGGAACAGTGTCAAAGGCTTTACTGAAATCTAAATACACCACATCTAGAGCTCTCCCTCGGTCCAACTCCATGGTCACCCAGTCAAAGAAATCAATCAGATTTGTCTGACAAGACCTGCCTCTGGTGAATCCATGCTGCCTCGGATCCTGTAATCCGCTGGACTCCAGAAACCTCACTATTTTCTCTTTCAGCAGCGTTTCCAATAATTTACTCACCACCGAAGTTAAACTAACCGGCCTGTAGTTTTCAACCACATCCTTACTTCCGCTTTTGTGTAAAGGCACCACATGAGCCTCTCTCCAGTCCTTTGGCACCACTCCTGACTCCAACGAGGCATTGAAAAGGTCAGTCAGTGGAGTTGCTAGAACGTCCCCAAGTTCCCTCAGTATTCTAGGGTGTATCCCATCCAGTCCCATTGCTTTGTCTACTTTAAGTTGAGCTAGTTTCTCACGAACACAGTCTTCTGAAAATTGTTCAAGATGTCCCTTGCTTCTGCTCCTATTTGTGGGTGTTTTCTGAGGTCCTACTTCTGGTTCTTCATCTGTGAACACAGAACAAATATATTTGTTAAGCAATTCCGCTTTATCCTTATCAGTTTCTACATATTCCCCCCCTGCACCCTTGAGTCTGACAATACCACTTTTGCCCTTCCTCTTCTCACTAATATATCTGAAAATTGTCTTATCCCCCCATTTTATTGCATTGGCTATTTCCTCCTCCTTTTGAATCTTTGCCTTCTTGACTACTTTGCTAGCTTCTCTAAGTTTTTCCAAATACAGATGCCTGTCTTCCTCTCTCTGTGATATAAGGTTCTGAATTAGAAGTCAAAACCCAGGGCAAGACTTGGAGTCATTAGGACAATACATTGAAATGTTTAGCCCAGTGTGCTGCAGCTGCTAAAAAAAACACCACCACACAAATTGAATGTTAGGGGTTACCTGAAAAGGGATGGAGAACAAAACTGAGAATGTTATCATGCCTATGTATAGGTGCAACCACAGCTTGGGTACTGTGTGCAGTTCTAGCCATTCCATCTCAAAATATGTATAGCAGAACCTGAAAAGTTTCTGAGAAAAGCAACAAAAATGATAAAGCAAACAAAATGCCCCTGTTATGAAAGGCTAAACAGGTTTATACTGTTCAGCTTGAAAAAAAGACATCTGAGAAAGGATATGACAAAAGTTTATAAAATTGTGACTGGGGTGGAACGGTTAAATAGGGAACAGTTGTCTAAACTTTCAAACTATGCAAAAAAAGAAGATTTTATTAATACAGCACTTAATTAAGCTGTAGAATCTGCTGCTGCAGTCAAGCAGCTAACATGGTGGAATTCAAAGGAGATTTGGGCAAGTTCCTGGAGGAAAAGTCCATTAAAAATTAAGCAGCAAGTGGATTTAGGAGAGCCATTACTTATCCATGGAAATGAGCTATGAGTAGTGTATCTATTTTTTTGGGATTTGCTGGCTACTTGTGATCCAGACGGCCTACCATTGGAGGAGACATGATGCTGGACTCAATGGACTTTGGTCTGACTGAGTATGGCTTTTTTATGTCCTGTGGTCATTTTATTGGCTCCTGATGGAGTTCAGACTTAGGTTTAAAAACTTTTGTCTTATTACAAAGTCTCTCTATCCTGAGAGTCTACAATATGCTTTTGTCTTACCTACCTTGTTTGTCAGTATGTCCCAACTACACTTGTCGTCTCTTTTACCTATTAAGATGTTTCATTATATAATGCTAACATTGGGTTTATCCTATCTGTTATTTGAGTGTTCTACCTTGCTACCTATTAAACTATAATATTTGCTGAGATTGTATATTTCTATTATTTGAATGCTCTATTATGCTGCTTTAAGGTGTACATCACTGACATTGCATCATATTTCTATTTATTATTGCCTATCTCCAAGTTTATACCACTATTTTAATTGCCTGTTAAGCTGACTTGGGGTCATCTTGCTATTGCTATGTTGCTACTACAATATAAGTTGTCTGTCAGGGGAAACCTATTGTACACCACCTTGGGTAAATCTTTTCATAAAGGCAGTTAATAAAGCCCAATAAATAAATAAATATTGAGCTAAGATGAAATCTAAGACCTCTTGATGTTCTGTAAAATGACAAAAACTTTGTTATTTTGGCTTTTCAATAAGTAGATAATGGCCCTAAAGGTGAAGCTATTAAGAGAAAGAAGAGGAGGGAGGGAATTTATGAAGTCAGTAAGTGTTTCTGATGGAATGTTTGTTGGGATGTGAGAGACTTGTGCTTTGTATTTTATGTGTGGGTACTCAAGTACTACTAAATAATTAAATAAACACATAAATAAATATGGAACCCAACATTGTCTACATATAGTTAATGTACATCACTTTGTAGTTGTCCACATTAAATTATCTCCAGGAACAAGCATGAATGTAGTCATCACATATGGGTATCATCGGTACCGACGGAGCCTGCGTGGGAACGCTCCCCAGCGTCCAATCAGAAAGCCTTTGGGAGCATCCCACAGCGCCTGCGTGCTGCCTTCTCGCCTTTCCCAACTGCCTCTCTCCAGTTCTTTTTCCGCGGAGCCAGCAGGTCGTGTTCCTGTCACCGCAGAAGAATTTCTTTATTTCTTTTTGTGGTCGCGTCTGCCTTCTCCGACGCTCTACCGGTACCGCCACTTTCTTTTCTATTTAAAAAAAAAAAATATATATATATATATGTTTTTTCCTTTTCTTCAGGTGCACCCGCCTTTTTGGGCCTTAGGCCCAAAAATTTTCCTTAACATGGAAAAACCTGCCTCAGGTTTTAAAAAGTACACAAAATGTGGCGGTACCATTTCTGTCACCGACACCCATGAATGGTGTTTAAAATGTTTAGGTCCTGACCACTCCATCACAGATTGCGTGTCCTGTGCTATGATGTCTAAAAGGGGTCGACAGAACCGAGCTGCTAAGCTCAGTACCCCGTTTCCCTCTGATGCGGCTTCGGTGGCATCGACGTCTTCCAGGGCTGCTTCTTCTTCCCGTGGATCTCAGGTAACTAAACATAAATCCAGCCGGTCCTCGAAGGGTAGATCTCCTACTAAGCATCGAGATGCCTCTGGCGTTGCCCTCGAGGATTCTGCACCGGCAAAATTACCCTGGTGGGAGGCTTCGGCTTCCAAAGCATCATCATCGGGGTTCCAGGATGTTCTCGATGGCTCGGCCTCGACAGATCTCCTGGTGCCATGCTCTGGGGTACCGGTGGTTCCCACCGGTACCGACTTCCAGGCATTGGCAGCGTCTATGGACCAGAGAATTCTGTCCATAAAACGCAGTCTAGCGGCTTTCCTTGTGGCATCGACGCCCTTGGTACCGCGACAGACAACTCCACCGGTACCGACACTGGCATCGGTATCGGTATCGGTACCGGTACCGATAGCATCGACATCGGCATCGGTGTCTGCTATGCCGGTACCCTGTCCTCCGATGCCCTCCGGTACCGATTCTCTGGTACCGGTTATTCCCGATACCGATCTTGCTCGGTACGGGTATCGGGCTCTGCAGGAGCATCCGGACAGACGATACTTTGATTCCTCAGACGAATCTGAGGATTCTGAAAGTTCTGTCGATGCAGCGATGCTTCTTCCACAGGAGTCCTCCTCCCCTAAACGCAGGATGTCTCCTCCAGAGGACATGTCTTTCCAAGACTTCATCAGAGAGGTGGCTCGGGGCCTGTCCATCACTGTGGCCCCTGAGACAGAGCCAAGGGCCAAGGAGTTGGATATTTTACAATATCCCAAAACTCCTAAGGAGGCAGCTACCCTACCCATTCATGAGATTCTATATGATCTCATGTTGAGGATGTGGGAAACACCTCTTACCACCTCTCCTCATTCTCGTAGGTTAGATACTATGGATCGTGTCCCTCCTTGTCCTGGGTTCCATAAAACTCAGCTTCCTCACCACTCTGTTGTGGTGGAATCTGCTATGAGAAGGATTAGAAGTGCAAAAAGACATGCCTCTAATCCTCCAGGACGTGAATGCAGAACTCTGGATGCTTTTGGACGTAGAGTCTTTCAAGCTTCCATGCTTGCTGCAAGAATCAGTTCCTATAATCTCTACATGGGAATGTTCCTAAAGGAAGTCACTGATCATTTACAGACTTTAAGTCCTTTCATCTCTGAGGATAAAAGACAGGATTTTCTCACTTGGCTCAAACATGCCCAAAATGTCTCTAAATTTTCCAACCGTGCAGCCTTCGACTGCTTTGCATGTATAAGCAGAACCTCGGCTATTGCCATAGGTACACGTAGAATTGCTTGGCTCCACGCATCTGATTTAGAGCTCTGGGTACAAGATAAATTGGGAAATATCACTTGTACTGGTGAGAACCTGTTTGGTAAAGATTGACAAGAAAAAGCCAATGAAATGGATGCTGAAAATTCCACTTTGGATAGACTATCCAAGTCTACTGCTGAACCTGTTAGAAAAAGGTTGTTCAAGAAAACACCTTTTTCTAAAAAGAAAAGATTTTATCCTGCTTATGCTCAGCAGGCATCTTCTGCAGGTCAGTTTTCAACCAAACGTCAGCAACCACCCAAACAGAAGAAAGCAAAGGCTGCTAGGCCTCAACCGGCCCAGCAGCCTCAGCCTCCTCAGGGCCTTTGACTTTCAGCTAGCCTTTCTGGCTCTGGAAGGACCAGAACCGTCCACCATTCCAGGAAGGTTATGTCATTTTGCGCCCAGATGGGGGCAAATAACAGCAGAGCATTGGACACTCTCCATCATAAAGGAGGGGTACAAACTTCATTTTTCAAGTATGCCCCCTCACACAATAGTGAAGCAGTTCAATTCTCCGACTTCTCTCGTCAACCTGTTAGGCCAGGAGGTTACCATCCTTCTTGCCCAGGGAGCAATAGAAGAAGTGCCTTCTCATCAACAGGGCACAGAGTTCTATTCCCCTTATTTTCTTATCCCAAAGAAAACAGGGGGATACAGACCTATCTTAGATCTCAGAGAATTGAACAAATTCCTTGTCAAAGAGAAATTCAAAATGGTTTCTCTCGGAGCTCTGCTTCCATACCTTCAGAGTCAGGATTGGCTGTGTTCTCTAGATCTCAAGGATGCGTATACCCATGTTCTCATCCATCCAACCCACAGAAGGTTCCTGCGGTTTCTTTGCCAGGGAAAGCACTACCAATACAGGGTGCTTCCTTTTGGTCTGGCCTCTGCACCAAGGGTGTTCACGAAATGCATGGCTGTGGTGGCAGCATTTCTACGCACTCTCGGAATATTCGTCTTCCCTTACTTGGACGACTGGCTCATTCGAGCTCCAACACAGTCAGAGGCCAAGACTTCTCTATCCTGCATAATGCGTATTCTTCAGTATTTAGGACTGGTAATAAACATCCCAAAATCCAGTCTAACTCCCACTCAATCCTTAGAGTTCATTGGAGCTCTTCTGGATACCGCAAGGGCAAGGGCCTATCTTCCCCAGGCCCGTTGCCTTCGCTTGGTGCAGTTAGCTTCTCAAGCAGTGCTAAAGCCTCATCTAACTGCTCGAGAAATGTTGCAATTGCTGGGCCACATGGCATCCACCGTGCATGTGGTTCCATATGCTCGCCTCCACATGAGAGCAGCTCAGTGGACTTTATCCACCCAATGGACCCAGGCATCAGGGTGCCTGTCAGACAAAATAGCAAACACAATTCGCCACATTTTGTCCCTCCAATGGTGGACATCCACTCAAAATCTGTTGCTGGGGTGCCCTTTTCAACAACCCTTACCCCAAGCAACTCTCACAACAGATGCTTCTCCAAAGGGTTTGGGAGCTCATCTGCAAGACTTCTCCACCCAGGGCACCTGGTCTCTCCAAGAGAGTTCTCTACACATCAACCTCCTGGAACTCAGAGCAATCTTCCTAGCTCTGCAAGTGTTCCACCCCCTGCTCAGCTACAAGTCAGTCCTCATTCATACGGACAATCAGGTAGCCATGTTCTATGTGAACAAACAGTGGGGAACAGGCTCTCTGTCACTTTGCAACAAATCTTTGTGACTATGGGCCTTCACCAGAGAGCATCAGATTCATCTGCTGGCAGTATATCTTCCAGGCATTCAAAACTCTTGGGTGGACAGACTCAGTCGAGTTCTCCTTCCACACGAATGGTCTCTACATGCAGACCAGGTGACAAGGATATTTCAACTTTGGGGGACCCCGGACATTGACCTCTTTGCAAGTCCGTGGAATGCCAAACTTCCCCGGTTCTTTTCCAGAACTCCGGCTCAGGGGGCTCAGGCAAAGGATGCTTTCCTCCTTCACTGTTGGTGTTCTGAAAAGGGTCTTAACCCCCTTGCGATACTTCTGGAATCTTTGCTGGAGTATCTCCTCCATTTGTCTAATGCAGGCCTTAAAACAAATTCAGTAAGAGTCCATTTGAGTGCTATTGCAGCTTCCCTTAAGCCTCTAAATGGACAACCTATTTCCTCTCATCCTCTTATAGCAAGATTTATGAGAGGCCTCCTTCTAACTAAGCCTCCCATTAGACCACCTCCGGTGGCATGGGACTTGAACCTGGTTCTTGGTCAGCTCATGAAGCCACCCTTTGAACCTTTGGCTACCACCTCCTTGAAATTTATTTCTTGGAAGGTTATCTTTCTCATTGCAATCACTTCAGCATGCCACATTAGTGAATTGCAAGCACTAGTAGCTAATCCACCTTATACAAGGTTCCATCATGACAAGGTAGTCCTTAGGACTCATCCACACTTTATGCCTAAGGTGGTCTCGCCTTTTCACCTCAACCAAGAGGAACCAAGAGGTCTACCTATCTGTCCTTTTTCCAGGACCTCATGCATCAAATGCAGAGAGGAATCTTCATACCTTGGACTGTAAAAGAGCTCTAGCTTTTTACTTACAAAGAACACAGCAACATAGAAAGTCCTCTCAACTCTTTGTTGCTTTTGATCCTTCTCATTTGGGACTTCCATTTTCCAAGAGAACACTATCTAACTGGATTGCTCAGTGTATTTCTTTCGCCTATCAGAGTAAGAACCTTTCTGTGGAGGGCCATGTCACAGCTCACAATGTGAGAGCCATGGCAACCTCAATGGCTCATCTAAACTCTGTGTCTATTGACGACATCTGTCGAGCAGCCACTTGGGCCTCAGTTCATACCTTCACAGCCCATTACTGCTTGGACAAGGACTCCCGCCGGGATGCCTTGTTTGGTCAGGCTGTTCTCAAACACCTGTTCCATACTGTGGTGACGAGGCTGCAGCAGAACCTGGGAAAATAGCTAGAAATAAAACTTTTTCCTATGAGCAAGGGAATAGCTCAGCCAAACATACGTACAAACTGCAGGCAGAGAAAAAAACCACACAGCTAGAACTACTGAGTTCAGACCACACCCTAGCTCCATGGCAACGCAGGGTGGAGATAGGAAGTACCTGTGGGAGGAGCTAGAAGGGGGAAGACGCTCACACACATTTAAGCTCCCAGAAACAGAGAGGAGGGGGCACTGGAAGGAGCACGGGAACAGGCATGGGAACAGAGCCAGCCACAGCAGCAGTGACGGAGCCAGTCACAAGCCGTCCAGGAGAGTGGGACTGAGGAAGCTAGCCACAGGCAGTGGTGAAAGGCAGAGAGTGTCTGGGGATAGACACAGGAGAGACTCTCAGAGCAGCTGTTATTCAGGAGACTGCACTTCAGAGAGAAGCCCTTGCTGTGAAGAGATTGCAGCACGGTTTGAAGGTAGGAGACATAGTCCTGGGGGAGCTCAGATTCCAGAGCAGCCCTACAAGACTCTGAAGGAGAAGTTTTACCTTTTGAAAGGCCTGAAAGAAAGAGTGTTCCCAAGAGCAAGGTGAGACAGCTAAAACCTTTGAATGTTTTAGTCAGAGATAAAAAGCCTTGCAGCCATTATAGAAGCCCAGAGGAGAGGAAGCAATATCACTGGGAAAAGTTGTTTAAACTTTTAAAAGAAGTTAAACCTGCATTCTCAGAGGCGGTTATAAACCCAGAGGCATGTGAGTCTGATTATGAAGATATGGAAACAGAACCCTGTGAGGTGGAACAAGGACTCTGTTGATTCTTTGATGGATTGCTCTTTATGCCTAACGTCAGAGTGAAGAGGGGCCATGGTTTTTTAAGCTGGAAAAACCCAGAGCCAATGTGTTTAAATGTCCTGATACTCTGAGTGTTGGAAACCTGGGAGAGGAAGAGAAGTGCAAATGTTAAAACTATAAGAAGTGTTCGACTGTGAAGTGAAGGTGTTCTAGAAGCAGCTATTCTGTGGGTAAGACAGACAAGCACGAAGCAGCCTTGTTTAAACCCTGAACAGTGGAAGGAAACTGATATCTGTGCTGGATGGTATTAGCAACCAGTAAGCAACAGTTTCAATTGTGGCTTTGGAAGAAAGGAATACCTTCTGTTATACATAAGCTGAATGAAGCAAGTTTATTTTTATCATTGCCAGAGCACTGTTTGTATGATACCTTTTTGAGTGGAGAAAAATATCCTTCATTTTGTGTTGCCTTGTTCACAACTTCTAAAGAAGATTTTTGTTTGCAAAGTTTAGACCACAAAAATAAATTTCCTGTGTTTTGCCTCTAAAACCACTCGGACTGTTTATTTGCACACAACTAGAATCCCAAAAGCCTTGGCTCTGGGGAAAAAGCAATAAAGAGAACATTAGATGGCATGCTGCCTCCTATAGGCGACCGCCTAGACGGGGTGCAGCGCCACAAAACCTAACCAACTGCTACCCACCATCCCTGGTAGGATGCCAGAGATCCATAGGGGGAAGTGGAGCCCTTTTCAGGGACACACAACTTCTGGGGTCTCTCCCTGGCACCTAAAGCTAGGGAGTCCCCATATGTGATGACTACATTCCTGCTTGTTCCTGGAGATAGCATAGTTACTCACCTGTAACAGGTGATCTCCGGGAACAGCAGGAATTTAGTCCTCACAACCCACCCACCTCCCCTAGGAGTTGTATCTCTCTATCTTTCTCTTTCCTTTCCCTCTCTCTCTCTTTGTCTCAGCTTTAAAACTCAACTGGAGAGAGGCAGTTGGGAAAGGCGGGAAGGCAGCACGCAGGCACTGTGGGATGCTCCCAAAGGCTTTCTGATTGGACGCTGGGGAGTGTTCCCGCTCAGGCTCCGTCGGTACCGACGATACCCATATGTGAGGACTAAATTCCTGCTGTTCCCGGAGATCACCTGTTACAGGTGAGTAACTATGCTTTATTTGTTGTTGACATACATTGGCTTTCTGAAGTTCCTCACAGTCTGCTTGTGTTTTTAAATTTTGTGAATATGTTTTTGTTATTTGCAAATTTGATCATATCATTCATTGCTCTTTTTTTCCATAGCATTAATAAATATGTTTTTTAAAAAACCAACTGGTCTTACTATAATAATAAAAATCATTGCAACACTCCACTATTTACCTCTTTCCATTGGAAACACAGATCATTTTGTCTTACTTTCTGCTTCCTGTCTTTTAACCATTTACCAGTCCACAGTATGTCATTGCCTCCTATCTTATGACTTGATTGCATAGGGCCCACCAAAGGGATAAGCCTACCCTGATATTGCTATTTACATTTGTTCCAAGGCATGTGTGTCAGCTACCTCCTTGGGGGTCTCCACCAGTGATTCTGGGGCAGTTGAGTAGAGGAGTAGCCTAGTGGTTAGGGCAGCAGCCTGGGACCAGAAAGACCAGTGTTCAGATCCCATTTGTACTCCTTGTGGCCTTGGGCAAGTTGCTTAATTCTCCACTGCCTCAGGTACAAACTTAGATTGTAATGTAACTCACCTTGAACTACTGGAAAGGCATGAACTAACTACTAATAATTGTGCTCCTCTCAGTGGTATCTAACACCACTTCAAAAAGTACAAAAAAAAGAGTTATTTAATTTGGCCCTTTAATTGCCTCTTCTTGTACATGTAGTTTTGTAAAATCTGGCTCTTGCATGTGTAAGTGGTGATAAATATTGCAAGATTGGCACTTACATATGTAGGGGCATGTTTAATTAAATGCGCTAAGATAGAGTATGATGGGCCCCCAAAATAGGCATGGGAGGTAGCATATACCTGTACTATTAGGGGCATGCTTGCATGTCCCCCTGCAATTACCATGAAGAGATCCACCTCACCATGCCAACCAGCCAGTACATCTAGCGTGGATGCCCTTATCGCCTCCTCATTGGCTAGCAGTAAGTGCCCTGCGTTAACAGCAGCAATCACTGTCAGCGCATGCCAATGTCTGCCACGCCCACTGCAATGTGCTCTGAATGTCCAGACTCTGCCCCTAACTCACCCAGTCACCATTCCTTCCTTCGCTAACATTTAGTATGGGAGTTTTACCTTTCTGCCCTGAGCTAACTGTTAGCATGGCATGCTTAGCACACAGTAAACATTGCCTAACCATTAGCACAATTGAATAAACATGCCCCTTCCATATCGTCCTGCTAGACCAGTCCAGACAAATGGGTTGTTTTCGTCTACCACAGATTGGTAGAGACATTTTGAAAGTAATTGCTTCCAACTCATCCTGCTAGACCAGTCCACACAAGTTGGTTATATCCCCCTCCCCCTGTTGGAGACAGAGAAGTACCAAAGGCTTCTGGGAGCACGCCCTGGCACATATAGCTGTACCCCTAGGGGTCTTAAGAACATAAGATATGCCATACTGGGTCAGACCAAGGTCCATCAAACCCAGTATCCTGTTTCTAACAGTAGCCAATCTAGGTCACCAGTACCTAGCAGTTTCCCCAAAAGACACAGATTCCACAATGTGGGCTCCTTTTGATTTCCCTGGTCCCCTTTAATAATGGTTTATGAACCTTTCCTCCAGGAACTTGTCCAAACCATTTTTAAGCAAACCTCGAAAAATTGGATCACAATTAAATCTTCTGTTTCTGCCGCATTGATTATCCTTTGCTTTGTCAAGAGTTTACTGAAGGCAAATGCTGAATATTGTGTGCAAGTCTGGTCACCGTATCTTAAAAAGGATATAGCGTTATTAGAAAAGGTACAGAAAGAGCTACCAAAATGATAAAGGGGATGGAAGGTTACCCCTGTGAAGAGAGGCTAAAAAGGTTAGGGCTCTTTAACCTGGAAAAGAGATGGCTGAGGGGAGATATGATAGTTGTCTATAAATTTATTTTTATTTATTTATTTGTTTATTGATAAATGGAGTGGAATGGGTAAACGTAGATCAGTTGTTTACGCCATCAAAATATAGAAAGACTAGGGGACATGCAATAAAGCTACAGTGTAACCTATTTAAGACTAATAAGAGAAAATATTATTTCACTCAATGTGTAATCAAACTCTAAAATTTGATTTTGTTCGGGACTTAGCCAAGGCCATCCCCTGGAAGAGGAACTGAGGGCAGAGGAACTGGAACTCCTCCGATACCCCTCGACCCCTTATGAAGCGGTGACAGTTCCTGTCACCATGTCCTGCAGAGGCTGCTACTGCGGCTGTGGGAGGCACTGCTCACACTTCCGGCTGTCAGCTGCCAGGTGCTCTTCACGGATGCCTCCAATCTCAGCTGGGGCACACGCCTGGATGATCTTTGTACCCAGGGCCTGTGGTCCGATAGCACGAGTCTCCATCAGATCAAATGCCTTGAGCTCCAAGCCATCACGAATGCTGTCCATGCTGTTTGGGCACACCTGGAGAATCAGGCGGTCCTGATCCAGATGGACAACCAGGTCGCCATGTTTTATGTGAACAAGCAAAAGGACACGGGCTCATATGTCCTGTTTTGGGAAGCTGTTTATCTCTGGAAGTTTGCCCTGCTCCATGGCATGGATCTCAGGGTGACGTATTTGCCCAGTGAGAGCAACGGCTTAGCGGATTGCCTCAGTCGGGTTCTTCAGCCACACGAGTGGTCCCTCAAGAGAGGGATGGTCGACCGAATCTTTCGGGAGTGGGGTACCCCTGACATGGACCTCGTTGCTATGGCACAGAATGCCCAGGTAGCTCTGTTTTGCTTCCAGAGGCAGCCAGCGATCGCCTGGCTCCGGACACCTTCCTTATTCACTGGGGGAGAGGCCCACTCTATGCAAAGATGCTCCTGAAGCTCCAGGCCGAGAGGGGATCCATGAATCTCATCGCTCCTTACTGGTCTTGACAGCCATGGTTCCCATTACTGCTGCAGCTCTCGCAGAGGGAACCTCCATCTGGGCTCCGACACAGACCTCATCTCACAGGAGGGTAGCTCCTTGTTGCATCCCAACAACCACTCCCTAGCATTCACATCATGGATGCTGAGCGAGTAGCCCTTGCGGAGCTTGCCCTCCCTGAAGGTGTCACTGAGATCCTGCTAGCATCTTGCAAGGAGTCAATGCATAAAGTCTACACATTCGATGGCGGCAGTTTGCCATCTGGTGCACTGATCGGGCATTGGACCCCTTGTCGGTCCAGCTATTCGAGTACCTCTTGAATCTCTCCATTTCTGGGCTCAAGTCTAACTGGTGTGTGTTCACCTCAGCGCGATAGGAGCATTCCTTTGTGGCTGCGATGGGAAGCCTGTCTCGGCTCAGTCTCTGGTACGCCAATTCATGTGGGACTTGCTTCTTTCGAAGCCTCCAGTTAAGCCCCATACAGTTGCTTGGTATCAGAACATGGTCCTCGGCCAGCTCGTGTGGGCTCCTTTTGAGCTGCTGGATGCATGTCCACTGAAGTACTTGACTTGGAAGGTCCTCTTCCTGGTGGCCGTCACAATGGCCAGCAAGTGAGTGAGCTGCAGGCTCTGGTCGCACCCTTCCATACACCAGGTTCCACCAGACCTGTGTGGTATTCTGTATCCACCCGCGTTTTTTGTCAAAATTGGTTTCTGCTTTCCACTTGAACCAGTCTATTGTTCTTCCAACTTTTTTACCTGGCCTCACACCATTCACACTGAGGCAGCGTTGCACATGCTGGATTACAAGCGTACATTGTCCTTCTACTTGGAATGCACATCATCCTCTCAGTTCATTTTTTTAATTTTATTTATTTTATATAACTATACTTATATACCGCCTTTCATTGGGTCAAAGCAATTTACAAAAGCAGGAGAGGTACAGTGAACAAGTTATAACATATTTACAAGGGAGAGTTACCAGCACCAGGGGAGTTCAAACATATATGCATCACCAAAGGGGGTTCAGAACTAATTTACATTACAGATCAGCAATCATCTTATTTAAAGTTTCCAGCTTGGTTCAGAGGCTCAGACGGACCATGGGGGGTATGAGCATGGGATCAGAGGGTGGTATTCTCTGGGAACAAGCAGGAAGTCAGTCCTCACATATGGGTGACATCAGCGCCGATGGAGCCCTCATGCAGAGCAAATCCCCAGCTTTCAGAGAAAGCCTTTGGGAGTTGCCATCACGTATGCTCAGTCCCCTTCCAGCCAAGGGTGCCATCTTGCTCAGTCTCCTTTTTTCCGCGGAGCCCTTCGGATATAGTCCACAGTGTCCCCGAAAAAAGTTGATTGATTATTGTTTTTTCGACCGGTCGACACCGGTACCTCTTCCCGCCTTCGGCTCGGTATGCCAAGTTATAATACCCTGTTCAATGTAATTTCAGTTTGTTCAATGTAAACCGCACTGATGCAGAATAGCGCGGTATATAAGAGAATATAAATAAATAAAAATAAAATAAATAAATATCGAGTCCATCTCTCTCTTTTTTTTTTTCTTTTCACTGGCAGAGCCTGGATCTTTGACATTGCAGGGGCCCTTTTTCCCCTGATGGCTACCAGCGGGTTTAAGAAATGCGATCGGTGCGTGAAATTTATGTCCCTCACCGATACGCACAACTGCTGTCTCCAGTGCCTCGGGCCCGACCATGACCCGACGGCCTATGGCCCATGTAGGAAAATGTCCTCTAAGGCCCTGAAGAGCTGCCAGCAGCAGCATGATAGGATTTTTTCTGAGTCCTTGCCTCCGAGAGCCCGAACCTCGTCCGAGGCCTCCACGTCTTGGGGGGAGCATTCCGAGCCCAAGCAGCGTCGAGGTTCCTCGGAGAGGGGGTCCCTCTTGAGGGAACACAAGAGGAAGAAAAAATCCTCGAATGCGGCATCTCTGGATGGCTTCGAGCAGCATGGTTCCTCCTGGGGCATATCGCGTAGCCCCGAGCATCGGCCCAGATCTTCGGAGAAGGAGCACCCGGCAAAGGTTCCTCATTGGGAGATGGATCATCCGAGGCAAGTACCCACTATCCTCATCAAGTACTCCCCTCCGGGGGAGCCGACTTTGGGCTTGACCGTGTCGGGGCCCAAGCCAGCGGCTGCGGAGCCTCGAGTCCAGAATGGTGGCCTTGGAGCACAGTTTCACTGCCTTCATGGAGCGTCAGTGGGCACTGATAGCTGGCCTGTCCGGTTCCTCCGCCCCGACCACCGAGCCCTTGACATCAAAGTCGACCCCAGAGGCCGAGCCGATCCTCGAAGCCTTTAGGGCTCAAGTCGATCCTTGGCCGAGGTCTCACTTGGCCTCCGTTCAGGACCGAGGTTGTTGCTGCCGAGTCTGCTGGCGTCGGGGCGGTCGGCGCCGGGGCCCTCGATGCCTGACGAGCCCCTCGATTCCTCCTCAGAGACGTCGGCATGGGAAACCGGAGATGAGGAGTCCCCGGATACCCGCCAGCGTAGGGATGTCCCTTCAGATTCCCCGATGTCTGAGCCTCGGAGAATGTCCCCACTGGAGGACATGAGATTCTTGGACTTCGTGCGGGATATGTCCAAGGCTTTGGTGTTCCCCACGGAGTCCGAGGAGGATCCTCGAGCTGACGAGCTAAAACTCCTGCAGTATGAGGCCCCCCCTCGGGTGGCCCTTACTGTACCCGTGCCTCTGATCCTGGAACTACTGATGCTCCGCACATGGAAGACACCGGCGTCTGTGCTGGTGATCAGCAAACGGCTCGACTTGATGTATCGAGTCCGCCGGAGCCCTGGGTTTCAAAAGTCGCAACTGCTGCACAACTCCATGGTTGTGGAATCAGCCATGCGCAGGCTGAAGAGCCAGAAGACGCATTCCTCTGTGCCTCCCGGCAGGGAGTCCCGCAACTTGGATGCCCTCGGCAGGAAGTGCTTCCAGGGTTCAATGCTGACTTGTCGGATCCAGGCCTACCAGCTGTACATGGGCATGTACCCGAGGGATCTGGTGAAGCAACGCACCAGGTTCTCGGCTGATCTCTCCAAGGAACCTTTGCAGCACTTCAGGGGCCTGTTCAAAGCCGTCCGTGAGTGCTCAAAGTTTATGTCTCAGGTGGCCTATGACGGATTCGAGTCGGTGGCCCGGGTAGCCGTGGCGGGCATCGGTGCATGTCGTCAGGCATGGCTGCAGTCGTTGGACCTCGAACAATGGGTTCAGGACAAGTTGGTCGATGTCCCATGCCGAGGGGAGAATCTCTTTGGCAAACCCATGACCGACAAGGCCACAGAGCTGAGACCGAGAACATGACAAGGACATGGCTCTCCATGAAGACCTTCGCCCCTTCTCGCAAGAAGGGCTCAGGTAAAAAGCTCTTTTACCCGAGGAAAGGTGCTGCTTTCCAAAGCTACCCCCAATTTCAGGCCTCCGCAGCTCCCCAACAGGGGCAGCAGGCTAAGGGACAGGGGCATGGCCCACGTAAGCAGAAAGCCCCCAAACCCCAGGCACCAGCTTCGGCCCAGCCTGGTAGTGACTTTTGACTCCTACAACATGGCCCCTCTTCCCAAAGAAGCCAGGCGGATCACAGGAGGCATGCTTGCTTTGTATGCCCACAGGTGGACAGCCATTACCACCGATGCTTGGGCCTTACAGGAGGTCCGCGAGGGCTATCTTCTGCCCAGGTGCCTCCTTTTTACTTTCCAGGAGAGCCCCTCAGGTCTCCTCTTCACCGGGACCTTCTTCTGAAGGAGTTGGCAGGTCTTCTCGAGGATCAGGCGATAGAACCGGTGCCCCACCACCTGAAGGGCAGGGGCTTCTACTCCAGATACTTTCTGGTCCCAAAGAAGACAGGAGGCCTCAGACCCATCCTCAACCTGCGCAACCTCAACAAATTCCTGGTGAGGGAGAAGTTCAAGATGCTCTTCCTTGGAATATTGCTGCCTTACCTTGGCCAGGGAGACTGGCTATGCTCCTTAGACCTAAAAGATGCGTATACACACATCCTAATACACCCAGACCACAGGCAGTACCTGTGTTTTGTGGTGGGGAGCAACCACTACCAGTACAGGGTACTCCCCTTTGGCCTGGCCTCGGCCCCCAGGGTGTTCACAAAGTGCATTTCTCAGGCTCCAAGGGGTCTTTGTCTTCCCCTATCTCGACGACTGGCTCATCAGAGGCACTTCAGCCATCGAGGTCCACCAGGCCACAACTCGCACCATCCAGGTGCTGCAACACCTAGAGTTCATAATCAACTACCCCAAGTCCAGCCTCACTCCGACTCAACAGCTGGAGTTCATTGGAGCCAGGATCGACACCCTTCAAGCAAAGGCCTATCTGCCTGCAGACAAGGCAAGCCGGCTTCTGGCTCTTGCAGGACAAGTGAGTCGCAGGTCTATAGTGTTAGCAAGACAATTCCTGCGCCTCCTCGGGCACATGGCTTCCACAGTCCATGTGACCCCAGATGCCCGCCTCCACATGCGGACCGCTCAATGATGTCTGAGACCAGTGGTCTCAGGCCACAGGGCGCTTCCGGGACAGGGTCAAAGTGTCCAGGTGTCTGGTACAGTCCCTAGCCTGGTGGCTCCAACCGCATCACTTGGAGGCGGGAATGCCTTTCCAGGCTCCTCTGCACACGAGGATCCTGACCACAGATGCATCCCTGCTGGGCTGAAGGGCCCATTGCCAGGGTTTTCGTACTCAGGAATGTGGTCCCCGAGCGAGAGGACCCAACAAATCAATTTCTTGGAACTCCATGCCATCCGCCTAGCTCTAGATGTTTTCAGGTAGCTACTGTCCTACGAACCTGTCTTGATACAAACAGACAACCAAGTGGCCATGTTCTATGTGAACAAGCAGGGTGGTATGGGGTCCCATCCCCTATGTCAGGAAACCCTGGACTTGTGCTCGTTCGCAGCCCAGCATGGCATTCGTCTCCGAGCAGTCTTCCTGCTGGGCCTGGCCAGCAGATATACTCAGCAGGATTCTCCAGCCCCATGAATGGCAGGTGGACCGCTGTGTAGCCAGTTGGCTTTTCCGGACTTGGGAGTGGCCAGTGTTGGACCTATTTGTGAGTCTGGACAATCACCAGTTGCCCCGGTTCTGCTCCAGGCAACCGCACCCGCACAGGATGGCTGCCGATGCTTTTCTGGTATCATGGTCTGTGGGCTTTCTGTATGCATTTCCCCCGATGCCTCTGGTGGCCAAGACTCTGTTCAAGATTCTCCAGGACAGAGCCTCAGTCATTCTTATTGCCCCACGGTGGCCCAGGCAACCCTGGTTTCTGCTGCTTCTGCAGCTAGCGGTGGAGGCTCCCATTCCTTTGGGGTCCTCCCGCACCTCCTATCTCAGGAGGGGGGTGCTCTCCTGCACCCCAACCTCAGCTCCCTCAACTTGATGGCATGGCTGCTGAAAGGGTAATTCTCGCTCCGCTCCTCCTTCCAAAGAATATTGATGAGGTCTTGCTGGCCTCGTGGAGGCCGTCGACTAGACGGGCTTACGCCTTGAAGTGGCGCAGGTTTGCGTCATGGTGCGAGGAGCAGGAGGTGGATCCCTTCTCCTGCCCGGTAGGGGTGGTTCTGCAATATCTTCTAGTTGATACTATAATAATGCAAATCCATGTAAATAGTTGGTCTTTGTAAAAAATTCTGTTGTTATACTGTTATATATCCATTTTCAATGTGAGCAGTTGAAACACACTGCATTGTTATGTTCTCTGTAAACCGTCTTGAATCGTAGAAAGATGGTATAAAAAAACTGTTAAATAAATAAATAAATCTTCTCCACCTCTCGGATTTGGGCCTTGTCAGGGTGCACCTCAGTGCTCTTGCAGCAAACCATTTTCTGGTGGAGGAGAAGCCCACCCTTTGGTTTCCCAGTTTATGAGAGGCTTACTTCTCTTGAAACCCCCGGTCTACCCCCGGCAACCGAGTGGGATCTGAATGTGGTCCTAGGGTAGCTTACTAGGCCACCCTTTTAACCGATGGCTACCTGCCATCTCCGCTATCTCTTTGGGAAGGTGGTGTTCTTGGTGGCACTCACATCCGCTCGGAGGGTGAGTGAGCTCCAGGCCGTAATGTCAGAAAGACCTTACACCTGGTTCTATAGGAACCGGGTGGTGCTTCGCACGCACCCCAAGTTCCTTCCGAAAGTGGTTGCCTCGTTCCACCTCAACCAGGAGGTGGTTCTGCCTATCTTTTTTCCCAGGCCGCATGCCAGTCGAACTGTCGGTCCTGCATACCCTGGACTGTAAGAGGGCGTTGGCCTTCTATATCCAGTGTATGCAACTGCATCAGAAGGCTTCTCAGCTTTTCATATCTTACGACCCCAGTAAGCTGGAGGTGGTGGTATCAAAGCCTACGCTGTCCACCTGGGTAGCAGACTGTATTGCTTGGGCATACAAGGCAGCCGAGCTTCTGAAGGAGGGTCGTGTTACAGCCCATAGGGTCAGGGTCATGGCGGCATCAGTGGCTCATTTGCGCTCTGTTCCTCTGGCAGACATCTGCCGGGCCGCCACCTGGTCTTCGAGTCAGACTTTCGCAACCCATTATTGCCTGGATAGGAAGTCCCGACAGCACAGTGCCTTTGGCCAGGCTGTACTCCGTAACCTTTTCAAGGTCTAGGCAACTCCTGTCCTCTGACCCTTTTGTGTTCAGGCTACCGGAGTGCTATTACCTTAGTTAGATTTCTATTATGGCTGCTTGCGGCTCTCGTAGAGGGAGCCTTTTTTGGCTATGGTTTCTCGGTAGCCTATAGCTGGGGAGTCCCATATGTGAGGACTGACTTCCTGCTTGTTCCCAGAGAAAGCGTAGTTATTCACCTGTAACAGGTGTTCTCCGAGGACAGCAGGAATCAGTCCTCACGACCCTCCCTCCACTCTTGGAGTTTCAGTCCTATTGTTATTATATTTTCTTCTTTTTGCCGTCTTTTTAGCTATGTCATTTGACTGAGCAAGATGGCACCCTTGGGTTGGAAGGTGACTGCGCATACGTGATTGCAACTCCCAAAGGTTTTCTCTGAAAGCTGGGAATTTGATCCACACCAGGGCTCTGTCGGCGCCGACGTCACCCATATGTGAGAACTGATTCCTGCTGTCCCCGGAAAGCACCTGTTACAGGTGAGTAACTACGCTTTCCTGACCTAAGTACTGTAGATAGTGAAAAGGTGGGTCTTTGGCTGGTCTGAGCCTTGAAGGTCATGTCACGGCTCACAGTGTCGATGTGATGGCTGCATTTATTTATTTATTTATTTATTTTATACACATTTATATACCGCATCTTCCAAAGTTCAGTTGCGGTTTACAGTGAACAATAGTTAACAAAGCAAGTTTGTTTTACAGGGAACGTCATATTTTAACAGAACATATTTACAAGGAACATCATATTATATATAGAATATACAGTCTAAACAATGTGGGATAATACAGAACAGAATAAACTATATACAGTTTTATATATGTATTTATATACATGGAAGTGAAAGGACATAAGCTGTGAGGTCATCATGAGTGTGTGCTATCTGTGTGGGTTAAATGGTTTTTGCTTGATGCGGATAGATACCTGTTTAACCTTTGTCTAAGGCAGGTTGTGAGTTATCTATGTTATAGTGTTTGGTGAACAGATAAGTTTTTAATTTTTTACGGAGTTCCATGATCTCCGTTAGAGTTTGTAGCTCCTCTGGAAGGGAATTCCAGATCGTTGGGGCTATGTGGGAAAAGGCTCTGTTATTTGTTGATTTATGGGTTCTTGTATAATCTTTCGGGATCTTTAATCTGTTCAATTGTCCTTTTCTGTGTGTGGACTTAGATGGTTCTTTGTGTATTAAGTTACATAGCATAGTTGGGGCCATATCATATAAGGCCTTGAATGAAGTTATTATTGTTTTGTAGATTATTCTACTTTGAATTGGTAGCCAATGGAGTGAGGCTAGTATTGGTGATATGTGTTGGAGTGAGTTAATTTTCAATATGATTCTGGCCGCTGCGTTTTGCGCTAATTGCAATCGTTTGATGTTTTGTTTTGATATGCCTATTAGAATTAGATTGGCAAAGTCAAGATGTGGAGTTATGGTGGCCTGAATTATGTTGATAAAGTCTTGTGTAAATACTAGCGGACGAAGTTGTTTGAGGGTTTTGAGTTTGAAATAAATTTTCTTTATGGTATTGCTAATGTGTGTTTCCATCGTAAGGTGTGTGTCTAGAATTACGCCTAGATATCTTATTTCTTTTTTTATTTTAATTTCTTGGTTTTGAAGTCTTATGTGTGTTGGGGGGATATAGGATTTGTTCTTGGTCACGATTAGAACTTCAGTTTTAGTGTGGTTTATGTGGAGGTTTTGTGCTTTTAGCCAAGTTGTAATTTCATTATAACAGTCCGATAGGAGTTGTAGCGGTAGGTTGGGTATCGTGAATGGAATATACATCATAATATCGTCTGCGTATAGATGATATTTTACTCCAAATTTTTTGAAAATGTTGCAGACTGGTTTTATGTAGATATTAAAAAGCAGGGCTGATAGCGCTGAACCTTGTGGTAATCCAATTTCTTGTTTATATGTGGTTGAGTTTTGATTTCCAATTCTTACATTTTGCGTTCTGTTATTTAGGTAGGATGAGAACCATTTATGTACTGTAGAGTTTAAGCCTATTTGTCTCAAGCTATTGAGCATTATTGTGTGGTGTACGCTGTCAAACGCAGCTGATATATCAATGAAAAGTAGAATGAAGGCCTGTTTATTATTGTCAATCCCTCTTAGGAGTGTATCTATTAAAACTTTGAGGAGTGTTTCAACTCCATGGCGTGGCCGAAAGCCATACTGTTGCTCATCAAGAGGGTAAGATGAGTCTAGAAAGTCCTGTATCTGTAATTGAACCACTTTTTCAATTATTTTAGCCAAGAATGGTATGCTTGAAATGGGTCTATATGATGCAGGTAAAGTTTTATCAAGTTTGCTGTTCTTGAGGATTGGCCGTATTTGTGCATGTTTGAGTGATGGTGGGAGGTAGCCTTGGGTTAGTGAGAGGTTCACTATTGAGAGAATGTAGGGTAATAAAATTGGTAGGGTATTTTTTATCCATGTTACTGGACATGGATCTAGATATGAAGTTGTGGTGTTGAGACTGGTGATGATGTTTTTTAGTGTCTCTTTAGTTATGGGATGGAACTTGGACCATTCATCTGGTGGCTGGTGAGATAAGTTGGTAATGTCTATAGACATTAACGGCATTTTTGCTTTGTTTTGATAATGGTGGGCTAAGGTTTGAACTGAGATGTCTGTAATTTCGCTGTCAGAGGTTTGAGGGTTGGTTAGATTTCTGACAATGGTGAATAACTCTCTTGGCCTGTTATATGATTTTGATAGTATTTTAGCATAATATTCTTTTTTTATACTGTCCATGGTTTCTTTGTATTTATTGAGGTGGTTATTGTATATTTCTTTGTGTATTGTCAATTTAGATTTGCGCCAGTTGTGTTCTAGTTTTCTCAGATTCCGTTTCATTTGCTTTAGTGTATTGTTGAACCATGGTTTGGTATTAGTCTTAGAGTAAGTGATCTTTTTGTGTGTGTGATTAATTTTGGCTGCATTGTTGATGGTTTCATGCCAGTTTTTGACAGTGTCATCTAAATTCGTTGCTGGTGATAAGAGGTGGGGGATTGTTAAGTCAATAAATTCTTCATTGTTGAACTTTTTAAATCTTGTAGTTGGGACAATTCTGGATTGGTTATTAGTGCTAGTGATGGGATATGTAAGATTTAATTTGATAATGTAGTGATCAGACCAGGGTATCTGTATACATTCAACTGAATTTGGGTTGATTAGTTTGATGAGTGTATTAGGGAGAAAGACAAGATCAAGAGTTCCACCTTTGATGTGTGTAGAAGTGTTTATTATCTGATGATATTCCATGTCTGATATTGTATCAAAGAATAGTTTAGAGTCGAGTGTTGGTAGAGAAGGAAGGTTAAAGTCTCCTAGCATGATTATAGGGTGTTGTTCAGTGGAGGAGCTGAGGAGTTCAATAAAAGCGTCAAGGCAATCTGGGTTTTGGTCTGGGGGTCTATATACTAAGCAGAGTTTCATGATACCAATTTTTATTAATAACGTATCTATGTTGTTGGAGATGTTTGATTGGATTGTTTTGGCACTTAATACCTTTTTTGTCATCATTAATACACCTCCGCCTTTCCTATTAGTTCTATGTTTATAGAAAGTGTCATAGTCTTCATTATTTAGTTGATTTAAGTAGACTGTATTGGTATCGGTGAGCCAGGTTTCAGTGACACATAATATGTCTGGTTTTAAGTCAGATATTAAGTCATTAAATATAGGTAGCTTGTTTTTCATGGAGCGTGCGTTGATAAGGATGCATGAGAGGGATGTTAAGTTATTGGTGCATGTTCCCTTGGTTGTTTGATGTGGGTTTGTTTGTTTTATGTGAATTAGTCTATGGAAATTTAGTCTAGGATGGTTGTATGGGTAAATGTGTCCAGTATGGAAGTTGTTTCTAGTGTGTGTGTGTGAATTATGGGAATTGTTTTATGGTTATTGCTGTGTAGGCTTAGTGTTAGGTCTATGGTTAGAATTGCTAAGACTAAACCGATATAAGATAGTTTCATTAGCATTATGTTTGTACGTGGCATTTTAGATGTGTTGCTGTTAGTGGAGCTAAGCGGTTATAAACCGGGGTAGGAAATGAGAGAAAAGGAAACTCACTAAGAAGTTGTGTTATACAGAAAGTTGAAATGAGAGCTGCTAGAAACAATATTAATCCTAATTGATGAAAGCTACTGACAACAGTATATATATAAAATTGTGTGATAGCTACTAACAACAGTACTAATTGATGATAATATACTACTGGCAACAATAATAAAATATGATAATATACTACTGGCAACAATAATAAAATGTATGACAGTTAGTTGCTAGCTAGCTACTGACAACAGTAATAATATGTATGACAGTTGGTTGCTAGCTAGCTACTGACAACAGTAATAATATGTATGACAGTTAGTTGCTAGCTAGCTACTGACAACAGTAATAATATGTATGACAGTTGCTAGCTAGCTACTGACAACAGTAATAATATGTATGACAGTTAGTTGCTAGCTAGCCACTGACAACAGTAATAATATGTATGACAGTTAGTTGTTGCTAGCTAGCTACTGACAACAGTAATAATATGTATGACAGTTAGGTGCTAGCTAGCTACTGACAACGGTTCTGAGTGATGAAATACTACTGGCGGCAGTAATGAATACTGCTGACAACAATAATGCAGAGAGAGCTAGTGAAGTATTCAATTTTGGTATCAGTATCAGTTGTTGCAACTATTAAATCAACATTGAGAAGATATTTATACTATTTTGGTGACAATGTAATCATTAGGCTGTTCAGGTAAAATACTTATCAGGTAGTATTATATTCAAATCAATTTCAAAGATGCAATTAGTACTGGCAGCAGTATAGCATTTCTGTGATAAATCTTACTGACAACAGTAATTAAATCATACAGGTTATACACTATGTGTGGGTATATGCTACTGACAACAGTATTAAATTCAGACAGAGATAGTTTGTAGTGGCAATATGTATTAATACTAACGATAGTAGTGCAGCTCTGTGAATATATCTTATTAGCAACAGTGATCAAGCTATACCAGATAAAATGTGGATGCTAGTTGGTGATTGCTTGTCATCGGATATACTTGCTGCGGTTTGGTAGAATGTCGATTCGGTGCGGTATGCGATCTCAACCCTAAGGGAGCTCAGCAGTACCGAAGGGAGAAGTTTGTCTCAGCGTTGCTTTTCTTCCAAGTTTTCGTGGGCTTTCTGGTCTGAGCCTTGAAGGTCATGTCACGGCTCACAGTGTCGATGTGATGGCTGCATCAGTAATCAACCTCCGTTCTATCTCCACAGAAGAGATTGGCAGAGTTGCGACATGGTCTTCTGTCCCTACCTTTGCAGCCCATTACTATCTGGATGGGGATTCCTGACAGGTGTGACATAGTGGGTCCCTCCAGCCCTTCAGAAAGAGCTAAAAAGCAGGAAACAGGAGCAGTGCTGAAGCATAAACAAAAGCACATGGCTAATGGTGGCCATGGAAACCAAGCACAAAGGAAAGAAACACACCCGTGCTGCCAATTAGATAGGGAGTCACGAGTTAATTCAGAACACCTGTTAGGGGGTGGAGTTAAGCACTACCCTAGAATTCAGACTCATAAAGAGGTCCCAGTAGAGGAAAGAAGAGGTATCAAGGGTTTGGAAGGTGTCGAGGAAGGTTTGGAAGGTATCGAGGAGAGCGGAGCAATCAAGGCTATCCCAGGGAGGAGAAGGACAGAGTCTCTGTGGAAGGGAGGAACCGAGCTTCCATTCAGAGAGAGGACAGGGTCTCCAAGAGAAAGATACAACAGAAGCAGACCAGGTTATCTGCAGTATCCTGAGGATTACAAAAAGGAGAGAAAGCCAGGAAGGCAGTTTAAACCTTCTGTGCACAAGTCAGGTTTGGAACCTACAGCCATTCCCACGTCTCAGAGTAAACCTTTTTCAGCCAGGTCTAGAGGTAAGCCTAAAGGCTGGGGTTTTAATAATCACTGTGATTTTATCTACCCGGAGGGTTGGGGCTGTGAGGAAAATGACTGTGATGAGAATGCTTGTTTAAAGCAGTACCTGATTCAAGAGTATAGCCAGAAGCCTAAAGCAGTGAGGAAAGGCATGGCACAAGATTTAACGTTGCAAACATTTCCTGCCTCACAAGAGGAATTAATGGAGACAGAGCCAGAGTTTGTAAATACTCCAGAGGAATTGATGGACTGTACGATTACATTATCTAATGATATATTATCCCTGCGTTGAATTAATGCTTTGAAGAGAAATACAGAATTGCTGGGATTTAAAAGTACAAAGCTGTGAAGAAAACAGAACTGTTTACCTTGATTGCTGGAAGCCATGTTTTTGTGCTGAAGTAAGCTGTTTAAGTTTGAAAACTTTATTTTGTCCTTTCTGCCAGAAGCACCTGGTTTTTGTACCTTATTTTCCTTGTTGAAATCCACCCCGGGAGGGGAAATAAATCCTTGTTGCTTTAACCACTTTTGAGTCACACTAACCTTTATTGGACGGTAAAAGAGAACTACATTTCCCAAAAGGCTTTGCCTCAGGAAATAGTGGAATACCTGTTCAAGAAGGAAACAAACCCCTTAAGCCCTACATGCCTTCGCTGGGGGCATTAATAGGGGGTCACACAGGACAGCAATTTTGGCTAGGCTATACTCCGGCATCTCTTTGAGTCTTGAGGGTCAACTCCTGCCCACTGGCTCTTCTGTCCATCCAGGCTACCTCCTCAAACTTCAGATGAGTCCCTTGGTGGGACTGCCTCTCTGGTCTTCCTGGCTTCTCCATTTCTCAATGCCTGGTTGGGCTATTCTTTCTCCTCGGGTTCTGGTAGCCTGGAGCTTGAGAGTCCCATCCGTAAAGACTTATTTCCTGCACGGAAAAAGCGTAGTTAATCATCTGTAACAAGTGTTCTCCGTGAATAGCAAGAATAAGTCCTCACAGCCAGTGGTGGGATTCAGAGCCAGGTAAGAACCGGTTCAGCCCATGGCAGGAAGCAGCCGGTTCGTAGCATTATCCACATTTGCTGAACCGGTGCCTACAGGCTCTGTCTCGGTAGCGGCACTTGTGGTCAGCAAAACCCCGAAGGTATGTTGATGGCATTGGGGACAGCTGACGATACCGCAATCCCCTGGATGCCTTCAACATACCTTTGAGGGGCTTTGCTTCTGGTCAGTTCTGCCACTGCTGCCAGGACAGAGCCTGTCCACACAAGTTCAGTGAATGTGGGGAACTGTAAGGAATCGGTTTGCACAAACTAGTGCAAACAGCTGGATCCCACCACTGCTCACAAACTTCCCATCTCCCCAGGAAGTTGCCTTTTGGATCCTGCTGTGTTATACTGGAGAATATGGCACCGTGCAGGTGAGGAAGGCAGGTGCGCATGTGCGGCATACCTCCCAAAAGCTTCATTTTTGAAGCTGGGGAATGTTCCGTGTGGGGCTCCATACGTGAAGGCTTATTCCTGCTATTCACGGAGAACACCTGCTATAGGCAAACAACTGCATTTTTCAAACTCATCCTGCTAGACCAGTCCAGACTAGTGGGTTATCTCCCCCAGCCAGCAGATGATGGAGACAGAGAAAGTACCAGAAGCTTCAATGACGTCACTAGTACATATACCTATACCCCTAGCGGTCAGCTTCAATATTTCTCTATCTCCAGCAGATGGTGGACTTCAATTTGATCTGTTCCTATCAGCTGCTCTGAGGGCGCTTTGACAGTGTAGCTTTTCATTGCGGAAGTCTCCAGAGTGCACAGGAGATGCCCTTCTGGGGTTTCCCACTGGATTTAGGGGTTTACTTCCTGATCAAGAGAATAGTTGAACTACTGGGGAGTAACCTGGCTTGCTAGTTCTGCAGCAGTTCTCCTCTTCAGATTTCCCATAGTATTTGTTCTCCAGGACCAAGCAGGAAGTCAGTCCTCACATATGGGTGACATCGACGTCGATGGAGCCCCTTGCGGAGCATTTCCCCAGCTTTCTATGAAAGCCTTTGGGAATACTGCATGCATGCGCGGTCCCCTTCCCGCCTAAAGGTGCCATCTTGCTCAGTCTTTCTTTTTCCGAGGAGCCCAACGGACGTCTGTCCTAGTCACCCGGAGAAAAGTTAGATTTTTCTTGTGATTTCATCACGGTTTTTTGCCCGGTTCGACGCCGGTTCCCCTTCCTGCCAGGTTCGGTATGCCGGTATCGAGCCCGTCCTCTCTTTTTTCGGTTTTTGCCCTTAGTGGCTGGCGTTCGTGCCCTTTTTTCTTTTTCCCTGGAAGGCCGGTCCTTTGACCTCGTGGCGGCTCTTTTTTCCCCGATGGCTTCCAGTGGTTTCAAAAAGTGTGATCGGTGAAAGAAACTGATGTCTCTCACCGACACACACAACTGCTGCCTTCGGTGCCTCGGTCCCGATCATGATCCTAAGATCTGTGGGCCATGTGGCAAAATGTCCACTAAGGCACTGCGAAGTCGACAGCATCAAAAGGAAAGGCTTTTTTCTGATTCGGCTTCCGGCCGGGCCCGGACCTCGTCTTAGGCCTCGACGTCTTGGGAGTCTGACCCCGAGCATCGTCGGGGTTCCTCGGACAGGGGGTCCCCTGATCAGGAACGAAAGAGGAAGAAGCGGCTCGCGAGGGTGGCGTCGGAGGAGGTCCCTGGCTCCTCGAGGGCTAGGTCTCGGACCCCCGACCGCCGTCCCGGGCCCTTGGAACAGGAGAAGCCGTCCAAAATGCCTCGTGTGGAGCCGGAGTCTGCTGAACACGTAAGTCCTGTTGTCCTCGAGGACTCTGCTCCCAGGGAGCCGATGTCAGGCCCGGCACCGCCAGGGCCCGAGTCAGTGGCTGCTGAGTCTCCTGAGCTTGGACTCAGGCTGACAGCCTTGGAGTGCAGACTGTCTGCCTTCATGGATCAGCAGCGGGTGCTGATGGCCAGCCTTGCTGGCGCATCTGCCCCGACCACCGGGACATTGACGTCGAAGTCGACCCCGGAGACTGAGCCTATACTCGAGACCATGAAGGCTCGAGGTCGTCCTCGGTCGCGGTCACCCTCGACCTCCCGTTCAGGACCGAGGGCGTCGACGCCGGTGCCCTCGGTGTCGGGGCAGGTGCTGCTGGGACCCACGCAGTCGGAGCCCCCCGACTCCTCTTCGGACGAGTCCGCATGGAAGACGGAGGATGAGGAGTCCCCCGACACCTTCCGGACTCAGTGCGTCCCGTCGGACTCACCGCAGTCCGAACCCCGGACTAGATCCCCCCCCCCCCCGGAGGATACCCGGTTCTCGGAGTTCGTTCGGGATATGGCCACAGCCTTGGCGATTCCCGCGGACCCCGAGGAGGAGCCTTGAGCCGAAGAGCTCGAGGCCCTCCTGTATGACTCTCCTCCGAAGGAGGCCTTTACTGTGCCGGTTCCTCTGATGCTGGAACGGCTCCTCTTTCGGATGTGAGAGGCACCGGCCTCGGCACCGGTTCTGAGCAAGCGAGTCGATTCCATTTATCGACTCCGTAAAAGCCCTGGCTTCCAAAAGGCGCAGCTACCACACCATTCCATGGTGGTGGAATCGGCCATGCATCGTCTGAAAAGCCAGAAGATGCACTCCGCGGTGCCCCCCCGGCAGGGAGGCCCGGAACCTGGATGCATTTGGTAGAAAGTGCTTCCAGGGCTCGATGCTTACTTGCCGTGTCCAATCCTACCAGCTGTACATGGGCATGTACTTACGAGACCTGGCGAAGGAGCTTGCCGGGTTCTCTGCTGGTCTCTCCAGGGAACCTTTGCAGAGGTTCAAGTCCTTGTCCTCGGGGATCCGGGAATGCTCTAAGTTCATGTCCTGAGCAGCCTACGATGGCTTCGAGGCCTCGGCCCGTGTTGCGGCGGCCGGCATCGCAGCTCGATGCCAGGCATGGCTGCAGTCGTCGGATCTCGAGCCATGGGTACAGGACAAGTTGGTCGATGTCCCTTGCCAAGGTGAAAACCTTTTTGGCAAGCCCATGGCCGAGAAGGCTGCTGAGCTCGAAACCGAGCACCTCACCAGGACAAGGCTGTCCAGGAAAACCTCTGCCCCTTTTCAGAAAAAGAAGGGCTCGGGTAAGAAGTCCTTTTACCCGAGGAAGGCGACTGCCTACAAACAGTTCCCACATTACCAGGCCTCCCCAGCTGCCCAGCAGGGTCAGCAGGCCAAGGGGCAGGGACATGGGCCCCGTAGGCAGAAGACCCCCAAGCCTCCGGCTCCTGCTCCCACTCAGCAGGGTGGGGTTTTTTGACTCCCAAAGCATAGCCTCTCCGTCTCTGCTGTCCCATCCCTGCACAGGAGGTCGACTAGCCTTGTTTGCCCACAGGTGGCCACCCATCACAGGAGACAGTTGGGTCTTAAGCATAGCCCACAAGGGCTATATGCTCCATTTCGAGCAGTTGCCTCCTCCTTACTTCCCAGGAGAGCCTCCAAGGCCTCCTCTACACACAGACCTCCTCCTTCAAGAACTTCAGGGTCTGCTGCGAGACAAGGCGGTGGAGCCTGTGCCTCCCCACCTACAAGGTCACGGTTTCTACTCCAGGTTCTTCCTAGTACCAAAGAGAACCGGGGGCCTCAGGCCTATTCTCGACCTCAGAAATCTCAACAAGTTCTTGGAGAAAGAAAAGTTCAAGATGCTTACTCTTGGAACATTACTGCCCTAACTCCAGCAGAGAGATTGGCTATGCTCCTTGGATCTAAAGGATGTGTACACTCACATCCTCATTCATCCAGACCACAGAAAGTACCTCAGGTTCATTGTGGGAGGAAACCATTATCAGTACAGAGTACTGCCTTTCGGCCTCACCTCCGCCCACAGAGTCTTTACAAAGTGCCTGGCAGTGGTGGCAGCCTACTTGAGGAATCAGGGTATCTTTGTCTTCCCCTACCTGGGCGACTGGCTCATCAGGGGTCAGACGTGCCAGGAGGCCAGGCAAGCAACTCGCCGAACTATCTCTCTCCTTCAACACCTGGGTTTTGTCATAAACTTCGAAAAGTCCACTTTGCTCCCCTCCCAGAACCTAGAGTTCATAGGGGCAAGGCTAGACTCTCTGCAGGCAAAGGCTTACTTGCCAGAAGACAGAGCCCAAAGATTGATGGACTTGGCAAACCAATTTCTCAGCAAGGCACTGGTTTCCACCAGGCTCTGCCTGAGGCTCCTCGTCCACATGGCATCGACAGTGCCTGTGACTCCAAATGCCCGGCTCCACATGAGGCCTGCCCAGTGGTGCCTCAGAACTCAGTGGACTCAGGCCACAGGAAGCCTCAGAGACAGAGTACGGGTGTCCAAACCATTCCTGAACTTCCTACGCTGGTGGCTGCACCCCCCAACTTACTACAAGGGGTGCCTTTTCAGATACCTGTGTTCACAGTAGTGCTAACCACCGATGCCTCCTTGCAGGGCTGGGGGGCACATTGTCTGGACAAGTGCACCCAGGGCCTGTGGTCTCCCTGGGAGGCCACGCAACAAATCAACCTACTGGAACTTCGGGTTATTCGTTTGGCCCTCAAGACTTTCTCTCAAACCCTGGCTCACCAGTCTGTCTTAGTGCAGACAGACAACCAAGTAGCCATGTTCTGTGTGAACAAGCAGGGCGGCACTGGGTCCAGGCTCCTTTCTCAGGAGGCACAGGACCTTTGCTTGTTGGCGCTCAGGCACAACATGTTTCTCAAGGCTGTTTACGCGTATCTCCCTGGCCAGGAGAACTTCCTGGCAGACAGGTTGAGCAGAGTTCTGCAGCCCCACGAATGGCAACTGCACCCATTAGTGGTTCAGAAGATTTTCCTAAAATGGGGACTTCCATCCATAGATCTCTTCGCCAGGCCCCTGAACCGGCAGCTGCCCAGGTTCTGCTCCAGACAACCGCATCCCATGAGGTGGGCAGCGGATGCCTTCCTGATTTCCTGGTCCCAGGGCCTCCCTGTATGCGTTTCCTCCCACACCTCTGGTGGCCCGAACCTTGTTCAAGATTCTAAAGGACAAGGCCTCGGTACTTCTGGTAGCCCCCAGGTGGCCGAGGCAGCCTTGGTTTCCACTTCTGCTTCAACTGGCAGTGGACGCCCCACTACCTCTAGGGTTGCAGCCCGACCTTCTCTCTCAGGATCAGGGTTCTCTTCTGCACCCCAACCTCAAATCTCTCAATTTGATGGCCTGGAGGCTGCAAGGGTAGTGTTGGCTCCCTGGGGCCTGCCTCAGGAAGTTGAAGAGGTGGTCTTGGCCTCTAGGAAGCAGTCTACCAGAAAAACATATGCCCTGAAACGGAGAAGGTTCTCTTTGTGGTGTCAGCTACGCACAGAAGATCCTTTCTCCTGCTCTGTGCCAGTGGTGCTTCAGTACCTGCTGCACTTATCCAATCAGGGCCTCAAGTCCAATTCTGTTTGGGTCCACCTCTCAGCTCTAGCAACTCACCACTCACTAGTGGAAGGACACTCCTTGTCGGTTCACCCCTTGGTGTCCCGGTTTCTCAGAGGTTTGCTCTTGCTCAAGCCTCCTATCCGTCCTCCAGCTCCTGAGTGGCAGTTGAATGTGGTCTTCAACAGCTGACTCGCCCATCCTTTGAGCCAATGGCTACTTGTCCTCTCCGCTTCCTTTCCTGGAAGACGCTCTTTCTGGTAGCCCTAACCTCGGCTAGACGGGTGAGTGAGCTTCAGGCCCTGGTCTGTGACAGGCCTTACACTCGCTTCTATAGGAACAGGGTAGTCCTTAGGACTCATCCTAAGTTCCTCCCAAAGGTTGTCTCCTCTTTCCACCTCAACCAGGAGGTGGTTCTTCCGACATTCTTCCCAAGGCCTCATGCAAGCCAGACTGAGGCAGTCCTGCATACCCTGGACTGTAGAAGGGCCTTATCCTTCTACATTGACCGTACGCAGGGGCATAGAAGGGCTACTCAGCTCTTCGTATCTTTTGACCCTAATAATTTGGGGTTATCTGTGTCCAAGCGTACCTTGTCCATCTGGGTGGCTGACTGTATCACCTGGGCTTACAGGGCAGCTGACCTTCCCTTGCAGGGTCGGGTCACGGCCCACCGTGTCAGGGCTATGGCTGCCTCAGTAGCTCATCTCCGCTCTGTACCGTTGGCAGACATCTGCAGGGCTGAAACTTGGTCCTCAAGCCAGACGTTTGCAGCTCATTACTGCCTGGAGAGGGAGTCCCGTAGGGACAGTGCTTTTGGCCAGGCAGTACTCCGGAATCTCTTTGAGGTTTAGGCAACTCCTGCCCTCCAGCCCTCTGTTGGGCTACCGGTAGGGGGTTCTCTTTCAGTGAAAGCCTTTCTCTGATGCTGGGACTAGAGGGAGTTCTCTTGTTTAGCCTGGGTTCCTGGTAGCCCAGAGCTAGGGAGTCACCCATATGTGAGGACTGACTTCCTGCTTGGTCCTGGAGAAAGAGTAGTTACTCACCTGTAACAGGTATTCTCCAGGAGCAGCAGGAATCAGTCCTCACAACCCTCCCTCCTCCCCTGGGAGTTGCAGTTGTACATAGTTCATTTTTGCATTTTTTTGTGCTGTGTGGTGAGGAAAGCACCACTACGCACAGAAATGCACAGGGAAATAGAACCTCTACCTTTAATTCTGAATGTGTCAGAGGTTTCCCTAGCAACCAAGAGTCTATGACTCACAAGTTAGTCATTCCTAAGCCCCGCCCACAGCAGAGCGTCAGAGGGAAGCCAGACCCTGGTCACATGTGCTGGGAGCAAGGTGTGGCACAGGAAGAGGAACAGTTGAAAAACCTGAGTTTTAGAAACTCAAAAGGGGACGGAGCAAGGGGAGCAAACAGAGCCAAGGAAGCCAGGGAGAGACTTGGACAAGAGAGACACGGAGGACAAGGTCTCAGGCATGGTCTCAGTGAAGGAGCAAGTGAGAGAGTGCTGGCAAGGAATGAAAGAAAGTGTGAAGGAAACACTGGAAGCAGAAGTGTGAGAACGGATGAGAGATTGCTAAAAACAGCTGAGAGAACAAGGAATGAAACGCTGTTGCAATCAGACGGAGTTGCTACAAACAGAAGACAGCATGGCTGGCTCACAGGACAGAGAGAGATACTAAACCCCTTTGGCTCCAGGCAAGTGTGTCTTCCTCCATTCATAGCTAATAAAAGCTTAGAAGAATTAGCTTTAGATTTACAAGCTGATTCTAATCATAAGCAGTGTCCCAGGATAAAGGGGAACCGTTTAGCTAAGTATCCAGTAGCTCAGGTAGCTGAAGAGCTGCTGCAGAAACAAGCCATACTTAAAAGGTTAAGTGACTTGATAGAGAAAGAGAATAGCCAGCTCTCATCCCAGCTGCCATTGAATGTATGTGATACAGAGAGTATTGAAGATATGGAAATTGCTGATGATGAATGCAGCTCTATTGAAATGCAATGTGCTGTATGCCAAGCTTCTGACAGGGAAGAATGTTAAAACAGAAAGCCATTGAATGAATGCCTGTTTAGAGAGAGAGAAGCCTGATTTCTGAAGACGTCACAAGTAGGTGATAAAGCTGCTGAGTGCTAAGCTCAACTTATAAAGTTAGAAGCTGCTATTAAATGCTCAAGGAACATTTGAAGAATTGTTTGATACAAGAGTTTGGTTCCTATGAAGAGAGCAACCTTTAAAGAAGATAAAAGTTTTGGAAAGAAGTTGTAATTGTGAACAAAGCAAAGTTCTGCTTGTTTTTCTTTTGAATTTGTGGCTGTGAAGCAAAAGCCTGTATTTTGGTTTTTCCATTTCCCATCCTGCGTGTAAAGGATTCCCTGAATACGATTAATAAATTTCTCTGTCTATTGCCTAAATCACTGGTTCACAACTCCTTACTTTAAAATGGGACTATAATTCCCAGCAGCCCTCCTGGCAGCCATCTTGGGAAACTTGTTTTAAAGAAAAAGGCGACCTCACCTGGTGTTGGTTATCAACCTGGCCAGCTGGGGGCGACAGCTGTCTTTTAGCTATGTCATCAGACTGAGCAAGATGGCACCTTTAGGCGGGAAGGGGACCACGCATGTGTGCAGTATTCCCAAAGGCTTTCATAGAAAGCTGGGGAAATGCTCCGCAAGGGGCTCCATCGACGTCGATGTCACCCATATGTGAGGACTGATTCCTGCTGCTCCTGGAGAACACCTGTTACAGGTGAGTAACTACTCTTTATTTTCAGATTTAAAGTTTAGTTTAATTAAAAAAAAGAGGCAAGGATAGTTTCCCTTTCAATAGGACAATGTGACATCGAGAGAAGCAGCAGACTAGCAGTCAGAACCTGGGTCACAGTGAGTTGCCTACAACTCTCTACCCCTCTCCTGCATTGCTTGCTGGCAATTTTCCTTTCCTGGTGGCCCTCTAGTGTTAAAGATCTCACTGTGGTGTTTTCTTTCTTCAGCAGCTTAGCGGTTTTCTTTGATGGTTCTCTTCATCAGCTTCCCGCCATTTCTGTGCCAATTTGGCTTCCCTCAGATTGCCCATTTTTGTAGTTTTCCTTAGTAGTCGGGCCTCTTATATGCGGTAATAGTGTTTTTCTTTCATTTTCTTTGCCGCTAATGGCTCGTGGTTGCAACAGTAGTCCGGGGACATTTTACCTCATGGCTGTCTTCTTGCTATTTTCAGAATCACTGTGTGTTGCTCTTTAGCCATTTTCTCTGAATTTCTCTGCCTGCAAGTTCTGCAGATTGTTGTGGGAGAATGGGGTTTGCTGGGACATACAGGGAGTTTTCATTTTTTCTGTGCAAATGCCCTCCAACTTGCAGCACTGTTTGAGCTGTGGCCAAAAACACTGTGCCCCGGAAAACATGTTATGCACAGAGTGTGCTGCTCATCCAGGGGAAATGTCTGCTTCAGGAACCTTGTCTTCAGCAGCTGGGGCCAGCAAGAGTGTGGGAGCTTAGCAGTGTCTCCCTCAGTGCCACCCATAGTGGACTTGGTATCTGATCGATCGGGGGATCTCCTCCCATCCCTGATTTCTTCTTTCTCAGCATGTAGAGCAGTCTCCAACTCAAGATTCTTCACAGTTCATGGCCTTGTTTCGTCAGGCGTGGGATCTCTGGCGGTCTGCCCTCTCGGCTGCTCACCTTGCCTCGGTACACCTACAAGCAACAATGTCTCCAGTCTTCCAGAAGAAGGGCTGGATCTGTGCCAGAGGGGGAACGTGTTCCCAATGGGGGTCTGCTGGGCCTCTGGGGACTAGTCCCCCAGTGCAAAAGATGATGGATGTTCCGACGCTGACAGTCTCTCCAGTGGTTTGGACCAAAGGACGACCCAAAGGCTCAGGAGGACGGCCAGGATATTCACTTGTCCATAAAGAGGAACTTCCTGCCTTGATCTCCCAAATCATCGAGGCTCATCATATTGTTGATCCCCAAGAACAGCCAGATCCCACACAGACTAAGTCACAGGAAGATTCAATTATTGTGGGTACCCGTAAGCCCTCCAAGGCCCTTCCCTTTCCTCCGGAGCTTCAACAGTTGGTCTCCTTGGAGTGGGACTTTCTGGAGGCCTCCTTGCATTCGGCTCAATGCGTCAGTCATTTCTATCTCTGGTCTGACTTGGATAAGTGGCTTTGATTTCCGGAGGTGGATGCTCTGGTGGTGGCGGTAACAAAGCATTCTACCATCCTAGTGGAAGCAGCTCTTCAAGATCAACAGGACCGCAAGATGGAAGGACTCTTGAAGACATCTTTTTTCTCTTCTTCCCTCGCCATATAAGTCTCCATCTGTGGGGGTCTAGTGACCCGTGCCCTTTTGAGATGGATTCAGCTCCTGCCCCAGGACCCCCCCTCCTTGATAAGATTGGAGTCAGTTACAGCCTTTTTGTCAGATGCTCTTTATGATCTTCTTCATTTGGCGCCTGCTCAGTCTCAGCTGTTACGGTGGAATGGAGATGGTTATGGCTGCATCATTGGAAAGCTGATGCTGCCTCCAAGGCTCATCTCGCTAGGCTCCCCTTTAAAGCAAGCTCCTTTTTGGGGAGGACCTAGAGAAGCTCACCAAAGACTTGGACAAGGTAAAGCCCCAGCATCTACCTGAACACAAGCCTAAGACCAGCTCCTGTCATTCTGCCACGGGATCCTCATCTTGATCTTCTTCCAAGGGTTGTTTTTGCAACCCCCATCCTACCGGCCAGGGAAGCCATCCTCTTTTTCCTCTAGATCTGGCCAGAAGTCTCAGCCCTTTCAGGATGCCAGTCAGTTATGAGACAATTACTCAACCACCACGAGATTCTCGGGCTGTGCCCAAGCTTTTCGCTCGCAAACTGAGAGTCCATTCAGGGATGCCACAGGTCGGCAGACACTTGCATCTTTTTTTCTGCAAATGGGCTTGTATCACCATGGACAAGTGGGTGCTGGAAGTGGTCTCTCAAGGTTACATGCTCAACTGTGCCAAACCCATCCTGGACCGCCTCCCTGATTTCCCCATGTGGTTCCACCCGCAAAAAGGTGGCATGCAGGCAACTCTCCAGCGGCTTTTACTCCTCCGGGCAATCTATCCAGTTCCCCAGGCTGAGAGTGGTTCAGGCCACTATTTCATCTACTTTGTTGTTCCCAAGGAGAATGGCTCTTTTTGCTCTATTCTGGACCTCAAGGGCATCAACCATTGTCTGCGAGTGCCCCGCTTTTGGATGGAAACCTTCAAATCGGTCATTCAAGTGATACATTCCAGAGAATTTCTAGCCTCCCTGGATCTCGCGGAAGCCTACTTTCATATCCCTATCTGTGAGAATCAGAAGAATTTTCTCCACTTTGCCATCCTCGGATGTCACTACCAGTTCAAGGTGCTGCTATTTGGCCTCACCATGGCTCCTTGAACCCTTTCCAGTCATGGTGGTAGTCATGGCTGCCTTACGCCACAAGGAGATTCATGTCCATCCTTATCTGGATGACTGGCTTATCCGAGCAAAGTCTTTCACGGAAGCACAGGCAGCAATTGTGTTCATGGTGACCTTTCTGGAGGATCTTGGTTGTGTGGTGAATCGTGCCAAAAGCTGTCTCTACCCATCTCGGTCTCTGAGTTACTCAGGGCTTGTTTCGACACACGACTGGGACGAGTCTTCCTCAGTCTCATAAGCCATTTCCATCTTCTCATGGCTCCCAGGGCTTGGGATTATCTGCAGGTGCTGGGGGCCATGGCGGCCGCACTAGATGTGGTTTCCTGGGCTTAGGCACACATGCGTCTGCTTCAGTGCTCTCTACTGTCCTGCTGAAACCCTTGCTCCCAGGATTACACAGTGTGACTTTCCCTTCCATCCACAGTGTGTCACAGTCTTTACTGGTGGCTCTTACAGGACCACTTGTTGCACAGCATTCCATGCTCTTATGAGTCCTCCTTTCAAGCCTTTGAAGAGAGCTACATTGAAGGACGTTACCCTAAAGACCTTTCCTGATAGCCATTACTTCCATTCGCAAATTCTCCAAGTTGCAGGCACTCTCCTGCCAGAATCCTTTCTTGTCCTTCTCAACAGAAGGTGTCACTCTTCAAACAGTTCCGTCCTTTTTTCCCAAATTCTTTCCATTTCTCATCTAAATCAGATGGTCACGCTCCCTTCCTTCTTGATGGACCAAGATCTCCGTACCCTGGATGTCAATCTGGTTTTGTGTCACTATTTGAAGGTCACTAATCCCTTCCATCTTTATGACCACTTGTTTGTCCTAACCTCTGGGCCACATAAAGGGTGCATGGCCTCTAAGGCTACCATAGCTTGTTGGCAAGCATGTGCCGGTGGGTCTTAAGGCTCATTCCACATGGGCTCAGGGGGCATCTTGGGCAGAGAAGTCCAGTGTAGCCCCTGCAGATATTTGCTGAGCGGCATCATGGTCCTCTTCCTCTACCTTTGCTCATCATTATCGCTTCGACCTCCA
The DNA here is from genome assembly GCA_033557465.1 of Ichthyophis bannanicus. Classification (NCBI taxonomy): domain Eukaryota; kingdom Metazoa; phylum Chordata; class Amphibia; order Gymnophiona; family Ichthyophiidae; genus Ichthyophis; species Ichthyophis bannanicus. The sequence goes on from CM066040.1 coordinate 144,511,238, forward strand.
AGCTCAGGATGCAGTTTACTTTGGGGTCATCGTGTTAGCAGCAACTGCTTCATCGTGCCCTGGCGTGGTGTAGTTATGGTACTTCCCACTAGTCTGGACTTCAGGATGAGTTGGAAGGTGAAATTTCACTTGCCATTAATTTCCATTCCTGGAATCCTGTTAGACCAGTCCAGGACCCACCCTCTGTCTGCTCTGATGATATAGCCTGGCTGGCATAAGAAGCTCAGATCTATCTTGTCGGCAAATCCTGTTTGGCTGGTTCTTGTACATAGTCTGACTGCTTTGCTGCCTTGTCTATTGTTGTCATTTGCTAATTGGTAGCAATTGGTATGACTAATTGGTAGTCAGCTGATATATTTCTCTGATGGAGTCTGTTAAGGAGACCTGTTACGCTGAGCTGTTTTTTTCAAAGTCCTTTTTTGCTTTGCCAGTGAATATGAAGCTGATCCCTAGGGGGTATAGCTGTAAATGTACCAGTGATGAGGTCACTGAAATTTCTGGTACTTTCTCTGTCTCCATCTTCTGCTGGCTGAGGGAGATAACCCATTAGTCTGAACTGGTCTAGCAGGATTCCAGGAAAGGAAATTAATAGTAAGTGAAATTTCACCCATCAACATCCAGTCATAAGAACATAAGAACATAAGATATGCCATACTAGGTCAGACCAAGGTCCATCAAGCCCAGTATCCTGCTTCCAACAGTGGCCAATCTAGGTCAAACGTACCTAGCAGTTTCCCCAAAAGACCCAGGTTCCACAATGCTTGTACTGGGTCAAGCATTGATATCCTGGGTCCCTTCTTAATAATGGTTTATGGACCTTTCCTCCAGGAACTTGTCCAAACCTTTTTTAAACCCAGCTACACTAACAGCCTTTACTACATCCTACGGTAACAAATTCCAGAGTTTGATTACACGTTGAGTGAAAAAATATTTTCTTTTATTAGTCTTAAATAGTTTACCCTGTAGCTTCATTGCATGTCCCCTAGTCTTTCTATATTCTGATAACGTAAACAATCAACCTACATTTGCCTGTTCCACTCCGTTCATTAATTTATAGACTTCTATCATATCTCCCCTCAGCCATCTCTTTTCTAGGTTAAAGAGCCCTAACCTTTTTAGCCTTTCTTTATAGGAACATCCTTCCATTCCCTTTTCTAATAACGCTTTATCCTTTTTAAGATACGGCGACCAGAATTCCACACAATATTCAAGGTGTGGTCTCCCCATGGAACGATATAGAGGCATTATAATATCTTTTGTTTTATTTTCCATTCCTTTTCTTATGATACCTAGAATTCTATTTGCTCTCTTGGACACCGCTGCACACTGGGCTGAGGGTTTTAACATGTTATCCACAATGATGCCTAAATCTTTTTCCTGGGTGGTGGTTCCTAATGTAGAACCATGCATCGTGTAACCATAGTTTGGGTTGTTCTTCCCTAGGTGCATAACTTTGCACTTGTCCACATTAAATTTCATCTGCCATTTTGATGCCCAGTCTTACAATTTATCAAGATCCTCTTGCAATTTTCCACAATCTTCTTGGGATTTAACAACTTTAAATAGTTTTGTGTCATCTGCAAATTTGATAACCTCACTCGTTATTCCCCTTTCCAGGTCATTTATGAATATGTCAAAAAACAGCAGACCCAGCACAGATCCCTGGGGTACACCACTATTCACCTTTCTCCATTGGGAAAATTGGCCATTTAGCCCTACCCTCTGCTTTCTATCTTTTAACCAGTTCCTGATCCACAATAGTACACCGCCTCCTATCCCATGACTCTTACGTTTTGCCAAAAGTCTCTGATGAGGGACCTTGTCAAAGGCTTTATGAAAGTCCAGGTATACTATATCAACCGACTCACCTTTGTCCACCTGTTTATTCACACCTTCAAAAAAACATAACAGATTAGTAAAACAAGATCTTCCTTGTCTAAAGCCATGTTGGCTGTCTCCCATTAGGCCATGACTATCTACATGCTGAGTAATTTTATTCTTTATGATGGTTTCTACCATTTTTCCCGGTACTGGCGTCAGGCTCACCGGTCTGTAGTTTCCCGGATCACCCCTGGAACCCTTTTTAAAAATTGGCGTTACATTGGCGATCCTCCAAACTTCAGGTATTACAGATGATTTTAATGAAAATTCACAGATTACTAATAGCAGGTCTGCAATCTCATATTTCAGTTCTTTCAACACCCTTGGATGTATACCATCCGGCCCAGGTGATTTGCTACTCTTCAGTTTATCTAATAGTTGTAATACATCTTCCTGATGTATCGATATTTCCTTCAATTCTTCCGCACCTTTAAATACCACTTCAGTCATGGGTAACATCCCTACATCTTCCTCAGTAAAGACCAAAGCAAAGAATTCATTCAGTCTCTCTGCTATCGCCTTGTCGCCTCTTAGCGCCCCTTTAACCCCTCTATCATCTAATGGACCAACTGACTCTCTCACAGGTTTTTTGCTACGAATGTACTTGAAAAAGTCTTTATTTCGCGTTTTTGCTTTCACAGCAAGCTTCTTCTCAAATTCTCCCTTTGCCTGCCTTATCAATGCCTTGCATTTGACTTGCCAGTGCTTGTGCTGTTTCCAGGTTTCATCATTTGGCTCTTTTTTCCATTTCCTGAAAGATGCTTTTTTGGCAACAACAGCCTCTCTGACCTCACCTTTAAACCATGCTGGCAGTTTTTTGGACTTCCTTCCACTTTTCTTAAAGCGTGGAATACAGCTGGTCTGGGCTTCCAAGATAGTATTTTTCGACAACACCCAAGCTCGATGTAAGTTTTTAACCTTTGCAACTGCTCCTTTTAGTTTTTTCTTAACTATTTTCCTCATTTTATCATAGTCTCTCTTTCGAAAGTTAAAAGGTAGTACTGTGGATTTCCTTACTATCCCTCCTTCACTAATTAAATCAAATGCAATCATGCTATGATCACTATTGCCAAGTGGCCCCAACACCCTTATCTTTGCTTTTCTCTGATCAGAGAAGGGCTGTACTTTTACAGAGCTCTGCTAGTGAGTGGATATTTGCCTCCTGGGACATCTTACTGTGAGTTCTAGCTGTTTATTTAATTATTTACTGTTTGTCTAACTGTTTGTTTAATTATTTATTGTTTGTCTTAGTGGTGTGCTAGTTCAGCCTTCTCAGCTGTACTTACCTTGCCTCTCTCAACTAACTGGGCTTTGTGTGGTACCCCCATCCCCCTGCTGAGGGTTCAGGACAGGGTACCTTGTAACTGCCCTCTTTAATAGGACTTATCTCCCTCCCTCCCTCCCTCCCCAGCACCCACCCACCCCTGGGGTAATTGTAGTTTTATAGGTACTTGCACATCTTAGAGGAAAGGGGCTGCTCTCAGGTGCAGCTCTTAATCCAAATCAGTCATACACAGAGGACCTGAGATTAATTAAGCTTCAGGTACACAGGGTGTATTAGGGGTATTAGATACACTTTTATTAGTATAAGCATCTACACCAATCCTTATTATATACCGAATTTAAAAGACCTAAACACAAGCTTTAAACTAAGATGCAGACAGAGGTCCAGCAACGAAATGGGGGTTCTCCGGTCTTTTGCATTGAGTGTCACATGTATGATTTTCTCCCAGTTGGTGAGAGGTCCTACATATGCACTAAGTGCAGGGAGCTCTTTGCTCTCAGGGAACGAGTCCGTTCTCTAGAGGCTAGAGTAGCAGACCTGGAAGACATAAGAAAGACAGAGAAGTACATGGACGAGACCTACAGGGATATAGTCCTGAGGTCCCACCTCCAGTCTGGCAGCATCCCTGTTGCCATGGAGGAGAGAGGTCACGTGACAGCAGAGCATCACCCTGGTGTGGCAGGAAGTGATCCTGTAACTAGGACCTGTCCTCCAGGTGATGTAAAACCCTCTCGCACCGAGGACGTTTCTCCAGGGCCATGTCCCCATGAGGGGAGGGTCAGGACAGCTGTTCTAGTTGGTGATTCAATCATTAGGAATGTAGATAGCTGGGTGGCTGGTGGACGTGAGGATCGCCTGGTAACATGCCTGCCTGGTGCGAAGGTAGCAGATCTCACGCACCGCCTAGATAGGATCATAGATAGTGCTGGGGGGGAGTCTGCTGTCTTGGTACATGTTGGTACCAATGACATAGGAAAATGTGGTAGGGAAGTTCTGGAGGCTAAATTTAAGCTTTTAGGTAGGAAGTTGAAATCCAGAACTTCCAGGATAGCGTTCTCCGAAATGCTTCCTGTTCCACGTGCAGGACCCAAAAGACAGGCAGAGCTCCGGAGTCTCAATGCGTGGATGAGACAATGGTGCAAGGATGAGGGTTTTGGATTTGTTAGGAACTGGGGAACATTCTGGGGAAAGGGGGGGCTCTTCCGAAGGGATGGGCTTCACCTTAATCAGGATGGGACCAGACTGCTGGCATTAACCTTTAAAAAAGAGATAGAGAAGCTTTTAAACTAGAAAATAGGGGAAAGCCGACAGTCACCCAAGAGCGCATGGTTCGGACGAAGGTATCCTTGAAGGATACTACCAAAAGCAGTGAGGTTCCAAAAGGGAGTAAAGTAGCCCAAATGCCCTTGAGTAAGGAGCAGACAGAGCATAAAGATTCCCAATTACCCATGCCTACCAATAGCCAGATTAATATTAATAAAATACAGTCTCTAAAATGCTTGTATGCCAATGCTAGAAGTCTAAACAATAAGATGGGAGAATTAGAATATATAGCACTAAATGAGAGGTTAGATATGATTGCACTCTCAGAGACATGGTGGAAGGAGGATAACCAGTGGGACACTGTGATACCTGGATACAAACTATATCGTAATGATAGAGCTGAACAAATTGGTGGAGGGGTTGCGCTCTATGTTAGAGAGGGCATTGAGTCAGAAAGGATTAAAGTTTTGCAGGGAACAAAATTTGCTGTAGAATCTCTATGGATTGAAATTCCATTTATGAAGGGGAAGGTGATGGCAGTGGGAGTATACTATCGACCGCCTGGCCAGAATGAACAAATGGATGATGAAATGCTCAAAGAAATCAAGGAAGCTAACAAAAGCCACAACAGAGAAGTAATAATGGGTGATTTCAATTACCCCGGTATCGACTGGGACAGTGTCACAGCAGGACAAGCTAAAGAGATAAAGTTTCTAGATGAAATAAATGACTGCTTCTTGGAGCAGCTGATTCATGAACCAACCAGAGGGGAAGCCATACTGGACCTAGTCCTTAGTGGAACGCCAGATCTGGTGCAAGAAATAAGGGTGTTGGGACCACTTGGCAATAGTGATCATAGTATGATCATGTTTGATTTAATCAGTGGAGGACAGATAGTAAAGGAATCCACAGTACTACCTTTTAACTTTCAAAAGGGAGACTATGATAGAATGAGGAATATAGTTCGGAAAAAACTAAAAGGAGCGGTTCCAAAGGTTAAAGACTTACAGCAAGCTTGGGTGTTATTTAAAAATACTATCCTCGAAGCCCAGACCAGCTGTATTCCACGCATTAAGAAAAGTGGAAGAAAGTCCAAAAAACTGCCAGCATGGTTTAAAGGTGAGGTCAGAGAGGCTGTTGCTGCCAAAAGAGCAACCTTCAGGAAATGGAAAAAAGAGCCAAATGATGAAAACTGGAAACAGCACAAGCACTGGCAAGTTAAATGCAAAGCATTGATAAGGCAGGCAAAGCGGGAATTTGAGAAGAAACTTGCTACGGAAGCAAAAACACGAAATAAAGACTTTTTCAAGTACATTCGTAGCAAAAGGCCTGTGAGAGAGTCAATTGGACCGTTAGATGATAGAGGGGTAAAAGGGGCAGTAAGAGGAGACAAGGCTATAGCAGAGAGACTGAATGAATTCTTTGCTTCGGTCTTTACTGAGGAAGATGTAGGGATGTTACCCAAGACTGAAGTGGTATTTAAAGGTGATACTGCAGAGGAATTGAGAGAAATATTGCTACACCGGGAAGATATATTACAACTATTTGATAAACTGAATAGTAGCAAATCACCTGGACGGAATGGTATACATCCCAGAGTGTTGAAAGAACTGAAATATGAGATTGCAGACCTACTATTGGTAATCTGTGAACTTTCATTAAAATCATCTGTAATACCTGAAGATTGGAGGGTCGCCAACGTAACACCAATTTTTAAAAAGGGTTCCAGGGGTGACCCGGGAAATTACAGACCGGTGAGCCTGACGTCAGTACCAGGGAAAATGGTAGAAACCATCATAAAGAACAAAATTACACAGCATGTAGATAGTCATGGCCTAATGGGAGACAGCCAACATGGCTTTAGACAAGGAAGATCTTGTCTTACTAATCTGATCTGTTTTTTTGAAGGTGTGCATAAACAGGTAGACAAAGATGAGTCGGTTGATATAGTGTATCTGGACTTTCAGAAAGCTTTTGACAAGGTCCCCCATCAGAGACTTTTGGCAAAGCTAAAAAGTCATGGGATAGGAGGCAGTGTACTATTGTGGATCGGGAACTGGTTAAAAGATAGAAAGCAGAGGGTAGGGCTAAATGGCCAATATTCCCAATGGAAAAAGGTGAATAGTGGAGTACCCCAGGGATCTGTACTGGGTCCGCTACTTTTTCACATATTCATAAATGACCTGGAAAAGGGAATAACTAGTGAGGTTATCAAATTTGCAGATGACACAAAACTGTTTAAAGTTGTTAAAACCCAAGAGGATTGTGGAAAACTGCAGGAAGATCTGGATAAATTGGAAGACTGGGCATCCAAATGGCAGATGAAATTTAATGTGGACAAGTGCAAAGTTATGCACCTAGGAAAGAACAACCCACACTATAGTTACACGATGCAAGGCTCCACATTAGAAACCACCACCCAGGAAAAAGATTTAGGAGTCATCGTGGATAACATGTTAAAAACCCTCCGCCCAGTGTGCAGCGGCGGCCAAGAAAGCAAATAGAATGCTAGGTATCATAAGGAAAGGGATGGAGAATAAAACAAAGGATATTATAATGCCTCTGTATCGCTCCATGGTATGACCGCACCTTGAATATTGTGTGCAATTCTGGTCACCGTATCTTAAAAAGGACATAGAGTTATTAGAAAAAGTACAGAGAAGAGCCACCAAATTGGTGAAGGGGATGGAAGGCTACTCCTATGAAGAGAGGCTAAAAAGGTTAGGGCTCTTTAACCTGGAAAAGAGAGGGCTGAGGGGAGATATGATAGAGGTCTATAAATTAATGAATGGAGTGGAACGGATAAACGTGGATCAATTGTTTACGCTATCAGAATATAGAAGGACTAGGGGACATGTAATGAAGCTACGGGGTAAACTATTTAAGACAAATAAGAGAAAATATTTCTTCACTCAACGTGTAATCAAACTCTGGAATCTGTTACCGGAGGATGTAGTAAGGGCTGTTAGTATAGCTGGGTTTAAAAAAGGTTTGGACAAGTTCCTGGAGGAAAGGTCCATAAACCACTATTAAAAAGGGACCCAGGATATCAATGCTTGACCTAGTACAAGCACTGCAGAACCTGTGTCTTTTGGGGAAACTGCTAGGTACGTATGACCTAGATTGGCCACTGTTGGAAACAGGATACTGGGCTTGATGGACCTCGGTCTGACCCAGTATGGCATTTCTTATGTTCTTATGTTCTTATCTATTGCACTAGATCTGGTGTTCCACTAAGGACTAGGTCTAATATGGCTTCCCCTCTGGTCGGTTCACAAGGATTCCTCTCTGTCTCTTTGGCTTGGATGGAAATCATCATCTGCTTTCAACAAATAGGCTTCCAAAAATAAACAAAAATTACTTATCTTAAAAATCATTTATAGAGGCTGTCATTTGTGATAAGGAAGCTTATCAGAGCCCAGAGAATAGTGACAAAGGAAAGGAATTTACCCTAATCAAGGGACCTGTTTTGTCAGGTCAGAGGAATAAAACTGCATGTTTTCCTAAAAGACAGGTTATTCCAGGCTGCAATGGCCTGCAGAAAGCCCCTAGTGGAGATGAGGAGGAGTATAAGCCCAGATTGAGAAACCCTTACGTCACTCCTAATTACTCAGCTGCCAGGAGGGAGTGTGACCACCAACACCTGAGCAGTGAAAGGGAGGGGTTGGAAACTGGCAACTTTAAAACTAGAACAGAATATTCAGAAAGAGGGAAGAAGAGGGAGAAGGAGAGAGGAGCTCAGAGAGATTCGTGTTCTTGGAGAGATTCCTGTGAGAAGCCAGCTTCAAGGGATTGGAGAAATCCAGGGGTTTGGAGAACTTCAGCTAGGAACCCTAAAGCAGCCAGTAAGAGGACAGAAGCAGCTGAAGGGAGAAGGAACATGAATACCTTTTGGAAGAGATATGGAGCAGATGCCCTGAGGTCCAGAAATACAGACTGGAGGACAGGTCATAAAAGCTCAAATGCATACTGGCCAGAGTATCTAAGAGGACAACCTAATGCCAGCTTTAACAGGTATGAACTTTGGACGTTTGTCTAACCTAGAGCAATACAAAGTGCTTAGAAACAGTTCCTGTCCTAATGGAGGTCAGTCAGTAAAACCCTTTGAGCTAGACCCTGATATAGAACCCATGCAGATAGAAGAACAAGATATAATTCCAGAGGAAGACGATTCTTTCATGGACTGTTCTTTATGCAAAGTTGCTAGCACAAAGAAATCCTGAAAGTGGATCAAACATAAAAGGAAATGTTCTAGTAACTGGCACACCAAAACGTTTGTGTGGAAAGAGAGAAGGTTTTGGGAGAAGTGACATACTTGTGCAGAGAAGGTGAAAAGCTGTTGATTGAAGCTTGTTACCCAGCTGATATCAAGGCAGAGCACAGCTTAGGCTGTGCACACGTTGGATATAAAAAGTTCTTTGAATGTGGAAAAGAAAAGCTGTTTTGTGAAGAAGCTTTTACTTTTGATTTGCTATACATCAGCATTGCTGAGCAGGTTTGTCAGCAGTGGCTGAGAGAAAGACTTTCCATTGTTTAATGGACTTTACAAGTTACTTGCATAAGCTTTCAGTTGTATTGTTATTTTGAATATAAATCCTGGAGAAGACATCCTAAGGTGTTACCAAGTGAATCTGTGTGCATTTTGATTTACCTCATAAATAAATTCTGTCATTGCCTTAACACTCGAGCCAACTACCACAGTCTTCATTTACCTCAAAGGCAAGTACCGCATGGCTGGACTACCATTACCATAATCCTTTGCAAGATAGTCAGTCTGGAACATTGCCAAAGTGGTGAATCCTATATAACAAGCACGCCCCTCCATACATATGTAAGGGGCTATGGGCATGACACATTATATGCCAGCATTGATTTCTCAGCTCAGTGCTTGCTTTGGGGGTCAATCAGCTATACAAAACAAATTTTATTTATTTATTTAACAGGTCTTCTATACCGCCTTATCATACATTCAAAGCGGTTTACATGGAACAATTGCAGCAACTAGCTTTATATAGAACAGGGATATACAACTTTGAGGTTAATTGGGTATTACAAGCAATTAACAGTTGTTAACTATATATAAAGAGACTTGCAATGTTATGTGAAACAAATATCTTCTAACATTGGAGACCAGAACTAACCACCTGTGAGGCAACAGCACAGGCTGGTGCATTTAGAATTTGTGGAGGAGGTGTGACCAATGATGTCATTGAAAGGAGCCAAAATCCCCTATAAAACCTCGGAGATTCCATGGAACACTGAGACCAATAACTAAGCTGTTGTGAGGCAAGAGCATGGGCTTGCAAAATGTGGAAGTCATGAAAGTGGTGTTATTAGTGATGTCATTGAAAAGAGCCAACATCACCTATAAGGGTCTCTGCATAACGCCGAGACCAAACCTAATCTGCTTTGAGGCAAGAGCATGGACAGGTGAAGTGTAGATGTCACAGAGGTGGCATTATCAATGACATCATTCAAAAGAGCCAACATTGGGGGGGTGGAGCCTGCTGCCGAACAGGATGGTCGCATAGTGTGGAGGCTCTGAGGCGACCCGTCAAGAATCCTGACAAAAGACGTGCATTACATAAACTGAGATTACCCGGTTGAGCTACGGTGAGCCCAAAGATGGCTGGACCCAAACCGGTGCGGCTCGACTACTCGGGTGCACCGAGTGGTAGTGTGAAAAGGTCTAAAACAGAACCCCCCTCTCCGCAGAAAATGGCGGCTGCACGAGAAGGACCCGAGGCCTTTCAGGAGCTCTTGCTAGAGATCCGCGGAGTAAAGGAGCTAGTTAAAGCTAATGGGGACTCTCTGAATACTGTGTACGAGGAAATCTCCACGCTGCAGAGCAAAATAGAAGGGATCTCTCTTCGGCAAGAGAAAGTCGAAGGTATTCTGGCAGTGCATGGGGCCCGCTTAGAATCGGTGGGCAAGCTTGAGAAGCAGCTTCGGGCATTGCAAAGGGATGTTGAAGACGGGAATAATCGAGCCCAGCGGAACAATTTGCGGCTACTCGGAGTCCCAGAAGGAGCAGAGGGCAAAGACATGATAACCTTTCTGGAGAAGCTGATCCCCTCTGCTCTCACGCTGGTGTTTGAGAAAGATTTAGAAATCGACCGCGCCCATCGGGTCCCTTCATATCTCACACCGCAGGGCAAGACTCCGAGGCCTATAATCTTCAGGCTGCTCTGATACCCGCAGGTAACACAAATCATGGATGCGGCGCGGGCACGGGCGCCTCTGGTCTATGAAGGACATAAGAGATCCTTTTACCCGGATTTGGCTAAGACCACTGTTGATCGGTGGCGGAGATTTCTGGCGCTTAGGCCGCGCCTTCAACATCCTCAGGCGCGCTACGGAATAATGTACCCAGCTAAGATGTGAGTCACCTTGCATAATCAGACTAGGTCCTTTGAAGATCCAGAGGCTCTGGTGGCATACCTGGAGGAAAAAGAAGCGGCCCAGATGCATTGAGGGACGCTAGAAGAACAATGCAGCATGACTCATAATGGATTGTCGGCTGACATCCATAATGCGGAGGAGTTATGATCTCTGAGAGTGCTAATGCTCTATTGGTGTTCAACTGTTGGTTTCATATTGTTATGTATTATAAAAATAGAACGCTGGTAGCTATAATCTGTTGCTAGATTTTAGCACTTGAAGGGAGAAAAGGGGGAAAGGGTATAAAACTCGGGGTGGGCAAATCGTGGCACTAATGTAATGGTGCACGCTTGGTATGGATAATCTAAGGCGGGTCTCCCTAGCCTGTCCTGCTCGGACGAGCTCGCCAATGATTTACAGGGGTTCTGCTTCTCCTCTGGGGTACGTGGGAGTTTTGGCAATGCACGAGTTATATAAGAATATTACATGGGATAGTCATGATATAGATTGTAATCGGGGGTCTCTCATTGGCTGCAATTTCCACTATTGGCGACAAAGGGCAACTGTAATTAATGACATCAAGTATAGTGTATTTAACACATAATCATGGCCTCTTATAGAGTTTATTTGTTGAATGTCAAGGGGATAAACGGTCCAATTAAGCGTAAAAAAATCATAGAATATGCTCGCCATGAGAAAGCGGATATTTTACTACTGCAAGAAACGCATCTAAATCAACGGGAATCATTAAAACTCAGTATAAAACCATTTGTGGTGGCGGCCTATTCGCCCGCTATCAAAAAGAAGAATGGGGTAGCCATATTGGTAAGAAAATCTTTGAATGCAGGCATTGTGCATACTCGCTCTGATACCGAGGGAAGGTGGTCCAGGGTCTTACTTAAAATCGGGGAGCTAGAGGTGGATATTTTTTGCATACATGCCCCAAACACAGATAATCCAGAATTTTTTTCTGCTTTCGCCAAAGAAGTACATTTGAATACGGGAAAGCCATTGATTATTGGGGGGGATTTTAATCAGACTATTGACCCACTGATTGATAGGCAACCGCCGCGGACCTCTAAACCTTCTAGAGGACATCAGGTGCTTGCCTCGTTGATTAGTGAGATGGCGCTCGTTGATGTGTGGAGGTTATACCATCCCTCTGATTTGGAATTTACATATTTCTCGCCCCCACAAAAGTCCTAGTCGAGAATAGACTTCTTTTTGGTGTCTAAGGAACTTGTTCCTAATTTAGTGGCAGCAGCTATACAGCCAACACATGTCTCTGATCATGCGGCCATTTTGATGGTGCTGCGAGATGGTCGGGCGAGTGTAAATTCCACTGAATGGTTTTTTGATAGAACCCTGCTCGATAATCCGGATTTTAATATCGAAATTAAAGCGGCCATTGGGGAATATTTTCACTTCAATTCTCCGCAGGTCACCTCCGGATGGGCCTGGTGGGAGGGCTTTAAAGCAGCGATCCGGGCGGTAATCACTAGTTTTAGTATTCGTTTGGCGAGACAGCGTCGGCAACAATTGATGATTCTTGAGCAGCAAATCAAAGCTGGGGAGCGTCTGCTAACTCAGCGCGCAGAGTCGTGTGTCTTGATAAGGCTACAGAGGCTTAGATTTCAGTTTAATATGATCTTGTCCACAGAAGCCTCCCGAAGTATTAGAGTGCAACAAGGTGTTTACTATCGGGAAGGGAATAGGGTGAGTAAGTTGTTGGCCAGTGCATTAAAAGGTAAACGGGAGGCTAAAAGAGTGGTGGCCCTTCGAGATCCGCGCGGACAGTCTGTGGCGGTTAAGGATTCGGAGATTGCTGAAATATTTAGAGCTTTCTACACTCAATTGTATGAGTCAGAACGGGAATTCTCAAAGGAGACTTTTGAGCAGCTAGTTTTGGGAATACATCGACCGGTCTTGTGCGATGAGGTGAGAGAGGCGCTGGATAGACCTCTGGTGGACAAAGAGATAGAGCAGGCAATTGCATCGTTAGCCACTGGTAAGGCGGCGGGCCCCGATGGCCTCCCCGCTGAATTTTTTAAATCATTCGCCAAAGAGCTAGTCCCATTTTTGTGTCAGTATTATCAGATGTTAGTGGAGGTAAGGCCGGAAGTCGGTGCATTTACCTCGGCGAATGTAGTGGACTTTGAAAAAGCAGGTAGGGATCCGCAATTGGCGGCTAATTATCGGCCCATATCCCTGTTAAATGTTGATTATAAGATTTATGTGGCTGTTTTAGCCGCCCGTTTGTCTGGGGAAATGCCTTCGTTGATCCATCCAGATCAGTGTGGCTTCACCACGGGAAGGTCCACCGCTGACAATGCTCGATTATTGTGTCACGTTCTTGCGGGCTCTGAAAGCATGGTTCAACCCCTTGTTGGTCTCTCTTTAGACGCCGAAAAGGCCTTTGACTGGCTGGAGTGGCCTTTTCTGTTCGCTACCCTCAGGTGGTTTGGTTTCGGGGACGGTTTCCTCAAGTTATTAGAGGTGATGTATGCCCAACCTACTGCATGTATTTGTGTGAATGGAACTAAATCCCAGCAAGTTAAATTACATCGAGGTACTCGTAAGGGATGTCCATTATCCCCTATGTTATTCAACTTAGCGCTAGAACCATTAGCCCTTATTATCCGGCAGTGCTCGGAGATTCGGGGTGCCTTGATAGCCGGAATAGAAGTTAAATTGTTGGCATATGCAGATGATCTCCTTTTATTTGTTTCCCCAGATTCGGTTCCCACGATATTGGAGCAAATTGACCGATATTCGCTTCTCTCTGGATATAAAATTAATTGGTCAAAATCAGTAGCATTCCCTCTGAATCGTTGGCTCTTTAAAGAAGATATGGGCAATTATCCGTTTGTCTGGGAGCCCAACATGATAAAGTATTTGGGAGTTCACTATCAATACCCATTCAAGGAGACTCTTCGTTTTAATGCTGAGTTGATCATATCAATCGCCCGGGATTGGACTACTAAATGGTCCCCCTTGGTGTTGTCCTGGTGGGGGCGGCTCGAGACTATCAAAATGATGATTGTCCCAAAGATCAATTACATCCTGGAAATGTTACCCAGCTTATTACCAGTGCAAATATATGAGATGGTAGAGCGTGTATTAAGTCAATTTGTCTGGCATAATAAAACTCCGAGAATCGCACTGTGGAAGCTTAAGCTTAGTCGTGAGGAGGGGGGCGTCCGTTTTCCAGATTTTCTTTCCTATCATAGAGCATTTCTCTTAAAACAAGGGTCCAGATGGTTAGAAACTCGATCAGTTAATAGGCCCGTCTGGTTAGATATTGAGGAGAAACTGCTTGCCCCCATCCCTTTGGGGTTTCTTCCAGGTATGCAGCTTCAACAGTGTGCACAATGCCCTAACATGATAGTAGATACACTTGGGGCTTTTGGGGCCCTTATACAATCATGCGGCCCAGACCTTTGTCCAGTTTCCTGATTGCCGCTGTGGTATAATCCCCGTTTTAAAATCCAAAAAAAGCCAGTAGCATGGAGCCAATGGTATTTAAAGGGAGTATGGACTGTTGATCAACTTATTACAGATAACCGATGGAAGGAATATAGTGAACTACAGCAAGAATTCGGTCTTCCGCCGAAGTTATATTTTCAGTGGTTACAGCTTCGGCACTGTTTAGGAAGCTTTAAGGTGGACCCGAGTAAAGGGGCTGGGGATAGAGGGGTGGTGGAGTTAGTGCAGGAGCTTACACAAGCACCAGGCGTTGCTGCGCTTCTCTATAGTAAGCTAAGTCAGTCTGCTAACCAGCAGCCTAGCGGAATTCAGAGCGCCTGGGAGCGAGATACTGGGATAACACTTGTCTACGCAGAAGTGGAGGAAATTCTGGTGTAAGCAGGTCAGAGTCTCTAGATCAGCCTCGGTCACTCAGACTCTCTACTTTTTTGCACACCGCTGTTTTTATACCCCGGTTAAAGTAGTAAAATGGGATCACAGTGCTAGTGCTCTCTGCTGGAACTGTGGCGGGCAGCCTGATACTTTGGCCCATATTGTATACGAATGCCCGAAAGCACAAGCATTTTGGGCACAGGTCTGGGCGCAGATACAAACCATTCTTAATTTTCAGGAACCCCTTACTTGGCGGATCATAGGCCTTAGATCAGCGGCGAGACTCCCTTCTTTGCAAAAAGAGGGGCATTTTCTGTTAGATTTTATGATGGGGCTTGCAATATACTTAATTGTGCGAAATTGGAAATGTATGGCTAACCTGAACATGCAGGAATGGTGGAATTATGTATGTTTGTACAGCAAATATGAGCAGATGCCCCGGAGAGGTTTACTCTGGGCTAGTCTCTGTAGTTCCAAGTGGAAACTGTTAAACGATTTTATAAGTATTGCTAAATGAATGTTGGGGAAACATGTGTATAGTTTTTTTAAAATATGATTGTATGCCCATTGTAGAGATAGCCCCGCTCTGTCTGGTAAAAGTTGATCGCTATTAGATGTCATGCGCACGTGCCCTAGAGGAGTGGGTGGGGGGGAGGTATGGGGGGTTCTGGGTTTTGTGTTGTTAGTAGATGTTAGTATGTACTTACTAGTGTTTGTTTTGAATATTATGAAAATGTAAATAAAGCTAACAAAAGAGCCAACATTCTCTATAATACCTCAGGGCTTCCATGGAATGCGGGCATGGACACATACCCGAAGGGATATGTCTAAAGAGGAGCACGCCCCTTTGGAGCCCAGGAGAAGCGGGGAATGCTGTCAGTTTTGTGAGCCACCTCTCTATGGGAAAAGAAAGGTTGTGCTAAAAAAAAGTGATTGTTAGAACTCAACGAGGTCCAATGGACTACTTCGTTTGTGCCCCAAGAAGAAAATAGATAATATTCTTCCTACTATAAGTACTCCCTCTCCTGGGGAGGTATCCTCCAGCTCAGGTGGTAGGTCTGCCCCCCCCCCCCCCCACCCCCCAAGCACACTAGGTTTTATTAAAGAAACTGTGCAACAGCATTTAAAACTGATTTCTTTCTCTTTAATATCAGCCAAACTCATCCCTTCCTTTCTGATCACACTACCAATACCCTTATCCATTCTCTAATCATCTCCGATATGGACTATTGCAATTTGATCCTTGCTGATCTCCTCCCCCCCCCCCCCCCCCAAAATCATCTCTCTCCTCTTCAACAATTCAAAATTCAGTCACAAAGCTATATCTTCTGCCAATACCACTACACTCACATAACCCTTCTTCTCAAGTTACTTCAAGTTAGCTCCCTATCTGTTTCATCTACTGACAGCAAGTGCATTCAATTTGTGGCTCCTCATTACCTCTTATCTCTCCCTACACTCCTTGGAAACTCTACTTATCAGACAAATCTCTTTTATCAGTGCTCTTTTCTTCCATTGCCAACTTCAGACCTTGTTAGTTCTACTCTGCTGTGCCATATACCTGGAACAGATTACCTGAGTCAGTGTGTTAGTTTCTGTCTCTGGTTCTGTTCAAATCCAGGCTAAAAACCCACCTCTTTAAGGCTGATTATGGATCCTGGCCACCTTATTCTCCTTTTTATCACCCATGTATGTTGTAACCAGAGTAGAGAAGTTGCCTAATGGTTGGAGCACTGACTTGGTAACCAAGAAACCAGGGTTTGATTCCCACTAGCATTCCTTGTGACCTTGGGCAAGTCACTTAACCCTCCATTGCCTCGGAAGAAAGACCTGACTATCTACAGTACTTCTGGTCACACTGCTAAGAAAACCCAGGAGCTGCTGGGTCGCCAGGAGTCAGCATTGACTCAAAGGCACACATTACATTTGCATGTTATAACAATTTCCTCAGTTCCACCCAAGTCCCCTGTTTGTTGTATTTGTCTGTCTGGGATGGATTATGAGCTCTTTGAACAAGGACTGTCTTTTATATGTATGTGTACAGTGCTGTGTATGCCTTGCAGTGCCACACAAATGAAAAGAAGCAGTGCTAGTTGTAGTAGTAGTAAGTGAGGAGGGGCCTGTACATGCCTCAAATTCTAATTCTTTGGAATGTGGCCACTTTAGGTAACAACTGATATTGCAGGCCTGTTGTGGTGGGGGGGGGGGGGCGGACTGCTGCCTGACAGCCGCGATCATTGCAAAGATCCTTCCTGTCTGCTCATGCTTCATTGCAGGCAGACAGGAAAAGTCTTTGCAGTAG
This sequence comes from Ichthyophis bannanicus, assembly GCA_033557465.1. Taxonomy (NCBI): domain Eukaryota; kingdom Metazoa; phylum Chordata; class Amphibia; order Gymnophiona; family Ichthyophiidae; genus Ichthyophis; species Ichthyophis bannanicus. Next base: position 144,528,208 of record CM066040.1, read on the forward strand.
GCTGCCCATGGGGGTCCTGTTCCCCAAGGGCAGAAGAAAAAGAGAAGCTGCGATCACAACATGTTCGCCTGTAGGGATCTGATCTCTCATGGACAGACAGCATGGACTTTTCTTCTAAAGCCCACAGGGGATGGGATCCACGTGGGCAGCCTGCTGCCTGCCATGTCACGATTTTTGGTGGGGCCAGGCAGGGCTGTACCGAGACTGAAATGCGCCCTGTGCGACTTGCACATTGGGTGCACGCCCCCCCCCCCCCCGCACCTCCCATTTAGACACTTTATGGGGGCGCGGGAGGGGGGGCACACGCACCCGATCTGCAAGTCTCCGGCACGCTAAGCAGGTCTGGTCCCTCCCGGAGAGACCAGACCTGCTTAGTGTGCCAGCACAAAGACTTAAGGGGTGCATTTCATCTCTCTGCTGCTGCCTGCCACCGAAATATGGCAGCGGCAGGCAACGGCAGAGAGCCGAAATGCGCCCTCTAAGACTTTGTGCCCTGTGCGGCTGCACCGCTCGCACAGGGCTCGGTACGGTCCTAGGGCTAGAGCCTGTGTGGCTCTCCCCTTCCCAATGCCTATGCCTCTCCTTTTTTATTTAAACATGTAGGTTTAAATACAATTTCCTTATGTGATACTTGGTTAGCAGTGACCCAAACAGAGGCTACTGTGAAAAAGACTAAATCTTGCAACTGTCTGGATTTTCCAAGGAGGTGGCAGAAACTATCAGAACATTGGAAGAACAAACTGGGAAAGCAGAGACTCAGATCTCCACTATCTGGGCTATGGGTACAGCTAATATGAAGGATGGTTTGGTAACTCGTAAGTTAGAGCAAATGGAAAATCAATTGAGAGTGAAAATTTTGAAAGTTTTAAGCTTCCTTTTTGCACATTTGCTTTCTCCTTATAAGTTATTGAAAAATTATTTAAAGGAGATATTGGCTTATCTGCATGTGGATTCTTTGGTGGTTGATAATATTTATAGTATTCTCTCCCAAAGGAAAGAGATTTGCTGCAGAAGAGTTTGGGGGCTTGGATCATATGATATCTGACAGTTAGATTTATCTGCGTTTTTGGAGCCATCACAGGATATTTCCTCACATGCAACTTTGCTAGTCACCTTTAGATCTCAATTGGATAAAATTAAAAAAGCAATATCCCATATGCTATGCTTGGATCTTGATTATCTAGTGTATGATTCATTTTCAACCCCAAGTTTGAGGATTGTTTGGTTTAAACTAGATCTTAAATTAAGCATCAGTAGAACAAATGTGATGAAGCCAAAAAAACTAATGGCTAAGCAAACTCATTTCTAAATGTTGTGGATGTGCACTACGAAAATGTAATAAGGTGTTGTGGTCAGTGTCCACACAGGAAATTCATAAATCCAGGAAAGCAATTGTATGTGTATCTGCAATATATGAAAATTTGAAGTTCCTGGAAAGACTTCTACTACAAGTTCTCTGCCTGAGAATTGTTTTTTTATATTTTCAATCTCTTTATTATTAAACTTTACAGGCAGTGACTAAAAACACTAGCCTATGCACAAATCAAGGTAATCATTCAAAATAAACACAACAAATACAGAATGAAAATAATAAATCTGAACCAAGGGGCAAACAACTCAAAGATACTTTCATGCAAAAGTGCTGGAGTGAGAGGCTGCTACAAGAGGATCATCCGAGCTCTAATATTCTGCAGACGACCCTAATACACAATACACATCATCAAAAGGTAGCCAAACTTTCTTGATCCACTTTCTTAGCTGCAATCAATTCATATTTATAATAAAGATTGAACTGGTTCTATCAGAAAACTCTTATTTAACTTAGTCTTTCCAATTCTGTAGAATCTGCTGCAAAGCAATAGAAATCAAAATATTCAACAAATGGGCTTCACAACAGGTGAGATCTAGATTCTCCAGTGGGGCCCAGAAAATCATAATCTTGAAGATAGACCTGAAAGGTATTGGCAGCAGTTTTCTGACAACCCCCTAAATCTCCTCCCAAAATTAATAGACCTTTGCCACCTTACAATGCTAACATAAATTCGTCTGGGAGATGCCTGTTCAAAAAAGCTTGTTAGATGTCCAAACATACCTATGGACTATAAAAAATAAAGATTGAATGAGACATGCTGACAGCAGCGGATGATAGGCTGAAAGCCAAAATGCATCCCAGCAAATATCTGCCTCCATTATTCCCATATCCTCCAGCCACACCTTCTGCAGCTTAATCTGTTAAGAAAACGATTCCTTAAGCTTTGTAACACGTAGAGGCCACATGTACCGCTGTTTTCCATTCCTGCGCTAAACCACTGAGAGTCCTGGTCTGAGAGAGAGAGAGACCACTCCTGAAACATGCAAGCAGCAATGCAACTAGAGACATCGAAAGAACTGCCACTCCCAGAGACAATACTGTGCTTGCAAGGAGACAAATTACTTGAATTGCGAACCTTCAAGCAATTGAATAACAGACCAAGTACTCCTAGAATACCATTGAGGCTATACCAGTGAATGCTGTCCTGTCTGAAACCGTGGGTTACGCCATATAGAAACGGAGCTACTACTGTTCCACTTCTATTAAAGTATCCAGGCCCTCAGGGCACTACAAGTACCCGCAATAACCAGATTATCTTGCAACTCCACTAGGACCTGCATGCCCCACAATATACTCAATGGAATGGGTCAGGTTAAATGCTGTTCCAAATGATATTACAAAGGGGAGGTAATTTGACTCTCAGACTGACCTACCCGCCATACTCCATAGTATGCTAAAAATGCTAATTGATAAGAGAGAGACATTTGGAAAGTTCAAGCCTGTGCTGTCTTTTGCCCTCTTTAACTTTCTGCCCACAATTCGCAGGACCTTACTTTTCATTACTGAAAAAAAACAACATTCTTTCGCATCACTTATGGAATTTGCAGTGGCGGAGGCCAGCACAAATAAAGCGGCTGGCCATCATTGCTTTAACTTTGCCCAGATATTCAATGCCGGGGCCATATCTGGCCCCAGCATTGAATATCCGGGTTGCCCAGATTGTGATCTTGCATTCCGGTCAGCGGCAGTCCTCCCCTTTTTCCTTGTGTCTCTCCTCCTCCCTTTTTTCTGTTTTTCCTTTTTTCTTTTTTTCTTCATTTTTCCTCCCCTTTCCTTCCTTCCCCCCCCCCTCCCCTCCCCTTCTTTTTCTCTCTCTCCCCATTCCAATTACAGAAGAAATGTATGCTTCAATTCGCATTTAGGATTGGTTTGTCATTTATAATACTCTTTGTTAGTAAACTTCATTTTGATTTTCAATGAAGTTTTTTTTATGATCGTTCATTTTATGTATTTAATGTTGGGTGCTATTCCCTTTTATATATAGAGGACAACTTTTACATATTAGTGAATTGGGATCGGCAGTAATGCTTAACATAGGATGTCATTCTTTGCATTTGGAGGTCAGGACTTTATTCTCTACCATTTATTTACAGTTTCTGCATGCACAGTGTTTTTTAGCATTTCAGGAGGACACATCACTAAATCAGGACGTTTCTTTTCATGGGGGTTTAACAGCTACTGTTACTTTCACAAATAATACTTTATGGCAGCTTGGAGGCCGGTGTTTTCAATATGTACAGTAAGTTTTTAAACAGGTGATTGCCAGTTTTGATTTCTACTGCTCTGAGTCACTTTAGCAGTTCAAGTACTGCAGCTGATAGCATACTATTCTGGAGGTTCTAGATTTTAGTTTCTAAATTCTAAATTCAGCTTCCAGCGCCTTTATCCTGCATCATCTTAACCCATATTGACTATGACAGCTGGTCTGCCACTTTAGCTTCCAGAAAGCTTATTCATTCTCTGAGTGCCAGGAGATTTTTGCATCGGGTACACGCATATAACTTCCCCCCTTCCTAACAGGAAGATAATCATACGAGGTGTGACAAAAAAGAAACGAGACTGTGGCAGCCATGCCCCTGACTCAATGCCATTTGGCTAACCGCTTATGTCACTGTGTTGTGCAACATCTCGCCACTATTCTGCTATAATATTTTTCATCTCTCTCACGCTTGTTTTTCTTTTTCAGGTTTTTTTTGTAGCACTGCTCCATCGCTTTCTCACACAACTGGAGGTGGCAGAAATATGGAGCAAAGAATCAACTTGAAATTTCTGGTTAAGTTGGAGAAGGGCCCAACTGAGCATCTCCAACTTCTCCAAAAGGCTTATGGAGAAGATGCAATGTCAAGGCCGTGAGTCTTCGAGTGGCACAAACGCTTCAAAACTGGCCGCGAGGAGGTGGAGGATGACTCCAAGTCAGGACAGCCTTCCACAACAAAGACGGCTGAGAACCTTGACAGAGTGAACCAGCTGGTGCGGAGTGATCGCAGATTGACAGTGCGGATGATAGCTGAGGAGCTCAGCCTGAACAGGGAGTCAGTGCGGACCATCTTGGTGCAGGAACAGGGGATGCGGAAAGTGTGCACCAAGATGGTGCCCAGGTTTTTATCAGACGACCAAAAGGAGCACCGGGTCAATGTTTGTCGAGATTTGCTAGAGAAAATCGAAGATCCAGAGTTCGTTGGCCAAGTCATCATAGGAGACGAGACTTGAGTCTTCCAGTACGACCCTGAAAGCACAAGACAGAGCCTGCAGTGGAAGACTCGACTGTCACCCAGACCCAAGATGGGGTGCATATCCAAATCAAGGATCAAGGTCATGCTGATCGCATTCTTTGACCAGAAGGGAGTGGTCCATCATGAGTTTCTGCCTGAAGGTCAGACAGTCAACCAGCATGTCTACCAGCAGGTCCTTAATCACCCCCATGACCGGGTTTGGCGCAGCAGGCAGGCTCTGTGGAGAGGCAAGTCATGGCTGCTTTACCACGACAACACGCCTGCACACACTGTGCTCAGTGTGAGGCAGTTCTTGGTCAACAAACAGATCACAGCTCTCGACCACCCTTCTTATTCCCCAGATCTCACACTGTGCAATTTCTGGCTCTTCCCCAGGCTGAAGACTGTGCTCAAAGGAACTCATTTCTCCTCTGTAGAAGAGATCAAGGCCACTGTGACGAGGCAGCTGAGGGACCTTAAGGTGGAGGACTTTACCGAGTGCTTCCGTACATGGCAGAAGCGAATGCAGAAGTGCATGAACTCTGGGGGGGATTACTTTGAAGTGGACAATGCGTAATTTCTCTGTAGATTTTGTAATAAAACATTTATGGGACAGTCTTGTTTCTTTTTTTGTCACACCTCGTACATGTGGCACTCAGTGCAAAAGACTGGATAACCCTCATCCCACTGCTGTTTGCATATTTCTTTTTATGTAACTCAGTGAAGGACTGTAAATTTCCAAGCAATTAGAACTCCAATAAAACTTTTTGTTGTCTAAGCTCAGCAAACACAAGAGTTCTAATAACCTTTGAGAGAGCAAAGAGAATGATTTACAGTTATGGCTCTATGTCAACTAGAATTCTAACAGGAAACAAAAGCCCTCTTTCCATTAAATTGATGGAGTCCTGACTGCCTGCAGTTTAGGATCGTAGATCTAACTGTAATGAGTGGGGTTACTAACTCAGTTCAGTTTTTGCAGTCAGGCTGATCTAGTTCTAGTCTTACATCATTACATGAATGGGGTTGCATCCTTCTTCTCTTAGAGAAATCAGAAGTACAAGTACATTGTACACGCAATGGGGCAAAACCAGGCAAAATCAGCTTTACTGAAAAAATGGGATTGGTAATAATCTTATCAGTGGGAGTTACTGCAATGTATGTAGGGTTTTTGTTCCTAGATATGGCCCCAGCATTGAATATCTGGGTTTAGAGTTCAGCAGCAGTGACACGCTGCATTAGATCAGCTAGCCACTGCTGCTGAATATCGCCCCTCAGTGTTTATCGGTGTTAATGTGCCACGGGTACTATTGCTGGATATCGTTTCTTGTGGAAGCAAACATATATGTTTGTGTCACTTAGGAGTTAATGCAGAAGAGATATAAAAACTGAGTGCAGGAATCAAGACCAGCCAGGAGAGGGGAAGTGGTGTTTTTCCAGTGTTTATCTATTTGACATCTATTTTCATATTTTTGATCTAGGGTGTATTATCGGTTAAAATCTAAAATCAGAAGCCCTAAATGTAATCTATACTTGCTATTCATGTACTCAGTGAGCAGGTTTAATGAAAAACTGACTCCAAGGAGCACTTCTCAGGGTAGCATAGTTGTGATCCAGATAACCCAGGTATTTGTGATCAGAAGCATGAAAGCATAACCTTCATCCCAGGGCCAAACGACATTCCTCTATAATACTTATTGGAATAGTGTTGCCTGATCTGTTCTCTTATGGGTACATTACATTCCCGCTTTAGTATGAACAACTGCATGAGGTGGCTTTGTGCTAGTGATCTATGATTGTGCAATTGCTGTTACACTATTTGTTGATGCAAGGTATTATAAATGGAGTTGCTTTACTGATACAGAATTTTGTGATTATTTCACTGATTTTGTTGGATTATATAAGCAATGGCAAAGGTAATGTACAATTATGGAAATATTGTGATACAAAATTGTGTGAATATTTTTGTACATATAATATGCTGTTGTATAAATGCAGAACTTAGCAACTGCATTGCTACTAATGCAGAACTTAGCAAATGCATTGCTACTAGAACAGGGGTTCTCAACCCAAATCTCCAGGAACAAGCAGGAATGCAGTCTTCACAGATGGGTATTGTCTGTACTGACAGAGTCTGCACGGGAACGCTCCCCAGTGTCCAAAAGGAGAGCTTTTGGGAGCACTTCACTGCGCCTGCACAGCTGCCTTCCCACCTTCCTCACAGCTCTCTTCAGTTCTTCATTTTTCGCAGAGCCAGCAGGAAGCCTTCCTGTCACTGCCGAAAAACTTTCTTTTTTGGGGGGTTTTACTTCTGTGCTCTGCCTTCCCATCAACGCCGGTACCCTCCCCAGATACCGGCTCTATTCTTTCTTTATTTTTTCTTTAATTTTATTATCTTTTTTCTTCAGGCAGTTCCACCACCCTACGGCACTATGTAAATCATTGATTCCCACGATTGGTGTCTCAAATGTTTGGGCCCGGACCATAAACCAGCAACTGCCCTTTGTGCAAGCAAATGACCAAAGGAGGCCTACAGAACAGGGCCAGGTAGTATGATTCACTGTTCGCCCAGATTCGCTTTTAGTAGCCTTGGCATCCTCTGCTGGGGCTCCAAAAAGTACACACATAAATCGAAATCATCATTGGCATCAAAGTCCGATGCCAAGTATCGAGGTAAGTCTTATTGTCCAAGAGATGCATCGAAAGGTGCCTCAGATGCTGACAGACCTGCCAAGCAGCCCTGGCGGGAGGACCAACCCTTCAAAGCCACTCGGGGGCCCCAGGACACTCCCAAGGCTTCGACCTCTGGAGAACTACTGATACCGTGCTCTGGGACAGTGACTCTAAGCCCTGTATTGCAATTAACCCAAGCATCGATGGCATCCATTGATCAGCGCTTCTTGGCTATCAAAAGGATCTTACAGAAGCTCCTGGCCGCTGCGGTACCGCAGGTATCGACAGTCCCGGTGACTCAGGCACTACCATCCTCTTCGGTGCTGGTACCTGTGGGTCCGATGCCAGCTCTGGAACTGGTGACATCGACACCACTCTCACTGGTTCCACTGCTTGAGACGGTAGCAATAGGATCCCTCCTTCGGATTCCTCCATTGCAATCGGTATTGGTAAGAGCCCTCAAGTGCCTCTCTAGGAAGACTTCAGATCCCTCTAGGAAGAAAACCCCTTCTAAGAAGTCTTTCTATGCTAGGAAGAAGAGATATTATCCTTTTTACCAACTATCTACTGGTTATCAGCCTCAGCAACAACAGCAGAGGTGTCAGGGTCCTCGTCAACCTAAGAAGGCCAAGATTCCTAAACCCCAACCAGCTGCTACACAACCGAAAGCACCTGGTTTTTGATTCCTTCCTAGATGTTCACAGGCAGCATCTCATCACATCAGAAAACTGGACTCTCAACATAGTCAGAAGGGGTTATCTGCTTCACTTCCAGAGCTTACCCCATCCCCCTCTCCGGGGCTTACCCTGAAAATCCTTTGCAGGCAAGTCTCTTATCCTCAGAGGTGGCCACCTTGTTAACTCAGGGGGCTATCGAAAGAGTCCCTCCCACCCAAGAAGGCAAAGGCTTCTGCTCTCCTTACTTTCTTATCCCAAAGAAAATGGGAGGGTACAGGCTCATTCTAGATCTGAGAAATCTCAACAAGTTTCTCATTCGAAAAAAGTTCAAGATGTTTTCCCTCGGTACTTTTCTGCCCTATTTTCAGAAGGGTGACTGGCTATGTTCTCTAAATGTCAAAGAGGCTTATACATATTTACTGATCCATCCCCACCACAGAAAATATCTGCACTTCAGGTTTCATGAAGTCCACTACCAATATCGGGTGCTACCCTTCGGCCTAGCCTCAGCTCTCAGAGTCTTCACAAAGTGCATGTCAGTTGTCGCTGCATATTTGCACACACTGGGGATCTTGATCTTTCCCTACTTAGATGACTGGTTGATAAGGGGAGAATCCCCAGAAGAGGTAAAACTATCTCTTCATCCTGCTATCACAGTGCTCCTAAGTCTAGGATTCATTCTAAACTTTCCATAGTCACAGTTGGTTCCAGCAGAACAGCTGGAATTCATCGGAGCACTTCTAGACACATGTCAAGATCGAGCTTTCCTTCCCAAAGATTGTTCTACATCACTGATCGAGCTAACCATCATGATGCATGCTATGCCTTCTGGGGCACACATGGCTTCCATGGTGCATGTTGTCGCATATGCCCATTCTCCATATAAGACAAGCCCAATGGACACTTTCGTCCCAATGGTCTCAAGTGACGGGCTGGCTCTCAGACAAGATTCATGTAACACCTTCTCTGGTCAACTCCCTTCAGTGGTGGCGTTCCCCCCTCCCCTCCCCCCCCAAAATCTTCTAGGATGGTCATCTTTTCAGATGCCTTCAACCCAGTGCATCCTAACCATGGATGCTTCCAAACTCGGTTGGGGAGCGTATCTGGACAACCTCACCACACAAGGGCAGTGAACAGACCGTGAATCCCAGATGCAGATCAATCTCTTAGAGCTTCGTGCTCTCACAAATGCCTTTTGTCTTTTTCAACCCTAATTATCAGGCGAATACATCTTAGTCCAGATGGACAACCAGGTAGCCATGTTCTACATGGACAAGCAGGGAGGAACCGGCTCCTATCCCCTGTGTCAGGAAGCCCTTTGCCTCTGGTCCTATCCACCTTCAAGCGGTGTACCTCTCGGGTCATCTCAATGTCCTGACGGACAGACTCAGCCGCATTCTCCATCCATACGAGTGGACTCTGAATCAGCAGACTGTCTCTTGGATCTTCCAGATGTGGGGGACCCCCAAAATAGATCTGTTTGCCACTCAGGAGAATATGCGAACACCGCTTTTTTACTCCAGTCCCCTCCCCCCTCAGTCAAGCAGCCAATGCCTTTTTCTTTCATTGGGGACAGGGCTTGCTTTACACATTCCCACCAATCCCTCTGACTCCCAAGACTCTGTTCAAACTGCAGGCTGACAGAGGCTCTCTGATCTTGGTAGCCCCTTATTGGCTTTGTCAGCTGTGGTTTCCTCTGCTACTTCATCTAGTGCAGGCTCCACCCCTCAATTTGGGTCATGCCCCCAAACTCCTTTCCCAGGATCAGGGACTTCTCCTCCATCCCAATCCATGAGCCCTCAGTCTCACGGCGTGGCTCCTGAAAGCAGGACTTTTGATGACCTTGATGTTCTACAACCAGTCAGGGATATCCTGCTAGCCTCCCACAAGCCTTCTATCAGGTGATCTTATGCCTTCAAGTGGTGATGGTTCACCCTTTGGTGTACCCCGAAGCAGGTGAATTCATCTGATTGCCTAGTGGAGCTTCTTCTACAATATCTTCTCCACTTGTCCTCCACAGGGCTTAAGACTAACTCTGTGAGAGTTCATCTAAGAGCTATTGCAGCCTATGACAGGCCTTAAGATAAGCTTTCTATTTTCTCACACTCCCTGGTGCAGTGATTCATGCGGGGTCTTCTGCTTTCCAAGCCACTGATCAAACCATCGCCAGTGGCTTGGGATCTCAGTGTGGTCCGAACACAACTTATCAAAGCCCTGTTTGAACCTCTGGCTACCACGCCTCTGAAGTTCCTATCATGGAAGGTCATCTTCCTCATTGCCCTCACCTCAGCTCATCGCATCAGTGAGCTGCAGGCTTTAGTGGCGGATCCTCCTTACACTCGATTCCACCATAACAAAATGGTTCTTTGGATCCATCCACATTTCCTTCCAAAAGTAGTCTCCACTTTTCATCTCAACCAATTGGTGATGCACTGGTCTTTTTTCCCCGACCATATGCCTCCAGAGTTGAGGCAACATTGCATATCCTGGACTGCAAGCGTGCTCTTGCCGTCTACTTATATAGGACTAAGGATTTTAGAAAATCCTTTCAATTATTTGTTTATTTTGACCCCAGCCACTCAGGTATTCCGGGGTCAAAGCACACCCTATCCAAATGAATTGTGAGCTGAATTTCGCTGGCCTATGATCAGGCTGGTCTCTCCCTCGAGGGTCACGTTACCGCTCACTATGTGAGGGCCATGGCAACATCAGTCACCAACCTCCATTCTGTCTCTATACAGGAAATTTTCCAAGCAGCCACCTGGTCCTCTGTTTACATCTTTGCTAATCACGACTGCCTGGATGGGGACTCCTGTCAGAATGCTGTCTTTGGCCAGGCTGTGCTTCAGCATCTATTTGGGAAAATCTCAACTCCTATCAAGTCTACTTCTGGCACCTGACTCCCTCTTCCATGCTCTCAGCTACTGCACTCGAATATCTACTTGGCTCCATTCTTCTGTCTCATGGACATACTCAATCTGGTGCCTGGGATCTAGTGAGTCCCATCTGTGATAACTGCATTCCTGCTTATTCCTGGAGATAGCGTAGTTACTCACTTGTAATGGTGATCTCCGGGAACAGCAGGAATCAGTCTTCACATCCCGCACTCCTCCCTAGGAGTTGTTGTGTACAACCTTTTCCCCTATCTCTCAGCTACAAATACAACTGAAGAGAGCTGTGAGGAAGGCGGGAAGGCAGCTTCTCAGGCGCAGTGGAGTGTTCCCAAAAGCTCTCATTTTGGATGCTGAGGAGCGTTGCTATGCAGGCTCCATCAGTACCAACAATACCGACGGAGCCCTCGCGGAGCAATTTTCCCCAGCTTTCAAAGAAAGCCTTTGGGAATTGCAGCGCGCATGCGCATGCGCGGTCCTCTTCCCGCCCAAGGGTGCCATCTAGCTCAGTCTTCTTTTTTCCGCGGAGCCCTTCAGACGTTGTCTGTGAATCCTCGCCGAAAAGTTGATTTTTTCTCTATTTTTCTCTTTTTTCTTCGGTTCGACGCCGGTTCTTTTCCTGCCCGGACTCGCAACGCCGGTTGCGAGTCCGTTCCTTATTTTTCGGTTTTTTGTCCTTCGTGACAGATTTCGCGCCTTTTTCCTTTTTCCCTGGCAGCCCGGTCATTCGACCTCGCAGGGGCCCTTTTTCCCCCGATGGCTGCCAGCGGCTTTAAAAAGTGTGACCTCTGTAAGAAACTCATGTCTCTTACAGACACTCATGACCTCTGCCTCCGCTGCCTCGGACCCGATCATGACTCCATGATCTGTGGCCCATGCGGCAAAATGTCCTCAAAAGCGTTGAGGAGTCGGCAGCATCAGCGGGAGCGTATCTTCTCTGACTCCGGCCGGGCTCGGACCTCGTCAGAGGCTTCGACGTCTCGGGACTCTGGTCCTGAGCATCGTCGAAGTTCCTCTGAAAGGGGGTCTCCTACCCGGGAACATCATCAGAAGAAGAAGCCCGCGAGGGCGGGATCGGTGAACGCTCCTGGTTCCTCGAGAGCCAGGTCGCATAGCCCCGATTCCCGTCCCGGGTCCTCGGAGATGGAGAGGCCGTCAAAACATCCTCGACTCGAGGTGGACTTGCCCGCTCACGTGAGTACTGTTGTCCTCGTTGACTCGCCTCCGAAGGACCCGACGTCGGGCCCGACACCGTCGGGGCCCGAGTCGGGGGCTGCTGGGTCTCCTGAGCTCGGACTCAGGTTGATGGCCTTGGAGAGCAGTCTGACTGCCTTCATGGACCAGCAGCGGGTATTGATCGCTGGCCTCGCTGGTGTTTCTGCCCTGACCGCCGGGACGTCGACCTCCAAGTCGACTTCGGAGACCGAGCCGATCCTCGAGTCCATGAGGGCTCGAGTCGATCCTCGGTCGAGGTCTCCTTCGGCCTCCCGTTTGGGACCGAGGTCGTCGACGCCGACTCCCTCGGCGTCGGAGCGGATAGCATCGGTGCCCGCCCGACCGGAGCCGCTCGACTCCTCCTCCGAGGAGTCGGCCTGGGAATCTGAGGACGAAGAGTCACCTGGTTCCTTTCGGACTCGGTGTGTCCCTTCGGACTCCCCCGAGTCCGAACCTCAGAGACGGTCCCCCCCGGAGGATACCCGGTTCTCGGACTTCGTGAGGGATATGGCCAAGGCCTTGGCCTTCCCCGCGGATCCCGAGGAGGAGCCTCGAGTCGAAGAACTCGATGCCCTCCAATATGACTCTCCCCCGAAGGAGGCTTTTATTGTACCGGTTCCTCCGATGCTGGAACGACTTCTCTTCCGCATGTGGGAGAGCCCGGCGTCATCGCCGGTGTTAAGCAAGCGGGTCTATTCCATTTATCGAGTCCGCAAGAGCCCCGGCTTCCAAAAGGCACAACTACCGCACCATTCCATGGTGGTGGAATCGGCCATGCATAGACTTAAGAGTCAAAAAATGCACTCCTCAGTGCCCCCTGGTAGGGAAGCCCGAAGCCTGGATGCCCTCAGTAGGAAGTGCTTCCAGGGCTCTATGCTTGCTTGTCGAGTCCAGACTTACCAGCTCTACATGGGCATGTATCTCTCCGAGACCTGGCTAAAGAAATAGCCGGGTTCTCTGCTGGTCTCTCCGACGAACCTTTGCAGAGGTTCCAAACCTTGTCTACTGGTATTCGAGAGTGCTCCAAGTTTATATCTCGAGCAGCCTATGATGGTTTTGAGGCTTCGGCTCGAGTAGCTGCGGCTGGCATCGGTGGACGATGCCAGGCTTGGCTTCAGACGTCCGACCTCGAGCCCTGGGTACAGGACAAGTTGGTCGATGTCCCCTGCCGAGGTGATAACCTCTTTGGCAAGCCCATGGATGAGAAGGCTGCACAAATCGAGACGGAGACTCTCACCAGGACTCGTCTCTCAAGGAAGACCTCTGCCCCTTCTCAAAAGAAGAAGGCCTCGGGGAAAAAGCCCTTTTACCCGAGGAAAGGTACTGCCTATAAATACTACCCTCAGTATCAGGCTTCAGCAGCTCCCCCACAGGGGAAGCAGGCCAAGGGACGGGGTAATGGGTCCCGTAGGCAGCAAGCCCCCAAGCCTGCACCACAGGCCCCTGCTCAGCAGGGTGGGGGTTTTTGACTTCCTCAGCATAGCCTCTCCCCCTCAGCTGGTTTCTCTCAGCACAGGAGGCCGGCTGGTCCACTTTGCCCACAGGTGGTCCAACATCAACACAGATACCTGGGTACTGCACATAGTTCAAAAGGGCTATCTTCTTCACTTTCACCAGGTACCTCCCTCCTACTTTCCAGGGGAGCCTCCCAGACTACCTTTGCACAGGGACTTACTCCTTCAGGAGTTAGCAAGTCTTGTTCAGGAACAAGCCGTGGAACTGGTGCCCCACCACCTGAGGGGCCAAGGGTTTTACTCCAGGTACTTCCTGATTCCAAAAAGAACAGGAGGCCTCAGACCCATCCTGGACTTGCGAAACCTCAACAAGTTCCTTGCAAAGGAAAAGTTCATGATGCTTACCCTTGGAATCCTGCTGCCCTACCTCCAGCAGGGAGACTGGCTATGCTCCTTGGATCTGAAAGATGCGTATTGTGACACCGAAGTTCTACCTTATACCTGTAAGACACTGAGAGATGCAGAGTTCAGCACAATTTCTGACAGGCAGGGAGAGAAAAAGCTTCCAGGTTGCTATAGGCAACAAGGGCAGGCTGAGACACGAGGTCTGAGAGCACGCCCAGAGAACAAACACTCCCCTAGTAATCAGCAGAACAGTGTGCACATGGGCAGGAGAACGCCCCTAAACCTGAATAAAAAGCATGTTAGGCAAACCGAGTTAGATTTGGATTCTCATGGTTTGGATGTTGATTCTGATCCTGACGGTGATTTGTTTGGTGAATGCTCAGAAGCTGAGAATGACTGGGAGACTTGGCAAGTAAAAGATAACTTGAAAGTTTCAAACAGAAGGTCAGGATATTCACCAGCTGATTCTGTTGTATGTGAGCCGTGGAACAGAAAGCCCAGGAAGGATTCAAGGAGGGACAGAAAGCTTGCTACAAACAGAGGGATTAATTGGAGGAAACCCTCACCTGTGGCGCAGGAAGAATTTCCTAGACACAGAGTGCCGTGGAGGGAAAGGAGAGCAGCTGATAAGGTTCCCTGTTTATCTGAAAGGCAAAACCACCAGAAGTACTTACAGCCTTGGGAAAAGGAAAGAAATGTAAGTCAGGACATTTGTATGAGTGAAGAAGATGATTGCATGTTTGTAAAGCCTTATAAGAAACTGCAAAAACCTGTTAGGAACAGAGCAGGGCAGTTCTATGAGCTCTCTGATAAGTACTTGCCATATCATAGAGAGAGTTCTGACGAAGGTTCTGAAACTGAGTTAAGAACATTTCAAACTCTCTGTCCATAAGATAATATAGTTGAAGAGCCCATGTGTACAGATAGTTATATGCCTTATGAGGAGGACATGGACTGCTCTCTGGTCATAACTAATGAGAGTTCTCTACGCTAGCTAAGCATAAGGGTGCCGTGCACAAAGCTAGAAGAATACAGAGAAAAACTGTCAGCATTTATTTCACCTGGTTCCTGTTTTGTTACTGATTCTGTACAAGCAAGAAGCTGTTTTCATTTCACCATTTTGTTTGCCAGAAGTATGGCTACCTCTTAATTTTCATACTGTGTATTACTTTGAAAATCCTGAAACCCCGGGAGGGGAATAAAGCCTGTTTTCAACCTGACACTCCGTCGCAACTACAATTTCTTACCTGGAAGGGTCAGGCCCAGCAGTGTACCTAGCTACCTATACCTAATTGGGCCACTGCTGGTGACAGTATACTCATATCCTCATTCATCCGGACCACAGACAATATCTCAGATTTGTTGTGGGAGGAAATCATTACCAGTACAGAGTGCTGCCCTTTGGCCTATCCTCCGCACCCAGGGTGTTCACCAAATGCCTCGCAGTGGTGGCGGCCTATCTGAGACTTCAAGGTCTGTTTGTGTTCCCATACCTGGACGACTGGCTCATCAGAGCCCCATCTTCAACAGAGGCCGCTCAAGCCACTCATCGCACTGTGGCTCTGCTCCAGCACTTGGGTTTTGTCATAAACTTCGCAAAGTCCACTTTGCTCCCCTCTCAAAATCTCGAGTTCATCGGCGCCAGGTTGGACACACTTCAGGCGCGGGCCTTCCTCCCTCTGGACAGGGCAGGCGGCTCATGGATCTCGCCGGCCACTTTCACAGCAATGCGCTGGTCTCAGCCAGGCACTTTCTGCGACTGCTCGGCCATATGGCTTCCACGGTCCATGTGACCCCCAATGCCCAACTGAACATGCGTCCTGCTCAGTGGTGCCTTCGCAATCAATGGCATCAGGCCACGGGGAGCCTAGCGGACTCTGTGCAGATCTCCGACCAGCTGGTCTCATCTCTGCGATGGTGGCTTCATCTGCCCAACCTCGTGCTGGGAGTGGCTTTTCAGCCCCCTCCGCATTCTCAGGTCCTGACGACCGATGCTTCCCTCCTGGGTTGGGGAGCACATTGCCAGGGGTCATGTACTCAAGGATTCTGGACTCCTTGGGAGTCTGCTTAACAGATAAACTTCCTGGAGCTCAGAGCCATCCGACTAGCTCTCAGAGCCTTCTCTCACCTGGTGTCCCACCAGTCGCTGCTGATACAGACGGACAACCAGGTTGCCATGTTCTACGTAAACAAACAAGGCGGAACAGGCTCCTTCCTCCTCTGTCAGGAGGCGCAACGGCTATGCTCTTGGGCAGTCCGCCAGGGCATCCTCCTCAGGGCTGTCTATCTCCCAGGTCAAGAAAATTACCTGGCCGACAAGCTCAGCAGGATCCTCCAGCCACACGAGTGGAGGCTGGATCCGATGGTGGTTCAGCAAATCTTTCTCAAGTGGGGTCTCCCCACCATGGATCTGTTTGCCAGTCCTCTGAACCGGCAGCTGCCCAGATTCTGCTCTCGACAGCCGCATCCTCTCAGGGTAGCGGCGGATGCTTTTCTAATTCCCTGGTCCACCGGCCTCTTGTATGCCTTTCCTCCCATGCCACTGGTGTCTCGGACGCTCTTCAAGGTTCTCAGAGACAAAGCATTGCTGATCCTAGTGGCTCCCCGGTGGCCGAGGCAACCTTGGTTCCCGCTTCTGATGCAGCTAGCGGTAGACACTCCTCTTCCACTGGGTTTTCAGCCCGACCTCCTGTCGCAGGATCAGGGGACTCTCCTACACCCCAATCTCCGGTCCCTTCATCTGATGGCCTGGCTGCTGAAAGGGTAGTCCTTGCTCCTCTGCAGCTACCTCCAGATGTGGAGGAGGTCATCTTGGCTTCCAGGAGGCCCTCCACCCGAAAGGCCTACGCTCTCAAGTGGCGTCGGTTCTCCGTCTGGTGTACTCAGCAGTCTCAAAATCCTTTCTCCTGTTCAGCATCAGTGGTCTTGCAATACTTGCTCTCCCTCTCTAACCTTGGACTTAAGTCCAACTCGGTCAAGGTCCACCTCAGTGCTCTTTCTGCGCATCACCTGCCTCTTTCCAGCCACCCTCTGGTGGCTCGGTTTCTCAGAGGCCTCCTTCTCCTTAAACCACCTTTGCGCCCGCCAGCCCCGGACTGGGATCTTAATGTGGTTTTGCAGCGGATTACCTGTCCGCCTTTTGAGCCTATGGTCCTCTACGTTTTCTTTCATGGAAAACCTTGTTCTTGGTAGCCCTCACTTCTGCTAGACGCATTAGTGAGCTGCAGGCCCTGGTTTCTGATCCTCCTTACACTAGGTTCTACAAGAACCGGGTAGTCCTACGGACTCACCCTAAGTTTCTTCCCAAAGTGGTTTCCCCTTTTCACATCAACCAGGAGGTGGTACTTCCGACCTACTTTCCCAGGCCACACTCCAGCCGAGCTGAAATGGTCCTGCATACCCTGGACTGTAGAAGGGCGTTGACCTTCTACCTTGACCGTACGCGGGAGCACCGAAGGACTGTTCAGCTCTTCGTGTCTTATGACCCCAACAAGTTGGGGTTCCCTGTCTCCAAGCGTACTCTGTCCATCTGGATTGCGGACTGTATCGCTTGGGCTTACGAGGCAGCCAGCCTCGTGCTGGAAGGTAGAGTCACAGCTCATCGTGTTCGGGCGAAGGCTACGTCGGTGGCTTACCTCCGCTCTGTTCCATTGGCAGACATCTGCCGGGCCGCTACTTGGTCTTCAAGCCAGACTTTTGCAGCCCATTACTGCCTGGAGAGGGAGTCCCGCAGGGACAGTGCTTTCGGACAGGCAGTCCTCCGTAACCTCTTCGAGGTATAGGCAACTCCTACCCTCCGTCCCGGATGTTGGGCTACCGGTTGGAGACGTATTCAGAGAAGATTCCTTCCTTCTGAGCTACTGACCTTGAGGGAGCTCATTTTTGTGCTTAGGGTCTCCGGTAGCCTTAAGCTTGGGAGTCCCATATGTGAGGACTGACTTCCTGCTTGGTCCTGGAGAAAGCGTAGTTACTCACCTGTAACAGGTGTTCTCCAGGAGCAGCAGGAATCAGTCCTCACAACCCTCCCTCCTCCCCTTGGAGTTGCAGTTTTATGCTTTCGTTTTTGCTAATTTTTGCTGTCTTTTAGCTATGTCATCTGACTGAGCAAGATGGCACCCTTGGGCGGGAAGAGGACCGCGCATGCGTGCTGCAATTCCCAAAGGCTTTCTTTGAAAGCTGGGGAAAATTGCTCCGCGAGGGCTCCGTCGGCGCCGACGTCACCCATATGTGAGGACTGATTCCTGCTGCTCCTGGAGAACACCTATTACAGGTGAGTAACTACGCTAACTTGCTGCATGTGCCCCAAAGACTGATATGTGAACCACTGTAATAGACTAACTTTGTGAAGTCTCTTATTATTTGCTGGTTCATTACAAAATTTCAGTTTGTGTAACTGGCTTCTGGTATGGTCTGTCTTGTTTTTCCAAATAAAATGAAATAACAAAAAGAGGTAAACCTACAACACGGATATAAAATTGTAAATCAAGAGAGCAATCCAAAACATACAAACAAAAAGGACAGACAGTTTTTTAACAAAATCATTTACACACCAGATAAACCATACAAAAAATACCTTACAATAAAAACTATACAAAAACCGCCCAACATGTTTTGGCTGAAGCCTGCATCAGGGGCACATATAACCAAGTTAATAAAACAGTACGGTAAAATGTTAGAAACTACAATGATGTGAAGCAGAATCTAAAAACCAAAGGTAAAACATGAATAAGAAAAATGATAAGACAAAATTATGATACATAAGGATACATAAAATATATATAAATATAAATAAGAGCTGAATAAATAAACAAACTTAAAAACAGAAAAAACCCTCATTGGGAGACGTCACATCTCATCATTAGAATCAAAATAATCTGGGTGGTACTCCCTGCAATGGACAAATCAATGTTAACCCAAACTTAAGCCTTATCAAAAAGAAGCAAGATCAACCAAAAATACAAAAAGCAAAAATAATATATATACCGTATTTCCCAGGTTAAGAACATAAGAACATAAGATATGCCATACTGGGTCAGACCAAGGTCCATCAAGCCCAGTATCCTGTTTCCAACAGTGGCCAATCTAGGTCATATGTACCTGGCAGTACCTGGTTATTATAAGATGTGTTTTTTTACATCGAGAAAGGATGGCATGACCTATACAATGGAGCAATTTATCTAATAAATTTACACTGTAGACCACACCCCTCGATCCACATATAAATACTTGAACCTGCACAGTGGACGGTCTTTTTCCCTGGACCCTCTGCTCTACGCCCAGCACTTGCAAGCAGACCCTTCACTCAGCAGACTGGTATGAACTCACAAATAGCATACCAGTGTAAGCATTCAGATAAATTTCAATATCAACACAAATCTTCTTTTTAGCCCCACAGAAATTGTAAAAATGGTGATACCGAAGGCACGAAACTCATACACAGCAGAATTCAAATTGAAAGTTATTCATTACGCAGAAGAATATGGTGACAGAGACGGTGAGAAAAATTTGGGGATTACTAAGAGATTAGTTAGAGATTGGAGGAAGACTCAGGGAAAACTAACCTTGATGAAACTCAGCAAGAAGGCAAATCACGGCTACAAAGCATGGTGGCCTGAATTAGAAACACGTCTGCTTCAGTTTGTCATAGAGCGAAGGGCCCAGGGCCATGGACTGTCCGCTGTGCAGGTGCAAATCAAAGCAGTTCATATTGCCAGGGAAATGAATATCAAGGGATTCAAGGCTGGTCATTCATGTTGCTACTGATTTATGATTAGAAATAAATTAAGTATTAGTCAAATAACAACCATGTGTCAGCAACTCCCTGCTGATTTCTTGGATAAAGTACGGAATTTTAGGAAATTCATAAACAAAGAAATCAACACACACAGTGACATTGGACTTCATAATCAACATGAACAAGGTTCCCTTAACCTTCGACATCCCATTAGGGAAAACGGTCAGTCAAAAGGGGAAGCTAGAACAATAAATATTAGAACCACTGGACATGAAAAGACACACTTTACAGTGGTGTTGGCCTACTGTGCAATTGGAAAGAAGCTGCCACCTATGATTATATTCAAAGGGAAGACAATGCCACTTGAAACTCTACCATCCAACATTATTGCTGATGTGAATGAGAAAGGATGGATGGATGAGAGCATGATGGTGAAATGGCTGCAGCGCTGCTTTGGTAAGCAACCAGATGGATTTTTCAAGAGACAGAAAGCACTACTGGTCATGGATAGCATGAGAGCCCGTTTTACTGAAGACATAAAGAAGAAAATAAAATCTCTGAACACTGTCACGGATATTATACCTGGTGGTAAGACAAAAATGTTTCAACTGCTGGACATTCCCATCAGCAGAAGATTCAAAGCTGTGTTGCATCGCTTATGGGAAAACTGGATGTGCTACGAAGAACACAGTTTCACGGCTACTGGTCGTATGTGCCTCATCACGTTTGCAGAATTCTCCAGGTGGGTGGCGACAGTTTGATGTGGGGGTGTGAGTGATAAAATAATAAAATTCGGTTTTGTGAAGGCTAAAATACTAAAGAACCCCGATAATTGTGAAGATGAAAACGAAGAAGAAGAAGACAATGAAAATGAACTAGCTCCTGAAATTGCAGAACTATTTCACAGTGATACTGAAGATGAGAACTTCAGCTGCTTTCCCAAAAGTGATGCACAATAAATCTGATCTGGAATGCTGCTATGCTGTTATGCTTTTATGCCCTTTATTCAAGAGTGTTATTGGAAAGTGAAAGTGAAACAGAATAAATCGGGTTTTAAAAAACAGTAGTGTTGTTTTGCACTTTATTCTTAGAACCCGCAGTTTATATAGTGGGGCGACTTATACTATGATTGTCCAGTCAAAATGCCTCATTTTAGCCTCTGCAACTTATACTCAGGAGCGACTTATAATCTGGGAAATATGGTACTCACTCCGTGGTATTTAAACCTGTAGTCAAAGCCAGCACAGCTCTACAGATCACTTAAGATGCAGTGTAAACCATCAACCAGCCTTCGCATCAGCCAAAAACCTATAGACAGCAAAAAAGAGGGAACCAGAATAGAGGTCATCTACAGTAACATAGTAACATAGTAAATGACGGCAGATAAAGACCAGCATGGTCCATCTAGTCTGCCCAGCAAGATGGCAAGAGTAGGTGCACCTGTCGCTCTGTGCAGGCCACCCCTCCCCATGTCTTTGTTTAGGGGTGAACCCACCACTCCATGTAGGACACCCCTATTTGTTGAGACGTTAGATGGTTCAGAAGTTAGATGGTACTGTTTATTTTGTTTTTATCCTGTTGCTGTAAAGGGATCCACTGTGTTTGTCCCATGCTGTTTTGAATTCCGTCACTGTGTTTGCCCCCACCACTTCCATTGGGAGGGCATTCCAAGCATCCACCACCCTTTCAGTGAAAAAATATATCTCCAGGAACAAGCAGGAATGAGTCTTCACATATGGGTACGGCGGTACCGACGGAGTCTGCGCGGGAACGCTTCCCAGCGTCCAATCAGAAAGCTTTTGGAAGCATCCCAACACGCCTGCGTGCTGCCTTCCCGCCTTCCCAACTGCCTCTCCTCAGTTTTCGTTTTTCCGCGGAGCCGGCAGGACGTCCTCCTGTCACCGCAGAAAATTCTTCTTTTATTTTATAGTTTTCTTGTGGTCGCGGCTGCCTTCCCCGACGCCACCGGTACTGCCGGTGTTTCTTTTTTCCTTTCTTGTAAAAGTTTTCCTTAAGGAATATTTTTTTCTTCCTTAGTGTCTCACGGTTCTCAGGCCTTCTAGGCCTCTCCATTTTCCTTCATGGAACCGCCAGCCACTTTCCCCAAGAAATGTACAAACTGTGGCGGTACAGCTTTATTTTTAGACACTCACAATTGGTGTCTAACCTGCTTGGGTCCTGACCATTTTCCTCTGGAGCCCTCGGGCAATAGTATTGTGAAAAGAAGTTTTCAACATCGAGTTCCCCTCGACACACGGTCCCCCTCCAACTTCAGGGCACCGACCATATCTTCTTCTACACAGGATCAGGTAACCCACAAACAGTCTGTTAAGACTAGCCAGTCCTCGAGCGGCAGTTCTCATGCACAGCATAGAGATGCCTATGGCCTTGTCCTCGAGAATCCACTGGCTTCAAAACCCCGGTGGGAGTCTTCAGCCTCCAAAGCCTGTGTGGGGTTTCAGGTTGTTCCTGAGGTTCACTCCTCACAAAACATACCTGAGCCATGCCCGGTGGTGGCATCCGCTTCGAGCGGTACCGATACCCCGGCATCGGCACTGGTGTTGGATGAAACATTCCTCACCAAGGATCGTCGTCTGGTGTCCTCGGTACCTGTGGGGCTGGTGGATACGCTCTAGATCGACCTTCCAGTATCGGTACCAACACCGATACTAGTACCGACGTCGGTACCCTCCAGACGTGCATCGATAGACTCGCTTCCTTCGATGCCGAGTCTGGAATCGATCTCCAGTCTGGAGGACTGCGTACCGACTCGCCTTGGTACCGACTCGCCTTGGTACCGAAGGCTCGGTTCCGATAATTCGGATCCACAACTCTTGGTTCCTCCGATACCGTTAGAGTTGCCACTGGCTGGTCTTCATCCACCGGTATCAGATACGGTACCAAGGTCGGTACCGATATCCACAGTACCATTGCTGTCGGTACCTTCCATGCTTCTCTCATCAGGCTCGCTTCCCTCGATGCCGAGTTTGGAATCGATCCCTAGCATGGACGATCTGTTACCGACTGTCGCTGGTTCTGCCCTGCAGTACCAGCGACTACCATCTAAGGATCCCATACTGCACCATTCAGGATCTTCTATTCCTATATACTTGAATAGATCCCTCGGTGCCAACGCTAGTTCTTCATCAGTTCTAGCCTATCCAAGGGAAGTTCCCTCTGGGGATCCTTCTTTCCAGACTTTCCTCCTGGATATGGCAAAATCACTTGCCATTCCTATTCCTGGACAAGATCCTACACAAGGGAATACAGAATACCTCTCTGTTCCTAGCAAAGCAAAGGAGAACATAATGCTTCCTTTGCATCATTCTTTGCAGGATCTCCTTCTACGAATGTGGGAAGCTCCTTTAAAGGTACCCCCACCTTCCAAAGCAACTGATCTCTTATATCAGGTGCTCCCCTCTCCAGGGTTTCAAAAGACTCAACTTCCTCATCATTCCATTGTGGTAGAATCAGCTATGAGGTGAGTGAAGAGTAATAAAAAGCACTCTTCTTGTCCGCCAGGTCATGAGTCTAAGACACTAGATGCCTTTGGACGTCAAACCTTCCAGACATCCATGCTTTCAGCAAGAATTCTCTCATATATTTTTTATATGGGTCTATCTCTTGAGGAGGTCACAAAGAAATTACATCTTTTGACTCCTTTTCTTCAAGAGCCCAGGAGTAAAGACTATTCCTCACTGGTTAGTCATACTCAAAATATCTTTAGGTTTCTTACTCGTGCTACCCTAGACTCCTTTGAGTCTGTTAGCAGGGCTTCTGCTATAGCTATAGGGGCACGACGTAGAGCCTGGCTTCAGGCTTCAGACTTGGACAAATGGGCACAAGAAAGACTGGGAAATACTCCTTGCACTGGAGAAAATCTCTTCAACAAGGAGTCTTTACTCCAGGTTACTCAGTTATCCACTGACTTTCCTTTTTCCAGAGGCTGTTCTACACCTTCTTCTTTCCCAGTAGGTAGGAAATGTCCTACCAAACTTTCTTCCCCTAGGGGGAGAAGGTTTTACCCATCATCTGCCCATCATACAGATGTTCCTAAACAGGGGAAACATCGCCCTGGTCTGAAGAATCCACAACCTCAACAGGGTCAACAAACCCAGCAGTCGCAGGGTTTCAAATAGATCATTGTCCCTTGTGATGCGGCGGACCCTCTTGCAGAGAGAAAAAAAGTTTTAAATCCAGGAAAAGACAGGTATAGCCTGCAATGTCCTGAGGATCCACCTAGAGGGAGCACGAGAGTCAGTACAGAGTCTGAAGAACCACGCCTCTATGGGCAGGACTTAGGCCCAGTCAGTTTGGATTTAAACAGAGACAGGTCTGAATCAGAGAAGGAAGGAGACCCAAAAGCCAAAGAAAGAGCAGACTCGAAAGGCAGAAAGAAAGCAGGCCTGAGAGGCAAAGAGAGTGCTGGCCTTGAAGATAAGTGGAGAACACAAAGAACCGGTGTGCACAGAAAAGCTGAAGGAGCTGGGCTACGAGGCAAGGGCAGAGGCAGAGAAACAAACTGTAAGCAAATATCTGGCAGATGGCAACAGCTGCAGCCTTGGAACAGAGAGATTCTTCCCTATACTAAGGAAGGAGAGATACCCTTGGAGAACCTGGACCATGCTAAGCTAGAAGCCGACTGGGGTAGGCCTCAAGCCTTCTCAGAGAAGGAAAGGAGAAAACTTAAAGGTAAAACTTTTATTTATTTATTTAACTGCATTTATATCCCGCTTTTCACCGGGTCAAAGCGGTGTAACATATAATATAGGGGGGGGGGGCAATTTTTTCAGGGAGGGGCCATCACCAAGGGGCAACAATTAATGATTTAAGTAGACATGGACATGTATACGGTCATGTAGATAGGGTGGTATTTCTGTTCAGAGATGTTCACGGAATAGGATTGTCTTGAGCTGTTTCTTGAATGATGTGATGTCAGCGTTGTTCCTGATGTGGTTTGGTAGAGAGTTCCAGAGGGATGGAGCATAAAGTTCGAAGGCTCTGTTGCAGGTCCGTTGTGTGGATTTGGTTTTTTTGTGGGGGACGACGATAGAGTTATTGGAGGAGTGTCTGGTTGATCTGTTGTGGGATGGGCGAGGCAGTAGGGAGTGGAGTGAGGTGTTCCGTGTTTGGTGGATAGTTTTGTGGATGAGTAGGATAGCTTTGTACTTGATTCTTGCTTGTATTGGAAGGAAGTGGAGGTCTCTTAGGATTGGGGTGATGTGGTCCCGTTTTTTGCATTCTGAATAATCCTTGCTGTAGTATTTAAGGCAGTTCGGATGGGGTTGGTGTGTGAGGCAGGAAGTCCATGATAGATTATGTTGCAGAAATCCAGATGAGGGAGTGTCACAGCTTGCATTACTGTCCTGAAGTCATGAGGTTCTAGGAGGGGTCGGAGGCGTTGAACAGTTTTGGCTTTGTGGAATATCGTCCCAGCGGTTTTGTTGATTTGTTGTTTAAAGGTGAGAGCTTGGTCAATGATGACGCCTAGATATCTTATGTGGGGCTGGATTTGGATTTGCGTGGTTCCCATGTTGAGGTGGGTAGGTGGTTTGAAGTTGGGTTCTTTTGTCACTATAAGGGCTTCGGTTTTCTTTATGTTGATGGATAGATTGTTCTCCTGTAGCCAGTTGGCCACGTCGTTATTACTTGTAATTGTCTACATAATCCTAACATAAGAGAAGGACAGTGGAAGGAAGCTTCTCCTTGTAACCGAGATACTTATAAACAAAAGCTTGAAAACAATTGGTCTAAAAAGAGGACTGTAAATGCTAAGCATTGCGCTGAACAGGCTTTTTAAACTCTAACTGAAGAGGAGCCTTTGTTTTATCCAGTGGCCAGAAACCGACGCCCTAAGTTATCTGCCAGACACTGGAAAACAGTACAGCAAGCTTTTAAAAAGCCAGAGTATAGTTGTGTGGAGACATCGGTTTCAGAACTGTCAGAGGTAGAATTCATGCAAGTGGAATCTGCAGGCGAAGAGTCTGACCAGCCGATGGAATGCACATACTGCACAGCAGAGAATCTGGAGTTTATCCCTAGCTCTATGAATGAATAAATGAATGCAGTATATTGTGTTGCCTTAAGCTACTGTGAAGTTAACAGTGGCCTAGTGGTTGTGGCAAGGTACTTCAGGCCGGAAGGTCGGGGGTTCAAATCCCACTAGAGGACAGCAACCTTGGGCCGGAAGGGCTGGGGTTTCTAGTCCCACAGGTGCTCCTTGTGGTCTTGGGCAAGCCACTTAACCCTCCATAGCCCATGTTTCCTGTAAAATAGTTATCTCCAAGTTATAATGCCCTGTTCAATGTAATTTCAGTTTGTTCAATGTAAACCGCACTGTTGCAGAATAGCGCGGTATATAAGAGAATGTAAATAAATAAATAAATTAAATAAATTACTTTGGTCTTTTTCATTTATGGTTTAAACCTGATGCAAGGGACTTGTTCAGTTGTGATACCATCCAATCCGTTTATCCTATTTTGAACCATTTGTGCAAAAAGGGGAAATAAAGCCTTTTTCATTTTCCCTCCATTTTCGTGCGGACTTGTTTCTCTTTGGGAAGTTGGTTACGAGGCCGGCACAAGGGACTGCCACCCTTGACCCTCGCACCTGTCCAACCCCAATCATCACAATCTTGTGTCCCCCAGCCCTTCTGTGGAAAACTACGCCGCCACTAGGGGGGGCTGCGGGTGACACCCTCTTGGTTGGTGGTTAGGGTGGCAGTCTGCTTCTTTTCACTGGCAGTATCTGCACTAAATTTATCCTAATCTACCTAGATATCTCTTCATGAGACATCTTTTTTCTAAGAGTCTTTATGATGATCATGCCCATACTCAACAGTTTCCTCTTCCTCTTGAAGGAAAGAGAGGTAACAACTATCAATGGACAGTTGTTTCCCTGTACTGGCATGTATCATCTCACCTGTCAGAGACTTCCTCCATAGTCAGTCTCTTGCAACTCTGTCTTACCTCCCTCTTTCTACAACATTTGGTTGTAAGAGTTGCTCTTTTACACCGGTAAGCTCCTATAGTCCTCTACCTGTTCTATTGGGGGATTCTCCCTTCTGGAGTTGTTTTTCCCCCTTCTTACCTTAGGGCAGCTCATCAGACAATCTGAAGTCCTATCAGGACTCTTGTTTCTTTTTCCCAATCTAAAAAAAGGAAGAGAGAAAATAAATTTTTCTATGCTGCCCTGGTAGTTGCTGCAGATACAGCAATTCCTAGTGGTTAAGCCACTGGTTGTGTTCTCTACGCAACCAGGGCTTCCCCTCCACTAGCAATCCTCCTAGCCTCAGTGCTAAGTCCCAAACAGGTTATTAACCTTGTTTGGGAAACCCTATTATCACAGTCTGGTTGGTTAACGTCTATTCTTTGCCTTGGCAGAATAGCTGGTCACCTGCTGGCTTTCCACTGTCAGCTTTTTCTTCTAACCAACCTGCAGCATGCTCTCTGCATCTCTACAGAGTAGCTTTACACTATGGGCCCTTGCTAGAGAGCATTAGTATCTTGCCTAGCAGATAACCCCAGATGGTTAGGGGGAAGGGGTTCCCCCAGTCATGTCTGGTGGATATTCCCTACCCTTTCCATCTTATCGTAAATCTCTTTTGAGGCATAAGCCTCAGGCCTTTCATTACGTGAAAGCCTAAAGGAGGGCCAATTCCCTGGCTTGGCCCATATCTCCTTGAGTCTTCTCGTCAGAGATAAATTTCTCCAATGGCAGCTAGAGGACGCCTACTACCCATCTTGCCCTCATAGGCGGATCACTAGGGTATCTTCCTCCAGAGGCCTCCTCTATCCAATCTCCATACTGCAATTCTGGAGATATCTGGACTTCCTGTCTGCAGACTGACGTTATCCTCTGCAATTTTCACGTAGGCCATCCTGGTTATTCAAGAGCTCAAATTCTGCAAAGAATTCAGCCTTCTTCTTGTCAGGGAGACCTTTCCTCTGACTCTGCCAGTCATAACCAGGAAAAGAGGATTCTCTATTTACCTCTTCAAGCGGGTATCAATCTTCTTGCTGTCAGATGAATCTTCCTCTCTCCCTATATCCCTAGAGGGGATGGGGTTCTATGGACATCTCTCCATCCATATGCCTGGAGACATGTGTCTATATGCCTACCTATTTCGTCTAGGTATATATAGATATTGTCACAAGGTAGACCTAGGGCAGCCCGAGAAAATGGAGATCAGCACGAATGATCAGAGGAAAAATGACAGGGTAAACAAAGCAAGGTCAGATGGTTGCTATAGACAACCCAGGCACACGTGCACAAGGCCAATGAAGACACACCCAGGTAGCAAAGAAAGGGAACCTGCTTTGCCTGATAGGGATCAGCTGGGTGGAGGTGGAGCCAGGAGACACGAGGATAAAATATGCTCCCAAACAGTTAGAAGGAGAGAGGAGTTGGGGCAACAAGGGTCACTACCAGAGAGACCGTGGCGAACACAGCTGAAGCCGTGGAGAGCATGGAGTTGGTATGAAAGAGAGAAAGAGAGTGAGAATGTGTTATCGGAGCAACAAGGGAGCCAGCATAAAGGTCTGAGGGAAGCCAGAGACCTGAATGAAACATTTGGAAGTCAGCAGCCTGATAGCGTGTATGTGCCTGGAAGACAAGAGAAACGTGGGAAGACTGCCATAGCAGATACCAGTGCAAGAAATAAAAGTAGAGGCTATTTGCTATCTGAGAGGGTAAAACCCTGGAGTCATAGAAATAGCCACACAAAGACAAGCTATATAGAGGCTGAGAATAACTTTTCCCCTGGTCACAGAAACCCTAGGAGAAGAGAGATTTCCTTACCAGAAAAAGCTGAAGATTTCCCTAGTGATTGTGAGCTCCCAGCTTCTAGTAAAGTTCCGTCTAAAGCTTTGCAATCTAGGTCAGCTGAGCTAGACCTGAGCAGGCACAGAGCCTACCATAATTACCCTACTAACAAGCCAAACAAGGATTTGAGTTATCTACTGGGTTACCAGCAGGGGCAGAGCCCTGACAAGCTCAACTCAAAGCCATACGGTTTTACCCAGAGAGGCATTAGCTCAGAGGGAGAAAGAAACTTCCTGTATGACGAAGCAAGCCAGTCGTACTCTTATCCAACAGCTGATATTAAGAGCATAAATACATGTGAACCAGAATTGATGGAATGTGAGAGTTCAGAGGTGTCTATGGTTCCTGAACCGATGGACTGTTCTTTAACTGTGAGTGACCTGGAGTTTTCTCTGAGATAAATTACTTGATTATGACCAGAGTACCAGTGCTGTAACTTATGTGCTAATTACTCTCACTCTCTTACAAACAGCAGACGTAAGCTGTGCTATCTGCAAACAAAAGGAAAAGCCTACATAGGATAGTAAGGTTGTTTATTCTTTTCTTTTGTTTGATGTTTGAAGCTGAAGTAAGCTATTTCTGTTAACCATTTGTCTTTTGTTATATGCCAAAGTTGGCTCTTATTTTGTGTTGCCAAAAGGAAAGAAACCTCAAGGGACGGGGAATAAAGCCCTAAACGTAGAATTAATCTTGTTATGTGATTTGTACGAAGGAAGGCACAACTACCACCCTCAGGGAGCCAAGCAATACCGGTTTCTACCGATTGGGCTATGAGGGCATGACAATATATATAGATACATATATATACTTATCTATATCTATCTGAGTTTCTTCTGCCCATACATATATCTTTATAGATATATGCATATATACGTGTATATATTTCAATATCTATCTATCTATCTATCTATCGATATAGATATAGATATGAGATGTATTTTTAGATAGATCTGTATCCATCTACTTATCTATCTGTCTGTTAGGTTCAGATATCCTTACATTCCTATATGATCCTGACAGATCGGCACTACCCCTATCATGCTGTGCCAGCATACTTAGGGGGCTACACCTATAACCACTCCCTGTGGTAATTAACAAACTTTTTCCTTACCATAACCTTTTCAGGTTAGGTACTACTGAAGCTCTCCATGTACCCTTTTTCTTTCCTAATTGACCCCATTTAGGAAAGACATTGCGGAGCTTCAGTTGCTCTAAAGCTTAGTGCTCCTGAGTCTGTCCTTACTTTCTTATCAGATACAAGGGTCTCCATACCCTTTCTTCCCTACATGGACTGATCCCAACCCCAGTCCAGTTGGGTCAGACTCATTTTTTCTCTTGGTCCTAGATTTGTACTATTTTTGGACCAAAACAGCTTAAGCTTTCTTTAATAGTACCTTCTGCGTCTCCGCTGAAGCTCTACCTTTCATAATACCCCAGTTTTCCCCTGGGGCTATTTCTCACCCTGAAGGGTTCTGACCTCCACTTGTTTTTATTCTACTTTATTACCTCTACTTCCCAGTGAGGTACCCCTTGAGCACATTCACTGGCTCTTTTATCAGATCCATATGTAGCTCAGTGCACTTGTGCAATGCCAACAAGGGAGGCCCAGATTACAATATTTCACTACTAAATGCCCTCGATACAGGGTCTTCCCCTTTTGAAGCCCTGTTCTAGCCAGCTGTTCCACAGCTCCTTTTCTGTATTCAACTCCTACCCTCCATCCCCAGGATGCCTGAGGTCCTGAGGAATAGCATGGCTCGTTCTAGACTTGCAACATGCTAGGACTCCCTCCGGGAGTCCCCATAAGTGAAGACTCATTCCTGCTTGTTCCTGGAGATAGCACAGTTACTTACCTGTAACAGGTGATCTCTGGGAACAGCAGGAATAAGTCTTCACAACCCACCCACCTTCCCTAGGAGTTGCATTTCTCTATCTCTATCTTTCCCTTCCTTGCTCGCTCTCTCTCTTTGTCTCAGCCTTAAAACTTAACTGAGGAGAGGCAGTTGGGAAGGCGGGAAGGCAGCACGCAGGCGTGTTGGGATGCTTCCAAAAGCTTTCTGATTGGACACTGGGAAGCGTTCCCGCGCAGACTCCGTCGGTAAAACCATGTTGCCTCGGATCTTGCAACCTGTTGGTTTTGAGAAAGTTCACTATTCGCTCTTTCAGGAGCGCCTCCATTACTTTTCCCGCCACCGAGGTAAGGCTCATGGGCCTGTAGTTTGACACTTCTTCCCTGTCACCACTTTTGTGTAGAGGTACGACATCAGCCATTCTCCAGTCCTGAGGAACCTCTCCTGTTTCCAAGGATCTGTTGGAGACATCCTTTAACAGTCCTGCAAGAACTTCTTAGCTCTTTCAGTATCCTGGGATGTATCCCATCCGGTCCCATGGCTTTTGTCCACTTTCAGTTTAGCAAGTTGTTCTAACACCTCATCTTCTGTGAATGGTGTGGTATCTAATCTACTTCATTCCCAATTTTATATTTAGGATTCACAGCTCTTTAGTAAAAACAGAGCAGAAATATTTGTTTAGCAATTTCGCTTTTTCAGTGTCACTTTCCACGAGTCCTTTCTGAGTCCTGCAATTCCAACTCTGATCTTCTTCCTTTCCCGAATATACCTGAAGAAAGTTTGGTCGCCACCCTTAACATCTTTAGCCATCTTTTCCTCTGCCTTTGATTTTGCTATCCTTATTTCTTTTTTAGACTCTTTGAGCTTGATCCTATATTCATTTCTCTGTTCTTCTGTTTGCAAGCTTTTGAATTTTGCGAAAGCTGTGGTTTTTGCCTTTATTTGAGCAACCACTTCTTTGGAAAACCAAATAGGTTTCCTTCTCCTCTTGTTTTTATTTACTTTTCTTGCATATTTATCTGTTGCCCCTTTTATTGCCTCCTTTAGTTTAGCCCATTACAATTCCACTTCCCTTATCTCCTTCCATCCCGTCATCTCCTCCTTTAAGTACTCGGCCATTTTATTGAAGTCAGTGTTTTTGAAGTTTCAGACTTTGAGCTTGCTATGATTGGCCTGTACTATGGCTCACAGGGGCACTCACGCAGACATTCGACACGCTATCACCTTTGGTGAGCATTAAATCCAGCATTGAGCTTTCCCTGGTTGGTTCCATCACCATTTGTCAAAGTAATGCATCTTGGAGAGCATCCACAGTTTTTTTGCTTCTTTCCAGATGTGCAGGAGTAATCCAATCCACATCAGGTAGATTAAATCACCCAATATGATCGCTTCCCCCTTTGTTGCTATCTTGGCAATATCTATAATCAATTCGTTATCTTTCTCTTCAATTTGAGTTGGAGGTCTGTAGACTACAGCAATATGGATGACAGTGCCATCTCCTCTTTCCAACGCAATCCAGAGCGCTTCTTCTTTTCCCCATGTCCCCTGCATTTCAGTAGCTTTAATATTGCTTTTGACATACAAGGCTACTCCTCCTTCTTTTCCATTTTCTCTGTCTCTTCTGAATAGATTATAGCCAGCTATGGCTATATCCCAATCATGTGATTCATTAAACCATGTTTCTGTAATGGCCACAATGTCCAAATCCATTTCCACCATTAGGGCTTCTAGGTCCGTAATTTTGTTGGCTAAGCTTTGTCATGATGCAGGCACTAATAAAGTTGGTTTTAAGAAAAGAAATCCTGTTTTAGAAGAACTAGATGTGCAGTTACCTCCAGGCACAGCTAGAGGGAGCAGGGACAGACATACTGGTCTTAATGAACCTAACCTCACTGATCACCTGCAGCTGAAAGGGAACCAGGAAGTCAGCAGTAACGGTTCACTTTATAAGCCAGAGCAGAATGCTTCTGGACAGCAGAGGAGGCAGTGGAAACAGCAGGAGCTGAGGAAGGAGGAGAAAGAGGAAGAAGGAACTGGAGCTGGACTAGAAGGAGAAACAGCAGAGGAGCCTGGAGGCTATCAAGGACATAAGCCTGATTGCTGTGAAAGAAGCCAAGCTGGAAGCTGGAGGAGAAACAGACCTCACAAGGTGGGAAGCCAGAAAGCCCAAACTGGACCTGTTGTGCAAGGGGAGTTTGGTGGAAGTTGCTCCAAGGTGAGAGGCTCTGCCACGCCTAGTTCCTATACTCTGCCTGTTTGTAACATAGAGAGAAGAAAGCTAAGAACCAGAGAGGGAGGTTCTGACAGAAGCTTATCTCTAGAGGATCATTGCCCAGTTTCACCTATTCAGTTTTATAAGCAACGGAAGTTTTTACTCAGTGAGCCAAGGTATGAGGCATTGAAGATTACTTGTAATGATTGTACTGCTAAAAGTTATGCTAAAAGAAGTATTCCTCCTAGGAGAAACAAGAGTCAAGACTGGTTCACTAAACTACCGCCAGCCTTAAGAGTCCCTGGTTATGTGAAGCCAAACTCCCAAGTGGTAGATTACCATGCTGAAATAGACAGGGACAGTGAAAGCCCTTTGAATCAGTATAGGGGAGAGGAATTGATGGAAGTGGATTCTCCCAGCACTATTCCCTCACCTTTGCCTGAGGAAATGGAATGTGATTGGTGCACTGCCTATGCTCCAAAGTGTGTATGCTCCACAGAAGAATAAATGAAATATAATTTGATGTTTATTATACTGAATATTACTTTGAAGAAAACCTGCTTTAAACTGTGAAGTAACAGTTAACTAGCCAGTGAATATTGGTACCTTTTGAAACAAAGGACTATTTCTGTTATCTAAATTATCTCTTAGTTGAACCTTGCTTTAAACGGGGAATAAAAGCCTTTATTACCCTACACTTGGACTCCTTGTTCTTTAACAGCGCTACCTAGTGGCGTATAATCTTTGTGTCACCGGGAACCAAGTGACAGCTTAGAGCATTTGTGCTCATTGCTTTCCAGCATTTACTTGGCTTATTTTATTTATTTATTTATTTATTTATTTAACACTTATTTATATACCGCATCTTCCATCGATCAGTTGCGGTGTACAATTAACAACAGTTAACAAAGCAGCGTTTGTTTTACATAGAACATTTAACATTATAACTTATTACATAGAACATCTTAACATACATAAGTCAGGAATTCAGCAACTAATCAGGATATTTCAACTATAACAGCGTGTGTAACAATTTAAACAGGAATACTGTCTGTACTACATTAGGCAGAACATACCAGTTGTAACTATATACAAGTAGGAGAATCAAGGCATAGTAATGGAGTGTTATTTATTTAAGTTTTGTATATTATCCTTTGTCGTAGGGTGTATAATCGTGATGTGGATAGGTTCGTTTTTAGCCTTTATCTAAGTTGAGTGGAGGGATTTCTATGGTATTATAATGTTTATTGAATAGATACGTTTTCAATTTTTTTCTGAATTCTATTATCTCAGATAGTGAACGTAAGTCCTCTGGCAACGAGTTCCAGATGGTTGGAGCTATATGGGAAAAGGCTCTGTTATTTGTTAATTTATGGGTTTTTATGAATTCTTTTGGAATCTTTAGTTTGTTTGATTGTCCTTTTCTAAGAGTGGGTTTAAGTGGTTCTTTGTCTATAAGATTACATAATGTTTTCGGGGCCATGTCATTTATGGCTTTGAATGTGGTTATTATTGTTTTGTATATTATTCTGCTTTGTATTGGTAACCAATGAAGGGAAGCTAGTATCGGTGTTATGTGTTGAAGGGAGTTTATTTGTAAAATAACTCTGGCTGTTGCATTTTGAGCAAGTTGGATTCTTCTGATGTTTTGTTTTGAGATGCCCATAAGTATTAAGTTTGCGAAATCGAAGTGGGGAGTTATGGTAGCCTGAGTTATATTAATGAAATCTTGTGTAAATACAAGGGGGCGTAATTGTTTGAGGATTTTGAGTTTGAAGTAGATTTTCTTAATAGTATTTCTGATGTGGGTTTCCATTGTGAGGTGTTTGTCTAAAATGACACCTAGATATCTTATTTCATTTTTTATTTTAATTTCTTGGTTTTGCAGGGTTATGTGGGTTGGAGGCATATATGATTGGTTTTTTGTTACAATTAATACTTCAGTTTTAGCATGGTTTATGTGGAGGTTTTGGGATTTTAGCCAGATTGTGATTTCATTGTAACACTCTGATAGTAGCTGGATCGGTAGGTTGGGAATTGTGAAAGGTATGTACATCATAATATCATCCGCATAAAGGTGATATTGTACTCCAAATTTTTTAAAGATGTTGCAGACCGGCTTTATATAAATATTGAAAAGTAAAGCTGAAAGTGCTGAACCTTGTGGTAAACCTATTTCTTGTTTGTATGTGTTAGAAGCTTGATTACCTATTCTTACATTTTGTGTTCTGTTATTTAAATATGAGGTGAACCATTTATGTACGGTGGAGTTTATGCCTATCTGTTTTAGGTTGTTGAGCATTATTGAGTGGTGCACGCTATCAAAAGCTGCTGATATGTCAATGAAAAGGAGGATGAACGCCTGATTATGATTGTCAATTCCTTTTAGGAGTGTATCTATTAATACTGTTAGAAGTGTTTCTACACCGTGGCGGGGCCGGAATCCATATTGTTGATCGTCAAGTGGGTAATATAAGTCTATAAATTCCTGTGTCTGTAATTGTACTACTTTTTCAATTATTTTGGCCAGGAATGGTATGCTAGAGATGGGTCTGTATGAAGTTGGAGATGTTTTGTCTAGTTTACAGTTCTTTAGAATTGGGCGAATTTGTGCGTGTTTGAGGGGAGGTGGAAGGTATCCTTGAGTTAGTGATAAGTTTACTATTGGGAGAATAAATGATAGTAGAGTTGGTAGTGTGTTTTTTATCCATGATACTGGGCATGGATCTAAATATGAAGTTGTAGTATTTAGGCCTGTGATGATAGTTTTTAATGATACTTTTGACATGGGGTAAAATTCTGACCATTCATCTATAGATTGATTAGGGATGTTGATATTTTCTGAGGGCATAGTAGGTTTTTTTGATTTGTTTTGATAGTAATTAGCTAAGGTTTGTACTGAGATGTCTGTGATTTCGTTGCTAGAAGTTTGATCATTATTGGTTAAGTTTCTAACGATAGAGAATAGCTCTCTAGGTCTGTTATATGATTTTGCTAAGGTTGCTGCGTAATAATTTTTCTTCGTGCTGTTTATTGTTTCCTTATATTTTGTTAGATGGGTATTATATATTTCCTTGTGTACAGATAATTTAGATTTCCGCCATTTCGTTTCAAGTTTTCTTAATTCTCTTTTCATTTGTCTTAGAGTGTTATTAAACCATGGTGAACTGTTAGTTTTGGTATGTGCGGTCTTTTTATTTGGATGATTAATTTTGGCTGCGATATTGATAGTCTCATTCCAGTTGTTAACAGCATCATCCAAATCAGATGTGGATAAGAGGTAGGGGGTTGTTGAATCAAGGAAGTCTGTTTCATTAAATTTTCTGAATTTTGGAGTAGGGCCATTTCTTATGTAGTTTTTGACGCTAGGGATGGGATATGTGAGGTTTATTTTTATAATAAAATGATCGGACCATGGGATCTCTGTACATTCAATGGAGTTTGAGTTAATTAGCTTGAAGAGTATCTCAGGTAGAAGAACCAAGTCTAGTGTTCCTCCTTTGATATGCGTTGCTGTTTGAATTATTTGATAGTACTCTATGTCTGCTATGGTGTCTAGAAATAGTTTAGAGTCTAGTGTTGGAAGTGACGGAAGGTTAAAATCGCCTAGCATAATTATAGGATTTTGTTCTGTGGAAGAGTTGAGGAGTTCAATAAGAGAATCCAGGCCATCTGTTTTTTGATCTGGTGGTCTATAGATTAGGCAGATTTTTATGAGACCGATTTTTATTAATAATGTGTCCATATTATTAGTGATGTTTGATTGGATTAATTTGGCGTTTAAAATCTTTTTTGTCATCATTAGCACTCCACCACCTTTTTTATTGGATCTATGTTTGTAAAATGTGTCATAGTTTTCTTTATCAAGTTGATTCAGATAGACCGTATCTGTTTCAGAAAGCCATGTCTCTGTGACACATAAGATGTCTGGTTTTAAGTCAGTTATCAGATCGTTAAATATGGGTAGTTTATTTTTCATTGATCGTGCATTAATAAGGATGCATGATAGAGTGGAAGGGTTGATAGATTCAATTTTCTTGTCTATTTGTTGTGGATTTGTTTGTTGAATGTGTATAAGTCTGTGAAGATTAATTTTTGGGTAGTTTATATGGGTGTGTCCAATATGGCAGTCATTACGGGTGTTTGTGTGTATTATAGGTATAGTCATGTGATTATTGCTGTTTAAAGTTAGTGATAGGTCAATAATTATTATTGCCAAAAGTAAACTGGTGTATGATATTCGTGTGAGCATGTTGTTTGGGTGCGACATTTTCTATGATTGGCTCGGTGGGCTGTGGAATAGAGTTGTGATAAATTGATTTTAAGTTAATTAGCTAGAAGAGTATCTCAAAGACAGTATGTGAGATAGGTTCTGATAGTAATGTAGGTGTCTGGTAGCAGTAAATAAACTCTGAAAGAGTTAAATTGCAGTAGTGATAATTGTAAATCCAAGTGAGTTACTGACGACAGTAAGTTCAGAGCAGGTTACTGATGACGGTAAATCTAATGTAATATACTGACAACAGTAAAGCCAAGTTGATTCAATAACACTATATTAAAGGTGGGTTATTGACAGCAGTAAATTCAAAGTAATCCAATGTAAAAAACTGGCAACAGTAAAGCTAGGTTGTATCAATAATACTATATAAGAGGTGAGTTACTGACAACAGTAAATTCAAAGTAAATTACTAGCAGCATATATTCAAGGTGAGATTATTGGTAACAGTAGCAAGTTTGTGAGCAATAGTAACAAGCCTTTGGGGAACAATAAGGTGAAAGTGATTTACTGACAACAGTGATGTGAAATAGAATCACTGATAAGAGTAGAGTAAGAGTGAATTACTGACAACAGTAAGTTCAGGTACAATACTGACAACAGTAAGTCAAAGCAAGTTAGTTATTGAAAACAGTTATGGATTTGCAGTGGATTAAAGTCAATAGAGAGTCTGAATCATTATATTATTCTTGCGGTTTAGGCTAGAAGTCCAATTATATGTGGCAGTCCTTGTTTCTATTGCGTTGATGGCTATGTATGTGTATTTTGCATTGATTGTATGTGTATTTTGCATTGATTTTGTTCTGCCCACCTCTTCCTGCTTGTTTTTGATGTGTGGTTTAAAAGTGTGGCTGTTTCTGATGTTGTTCTGCTTTTGCAGGGGGTGGCATGCAGATGTTGACCTTCCACATCCGTCACCCCCTTTTCCTAGTTTAAATGCATATCCACATACTGCCTGAATTTTTCACTTAGGATTCTTTTCCCTGCGACAGAGAGATGTAGTCCATCAGCACAGTATAGTCTCTTCTTGGTCCATCTGTTGCCCCAGTCACCAATAAATCTGAATCCTTCTTGTTTGTACCAGGTCTGGAGCCATGTATTAAAGCTGTTAATGTGATGCAGCCTTTTTGTCGCCTTACCAAGAACAGGTAGAACTTCTGAGAATGCAACAGTGTTAACAATGGGCTTGAGTTTCTCTCCCAGAGATTGGAAGTCCTTTTGGACTGTAGAGGCACTGTTTCTAGCCAGGTCATTTGTGCCCAAGTGGATAACAACATCAAGTTTGGAGTGTTCACTTTTTTGCGCTAAGTCTTTCAACAACTTGCTTTGTATTCCTGCTGGCTGAAGAGCCTGGTAGGCACATGACTATCTTCTCTCCTTTGAACTGTGTTCCCAAGTTGGTGCCTCTGATGATGGAATCTCCAAGTAGTAGTAGTTTTCTGTTTGGTGAGGTTTTCTTCATATTTGGTGCTTTAGAAGGAGATTGGGCATTGTCTGAATCATTTAAGGGCCCTTCAGTTTCTTTGGATTGGGCATCCTCATTCGCCAAGGCAGAGAAGGCATTGTGCAGGGATATCTCTTGATGTATAGGATGTCTCTGCGTTACAGGCATAAGATTGCCAATATAGCCTCTTTAGCCAAACATAGCATCATTTAAAAAAATACTAATATAACATCTTTAAACAAATCAAGCATCTTTTTCAGGGGCCTAAATAGGTACTCACATAAATATTATTAAAAACTATCACAGCACACTCAAGCCCCTTCAAATAAACAATAAAAGCCTTCAAAAAATGCTTTCAAAAGTACTTTCTGAATACCTTTCTGAGGCCTCTTGTGCCTAAAATGAAGTCATTTGTCTGAGATTCTATTCATGTGATAACAATATTTACAAGAGCTGCAGTTAGACACGGAAGCCATAATGTTGGTTATGTTTGACACAGACACCCTATATACAAACATTCCACAAGACAAAGCGATTGAGGTTATCAGGTTTGTTTTGAACACTAGGGAGGAATGTGAGAAGGGTTCCGACAGACCTTCTGTGTGAGTTAGAACTGGCTCTTAAAAGGAATTATTTTAGTTTCCAAGGTACTTTTTATCAACAAATAAAAGGGACAGCAATGGGAGCCACATTGGCTCCGAATATTGCAAACTCATATGTGAACATGTTTGCAGAAGTCTTTTTAAATTATCATGATTTTAACGATGCTTTTATTTTATGGAAAAGGTACATTGATGATGTTTTAATGTTATGGAAAGGCAGTTTATTTGATTTGCATATGTTTTACGCTTGGCTGAACTCTTATGACAGCAATTTAAGGTTTAGAATGGAGATGAATCAATTTGAGATTCAATTTTTAGAAATATTAATTAAGATGGAATAAGCAGCACAAAACCAGCGTTCTGGCCTGGGGATCCCCCCCCCCCCCCCCCGGGGCTGGGGCGGGTGCGGGGGATCTCTGCTGTCCGATCCAGGCCACAGCAGGCCAGCCATGAGTTGGGCGGCGGGGAAAAAGGGGGACAGAAGCCACGGGAGTCGGGAGTGCTTGCGGGGAGGGCATTCCCACAGGTGGCAGGGGCATGCCGGGCCATCCTCGGGCCCAATTCTATTTACCGCAGGAACGTTTTCTTCCCGCAGTCTAGAATCAGGTCCAAATGGGCCTATCTTGCTTGGGGCCATCTGGAAGGCCCAGACGGGCCCCTACCTGAATCAGGCTCCACGTGTGTACAACGAGTGATGTATCATCAGGCTCGTTGTTCTGATGGAAAAAAGAGCTACTACAGAAGGTGGAGCCCTGTCGCTCAGTATGTACTTTACAATTTTCCTATTTGGCAAAAGATATTAAGAAAGCTATAAGGAATTATTAGCTAATCGTACAGGGTTTGGATTGTAGATCCTTTTAGCACTTAAGAGGACATAACCATAGGGACACACTGATTCCCTCTATCTTTGAAGTGCAAAGTCAATCAGCCAGTTGGACACTTTAAGTGTGGGAACTGTTCCTTTTGTGATGAAATGATCCAGACAATTGTTTTTCAATGTCCCCATATTGAATGGGATTTCAAGCTGCATACCTTTTTGAATTGTAACACCATCAATGTGATTTATGTGATTCTCCAGGACCAAGCAGGAAGTCAGTCCTCACATATGGGTGACGTTGGCGCCGACGGAGCCCTCGCGGAGCAATTTCCCCAGCTTTCAAAGAAAGCCTTTGGGAATTGCAGCGCGCATGCGCGGTCCCCTTCCCGCCCAAGGGTGCCATCTTGCTCAGTCTTCTTTTTTCCGCGGAGCCCTACAGACGCTGTTTGTGATCGCCGCTGAAAAAGTTGATTTTATTTACTATTCTTTTCTCGGTTCGACGCCGGATCCTTTTCCCGCCCGGACCCGATACACCGGTATCGAGTCCGTTCGTTATTTTTTCGGTTTTTGTCCTTCGTGACTAGCGTTCGCGCCAATTTTTCTTTTTTCACTGGCAGCCCTGTCTTTTGACCTCGCAGGGGCCCTTTTTCCCCCGATGGCTGCCAGTGGGTTTAAAAAGTGTGATCGGTGTAAGAAACTTATGTCTCTTACCGACACACACGACTGCTGCCTCCGCTGCCTCGGACCCAATCATGACCCGATGATCTGTGGTCCGTGTGCCAAAATGTCCTCAAAAGCGTTGAGGAGTCGGCAGCAACAAAAAGAAAGAATCTTCTCTGACTCCACGTCCGGCCGGGCCCGGACCTCGTCAGAGGCTTCGACGTCCCGGGACTCCGGTCCTGAGCATCGTCGGAGTTCCTCTGAGCGGGGGTCTCCTGCCCGGGAACATCGGAAGAAGAAACCCGCGAGGGCGGCGTCGGTGGACGCTCCTGGTTCCTCGAGGGCCAGGTCGCATAGCCCCGATAGCCGTCCCGGGTCCTCGGAGTCGGAGAGGCCTTCGAAACATCCTCGTCTCGAGATGGAGTCTCCTGTACACGTGAGTACTGTAGTCCTCGTGGACTCACCTCCGAAGGAGCCGACGTCGGGCCCGACGCCGTCAGGGCCCGAGTCGGGGGCTGCTGGGTCTTCTGAGCTCAGACTCAGGTTGACAGCCTTGGAGAGCAGTTTGGCTGCCTTCATGGACCAGCAGCGGGCATTGATCGCTGGCCTTGCCGGTGCATCTGCCCCGGCCACCGGGACGTTGACGTCCAAGTCGACCCCGGAGACCGAGCCGATCCTCGAGTCCATGCGAGCTCGAGTCGATCCTCGGTCGCGGTCTCCCTCGGCCTCCCGTTCGGGACCGAGGTTGTCGACGCCGACACCCTCGGCGTCGGGGTGGAGGGCATCGGTGCCCGTCCGACCGGAGCCGCTCGATTGCTCCTCCGAGGAGTCAGCCTGGGAAACGGAGGACGAAGAGTCACCTGGTACTTTTCGGACTCGGTGCATCCCATCGGACTCACCCGAGTCCGAACCTCGGAGACGGTCCCCCCTGGAGGACACCCGGTTCTCGGACTTCGTGAGGGATATGGTCAAGGCCTCGGCATTCCCCGCGGATCCCGAGGAGGAGCCTCGAGCCGAAGAGCTCGATGCCCTCCAGTATGACTCTCCCCCGAAGGAGGCCTTTACTCTACCGGTTCCTCCGATGCTGGAGCGACTTCTCTTCCGCATGTGGGAGAGCTCGGCGTCGGCGCCGGTGTTAAGCAAGCGGGTCGATTCCATTTATCGAGTCCGCAAGAGCCCCGGGTTCCAAAAGGCACAACTACCGTACCATTCCATGGTGGTGGAATCGGCCATGCATCGACTCAAGAGTCAGAAGATGCACACCTCGGTGCCTCCCGGCCGGGAGGCCCGGAACCTGGATGCCCTCGGTAGGAAGTGCTTCCAGGGCTCTATGCTTGCTTGTCGAGTCCAGACCTACCAGCTCTATATGGGCATGTATCTCCGAGACCTGGCAAAAGAAATTGCCGGGTTCTCTGCTGGTCTCTTTGAGGAACCTTTGCAGAGGTTCCAGGACTTGTCCACTGGCATTCGAGAGTGCTCGAAGTTTATCTCTCGAGCAGCCTACGATGGCTTCGAAGCATCGGCTCGAGTAGCCGGAGCCGGCATCGGTGCCCGCCGACAGGCTTGGCTTCAGTCATCCGACCTCGAGCCATGGGTACAGGACAAGTTGGTCGATGTCCCCTGCAGAGGTGAAAACCTCTTTGGCAAGCCTATGGCTGAAAAGGCTGCACAGATCGAGACCGAGACTCTGACCAGGACTAGGCAGTCCAGAAAAACCTCTGCCCCTTCTCAGAAGAAGAAGGGCTCGGGGAAAAAGCCCTTTTACCCAAGGAAGGCGGCTGCCTATAAACACTACCCTCATTATCAGGCCTCAGCAGCTCCCCAACAGGGTCAGCAGGCCAAGGGACGGGGTAATGGGTCCCGTAGGCAGCAGGCCCCCAAGCTCACAACACCGGCCCCTGCTCAGCAGGGTGGGGGTTTTGACTCCATCAGCATAGCCTCTTCCCCTCCGCTGGTTTCTCTCAGCACAGGAGGCCGGCTGGTCCACTTTGCCCACAGGTGATCAGCCATCACATCAGATACCTGGGTGCTTCATATAGTTCAAAAAGGCTATCTTCTACACTTTCACCAGGTACCTCCCTCCTACTTTCCAGGGGAGCCTCCAAGACTCCCTCTGCACAGGGACTTACTCCTTCAGGAGTTGGCAAGTCTTCTTCAGGAACAGGCTGTGGAACCGGTGCCCCACCACCTGAGAGGTCAAGGCTTTTATTCCACGTACTTTCTGATACCAAAACGAACAGGAGGCCTCAGACCCATCCTGGACTTGCGAAACCTCAATAAGTTCCTGGCAAGGGAAA
The DNA here is from genome assembly GCA_033557465.1 of Ichthyophis bannanicus. Taxonomy (NCBI): domain Eukaryota; kingdom Metazoa; phylum Chordata; class Amphibia; order Gymnophiona; family Ichthyophiidae; genus Ichthyophis; species Ichthyophis bannanicus. Next base: position 144,570,819 of record CM066040.1, read on the forward strand.
AGTTCAAGATGCTTACCCTTGGAATCCTGCTGCCCTACCTCCAGCAGGGAGACTGGCTATGCTCCTTAGATCTAAAGGATGCCTATACTCACATCCTTATTCATCCAGACCACAGACAATATCTCAGGTTTGTTGTGGGAGGAAATCATTACCAGTACAGAGTACTGCCCTTTGGCCTATCCTCCGCCCCCAGGGTGTTCACCAAATGCCTAGCAGTGGTGGCGGCCTATCTAAGACTTCAAGGCCTTTTTGTGTTTCCATACCTGGACGACTGGCTCATCAGGGCTCAGTCTTCCCAGGAGGCCACTTAGGCCATTCATCGCACTGTGACTCTGCTCCAGCACTTGGGATTTGTCATAAACTTCGCAAAGTCCACTTTGCTCCCCTCTCAAGATCTCAAATTCATCGGCGCAAGGTTGAACACACTTCAGGCGCGGGCCTTCCTGCCTCTAGACAGAGCACACAGGCTCATGGATCTCGCCAGCCACTTTCACAGCAATTCCCTGGTCTCTGCCAGGCAATTTCTGAGGCTGCTCGGCCATATGGCTTCCACGGTCCATGTGACCCCCAATGCCCGCCTGAACATGCGACCTGCTCAGTGGTGCCTTCGCACTCAGTGGCATCAAGCCACGGGGAGCCTGGCAGACTCAGTACAGGTATCTGACCTGCTGGTCTCTTCTCTGCGGTGGTGGCTTTATTTGCCAAACCTGGTGCTGGGAGTGGATTTTCAATCTCCTCCGCCTTCTCAGGTGCTGACAACCGATGCTTCTCTCCTGGGTTGGGGAGCACATTGCCAAGGGACATGTACTCAAGGCCTCTGGACTCCTTGGGAGTCTGCTCAGCAGATAAACTTCCTGGAGCTCAGAGCCATCCGCCTTGCTCTGAGAGCCTTCTCCCACCTCACTTCTCACCAGTCTGTGCTGGTCCAGATGAACAATCAAGTTGCAATGTTCTACGTGAACAAACAAGGAGGCACAGGCTCCTTCCTTCTCTGTCAGGAAGCACAAAAACTGTGCTCTTGGGCCGTCCTTCACGGCATCCTCCTCAAAGCTGTCTATCTCCCAGGTCAAGAAAATTACCTGGCAGACAAACTGAGCAGGATCCTCCAACTTCACGAGTGGAGATTGGATCCGTTGGTGGTTCAGCAGATCTTTCTCAAGTGGGGCCTCCCCACCATGGATCTATTTGCCAGTCTCCTGAACCGGCAGCTTCCCAGATTCTGCTCTCGACAACCGCATCCTCTCAGAGTAGCGGCGGATGCTTTTCTGATTCCATGGTCCACAGGCCTCTTGTATGCCTTTCCTCCCATGCCACTGGTGTCTCGGACGCTCTTCAAAGTTCTCAGAGACAGAGCCTCGATGATCCTAGTGGCTCCCCGGTGGCCGAGACAACCCTGGTTCCCGCTTCTAATGCAGCTGCCGGTGGACACTCCTCTTCCTCTGGGGTTTCAACCCGATCTCCTGTCACAGGATCAGGGGACTCTCCTACACCCCAACCTCCGGTCCCTTCATCTGATGGCCTGGCTGCTGAAAGGGTAGTCCTTGCTCCCCTCCTGCTGCCTCGGGAGGTGGAAGAGGTCGTCTTGGCCTCCAGGCGGCCCTCCACCCGGAAGTCTTACGCTCTTAAGTGGCGTCGGTTCTCCGTGTGGTGTGCTCAGCAGTCTGAGAATCCCTTCTCCTGCTTGGTGGCAGTGGTCTTGCAATATTTGCTTTACCTCTCCAATCTGGGCCTTAAGTCCAACTCTGTCAGGGTCCACCTCAGTGCTCTCTCTGCGCATCACGCACCAGTGGATGGCAGTCCTCTTTCCAACCACCCTTTGGTGGCTCGTTTTCTCCGAGGCCTCCTTCTCCTTAAGCCTCCTTTGCGCCCACCAGCCCCTGAATGGGATCTGAATGTGGTCTTGCAGCAGATTACCTGTCCGCCCTTTGAACCTATGGCTACCTGCCCTCTTCGTTTTCTTTCCTGGAAAACCTTGTTCTTGGTAGCCCTTACCTCTGCTAGGCGCGTTAGTGAACTGCAGGCCCTAGTGTCTGATCCTCCTTACACTAGGTTCTACAGGAATAGGGTAGTCTTACGGACTCACCCTAAGTTTCTTCCAAAAGTGGTTTCTCCTTTTCATCTCAACCAGGAGGTGGTTCTTCCGACCTTCTTTCCCAGGCCGCACTCCAGCCGGGCAGAAATGGTCCTGCATACCCTGGACTGTAGGAGGGCCTTGTCCTTCTACCTTGACCGTACGCGGGAGCATCGGAGGGCTATTCAGCTCTTCGTTTCTTTTGACCCCAATAAGTTGGGGCTACCTGTCTCCAAGCGTACTTTGTCCATTTGGGTCGCTGACTGTATCGCCTGGGCTTATGGGGCGGCCGGCCTCTCGTTGCAGGGTCGAGTCACGGCTCATCGTCTCAGGGCGAATGCTGCGTCAGTGGCTCATCTCCGCTCTGTTCTGTTGGCAGACATCTGCCGGGCCGCTACTTGGTCTTCAAGCCAGACTTTTGCGGCCCATTACTGCCTGGAGAGGGAGTCCCGCAGGGACAGTGCTTTCGGTCAGGCAGTCCTCCATAATCTCTTTGAGGTTTAGGCAACTCCTTCCCTCCGGCCCGGATGTTGGGCTACCGGTCGGGGGCGTTTTCAGAGAAGATTCCTTCCTTCTGTGCTAATGAGCTAGAGGGAGCTCATTTTTCCGCTTGAGGTCTCCGGTAGCCTTAAGCTAGGGAGTCCCATATGTGAGGACTGACTTCCTGCTTGGTCCTGGAGAAAGAGTAGTTACTCACCTGTAACAGGTGTTCTCCAGGAGCAGCAGGAATCAGTCCTCACAACCCTCCCTCCTCCCCTTGGAGTTGCAGTCCTATCATTTCGTTTTTGCTAATTTTTTTGCTGTCTTTTAGCTATGTCATCAGACTGAGCAAGATGGCACCCTTGGGCGGGAAGGGGACCGCGCATGCGCGCTGCAATTCCCAAAGGCTTTCTTTGAAAGCTGGGGAAATTGCTCCGCGAGGGCTCCATCGGCGCCGACGTCACCCATATGTGAGGACTGATTCCTGCTGCTCCTGGAGAACACCTGTTACAGGTGAGTAACTACTCTTTCAGTGCTCGTGTAATTTGTTTTACATAGGTAAGGCATAAAAGGAAATTGAGGACAAGTTTGGCAGAACATAGGACTGTATCAGAAGAAGAATTGTTACTGCTCCTATGGTTGAGCATTGTATAGAGATGAATCACACTTTTGAGAACTTGATGTTTTGTATTTTAAAGTTGGTGTCCCTCTTGTGGAGGACGAGGTGATGTGAATTAGCTCTTATTGAGAGAAGAGCAGGGATTGATCTTTCAACTGGAGGCTGTGCACCCCAAAGGCTTGAACCAGGATTTAGAATTTACAGTGCTTCTGTAAGAGGAGTTGGCTGTTTTTTGGATCCAGCTATTTTTATTTTCATTTTTAGTCCTTTATTGTTAGAGGTTACCATCCTTTTTTTGAAGATGTTTTCAGAGTTTTTTTGGAGTTGTGCTTGAAGTATTTTTGTTTTGAGATGATGTATTTTAAAGTTGGGTATCCCCTGTTTTTTTAAAAAGAGTCCTTATTTTAAAAACAAGCACTTTTTAGGGTTTTGGTCTGTTTTAAATTTGAAGTTACATCCATAGCCTCATTTTGGCTGCACCATCCATCAGAGCTGTGTCAGCGGGAACTCCAGTTTAAAGCGCAGCCCACTACCCTTTTGCTTCATTTGGAGTATAGGGAGCACCAAGAACACAGCGAGAGGGTAGATTTTCTGGAATTTATTTTGGCTCTTTTTTTTGGCTAGTTTGGGGTTGTCTGCCTCTTTTGAATGCCATTTCAGCAACTGGGGTATTGTGTGGCTTGTCAGACGGCTGCCTGGGTGAGAATCTTCACAGTCTTGGCAAGTGCATATATCTATATGATTTGCAAGGGATTGTGGGCAATGCAGTTCATTCACACCAGACACAGCTGCTGACAATAATTTAGCTGTGCTCAAGTGTTAAAGCCAATAAGATATTTATTTATGGGGTTATTTCTCCCAACACAGATATGCTTGGTAGCACATAAATCAGGTTACTTGCTTCCAGTGTTTAACTTGGAAAAACAAAATCAAAATCAGGAAAACAACATTCAAACTTGTCAGGCATTAGCTAATGTTTTCTTAGCATATATCAAACAACAAACCAAAAGCCACAAAGCAAGAAAAAAACTGTTCTTTTCAGGTTAACTTCTGATAACTTCCCACATAGATTCAGAAGTGATTCTCTCCTAGCTCACAAGCAATTAGGTAAGGCTCAATTGCTAGCAGTTATCCAGCTGAAACCCCTTAGCTGGCTTGCTTCCTACTGCGTGGGTCAAATCCTGCTTCAGGAGCTTTCCTGAGTAGATTAAAGAACAAGTTTGTATTTCTTTGTGATGGTTGCTGTACTTTATAACAGAAAATCACCAAAGGAGTTTGGACAGAGAGCAGTCCATATAAACACATTCTTCATCTGCAATCATTCCCCCTTCTTCAACAAGCATGGGTTCAATATCATGGATTGGCACAGATGAATCTCTCAATGGAGCACTTTCAGGAGAATACTTGTTTCCCTGCTGTCTTTCAAGGTTATAGCTAGGGCATAGATCAGTGTTCATACCTGAGCTTCCATTGCTGTTAGAGTTCCTCTCTATATAGCCTGGCCAGTATGTAGTCCAGTTCTTATGTCCAGCCTTCCGATCCAGATCCCTGGACACTGGATCTCTCTTCACATACCTTCTGGCACAGGTCTTAGGGTCCCTTTCACGTGCAGCCGTCTCCCTCACAGGTAGCGTCTGGAGATTCCTAGCTCTGCAGCACCATTCCTCTGGCTTTCCCCAGTCCTATGGTGTATGCTGGCCCTTGAAATGCCTCCCAGTATACGTACTGCTCTGGACTCTTCTAGACCTCTCAAAGGCTTTTCTCTTCCTTCTTCCAAAGGGTTTCTTTCGCTCTCTGTCCGTCCGGTTTGGCTTCTGCTTCTGATGATCCTTCAGATGAAACTGATGATCAAGCTCAAGCTGATTCTCAGGATAATGAGGATAATTCTCTGTAAAATAAACTCTACCCTTATTCTGCTTAGATGAGTGCTCCTCCCTAACACAGCGCAGCTGTGCTGAATCAGGCCCTGCCCTTTGAGATGAGTGCTTAGGGATTACCTCATAGCCCTCCTGATTGAACACCCGTCTCCCCACTTCAGCTCCTCTAATGGCTGTTGGAAACCTGGTGCATTCTGGGACTGGTAGTCTTTTATGGCAAAATTCTGTTTTCTTATTTCTACCAGAACTGACAGGTTGCTTGTTCAGAGACACTTCACCTTTTCTATAGCTCCTTCCTGAGCTATGATAAGCTTCCTTATCACAGGCTTGAGATAATCCAGGCTGTCAATAGCAAGTCTGGTGAGTGTTTTAAGCATCATTTGTATTTAGCATTGTTTTAAAAGTATTTTTGAAAACATTTTTGATGGGTTTTATTGTTTCTCCGTCAACAAGCAGGAATGAGTCCTCATGTGTGTTGTGTTTGCTGTCCATAGAGAACACCTGCTACAGGTGAGCAACTACCTTTTATTTGAAGAGGATTAGAGTGTTGTGATAGTTTTTAATAATTTTTATGTGTGTACCTATACAAGCCTTTGAAAAAGATGTTTGATTTGTTTACAGATGTTATATTGGTATTTTTTCAAAAGATGCTGCGTTTGGCTAAAAAAGGCTATATTAGCAGTCTTGTTGTAAATGACTTCTATTTTGGCTCCACCTTTTTTGTTGTCTATATTTTTTGGCTGATGCGAAGGCTGGTTGATTGATTACATTGCATCTTAGGGGACCTTTAGAATTGTGCCGGCTTTGATACAGGTTTGGATACCCTGTAGTGAGTATATATGTTTTTTTGGCTTTTTGGTTAATTTTGCTTCTTTTTAATATGGCTTGACTTTTGATTAACATTAATTTGATTTGTCCATCGCAGGTGGTACCACCTTGATGTTTTTTTATTTTAATGATGAGATGTGACATCTCACTAATGGTTGTTTATTTCTTGTTTCTGTTTTTTGTTCTTAAGTTTATTTATTTAATTATTCAGCTCTTACTGTTTTGATTGAATTCCATTTTATTTTATATATGTGTGTATTTATATTTTATGTATCCTTTTATAGCATATAAGGATACATAAAATATATCATTTTTCATATTCATATTTTACTATTGCTTTTTAGTTTCTGCTTTGCATCATTGTAGTTTTTTATATTTTACCATACTGTTTATTCATTTAGTTATATGTGCCCCTGATGCAGGCTTTGGCCAAAATGTTGGGTGGTTTTTGAATAGTTTTTATTGTAAAGTATTTTTTGTATGTTTTATGGTATGCAAATGTTTTTGTAATAAAACTGTCTGTCCCTTTTTCTTTTGTTGTTTTGGAGTACCATGCTTGATTTATGACTGTCTTGTTTTCTGACATATTCTAGTTTCACTTTGGATGGAAGATAGGAATTGCAAGAATAGGTTAACTATGTGATCAAGTATCTATTGCTCTCTCTTGTATTTACTTACAGGCCCCTTGGACATCAGTTGCAGAAGCAGCTGACACTGAAAAATTGAAATATGATTTCATGAAGATCATAGGTCATGATGCCAGCATCTATAAGAAGTCTCTGAAGGTGAAAGAAATTGCACTCACACCAGAGGTAATTACATATTCAGAGTTAAGCTTATATGTACTTTAAAGAGAATGCATGCAATGATCGTTTTCATTGCTTTTGGTTTCACACTTTTCACTGAGTCTCCCATGTATCAAAAAGTACTTTTTCCCCTTGCATGTATCTCAGGCTTCTTTGTGGCAAACAAGAATAAGTCCTCACATATGGGTGATGTTCCCGACAGAGCCCGGCGCAGGAACGCTTCTATTGGAAGCTTTTGGGATGCTCCTTCCCACCTGCCGCCATGATGCCTCAGTCTTTATTTTCCATGAAGCCCCATAGACATGTTCCAGACATCCTCTGTTTGGTAAACTTTTTTCCCCTAATGGTGTTTTTTCGCTTTGGGTTTTTCAATCTAGTTGCCTGCCATCATGTTTCTCTCCTCCCTTTATTTTTCTTCCTGCAGTCATGTATTCTTGTTCTTGCCACAGCGTCTCAGCCCCTCTGGAGTCAGTGCTCTGCTGGGCCTCAGCCTTCCTTATTAAGACGTTTGACTTTGCCATGGCTATTTTTCTTGACAATATGTCCCAGAAACCCACCAGCGGGCTTAAGAACTCTTCCAAGTGCTCTAGGACCATATCCGCCATGGATACTCATAAATGGTGTCTACAGTGCCTAGGACTCAATCATCAGCCCTCTTCTTCTAATCTGTGTGTGCAGATGAAAAAAAGAGGAATCAAAAGTCAAGAGAAGCAGCACAAATCACTTTTTGGCACTCACAAGTCCGATCCATTGAATTCACCCTAAAGAGGATCAGGAGTACCAAGACCCATTCCTCGGTGCCCCCAAGGAGGGAGGCTCGGACATTGGACTCTTTAGGAAGACTGTGTTTTCAGAGTTCTATGTTCATCACCCACATGGCCTCTTACCAGCTCTACATGGGTATATTTTTGAAGAATATCCTGTGCGATCTAACTGACCTGGCCCAATTTATGCCACCAGAGAAACTGGAACAAAATCATGCCCTGGTGGCCCATGACTAGGACTGCTCTAAGTTCATGCTATGGGCTAGCTATTAAAACAGCATCTAGGAATACTGCCATAAGCATTGGCGCCTGTAGACTCGCCTGGCTGCAGTCATCAGGTCTAGAGCAATCTATGCAGAAGATGCTGGTGGACATCCTGTGCTGGGGAGAGAATCTCTTCAGTGAGCAGTTTGAGGAGAAGGCTGGTTTCATACAGAAACAGCATGTCACTCTTCCTAGGCTTTCCAGGCATGCGTCTGAGCACACCCCTTATCAGAGAAGTTACCAGAGTGGGGGACAGAAGAAAACCTACTACTTTTGTAGGTGTAGGTACTTCCCTGGGCCTCAAACTTACCAGCCCAAAAAGACCCCTCACCAACAGCAGCATCAGGAGAAGCCCCCAAAGGCCAACTGGCTCCTCAGCCAAAACCGGGGTGGGGTTTTGATTGGTTCCTTCTGGGCATAGCCACTCTTCCATCGACCACAAGTGGGAACCATCCGGTCAGAGGACACCTCACTCTGTTTGTTTACAGGTGGCCCCTCATAACCTCAGACTCATGGATCCTTCAAATCATCCAGAGTGGTTACAAATTACACTTATTAGAACTGCCACTAAATTGCCCTTCACAAGTGCATTATCTCGACCCTCTGCATTAGGAAGTACTTCACAGAGAAATCATCCCCCTTCTTATCATATTTCACAATCGAGCTTGTGCCACCAGAACAAAGAGGTCAGAAGTTTTATTCTTAGCATGAGAAAAGTTCAGAATGATTTCTCTGGGTACTCTGCTTCCTTACCTGCAAAGCAGAGATTGGCTATGCTCCCTGGATCTGAAGAAGGCGTATACCCCACATACAGATACATCCAGCTCACAGGAGGTATCTCAGATGCATCCTGGGAGGTCAACACTGCCAGTACTGAGTTTTGCCCTTTGGCCTAGCTTCCATTCTTTGCATGTTCACAAAATGCATTGCAATAGTAGCTGCGTACCTCTGGACTTTGGGTGTGTTTGTCTTCCCCTATCTGGATGATTGGCTGATCAAGGCTACCACTCTGGAGGGAATTCAAGAATCAATACAGATTACAATTCGGGTGTTGGAACTACTAGGGTTCGTGATTCAATACCCCAAGTCCCAACTGCAGCCCACCTAACAACTGGAGATCATAAGAGCCCTGCTCAACATAACTAAGATGAGAGCCTTAGAACATAACATAAAATATAAGAAATGCCATAGTGGGTCAGACCAAGGTCCATCAAGCTCCATATCCTGTTTCCAATAGTGACCTATTCAGGTCACAAATACCTGGCAGGTTCCTAAAAAGGCACAAAGGTTCCATAGTGCTCATCCCGGGGTAAGCTGTGGATTTCCCGGGTCGTCTTTTTAATAAGGATTTATGGACCTTTCTTCCAGGAACTTACTTTCCAAACCTTTTTTAAATCCAGCTACACTAACAGCTTTTACTATATCCTCTGGTAACAAATTCCAGAGTTTGATTATGCATTGAGTAAAAAAAATATTTTCTCTTATTAGTCTTAAATGGGTTACATTGTAGCATCATTGCATGTCCCTTGGACTTTCTACTTTTTGATGGCGTAAACAACTGATCTACATTTACCCGTTCCACTCCATTCATTAATTTTTAGACCTCTATCATATCCCCCCCTCAACTGTCTCTTTTCCAAGTTGAAGAGCCTCAGCCTTTTAAGTCTCTCCTCATAGGGGTATACTTCCATCCCCTTTACCATTTTTGTTGCTCTTCTCTGCACCACCTCTTCAACACCCAGCGCCTCCAGGAAGGAGAAGATCTACTACCCGGACCGAAGCCTCAGCCCCACAGAAAGTGCTTACCTGATCCGAGGCCTCAACCTCACAGAAAGAGCTTACTCGGGCCGAAGCCTCTGCTTCACAAGGAGCTTACCCGGACCGGAGCCTCTGCCACGCGGAAAGAGCACTATTGGAAGGAGGGAAGCAGCCAGACTCCACCTACAGCAGTGACGTCACAGCCAAGTGCTACCCAATCGGGGCTGCACTCCACCATTTAATAAGGAACGCCACAGGCGCACCCGTCACAGAGATGCCCAGAGACTCAACGATCCATCTTCTTCACCTCAACCATCAGAAGCTTGAGCTCCCCTAGGGTTGAGCTCGCTCCCACCATCAACACGACTACCTCAGAAACCACAGCAAGTATACACCCCTACATGAATAGAGTAAATCACCCATAATCTGCTCCTATTAACATTATCACTAGACTCGATTAAGTGCAAATAATCGTTCTCCTTTACTGTTGGTAGTACCCTGCTTATAATTGACTTTATCACTCAGCGAGCATCCTCTAGTCTGTGCAACCTTACTGTCGTCAGTAACTTGTATTCTCCATTGCAAATAACCATACCTACCTCTAATTTGTAATATTTAGTAAAACATTACTGACTAGATTTGCAATTACCAGAAGTCTAAAAGTACTATGTTTAGTAATGCTAAATAATCGAATTTAATCTTGTCTCTAATATAGACAACTTTTCTCCTGAAATTAGACACAACTATTATTGCTAATGGATCTGCATAACTATATTTACTATTGCTAGTAACCTACAGAACTGTCTATAAACTTAACTACACTTCTATTGTCAGACTCTATTACTACTGCAAGTAGTTATATAGCCTGAATTGAATCACACATACTATAGCTAGTAACCTACATTTGTGTTTATATAAAACAATCTCAATACTGTTGCCAGTAGCCATAATTTCTATTGTAAGAAGCTCTCACAATACTGTTCACACATTGCATTGTTTCTATGAAAGTCAATATCCATCTGAATTGTCTTAATAGTCGACTACATCACTGTTACCAATAATTGCATTTACTATTACTGTTACTAATTATTATTACTATTACTGTTACCAATAATTGCACTTACTATTGCAAATTGTCTTAGACCCATTCATTTACCCATATCACAATCTTTTGCCTTAAAATGTTACCATCAAATGCCTATTGCTTAAGAATGCTATATATATGTATTATCTTAATAACACTAGTCTCACTAACTAACAGTCTTCACAATAATAAAAATAAACCAATCCCTATAATACAAAGAATAATTCGTTCAGGACCTCCCCCTGGACATATATTCACAGAACTTAATTTAAAAACAAATCATCACAGACTGATAGAGATAAAACCCACCGCCACATCTCATTCTCTCAACCAACAAACAATAAAAAATCCCACCTCACTGTCATGTATTTTAATAAATGCAAGATCTATGAAAAATAAACTCACTATCTTCACTGATCTGTTAAACGACTATAACCCAGATATACTATTTGTCACTGAAACCTGGTTAACCGACACTGATATTGTATACCTAAACCAATTAAAAAATGATAACTATGACATATCATATACACATAGAAATAACAAAAAAGGAGGAGGTGTACTCACGATGACTAAAAAAGTCCTAAAAGCAAAACCATTACCCTCCGCTCCTCCCAATAATATTGATACAATCATCATAAAATTTGCTCACATCAGAATATGCCTTACATACAGACCACCAGATAATAAAGCAGAAAACCTAGATGCTCTATTAGAACTCCTTAGCACTTCAACAGAATGCAATCCAATAATACTGCTAGGTGATTTTAATCTCCCATCCCTACCAACCCAACAATCAACCCTATTCCTTGATGCAATCGCTGATATGGATTATCACCAAATAATAAACAAAAAAACCCACAATAAAGGTGGAACCCTCGATCTAGTTTTTCTCCCTGATGTACTCTATAAACTTTTTGACACATCTTTTCTGGAATGTACCCCAATCCCTGGTCAGACCACCATCTAATTAAGTTCAACCTTACATACAACGAGCCAAATAACAATAACAAAAATCAAACAGTCCCTATAACAAGATTTAAAAGATTCAATGAGGAAGAATTTCTAGACTCAACAATTCCTTATCTCTCTCTATCACCTACTGACTTAGATGAAGCAGTCTCAGCTTGGCATAACACAATCAATAAAGCCGCCATCCACAAGCATATTTTAAAAAAGAACTACAAATCTAAAACAGGTAAGACTCCATGGTTCACCAATAGCTTGAAACTAATGAAAAGGGAACTAAGAAAACTGGAATCAAAATGGCGCAGCACCAAATCAACCCTTAGCTTTGAGAAATACCATAACCACCTTAAAAAATACAAGGAAGCAACTGTTAAAGCAAAGAGAGACTACCATACAAACATTCTAAAGAAATCATTAAACAGACCAAGAGAATTGTTTTCATTGGTCCAAAACCTCACCAACAACACACACAATGCAAGTCATGACATAACAGAAATATCTGCTCAAACATTAGCTAACCACTACAAAAACAAATCAAATCAACATGCCATGTTACCAATAATCACTACAAGCAATCTCTTCCAGCAAGCAAATGACTGGTCAAATTTCCACCCAATAACCAAACAGTCACTGAAAAACATCATCTTAAACTTAAATACTACGACATCTAATCTAGACCCCTGCCCAGTAATATGGATAAAGAACACTTTTCCCACATTATCAGCTTTTATCCTACCAATAATAAATCTGTCATTGCACCAAGGCTACCTCCCACCAATATTAAAACACGCACAAATACGCCCAATACTCAAAAATAATAAGCTTGACAAAACTTCACCCAACTCTTACAGACCTATATCAAGTATACCTTTTATGGCCAAACTTATTGAAAAGGTTGTCCAAATCCAAACACAAGAATATATAGACACATCAGCCCCCCTTGATGACCAACAACACGGTTTTCGCCCATGTTACGGAGTGGAAACACTCCTGACAGTTCTCCTAGACACACTACAAAGAGGAATTGATAATTCAAAGCAAGCTTTCATCCTCCTTTTTCTCGATATATCCGCTGCATTTGATAGCGTTAACCATACGATAATGTTAAAACAGATTACAACAAATCGGAATTAACTCAACAGTTCATAATTGGTTTAAATCATATCTAAATAACAGAACACAAACTGTAAGAATTGGAAACCAAACATCCAACACCTATGACCAAACTACTGGCCTTCCCCAGGGATCTGCCCTCTCAGCCCTTCTATTTAATATATACATTCAACCCGTCTGCAATATTTTCAAAAAATTCAAAATTCAATATCATATATATGCAGATGACATAATGATGTATATTCCATTTACAACACCTCACCTCCCAATACAAATACTAGTCGACAGTTTCAATGAAATAACTAAATGGCTAACAGTACAAAATCTACACATTAACCACTCTAAAACTGAAATATTAATTGTAACAAAAAACCAATCCTACACCCCTCCACCCTACATAACATTACAAGACCACGATATCTACATAAAAAAGGAAGTGAAATACTTAGGAGTTACTCTAGACTCTCAGCTCACTATGAACACACATATCAGTAACACAATAAAAAAAATTAACTACAAACTAAAAATATTAAAACAAATACGCCCACTTTTACATATACAGGACTTCACAAGCATAATACATGCGATCATCACACCCCATTTCGATTTTGCCAATCTAACACTCCTAGGCACAACAAAACAAAATATAAAAAGGCTTCAAATTACTCAAAATACAGCAGCAAGAATCTTAATGAAAGTACACCCATTTGAACATATAACTCCAATATTAGCCCACCTACACTGGCTACCAATTCAATGCAGAATAAACTATAAAGCAATAATAACAACCTTTAAAGCAATATATAATTTAGCTTCACCTACACTAACCAAGCTCATAGATATAGACTCAACAAACAATATTCACAGAAGAGGCCACGCCAACAAATTAAAGTGTCCAAAAGACTTCACCAAAGCTAAAAAGACAACTAATAAAAAAGCTTTCTCCCACGCAGCCCCATCACTCTGGAATTCACTCCCGGAAGAAATAAGAAAACTTACTGACCTAAAAGAACTCAGGAAAAGGCTAGAAACCCACATGTTCAGATTGCACTTTGACTCAATTGAAAACACTCCTCCACTTATTGAAAATGGATAAATGATTCTCTAAATAAACAATAATAAACTAAAACAGAACTATAAATTACAATTCAATAAAATTATCCCGGGGCAATACCCTACCACAATCTACAATTTTCGCATATAATTAAATCCAAAACAAATTAAATTAGCTTTCAAATAAACCTATCTCTACCAATAAGACAATTAAAAGATCCACCCGCTCTTCAAACCTTACCATATAAATAGGTAAATAAACATGTAACACTAAAATAAATCAATGGAATTTCAAACCTTTCGCATATAGCTATTTTGACCTGTACATAGTTGATATATCACAAGTACAATTATTAATGTATAACTACAGTTTATGTTTACCCTTTAAAACGTTTTATTGTAATGTATAACCACAGTTTCCTATGTTCTATGTAAAAAGCAGAATGTTTACCCTGCTTAAATTGTTCCATTGTAAACCGCACCTGATCTTTCTGGAAGGTAGCGGTATATAAGCATTTGTTAAATAAAATAAAAATAAAGAGCCTCAGCCTTTTAAGTCTCTCCTCATAGGGGTATACTTCCATCCCCTTTACCATTTTTGTTGCTCTTCTCTGCACCTTTTCTAATTCTGCTATATCCTTTTTAAGGTATGGCAACCAGAATCGCACCCAATATTCAAGGTACGGTCGCACCATGGAACGATTTAGAGGCATTATATTATCCTTTGTTTTATTCTCCATTCCTTTCCTTGATTCCTAGTATTCTATTTGCTTTCTTGGCTGCCACTGCACACTGGGCAGAGGGTTTCAACGCATTATCCTTGATGATGCCTAAATCTTTTCTCTAGGTGGTGGTTTCTAAAGTGGTACCTTGTACCATGTAAGCATAGTTTGGGTTGTTCTTTCCTAGGTGCATAACTTTGCACTTGTCCACATTAAATTTCATCGGCCATTTGGAAATCCAGTCTTCTAATTTATCCTCTTGCAATTTTTCAGAATCCTCTTGTATCTTAACAACTTGAACAATTTTGTGTCATCTGCAAATTTGATCACCTCATTCATTATTCCTGTTTCCAAATCATTCATGAATTTGTTAAAAAGCAGCTGGCACAGCACAGATCCCTTGGTACTCCACTATTCACCTTTCTCCATTGAGAAAATTGGCCATTTAGCCCTACTCTCTTCCTATCTTTTAACCAGTTCTTGATCCACAATATTACACTGCCTTGAATCTGATGACTTTTTAATTTCACCAAGAGTCTCTCATGAGTGTCCTTGTCAAAGGCTTTCTGAAAATCCAGATACACTATATCAACCAGCTCACCTTTGTCTGCCTGTGTATTCACACCTTCAAAAAAAATATAACAGATTAGTAAGACAAGACTTTCCTTGGCTAAATCCATGTTGGCTTTCTCCCATTAAACCATGACTATATACATGATCAGTAATTTTTATTCTTTATAATGGTTTCTACCATTTTTCCCGGTAAGATGTCAAACTTGCCAGTCTGTAGTTTCCAGATCACCCCTGATCCCTTTTTAAATATTGGCGTTACATTGGCAATTCTCCACTCTTTAGGGTACTACAGGTGATTTTAATGATTGTTCACAGATTACTAAATAGGTCTGTAATCTCATATTTTAGTTCTTTCAACATCCTTGGATGTATACCATTTGCTACTCTTCAGTTTATCAAACAGTTGTAATACATCCTCCAATTTATCAATATTTCTTTCAATTCTTCTGCTACTTCACTTTTATATACTATTTCAGGCATAGGTAACTTCCCTACACCTTCTTCAGTAAACACCGAAGCAAAGAATTCATTTACTCTCTCTTCTATGGCTTTAGCACCCCTTTTACCCCACTATCATCCAATAGTCCAACTCATCTCTCACAGGCATTTTGCTATGAATGTACTTGAAAACGTTTTCATTATGCATTTTTGCTTCCATGGCAAGCTGTTTTTTTATGCCGCTTTTCACCAGGGCATTTTTGCTTCCATGGCAAGCTGCTTTTCAAATTCTCTCTTTGCCTGCTTTATCAATGCCTTGCATCTAACTTGTCAGTGCTTATGTTGTTTCCTGTGTTCGTCATTTGACTCCTTTTTCCATTTCCTGAAAGATGCTTTTTGGCAACAATAGCCTCTCTGATCTCGTCTTTAAACCATGCTGGCAGTTTTTTGGCTTTCCTTCCACGTTTATTAAAGCATGGAATATATCTGGTCTGGGCTTCCAAGATAGTACTTTTAAACAACACCCATGCTTGATATAAATCTTTAACCTTTGCAGCTGCTCCTTTTAGTTTTTCTTAACTGTTTTATCATATTTAACTCATTTTATCATAGTTTCTCTTTTGAAAGTTAAAAATTAGTACTGTGGATTTCCTTGCCATCTTTCTTCCATTTATTACATCAAATGTGATCGTGCTATGATCACTATTGCCAAATGACCCCAAAACTCTTATCTCTTGCACCAGATCCTGTATTCCACTGACTAGGTCCAAAACAATTTCCCCTCTTGTCGATTCATGCACCAGCTGCTCCAAGAAGCAGTCATTTATTTCATCTAGAAACTTTATCTCTCTAGTCTAGCATAACCTGCTGTGACATTGACCCAAGTCTAATAAATTGAAGTCATCGGTAAATAAAGTCCCTTCAACCACTCTTACATTTTTTATTTGTCGGGTCAGGCAGACAGGAACAGCGAGAGAAAACCCTCTGCTCAAAAAGTCTGCACAACCCCTTTTATTTTTAATTTTTAATATTTGTGTGCCCAACATGTAGTTACTTATCTCTATCATCGGCGATATAACGTCTGTCCATAGTCGCTGGCTTAAATCTGCACGACATGCATGTTTCAGGTCCAAGACCGACCCTGTTTCAAGTCCTCACCCACTGAATGGCGGTACTTTTTCCTTCTCATTGTATTTCGCTGTCAATACAACACATGGGCCGTTTCTGACATCACCAGTTACCTCATTTAGTCAGCCAATTAGCTCTCAGGACTGCTACACATTAAGACTGTTGATTTTTGGCGTTTTTTCACCACTGCCATTCAGCAGGAGAGGACTTGAAACAGGGTCGGTTTGGGACCCGAAGCATGCATGTCATGCAAATTTAAGCCAGCGGCTATGGACAGACGTTATATCACCGATGATAGAGATAAGTAACTACATGTTGGGCACACAAATATTAAAAATTAAAAATAAAAGGGGTTGTGCAGACTTTTTGAGCAAAGGGTTTTCTCTCGCTGTTCCTGTCTGCCTGACCCGACAAATAAAAAATGTAAGAGTGGTTGAAGGGACTTTATTTACCGATGACTTCAATTTATTAGACTTGTTTTGTGTCATTGGATCACTGAGGTTTTCATATTTACAGTGACATTGACCCAGTCAATACTGGGGTAATTGAAATCACCCATTATTACTGTATTGTAATTTTTGATGGCGTCCCTGATTTCTTTTAGCATTTCATTATCCATCTGTTCATTCTGGCCACGCGGTCAGTTGTACACTCCCACTGCCATCGCCATCTCCTTCTTACATGGAATTTCTGTCCATAGAGATTCTGCAGTGTATTTTGTTTCCTGCAAAACTTTAATCCTATGTGATTCAGTGCCTTCTCTAACATACAGTAGAGTGCAACCCCTCCACCAATTTGATTTACCCTCTCTTTGTGATGTAGTTTTTACCCAGGTATCACAGTGTCCCATTGGTTGTGCTCCTTCCACCAGGTCTCTGAGATGCCAATTATATCTAATCTTTCATTTGGTGCTATAAATTCTAGCTCTCCCATCTTATTTTTCAGACTTCTGGCCTTTGCATGCAGGCATTTTAGAGGTTGTATTTAAGAACATAAGAAATGCCTTATTGGGTCAGATCAAGGTACATCAATCCCAGGATCCTGTTTCCAAAAGTGGCCAGTCCAGGTCACAAGTACCTTGCAGGTTCCCAAAAAGGCACACAGATTCCACAATACTTGTCCCTGGACAAGCAGTGGATTACCCAGGTCCTCTTTTAAACCCAACTACACTAACAGCTTTTACTACATCCTCCGGTAACAAATTCCAGAGTTTAATTATGTGTTGAGTAAAAAAAAAATATTTTCTCTTATTAGTCTTAAATGGGTTGCATTGTAATTTCATTGTGTGTCCTCTAGTCTTTCTACATTTTAATGGCAAAACAATCGATCTACGATTACTAGTTCCACTCCACTCATTAATTTATAGACCTCTATCATATCACCCCTCAGCCATCTTTTCCAAGCTGAAGAGTCTCATCAACCTTTTAAGCCTCTCCTTACAGAGGGGTATCCTTCCTTTCTCTTTACCAGTTTTGTCACTCTTCTCTGTACCTTTTCTAATTTAACTATATCCTTTTTAAGAAATGGTGACCAGAATTGCACACAATTTATTTATTTATTTATTAACAATTCTTATATACCGCACTATTAGACATCAGCGCGGTTTACATTGAACAAAAAACATCCGACAATTTACATATGTCTGGTCAATTACATTTAACAGGAGATATAAACTTGGGAAATAGGGGAAACTATATACAAAGGTGTGTTATCTGACAATATTCAAGGTGCAGTTGCATCATGGAACGATACAGAGATATTATAATATCCTTTGTTTTATTCTTCATTCCTTTCTTTCTTTATTTATTTAGACAGATTTGTATACCACCTTATCCTTCAATCAAAGTGATTATGATTCCTAGCATTCTATTTGCTTTCTTGACCGCCACTGCACGCTGAGTGGTGGTTTCTAAGGTGGTACCTTGCATCCTTTGACCATAGTTTGGTTTGTTCTATCCTAGGTGCATAACCTTTTACTTGTCCACATATAATTTCATCTGCCATTTGGACGTCCAGTCTTCCAATTTTTCATGGTCCTCTTGCAATTTTTCACAATCCTCTTGTATTTCAACAACTTTACATAATTTTGTTTCATCTGCAAATATGATCACCTCACTTGTTGTTCCTATTTCCAGGTTATTTATAAATATGTTAATATGCAGCAGGCCCAGCACAGTTTGATGGGGTACTCCACTATTTACTTTTCTCCACTGTGAAAATTGGCCATTTAGCCCTAGTCTCTGTTTTCTATCTTTTAACCAGTTCCTGATCCACAATACTACACTGTCTCCTATCCCATGACTTTTTAATTTTACCAAGAGCTCACTTCTCCAAGAAGACAAACAGGCCCCTCATAAGGCTGTGGTGGTTCATGCCCAGAACATGTGGAGCAGTGGGTGCAAGATAAACTCATCAACATCCCTTGCAATGGAGAAAATCTGTTTGGGAAAGGCTGGCGTGAAAAGGCAGGTGAGATCGAAACAGACAACCTCACCATGAAGCGCTTATCTAAGAAGACAGCTGATCAGAGCAAGAAGACTTCTGCAAATAAGCCCTTCTATCCTTAAAAGGGAAGGTATTATCCATCCTACTCTCTTATTCTGCCTATCAGCCTCCACAATCCCAACAGAAAAGGGCCTTTGTCAACCCAGGAAACCTAAAACACCTAAAGCTCAGCCAGCTCCACAACCCCAGCCTCCGGCAAGCTTTTGACTCCTTTAGAGTGCATAGCCAGTAGGCCTCTACAACCTCCTTTCCCCTCTCACATCCCAGGGAGATTGACAAATTTTGCCCTTAGATGGTCCCTCATCACCCTAGAACCCTGGACCTTAAGCTCGTCATGGTGGGCTATCAACTTAAATTCAAAATATCTACCCCCCAATTTCTTTGTGGGTGAGGCCCGTATGGTTCTCCAACATTCCACACTGCTACTGCAGGAGATCAAGTCTCTAACATCTCAAGGAGCTATCGAGGATGTCCCTCCACCACAGCAAGGCCTGCGGTTCAACTCCCAATACTTCGTCATCCCAAAAAAGACAGAAAGATTCAGGCCTACCCTTGAACTAAGAAATCTCAACAGATTCTTAGTGAGGGAAAAGTTTAAGATGATCTCACTGGGCACACTTCTCTCCTAGCTTCAACAAACCATTCTCGTTCTGCAATATCTAGGATTTGTAGTAAATTACCCCAAATCCCACCTGACTCCAACCCAAACTCTGGAGTTTATAGGAGCTCATCTAGGTACAACAAGAGCTCAGGCCTACTTTCCAGAAGACCGCCTTCATCACCTAATAACCCTGGCAGCCCAATGCCAACAGCAGACAACCCTCACAGCTTGAGATATGCTATGCCTCCTCGGTCACATGGCCTCCACAGTCCATGTTTTTCCATATGTCCATATGCTAGGGAGCACATCTCCGAGACTTTACCACATAGGGACATTGGACCCCTCGGGAGGCCTCTCACCAAATGCCGTCTGTGTTTTTTGTCACCATCTAAAGGGACAAATGGTACTTGTTCAGACCGACAATCAAGTTGCCATGTTTCTACGTCATCAAGCAGAAAGGTACAGGTTCTCGCCTCCTATGCGACGAGAAAACCCATCTTTGTGATTTTGCGATATACCATCACATTCATCTCCAAGCTGTTTATCTCCCAGAGGAGGAAGAATCTCTTAGTCGATAAACTTAGCAGGGTACTTCGTTCACACGAGTGGATGCTCCATCACTGGACGGCACAATGCTTATTTCACTTATGGGGGATGCCCATAGTCAATTTCTTTGCTTCTCTGGTGAATAGTGCCTCATTTCTGTTCAAGGATACCCTCTTCCAACAGTGAAAACTCAGATGCTTTCCTCATTCATTGGGGCAGGGTCTGCTTTATGCATTCCTGCCAATTATTTTCATTCCGAAGACACTTTGCAAGTTACAATTGGACAGGGGCAAAATGATTCTAATCACCCCATTCTGGCCCCATCAACCATGGTTTCCTCTACTTCTTTGTCTGACTCAGAGTCAACTTCTCCAATTAGGCTGTGTACATGACCTGCTCTCACAAGTTCAAGTGACACTGCTTCATCCCAGCCTCAAGACTCTGTGCTTGACAGCATGGCTGCTGAACGCTTCATCTTCTCTGACTCTGGGCTCCCAGAGGACATAACTCAGGTCTTACTGGCATCTCAAAAAGACTCTATGAGATGTACCTACACCTTCAAGTGGCACAGATTTTCCCTCTGGTACTCCAACATAGCTCTCAATCCTCGCACTTGTGCAGCAGACCACTTGCTACATTACCTTCTGCATCTTTCTTCCTCTGAACTAAAAGCTAATTCTGTTTGAGTGCAATTGCAGTCTCTCACTGCCCAATTGGGAATCACCCAATCTCACCCGCTAGTAGCATGATTCATATTTGGGCTCCTTTTAACAAAGCTACCAAAATGCTCCCTTGCTGTAGCATGAAACTTTAACATTGTCCTCTCACAACTTTTAAGACCCTTCTTTAAGCCGACTTCAGCTCCTCTCAAGTTTCTAACATGGAAAGTGGCTTTTCTCATTGTTCTAACCTCAGCACGTAGGGTCAGTGAGTTACAAGCTCTGGTGGAGCTTCCACCATGATAAGGTAGTCCTCAGGATGCACCCTAAGTTCCTCCCAAAGGTGGTTACTCCTTTCCACTTTAAACAAACCATATCTCTTCCAACCTTTTTTCTTAGGCCATACACTTATAAGATGGAAGCAACCCTAGACACTTTGGATTGAAAAGAGCCCTTGCATTCTATCTTGACCAAACTAAGGATCATTGCCAATCCTCCCAACTGTTTGTGTCTTTTGATCCTAGTCACCTGAGTCTCTCAGTCTCCAAATGGACCATTTCCAACTGGATCGGTGACTGCATATCTTTTGCATATGGACAAGTCGGTCTCTCCCTCCAGGGACATGTCACGGCGCACAATGTCCGAGCCATGGTTGCTACAGTCGCCAACCTTCACTCTGTCTCACTTTCTGAGATCTGTCAAGCAGCCACATGGTCTTCGCTACATACCTTTGCTGCCCACTATTGCCTTGAAAAAGACTCCAGTTAAGATGCTCATTTCGAGCAAGCTGTCTTAAGGAACCTCTTTCAGATTTAGGGCAACTCCGCCTACTGTCCATCTTCAACTACCCAAGGAGAGTGTGCCCAAGGGGCTGAGTCTGACAGATCCCTACTTTACCCTGTTTGGTAGTGGTCTCCTCTTTCCTGTTGGGTAGTCACGGACTAGGGAGTCCCATATGTGAAGACTGCATTCCTGCTTGTTCCTGGAGATAGCGTGGTTACTCACCTGTAACAGGTGATAATCAAGAACAACAGGAAGCAGTCTTCAGGCTACCAAAAAAAAAAAAGCAAGAGAGAAATTCACTCATTTTGTACATAGTTGGTGAATGAGTTGTTCAGGCCTCTCGTCATTTCGCAGTTGAGTTTGTCCCTGTTGGGCTTGTTGGTAGCCTCCTCAGTTTTCAGTAGCCTGTAGCTTGGGCGTCCCATATGTGAGGACTCATTCCTGCTTGTCCACAGAGAAAAGGTAGTTATTCACGTATAGCATGTGTTCTCCGTGGACAGCAGGAATGAGTCCTCGCAACCCTCCCATCTCCCTGAGGAGTTGTCTCCTGCTACTATTATGTTATCAGACTGAGGCATCATGGCGCCACAGCAGCAGATGGGAAGGAGGCATGCAGGCACGATGGAGCCTCCCAAAAGCTTCCAATAGAAGCTGGGGAGCATTCCCATGCAAGACTCCATTAGAGACATCACCCGTACTTGAGGACTAATTCCTGCTGTCCATGGAGAATGCCTGCTACAGATGAGTAGCTATCTTTTCCCCCACACTCCGCCGTAAATGTACCTGAAATGTAATTGGTCGGGACTGTTTTAACTATGATATATGATACTTATGATACTGATAGCACTGTGCCTTTAATTTCTTAGTCTTTCAGCTTGCAACAGGAGGTTAAAAGTCACAAAGAAGGGAAAAGGGAACAAAAGTGAATGTCATACTGTTGTGACATATGCCTTGTAGTGCTTTATAAATGTTTAGTAGTAGTGTAAGTATATGAATTTAAGATACATTTATAATTTATTTTGTTGATTTATATCCCACAAATGAACAAAGCTGGATACAGTAAACATAATTTTTCACAAGTAAGTCATAGACATTGACAAAAACAATCTACAATTAACTACTACAAGAGGTTATTCTACAAGCAACAGGCAATGAAGTAACACAAGAAAGTAATATTTTCCATTTTGAATCTGCCTCAAAATATTCTATAAACATACGTATACATTTTCAGTGCTTTCCTAAATATGTATAAATCCTTAAATTGTGCATAACGCATCTGGTAGCAAATTCCACACTGTGTGATAGAAAGGCCTCCTGTGCGATTTGAAGAGAAAAATATAAGTGGGAGCACATTTAGAGGCAGAAGAGTAGTTTAATTTTTTGCAGTCAAGACTTGGCCCCTCTCTGAGATTCCAGCTTGAGTGTAATTGTGATCTGATTCATGAGGACAGCTGTCCACTATGATCTGAAAGTTGGACCGGTGCTACTATTAGGCAAACTAGGCAGTCGCCTAGAGCATCAGCATTTCGGGTGCACCCCACTGCCATCACTGTCGCCCCTCTACGGGGCCTGCCGTGGCAGCAATCGCATTGAAACTGCAATGCGGCCTTACCTAAAGTCTCTGGCTCTGCATTGCTGTTCTAACTCTCTATGACCTTCCGCTTCCACCGCCTTGCAACACAGACGTCTGGTTATGCATTTGTTTGGCACAGTCACTGCAAATCCTTTGGAAGCTTTAGTAAAAGGAGCCCTTAGAATTTTGGGTTTGTTCTAATATGCAGCAAGTTTTCCTTTTTGTTTTAGTTTTTCCTTAAATAAGAAGATCTAACTTATCTCTTGGTTCCCCAAATTGTGGACTACTTAGGAGTAAGAGTGGAAAACCTATGCTTCTTTGTTCATATTTAATTTCTTTAATTTTCTTCATGCTTTGTCCTGCATTTCCTATGTAACTGTATTTGCATCAATACAATAAATAATAAAAAAAAAGAACCAGACTAGGTATTGTCAAATTGGAAATAAAATTATACGAAAGAATGCCTGTTTGAGCATTATTTTTAATTTGCTAGTAAGAGAGGAAACAAATAGTATACAACCGAATGCTTTCTCTAAAGTTCCCTTGCAGCGACTCTGACATATGGGAGATGCAGCAAGGCTCACGGATTATTTACACAACATTTGCCAACCTTGAATTATAACACCCTATCTTATCAGTGTGCAAGTTCCTCCTGATAGTTCCTGGAAACACAGTCATGCTATATGTTTGACTAGGTTCATAAAGTAGTCTGAAGTCCTTAAAAATATCAACTCAGCAGTGTGTTATTTTCTTAGCTTTTTAGCTTCAGTCTCTGGTTAACTCTTTCTTTCCACAGCACTGATAATGAGAAGTTCGGCTAAATGTTTTGTGTCGACCAGTATAAACAAAGGATTTATGCTATTAACACCCAATGCTAACTGAATAAATCCCTTTGAATATCGACTCCCCTATGTTTACAATTTGCTTAACTAATATTCTGAATGAGCACTAAGCACAGCTCCTGCATAGTTCACACAGGATGCATCAAGAAGACCATAGAACAATGTTTCTCTATGTTTATTGTGGTCTAAAAAGCATGATCCACATAATATCTGGAGCCAAACTTTCTCACAGGGCGGCAGAATCAGCGCTGTCACCTTCTGCTGAAATTTAATTGGCAGTCTTGTTGCTGTGGCAAAGTGCAATCAATGAACAAATCCAGGAGTCAATTGACAGGGTCCAAGCCAGTTTATTGTGCACAGGCCCAGTCAGTCAAAGCTTCCAAAGGAACTGAGCAAACGTTTCTACAGAGACATAACCATTTATACCTCTTTTTCAGTTTGATACATGAGAACTTTCTATTGGTTCCAACTCGATACATGCAAACTTCTCATTGGTTTTACATTCCCTGCACCTGTCCAATTAGAAATCCCTCCGGAGCCTAGCAACCAGCCCCCTCCTTTAGGATTGCTCTAACAATGGTTCAGTTCTTGATTTTGTTACTTCTCTCCTGCAAGGTTATCCCTAGCTCCAGGAATGCATGTATTGAAACATTTCTTTTCTTTCACACACAAGAGAATAATGAAAGACTTATGCATTCATAAAAACTTCTTATTAAGCAGTTTAAAACAGTTTTCTTATTTTTCACAGATTTTTTGGTTCTTTTCTAGCTATAATGGGAGTTAGGATCCAGACCTAACTTACAGGCCTTTCATAGTAGCAGGCCATGCTAGGCCATAGCCTACCACATTCCCCCCTTTGATTTTTCTCATCCGCAAGTGAGAAAGGGTGAGAATTAAATCACTCATTAGTCATTTAACACATTATACTGGTGTAATAGCATCATCGTGGGGTATAGGGTAATATTGCCACATAGCTAATACCTTCGCAGCTGCCTTCCGCTCTATAGTGTTATCAATTGCTGAAGTTATCATGCGTAAGCAAAGGGGTAGGAGACAAGGGAGCAATAAGCACATGGCTAATATGAATAATACAATAAACATAAGGGCTTTTAGACCACCAATCCATGAGAATAATGAACCAAACCACCCATCCATCTTCAAACTGTGCCAGGTCTGGACAGGCACGAATGTCTGCTCTCTCATCTGGGTGGCTAGATCTTCAACTACATGCCCATTATTATCAATCTGTAAACAACAATTACTTAAATTCAATTTTCCACATACCCCACCTTCAGCTGCTAACAAATAATCTAAAGCTAATTGATTTTGATAAATGGCTGTACTTTGCTTTGCCAAAAGGGTTAGTGCTTTACTAGTTTCATTAGTTATTATTTCAACAACAGCTTGCAAACGTATTATTTGATTAATCATATAAACAGGAGTACGATATCCCCATGTCCCATCCTGCTCCCAAGTAGCATGTCCATAGTATGAGATAATTCTCTCAGGTGGCCATTCTTCAGATGTTGCATCCCATTTGTCCCATTGGCCTATCTTCAAGGCCTCCTTTAGCTGTCGACTTCTGTACACAGGATATCCCAGCTGTTCTCCCTGGGATGTAGGCAAAAGGAAAAAGGAAGGTCGTATGGTTCCCAATACACATGCGCCTCCCCAATGGTGAGGGAGCCTAGCATATGCTCGGGTTCCGCAAATCCAGTACAGTCCAGGTGGTGCTTGCCAGGAATTATATGCTGCTAAATTAGTCCAGATACTGGCAAGTTTGGGAAACTGAACTAGAGGATTGGAAGGTTCAGTAGCGTTGACTCCCGACCACCAAGACGTCTTCTTAGTGGTACTGTGGTAGAACTTCTGATTGAGACAGACCAGCTGCCCCACTTCCATATTAAACAATGGTCCATAGCGAGAAAAACATAAGTTACCCACAATGGAGTGGGCCAATACCCATTCACTTGTGGTATTGTGTATATTAGTCTGATTATATGGAACAGAATAGTTCAGTTCTTGTGCCTCCCAAGGCCATTGGTCTCCCATCGTAGTTCCTCCACAAAATAAACAGTCTGAAACGCGGAGACTGGATGCAACTGCTCCCGCTAGCTCAAGAAACAAGTTCTGGGAGGCAGGAGGAATTTCAAATTCTGCTTTCATGGCCTCATAGAAGGAGTGATGTATACGATAGGGTGAGGATACATGGGTCTTGGTGTTTAATTGTAGATATAAAATAGTCCCAGGATCTATACCTCCTCCTGCTATACGCAACCCAAATTTGTATCCTTGCTTCCATTGGCTGGGGTTGACTATGAGGAGTTGCAGAGGATTACAGGCACCTTTCTGGCATTTCTTGGGCTCTGGTAATCTGATCTTTGTCAAGCTGCCTTTGCGGTGATCACCATCTCGTCCCATAGGTGCATTCTTCCATGTAGCAAAATATACACAGTCCCATTTTGGGCAAAAGTAATCATGTTTAGATGTAGTGGTGTAAGTGGTGGCTGTAGAACCTTTTCCTGTACACCGTCCCCATCCATAGGCTCCTTCTGGACACATATATTTATCATCATGGTAGTATGCTCGCTCCCATGACCCACATCTGTGGTAAGCATTTCTGTTAATTGCATCACAAGCATCAAAGTTCAAGATAATAGGTTTTTGTGGGGTTTGCAAGGGGTTTTGTCGCATTTAAGATGGCTCCATCTTCATCATTCCAGCGTATCTCAAATGTATAATATGAAGGGTTTTGTCGGGGGTTATAACAAGTCTTACTTTTCCCCTTTGTGCAAATATTCAGTTCGGTGCCATTATAAATACACCGGCTGACTGTTCCAGTGCAAGTATAGTCCTGTTCGGGTGGTGGTTATGCAGGCTGCACAAGGAGGTAGGGCAAAAGTCTTTTCCAGGATTCCCAGGATCACCACTCCCACAAGGCAATAGTGAAAGAACATTGTGATTACAGTCTTTGGAGGTTAACTGGAAGGTTGGGTATGATGAACTTGTTGAGTTTTCTTCTGTTTCTGCTGTGATGGTCACTCTCGCGTGATGAAGGTAGATTCTGAAGGTTCTCTATAATGCTGGCTGTCTCCTCAATGTGAGTCGCAATGGAGTCTCGGGATCATTCACTGACGTCCATTGGTCAGGATCAGGAGTAGCTGCTGGCTTCACTCGACTGTGGTGGATCCAGGGTTCAAATTCTGCAACTTTCACTGCAGTGGGGGTTGACAGGATGACGACGTATGGTCCCTTCCAATGCGGCGCCAGCGGGGTCTTTCTCCACTCTTTCACCCACATGGATGTTCCTGGCTTGAAGGGATGCAGAGGCTCGGTCAGGTTGATGGGTAGTCGATCTTGCACCCATGTTTGGAGATTCTGCACGACGGAACCTAAAGCTAATAGTTCTTGTCTAGTTATTTCAGATCCTATCTGTCTCATGTCTCCCTTTATTCCCTGCACTATGGGTGGAGGTCGTCCATACAAAATCTCAATAGGGATCTGGTGGGAGCTGAACGTATCCTAAGAAGGGCTATAGGGAGAACTTGGAGCCACTTCAGGTGTGTTTCTTGGCAAAGTTTGGATAACTGAGTTTTCAAGGTTCTATTCATACGTTCTACTTTTCCTGAGCTCTGGGGTCTGTAAGCAGTGTGTCACTTCCATTGTATTTGCAGAGCTCGAGCTAACTGTTGGGTCACTTGGGATACAAATGATGGACCATTATCTGACCCTATAGTTGATGGTATTCCGAATCGGGGAATGATCTCATGAAGCAATACCCTAGTGACTTCTCGGGCTTTCTCAGTTCGGGTGGGGTAGGCTTCCACCCATCCCGAAAATGTACAAACTAACACTAACATATAGTGATATCCATTTGCACGGGGCATTTCAGCAAAGTCTACCTGTATATCACTCATTGGGGTCACCCCTACTGACTGAACTCTTGGGGGTGGAACAGGACCTTGCTTGGCATTACGTTTGGCACATATCAAACATTGCTGTGCCACCGAGGCGGTCAGGGATCCTAGCAGTGAAATACAGAAATGGGGTCTGTGGTGAACAGCGCCCTCCTGAGCCTATGGAAACGGATGAAAATCCTGAGGTTCAGCAGGATTTATGCCTATTTGAGAAACCAAGGAATATTCCACAGAGCTGAGCATGGAGACCAGCCCAGGGGAGGAGTCCTGCAGTCCTGATTGGGCACACCCTGTCCTGGGAAGGGGCGTGTCCAGGAGAGAACATGGTTTTAAACCAGAGCATGGCTTTGCTAGTCAGAAGGAGAATAAGATTGAGAAGAAGGAGGAGAAGGAGAGGAGAAAGAAGGAGAAGAGGAAGAATGATTGGAAGTCCAGAAAACAGTATGCTGATACTTGGGAACCTGGCATTGGAAGGAGACCTGCAAAGTTCTATTCAGAGGCAGTGAGTAGAAGTCCCAAAGAGAGAGGACCTAGCCCTGAATTAGACAACCGTTGGAAGGCACAGCCCTGGGAAAGGAAGCCTTCAAGGCAGGCACAAGAAAGAAAACAATCATTCTGTGAAGTACCATTTGAGCCAGAGAGCAACAAACATTCTAACAGCTGGAGAACGTTGGAGCCATCTGAAGTCAGAACGGCATGGCAACAAGTAAGTGAATAGCCACAAAGTTTCCAGGCTGAACGTAAAGCTAACTCTCCTGTGTATGAAACATTAGCAAAAGAGACTAGCAGTTACTCTGATACAATTAATCTAAGAGAGGAGAAAATAAGCAGCCTTAAGCCAGAGGGAAGTTGTATAGCTGATAGCAATTCCCTACCTCCCAAACAGCAGGCTGAATTGCTCCTACAGAGTTTTAAGCAGTTTTTTAGAGTTGCAAGCTAGAAGACAGCCAGTGTTACCAGAAGCCAGTAATTCCATACAGCTTGAAGAGTTAACACAAGATAATACAGACTTACCAGATTGTGAGAGCATGGATTGCACGGTCTGCTGTGTAGAGATGCCAAGCTGAAGGAAACTGCTTTTTACCGTATGTGAGTTGAATGCTACGGAGCTGTTGTATTGCCTTGCTGAGAAAGCTCTAATTATGTGCACCTGATTTTCCCCAGCACTGTGAAGGTAACAGTGGCTGAAAGAGGCTGTGCAGTGAATCTAACTGACCTCTTGGGGCAAAGTGAGTATTTGCTGAGAAGTGAAAAGAAGCAGTTATACTTTAAGTTGCCTTTATCCTAAGTTTTCCTGTTAGCATTTTGAAGCACCTATTTTGTTTGCATTATTTGCCATGTGATGGAACAATATCCTTTACTATAATAAAAATACTGGAAACCCCATAACTACAACTCTTTATTTCGGAGCGAGAGGAGCAGGAACTACAATACCCAGCATTCCCTGGATACAGGTTACTCTCCTTCCTCACGAAGCATCAGACTGCCGCTCCTGTCTTTAGCCCCAAGGCCGGGCAGGAGCGCCGCAGGTCTCAGGGCTTTTTCCATAGCTGTTTTCCCATAGTGTGTGGCTTGGTGAAAAGCTTGAACAAAGGCTGGCCCTAATGCTTCAGGGATGACTGTAGGACCTGGAGGTGGACTACCTTCTGGGGGTGGCAACACTATCCAACCTTGTTCTGTCAAGACTCCTCACTCCTTTTCACAATAATAGTCTAACTCTCTTGTAGTGTATCGGGGTGCCCAGGAACTGAGGGGCACAGGGAATAGGGCTGCTTGCATTACAGTATCTTGGGTCCTAACTTGTCCTGTGGTGGCTGCCTTCCGGGCTGTGGCATCTGCAAACCTATTCCCTCGGGTGACTTCTCCTGCTCCTGTCTGATGACTTCGGCAGTGCATGACTGCTACTTGTTTGGGGGCCCACACAGCATCTAATAACATCAATATCTCGGGCCCATACCTAATGGCCTTACCCCCTGAGGTGATCAACCCTCGCTCTTTATACAAGGCTCCATGTGCATGCAAAGTGGTGAAAGCATATTTGGAATCTGTGTACACATTTATGCGGAGTCCTTCTCCTAATGTCAAGGCTCTGGTGAGGGCTATCAATTCAGCTTTCTGTGCAGAAGTTCCTGGGGTCAGGGCTGAGGACTCAACTACCAGATCAAGGGTCACCACTGCATATCCAGCACAACAATGTCCATTGATGACCAAACTGCTTCCATCCACAAAGAAAGTCCGTTCAGGGTCCTCTAGAGGGAAATCGGTCAAATCAGGGCGACTTGAAAATACAGTGTCCATGGTTTCTAAGCAATTATGATCAGCAGGCCCAGGACCAATTGGAAACAGCGTAGCAGGGTTCAGAGCTTGACTGACTTTCAACTGTATCCGGGGGTTTTCGCACAGCATGCTCTGATATTTCAACATTCGTGCATTGGTTAGCCAGAAGTTTCCTTTGTGTTCCATGAGAGTCAGAACAGAGTGTGGCACGGTGACTTGAAGAGTTTGTCCCAGTGTGAGTTTATCTGCTTCGCCCACTAGGAGGGCTGTTGCTGCAACAGCTCTCAAACAAGGGGGCCATCCTTTTGCAACTACATCCAATTGTTTTGACAGATAGGCTACTGGTCGCTGCCAAGATCCAAGAGATTGAGTCAATACTCCCAATGCATTTCCTTGTGACTCATGGACAAAAAGATGGAAAGGCTTCTGAACATCTGGAAGACCTAAAGCTGGGGATGACATCAGGGCATTTTTCAAAGTCTGGAATGCTGCATCTTGTTCAGGTCCCCATTCTAGTGGAGATTTTTCCATTCCTTTGGTGACTTGGTACAGTGGTTTTGCAATCAGCGCGAAGTTGGGGATCCATATGCGACAGTATCCCGCGGCCCCCAGGAAGGCTCTTACTTGCCTCCTAGTGGTTGGAGTAGGGATACTGCATACAGCTTCTTTGCGTTCTGGTCCCAGACGTTGGATCCCACTGGACAACTGGAATCCTAAATACTTGACTTCAGTTTGGCATAGTTGTGCTTTGGCTCTTGAGACTTTGTATCCAGCCTCTTTGAGAAGGTACAAAAGTTCACTAGTAGCTTGTAGGCATTCACTTTCTGAGTTGGTGGCTATGAGCAAGTCATCTACATACTGAAGAAGGACCCTCTTTCCTGGGTCCACGGGGTAACTTGAGAGATCTTGATTCAGGGCAGCACTGAAGAGAGTAGGTGAATTCTTGAATCCTTGGGGTAATCTGGTCCAGGTGAGCTGGCTCCGCCTTCCTGTTGTGGGGTCTTGCCATTCAAAAGCGAATAAAAGTTGACTGGTGGGGGCTAGGCGCACACAGAAAAAGGCATCTTTCAGGTCCAGGACGGTGAAATGAGTAGCCTCAGCGGGGATCAGTCCCAAGAGAGTATAAGGGTTTGGTACTACAGGGTGTATACTATAGTTTCAACTGCATCATTTACTCGCCTTAGGTCTTGTACTGGGCGGTAGTCCCCTGTCCCAGGCTTCTTTACTGGGAGAAGGGGGGTGTTCCAAGGTGACTGGCATTCCTTGAGAAGTCCATACTTCAGCAGTTTCATCAAATGGCAGTGGATTCCTTCAATGGCTGGTCGAGGGAGAGGATACTGCTTCACATGCACTGGTTCCACTCCTGGCTTGAGGGTGACAATGACAGGGGCTATGTTCTTCGCTAGGCCAGGTGGATTATCTTCTGCCCATACTTCAGGTGGGGCTATGAGGTTGGTAGGTATACAGGGACTAGTTGACTTTACTGGAGGTGCACTATAGAACCGCCACTCTTCTTCTCGGGGAACAGTGAGCACCATCAATCCAGCAGGCTTTGGGTTCACAGTCATTTTCATTTCTCCCCCTTCAGCAAAAGATATTTGTACCTGGAGCTTGGCAAGCAGGTCTCGGCCCAGTAGTGGAATAGGGCATTCAGGCATATACAAGAACTGGTGCGTTATTTTCTGTCCCCCTAGTTCACACATGCAGTTCTGTAGGAATGACTTTGTGGCTTTATTTCCAGTGGCTCCAACAATAGTGACAGATCGTGAGGACAGAGGAGCTACTGGCTTGGCTACTACTGAATGTTCTGCTCCTGTATCTACCATAAATTCCATGTATTGGTCCCCTATCTTCAAATGACCATAGGCTCCTGGGGACCCAGGGTGAACTTGGAGCCCGGTCTGGCCTAGTCTTCATCTATGTCATCCAGGTCATAGCCCGTTGCTACTGCCACTCCCTCAATGGCTTCCTCCCTCTCTTGCTGGAACTGTGTTCGGTTTATTCCTCCCCTCCTTCAAAATCGTCCTCCTGGCCTCCAGGGACTCCCTCCTCCCCTCGTGGGGGCGGAGTCCAGATGCGGGCATTCATTTCTCCAATGTCCTTCTTCCTTGCAGTAGGCGCACTGATTTGCACCCAATTGAGGCCTTTCGCTTCCGCGGCCTCTTCCACGTCCTCTGGTCCTTTGATTAGGAAAACCTCCTCCACGTCGTTCGGTTATAGCAGCAGCAAGAAGATCTGCCTTCTTCTTCATCTTTCGTTCACTTTCTCTGTCTCGTTCATTTTCACGATTCACAAATACTTTCTGAGCGACTTCCATTAACTGTGCTGTATTCATGCCCGCAAATCCATCCAACTTCTGCAATTTTCGTTTTATGTCTCTCTGGGACTGACTAACAAAGGCCGCATTTACCATGCGTAAATTTTCCTGAGCGGCGGGATCATATGGGGTATACAATCTATAAGCTTCAGACAACCGCTCATAAAAGGCCGCTGGGCTCTCATCTGGACCCTGGAGAACTTCCGATACCTTCCCGATATTCATGGCCCTCTGGCCTCCCTTCTTCAGCCCTGCAATAAGGCCTGGCGAAATCTGGTTAGAGCCACCGCCCACCTTTCATCATTCGGGTCCCACCCGGGTTCTTCATTGGGATATTCTGCAACAGCTGCTTGCGGGGGATTTATTCCTCCCCCCTCTACAGGGTTTTCTTCTAACCAACGGAGGGCTGCTTGCCCGATTCGCCCTCGCTCCTCAGTAGTAAAGAGGGTGGACAGGAGCTGGCGACAATCGGCCCAGGTAGGCTGATGGGTTTGCATAATGCTAGACATTAATTCTGTTAATTCCTGAGGCTTGACTGTATAGGATGCATAATGCGTTTTCCAGTTTAATAAATCTGTGGTGGAAAAGGGTACATAAACTAAGCTGGTTGGTCCTGGCGCCATCTGGCCCTGATCATTTAAAACAGATATTCCAGGCACTTGGCGTAATGGCATTAGGTGCCCTGCTTTCTCCTCCTTCTTGGGAGTTACGCTTCTTAAATCATAAGGCTCCCGGGCACAATTCTCCTTGGTGGGTGACCCTGAACTGGCAGGAGAGCCTCCGCTTTCTATCTCGTCAGAGGACTCGAGTTCCCCCGACGCGCTTGGGCCTGACTCGGGACTATCACTCGGGGTAGGGTGCTTCTTAGGCTGCTGCAGCGGTATTTTCTGGGGCTCCTCATCTGGCTCCACCTCAGGCCGTGGTGCTGGAGGAACTAACTTCTGTGGGTACTGGGGTAACCTAGCCAGGAGATCTGGGGACTCTGGGGCAGAATACACAGGCGGCTTCTCCTCCTTAATTTTTCTGGTTCCCCTAGTAGTAGCTACAAATATTTTACAGCGCTCCTCATAACAGCGCTTCATCCATGAGGGCTGCTGTTCACACACACTTAACCAGGAATCTATATAGGGGAACTGGTCAGGATACACTCTTTGTATAAGCTGATGAATTCGAAAAACTGTTTCTAAATCAAAGGTGCCCCCACGGGGCCATGGGCCACTCCCTTTCACATAACATTTTTAATCTAGACGGAGTCATTTTCATACCATAATCACCCGAAAATCCTTTACGGAAATTCTTGATCATACATTCCAACGGAGTTTGCGTGGACTCCGCCCCTCCCATAATCTGAACGTACCTACGTACTCTACTAACTACGTACGCTACGTACTCTACGTACACGTAATGACGTACAAGACAACGAACAATAAGGATAGGTAGTATGGCTGTAGGTAAGGGGTCCGTACAGCCCACAGAACACTGGGAGGACAAACACCACTCGCTTCCTCCTTTTTGCGACCTGGGCGCGGTCGCCTGGCCAGGAACTGCGCTACTTAGGAGTCCGCTCTCGCTCGGTCTGTATTTCAAGACCTCTCACTCACACAAGCAAGCATATTTCAACAGGAAATCATTTTTTCAAGTGCCCAGGTTTTCTGACTAACTGACTATTTCAAACAAGAAGGGTCGATGGCTTCGGCTTCCGCTTTCTCTTATGCGGAGCTTACTAGGACCGCCCTTATGGGAGGTGATCAGGCTCCATTGTCTCGCACACACTCATGCGAGATTTTCCCAGTTAGTCTATACCAAATATACCAAATCAGTCCTGTGCACGCAAGACGTTGTCCCAGGCTGTTCTTTCTGTCTATCGAATCACAAAAATGTCTACTCACCGGATCCGGTCCCCGATACCACACTAGCTCCTGAGTTGGAACCTGGACTCCCCCAGGTCGGAGGTGTTGGCCAGCTGGACCCGATGGCCCGCCGAGGCAGGCGGAACCCTCTCCGGCACAAAGGGGCCGACGGCGCCTGAGGTTTCCCCCGCGGTCGGATAGACCAAACCTCAAGGCGAATTGCGTGGATTATTCACTTGAATACCATTTACCACTCGCACTTCCTGGCCAACGCACCAAGAATATGCTGTGGCAACGTGCAATCAATGAACAAATCCAGGAGTCAATTGACAGGGTCCAAGCCAGTTTATTGTGCACAGGCCCAGTGAGTCAAAGCTTCAAAAGGAACTGAGCAAACGTTTCTACAGAGACATAACCATTTATACCTCTTTTTCAGTTTGATACATGAGAACTTTCTATTGGTTCCAACTCGATACATGCAAACTTCTCATTGGTTTTACATTCCCTGCACCTGTCCAATTAGAAATCCCTCCGGAGCCTAGCAACCAGCCCCCTCCTTTAGGATTGCTCTAACAATGGTTCAGTTCTTGATTTTGTTACTTCTCTCCTGCAAGGTTATCCCTAGCTCCAGGAATGCATGTATTGAAACATTTCTTTTCTTTCACACACAAGAGAATAATGAAAGACTTATGCATTCATAAAAACTTCTTATTAAGCAGTTTAAAACAGTTTTCTTATTTTTCACAGATTTTTTGGTTCTTTTCTAGCTATAATGGGAGTTAGGATCCAGGCCTAACTTACAGGCCTTTCATAGTAGCAGGCCATGCTAGGCCATAGCCTACCACATTGTAACCGCTAAACTCAATATACTTACAGGCTTAGTGAAAGCAATACTGTGTGGACTGAATGGGCAAATATTTACAACAAACTCCTCAGGCACAGAATAGCTTTGTAGATTGAGAAAAGCATAGCAGGATCACCATAATCATAACATTATTCAAAGGCATTTGTCAGGATAGCTGCACTAACATGCTAATTCCCCACCCATTTCCCACCCCATAACATGCTGTAGCCCCTTACGGTCTAGGGTCCTTTGCTGCCTCTTATTTTTGCTGTGTAGGAGACCGGGGTACCACTTCAGGGAGGCAACACTGTCTCATGACATTTGCCCTTCAGATTCTGGGTTCCAGGTCCAGACCAGTTCAGCTGTTGACTCCAAGGATTCCTACTCTCTCTACTTCTTATACCCACCTCCACAAAATACTAGTAGGGTTGCCAACCAGCCGGTTTTCAGCCGGCCTGGCCGATTTTTCCATGGCCAGGCCGGCTGCCGGCACAGATGTCAAACTGGCCGTTGAAAAGCCGGTTTTTTGCTCTGGCCGCAAGATCGGGAGCGGCCAGAGCAAAAAACCGGCTTTCCTCCCGAAGTCCGCGGCGCGAATGAGAACGCGAACGCGATTCCCCATAATAGTGCAGCCGCTGCTTCTGCTTTGTACCGAGCAGCGGCTGCACTACACTTACTTTGAAAAGTAAAGAAACTGTGTGAGCAGCCCTCCGGTCATCGCAGAGCCCGAGGAAGTGATGTCATGGGGGCAGGCTCCTCACAGGTTGTCTTTCCTTTTCAAATTAACAATTTGAAAAGGAAAGACAACCTGTGAGGAGCCCGCCCCCATGACATCACTTCCTCGGGCTCTGCGATGAAAGACAACCTGTGAGGAGCCCGCCCCCATGAAATCACTTCCTCGGGCTCTGCGATGACCGGAGGGCTGCTCACACAGTTTCTTTACTTTTCAAAGTAAGTGTAGTGCAGCCGCTGCTCTGTACAAAGCAGAAGCAGCGGCTTGGGCAGGGCAGGGGTGTGAGTGAACCAGCAAGGGGGGGGGGGTTGGGGTGATGGTGTGATTAAACCAGCAGGAGGGAGGGAGGGAGGGTTTGGTGTGAGTGACCCAGCAGGAAGGGGTGACTCAGTGACAGGGGGGTGGGTGAGTGAACCAGCAGTGGAAGGGGGGGTGGTGTGAGTAAACCAGCAGTGGAGGGGGGGGGGGTGTGAGTGAACCAGCAAGGGGGGGGTGAGTGAGTGACACGGGGGTGGGTAAGTGAACCAGCAGGGAGGGGAGGGGAGGGGAGGGGTGGTGTGAGTGAACCAGCAGGGGAGGGGGTGAGTGAGTGACACGGGGGTGGGTAAGCGAACCAGCAGGGAGGGGAGGGGAGGGGTGGTGTGAGTGAACCGGGAGGGGAGGGGAGGGGTGGTGTGAGTGAACCAGCAGGGGAGGGGGGAGTGAGTGAACCAGCAGGGAGGGGGGGGCGAGTGAGTGAACCAGCACTGAGGGGAGGGGGGTGAGTGAACCAGCACTGAGGGGGGGATGTGAGTGAATCCTCGGTAATTTTTGTGGGTGGGGCTGGGGGCGGGGCAGGGGCGGGACTGAGGGAGGAGAATGGGTGGAGCATGGCGAGCCACAGGTGTCGGGTTTTTCTCGGTGAAAAAGTTGGCAACCCTAAATACTAGCCCAGTGCAGGGTGTGTTCTTAGTCTAAAGTACTGAAAGCTTAAATGGAAGAGAGTAAAACAAACTCCAATTAGAGTATACAAGTAGAACAAGTACTGTCATTTTATTTCCTTTAGGACGTTCCCTTGTAAAGTGGGAACCCTGTGTTATGTTCCTTACAATTACCTTGGAGTTTGGGTTAGATGT
The DNA here is from genome assembly GCA_033557465.1 of Ichthyophis bannanicus. Taxonomy (NCBI): domain Eukaryota; kingdom Metazoa; phylum Chordata; class Amphibia; order Gymnophiona; family Ichthyophiidae; genus Ichthyophis; species Ichthyophis bannanicus. The sequence goes on from CM066040.1 coordinate 144,607,928, forward strand.
GATTGCAGGCACTGCTGTCCCGCCTTGTCTTAGCTCCAAGGGCCATCCCCTCTGTCCTTTTCTTCTCTTCCAGGATCAGTGGCAGCCTTTTCTTTCTCAGTATTTAAAGGTTTGTTCCTTCCTTGGAGTCCTTTCTCTCCTCAGCAAGCAATCGTGTTCTGGCCTAGTTAACTAAAGCCCCAAATCCTGTGAAGTGCAGAGGTCTAAGTAGCGCCTATTACTCCCCAAAGAAACCAACTGTTCCTTATGATACGGTGGCTTAGCCAGCCAAAGACAAAAACTGCCTTTGTGGCTGGGTATTTATGCCAGTACAAGCTTCCCTCCGAATGAGGTCTTCTCCCACCATTACTTTACTAGTGTGGAGTGTCCTCCCTTGTTCTGGAAATATAAAAAGTGCAAAAAAGTTATAATACACTACTCTGGTAGAGCCATTAGAGGTCTCTGCCATCTAAGCAAGGCAGAACCTTAGGAGTCTCCACAAAACTATACAGACAGCCTGAATTAGCCCGTGCTGTCAGGTCAACATGGTAATAGTGATTGTGCTTGTCTGCTAACACCATGCACTAATTCACACAGTAATTGCTTAGTGCACTTTAATAACAGGCTCTTTTATCTCCATCTAGGAGACTGTTACATTTTTGAGATGTAAAGGTGTTTTATGATTTTGTCTAAACATCTAGTGCACTATACACTGGGTAGTGCCTATCTGCGGTATCAGGTTGTTTGGTGTTGAGGGGTTTTTCAATTTTATGGCAAAAAGAGAACTAAGAGAAACAGAAGATTTAAGATGCCCAGCCTGGGAATCCAAGAGAAGGGATAAGAAGAGGAGAATACCAGAGACATTGTTCAGGCCCAAGGACTTTGAAATTCCATATTTGGTGTTTTGGGTACCTGCAACAACTAGTGATTTTACTTTTTGACTTTTCTTTTTTGAACTGTATATACTTGTCTTTGAATTATGGTGCTGGCGACGAATACTGTGTACACCAGGGACTGGCCGAAGAACAAACCAGTCAGTACTAGAGGAGATCAAACCTAAGCTTTCTTTAGAAGCTCAGATGACAAGACTTGGACTTTCATACTTTGGACATATCATACAAAGAGAGAGATCATTAGAGAAAGACATAATGCTTGGCAAGGTAGAAAGTCAATGCAAAAGAGGAAGACCTGCAATGAGATGGATCGATGAATCCTTCTACAGTTGCTGCTGTTTTCCTGTGCCTGCTGTATGCTGTTATTTGTCTCTCTGTTGTCTCTGCAGATTATCCGGTGCTTGCTTTACCTAGCTTGCCTCTCTCCCTGCCTCCCTGCGAGGTCCCGCCTCCCGGAAGTGACGCGGACGCGTGCAACGCGTCCGCGTCAGCATCCAGGTACTCCCGTGCATTTAAAGCCACCTGGTGTGGCGTTCTGCGCTGCTGAATCCTTCTACTGTTGCTGCTGTTTTCCTGTGCCTGCTGTATGCTGTTATTTGTCTCTCTGTTGTCTCTGCAGATTATCCGGTGCTTGCTTTACCTAGCTTGCCTCTCTCCCTGCCTCCCTGCGAGGTCCCGCCTCCCGGAAGTGACGCGGACGCGTGCAACGCATCCGCGTCAGCATCCAGGTACTCCCGTGCATTTAAAGCCACCTGGTGCGGCGTTCTGCGCTGCTGAATCCTTCTACAGTTGCTGCTGTTTTCCTGTGCCTGCTGTATGCTGTTATTTGTCTCTCTGTTGTCTCTGCAGATTATCCGGTGCTTGCTTTACCTAGCTTGCCTCTCTCCCTGCCTCCCTGCGAGGTCCCGCCTCCCGGAAGTGACGCGGACGCGTGCAACGCGTCCGCATCAGCATCCAGGTACTCCCGTGCATTTAAAGCCACCTGGTGCGGCGTTCTGCGCCGCGGCGGCGCGCGCCATGGGCGCGCGCTGAAGGAGCGCGCACAAGGAGCAGGTCATGCTCCTTGGGCGAGCTCCTTGGGGCGACGACTGGGGTGAGTGGCACCGTCGGCTCTCGCAGTACACCTCCATCTCCTGGCTTTATTCTCTCCTCCTAGCGTTTACTTTGGTCTTGCCTTCCTCCCCGCACAGTTCTCTTCTCATGGCTGCCCCATCGTTCGCTGTCCCGACCAGCCCCACCTCCGCGGGCGTGACTACTATACCCGTCTTCTGGGGGCATCGGCCCCTGCCGTCTGCTCCCCCCCCCCTCTGGTCTCCTCACTCGCAACCTTGCCAATCTCCTCCCCTGCGTCCCTCAACCGGCCCCGTTAACACTCCTTTCCCCCTCATACATGTCCTCCCCAGCTGCTGCCTTCCTCACTTTCTCGTTGGCCCTATTGAATTGTCGTTCCCTGCGCTCCAAGACACACCTGGTTCACGATCTGTTGGTACAACACTCCTTAGACGCCCTCTTCCTCACGGAGACCTGGCTCCGAGAGGGAGAGGATGCCCTCCTTCACCAGTGTCTCCCTCCCGGCTATTCGGCATTTCATACCCCCCGCCTCCGGCGTACCGGGGGTGGGGTAGCATTAATTTTCAAATCCACCCTTGCATTCTCACAGGTGTCATCCCCTCCAGCTTATCCAGAAGCCCTCCTGGTTCGTTCCGCTTCCCCTACCGCAATCTACTTTCTTCTCCTATATGTTCCCCCCTCCTTGCGCCCTGATCTCTGGGACTCACTTCAGCTTACCATATCTGACTCCGTTCTTCTGTCCCCCCACTTAGTTATCCTAGGCGATCTCAATGTCCACTTGGTCTCCCCTCTGCGCCCTCGCGACAAGACCCTTATCTCTCTTTTTTCTGACTTGGCCCTATCCCAACATGTCCTCTGTCCTACCCATGCCTCTGGTCAGACGTTGGACCTCATCCTTACTCCCGAGTCCTCTCCCTACCTTCCATCTAGCATTCTCTCCGTCCCTGTCCCCTGGTCCGACCACCTCTGCCTGTTGTTTTCCTTCCCTTTCCCCCCTCCGGCACCGCTGGGCCCCCCCCTTCCCGATCTATCCACCTCCTCCCTTCGCCGACGTATTACTCCTCATACCCTACATTCTTTCCCACCTGCCAACTCTCTCTTTCCACCGGATTTTTCCTCTCTCCCTGTTGACCAACAGGTCAATACCTGGTCCTCCTCTCTTTCTGCCACCCTCGATGCTCTTGCTCCTCTCTGCCCTATATCTCCCCGCTCTTCATCTCACCACCCCTGGTTCCATTCTGGACTGTTCCTTCATCGCTCCTACCTTCGCCGTGCAGAGCGTCTTTGGAAGAAGCACCGTTCTGCTGCCTCTTATCTAGCCTTTCGCCAAACTCATCTTTCTTACCGCTCACTGATATCTGCGGCCAAACAGTCTTACTACTCTCAGCTCATATCTTCCTCATCTAATTCGTCTAGACGTCTGTTTCTCGTTCTCCGTTCCATCTCTTCCTCGTCTACTCTTCCTCCACAGCCCCCTCCGTTGGCCCCCAGCCCATCTACCCTTGCTTCCTTTTTTACCAATAAGGTCCTCTCCCTTCGTTCCTCCTTTCCTGCCTGCCCTCTCCCTCTTTCTCCTCCCCCTACTTCCCCTTCCCCTTCTCCTTCCCCCCCTGCCAGCCCCCCTTCCCCTTCCCATGTTTTCCCCCATACATGGCGTACCTTCTCACCTGTATCCGCCCCTGAAGTCATCAAAGCCATTTTGTCAGCCCATCAGACCACCTGTCCTCTCGATCCCCTGCCCTCCTCCTGGCTGATTAAACCAGACCTTGCTCTTGTGCGTATATTGTCTCTATCTTCAACACCAGCCTTTTGTCCGGTCTCTTCCCCTCCAACTGGAAACATGCCATTGTCCGCCCCCTCCTGAAGAAGCCCACCCTGGATCCTGCACTCCCCGCAAATTGGCGACCAGTCACTAACCTTCCTTTCCTTTCAAAAATCCTCGAAAAACTGGTTTTCTCCCAACTCGCAACACACCTCAATTCCACTTTTGCCCTTCACCCTCGCCAATCTGGATTTCGCGTAGGCCATAGCACCGAGACTATCCTCACGGCTTTGCTTTCTGAGCTCCACCGTGCTCATGACCGTGGTGATTTCTCTCTCGTGGTGTCCCTGGATCTTTCCTCTGCTTTCGATGTTGTCGATCACCGCACTCTCCTGTCTCGTCTATTTGATTTTGGGGTTCGCGGGATTGTCTTGCAGTGGTTTCATTCATTCTTGGTTACACGCACCTTCTCAGTCCACGTTGGCCGCTCTACCTCCGCCCCCTCACCCTCACCCTGTGGTGTTCCTCAGGGGTCTATTCTTGCTCCCCTACTCTTTAATGCTTTCCTCGCGTCCCTGGCACTGCTCATCCAACAGTCTGGCATCTCCTCATACATCTACGCCGACGACATCTTGTTGGTCCATCACACCTCCTCTTCTGCCCCTGACCTCACTCCACTCAATCTCTGTCTCTCCTCTGTTGCCTCATGGTTCGACTCCAATTTCATGCATGTTAACCCCGCCAAATCCTCCGCAATCTGGTTTTCCTTTGGGCTCCCCTCCCCTAGCTTATCACCTGTTATGTCCTCCCGCCCTATCCCTCTCGTTCCAACTCTCCGCTATTTAGGTGTCACTCTGGATTCTGCCCTTTCATTCCATCAACACATCTCCTCCGTTATTCGCACATCTATTTTCCACCTGCGTCGGATACGGGCCGTTAAATCCTCTCTCCCCCCTTCCTCCATTGTTACCCTCGTCCTGTCCCTGGTGATAACCAGGCTCGATTATTGCAATGCCATTTATGCAGGCCTCCCTTCCATTCAGCTCCGCCGCCTCCAATTAGTACAAAATACCGCCGCTCGCCTTGTCACTGGTTCCTCAGCTCGTTCCCATGTATCCCCCTGCCTTATCACCTTACACTGGCTTCCGGTAAAATTTCGTTATGTCTTCAAAGTACTCATCCTCACCCATAAAGCTCTTCACTCCGGCACCCCCCAATACTTATCGGACATTATCCATCTTCAACCTTCCCCACGCCTCCTCCGCTCAGCCCACGGTAACCGCCTATTTCTCCCTCCCCCTGCACAGGCCCACCTCGAACTAACACGTCACTCCGCCTTTTTTTTCTTGGGCCCCGCCCTCTGGAACTCACTCCCTCGGTTCCTTCGTCTAGAACCCTCTTATCCCCGCTTTAAAACTCTGCTCAAGACTCACCTCTTCTGCCAGGCTTTCGATCTTCCCCTCCCTGCCGACGGTGCCCCATCGCAGAACCTCGCCCTCCACCCTCCATAATTCCCTCCCTTGCCGATCCCCCCTTTCACCTTCCTTTCCCCCACCCTCTTGTCCTCCTGCCCTTCTGGGCCTTTTCTCCTTTCTGCCTTAATTTGTCTCTCCTGTCCTATCAATTGCTGGCGTTCTCCCTCTGACTTTTGTTTCCTGCAGCCGTATTTTGTATTGTACACCGCCCTAATGCTTCGGCCTGGGCGGTTAATCAAATATTGTAAATAAAGATAAAGATATAAAGATAAAGATAAAATAACAGCAGCTATGGATGCCACTCTATCAACAATCAGCCGCCTGACTGAAGACTGAACACAGTTTAGGACAACTATCCAGAGGGTCGCTATGAGTCGACACCGATTCAACGGCACTTAACAACAACATACTTCATTTGTGAGAGTCACTAATAAAGATTATTTTTTTTTAATATACCCACAGTGCCCACCTTTCTTCTTTTTAACTGTCTGCCTGTTTTTACTTCAGCTTAGGCCTCCAGCTTTGTGTCTCTTTGGTGCACTAATACTGCTTTTACTATTTGTAATCCTGTATTTCAAAGTGTCAGACATGCTTTTCTTTATTTTATACATGCCCTTTAGAGCTACCTTTGCCCCTTAAGTGAGAAACCTGCTATAGGAATTCTAATAGTAACTAGCTGTCTAAGTTTATTAGTGTCATCTTTTGCTTCTTCATTGCCACCAGAAAGTCATTGGGCAGTCTATGTGAAATACATTGATTGCAGCACCTCCGCATTATTTATTTATTTATTTACATTCTTTTATATACCGCGCTATTCTGCATCAGTGCAGTTTACATTGAACAAACGGAAATTACATTGAACAGGGCATTATAACTTTGAGATAACTATTTTACAGGGAACATGGGCTATGGAGGGTTAAGTGGCTTGCCCAAGACCACAAGGAGCACCTGTGGGACTAGAAACCCCAGTCCTTCCGGCCCAAGGTTGCTGTCCTCTAGTGGGATTTGAACCCCCGACCTTCCGGCCTGAAGTACCTTGCCCCAACCACTAGGCCACTCCTCCACTCCATTAGCTTTAGCTTTTGTGACATAACCAGTATGTTTCTGGCAGCTAATGCATGATGGCCCACTCGAACATGGGCGCCACTAAGAGCAGGTTCACTCAATGACTTCCATAGAGAAGACATTAGGTGAACCCATGTTAAGAGCTGCATTGCTGCTGAGCATGCAGCAATTGCCCTGGAGCTAGTGGTAATGCGCTCTCCATGCCCACTCTATGCCCATTCACCGCCCCATCCTGTGATCGCCAGGTAGCATGTGTTTTAACGTGTGGTGGCAGGTACGCTTGTATGTTAGTGTTCCCAACTGCCAGTTGCCCATGTTTGTCCTAATGGGCATTAGTAGAATGGGCCCTAAATGTGATATGTGGGGATGGTCGCGTGATGTGGTGAGAGCGGATGGACGTGAACCACTCGAGCTCCGGGCCCCCTCCCTCCGCACCGATAAAAAGCGCAGTGTTTTCAGCCGTAGGGCTGCATTAAAATAGCTAAGTGGAGTGGCGGCAGTGGCAGGTGAGCGGCGGCTGTGGAAAGCGGAGCATGGCAGTGGCAGTGAAGGCAGGACACAGAGACAAAGAACAGATGACCGGCCAGCACAAAATGGTGGAGTCACCCCCGATGCCTAGCTCGCCAGCCTCACCAGCATTTATCGAGGAGATCTCGTTGGCGGTGGCCGGCATGCTCACCGCTCAGTTCGATGCCCTGCATGGCAAAATGGATACTCTGCAAAACTCGGTGGGAGCTTTGGGCAGTCGGATGCAGGAGGCGGAGACTCGGATCGGGCTGGCTGTGGAGAGCATGGAGGCAGTATCACAGGAGGTAGGCCGCATGAGAGCAGCATTGCAAGTTCAAGAAGCTAAGTTGGATGACCTAGAAAACAGGTCTCGCCACAATAATCTGCGCTTCCTGGGCATCCCGGACAGCATATTGGACAGAGAGCTAAAGGCTTACTTGGAGACTCTGGTGGCGCATATCTTGGAGGGAGGAGAGGAATGTGGCCAGATCATTATTGAAAGAGCGCATAGAGTGGGGCCCAAACAATCGAGAGATGGTAGACCTCATGTGGTCCTAGCAAAGTTTTTACAATTCCCTCAGAAAGAAGCTGTGTTGAGAGCGGCAAGGAAAAAAGGAATTATTGTAAAGGACAATATGAAGCTGAGGATTGTACAGGACTATTCGGCGGCCTTGGGCCAGTGTAGGAGAGCATATGCGCCCATTTGCCAGAAGCTGGTGAAGGCCAATATTAAATTTACTGTGCAATATCCTGCTAGACTGCACGTTACATATGAGGGAATGCACCAGATCTTTGAATCAGCGACAGAGGCAACCCAGTACATGGAGGAGCTAACGAGGAGTGCAGCAACCTCCCCAGCAGAGCAACCCAGTAGACCAAAGAATGAGATTTGAGGGGGCAGCAGTGGAGAGAATGGATGGAGGAGTTCAAGGTGAAGGAAACCGAAAGGATAAGCTGCATTGCCCTCGAAAACAGTGAACGATTTAGAGTGGAGAGGGTTGGGACTTTGTTCTCTGAGGGCTTGGAACCATGCTGGGCTGAGCACCTGGACTGTTGATGGTTTTTAAGTTGCTATAGATATGCGGGCATTATGTTTTATGACTGTTCTGTTTATTGATGTTTTCTGACTTCCCTACTTCTGGGGGAAGGATGCTATGGGACGTAAGACATAGATGTGGGGGGGGGTATAAGGTCGGGATCGGTGCCTGGAACGAGAGATAATAATGTTGGGTGTGTAAAGAGGCTAATAGTAGCATTTGGCTGTAGGCCGGATTGGGTTAATAGAGTTAGGTGTGGAGGGGGAGGTATCCGTACACATCTTTTGTGACTTTGATAGGTGAGGAGGGTTAGGGCTAAAGGATTAGGATGAGGAGCTTCAGGGAGGGGAAAGGAGGATGGGGGGGAGGGCAGAGGAAGGAGGGGGGGAGAGGTTGGGGAAAGCAAGGGGGGGGAATTGCAGCCAAGGGTGGATAGTAGAGTGGGAAATTCGATATGGGAGTGATGTACAGGGGGAGCTTCAGGCTAGGGAGGCTCCTCCTTGGGCAACTTTAAGTACTGAGAGTTGTAGGCCTGACATGTCCCTGCTAGTCTGAAGATTATTTCTTGGAATGTATGTGGGGTGGGGAACCCGGTCAAGAGGTATAAATTGTTGCGAGCCTTAGCTAGGCAAAAGTGTGATATTGCCATGCTGCAGGAAACCCACCAGACTGCCGAAGAGCACCAAAAATTACAGAGAGATTGGGTAAGGCAAGGATGGGGGGCACCAGCGAAGGGGAAAAAAGGGGGAGTGGTCATTTTGATACACCGACGAGTGAGATTTGTATTAGAGCGGGAATATAAGGACCCGGATGGAAGATTCGTGTTATATGGGGTTCTAGAGGGGAAGCCCATCGTGTTGGGAAACCTCTATAGTCCCAATGTTTTAGACCGGGAGCTGTATATACGATTGGCTTCCAGAGTAGAACAACTGCCAGATGTTCCTTTGATACTAGGTGGGGACTTTAATGGGTTGTTTGATGTAGAGCTAGACACGACTCAGGGGGGGAGATAGAACTCGATCACAAACCGCTAGAGTACTGCGGGGGTTCCGGCAGAGATTAGGGGCTGTAGATCCGTGGCGCCTGCTGCATCCACTGGATAGGGATTTTACCCATCAATCTCGGGCGCACGGTTCGAGCGCAAGGATTGATTATATTTTGGTATCGGAAAGGCTCTTTGCCCAAATAGCGGATGCACAAATTGGCCCTACAGAGATTTCAGACCATGCCTTGATTTGGGTGGAGCTAGAGTGGCATGATGTTAGCTCACAGACTAGAATCTGGCGGTTCCCCATTAGATTTATATAGGGACACCGAATTCCACATTTATCTAAGGCAGAAGTGGCAAGATTTTGCACTTTATAATCAAGAGCATCAAGGTGATCCTGAGTTGTATTGGGAGACTGCTAAAGTAGTTTTGCGATGGGACATTATTGGCTATGTAGCACGGAAACGGCGACTAGTAACGGAGCAGATTGTTCGGCTTGAACGACAAATGGTCAAAGAAAGGCGGAAGTGTGTGAACTGCCCAAGTGCAGTGAACAAGAAGGGGCTGTGGGAGGTTCAAATAGCTCTTAATGAGTTGCTCCATAGATGGGCTAAAAAATCCTACATGTACTACCGTCATCAGCTTTATCGATTCGGGGACAAGCCAGAGAAACTTTTGGTGCGCTGCCTTCAGGGGAGGAGGGGTGTTAGAGCGGTTGCGGTGCTGCGAGATGATCAGGGTAAGTTACACAAGGAGAGTAGGGTGATTGCTCAAGTATTTCAAGCTTTTTATCAGAAATTATATTCAGGAAAGGGGGGGGTCTCTGTCTAACATGGAGGAATACTTTTGGGCGTTGAAGCTGCCCAGGTTGGGGGCGGATCAGAGGATCCAGTTGGATAAACCAGTGATGATCAGTGAAGTACAGCGGGTCATCCAGAAAGCCAGCTGTTATAAGGTGCCCGATCCAGATGGCTTTGGGGCCGAATTTTATAAGCTGTTGGGTGACTTGGTGCCTCCTGCCTTGATGGCGGTGTATCATAAAAGAGTGGAACAGGGCGCTTGTACGTGGAGAATCATGCGCATATTATCCTAATACCGAAGCCGGGAAAGGATCCTACCCAGGCTGGTTCTTATAGGCCCATCTTGTTGTTAAATTTTGATTGGCAGGTGTTATCAAAGATATTGGCTGATCGTTTGGCATTGGTACTGGGTGATCTCGTGCACGAGGCACAATTAGGGTTCATGAAGGGATGATATGCGGTGCGAAATCTGGGCAAAATTCTGGCGTCGCTGGATGGGTACGGGAACAAGGGCTTCAATCTTTGTTGGTTAGCTTTGATGCGGAAAAAGCTTTTGATCATGTGAGCTGGCAGTATTTGAAATTTCTTTTGCCATATTATGGCCTGGGAGGTCCTTTTTGCAGGATGGTGGACCTTCTGTATATGAGGCCTATGGCGGGGGTGATATGTAACGGAGTGTTATCAGAAAAATTCTCCCTGGAGAGAGGTACCCGGCAGGGATGCCCTCTTTCTCCCCTGTTGTTTGTGCTGTCGCTGGATCCTTTGGTACAGAAGATAGAGGCGTCTCCGGAGATACGTGGGGTGCGGATTGGAAAGCATGGGTTCAAGATGGCAGCGTTTGCGGATGATATGCTAGTGCACTTGCTTTCCCCGCTACAGTCGCTGCCTAGTCTGTTGGAGGAATTCTCTCGTTTTGGAAGCTTTGCAGGACTTCGCATCAACAAGGATAAGTTGGAGGCTTTGGACGTGTCGGGTAAACTTGGAGGGAGCTGGGGTGGCATTTTCCCACTTAAATGGGCAGGTGATTCCTTTCTCTATTTAGGTATTCTTTTAACTAGAAACCCAAAGGAGTTGTATAAGCGGAATTTTGACAGAAACTTTCTTAGACTCCACACACAGTTGCAAGCTTGGAATCCTCTTCCTTTGTCACTGCTGGATAGGGCGGCAGCGCTGGGGATGGTAGTGTTGCCTCGGCTGCTGTACTGGATGCAAACTCTTCCTGTGTGGTTGCTGCGGCGAAACTTAAAGGGGGCGAGGGCTTGAGAGGGGGATGGAGGAAGGGGGGAACAGGGATCACGGATCTGCGACTCTATGCATTGGCCTGTCAAGCGCGACATATAAGGGACTGGTTGGGCGACATGGAAGTGGATACCCCTAGGGCTTTGGAGGAATCTATGGTGGCCCCGCAGTTGATGGCGGTGTTGCACTTGGAGGGCTCTGCTCTCTCGGGGGGAGCGACTAGGAGTATATTGTTGACGTCAGTGCAACAGACTTGGAGACAACTGAATAGTTATTGGGGTAGATCTCCGGCACTCTCAAGTTGGTTGCCATTGCAGGGCAATATTAAATTCACCCCTGGATCTGAAACAGCAATCTTTTGGAAGTGGAATAGGCTTGGGATAAGGAACATTGGACATGTGGTAGATTCGGAAGGGAAGTGTAAACCATTTGGGACTCTTTGTAGGGAGTATGAGTTGAGTAACCGTCAGTTTTTCGCATATGCCCAGCTCTCCCATTATGTGGCCTCCCTTCCAGAGGGTGAGTTAACAGCAGAAAGCTCTGCACAGATACTGGAATTTTTTCCATTAGAAGAGTAGTTTTCGCCCACTATCTCGGGTCTGAAGAAAAGATTGGATCGATATATTGCGGTACCAGATTATTCGGTGGAGGAAGCTCGGTGGGCAGAGGAATTGCATCAGGAAGTGGCCCCAGGTTCGGTTCAAAGAGCCTTGGATCAGATTGCTGGATTGGTGGAGGGGGCTAGATGGAGGCAGGTGAAATTTAAATGTATAATAAGAGCACATTTTTCCCCGAGGCGCACCCTGCAGAGCCACCTTACTCTGGATGGGAGTTGTTCAAAGTCCTCATGTCCCTTAGCAGATTTGAGTCATATGTGGTGGGGGTGTCAGAAAATTCATCATTATTGGACACGGATTAGTACGTATCTGAGTAGTCTGCTCAAGCAGCAGATTAGCTGGACTGGGTCTCTGGTAGTCCTGGATCAACTTGGACCACTCCACCCGAAGGAGAGATGGGAGCGGTTACTGGTGAGGAAGGCATGTCTGTGGGGAAAGGTCCGATACTCCATAGATGGAGGGAGTAGACACCCCCTTCCTTTTTGGGAATGGTGTAACAGCTTTCATCAATTGATGCTGTTTGAGAAGGAGGGGGCCAGGGGAAGTGTTTCACGTTGGTCTTCTTTCTTGTTGATATGGGAACGCTACATTTAAAATTTGGGACCACGTACACGTAACAAAATATTACAGGTGGGCTAGGGCCGGGGTTCTGGTAAGTAGATAGGTAGGCACGGAGGAGCCCAACAAAACAGTAAAAGAATAAGGGATGAATTAGGGAGTAGCATAATGATAATCTACTCCTTAATATGTGGGAGAGGGAGGTGGCTGTGATAGGGATGGGGGAGGGAGGGAGGGAAGGGGGGAGGATGGGGAGGTATATAATGTGTTGTTTCATAACTAATTGTAGACTGGCCTCCGAGGCGGTGGATAAGAGTCAACCCCGCCTGGAGGCGATATGTATCTACGGATTTTTGTATGATGTGTTTGTGTGGATTAATAAACAGAGTTTTAAAAAAAATGTGATATGTGGGGTGTCTTCTTAACCTGCAGTAGATGAGACTACTTATCTTGTTTGCTAAAAAAGCATTCACTTGAGGAAGATCAAAAAAGATATACCTAAGCCCTTGAAATTTCACTTTACATTTACATATGGGGGGATATTCAACGAAATTAACAGGGTTAGCAGACCTGCTAACCACACTAATCGCGATCACTGGGATATTCAGCGGCACTGGCGGTTAGCACTGGGGCATTTCATGGGCGGAGCAAAGGCGGCACCCAGCAATAACCAGGCAGTGGTGATATTGAACCACTGCCTGGTTATCGCTAAGAAATGAAAGTTAGGAACCTGAAAGTGTGGCCTAACCTTCACCGCAGAAGCTGAATATCGCCACTGCCCGGTTAGCTTCCTGTTTCTGCGCCTAACCCGGATTTTCAATCATGCTAGTTGCTGCCTCTGAATATCTCCCCTGTAAAACCCAGCTGCTGCAGTTGTGACATAAGAACATAAAATATGCCATACCCTTCATCAGCAGGTTATGTGATTCTAATTTAGAAAGTCTTCGCTCTGAGTTGAAAGCTTGGAGTTCATCTCCTTCATCTGCACACCCAGGCCCCAATAATTGAGGCCTCTTGAGTTAGCTGGGCAGTGGGGTTTGGAAGGAGGTGAGCTTTTGTTTGCTTTTGTCTGTATGCTTGATCTGATCCCATCTGGTTGGCTTTCAGAGAGTGCTCTGAGACTATTGCAATGGGCTAAACTAAAGAAAGCAATAAAAGGTGCAACAGATATATACATAAGGAAAGTAAATAAAAACAAGAGGAAAAGGAAACCTATTTGGTTCTCCAAAGAAGTGGCTGCACAAATAAAGGCAAAAAACAGTTTTCGCAAAATTCAGAATCTCGCAAACAGAGGAACGCAGAAAAGAATACAAGATCTAACTACAAGAGACAAACAGAGAAATAAGGATAGCAAAATCAAAGGCAGAAGAAAAGATGGCTAAAGTTGTGAAGTATGACGACAATACTTTTCTCAGGTATATTTGGGAGCGGAGGAAAATCAGCGGTGGAATTGCAGGACTCAAAGGTGCTGGGAACAGATTCGTGGAAAGTGACATTGAAAAAACGGCAATACTAAACAAATACTTCTGCTCTGTTTTCACTAGAGAAAATCCTGGAGAAGGACCACCTGTGATTGACAAATATACCAATGGGAATGGAGTAGATACCACACCATTCACAAAAGATGATGTGTTAGAACAGCTTGCAAAACTGAAAGTGGACAAGTCTATGGGACCAGATGGGATACATCCCAGGATACTGAAAGAGCTCAGAGAAGTTCTTGCAGGGCCTTTAAAGGATGTTTTTAATAGATCCTTGGAGACAGGAGAAGTTCCACAGGATTGGAGAAGGGCTGATGTGGTACTTCTCCACAAAAGTGGTAATAAGGAAAAAGTGACAAACTACAGGCCAGTAAGCCTTACCTCAGTGGCGGGAAAAGTAATAGAGACTCCTGAAAGAGCGAAAAGTGGACTTCCTCGAAACCGACGAGTTGCATGATCTGAGGCAACATGGTTTTACCAAAGGACGATCTTTCCAAACAAATCTGATTGAGTTTATTGACTGGGTGACCAGAGAACTAGATCAAGGGCATGCAATGGATGTGATCTATCTAGATTTCAGCAAAGCCTTTGATACTGTTCCTCATAGGAGTCTTATCAATAAACTCAGCAGCTTGGGGATGGGTCCCAAGATGGTGAATTGGATCAGAAATTGGTTGACTACAGTCAACAGAGGGTGACGGTAAACTGAACTCACGCGGATGAAAGGAAGGTGATTAGCGGTGTGCCCCAGAGTTCGATCTTGGGACCAGTACTGTTCAATATATTCGTGAGTGATATTGCCAAAGGGCTGAATGGAAAAGTCTGTCTTTGCAACAGAGTGGACTCCCCACAGAGTGTGGAGAACATGAGGAAAGATCTACAAAAGCTGGAAGAATGGTCTAATGCTTGGAAGTTAAGATTTAATATGAAGAAGTGCAGTGTAATGCACTTGGGAAGCAGAAATCCAAGGGAATTGTATGCGATAGGGGGCGAGAGATTGATGTGCATGGACCAGGAGAAAGACCTCGGTGTGATTGTTTCTGATGATCTCAAGGTGGCAAAACAGTGTATGACAAAGCAGTGGCAAAAGCCAGAAGGATGCTGGGTTGCATACAGAGAGGAATTACCAGCAGAAAGGAAGAGGTACTAATGCCACTGTACAAGTCGCTGGTGAGGCCTCACTTGGAATATTGTGTTCCGTTTTGGAGACCATATCTCGCAAAGGGTATAAAAAGGTTGGAAGCGGTTCAGAGGAAGGCAACCAAAATGATTTGGAGCCTGCATCAGAAGACTTATGAGAAGAGACTTGAAGACCTAAATATGTACACTCTGGAGGAGAGGAGGGATTCAGACATTTAAATACTTAAAGAGTATTAATGGACAAACAAACCTCTTCCAAAGACAGGGAAACTGTAAAACTAGAGGGCATAACATGAAGCTGCAAGGGGATAAACTGAAAGACAATGTCAGAAAATATTTTTTCACTGAAAGGATGGTGGATGCTTGGAATGCCCTCCCGATGGACGTGGTGGGGCAAACACAGTGACAGAGTTCAAAATGGTATGGGACAGACATAGAGGATCCCTTTATAGGAACAGGATAAAACCAAAATAAGCATAACTATCTCTTATATCTGAACAAATAGGGGTGACCTACATGGGGTGGTGGGTACACCCCTAAACAAAGGCATGGGAGAGGTGACCTGCACGGAGCGGCAAGTGCACCTACTCTTGCCGTCTTGCTGGGCAGACTAGATGGACCATACTGGTCTTTATCTACTGTCATATACTATAATATTAATAATAGCCTTACCTCTGGTTCATTTCCACTAGCATTGAAAGAAGCAATAATTCACCCTATTCTTAAAGATCCCAAGTTGAACCTATCGGATCCAGTCAGTTATCAACCAATTTCAAATCTCCCCTTCTTATCTAAATTAACAGAACGTTTTGTCTTGTTTCAATTAGAAGACCACATGTAACAATACTCACACCTTGCACCCTCGCCAGTCTAGTTTCTGCTACTACCATAGTACCGAGATGATTATTGCTGCAGTTCTTAGTGAAGTTCATTTCATACGAGACCAAGCCAGATCACTTTGGCTATTTCATTAGATGTTATTGCAACTTTTGATCTAGTAGGTCATAACTTTTTTCTCAACCGTTTATATGAGGTCGGTCTCTGAGGGCAGATTCTATCCTGGTTTGTTTTCTATCTCTCTGGTCGGTCCTTCTAAGTTACATCAAACAATGTGCTCTCCTCTCCCAACAATTGCAATGCCGAGTCCCTCAAAGATCGGTCCTTTCCCCTCTACTATTCCACATATTTCTTTCTTCATTAGCCACACTTATCCAATCACTTGGTTTCTCTTGTTATTTTTATGCAGATTATATTTTTCTTCTCACTCAGACTGACAATCTTTCCCCTGATCTATCAGCAATAAACAGTTACCTGACCAAGATAACCGAATGGCGACAAGAAAATGCCTTGCAGTTTAATTTAAGAACATAAGAACATAAGATATGCCATACTGGGTCAGACCAAGGTCCATCAAGCCCAGTATCCTGTTTCCAACAGTGGCCAATCTAGGTCATACGTACCTAGCAGTTTCCCCAAAAGACACAGGTTCCACAATGCTTTTACTGGGTCAAGCATTGATATTCTGGGTCCCTTCTTAATAATGGTTTATGGACCTTTCCTCCAGGAACTTGTCCAAACCTTTTTTAAACCCAGCTACACTAACAGCCTTTACTACATCCTCCGGTAACAAATTCCAGAGTTTGATTACACGTTGAGTGAAAAAAATATTTTCTTTTATTAGTCTTAAATAGTTTACCCTGTAGCTTCATTGCATGTCCCCTAGTCTTTCTATATTCTGATAATGTAAACAATCGATCTACGTTTACCCGTTCCACTCCGTTCATTAATTTATAGACTTCTATCATATCTCCCCTCAGCCGTCTCTTTTCCAGGTTAAAGAGCCCTAACCTTTTTAGCCTTTCTTCATAGGAGTATCCTTCCATCCCCTTTACCATTTTGGTGGCTCTTCTCTGAGCCTTTTCTAATATCGCTATATCCTTTTTAAGATATGGCGACCAGAACTGCACACAATATTCAAGGTGCGGTCTCACCATGGAACGATAAAGAGGCATTATAATATCTTTTGTTTTATTTTCCATTCCTTTCCTTATGATACCTAGCATTCTATTTGCTCTCTTGGCTGCCGCTGCACACTGCGCCTAGGGTTTTAACATGTTATCCACAATGATGCCTAAATCTTTTTCCTGGGTGGTGTTTCCTAATGTGGAACCTTGCATTGTGTAACCATAGTTTGGGCTGTTCTTCCCTAGTGTGATAAGGAGAGTGCAGCCCAGCCAGGGAAAAGTGAAAAAAAGGAAGAATTTTTCCTCTTTGCGGGGGATGGGCACACAGGATCACATAGTCCACAGCAGGAACCTGGAGAGAAACCTAGAGGGCAGACCTAGCTGGAAGTCACGCCCACACTCCAGGTCAGCCACAGACAGGAGTGGGAGGTACAGAAGGGCGGAGCCAGGAAGGGAGTTGCCCTGCTCAGTGTTTGAAAGGGAGCAAACAAACACTACAGATAGAGTTGGTTGGAGGCCTGGTTCAAGAGCTGATTCAGGGGTTGGTTGGAGGCCTGGTTCAAGAGCTGATTCAAGAGTTGGTTGGAGGCCTGGTTCAAGAGCTGATTCAGGAGTTGGTTGGAGGCCTGGTTCAAGAGCTGATTCAGAGTGCGGTTGGAAGCATGGTTGGAGAGCTGATTCAGGAGTTGGTTCAAGTGCTGGTTGGAAGCATGGTGAGAAGCATGATTGGAGATACAGTTCCAGTTGCAGTGGCAGTTGTTGTCGGAGTTGCAGTCCAGGCCTAAGTGGGAGTTGCAGCTCAGGTTCCAGTTCTGGTTCCAGAAGGTACAGAGGGAACAGCCCTGTAGCCAAAAGGAGCAGCAGGAAAAGGAACCGCTATAAAGACAGCCAGAGAAGGTACAAAGGAAGCCACCATACTCAGCGCAGTAGCCACCAAGGATATAGGGAAGGTTCCAGGGGGAGAACCACCTACCCTAGCAAGAGAGTGGGAAAGTGTTATCACAGCTCTCTGCCCTACGCTGAGGCAGAGGGAGTCCTGACTGGACAAAGCTCTAACCAGGAGAATATTGTACAAGAAGCCCAAGGTAGGAGAAGGGAGGCAGCAAGGCCTTCTAAGTATGTTTATTCTTCTGACTCTGATGAAACTGTTATACCACAGATAACACAGCACAAAAAGAAATGTTGTACCAGGAAGGTTAAGCAAGAGCAACCCATAGGAGACCTGCCTAGAGCAGGGAAGGCAAGAAAGTGAGAGAGGTTGTTTAACCTGTTAAAAAGTCTAAAGCAGAAAGTTCCTGAGCGGTACCTAGCAGAACCCTACTACAGCTCAGTGGAGAGTATGGACATTGAAGCCAAGGAGGCTGAGGTAAATTCAAATGTCTCAGAGATGGAATGCGATGCCTGCACTAAGGTAAATTAGTGTGAGCCAGAAACACTTGATATTTGAATTCACTGTTGTTTTGTTTTGGACATTTGTTACTGGAGAAGTATCCACTATTTTCTTTTGTCTGGAGAGTATATGTGTTTGGGAGAAATTGTATCCACTTACCTGCAAGGAAGCTGAATAAATTCCTGTGCGCTTTATAAACCACTCGGCCTCATCATTCCTTACACAACTACAACCCTAGGAAATAGAAGAGGTGATCACCCGTCCCTACTAGGCGGCCGCCTGGTAGTGGCGCGAGCGTCACAGGTGGCGTAGGTTTTAGGATCCAGCATTCCAGCGGTCAAGCGGAGCATCTCCAAGCCGTACCTTTGGACGGAAAGACCCCGGAAGTACGCTGACCGACCCAGGAAGACGGAAGAAAAGTCTGGAGTGGAGTCAGATCGGGAGTGCTGTGACTGGTGGTAAAGCTGAGACCTGCATCAGAATCAGGTAACCCGTAGGCTAGAAGGGGTAGGCCTGGATTCTGGTGTAAGGGAGGGCCACCAGGTGCCCACTAGAAGTGGGAAGGGAAAAAAAAAAAAAAAGTGCTGCACTTTGTGTGTGTTGTTTTTGTTTGTGTTGCAGAGACCGCAGTCCGAGATGGAGACCGCGGATGTGTTGTCGTGGGTGGCCGACCAGTTCGCCAAGCAGAGGGAGATGGCAGCGGTGAGCCAGGAACAAGCAGCTGCCATGCTTCGGGCTCAGCAGCAACCCCTGCTGGAGATGATGGCACGGCGGATCCGGACGCAGGAGGAGGCAACCAAGGCAGCACAGACTGTTCCAAGGACACAGCCTGTTGGTACAGGTTGGGAAGGACTGGGTTTGGCACCTTTTTCATGTGGACGCTTAACTAAGGAGGATAACCTTGATGACCACATAGAAGCCTTTGAAAGGATAGCTGTGTTGGCTCATTGGCCAAAAGAACAACTAGCTAAACGGTTTGCTACTACCCTTAGCGGGGAGGCATTAGCAGCCTATAGGGAAATGCCTGTAACATTGATTGATGATTATGAGCAGGTGAAGAAGGCCATAAAGGATCGAGTAGGGTTAAGTCCCTCGGTCTATAGAAGGTCTCTAAGGGCGTGTATACTGAAAGAGGGTGAAACACCCCAAGCTTTGTATCATAGAATAAGGAGCTTGGTCTGTAAGTGGCTGGTACCTGAAAAGAATAAGGTAGATTCCATTATTGATTTGATCATTCTGGAACAGTTTACTGAAGCTGTCCCTACAGAAATGCAAAGTTTCCTAGTGATGCAAAACTGTAAAAACACCCAAGAAGCCATTGCGTTGGCAGAGTGCTTTCTGGAGGCCCAGAAATTGAGCCTAAAGAAAGACGGCGTTTTTAGGAGGACAGGATTACAGGCAGAGAATTCAGCCTTTGTCAGACATCAGGCAGATAAGAAAATAGGCCCATGGAGGAAAGATTTAGCCTCCAGAGGAAATGTTTTTCCTGTGGTGAGCCAGGTCACCTCAAGAAAAACTGCAGAATAAAGAAGGCTTTTGTAACAGCAAATCCCAAAGAGATAGGTGAGGGATTCCTCCTATCAGTAGAGGTGGAAGGGATACCTGCAGAGGCACTTCTGGACTCAGGGGCTAGTCAGCCCATGATTTCCAACAAATTATGGAGAGAGATAGAAGCCCAGAGGCAGCACTCCCAAGAGTCCTCAAGGGGGCACGTTAAAATTAGGTGTGTTCATGGGGCTACCTACACCTACCCGCTTCAAAAGATTAAGATAAAGGGTTTAGGTAGTGGAGGGGCTGTAGCCGTGGCAGTTATACCTAGACTCCCCCATGATATAATACTGGGCCGGGATTGGTCCCAGTTTAGGAAAGGGGTGGAGGAGGAGTTGAAAGCAAGAACAGGCTTAGTTACCACACGTTCAGGCTCTAGGCCCTCAGAAACGGGAGAAGATTCCCAGGAAGAGCCAATCCCAGGGACCTCTTTTCATGATGACCTGATAACTCCAGCCAAGGAAGGGAAAGGCCGAAAAGCGGCGAGAGAGGAGCATCAGGGCTAGGAATAGGAGTCAATTGCTATCAGGCCAGGAGCTGTCATGGGTTCCTGAAGAGATAATAGAAAAGTTTCCCTCATTTCCGAAGGAGCAGAAGGCAGATCCAGTCTTGCGGCGGGCGTGTGAGTTCGCCCGGGAAGGGTCTGAGACCCTACCAAGATTTCTATGGGATAATAGTTTATTGTACAGGGAGAGTATAGACCCACGGACGGGGGATCCAAGGAGGCAACTGGTAATACCTTCCTCCTTTAAGAATATTATTTTAAGATTGGCCCACGATCACCCAGTGGGGGGACACAAGGGGGTACAGAGTACCCTGGATCAAATCCTTGCTAGGTTCTATTGGCCAGGCGTGTATGCAGAGACAGCGAGGTTCTGTGCCTCCTGCCCGGCTTGTCAAAGGGTCTCTAATAACCATCCCCGGAAGTACCTTTGGTTCCCCTACCAGTCATAAATAAGCCAGTGCATAGGTTGGGGGTGGATATAGTGGGGCCCTTGCTTAAAACCCCCAGAGGTCACCAATATATTTTGGTCGTAATGGACCATGCCACTCGTTTTCCCTGGGCTATTCCGTTAAGGAACACCTCTGCCCGAGTAATAGCTGTGGAACTAGTTAGTACGCTTGTTCTGCGAAATAGGGTTCCCTTGTGAGGTCTTAACAGACCGGGGAACAAATTTTATGTCCCAACATTTGGCCCAGGTATGGGACGCTTTTGGAATTAGGCATATCCGCACAGCAGCTTACCATCCCCAAACCAATGGGTTAGTAGAAAGGTTTAATCAAACCTTAAAGAACTTGTTGAGGAGAGGTTTGGAAGGTAGGTTTAGCGAATGGATACGATGTTGCCTTTTGTGTTGTATGCTTGCAGAGAGAGGAGACAAACCTCCACAGGCACATCGCCATACGAGCTTATGTATGGGAGGACTCCGCGCGGCGTGTTAGATATATTAAGGGAACAATGGGTTGCACCAGTTGATGATGTACAAGAGGTTCCCAGGTTTTTAACGGATTTAAAGAATCGGTTACGGCGTATAGCCACGGTAGCTAGCGGAGGAAAATTTAAAAAAGAGTCAACATAAACAGAAAACCTATCACGACCGGAGGGCAAGGCCTCGGGTTTTAAAGGTCGGGGATAAGGTAATGGTACTGATAGCCGCAGCGAATTCCAAGTTTGAGAATTCATGGAAAGGTCCCTACAGAGTAGCAAATCAGCTCGGACCGGTATCTTATGCTGTGGATACGGGACGAGAAAAACAGCAAGTATACCACGTTAATCTATTGCGGCAATGGCACGAGCGTGTAGGGGATGGCCAGCTAGCTCAAAAAGCAGGTGATAGTGCTCAGGCCTTATCTTGTATTACGTGCTGTTCGCGGGTTTTAGCGCCAGCCCATAATAGTCTAAGGGGGGGAATATGTGATAAGGAGAGTGTAGCCCAGCCAGGGAAAAGTGAAAAAAGGAAGAATTTTTCCTCTTTGCGGGGGATGGGCACACAGGATCACATAGTCCACAGCAGGAACCTGGAGAGAAACCTAGAGGGCAGACCTAGCTGGAAGTCACGCCCACACTCCAGGTCAGCCACAGACAGGAGTGGGAGGTACAGAAGGGCGGAGCCAGGAAGGGAGTTGCCCTGCTCAGTGTTTGAAAGGGAGCAAACAAACACTAGAGATAGAGTTGGTTGGAGGCCTGGTTCAAGAGCTGATTCAGGGGTTGGTTGGAGGCCTGGTTCAAGAGCTGATTCAAGAGTTGGTTGGAGGCCTGGTTCAAGAGCTGATTCAGGAGTTGGTTGGAGGCCTGGTTCAAGAGCTGATTCAGAGTGTGTTTGGAAGCATGGTTGGAGAGCTGATTCAGGAGTTGGTTCAAGTGCTGGTTGGAAGCATGGTGAGAAGCATGATTGGAGATACAGTTCCAGTTGCAGTGGCAGTTGTTGTCGGAGTTGCAGTCCAGGCCTAAGTGGGAGTTGCAGCTCAGGTTCCAGTTCTGGTTCCAGAAGGTACAGAGGGAACAGCCCTGTAGCCAAAAGGAGCAGCAGGAAAAGGAACCGCTATAAAGACAGCCAGAGAAGGTACAAAGGAAGCCACCATACTCAGCGCAGTAGCCATCAAGGATATAGGGAAGGTTCCAGGGGGAGAACCACCTACCCTAGCAAGAGAGTGGGAAAGTGTTACCACAGGTCTCTGCCCTACGCTGAGGCAGAGGGAGTCCTGACTGGACAAAGCTCTAACCAGGAGAATATTGTACAAGAAGCCCAAGGTAGGAGAAGGGAGGCAGCAAGGCCTTCTAAGTATGTTTATTCTTCTGACTCTGATGAAACTGTTATACCACAGATAACCTTCCTGGTACAACATTTCTTTTTGTGCTGTGTTAAGCAAGAGCAACCAATAGGAGACCTGCCTAGAGCAGGGAAGGCAAGAAAGTGGGAGAGGTTGTTTAACCTGTTAAAAAGTCTAAAGCAGAAAGTTCCTGAGCGGTACCTAGCAGAACCCTGCTACAGCTCAGCGGAGAGTATGGACATTGAAGCCAAGGAGGCTGAGGTAAATTCAAATGTCTCAGAGATGGAATGCGATGCCTGCACTAAGGTAAATTAGTGTGAGCCAGAAACACTTGATATTTGAATTCACTGTTTTGTTTTGGACATTTGTTACTGGAGAAGTATCCACTATTTTCTTTTGTCTGGAGAGTATATGTGTTTGGGAGAAATTGTATCCACTTACCTTCAAGGAAGCTGAATAAATTCCTGTGCGCTTTATAAACCACTCGGCCTCATCATTCCTTACACAACTACAACCCTAGGAAATAGAAGAGGTGATCACCCGTCCCTACTAGGCGGCCGCCTGGTAGGGGCGCGAGCGTCACACTAGGTACATAACTTTGCACTTGTCCACATTAAATTTCATCTGCCATTTTGATGCCCAGTCTTCCAATTTATCAAGATCCTCTTGCAATTTTCCACAATCCTCTTGGGTTTTAACAACTTTAAATAGTTTTGTGTCATCTGTAAATTTGATAAGCTCACTCGTTATTCCACTTTCCAGGTCATTTTGTGAATATATCAAAAAGCAGCGGACCCAGCACAGATCCATGGGGTACACCACTATTCACCTTTCTCCATTGGGAAAATTGGCCATTTAGTCCAACCCTCTGCTTTCTATCTTTTAACCAGTCCTGATCCACAGTAGTACACTGCCTCCTATCCCATGACTCTTTAGTTTTGCCAAAAGTCTCTGATGAGGGACCTTGTCAAAGGCTTTCTGAAAGTTCGGATACACTATATCAACCAACTCAACTTTGTCCACCCGTTTATTCACACTTTCAAAAAAACATAACAGATTAGTAAGACAAGATCTTCCTTGTCTAAAGCAATGTTGGCTGTCTCCCATTAGGCCATGACTATCTACATGCTGAGTAATTTTATTCTTTATGATGGTTTCTACCATTTTTCCTGGTACTGACGTGAGACTCACCGGTCTGTAGTTTCCCGGATCACCCCTATAACTCTTTTTAAAAATTGGTGTTACATTGGCGATCCTCCAATCTTCAGGTATTAGAGATGATTTTAATGATAGTTCACAGATTACTAATAGCAGGTCTGCAGTCTCATATTTCAGTTCTTTCAACACCCTTGGATGTATACCATCCGGCCCAGGTGATTTGCTACTCTTCAGTTTATATAATAGTTGTAATACATATTCCCGATGTATCGATATTTCCTTCAATTCTTCCGCACCTTTAAATACCACTTCAGTCATGGGTAACATCCCTACATCTTCCTCAGTAAAGACCGAAGCAAAGAATTAATTCAGTCTCTCCGCTATCGCCTTGTTGCCTCTTAGTGCCCCTTTAACTCCTCTATCATCTAATGGACCAACTGACTCACAGGTTTTTTGCTACGAATGTACTTGAAAAAATCTTTATTTCACGTTTTTGCTTCTGCAGCAAGCTTCTTCTCAAATTCTCCCTTTGCCTGCTTTATCAATGCCTTGCATTTGACTTGCCAGTGCTTGTGCTGTTTCCAGGTTTCATCTTTTGGCTCTTTTTTCCATTTCCTGAAAGATGCTTTTTTGGCAACAACAGCCTCTCTGACCTCACCTTTAAACCATGCTGGCAGTTTTTTGGACTTCCTTCCACTTTTCTTAAAGCGTGGAATACAGCTGGTCTGGGCTTCCAAGATAGTATTTTTCAACAACACCCAAGCTTGATGTAAGTCTTTAACCTTTGCAACTGCTCCTTTTAGTTTTTTATTAACTATTTTCCCCATTTTATCATAGTCTCCCTTTCGAAAGTTAAAAGGTAGTACTGTGGATTTCCTTACTCTCCCTCCTCCACTAATTAAATCAAAGGCGATCATGCTATGATCACTATTGCCAAGTGGCCCCAACACCCTTATCTCTTGCACTAGATCTGGTGTTCCACTAAGTACTAGGTCTAATATGGCTTCCCCTCTGGTCAGTTCATGAACCAGCTGCTCCAAGAAGCAGTCATTTATGTTGTCTAGGAACTTTATATCCCTAGCATGTCCTGCCGTGACTCTGACCCAGTCGATACCGGGGTAATTGAAATCACCCATTATTATTACTGTGCTGTAACTTTTGTTAGCTTCCTTGATTTCTTTGAGCATTTCGTCATCCATTTGTTCATTCTGGCCAGGCAGTCGATAATACACCCCCACTGCCATTGCCTTCCCCTTTTTACATGGAATTTCAATCCATAGAGATTCTACAGCAAATTTTGTTTCCTGCAAAACTGTAATCCTTTCTGACTCAATGCCCTCTCTAACATAGAGCGCAACCCCTCCACCAATTTGATCAGCTCTATCATTACGATATAGTTTGTACCCAGGTATCACAGTGTCCCACTGGTTGTCCTCCTTCCACCATGTCTCTGATATTCCAATCATATCTAACCTCTCATTTAGTGCTATATATTCTAACTCTCCCATCTTATTTTTTAGACTTCTAGCATTTGCATACAAGCATTTTAGAGACTGTATTTTACTCATATTAATTTGGCTATTGGTAGACATGGGTAATTTGGAATCTTTAAGCTCTGTCTGCTCTATACTCGAGGGCATTTAGGCTACTTTACTCTTTTTTGGAACCTCTCTGCTTTTGGTAGTATCCTTCAAGGATACATTTTTCCGAACCATCCGCTCTTTGGCGACTGTCGGCTTTCCCCTTTTTAAAGGTTAATGCCAGCAGCCTGGTTCCATCCCGGTTAAGGTGAAGCCCATCCCTTCGAAAGAGCCCCTCCTTTCCCCAGAATGTTCCCCAGTTCCTAACAAATCCAAAACCCTCATCTCTGCACCATTGTCTCATCCACGCATTGAGACTCCGGAGCTCTGCCTGCCTTTTGGGTCCTGCACATGGAACGGGAAGCATTTCGGAGAACGCTACCCTGGAAGTTCTGGATTTCAACTTCCTACCTAAAAGCCTAAATTTAGCCTCCAGAACCTCCCTACCACATTTTCCTATGTCATTGGTACTGACATGTACCAAGACAGCAGACTCCTCCCCAGCACTATCTAAGACCTTATCTAGGTGGCGCGTGAGACCCACTACCTTCGCTCTGGGCAGGCATGTTACCAGGCAATCCTCATGTCCACCAGCCACCCAACTATCTACATGCCTAATGATTGAATCACCAACTATAACGGCTGTCCTAACCCTTCCCTCATGGGCACATGGCCCTGGAGAAACTTCCTCCGGTGCGAGAGGGTTTTACATCACCTGGAGGACAGGTCCTAGTTACAGGATCACTTCCTGCCACACCAGGGTGATGCTCTCCTGTCACGTGACCTCTCTCCTCCATGGCAACAGGGATGCTGCCAGACTGGAGGTGGGACTTCAGGAATATATCCCTGTAGGTCTCGTCTATGTACCTCTCTGTCTTTCTTATGTTTTCCAAGTCTGCTACTCTAACCTCTAGAGAACGGACTCGTTCCCTGAGAGCAAAGAGCTCCTTGCACCTAGTGCACATGTAAGACCTCTCACCAATTGGGAGAAAATCATACATGTGACATTCAATGCAAAAGACTGGAAAGCCCCCATCTCGCTGCTGGACTACTGTCTGCATCTTAGTTTTAAGTTTGTGTTTGGATCTTTAAGTTCTTTATTTACTAAGTGTTGCTATGAATATTTATACCAATAAAACTGTACCTAATACGTTCAATATACCTTGTTCACCTGAAGCTTAATCTCAGGTCCCTAGTGTATGACTGATTTGGGTAACGAGCTTCATATGAGAGCACCTCCTGTCTTTTAAGATGTGTAAGTACCTATAAAGCTACAATTATCCCAGGGGTGAGTGGGTGTGGGGAGGGAGAGAGGGAAATAACACTTATTAAAAGAGGGCTGCTACACAGTACCCTGTCCTATGCTGCTGAGGTAAGCTATATTCTTATTTGATTTAAATTATAGCTCTTTGCTGCTGCTAGGCTCTAACTTATTATGAAATTTAAACTACAAGCTCTCTGCTGGGTTCCAAATTTAACCAGAAAGCTCTCCTCTGTGTTCTAAATTTAAACTAAAAGTACTTTGCTGATACTAGGCCCTGAGTGACTATTACATTTAAACTACAAGCTCTCTGCTGGGTATGAAATGTAACCAGAAAGTTCTCTTCTGTGTTTTAAATTTAAATTTAAACTGCTGCTACTAGGCCCTGACTGAGTTAACAAAAAATAGTGAGTTCACAGATTAGATAGCTTTAATAGAAAGAATTCCTTTCAGAAAATTCCCATAAGTATATACACACAATTGCAGATCTCTCTCCAGAAGTAACAGTCCCCTTTTCTAGTTCTTCAAGACTGAGGATCACAGAGCTCTGGTTGAGCTATTTATGCCTGTGCTGCTGAGGTAAGCTGTGACCAACTTCCTGGATGATTAACAGTCCTTGCTTGGATAGAAGGAGTCTTTCAAAATGGCCTTTTGACCTGCCACCTGGTGTTGACACCTATTGAAAATGTTTCACAGGTCTCTTGCCCTCTAGGTAAAAGGCCTCTTTGTAAAAGTCTCTAGAAGACTTTATTTGCTGCTCAAAGAGTACTGACCCTGTTTTGCCTTTTGTGCTCATCTATATTCTTATTTGATTTTGTCGCCACCTCCTGGCCGGGCGTATAGCCGGGCAGCAGGAGAGTATCGCCTTGTTGCCCTTGGAATAAGGTTCACCAATATGGCCTCCAGCTAGAGCTGCTGGGTACTGTAGTTTACTTATTCTATCAGGCAAAGTAGTGTGACCACAAGGGGTTAGGCGAAAACAGAGAATATTTTATTTTCTTGGGATTTTTCCCCTCGCATCAAATTAACAGTGCTGAACTCAAAAATGGATTCTTCTCCAAAAACAAAGAATAAAGTTCACAAGTTGTATTCACAGGTAGGTCAGTTTAAGCAGTTAACTTTGACACCGGAATTGGCTTCCAAAGCTCAGGCTGTAAACTTTCTTTAAAGCAAGTTAACTTCATAGGAAGACTGTTTTACTCTCAGCTTCCTCACATACAGACAGCTTCAAAATGTCCATTAAGTTTTATTTCACTTCCAGGCATATAGGAGAAACAGCCTGGCTTAAAACCTCCAGTTATTTTCCTTTGCTATGTCTTTCATTCAAACAAGCTTCACTACTTTAAACATTCATTCATTCACATGTGCTTAAGCTTCAGCACACCTCCGGCTTGTTTGCCCTACAAAATGAGCATTGTATTTCTTCAGGCTCATTATCATAAGATTCTACTTCCATCTCCTCTACCGATTCATTACAGCAGTTCTCATTGGGTACCTGGTCGTAGAGCTTACTACTCTGCTTTTGCAACAGTTCATTTAGTTTTTCTAGCAAGAGTTTCTTCTGCTCTATCTCCTCAGAGAGACTTAGCCTAGGAAATGCAGACAAGCTATTTTCTCTACTTTTACAGCTTAGCTGGCTAGCTGAGTTGCTTCCTCCAGTAGGAACCAACTCCTTCAACTTTTGCTTATGCAGGGACTCTGGAACATACACTTGCCTGAACTCTGGGCCTCTTAGTAGTTCCACTCCTTCCTGCTCAGTGCCATGCTGCCTTCTCTCCTCAAACGCTTGCCTCTCTCGTGGCAATTTCCCTGTTAGCTGTGTCTGCCTTGGACCTGTTGCTCCTAGATCCCACAGCTCGTCTCTGCTCTTAGTTCCAACTCTTCTCGTGCTTCCCAAGGCTCCTCTGCCTGTGCTCGTGCCTGTCCTCGTGCCTGTTCTAACTGACTGCTCCAACACAGCAGTTTTAAACTGATCTTTCTTAGGGACCACACCCTTCTCCCAGCACACGTGGGAGCTGCTAGGATTCAACCTAGCTCTGACGTGCTGACGTGGGCGGGGCTTGATGCTGGCTGCACTCTGACTCAGAGGTTCTTGGTTACTAGGGAAACCCTGAATGCTAGCATTTTTAAAGGAACAGGGTTCACTTTTCTGCCATTCCATTTCCTCTGAACTGCCTTCGTCATCACACATTCCCCCCCTTAAGATATTACGGGCTGGGGTAATTCTTTCATCACAGCACGTAATTCTCGTAAAAGAACCATTGCTATCCTGTCCTTCATGCCTACCCTGAGTATTGATGGCTAGCTGGGCTAGTGCCACCCTTTCATGCCAGGGTTTTAGCAAGTTGACATGATATACCTGTTTGCGTCCCCTCCTATTCTGCAATAAATAGGTTACTGGGCCCACTTGTTCAATTACCCGGAATGGACCTCTCCATTGGCCCTCAAATTTCGGGACTGCTCCCGCTACCATGACTATTACTTTTTCGCCAATAGCAAGCTGGCATGGCTTGGTATTGCGGTCATAATATGACTTCTGACGCTGTTGGCTCGTTTTCAAATTGCTTTCGGCCATTTGTGAGGTACGTGTCAAACGACCTCTCAAATCCTTAAAGAATTGGGGAACCTCCATTTCCTCCACCCCTGGCTCCACCCATTGCTCTCTGAGAATATCCAGAATACCTCTGGGGCTCTGACCGTACATCAGCTCGTATGGGGAAGTACCTAGGGATGCCTGCTTCCTCTCTCGACATGCATACAAGGCAAAGGGAAGCATCGTGTCCCATTCGGCCATCTTCCCGTCCAACCCCCTTCTTAGCAAATTCTTCAGAGTCTGATTAGTTCTCTCCACTAATCCATTTGTTTGTGGGTGATAAGCCGCAGTCTTGACATGCTTGATGCCAAAGGCATCCCAGACTTGGGCTAAATAACGCGACATAAAATTGCTGCCGCGGTCCGTCAGGACTTCCCTTGGGAATCCGACCTCGCAAAATAGTTTTATTAATTCTGCCGCCACTGTGCGGGCAGACATACTACGCAGGGGCACCGCCCAGGGGAATCTTGTCGCATGGTCAACCATTACTAAAATATATTGGAATCCCCGTGGTGTTTTAATCATGGGACCCACAATATCTACGGCTATCCTATGTATAGGCACTGAGACCACCGGAACTGGGATCATGGGGACTTTCACTGGCCTAACTGAGGTGACTCTCTGGCAGGCAGGGCAGGCCTCACAAAACCTAGTTGTCGCTTTGTAAACTCCTGGCCAGTAGAACCGGGCCAACACCTGATCCAAGGTACCTTGGATACCCTTGTGCGCCCCTACAGGATGGTCATTGGCCAGTCTTAGCACTAAGGTTCTAAATGTATTCGGGACTACTAACTGCCTACTTGTATCCCCTGTAACTGGGTCCAGGCTTTCCCGATACAGAACTCCTTGGTCTATCTGAAATTTGGGCAAAGTATCCCTCCCCTCCTTAGCATATTTAAAAGCTTGGGAAAGAGCGGGGTCAGCCTGTTGCTCTTTCGCAAAGGAAGGAAATTTAGCCATTAATTCCTCTGGGACCCAGGGCAATTCCATCCCATCCCTGACCTCATCTCTACTCTGGGAACGAGTCTGTCGTTCCCGACGCTTCTCACTCTTAGGCTTTTTCACCCTAGCCACTGAGACAGTAACTAAATCCTCATGAGAGGGAAGATCCTCCGTCTCCACCTTCGTAATTTCTTCTTCTGCCTCTAGGGCCCTGGATTGGGTTCGCGTGGAAACCATCCCTTCTTTTGCACCCAGACCTTGTTGCACACCTCTCTGAAATTGGGGCCAATCCCTCCCAAGCACTACCTCCTGTGGTAAGCGAGGGACTATTGCTATCGGGATCTCTCTCTCAATCCCTAGCCCTTTCACTCGGACCTGATAAATTGGATATGTGGACGCGGTTCCGTGCACACACCTAATCTTTACTGTGCCCGTGGGTGTACTGGGTGTCTCTTTATCTTGGGCCCTTATCTTGCGCCACAAGCTCTTGGAAAGCATGGATTGATCAGAGCCTGAATCTAATAATGCTTGCGCTGGTATACCTTGCACAGTAATGGCTAGTAAGAACCCTTCTCCAGTCTTACTTGGCTCACTCGTCACAAATGCTGTCTTCATTTTACAGTCTCTCTGTAAATGGCATTCACTACCACACTTATAACAGGCTCTTTTCACATACTTTCTTTTATCAGTAGGCACACATTCATTCTTAACACTCTTTCCTTCCCTATCGGACACAGCACCTGCCATTTTAGCAAAAGCAACACTTTTATCTTTGGCTACAACCTCTGCCTCTAAAAACCGCTCAGAGAGCACTATAGCTTCCTGGGTACTTTTACATCCTTGTAATATAAGGAAGGTCTGCATCTTTTCTGGAATAGCTGTCAAAAACTGCTCAAGAATGATGTTATCCAAGACTGTCTCCAAGGTTTTACCCTCTGGCTCCAACCACTTGGATACCAGCCCCTTCAACCGGTGATAAAACGCTCTCGGTGTTTCACCCGAATGCAGTCTGGCGTTCCGTAACTGGCGGTGATAGACCGAGGGTGTTAAGCCTAATCTATCCTTTATCGCTCTTTTTACTTCTTGATAGTCATTGACCAAAGGTGCTGGTACGGCTTGGTAGGCGGCTAAAGCCTCACCGGTCAGTGAAATGGCCAGCCTTACCGCCCATTGTTCTTTTGGCCAATTGGCTATCTGAGCGACCCTCTCAAATGCTTCTAAGAAGTCGTCAATGTTATCTCCCTCTTTTAATTGTCCAAAGTTAAGTGTCTCTTTGGACCACGGTCCAAATGTGCGGGCTAACCCCAGTCCTGCAAAACCTGTATTGGCTGGGTCAGGCTCTGGCGTCTTCTTAGTTTCTTTTAACCACGCCTCCATTAACTCCACCAACGGCTTCTGCTGGGCCTCCAATCTGACTGCAGCTCTCTCCTGGAGCTCCAAGGACAACTCCTTCTGGCGGTCAAATTGGGACACCATCCACGTAAGGACTTCTTTTACCTCCATGGTCATCGTTCTGCCTGTAGCAATGACAAAAAGAAAAACACACCACCCAAGTGCGGCACAAACACCTGGTATTCTTCTTTGTCACCTGCTCCAACCGCCCCACCCAGTACCGGTATCCTTAACTACCCTTAGTTAAATACCCTGTACCTGGTACTGGTGGTGCGTCTCGCTCAGCAGCAGTGTAGGGCCTCCGCAGGACCTATGACACTCCGGACCAGCTGAACTCTGTAGACTTTCTCTCCCAGTCTCAGCTGTTCGCACTTCCACCCGGCGTCCTCCTGCAGACCTCTGGATTTGCTGTGTAGCTTTCCTTTGCGCATGCGTGTTCAGCGCTGCATCCGTAGCAACTATGCCACTCTGTCGCCACCTCCTGGCCGGGCGTATAGCCGGGCAGCAGGAGAGTGTCGCCTTGTTGCCCTTGGAATAAGGTTCACCAATATGGCCTCCAGCTAGGGCTGCTGGTTACTGTAGTTTACTTATTCTATCAGGCAAAGTAGTGTGACCACAAGGGGTTAGGCGAAAACAGAGAATATTTTGTTTTCTTGGGATTTTTCCCCTCGCATCAAATTAACAGTGCTGAACTCAAAAATGGATTCTTCTCCAAAAACAAAGAATAAAGTTCACAAGTTGTATTCACAGGTAGGTCAGTTTAAGCAGTTAACTTTGACACCGGAATTGGCTTCCAAAGCTCAGGCTGTAAGCTTTCTTTAAAACAAGTTAACTTCATAGGAAGACTGTTTTACTCTCAGCTTCCTCACATACAGACAGCTTCAAAATGTCCATTAAGTTTCATTTCACTTCCAGGCATATAGGAGAAACAGCCTGGCTTAAAACCTCCAGTTATTTTCCTTTGCTATGTCTTTCATTCAAACAAGCTTCACTACTTTAAACATTCATTCATTCACATGTGCTTAAGCTTCAGCACACCTCCGGCTTGTTTGCCCTACAAAATGAGCATTGTATTTCTTCAGGCTCATTATCATAAGATTCTACTTCCATCTCCTCTACCAATTCATTACAGCAGTTCTCAGAGGGTACCTGGTCGTAGAGCTTACTACTCTGCTTTTGCAACAGTTCATTTAGTTTTTCTAGCAAGAGTTTCTTCTGCTCTATCTCCTCAGAGAGACTTAGCCTAGGAAATGCAGACAAGCTATTTTCTCTATTTTTACAGCTTAGCTGGCTAGCTGAGTTGCTTCCTCCAGTAGGAACCAACTCCTTCAACTTTTGCTTATGCAGGGACTCTGGAACATACACTTGCCTGAACTCTGGGCCTCTTAGTAGTTCCACTCCTTCCTGCTCAGTGCCATGCAGCCTTCTCTCCTCAAACGCTTGCCTCTCTCGTGGCAATTTCCCTGTTAGCTGTGTCTGTCTTGGACCTGTTGCTCCTAGATCCCACAGCTCGTCTCTGCTCTTAGTTCCAACTCTTCTCGTGCTTCCCAAGGCTCCTCTGCCTGTGCTCGTGCCTGTCCTCGTGCCTGTTCTGACTGCTCAAACACAGCAGTTTTAAACTGATCTTTCTTAGGGACCACACCCTTCTCCCAGCACACGTGGGAGCTGCTAGGATTCAACCTAGCTCTGACGTGCTGACGTGGGCGGGGCTTGATTCTGGCTGCACTCTGACTCAGAGGTTCTTGGTTACTAGGGAAACCCTGAATGCTAGCATTTTTAAAGGAACAGGGTTCACTTTTCTGCCATTCCATTTCCTCTGAACTGCCTTCGTCATCACAATTTAAATTATAGCTCTTTGCTGCTGCTAGGCTCTAACATTATGAAAGTTAAACTACAAGCTCTCTGCTGGGTTCTAAATTTCTAAATTCTAAATTTAGCAAAATCCACAGCTACGAGGATAACAGGTACACCTTTGGTACCCTTGGCAGCCCCATTGTTGGCTAACGCTCCTCTGTTCCATGTACCTTCCTGTAAGTATTTAGGGATAATTATTGATAATGAGCTTTCATTCTCAACGCAAATCAATAAATTAATCAAATCTGCCTTTGTGACACTCCGGCAGTTCCGCTCTATACATCCCCTTCTTGATTCCACTGCACGAACTTATATTATTCTAAATGCAATAGTCAAGTTCAATAATAACTATAACATTGCATATGCAGCATTACTCACTTATAAACCGAAGAGACTCCAATCCATGCAGAATACAGCCATCTGTCTACTTACTCAAGGCAAGAAACACAATCATGTAACCTTCGTTGCTTAGTCACCATCACTAGCTTCCTGTATCTTATTGCATTCCGAATAAAATTCTTACCATGCTCATAATGAAGCTCCTGACTATCTTTCAGATCTCACTATTCCCTACTCTCCCTCGCGCTGTCTACACTCACTTCGTGGAAGTTGTTTGGTCGCACCCTCACCTACTAGAGCTAAATTTGACTCAACCAGGAAGTTATCTTTCTTTTTCACTGCACCATCTCTTTGTAACAGTCTCAAACCAACTATTCATTTAGAGCAAAATTTCAAAAAATACTTCTAAAGAGTTACCTTATTCACAGGCATTTGGACTCATGGCAAACTAAGCTTGAACCCCACTGGTACCAATCTGTTATACCCACCTCTCCCTCCCTTGCCCTTATCCCTCTCCACGTGACACCCTTGTGTATTATAAATGTTCTTTGTCCTGCCAATCTTCCTTTTTTGCTTTTCTGTTTAAATGGAGTTCTTTTCTGTTTCTCTTTGTTTAATTGTAAACCACTCTGTATGCATTTTAACAATAGGGCAGTATATCAAATATAATAAATGATAATCTGTGGGTCATTTGCCTGTTTAGTTGTGAAGAATTATCCTACCTCAATTCCCTGGTAAACTCAGCATTGGTCAACTCAGCATTTCCAAGGTACCCATGGAGAAGTTGAATGTGGATCCGCTCTTGGAGGGTTTAAGAAAGCACTCTAAGGCATTTCCTCTTCCATAGATGGTTTGATATGTGATTCTGACATAATTT
This sequence comes from Ichthyophis bannanicus, assembly GCA_033557465.1. NCBI lineage: Eukaryota > Metazoa > Chordata > Amphibia > Gymnophiona > Ichthyophiidae > Ichthyophis > Ichthyophis bannanicus. The sequence goes on from CM066040.1 coordinate 144,642,210, forward strand.
ATTTATTTATTTATTTTATTTAGTAAACATTTGTATACCGCCGCTTCCTACGATCAGCCGCGGTTACTTTACAGAATCATCATGTATCGTACAATACAATGAATTTTTAGAGTACAATTTTGATTTTGGCAACGATTTACATAACACACGAAATAGAGACTAGATACTTGAGTCCTCAGTCTCCTGCAGGGTAGAAAGGTGATGGGCAGGTTGTATGCCTCCCTCAGGAGAACATGGACAGCTAGTTGCATTTTCTTGCCTTGGTCACAATGATCACTAGGTTCACCACCATCCCGATGGAAAGTGGGGCTGCCCTTCGAGACCAGCAGGACCATAAGGTGGAGGCATTGCTGAAGACCATCTTCTTAGATTCAGCACTTGGCCTGCAGGCTTCCTTCTGAGAGGGGTTGGAGGCTATGGCACTCCTTCACCAGGTCCAAGACTTGCCAGAGGATTCAGAATCCGTCTGCCTAGAATGTGCAGCTGCCTTCCTAGCATTCTCAATGTATGATCTTATTGATTTAGCTGCATAGATGGTAGCAGCAGCCACAACAGCCAGGTGCTAGCTGTGTTTGAGACACTGGTCAGCAGATATGTCTTCCAAGTCCCACCTTATGAAGCTGTCCTTTAAGGGCAAGTTCCTCTTCCAGGAGGACCTGGAGAGTTAGTTAAAGACCTAGGTGAGTCTAAAGCTTCAGTGGCTGCCCAAGGATTAGCTGAAGGACTCCTCTAGATGTTCATTGTCACAATCCCGGCCATGGGACTCATGGAGATACCATTTGAGGAAGCAGTCAATGTCTCTGGTCAAGTCTCAAGGCAAGCTTCAGCTCTTTCAAGGGACATGGAAGTCTAAAGACTCTTCATATGGTTCTTGGGTTGATGGTGGCAATGCTGGATCTTGCACCATAGAACTGGGTGTACGTGCATCTGCTTCAGAGGGTGCTTCTTTTGCAATGGTCTCCCCTCTCAGGATCGTGAAATGTTCCTTTTCTTGCTCCCTTCAGTGGCGAATAGTCTAATGTGGTGGTCTCGGCCTTCAAATTTGGCAAAGGGGGTGATCTTCGAGACTCCCAGTGAATTGTCCTTATAACCACTGCTATGGTGGCAGCGTGCGTTTAGCCGACTGTTATGCCTAAGAGAAAGGGGAAACCCAAGGCGAAGGCTCGCCCCACAGAGCTTTTACCTGCCGGTGAGGGACCCATGGATCGCTTTGTACAGTTGCCTAAGGAGAAGATTGAGGGGATTCGAGCGGGCATGGCAGCGCCGTTGGAGTTGGATTCGGCGTCTTCCGCCCTTGATATCACGCTCTCCCCTGATGGACATCGTCCCCCGATGCCTCCTGGGTCTGTGTCTGCTCAGGAGCTGGATGACGATGGGCGGTCTGCTGGAATGTTGGCCGCTGCGTCGCATATGCGGGACCCGCTTCCGGAGCATAGCAAGGACCGTGATGGAGGTTTACAGCCTGGTGTTTCAGCTCAGGCTGGGACCGGGGACTCTGTCCAGGTATCTGAAGCTTTTTCCTTATCTTCGGGGGAAGCAGGCCAAATTTCTCACGGCCCAACCGGTTTCTCATTCGCTTTGACCCGTCCAGCCTCTGTGACTCTGGACAGCATTTGGGACGCCATCTCGCATCTCAGCCATATGGTGGGTCTTCAATTTTCCTCCCTTTCGGATCGGGTTACTACGCTTGAAGCTGAGTCTCCGTTAATTCGAGCATCTATTGCAGAAGTCACTAGTAAGCAACTAACTATGGACCAGCAACTAACTAAAGTTGCAGATCTAACTGAATCTTTAGTTAAGGATAATATGAATTTGCGGGTTAAAACTGAAACATTAGAGAATGCTGTTCGTGCATGTAATGTTCGCCTATTGAATTTTCCAGTAATAACTGGGAAGGCACCTTTGGATATGTTCAAGAGCTATTTACAAGAGGTTTTGGCTGTTCCCCCAGAGCTGTTGCCCCCAGTTTCAAAAGTCTATTATCTCCCCCTGGGGAAAAGAGGTGGGAAAGTTTCTGTGGGTCAATATGAGATAGACTCTCTCAATGTCACAGATTTGATTAGTACACCTAAAGAGGAGGACATAGTTGTTTCAACTTTGTTAGTAACTTTGGCTCTTTCCTCAGATAGGCAGTGGCTCTTAAAATTGTTTTACAAGAAGCGGGGCAAACTGTTTTATGGGAAGAAGATTCTTCTTTTCCCAGATGTTGCACGGGAGACGCAGAGGCGCAGAAGGGCTTTTCTTTTATTGAAACCGGGAGTAATGCGACTTGGTGCTCATTTTATGCTAAGATTTCCCTGTAAATGTTTAATTACCTATAAATCTCAGAAGTATGTGTTTTTCTCCCCTGAAGATCTTACTGTTTTCTTAAATTCTCATTTATCTATTAGCTCAACGCCTGTGACATGACTCCATCGCTAGTTAAAATTCTCCTAAGGGCGCCGCCTCCTCTTAATTTTCTTGTTTTTCTTTTTATTTCCTTTGGAGTTTTTCTCCTTTACAAGGTTACACCCCTCCATTATAGAGGGCTAATATAATTCTTGCTGATTTATTTCTGTATTGTAATATTTGCTGTAATTGTTTATTTGGTGGCAAGCATTATTTTTCTGTACAAGTTTATACTTGATTTATTATGTTGAAAATTCATAAATAAATAATTAAAATAACCACTGCTAGTTTATTGGGGTGAGGGGCCCATTGCCCAGATGGCACAGGGGCAATGGTCTCTCCGCAAAGCAGCCTGGCTAATCAATAGGCTGGAGGCATCCAGTTGGCCTTGCAACACTTTCAATCTCTGATAGGTGGTCCAGATGATCTTGGACAATGCTATGACAGTAGCATGCAACAACTGGCAAGGAGGAAGCAAAAGTAAAATGGCAGCCTGCGAGATGTGGTGGTTGTTTCCCTAGGCAGAACATTGCCTGAAGACGATCTTGGCTCAGCATATCGTCAGTATTAAGAATGTTGATTTGGACTTTCTCAGTCGTCACATCCTGAATTCTGGATAGTGGAAACTGAGGTTTGAGGTTTTTCAGCAGGTCTTATATCATTAGGGCAGACTGTACCTGCATTTGATAGCAACATGGGTGAATGCCAAGGTAGAGTCCTCCTTCAGCCAAAGAAGGAAGTTTAGTTCCAGTGGTGTAAATATGCCTGTGAAGCCATGGCTGCGTGAGTCTCTTCCTTATGTATTTCCACCATGGCTCCTGTTATGTTGAATTCTGTAGAGGATCAAGGATCATCTGGATCTGGTCATAATGGTGCCTCTGGATTGTCCCTGGAGGCCCTGTTATGCAGATCTGGTTCAATTGCTGGCATGGTATCCTCTTCCCTTCTAACAAGGGGAGGGGTCTACTCTGCCAGGAGACCGCCCTCATGGGTCCATTCTCACAGCTTGGCCCTTGAAAGTACTGCCTGCAATGGAAGGATTATTCTCTGGTGGTGATATCAACTCTGCTGAAGGTGCAGCACAAATCTATTTCTCTCATATATATCTGGGTGTGGCATCTGTTCGAGGTGTGGTGCCAGGACAAGTGGTCTCACTTTGGAAGACTTACTTGTCATGCTCATTGGCTTTTCTTCAGGGAGGTTTAGAGAATGGTCTTGTTCTGAATTCCCTGTGGGTTCAGTTGGTCATATTGGCCTGTTGCTGTGGGCCAACTGGGGGGGGGTGTATTCTTTGGCTTTGCACCCCAGCATGTCTTGGTTCCTCTTGGGTGTTAAACATCTGCATCCCCTCTTCCAGGCTGTTGATCCACCCTGGGATCTTGACCTTGTTCTTCAGGTCAAACGGACCCTCCTTTTGAGCTGTTGTAGGATGTTGAAGGATTTGTCCCTGAAGTCTGTCTTCTTGGTGGTGATCTGTCAGTTCAGCATGCTTAGCTGCAGGCCTTGTGCTGCAGGGACCTGTATTTGGCCTTTTTGGTGGAGACTGTGACACTTTGACCATTCCCTTCCTTCTTGCCCAAGGTGGTTTTGGCCTTTCTCCAGGACCAAGCAGGAAGTCAGTCCTCACATATGGGTGACATCGATGTCGATGAAGCCCCTGCGGAGCATTTCCCCAGCTTTCCAAGCAAGCCTTTGGGAATGCAGGCACGCATGCGCGGTTCCCTTCCCGCCTAATGGTGCCATCTTACCTCAGTCTCTCGTTTTCCGTGAAGCCCACCGGACGTGTGTCCTAGTCATCCCGGAAAATTGTTTGTTTGATTTTTTGCGATTCTTTGCTGTTTTTTCTTCTCTGGTTCGACGCCGGTTCCCCTCCCGCTGGGTTCGATACACCGGTATCGAGCCCGATCTTCTTTTTTCGGTTTTTGCCCATCGTGGCTGGCGTTCGCGCCCTTTTTTCTTTTTCCCTGGAAGGCCGGTCCTTTGACCTCGCGGGGACTGTTTTTTCCCCGATGGTTTCCAGTGGTTTTAAGAAGTGTGATCGGTGTAAGAAGCTGATGTCTCTCACCGACACACACGACTGCTGCCTTCGGTGCCTCGGTCCTGATCACGACCCTAAGACGTGTGGACCATGTGGTAAAATGTCTTCCAAGGCACTGCGAAGTCGTCAGCACCAAAAGGAAAGGCTTTTTTATGACTTGGCCTCTGGCCGGGCCCGGACCTCGTCTGAGGACTCGACATCTCAGGAATTGGATCCCGAGCACCGGCGTGGCTCCTCGGAAAGGGGGTCCCCTGACCGGGAATGCAAGAGGAAGAAGCGGCTCGCGAGGGCGTTGTCGGAAGAGGTCCCTGGCTCCTCGAGAGCTAGGTCTCGGATCCCCGACCGTCACCCCGGGCCCGTGGAACAGGAGAAGCCTTCCAAAGTCCTTCAACTGGAGCTGGAGTCTGCTGGACACGTAAGCCCTGTAGTCCTCGTGGACTCTCCTCCCAGGGAGCCGACGTCGGGCCCGGCGCCACCGGGGCCCAAGTCGGGAGCTGCTGAGTTTCCTGAGCTGGGTCTCAGGTTGACAGCCTTGGAGAGCAGACTGTCTGCCTTCATGGAACAGCAGCGAGCACTGATGGCCAGCCTGTCTGGCACATCTGCCCTGACCACCGGGACATCGACATCGAAGTCGACCCCGGAGACCGAGCCGATACTCGAGTCCATCATGGCTCGAGGTCGACCTCGGTCGTGGTCTCCCTCGACCTCCCGCTCGGGACCGAGGGCGTCGATGCCAGTGCCTTCGGCGTCGGGGCGGGTGCTCGCAGGCCCCGCGAGGTCAGACCCCGATTCCTCATCGGACGAGTCCGCATGGGAGACGGAGGACGAGGAGTCCCCCGACACCTTCAAGACTCGGTGCGTCCCGTCGGACTCACCGCAGTCTGAACCCCAGAGTAGATCCCCTCCGGAGCATACCCGGTTCTCGGAGTTCGTCCGGGATATGGCCATTGCATTGGCTATCCCTGCAGACCCCGAGGAGGAGCCTAGAGCCGAGGAGCTCGAGGCCCTGCAGTACGACTCTCCTCCGAAGGAGGCCTTTACCGTCCCGGTTCCTCCGATGCTAGAACGGCTCCTCTTCCGAATGTGGGAGGCACCGGCCTCGGCGCCAGTTTTAAGCAAGCAGGTCGATTCGATTTATCGACTCCGGAAGAGTCCTGGCTTTCAGAAGGCGCAGCTACCACACCATTCCATGGTGGTGGAATTGGCCATGCATCGCCTGAAAAGTCAGAAGATGTACTCCGCGGTGCCCCCTGGCAGGGAGGCCCGAAACCTCAATGGTTTTGGTAGAAAGTGCTTCCAGGGCTCGATGCTTGCTTGCCGTGTCCAGTCCTACCAGCTCTACATGGGCATGTACTTGCGAGACCTGGCCAAGGAGCTGGCCGGGTTCTCTGCTGGTCTCTCCGGGGAACCCTTGCAGAGGTTCAAGTCCTTGTCCTCGGGGATCCGGGAATGCTCCAAGTTTATGTCCTGCGCTGCCTACGATGGCTTTAAGGCTTCGGCCCGTGTTACGGCAGCCGGCATCGCGGCTCAACGCCAGGCATGGCTGCAGTCATCGGACCTCGAGCCATGGGTTCAGGACAATTTGGTCGATGTCCCTTGCCAAGGTGAGAACCTTTTTGGCAAGCCCATGACCAAGAAGGCCGCTCAGCTCGAGACCGAGCACCTCACAAGGACAAGGCTGTCTAGAAAGACTTCTGCCCCTTCTCACAAGACGAAGGGCTTGGGTACAAAGCCCTTTTACCTGAGGAAGGGCACTGCCTACAAACAGTACCCACAGTACCAGGCTGCCCAAGCTGCCCCTCAGGGTCAGCAAGCCAAGGGGCAGGGTAATGGGTTCCGTAGGCAGAGGACCCCCAAGCCTCCGGCCCCTGCTCCCACTCAGCAGGGTGGGGGGTTTTGATTCCTTAGGCATAGCCTCTCCATCCCTGCTCTCCCAACCCTGCACAGGAGGTCGCCTCGCTCTGTTTGCCCACCAGTGGCCACTCATCACTGGAGACAGTTGGGTGTTAAGCATAGTCCACAAGGGCTATGCACTACACTTCCAACAACTGCCTCCTCCATACTTTCCAGGGGAGCCTCCAAGGCCTCCCCTGCACACAGATCTTCTCCTTCAGGAGCTACAAGGTCTGTTGGTGGACAGGGCGGTGGAGCCTGTGCCTCCCCACTTACAAGGTCGAGGGTTCTACTCCAGGTACTTCTTGGTACCCAAAAGAACCGGTGGCCTTCGACCTATCCTAGACCTCCGAAACCTCAACAAGTTCCTGGAGAAGGAAAAGTTCAAGATGCTTACTCTTGGAACCCTTCTGCCCTACCTCCAGCAGGGAGATTGGCTATGCTCCTTGGATCTAAAGGATGCGTATACTGACATCCTCATTCATCCAGACCACAGAAAGTACCTCAGGTTCATTGTGGGAGGAAACCATTATCAGTACAGAGAGTACTACCTTTTGGCCTCACCTCCGCTCCCAGGGTCTTTACCAAATGCCTGGCAGTGGTGGCGGCCTACCTGAGGAATCAGGGTATCTTTGTCTTCCCCTATCTGGACGACTGGCTCATCAGGGGTCAGACATGCCAGGAGGCCAGGCAAGCCACCCTCCGAACTATTGCTCTTCTTCAAAGCCTGGGGTTTGTCATAAACTTCGCAAAGTCCACTTTGCTCCCATCCCAGAACTTGGAGTTCATAGGGGCAAGGTTGGACACTCAGCTGGCAAAGGCATTCTTGCCAGAGGACAGAGCCCAAAGACTGATAAACTTGGCAAGCCGGTTTCTCAGCAGGTCACTGGTCTCCGCCAGACTCTGCCTGAGGCTTCTAGGCCACATGGCTTCGACAGTACATGTGACCCCCAATGCCAGGCTCCATATGAGGCCTGCACAGTGGTTCCTTCGGACTCAGTGGTCATAGACCACAGGCTGCCTCAGAGACAGGATAAGGGTGTCCAGACAATTCCTGGACTCCCTCAACTGGTGGCTGCACCCATCCAATCTGCTACAGAGGGTACCTTTTCAGATTCCTGGGTTCACAGTGGTGTTAACCACAGATGCCTCCCTGCAAGGCTGGGGGGCTCATTGTCTAGGCAAGTGCACACAGGGCCTGTGGTCTCCCTGGGAAGCCGCCCAGCAGATCAATCTCCTGGAACTCAGGGCTATTCGGTTTGCCCTCAAGATTTTTTCTCACACCCTGGCTCATCAGTCTGTCCTAATTCAAACGGACAACCAAGTAGCCATGTTTTATGTGAACAAGCAGGGTGGAACGGGTTCCAGGCTCCTTCGTCAGGAGGTACAGGATCTTTGCTTGTTTGCTCTCAGACACAACATGCTCCTCAAGGCAGTGTATCTACCTGGCCAGGAGAACTACCTGGCGGACAGGTTGAGCAGGATTCTGCAGCCCCACGAGTGGCAGCTCCATCGTTTGGTAGTTCAGAAGATTTTCCTAAAATGGGGACTTCCTTCCATAGATCTGTTTGCCAGTCCTCTAAACAAACAGCTGCCAAAGTTCTGCTCCAAATAACATCAAGGAATTCCCTCCACTCTTACACAGAACTATCGCGGACGTGTGTACCCCAGTGAATACAGGTCTCAGACTTACACCGGCCACGCTTAGATATTAGCCCAAGCAGTGCGCCTAATCGCATCAACGACCCAAAAGTATTCACTGTTTTTTTCAAAATTTATTACTTATTCCACACATCAGACTTTTCTGTGATATTAACTTTTTCTCAGTTTCAATGCTTTATAGATAAAAGATTGTGCTTAGCTTAGTTCTGCTCCAGGCAACCGCATCCTCTGCGGATAGCAGCAGATGCTTTTCTGATTCCCTGGTCTCAGGGCCTCCTGTATGCGTTTCCTCCCACGCCTTTGGTGGCCCGAACTCTGTTCAGGATTCTTCAAGACAAGGCCTCGGTCCTGCTGGTGGCTCCCAGGTGGTGAGACAGCCTTGGTTTCCACTTCTGCTTCAGCTGGCAGTGGATCCCCCACTGCCTCTGGGGTTGCAACCCGACCTTCTCTCTCAGGATCAGGGTTCCCTTCTGCACCCCAATCTCAAAGCTCTCAATTTGATGGACTGGAGGCTGCAAGGGTAGTATTGGCTCCCTGGGGCCTACCTCAGGAAGTTGAGGAGGTTGTCCTAGCCTCTAGGAAACAGTCCACTAGGAAAACCTATGCCCTAAAATGGAAAAGGTTTTCTGTGTGGTGTCAGCTACGTACAGAAGATCCCTTCTCCGGTGCTGTACCAGTAGTGCTTCAGTACCTACTGCACTTATCCAATCAGGGACTTAAGTCCAATTCTGTTCGGGTCCACCTCTCAACTCTAGCAGCTCACCACTCACTGGTGGAAGGACATTCTCTGTCGGTTCACCCCTTGGTGTCCCGGTTTCTCAGAGGCTTGCTCTTGCTCAAACCTCCAATCCGTCCTCCTGCTCCTGAGTGGGAGTTGAATGTGGTCTTGCAACAACTGACTCTCCCACCTTTTGAGCCGATGGCTACTTGTCCTCTACGCTTCCTATCCTGGAAGAGACTCTTCTTGGTAGCCCTAACCTCGGCTAGGCGGGTTAGTGAGCTTCAGGCCCTGGTCTGTGACAGGCCTTACACCAGATTCTATATGAACAGGGTAGTCCTCAGGACTCATCCAAAGTTCCTCCCAAAGGTTGTCTCCTCTTTCCACCTCAATCAGGAGGTGGTTCTTCCAACATTCTTCCCTAGGCCTCATGCAAGCCAGGCGGAAGCAGTTCTGCATACCCTGGACTGTAGGAGGGCCTTATCCTTCTACCTTGACCGTACGCAAGGGCACAGAAGGGCTACTCAGCTCTTCATCTCTTTTGACCCTAATAATTTGGGGTTAGCTGTGTCCAAGCGTACCTTGTCCATCTGGGTGGCTGACTGTATCACCTGGGCTTACAAGGCGGCTGATCTTCCTTTGCAGGGTCGGGTCACGGCCCATCGTGTCAGGGCAATGGCTGCCTCAGTGGCTCATCTCCACTCTGTACCATTGGTAGACATCTGCAGGGCTGCAACTTGGTCTTCAAGCCAGACGTTTGCGGCCCATTACTGTCTGGAAAGGGAGACCCGTAGGGACAGTGCTTTTGGCCAGGCAGTACTCCGGAATCTCTTTGAGGTTTAGGCAACTCCTGCCCTCCTGCCCTCTGTTGGGCTACCGGTGGAGGTTCTGTCAGTGAAAAGCCTTTCTTTGATGCTGAGACTAGAGGGAGTTCTCTTGTTCAGCCTGGGTTCCTGGTAGCCCAGAGCTAGGGAGTCACCCATATGTGAGGACTGACTTCCTCCTTGGTCCTGGAGAAAGAGTAATTACTCACCTGTAACAGGTGTTCTCCAGGAGCAGCAGGAATCAGTCCTCACAACCCTCCCTCCTCCCCTGGGAGTTGCAGTTATACATAGTTTATTTTTACATTTTTGTGTGCTGTTCTTAGCTATGTCATTTGACTGAGGTAAGATGGCACCTTTAGGCGTGAAGGGAACCGCGCATGCGTGCCTGCATTCCCAAAGGCTTGCTTGGAAAGCTGGGGAAATGCTCCGCAGGGGCTTCATCGACGTCGATGTCACCCATATATGAGGACTGATTCCTGCTGCTCCTGGAGAACACCTGTTACAGGTGAGTAACTACTCTTTCATGTTAATCAGGTGGTTTCTCTTCTGGCCTTCTCCTCTGATTAGCGTCAAGGGAGGGACAAGCAGCTTCGTCAGGTGACTAATCCATTCCATAAATTGGATAGGCTAATTCATGTTGTTTGGGGGACCGCATAAGTGGGAAATGGCCTCCTAGGCTACATTGGGATATTGGATTAGGGAGGTAATTATTTTGGCTTGCATTCTGAAAATGAAGCCCATTCCTTTGGGCTTGCCTGCTTGTCTTATTTGAGCAACCGCATAAGAGGGATTTGCCTCCAAAGCCACCCTGGGGCATTGGATTAGGAAGGTAATTGTTTGGCCTACATTCTGAAGGGCAAACCCATTCCCATGAACTTGCACACTGAGAGCGCAGATATCGTCTTGGATGAAGTCCAGGATGATGGCCTCGGTGGGTATCTATCAAGCAGTTATCTGGTCTTCCCTGAGTTCCATGTCAAGCACTATTACTTGGATCTTCAGGCCAGGTCAGATGTGGCCTTCAGCTCGGAGGTTCTCAGGGCAACTGTGCCTTCCTTCCGCCTGGTTGAGTCATAGCTTTGAGGTATGAAATTGAGGTATTTCCATCTTGTCTAGACTGATTTAGCAAGAAGAACTGGAAGAAGAAATTATACTTATCTGATAATTTCTTTTCCTTGAATCCTGCTAGACCAGTCCAAGACATGCCCTGTGAAAGCTCATTGCTGCTTCTGGTCTACTTTAGCTCTGGGTGAGTCTCAATGTTTTTTCCCTTCCTTTCTACACACACTACTAAGACACTTATCCACTATTTAACCCCCCATCTAAATTATTGCACCCTCCTCCTTGCTGGTCTCCCTCTGAATCATCTCTCTCCCCTTCAGTCTGTTCAAAACTCAGATGTGGGGCTAATCTTCCGCCAGCCTCGATATGCTTATATAACCCCTCTTCTCAAGTCACTTCATTGGCTCCCTATCCATTTCTGCATCCAGTTCAAACTTCTCCTACTGACATATAAGTGCACTCATTCTGCTGCTCCTCACTACCTTTCCTCTCTTATCTCTCCTTACACCCCCTCCTTGGGAACTCCACTCTTCTGGCAGATCCCTTCTATCTGTGCTTTTCTCTTCTACTGCCAACTCCAGACTTAGATCCTTTGAGCTTGCTGCTCTTTATGCCAGGAACAAACTACCTGAGTCTGTGCATCAGGCTTCTTCCATAGCCCTTTTTAAATCCAGGCTTGAAAACTCAACTCTTTGAGACCGCTTTTGGATCCTGATCCGCTTAGTCTCCTATGTGTTATCTTCCCCTTCCCCTAGTTATATCCTTATCATCAGCTGATGTGTTGTTGGTCATGACTAGATTGTAAGCTCTGATGGACAGGGGACTGTCTTTTATATGTGTATGTACAGCACTGTGTATACCTTGTAGCACTATATAAATGATCAGTAGTAGCACTATCTCTTTGTTTAGGTGGATGATTGCCTGGCCTCTCTTCCAGAGACCAGAGTTGATCTCCTTAAGGATATTTATTTTGTTTTATTATTTTTCATCTGGAGGGCTTGTTATGAAAATACTAAAGGGTACCCCTAACTGCACCAATCCCTATCAGTGATATTGTCACTGAAAGTTTCTAGTTTTTCTCTGTCTCCATCATCTGCTAATAGGGTGGCATTGCCCACTTGTTTGGACTGATCTAGCAGGATTCCAGTAAAGGAACTTATCAGGTAAGTAAAATTTCTCCATATGTATACTCTGGTAGAAAGGCAAAGTGGAGAAGGGATAAGATAAAGACATTTAAATATCTCCAGGAGAGGAGTAGCCTAATGGTTAGAGTACTGGCTTGGTAACCAAGAGACCAGCATTTGATTCCCAGTAGTACTCCTTGTGGCCTTGGACCAGTCACTTAACCCTCCATTGCCTCATTAGAAAGGCCTGCAATCTACTTCAGGCACACTGCCAAGAAAACCCAGGAGGTGCTGGGTCATCAGGAGTCAGCATTGGCTCAAAGGCACACATTGCATTTTTTGCAAGATATAATGAATAGGAATTAGACCTCTTTCAATCAAAAGAAAGTTCCTGTATGAGGAGTCATAAACTAGGGTGAAAGAGTATAGACTTGGGAGTAATCTAAGGAAATATTTATTTTAAATATGTGAGATAGCCTCCCAGTGGAAATGATGGAGATGAGGAATGTATCTGGATTCAAGAAAGTCTAGGATAAGTACAGAAGATGTCTGAGGGAGAGGAAGGAATTGTAGCCCTTAGTAGTTGGTACAGACTGGATGGACTGAATGGTCTTTATGTGCTGTTATTTTCTAAGAGGAGGCAGGATCAGAGGCTTTCCAGGGGTGAAGACAAAGATATCTGGATAGTGGGAATATTCAGATGCCATCTAGATAATTTTATCCAATTAGTGAGACCACATAAGTTATTGATTTAAGTTTAGAACTGCATATTCAGCATATTCTTGTTTGCTACTATGTGATTTTACTTAGTATTTATTGTCTCTCACTCAAAGTTGGATGTTATCCTAAATGAGTCATCAAACTCAACAACAAACTAACTGGATAGGACTGCTGCATTAGTCATAAAGATAAGTAGATAAACCATCTGCTTATTTTTTTATGTGGCAACAATGTGGTTGAATATTGCTCCTGAGATATCTTAGGGGCATGTTTACTAAAGTGCAATAAGTTTTTGTACTTATCATGCATTCATTATGTGTGGAGGATTAGTGGTTAGGGCAACAGTCTAGTAACCAAGAGATCAGAGTTCAATTCCCATTGGCACTTCTTGTGACCTTGGGCAAGTCAATTTACCCTCCATTGCCTCAGAAGAAAAGGCCTGGCAATTTACTTCAGTTCATACCTTGCCAAGAAAACCCAGGCATTGACTTGATGGCACTTAAAAAAATAAGTGAACAAAATTAACAAATGGTAAATGCAAAGCCCCATGGTAATCCAAGAGGCATGCCCAGTGTGTGCCCAGCATTTATTGCACAAGGCAGATACTTACCAATGTGGACTCACGTTCGCTAACCATTGGGGAGGAGGTGGAGAAAGAGTGGGGTTGGGTCTTTTGAAAGGCTGTTGTTAGGGATGATGCTTCCTGAAGAGATGCTCTCTTGGGGGAGTCGGGTCTTGTGCGTTCACAATTAGTGGGCTTCAGATTTGGGGAAGGCCCATGAAAGGTGCTAAGTGCTTACGCATCATACTAAAGATGCCCCTAAGTGATCAATCACAAACCATCCTGATAAGTAAGAAGCTTTTGGTGGCTTCATTGAAGAGAGATTTTGTGCTGGTCCAATTCTTTTCCCTTCCTCCTGCGCTTATATGACTTTTTTTCTTTCTCTCTCTAGAGTGCAGTGAAAGTCAGCAAACCACAGACTGTGAAAGCCCGGGAAGCATTTCAATCGTTAGTAATACTGGATCGTCTACAGGAACAGCTCCTGTAAGTTTGTGACTCTCCATCACAAAAGTTATGAAGAGACATGCCAGTGCTAAGGAATAAATAGCATACAGTATTCTAAATCAGCGGCTTAGATCACAAGACAATGGAGGCCATTTTAAAAGCTTCTCCATGTATAAAGAGCAGCATTGAGACTTGTGGATTAATTTCTGGGCTAAATGAAGATATAAGGAAGCCATTATTTACACATGAAGATGGTCAAGATGCTGAGATTTCATGGGGCACGATGTGGGTGTGGTTTGGGCAATCCAAAAATGTATATATAGATTTCTAACAGATTTTTAAAACGTACTCATTTCAGCCAAGGTTCTGCACAAGATATAAATGATAATTCTTCTTAATTCCCATTTTTTATTTCCACCTCCAAACTAAAAAGATCTATTCAGCTTCACTAGTTAATCAGTGGCACTTAAACATACAGGGCCCAATATTCATCGGGGCAGGTTATGCGCCGCTATGGCGCATAGCCCTGCTTGCTGACCCCTTACCCCGGATATTCAGTGTCGCAGTGACAGCATTGAATATCTAGGTTTGGCGCACAGAGGAAACCACCACAGAACCTAACCAGGTAGCGGCGATATTGCACCACTATACAGCATCCGAGGCTAAAACTAGGCGAGCCAAAAGCTGTCCTAGTTTAGCCATGGATCGCTAACCAGGTAATGGTGCAATATCGCCTCTCCCGGTTAGCGGCAGTCTCCGCCTCCACTCCATCCCGGAATGCCCCCAAAATGCCCCGATGCTAACCATAGAGCATTGGGACATGTAGCAGGCTTTGAAGGGGATATTCAACGGCAAGAACCATGTAAGTGCAGTTGAATATTTATTTATTTATTATTTATTTAGAGTCTCTTATATACCGTGCTATTCAGTATCAGTACGGTTTACATTGAACATTGAAGTTTACACATTTCATTGGGTGATCTGTGTTTACAATAAACAGGTATTACAAACTTGGATAACTTGGGGTAACTATTTACATATATGCAACATAAGAACATAAGAACATAAGATATGCCATACTGGGTCAGACCAAGGTCCATCAAGCCCAGTATTCTGTTTCCAACAGTGGCCAATCTAGGTCATATGTACCTAGCAGTTTCCCCTAGGGACACAGGTTCCACAATGCTTGTATTGGTTCAAGCATTGATATCCTGGGTCCCTTCTTAATAATGGCTTATGGACCTTTCCTCCAGGAACTTGTCCAAACCTTTTTTAAACCCAGCTACACTAACAGCCTTTACTACATCCTCCGGTAACAAATTCCAGAGTTTGATTACACGTTGAGTGAAAAAATATTTTCTTTTATTAGTCTTAAATAGTTTACCCTGTAGCTTCATTGCATGTCCCCTAGTCTTTCTATATTCTGATAAGGTAAACAATCGATCTACGTTTACCCGTTCCACTCCGCTCATTAATTTATAGACTTCTATCATATCTCCCCTCAGCCGTCTCTTTTCCAGGTTAAAGAGCCCTAACCTTTTTAGCCTTTCTTCATAGGAGTATCCTTCCATCCCCTTTACCATTTTGGTGGCTCTTCTCTGAACCTTTTCTAATAACTCTATATCCTTTTTAAGATACGGCGACCAGAATTGCACACAATATTCAAGGTGCGGTCTCACCATGGAACGATATAGAGGCATTATAATATCCTTTGTTTTATTTTCCATTCATTTCCTTATCATACCTAGCATTCTATTTGCTCTCTTGGTCGCCGCTGCACACTGGGCCGAGGGTTTTAACATGGTATCCACAATGACGCCTAAATCATTTTCCTGGGTGGTGGTTCCTAATGTGGAACCTTGCATCGTGTAACCATAGTTTGGGTTGTTCTTCCCTAGGTGCATAACCTTGCACTTGTCCACATTAAATTTCATCTGCCATTTTGATGCCCAGTCTTCCAGTTTATCAAGATCCTCTTGCAATTTTCCACAATCCTCTTGGGTTTTAACAACTTTAAATAGTAGGCTTTACATCATTAGTCTTAGTCATGGATGTTTTGCAAGGTACAGTTTACTTAAAACTTCCCTGGCTAGATAGTGGATGGGCTGTTATCGCACTGTCTACCGGATAGTAGAGGAGGAAGAGATGATGCTTCAAGGCCTTCCTAAACTGGGCTAGGTCTGGGATTGCTCGGATGTGGGGCGGTAGGGTGTTCCAGCATCTGGGTGCACAAGATTTTAAAGCCCTGCTAGCTGTTGACTGGGTGCATTGGGTTATTGATTTCGGTACTGTCAGTGTATTGACTGTTATCGAACTTCTGGACCTATTAGATGGTATAGCCAGGGTCAGCTTTGCTAGGGATGAGAATGAGAGCCCATTGATGGCTTTGAATGTCAGCAGTAAAATCTTGTACATGAGTCTGCCATGTATCGGGAGCCAGTGGAGATGCTTCAGGATGGGCGTCACATGATCTTTCCTGGATGCTCCATGTAGGACTCTTGTTGCTCCATTCATCGCAAGTTGCAGCGGGTTCAGGGTGGCTTGAGGGAGTCCATGCAGTACTGAGTTTGCGTAATTGAAAAGTGGTATTATCAGTGCCTGATAAATTGTCCTGAAGTTGTCCGGTTCCATCAAGGATCGTAGGTGTCTGAGGGATCGGATCTTATGATACACTGCTCTCACTGTGTTGCCTATGTGCACCTTCATGTCCAGGCGCTGGTCTAAAGTGACACCGAGATACCTGATCGTGGGTTTGGTCTGGAGATTTGCATCCTTGACTATTAGAAAGGGCGGCGTGGAGAAATTTTGGTTCCTTGTAATGAATAGGATCTCTGTTTTCTTATGTTGAATCCTGAGGTTTTGGGTTAGGAGCCAGTTGGATATTGCATTAAAGCAGTTCGTCAGTGGAGAGAGGTCAGGGTTCTCAGTTGAAAAAGGCATGTAGAGCAGGACGTCATCTGCATATATCAGGCAGTTAACACTGAAAGACCGGATAAGGTCACAGATCGGCAGCATGTATATGTTAAACATCAGGGCAGAGAGGGAGGATCCCTGCGGGACACCCTGCTTCTGGTGGAAAGGATCTGATGATGTAGCCCCTGATCGTACGTGCTGCCATCTGTCAGAAAGGTAGGACTTGCACCAATCCAGCGCTTTGTCGGTGATTCCCTTCTCCTTGAGACGCTCCAGCAAAAGCTCATGGCTTACCGAGTCAAACGCTGCTGCAATGTTCATGAAGATAAGGACAAATCCTTGATGGATGTTGTCAATTCCAGATATTATGCTATTGAAGAGGGTGGTGAGGAGTGTTTCAACTCCGTGAGCCTCTCTAAAGCCGTGTTGGCATGGTTCAAGTGGCACGGAGGCTTCTATGTGTTCTTGAATTTGCCTTTGAACTTCCTTCTCAATTATTTTTGCCAGTAGGGGTATACTCGATGTCGCTCTGTAAGAGTCAGCCTTCTGGGGGTCAAGCTTGCTGTTTTTTAGCAAAGGTCTTATGGATGTGTGCTTGAGGGATTGTGGGAATGTCCCCGTTGCAAAGGATTGGCCCATAAGTCTGGCTATGACAGGGCTAAAGTTGGACCTTAGCTCTTTAATCCAGAACGCAGGACAGGGATCAGTTTGAGCAGTTGTCGTGTTGATCGTGGCAATAGTGTCCTCGATTTGTTGTTTGGCTGGTGTGGAGAAGATGGTGAGCGGTGTTCGATAGTTTTGCTCGAGAGAGACTTCGGGTGCTGGGTTATTGCTAGTTTGAACTAGCTTGGATTGCAGGTAGTCAGCAAAATCTTGAGGGTGGATCTCGATAGTTTGTTCCAAAACTGGTTCCTTTGTTAGGTTCTTGACGAGAGCGAACAGGTTGTGTGGTTTGTTCATGGGGCACGATGAACAAACCACACGACCTGTTGTTCATGGGGCAATATCCCAATTTAGAGCATTTACATGGTTTACTGAGCTGTAAACTGTGTAAATTCCTTTCGAATATCAGGCCCATAGATTTGTAAATTGGCCCTGTTACTCATAGAAGTGCCTGGACTTCATGTGGAAATTGCAAAATCGCTGTTTCCACATGTAAATGCTGGCATTTTTACATAGCAGTCAGTGTCACTCTTTTTGTGCACATGTATATTTTGCAAAATGGCTGCTCCCACTCTGCATGCTGGCAAATACACATTTATTATTTGATTTTATATACTGCACTCTTGAAATCAGCGCGGCTTACACAGAACAAGAATGAATGGTTTACATTGAACAGACATCACAAAACAATAAATGTCTAGCATTGCACAATCAACAATAAACATACTACATTGAACAGGGACGTCAACTTGGATAGTAACAGGGAGAACTAAGTTGCATTCACTCCTGTACATTCTTATATGTATTTTACAAAAGGCTCCACATGTGCTGCTGGAGGAGAGAATCATCTGGAAGGAGAACATCACCTTGATGTGGCAGGAAATGATCCTGTAGCTAGGACCTGTCCTCCCTGTGATGTAATACCCTCTTGCACTGAGGAGGTGTCTCCAAGTCTATGTGCCCATGAGGGAAGGGTTAGGGACGGCCGTTATAGTTGATGATTCAATCATTAGGCATATAGATAGCTGGGGGCTGGTGGATGTGAAGATTGTCTGGTAATTTGCCTGCCTGGTGCGAAGATGGCAGATCTGTCATATCCTCAACCTGTTGCTTGCCATGCAGCTGATCTGGTTAAGCATGCTATGGTTACACCCCTCCTCAAAATCTTTCACTAGACCCTACCTCCCTCCTCCCCTTTGCTTCTAAACTCTCTGAATGTATGATTCACCACCATTGTCTGGACTTTCGGTCCTCTCAAGCCCTTCTGGATCCACTGCAATGTGGCTTGTGTCCTCTACTTTCTACAGAAACAGCTCTTGTCAAACTCTCCAGTGACTTGTTCCTTACCATATTCAAGGATCTTTACTCAATCCTCATCCTTCTTGACCTGTCCGCTGCTTTCGACACTGTTGATCACAATCATCTCCAGGAACAAGCAGGAATGTAGTCCTCACATATGGGTTTCGTCGGTACCGATGGAGCCTGTGCGGGAACGCTCCCCAGCATCTAATAGGAACGCTTTTGGGAGCATCCCTCAGCACATGCATGCTGCCTTCCCGCCTTTCCAACTGTCCCTCTTCAGTTCTTCGTTTTCTGCGGAGCCAACAGGACCTATTCCCTGTCACCGCAGAAAATTCCGTCTTTAAAATTCTTTTTTGTGGTCGCGTTTGCCTACCGCACGACGCCTACCAGTACCGCCGGTTCTTTTCTTTTCTTTTCCTAAAAAAAAAAAACTAGACTTTGACTGTTTCTTTTCAGAAACTTTCCTGTTTTGGTGCTAGGCGCCATTTTGGGCATTAGGCCCCATTTTTTCCAAAATTATGGAAAAGCCATCTAGTGGTTTTAAAAAATGTACTAAGTGTGGCGGTACCATTTCCGTCACTGACACCCATGATTGGTGTCTAAAATGTTTAGGACCTGATCATTCTCCAACTGAATGTCTCTCCTGCATGGGGATGACCAAAAGAGGAAGACAGAACCGGGCCGCAAAGCTCGGTACCCTCTTTTCTTCAGATGCCAGATCCATTGCATCGACATCGTCAAGGGCCTCTTCTTCCTCCCATGGATCTCAGGTAACTAAACACAAAAGCCGGTCCTCAAAGGGTAACTCTCCTGCTAAGTATCGAGAGGCTATTGGCATTGCCATTGAGGGAACCACACCGGCAAAACTGCCCCGGCGGGAGGCTTCGGCTTCCAAAGCATCGATGGGGCTTCAGGATGTTCTCGAGGCCTCGACCTCGCAAGAACTTCCTGTGCTATGCTCAGGGGTTCTGGCCGTTCTTACCGGTACCAACACCCAGGCATCGGCAGCGTTGATAGACCAGAGATTCCTTGCTATCGAACGCAGTATCGCAGCTCTTCTCTCAGCTGCGGTACCAGTGGTCCCAAGGGCACCGGTGCTGACATCGACACCGATGCCGGTACCAACACCGGTACCGACACCGACGATGCTGGTACCGACGGTACCGGCCCCAATGATAACTCTTCCCATTCCACCTCTGGCTGGAGTGGATAAAGTGGTACCGAGTCACCTCGGTACCGACTTCGATCGGTACCGGGATCGTGCTTTGCAAGAGCATCGGGGTAAGGAATACTTCGATTCCTCTGATTCCGAAGACTCTGATAATTCTGCTGGCACTAGAGGGTTTCTCTTAGAAGATCCCTCTTCTCCCCAACACAGAATGTCACCTCCAGAGGACATGTCATTTCAGGATTTCATCCGTGATATGGCTAAAGGTCTTTCAATCACAGTAGCTCATGAAGAGGAAACCAGAGCAAAGGAATTGGAAATCCTCCAATATCCTAAAGCTCCTAAGGAGGCAGCTACTCTGCCTATCCATGAAATTCTGCATAACTTGATGCTCAGAATGTGGGAGACACCTCTGACTACTTCTCCTCACTCTAGGAGACTTGATATTTATTTTATTTTATTTAACAAACATTTATATACCGCTACTTCCAGCGATCAGCAGCGGGTTAGATTATACATTGGAAACTGTCAAATCAGGACAATAAAATTTGGGGTATATACATGTTGATTCGTAGGGTAAGCACAGCACACAGTAATGGGTTAAGGTGTAGAGAGGAGCAATAACTTACATATGTACATTATCACATAAATGAGCAATACATAAGGAGCAATAACTTATATAAGTACATTTTACATAAATGTATCCTTGTCTCGCAGGGTGGCAAAGCTTTTATATCAAGTTGTACTGAAACAGATGAGTCTTGAGTTTTTTTCTAAAGTCTGTTAGGTCTTTGTTAGCTCGTAGCTCTGGCGGCAGCTGGTTCCAGAGAGTTGGTGCTGTGTAAGAGTAGGCTCTGTTACTAGTACTGGCTTTGACAGATCTTATATCTGCTGGAACGAGGAGGGTGTTTGAGTTGATGGTTCTTCTGCTTCTGTTGAGTGGTTGAGAGCAGATTAGGGTGGAGAGGAAGGATGGTGCTACGTTATGTAAGAGTTTGAAAGTGGTGGTTAGTATTTTATATTTTATGCGAGCAACAATGGGGAGCCAGTGTAGCTCAATCAGAACAGGTGTGATGTGATCAGTAAGATTTTTTTCTCATGATGATCCGAGCCGCTACATTTTGCGCCATTTGCAGAATGGTTAGGGTTTTTTTTGGTAGGCCCTGTAGAATGGCGTTGCAGTAGTCGAAATGTGGCATGATGAGCGCCTGTGCCACAGACCTGAAGTAATGAGGTTCAATAATGCTCCGTAGGGGTTGTAGGACTCTTAGTTTGTGGAAGACAGCTCTGTTGATTTTGCGGAGGTGTTTCTCCATCTTTAGGTCGCTGTCGAACGTTACCCCCAGATTTTTTTTTTTTTTTTAATTTATAAGTTTTCAATTGATACAACAACCAACCAAAGAAAAGGACAATCCTAGGATACAAAATAAGTACAACATTGTACAAAAAGAAAAATAAAGGCAATTTCAATATCGATTAAGCCCACATTACTGGGACCTGAGAAGACCCCCAGATATTTTATTTCATTCTTTGTTAGGTATGTATTGTTGCACAGGGTGATTGTTGCAGGGGGTCAAAATTTGGTTTCCTGGAGATATACATCACCTCAGTTTTCTTATGGTTGATCGCCATGTTGCTTTGCTGCAACCAGGATTGCATCTCAATTAGGCACGCTTCTAGTTGGCTGTAGTTTGGGTTATCTGTGTCAAGTTGAGTGTACAGCATTATATCATCTGCATAAATGTGGTAGTTGATTTTGTGTTGCTGGAAAATTTTGCAAAGTGGTTGCATATATACGTTGAAAAGGAGTGCAGAGAGAGCTGATCCCTGAGGTATTCCTTGAGTTTGTGGGAATGCCTCTGCTTTTTCACCGTTGAACTGTACCTGTTGCATTCTGTTTGATATGTATGAAGAGAACCATTTTAGGGGAGTTCCTGCTATTCCTATTGATTTAATTCTGTTTATGAGGGTTCCATGATGAACAGTATCAAAGGCGGCTGAGATGTCTATGAATATGAGTATAAACATTTTCTTTTTGTCTTCTAGGCCCTTGAGTTTGTTAAGCAGTGCTAGAAGTAGGGTTTCAACCCCATGATGTTGCCTGAAGCCATATTGCTGTTTATCTAGTGTTTCATTGTCTTCCAGGTGGTCTTGCAGTTGTAGTAGCAAGGCCTTTTCAATGATCTTTGCAAGGAGGCATATGCTGGATATAGGGCTGTAGGATGCTGGGTCGTCCTTTTTGAGTGAGTTATTTTTTAGAATAGGTCTTATGATAGATTTCTTAAGTTGTGTAGGCATGATTCCTTGTTGCAATGAGAGGTTCACTATGTGCGAGATGTGTTGTGCAATGTCTAGTTTCACTGCCTTGACCCATGCGGCTGGGCACGGATCTAGTGGGGAGGTGGTGGTGTTGATGTCTGTGATTATTTTATTGATACTATGCATCGAGTCTATGCATCGATGTCTGTGATTATTTTATTGATACTATGCATCGAGTCCCACCAGGTTCTGGATTTCAGAAAACTCAGTTGCCACACCATTCAATGGTAGTGGAGTCAGCCATGCGTAGGATGAAAAGTGCAACCCTCCACCGAAGATTAAAGGTCACTTCAGTTGTGGCAACTGCTCTGTCTGCTTGCATACCATTATTGCAAAAAATAGTTTTATCCATCCTACCTCTGGGCATAAAGTATATTTACAGAACTACACAAACTGCAAGACGTCTAATGTAATATATTTAATCTTATGCCCGTGCAATATGGTATATATTGGAAAAACTACAAGAGAAGTGAGAACACGCATTATAGAGCATAGTCGCTGCATCAAGAGAAGCATCCCTGATAAGCCCCAGGTATCACACTGGATTTCAGCAGGCCACAAAATTAGTATTTGGTCCAAAAAACAGCAACTTTACATTGGAGGGGAGGAGATATCAATAAAGTCTTATTAAAACTTGAGCAGAGATACATTTATGAATTTAACAGCATAGAACTGCACGGCCTTAATCTGTAGGTAGATCTTTCAGTGTTTTTGTAATTAACTTCCTTTTTTATTAACATCTACCACAATATAATTTTTGATTTTTGCGGTTTCCTATGGCCCCTACAAATTAATTTTTGAGTTCGTAATGATGGTAACACCATTTGGGGTCTTTAGTGACATCACATCACACAATTTCTTCTAGAAGTACAATAGGACTTATCGTTATACGATGACTCAATGCATTCTATGTAAGTAATCAGTGTTCGGCAAGTTTCAACGCCTTCACTGATCCTATTTACACTTTTTATTTAGGTCACTTTTGCATGACCAACAAATTATGGTTACGTTTTTTTTGTTTTTTTGAGGTTTACGATACTTACATTCCCCTTTTTTTCTGTATTTTCTTACGAACTGGCATTCATTTACTATTAGAGTCCCTGCATACAATAGCAAAGTTTGTAAGTTCTCTTGGTTCTGTTTTAAAGGAAATTGTACTAATTTCTGAACCTATTCCATAGTTGTCTTTGTGAGACCACAAGGTATGCACTGGTATTAGATTCCATGTTACATTATGGTTAACTGATATTTTTTAATGTTTACATTTGACTACGTGAGCTTATGTTGAATCATGACAGATTTTAAATACAGCTGGACGAAATTCTATATTTATTTTTCAACGTCATTATTGACATTGATTTTTCATATATATACCTTTTAATATCCCAGGATTTTAAAAGGTCTTGTGTGGTTTTAACAAAGTTTTCAACTAATATTATATGTACCTTTTAATTAGTATTACACGAGGGAGGAGTAGCCTAGTGGTTGGGGCAAGGTACTTCAGGCCAGAAGGTCGGGGGTTCAAATCCCACTAGAGGACAGCAACCTTGGGCCGGAAGGACTGGGGTTTCTAGTCCCACAAATGCTTCTTGTGGTCTTGAGCAAGCCACTTAACCCTCCATTGCCCATGTTCCCTGTAAGTATTAGTGTATATGTCTCATATCCCTGCATGTTAAATGTATCCCCCAATTGTGTTGTGACCGCTTTGATTGAAGGATAAGGCGGTATACAAAAAAACTGTCTAAACATAGCCTACGGCTTTTAATGTCACGTAAAAGCATTTTTTTAAAAAAGTAATCTCTGAGTCTATAATTATGTCCACAATCACTGGTTTTCCTTATGGTATTACGCAACTTTACCATCATTAGGAATTCCACTAATTTAAAGCTTATAATGTTTAAGCGAGTTGACTCATACTGGTAAGCTCCGCCCATATCTTACTCTCCTCCCCTTTTGGCGCGAATGTTGGCGTTGTTATATTTCAGTGTCTCACTAGTCAGGCTCTCCTTTTCACTTTGAAAGCTGAAGTTATTGACGGTGCTCCTTTTGATTTGAAGGTACGATAATAGAAAGCGTTTACATAATAACCTTGATAATACCACCGATTACAACAGGGCTCACCTTAAAGTACTCTATGCGCTAAGAGTGAAAGATGTCTTTTTATTACGTATGATGAATTATTGATGGTGCTCCTTTTAATCTGAAGGTATGATAACAGGAAGCGTTTATTTAATAACCTTTACAACACCATCGATTACCTAGGGTTTATTTTAGAGCATTCTTTCTGCTTAAAGTGAAAGATGTTTTTCCATTACGTCTTACACGATTCGTGTGTCTAGCGTACATTATAGTTTCTTTTAAAATTTAATTCTCAGTTAATTTTAATTTTTGTATAACACATTGTTAGCTCCCATTTAATGCAGGCATAAGTATGTATTTATATATTTTGGTTTTGGAACAGAGGATTTTCATGATTGGCGCTATGACATCCTGAGTACTCAGACCAAGGTCAGCATCTTTAGTAGAGTATCACCTTTGTTGCATAATGTAAGTCAGAATTATTTGGCACGATACCATCTATTATACTTGAAAAGTATATATTGTTTGTTTTAGTGAATTATTTAAATTCACCTTTTTCGGTGTTTTGAAAAACAACACTACTGTTCTTTCCACAGTGTAGCAACTAAGGATATATGACATAGTTGATGAGATGCGAAGAATTAATAGTTGATTAAACGTATTTGCTCTTAATTGCAGTAAAGATACACTATACTTGACTACAATTCAGAAGTTTCACTTTAGCAAAAGATGTAAGTAAGTGGATATATATATGTTACATGATTTTTATTTACATGGGTATTCATTTTTTCAGTTCTTTATTGCCATGTTTGTCTTTTATAACTTATTGATCTATGTTATTACTTTTATTGATTTCTGTCCTGCGTTTACAATTTTTATATGGAAGTTCTATTGCTTTTTATATTATTTGATGATTTATATATATTTGTTTGAAAATTATGTAAGGGGCTTATTATATTATTTTATTTGTATATTTATTCAGTTCTATTTTATGTTTTTAAGCTGTATACCCCCTGAAGAAGGCGCTTCCGCCGAAACGCGTTGGGGTCTCTGTGAATAAACGACTTCTTAACCATCCCTTGACGACTTCCGTCTCTTGCTTTTTGTGTATCCTGAAAAGTGCAAAAAGACATGCATCCAATCCTCCAGGTCGTGAATGCAGGACTCTGGATGCTTTTGGATGCAGAACTTTTCAAGCTTCCATGCTTTCAGCTAGGATCAGCTCATATATCCTATATATGGGAATGTTCCTCAAAGAAATCACAGGAGACTTGGAACTTAGGCCCATTTCTCCCAGATGATAAGAGACAAGACTTTCTTACTCTGGTTAAGCATGCTCAGGATGTCTCCAAGTTTGTCAATCGTGCAGCCTTTGACTGCTTCAAATGCATCAGCAGAACTTCTGCCATTGCCATTGGCGCACGATGGATTGCCTGGCTACAAGCATCAGACTTGGAGACTTGGGTACAGGACAAGTTAGGCAACATTCCTTGCACGGGAGAAAATCTCTTCGGCAAGAACTGGCAGGAGAAGGCTAACGAGTTTGATGCTGACAATTCTACCTTAGATAGATTGTCAAAGTCTACAGCCACTCCAGCCAAAAGGAAGCCTTATAAAAAAAACCTCTTTTAGCAAAAAGAGGACGTTTTATCCTTCCTACACCCACCAGACTCAGACTCCAGGTCAGGTTGCCCAAAAGGGACAAACTAGACAACAAAAGAAACCAAAAGGCCCAAGAGCCCAACCAGCTCTCCAGTTTCAGCCCCCTCAAGGGCTTTGACTCCTTCCTAGAGAGCTTTGCCTTCCTGCCTCTGAGGGGTCCTCAACCCGCCAATATTCCCGGCAGGTTATGCCACTTTGTCAACAGATGGCATCAGATAACAGCAGAAGATTGGACTTTGTTCATTGTAGGGGAGGGGTACAAATTTCATTTTCACAGCTTACCCCCTCCTACAATTCTAAAGCAGTTCATTTCATAAACCTCTGCAGACAATCTGCTAGATCATGAGGTCTCCACACTTCTTGCCCAAGGGGCAATAGAGGAAGTACCCATTCTTCAACAGGGAGCAGGGTTCTACTCCCCCTATTTTCTTATTCCAAAGAAAACAGGAGGACACAGACCCATTCTAGACCTCAGAGAATTGAACAAATATCTGTTTCGAGAGAAATTCAAAATAATTTCTCTGGGAACTCTTCTGCCATACCTTCAAAGCCAGGACTGGCTTTGCTCTCTAGACTTAAAGGATGCATACACTCACATTCTTATCCATCCAGATCACAGGAAATGTTTACGTTCCTTTTCAGGGGAAGACATTTCCAGTACAGGGTTCTTCCTTTTGGTCTGGCTTCAGCACCCAGGGTATTCACGAAATGCATGGCAGTAGTAGCTGCATTTCTACGAACCCTGGGGATTTTTGCCTTCCCTTACTTAGACGACTGGCTCATCCGAGCCTCCACAGTGACAGAGGCCAGCACTGCACTGTCTCGTACAATGCAAATCCTCCAATACTTGGGATTGGTAATAAACTTCCCGAAATCTCAACTAGTTCCTTCCCAAAACCTAGAATTCATAGGAGCCTCTCTGGATACCAGACAGGCAAGGGCTTTCCTTCCACAAGCCTGGTGTCTTCGCATAATGCAGTTAGCTTCCCAAGCAGCAGGCAAATCCCCCCTCACTGCTTGGGAGCTACTGCAGTTACTGGGACACATGGCATCCACAGTTCATGTAGTCCCATATGCTCGCCTCTACATGTGAGCAGCTCAGTAGACCCTCTCCACACAGTGGACACAGGCCATGGGTCATTTGTCGGACAAAATAACAATCTCTCAACAACTAATTTTGTCCCTCCAATAGTGGCAATCATTAGAAAATCTGACAATAGGGTCTCCTTTCCATCAACCCCTCTTTCAGGCCACCCTAACAACAGATGCATCACAGGTGGGTTGGGGAACACACCTGAATCATCTCTCTACCCAGGGCACCTGGACTCCACAAAGGTTGGTTTACACATAAACCTTCTGGAGTTAAGAGCAATTTATTTAGCTCTTCGAGTGTTCCACGCCCAGCTCATCTACAAGACAGTCCTAGTCCAGACGAACAATCAGGTAGCCATGTTCAATGTGAACAAGCAGGGCAGGACAGGCTCTCTGTCATTATGCAATGAAGCTTTATTACTATGGGCCCTCACCAGAGAGCATCAAATTCACCTTCTAGTGGTATATCTTCCAGGCATTCAAAACCTTTGGGTAGACAAACTCAGTCAAATACTGCTACCTCACAAGTGGTCACTCCACCTAGACCAGGTGGCAAAGATATTTCATCTCTGGGGCACTCCAGACATAGACCTCTTTGCAAGTCCACTGAATGCTAGACTTCCCCGGTTCTGTTCCAGGATTCCGGTGCACAACTGTCAGGCAAGGGATGCCTTCCTCCTTCACTGGGGTCAGGACTTCCTTTATGCCTTCCCACCCATTCCCCTCATCCCCAAGACACTCTTCAAACTTCAGAGAGACAGGGGTCGCATGATTCTCATAGCACCACGATGGCCACGCCAAACGCGGTATTCCCTGCTTCTGCATCTCAAGCGGCACCTCTGGAGTTAGGGCATGCTCCAGATCTCCTTTCCCAGGAGAACGGGATGCTATAGCACCCGAATCCACAGTCCCTGCACCTCACAGTCTGGTTGTTGAAGGCTTAGACCTCTAGGATTTCAACCTGTCCCAGCAGGTAAAAGATATCCTTCAGGCTTCTAGGAAACTTTCCACAAGAAGATCTTATGCCTTCAAGTGGAAACGTTTTACTATATGGTGCTCCAAGAAGGGATTAAACCCCCTGGTCATACCCTTAGAATCAATACTAGAGTATCTCCTTCACTTATGGAATTCTGGGTTAAAGACCAATTCGGTAAGAGTCCATCTTAGTGCAATTGCAGCTTCTTATAAGCCTCTAAATGGACAACCAATTTCCTCTCATCCACTCCTATCAAGATTTATGAGAGGCCTTTTATTAACTAAACCTCCCATCAAGCCACCACCGGTAGAATGGGATCTAAGGGGATTGTTTACAAAGTCGCGGTTCGCGATCGTTATCCAAGGGAGTGGTACAATATAGGGGGTAAAGTACTTTTGTCCACAAATGAAGCGTGGGACCTGAGTGTGATTGTTTCTGATGATCTTAAGGTGGCTAAACAGGCTCCGATAACGATCGCGAACCGCTACCGCGGCTTTGTAAACAAGCCCCTAAATCTAGTTCTCGGGCAGCTCATGAAGCCACCTTTTGAACCTTTAGCCACTACAGCCCTTACGTTTTTGACTTGGAAGGTCATCTTCCTGATTGCAATCACCTCTGCCCGTCGCATTAGTGAATTGCAAGCTTTAGTGGCTGATCCTCCTTATACTAGATTTCATCATGATAAGGTTGTTCTTCGAACTCACCCACACTTTATGCCAAAGGTGGTTTTGCCTTTTCATTTAAACCAATCAATTTATCTTCCTGTATTTTTTCCGAGGCCTCACGCCTCTAATGCAGAAAGAAACCTTCATACTTTGGATTGTAAAAGGGCCTTAGCCTTTTACATTCAAAGAACACAGCAACATAGAAAGTCCTCGCAACATTTTGTAGCTTTTGACCCTAGTCATTTGGGACTTCCAGTCTCCAAAAGAACTTTATCTAAATGGATTGCCCAATGCATATCCTTTACTTATGAGAGTAAGAGTCTTCCTCTTCAGGACCATGTCACAGCTCACAATGTGAGAGCCATGGCAGCTTCTATGGCTAATCTCCACTCTGTGTCTATCGATGACATTTGTCAAACAGCCACCTGGGCTTCGGTACACACCTTCACAGCCCACTATTGCCTAGATCAGCGTTTTTCAACCACTGTGCCGCGGCACACTAGTGTGCCGTGAGATATTGTCTGGTGTGCTGTGGGAAAAATTCAAATTTCATCCGTAACATGTGGCCTCGGCTCACAAATAGACCAATCATTAGATTCTAATGATTGGTCTATTTGTGAGCCGAAGCGCATGTTACGGACTATAAATAGCTCCGGTGTCACTGTTACACTGACAGGAGAAGACATCGCAGTAGATCGCCGATGCGCAGAAGAGCACCGAAGGATCTGGACTCTGGAGGATTATCGCGGACGCAGCACAGAAGAGCGCTGAGTGATGGATCTGGAGGAGACAGGAGCAGAAGAGCGCTGACTGATGGATCTGGATGGAGTGCTGAGTGTGACGGACAGCGGCTATCTGGAGGAGACAAGCGCAGTAAGTACTGAGTGACAGTGAGACAGGAATAGATACTGCAGTGATGGACAAATTTTTGAAAAGGAAAGAACTGGATTCTGAACAAAATTCGGAGCCAGATAAGAGCCCAAGTATGAGTGGGGATCAAAAGAAAGCAAAGATGGTTAGCTCAAGGAAATTCTCTGGCACAAGGCAATATAGCGAAAGCTATATTTCATTTGGATTTACTTTCACCGGAGATGCAAAGAAACCAACTCCACTGTGTGTGGTGTGTGGTGAAAAGCTATCTAACAGTGCTATGGTCCCAAGTAAACTTAAACGCCATCTCCAAACGAAACACCCCTTCGCTTCAAAACAAGAATGCGGACTTTTTTGTTCGCCTGCGTGAAAACACGGAGAAACAGGCAACTTTCATGAGAAAAACCACAAAGGTAAATGAAAGAGCTCTTAAAGCTAGCTATCAAGTTGCTGAACTTATAGCCCAAGTCAAAAAAGTCGCACACTGTGGCAGAGACATTAATACTTCCCGCCTGCAAAGCTATTGTAGAGGAGATGCTCGGACCTGAAGCAGCTAAGGAAATAGACAAAGTCCCTCTCTCAGACAACACAATTTCCAGACGTATTAATGACATGTCTGCAGACATAGAAAGTGTGGTTTTGGAAAAGATCCGTATCAGTGAGAAATTTGCATTGCAACTTGATGAGTCTACTGATATCAGTGGACATGCTCAACTCTTGGCCAATGTGCGTTTTGTGGATGGTGATGCAATTAGAGAAAACTTCTTTTTTTGCAAGGCATTGCCAGAAAAAACAACAGGAGAAGAAATTTTTCGGGTCACATCAGAATACCTTGAACAAGGAGGACTTAAGTGGGAAAACTGCACAAGTGTCTGCACCGATGGAGCTGCAGCCATGGTCGGGCGCACCAAAGGCTTTGTAAGCAGAGTGAAGGAAAGAAATCCAGATGTGATTGTTACGCATTGTTTTTTACACCGTGAGGCCCTCGTAGCCAAGACTTTACCAGCAGACCTAGTTCCTGTGTTGGATGATGTTGTGCGCATGGTAAACTTTGTAAAGTCACGACCCGTGAAAAGTCGCATGTTTGCAGCTTTGTGTGAGGAGATGGGAGCAAAGCATAAAACCTTGCTGTTTCATACGGAGGTCCGGTGGTTGTCGCGTGGCAAGGTCTTGGTTCGTGTGTATGAGCTGCGGGAGGAACTTAAAGTGTTTCTGACAAATGAGAGGTCAGATTACGAAAAGCTGCTTACAAGTGATGAGTGGTGTGCAAGGCTGGCATACCTGGCAGATATTTTTCATCATCTGAATGAGCTGAACACACGAATGCAAGGCCGAAATGAAAATCTGCTTACAAGTACAGATAAAATAAATGGATTCCGTTCAAAGGTGCAAACTCTGGAATCAACACGTGGAAAGTGGCAATCTTGAAATGTTCACACTCACCAAGCAATGGCAAGGTGTTCACACTGCTGCACTGGGTGAGATAATAGTTAAACATTTAAAAACTCTCGAGGAGAAGTTGTCATGTTATTTCTCTTCAGTCTCCACTGAATGCCTTGACTGGGTTAGGGACCCTTATAGCTCAGCATCAGTTGGTGGAAAGGACATGACTTTACAGGAGCAGGAGGAACTAACTGAACTGAGACAAAATCGTGGTTTCAAGCTAAGATTTGCTGATCTACCTTTGGACAGTTTTTGGTTGGATACTGCCAAGGAGTTCCCCGTTCTGGTAAACAAAGCTATTTTGACATTGCTCCCATTTTCCACTACATATCTGTGTGAGATGAGCTTTTCAAGCCTGATTGCTATAAAAACTAAAGACAGAGAGAGACTGAGAGCTGTTGACGAAGAGCTACGTGTGTGTCTTTCTTCGATTCCTGCCAGACTATCAGCTTTGTGTTCAGCCAAACAGGCCCAGGTTTCGCACTGAGTAAGTAAACAGAAATATGAACAATTATAAAATACTTTATTATTTCATAATAAAGTAATTATAAAATAATTTCTTTGTGTTTGATTTCTATTCAAGAGAATTACTTTATATATAGTCAATATAGGCACAGAGGTAAATTTTTTTAACATTTTCTAATGGTGGTGTGCCTCGTGATTTTTTTCATGAAAAAAGTGTGCCTTTGCACAAAAAAGGTTGAAAAACACTGGCCTAGATAAAGCCTCCCGTCGGGATGCCTTCTTTGGCCAAACTGTTCTTCAAAATCTTTTTCAAACCTAAACCAACTCGTACCCACCAACCCTGGTGGGATGCCAGAGATCCATGGGAGGAAGGATTCTCACCTTCGACGGTGGCACCTTCCTGGGGATATCGCCTTGGCATCTTCAGCTAGGGAGTCCCCATATGTGAGGACTACATTCCTGCTTGTTCCTGGAGATAGCGTAGTTACTCACCTGTAACAGGTGATCTCCGGGAACAGCAGGAATTTAGTCCTCACAACCCACCCACCTCCCATAGGAGTTGTCTCTCTCTCTCTCTCTCTCTTTGTCTCTTTCCTTTCTCCCTCTATCCTTTCACTCAGCTACAAACTTAGCTGAAGAGGGACAGTTGGAAAGGCGGGAAGGCAGCGCGCATATGCTGAGGGATGCTCCCAAAAGTGTTCCTATTGGACGCTGGGGAGCGTTCCTGCACAGGCTCCGTCGGCACCGACGATACCCATATGTGAGGACTAAATTCCTGCTGTTCCCGGAGATCACCTGTTACAGATGAGTAACTACGCTTTCTCCTTGGATTGGATTCTAGCAGCTCCACCATCTGACCTTTTCAATATTTCTTTAGAGGCGAGAGTGGTTCCCGAGGACTGGAGAATGGTCCCTTTATACAAAAGCAGAAGTAAGGATGAGGTTGGAAACTGCAGACTGGTTAGTCTGACCACTGTGGTGAGTAAATTAATGAAATGCTGCTAAAACAGGATAGTGAGGTTTCTGCAGTCCAGTGGATTGCAGCATCCGAGGCAAAATGGTTTTCCTAGAGGCAGATATTTGCAAACAAATCTAATTAATTTCTTTGACTAAGCGGCTAGAGAATTGGATCGCGGGAGAGCTCTAGATGTGGTGTACTTAGATTTCAGTAAAGCTTTTGACACACAGGCAACTTATAAATTAATTGAGCAGCCTAGAGATGGATCCTTAAGTGATTGACTGAATTAGAAATTGGTTGAATGGAAGGCGACTAAAGGTACAGGTAAATGGAGCTCTCTCTGAGGAAAAGGATGTTACCAGTGGTGTCTTTGGTCTAATTCTTTTTAACAATTTTGCAAGTGATATCACAGACGAGTTGTTGGGTAAAGTTTGCCTCTTTGCAGATGATACCAAAATCTGCAATAGAGTAGACAGCCAGGAAGGAGTAGATAACATGAGAAGGGATCTAGCAAAGCTTGAAGAATGGTTGAGAATTAGGCAGCTGAGATTTATTTATTTAACATTTTTTTTATATACCGCTTTTCATATAATCAAAGCGGTTTACAGAGAACAGAACATTCTCACAAGGAACAGTAAAATAACTAACTATTACAATTAACATTTAACATTTAAGATTTAATGCTAAAAAAATGCAAGGTCATGCATTTGGCTGCAAAAATCCAAGGGAGTGGTACAATATAGGGGGTAAAGTACTTTTGTCCACAAATGAAGCGTGGGACCTGGGTGTGATTGTTTCTGATGATCTTAAGGTGGCTAAACAGATAGAGAAGGTGATGATGAAGGCCAAAAGGATACTTAGATGCATAGGAATAGGAATGACTAGCAGGAAGAAGGAGATGATAGTGCTTCTCTATAAATCTTTGAGACCTCATTTGGAATATTGAGCAGAATTCTGGAGATCACATCTTCAAAAGAATATAAACAGGATGGAGTCTGTACAGAGGATGACCACCAAATGGTCAGTGGGCTTCATCGTAAGCAGGACTGACCTGTCCACTAGACGAGCTAGATGGGCGCCAGTGGCACACATGGATGGCTGTGCTACACCCCCCCCCCCCCAGCTGCTTCTGTTTGGGGGGAGGCGAGCAGTGGTAGTATTTCCAAAAGTGGCAGAAAAACTGCTGCTTTTGGAAATGCTGCCACCTCCCCCTCCTGAGATAGAATCAGCGGCACCTGGGGGGTGGCGGCGGTGGTGGCAGCTGAGAGGGGCACGACATCTGCGGGGAGGAGGGCGGTGAGGCTGGGCCAGCCCTGATTATAAGGCATATGGGGACAGACTTAAAGATCTCAAAATGTATACTTTGAAGGAGAGGTGGGAAAGTGGCAATATAATAGAGACATTTAAATACATCTGTAGCATAAATGCACAAAGAGAGAGCCTCTTTCAACTGAAGGCAAGCTCTGCAACAAGGGTGTATAGGATGAAGGTGAAAGGGGATAGACTCAGGAGTATTATTTAGAAATATTTCTTTATGAAAAGAGTGGTAGATGTGTGGAATAGTCTCCCAGTGGAGATAGTAGAGACGAGGACAGTATGGGATAGATTCTGGGCAGCATTTAGCGGGGATGGATGTTTGGGTGGTGATTCCACCCACAGAGCTCCCTGTACATACAGCAGAGATGTGCAGAGAGCTCTGTACGGGGGCGGGAAGAGGAAGGCCGAAGGAGGTGTGAGGGCGGGCTGGAGGTGTGACGCTTACCTCGGATGTTCAGGGCCGATTCCGCGGTCAGCCATTTAAACAGGGGACTTATTCCACCTCGGAGGTGGAATAAGTCCCCTTGGATGTCGGGAAATGCTGGAGCTGGGGCTCGAAAAAACAGGTGAGAGGGTGCAGGGGGTGCCCCACAGCCTGACTCTGGCCATGGAAGGCCCGATTGGAGGTCAGGCTATGGGAAATGAAGAGTCTGCTGTTGCCACCAGGAATGCAGCTCCTGCATGGAGCCGTGGTGCCATGGCACTGCGGCTCCATGCAGGAGCCAGGCTGAGCTAGCTGGGGATGTGGCTGGACGTCCAGGGTGCCTAAATCGGGGCACGGACTGGACATCCAGCCACTATGCTGCGATTCTGCTCCCACAGGGCAATCTAGCCCCCGCAGGAGCAGAATCTGGTGCATCCCTGGGCCAAGAATTGAAGGAAATATCCATACATCGGGAAGATGTATTACAAGTACTTGATAAACTGAAGAGTAGCAAATCACCTGGGCCGGATGATACACAGCCAAGGGTGTTGAAAGAACTGAAATATGAGATTGCAGACTTGCTATTAGTAATCTGTGAACTATCATTAAAATCATCTGTAATATCTGAAGATTGGAGGATGGCGAACGTAATGCCAATTTTTAAAAAGGGGTGATCTGGGAAACTACAGACCGGTGAGCCTGACGTCAGAACTGGGAAAAATGGTAGAAACCATCATAAAGAACAAAATTGCTGAACATGTAGATAGTCATGACTTAATGGGGCTAACAAAAAATAATGGTCAAGAACTTGCACAGAGCATAAACTGTCAAACTCAAGGAAACGACTCTGTATCAGAACATATGAAAGTATCTGTGTCAAAAAAACCAAAAAACAACAATGCAATCACTAGCAAAACAGAGTCCAGGCAAAAGGTGTTTAAAGCAACAGTAGGTCTCAGACTTATAGCGGGCAAACTATATGCTCAAGGCAGTTTTCACCAACAGAGCACAGTAAAAGCCCTTACTTGCATCAACGACCTTAGATAGTAACGTTGCTTCATTAAATGGCTCTCACAACCTCCTTTAGCATAAATAATGGCATGTCTTGATAAAGCTTGCAAGAATCAATGTAGGAGGGTGAATAGCACCAACTTATCTGCAAAAATGCATCGCTTGAACTACTGCAATCGCCTCCGTCTCTTCCTCGCTCATACCCCAACGCTCTCAATCGCGCTGTTATAGCGTTTCACCCGAGCAGGTTTCTTCAGGGGGTGGCAGGCAGAGGATATCGAGAGCAGGCCAGTCGCAGGAGCAGAGGAGTTAGCAGTTAGTAACTCCTCTGCTCCTGCGACTGGCCTGCTCTCGATATCCTCTGCCTGCCACCCCCTGAAGAAACCTGCTCGGGTGAAACGCTATAACAGCGCGATTGAGAGCGTTGGGGTATGAGCGAGGAAGAGACGGAGGCGATGCAGTAGTTCAAGCGATGCATTTTTGCAGATAAGTTGGTGCTATTCACCCTCCTACATTGATTCTTGCAAGCTTTATCAAGACATGCCATTATTTATGCTAAAGGAGGTTTGTGAGAGCCATTTAATGAAGCAACGTTACTATCTAAGGTCGTTGATGCAAGTAAGGGCTTTTACTGTGCTCTGTTGGTGAAAACTGCCTTGAGCATATAGTTTGCCCGCTATAAGTCTGAGACCTACTGTTGCTTTAAACACCTTTTGCCTGGACTCTGTTTTGCTAGTGATTGCATTGTTGTTTTTTGGTTTTTTGACACAGATACTTTCATATGTTCTGATACAGAGTCGTTTCCTTGAGTTTGATGGCTTAATGGGGGACAGCCAACATGGCTTTAGACAAGGAAGATCTTGTCTTACTAATGTTTTTTTGAAGGTGTGAATAAACAGGTAGACAAAGGTGAGTCAGTTGATATAGTGTATTTGGACTTTCAGAAAGCCTTTGACAAGGTCCCTCATCAGAGACTTTTGGCAAAACTCATGGGATAGGAGGCAGTGTAATATTGTGGATCAGGAACTGGTTAAAAGATAGAAAGTAGAGGGTAGGGCTAAATGGGCAATTTTCCAAATGGAGAAAGGTGAATAGTGGTGTACCCCAGGGATCTGTGCTGGGTCTGCTGCTTTTTGACATATTCATAAATGACCTGGAAAAGGGAATAATGAGTAAGGTTATCAAATTTGCAGATGACACAAAACTAAAATTGTTAAAACCCAAGAGGATCTTGATAAATTGGAAGACTGGGCATCAAAATGGCAGATGAAATTTAATGTGGACAAGTGCACAGTTATGCACCTAGGGAAGAACAACCCAAACTATGGTTACACAATGCAAAGTTCCACATTAGGAAACACCACCCAGGAAAAAGATTTAGGCATCATTGTGGATAACATGTTAAAACCCTTAGCCCAGTGTGCAGTGGCGGCCAAGAGAGCAAATAGAATGCTAGGTATCATAAGGAAAGGAATGGAAAATAAAACAAAGGATATTATAATGCCTCTACATCGTTCCATGGTGAGACCGCACCTTGAATATTGTGTGCAATTCTGGTTGCCGTATCTTAAAAAGGATATGATCTTGGTATCAATGGAACTGTACATCACTGATTTCACTCCTTCCTCTGTGCCTGCTCTTTTTCTGTTCAGATTGTCTCCACCTCCTCACTGGTAACCCCTCTCCCCTATGGCGTTCCTCACAGGGTTCTGTGTTGGCCCCTATTCTTTTTAATATTTTCCTTGCCCCACTTGCCCTCATTGTCCAACAATTCGGTGTTTCAGGCTATTACTATGCTGACAATATCATTCTTCTGTTCAACTAACCCTTCCAGGGCCGTACCGAGGTTGAATCGCGCCCTGTGGCTCTTGCACAATGAGTGCGCGCCCCCTTTCCCCCTCCCCGTGGCAGGAGAGAAGAGGCGCGCCCGCTGTGTAAGTTGCCGGCGTGCTAAGAAGATCTGTCCCTCCCTTCTCTGATGTCACGTCAGAGCAGGAAGGGACAGATGTGCTTAGCATGCCGCGAGAAGGCTTAAGGGGCGCATTTCAGATGTCTGCTGTTGCCTGCCGCCTCTGAGTGAAGAAAAAGTGGCGGTGGCAGGCAACGGCAGACAGCCGAAATGCGCTCCTTAAGCCTTTGTGCCCTGTGCGTCCACATCACTCACACAGGGCTAGGTACGGTCCTGAACCCTTCCTCCTCTGACCTCTCCCCACGTCTCCTCCTGGTTGCATAACAAATACCTACATATCTATCCCTCTAAATCTGCCACTATCTGGTTCACCTTTGGTTTTTCATGCCCCTCTCTCAATTCCAAGCTTTCCGCTTCCCTGATACCCCTCGTGACATCCCTCAGATACTTCGGGATCACTCTGGATTTTTCCCTCTTTTTCCGTCAGCACATGTCCTCACTCGTCCATTGTTTTTTTGCTTCCCTCTGTCAGATCTGCGCCGTGCATTCTTTCCTCCCCCTCCCCCATCCCTTACTGCCCTCATGTTATCACTTATATGTCTGTTTATTTATTTAACCAGTTTTGTATACCACCTTATCCTTCAATCAAAGTGGTTGACAAGACAACAAAGGTTCTGGGAAAACAAAAACAATACATTACAATATAAATACAAAACAGTATGTTATAATACATATCTCTATCTCTTCTGACTTATCTTCTATCTAGTCTTTTTTCTCTTTCCTATCTACCAATGATGTTCCTTTCAATCTTTCTTTCTGTAGTTTGCCTTTGATTTTGTACACTGCCCTGACTCTTTTTGGTATATCAAGCAATGAAATAAAGATAAAAGATAAAGATATGAATATGAATGGAACAAACTCCTTGAGTTAGTACATCATGCTCATCACTGGCCCTTTTCAAATCCAGGTTAAAAATCTACCTCTTCAAGGCTGCTTTTGGATCCTGATTGTCTTATTCTCCTTCTTATCATCTATTTTTCTAATCTTTGTAATTCCCCTAGATTTACCTTTGTCCCTAGTTGTTGTGTGGTCTCTCTTGATTAGATTATAAGCTCTGATGAATAGGGGCTATCTTTTGTTTGTATGTGTATAGTGCCACCTATACCTTGTAAATGCAATGTGTGCCTTCAAGTCAGTCCTGACTCCTGGTGACCCAGAAGCTCCTGGGTTTTCTTGGCAGTGTCACCGGAAGTAGATTGCCAGGCCTTTCTTCTGAGGCAATGGAGGGTTAAGTGACTTGCCCAAGGCCACAAGGAGTGCTAGTGGGAATTGAACCCTGGTTGCTTGGTTACCAAGCCAGTGCTCTAACCACTAGGCTACTCCTCCACTCCCTATGCCTTGTAGTGTTATACAAATGATAAGGAGTAGTAGGAGTAGTGATGACATCATCAATGTAACCAGCATGCCAGAGCTCTCCCCCAGCTCAGAGAAAACTTTTTGAGTTCTCTGAGCCTGTGTTCTTGCGTTCCCCTACCTCTTCCCTACAGCAGTCATTAATTTGGCTAGATTAGAATATACTCTTGCTGTTAATCTCCTTTTTTGTTCTTTTTTTATATGGGGATGGCAGGAGAGTAAGTATAGCTGATACCCCTTCTATCTACAGAGATCCACCATTACAGGAAAACAACTTCGCTTTCTCTGCAGATCAGCTGAGGGATGCATGTACACTTCACTGATGAATACAGAGATAAGGGCTGCCTTGATACAGTATGTGGTGTCGCAGCCCTGGCAGTCATTGAGCAGCTGTTTGCAGAGCTCGTGGTTAAAAAGAAAAGAGATTTGTGGAATACCACCTGTCCAAAAGCCATATCTCTTGTCGAAGAGTGGTCTAAGCAGTAGTGCTTGGCAGGATGTGCATAGAGAGCCACACAGCCACTTTACAGATGTCTTTTGAGGAGACTACATTGCAGTGGCCACAGATGTGGCTTTGGCTCAGACCTGATGAGGACCAATGCAGCCTGGAGGGTGCAAAACTGCCTGAATGTAGCAGAAGGGGATGTAGTCAAACAGCCAGGAAGAAATGGTGCATGTGGATGCATGCTTTCATGGGTTATTTGGATTATATCTGACAAACAGTTGGGACGAAGTTCTCAAATGCTTGGTAGCATGGAGGTAGTAAAGAAGCACTCCCCTGCAGTCTGATGTATGGAGGGTTTGCTCCATTGTTGTGGAGTGTGGTTCTGGAAAGAATATGGAGAGCAATATTGATTGGTTTAGATGAAATTCTGAGACAACTTTAAGTAGGAACGTAGGATGCATTCAGAGGATTATCTTGTTATGAAAGAAATGGGAATAGGATAATGAGTCAGTTATGGCTATCAAAAAAACGGTCTTTGAAGTGAGATGCTGGAGAAAACTGGGAGCCAGTGATTACAGAATAGTAGAAGGCTAACATGGTCAAATTTATGAGCTTCAGAGAGGATACATATTTATTTATTTAATTTTCTTATATACCACGCTATTTGTCATCAGTGCGGTTTACATTGAAACAATACAACAATTGGTCAGATATAACAGACCTATTACAAGTAACAGGAAAATTAACATGGAAGTAAACAGGGAAATCATTTATATTTCTAGAAAATACATGTTGGAGATATATAAAATCTATACAGTTAGTTAGGGTAGGTATGAGGTTAAAAGGATGGGGGAGGGGAAGGGGTGTTTAGGTGTTTGAAGTGTGCGATGAAAAGGTGATGTTTAAGGGCTTTTTT
Source organism: Ichthyophis bannanicus (assembly GCA_033557465.1). NCBI lineage: Eukaryota > Metazoa > Chordata > Amphibia > Gymnophiona > Ichthyophiidae > Ichthyophis > Ichthyophis bannanicus. The sequence continues at coordinate 144,681,655 of CM066040.1, forward strand.
GAATTGTTTGATATCTTTAATTACTCTGATATTGGGAGGGAGTTTGTTCCAACATCTAGGATGTGACACAGTAGCTTCTCAGGAACAGATAGATACAAGTGAGCAGCCGGTGGTAGAAGCCGGTACTGCAGGAGAAAGCAGGGATTTCTCTGCAGAAAGAAAAAAACACACTTTCAATCAGGCAAAACAGCTCACCTCGAGGGAGGAGAGTAGGAAGGCTTGTGATTGGGCACGCCCCAAGGGGAGGCGGGCAGTGCAGGCTAGAAGCACCTGGTTAAATACTCAGGAACCAGGAAGTGAAAGGCAGATGCAGAGAGAGATCCAGACGCAGATCCAGAGAGAGAAGACAAGAGAGCAACGGAGGTTTCCTTGCTGTGGTAATTTCCCTAACAGTCTGCAGCTGGAAGATAGCTTGGAGCAGCATTCAGATGAGGAAGGAAACTGCTGGAGGCAGAGCTCCTTTAGAACGCTGAGAAACCCAAGGCTACAGGACCAGGCAGAGCTGGGGAACAAAGGCAGAAGGATAAAGAATCCTCCCAGGGAGAAGCTCCTGTATAAGGTACCCAGAGAAAGAGGAGTTTATGCTCTAAAGCCAGAAAGTCTATGTTCTGCTTTTAAAAGCAAAGCCAGTCAAGATGGTGGCAGCTGGTGTCTGAAAAGAGAAGCTTTGAATGACAATAATTATTCTTTTAAACTAGCTGAGTCACCTAGCCAGGACAGGGCTGAAATACATGCTTTTAAATATTCTCCTAGCACTGCTAAGTTTGAATGCACAGCACCCACGTGTAGGGAAGGCTGGGGAGCTAACGAGAGCCCAGCACATGTTTGTTTTCCAAACGCAAACAAACTTGATAAGCAGCCTGAGATAGATAGGCTCAATCAATACCTATTCACCGAGGGGACAGGAAGACAGCTCAATGAAGAAAAGTTTCATGCTCAATCACTTCTTAAAGAGTTCCAGAATTATTTAGAACAGAAGAAGAGTTTTAACCACAGTGTTCCAGTTACTGGCTATAAGGAAAAAAACTCTGTTCATAATTCTATGTTTTCCCCTGCTGCTGATGATGATGGACTGTTCTACCTGTTTAATTGATAGAGGCAATTAAGCAGAGAGGATTGTGCTGGTATATGAAGTAATATAACAGTGACGTAACTTTGACCGACACAAGAAAGCTTGTGGAGGGAAACTGAATTAGAGCACTACTAGTGATTGACAGAACCTGAGTATCATTAGGAAAGGACTTTTCTGTTATCAGCCTGTATGTTAAAAGCACATGAAAGGAATGTGAAGAAATACAGCATTTAAAGCCAGTTAGGCAAAGTTTCAGTTAATCCTGTTTTATTTGGTTTAAACTTCTGCACTGTCTGTAATCTTCTTTTGAACTGCACAATGGCAATATGAGCCACATGAAAATAAACCTCATGTAAATAAATAACTCTTGCCAGCCTTACTGCTCGAAGCATAACACAACTACAACTAACTGCCTCAAGGGCATCATAAGGCAACCCCTCCTTAACCCTCAAGGTTAAGGGGCGGGCGGTGTCATAAGGAGCATAATTCAAAAAAGCCCCATTGATGGATGATTGATTAGCTTTTAAGGAAACTTTTGGTATAAGTAGTGTGTCAACAGCTGGAGATCTCCTGGACCTGTTATTTGTTGTGTGTATGATGAGATCAGAGATGGAATCTGGAGAAATATTATTGAAGGCCCTAAAGGTGGTAAGGATGGCCTTATATTGGATTCTACAGTTTATTGGTAACCAATGAAGCTTCTCTAGAATGGGGGAAATATGCTCACACTTTGATGATCCGCAGAGGACACGAGCAGCTGCGTTCATGGCTAATTGTAAAGGATTAATAGTTATATTTGGTAAACCATGGAGTATTATGTTAGCATAATCAAAGTGCGGCGTGACTAGAGCTTGAAAGATGGTGCAGAAGTCATCAGACTTCATCATAGGTCTCAGATGATGAAGGGTTTTTATCTTGAAGTAAACGGCCTTTACGGTGTGTTTTATATGTTCCTTGAAGTCTAACCTTTGATCCAGAATTACTCCTAGATATCGAATATTTGATTTGACTGGGAGATCAGCATCTCTGACTTTTAGAATTGATGGAGGGGAGAAAGATTTATTCCTTGTGATTATTAGAACCTCTCTTTTTTTAAAGTTAATACGGAGGTTTTGAGAGAGAAGCCAATCAGTTATTGAATTAAAACAGTTGATTAGCACTGTATAGTTTGGGTATGATACAGATATCAGTGAGAATAATAGCACATCATCCGCATACATAAGGCAGGATATACCAAAAGAGCGTGCGATGTCACAGATTGGCTGCATATAGATGTTGAACAGCAGCGCAGACAAGGAGGAGCCTTGTGGTACACCTTGTTTCTGCTGAAAGGGATTTGAAGTAGCACTACCAATACGAACTTGTTGTAATCTACCTTCCAGGTAGGATTTGCACCAGTCCCAAGCACGGTTCTTGATTCCCTTCTCATGAAGTCGCTTTAGTAGTTGTATGTGATCCACAGAATCGAACGCAGCAGCTATATCAAGAAATATTAGAGCAAAGCCATTTTTCAGATTGTCAATGCCGTTGATAAGTGTATTGATTAATGTTGTTAGGAGGGTTTCTACACCGGGGGCTTCCCTGAATCCATGTTGACATGGATCTAAAGGGGAAAATGAGTCTATATGCTGTTGTATCTGCCTGAGAGTTAATTTCTCAAGAATTTTGGCTAGAAATGGGATACTAGAGAATGGACGGTATGAGTCCTCCTTCTTTGGGTCAAGCTGGTTGTTTTTCAGCAGTGGTCGGATGAATGTATGTTTGAGAGCATCTGGGAAGACACCAGATTCAAATGACAGCTTCGCTATGTTAGCTATAAAAGAGCTGAGTTCTGTGCGCATAGATCTTATCCAGTGTGCTGGGCATGGGTCAGATGGTGAAGTTGTCGTGTTGATGGAAGTAATAACTTCATTTATGGTTTTTACAGAGGGTGGTGAGAGGTTGGTGATTGAAAACTGTGTAAGGGAAGTTTGGACAGGTTCATGTAATGATGTAGTATTTGTTTTTATTGATTTGGATTGGATGTAGTTCGCATAGGCTTGGGGCTGAATCCCTTCTTGTTGTGGCGGAGATGGTTGATTGATAAAGGACTTTACTAGATTAAATAAGTCTCTTGGTTTATTCAGAGAGCGGCTGAGGATATCAGCATGGTATTCTTTTCTCTTAGCCCAAATTGATTCACGATGTTGTTTAAGATGTTCTAAGTAGGTGGTTTGGTCAGAGGAATTACGTGTATTTCTCCATTTTCTCTCAAGCTTTCTGAGGTGGAGGAGAGAGGTACGTAGTTCATGTGAGAACCATGGGGCAGATTGTTTTTTAGTAACTCGGTTGTCAGATGTTGACTTTTTGATCAAGGCTGGGAGTTGCGAGTATGAGGAGAGGGTATTGTTCCAGTTATTTACAATATCATTGAGATTATCTGATAGTTTGGCAAGCTTTGGGAGAGCATGGTTTTTGAAGTCATCACTGTCTAGTTGCTTGAATCTTGTAGATCTTTTGCATCCAGTTGAGTTTAGACAGTAGTCTGTGGATTGATATGCTGGTATCTGAAAAGTTATTAGGTTATGGTTAGACCATGGGACAGGGGTAATAGAGAGATCAATTTTGTTCATCATAATCATGTCATGTTGAGGGATAAAGATTAGGTCCAAGAGATTCCCACTTTGATGGGTGGGATTAGCCACTACTTGTTTGTAGTTGAGATCAGACATTGCTTCTAAGAAAGACTTGGCTAGGGTAGGTTGAGTAGAAGCCAGATTAAAGTCGCCTAATAACCAGTTTGGTTTGGAGGGGTCTTCTGGGTTACAGGCTAGGTCAATGATGTCTGAAAGTTCATCAGAGATGAACATATTGCAGTGTTTTGAATTATTTGAAGTAGCTTTATGTCCATATGTCCGACTTTGGAGTAAATAAAATTACAGTAGTCTAGGTGAGATGTGATGAGGGCATGGAAAAGAACAAGACTTTTTTTAAGGGAGTATGCTGTGGTATGGAGTACCAGTACCTTTTTCATTGCTTACTAAAATTGATTCTTGGCCTTATGTACTAATGAAAGAGCCCTACATATAAGTACTGGCACCTTTCTGTCTAGGAAAAATGCACTGGATAAGAGAAATTGGGTCTGGTGGCTCTAAGTATAATTGGACTGAGTAAAAGTGGCATAGAGCAAGAAAGATCATCTTAACCATTCCTGAGATGTGAGGCATGAAGGATAATGCAAAATGACACTGATATACTTAAAGGAATCTGCTAACTGTAGTGGGAAACTCACCTACATGGCAATAGATTTATTAGGTCTAAATTTCTCTAGCCAGGTAGCTATGGTATCCATGCGTGAGTTTAGTAGAGTTAAGGCTGGGTTAAAAGGATCTGTATAATGAACAAGAAGAATATTATCTACATAGTAATATCCATAGATGATATGGTTCTGAATCAAAATTGCTAAGGGGTTAAAATAAATGTTGAAGAGTAGAGAGATGAGGATTGATCCTTGAGGTATGCCACAAGGAGTCTGGATTGACTAAGAGAGCTTAATGTTAAGCAAAACTTGAAAGGAATATTGGTCTAAATAAGAACCGAACCAGCGCCGGACAGTACTGCAGATTCCATTTTCCTCAAGATGCTGTAGCAGAAGCTGATGGCCCATCAGGTCAAATACAGACTTGAAGTCTAAGGAGATTACTAGGTCTGCCCTTCCTCTATCTAAAAAGATAAGCAAATTGCTTAGGAAAATTGTGAGAATGGTCTCTGTACTATGGCCTGGTCTAAAGCTAACTTGTCATGGGTGTAATACATTAGCTTTGTCTATGAAGGACCACAAATTGGAAAGAAAATATTTTTTTCTGTTACTTTGGATATATAGGAAAGATTAGAGACTGGATGATAATTAGAAAGGTTTGGAGGGTCCAGATTATGCTTTTTTAAGATTAGGTATAATATGGCCTGCTTCCAGCCATCTGGGATGATACTCGAAGCAAGATTCTGGTTAATAATAATCATTAAGAGAAAGGGGATCATATAGAGTGAGGATTCTTCAATCCATTCTGATGGGAGTGGGTCCAGGACACAAGTCATAGTTCTTATTAAAGAAAGTGTTTTCCATAGACAAATGTTGCTTACTGAAAGAAATGAAGACTAGGTTGTTGTCCCGATGGTTGGGGTAAGGGAATCAGGAGGGAACAGGGGAAGAAGATGGAGGGCGGCACGGTGATAGAATCTTGTTGATGGGTTGTGGCCCATTGGGCAAAGCATAGCTGCTTTCGTTGGTATGACTTTCTTGTTGTGGGTCTTCTGGAGGCCAAGATGATTGTTCATAACTCCTATGATTCAGGAAGGTGATCCATTAAGTGTTCGAGTTTCAAGGCTGGGTTCAGATGTAAGTTGACCCTAATTCTGTGTGAGAAGCATAGGGTGATGCCCTAAGGAAATTGGAAGTTCCATTCTGAGAGCAAGTAGATGAGGGAACCAGATCTGTTTTGGCCACTGAGGAGCTTTCATAATTATTCGGGCCTTGTTTTTCCCAATGTTGAGCAAAACTCTTGTGATCAGGGAAATGGAGGGAATGCGTACTATAGATGTTGACTTCACGAGATTGAAACGTGTCATATGCCCATCATGCACCTTCCTTTGCTTATATGAATGAATGGAGTAGAAAAGAAGGCATTTTGCATTTTCTACAGACACGAAAAGATCCAGTTCTAGGATGCTCCAGAGGTTGAAAATCCACTGAATAACTGTGAGATACAAGGACCTCGTGTGCTGGTCTAGGCATCTGCTGAGAACATCTGCCAATTGGTTGTGAGCCCCTGGTAGATATTGTTTCCTTAACTTTATTCCTAAGGAACAGGCAAAATGTCATAGTCTTGTGCTTCCAAACAAAAGTTAAGGAAACCCAAGCCCCCTTGTTTTTTTGCTGTAGAACATAGTGACTTGATTGAGAGTATGCACTATCAGTATCTTTCCTCGTATCCAGTTCTGGAACATGCTTAGAGTGTAGTAGATCATATGGAGTTCCAGATGATTAAAGTGAAGGGCACACTCCTTGTAGTTCCACATGCCCTGTGTGAAGAGATGAGCTCCTCAGCCATACATGTAAGCATCTGTGGTGAGAATTAATTGATGACGTGATGTCTGGAATGAGCAGCCTTTGGTTAGGTTGATCTCCAGGAACAAGCAGGAATGAGTCTTCACATATGGGTATCGTCGGTACCGACGGAGCCTGCGCGGGAACGCTCCCCAGCGGCCAAAAGGAAAGTTTTTGGGAGCATCCCACAGCGCCTGCGTGCTGCCTTCCCGCCTTTCCCAACCGCCTCTCTCCAGTTCTTCTTTTCCGCAGAGCCAGCAGGTCGTGTTCCTGTCACCGCTGAAGAATTTCTTTATTTTCTTTTATTTCTTTAGTCGCGTGTCTGCCTTTTCGACGCCGGACCGGTACCTCCGGTCTTTTCTTTCTTTATTCTATAAAAACTACTGTTTTTCTCACTTCGGTGCATTTTTTCTTTCTTTGGCCTTAGGCCTAGAAAATGTTTTCCTCATGGAAAAGCCCGCCTCCGGGTTCAAAAAGTGCACGAAGTGCAGCGGCACTATTTCTGTTACCGACACCCATGAATGGTGTCTAAAATGTTTAGGTCCTGACCACTCCATTACGGATTGTGAGTCCTGTTCCATGATGTCTAAAATAGGTCTACAGAATCGAGCAGCCAAGCTCAGTACCGTTTCCCTCTGATGCAGCTTCGGTGGCATCGACGTCTTCCAGGGCTGCTTCTTCCTCCCATGGATCTCAGGTAACCAAACTTAAGTCCAGCCGGTCCTCGAAGGGTAGATCCCCCTCTAAGTATCGAGATGCCTCCGGGCTTGCTCTCAAGGAATCCGCACCGGCAAAATTACCCCGGCGGGAGGCTCCGGCTTACAAAGCTTTATCTATGGGGTCACAGGTTGACATCGATGGCTCGGCCTCGACCGATCACCTGTTGCCATGTTCTGGGGTACCGGTGGTCCCCACTGGTACCGACATCCAGACATTGGTGGCGTCCATGGATCAGAATATCCTGACCATGCAGCGTGCCATCACGGCATTCATACAAGCTGCGACGCCTTCGGTACCGCAACAAACTCCGTTGTCGGTACCGACTTCGGCACCGGTACCAATATCGGTTCCGGTGCTGGTACCGATTGCATCGACATCGGCTTCGGTGTCGACTGCAGCAGTACAATGTTCTGTGATGCCCATTGGTACCGAATCGGTACCGATCACTCCCGATGTCGATACCACCCGGTACGCATATCGGGCTTTGCAGGAGCATCCAGATAGACGATACTTCGATTCCTCTGAAGACTCTGATGAATCAGAGGCCTCTGTCGAAGCATCGGTGATCCTTCCTTAGGAGCCCTCTTCTCCAAAAAGGAGAATGTCTCCTCCAGAAGACTTATCTTTTCAAGACTTCATTAGGGAAGTGGCCAGGGGCCTTTCCATCTCAGTGGCCCCTGAGACAGAGCCTAGAGCCAAAAAATTAGATATTTTACAATATTCTAAGGCTCCTAAAGAGGCAGCCACTTTACCAATACATGAGATTCTTTATGATCACATGTTGGGCATATGGGAGACTCCTCTCACCACCTCCCCTCATTCTCGTAGGTTGGACACCATGTATCGTGTTCCTCCTTGTCCTGGCTTTCATAAGACTCAGCTTCCTCACCACTCCATTGTGGTGGAGTCTGCTATGAAAAAGATAAAGAGTACAAAAAGGCACTCTTCTACTCCTCCAGGAAGAGAATGCAGAACCTTAGATGCCTTTGGCAGGAGAATTTTCCAGGCCAATATGCTTGTTGCCAGAATCAACTCCTATAGTCTCTATATGGGGATGTTTCTAAAAGAAGTTACAGATCATCTGAAAACTTTGTCTCCTTTTATTTCAGAAGATAAAAGGGAAGAGTTTCTCACCTGGCTCAAATATGCCCAGGATGTTTCCAAGTTTTCCAACCGTGCAGCCTTTGACTTTTTTGAAGGTGCCAGCAGAGCCTCGGCTATTGCCATAGGTGCACGCAGAGTTGCTTGGTTACAAGCTTCTGATTTGGAACCCTGGGTTCAGGATGGACGAGGAAACCTTCCTTGTACAGGTGAAAACCTTTTTGGCAAAGATTGGCAAGCAAAGGCCACCCAGATGGATGCTGAAAATTCTGCTTTAGATAGACTTTCAAAGTCTACTTCTGCTCCTTTTAAGAAAAGATTGTTCAAAAAGGGTTTTTTCCCAAAAAAGGCAGATATTATTCTGCTTATGGTCAGCAGGCATCTTCTGCAGGTCGTTTTGCTACAAAGAGACAGCAACAACTGAAACAGGCCAAGCCTAAGGCTGCTAGGACTGCTACGGCCCAACAGCCTCAGCCTCCTCAGGGCCTTTGACTTACAACTAGAGAACTTAGCCTTTCTGGCTCTAGAACATCCAGAGCCTCTCACCATTCCAGGAAGGTTAGCTCACTTTGCTCCCATATGGGCACAAATCACAGCAGAGCAATGGACCCTCTCCATCATAAGGGAAGGGTACAAGCTTCATTTCTTAAACCTTCCCCCTCACACCATGGTGAGACAGTTCAATTCTCCAACATCTCTCCTCGACCTTCTGGGTCAGAAGATTGCTACCTTTCTTGCCCAAGGGGCAATAGAAGAAGTACCCCTTCTTCAACAGGGCTCAGGGTTCTACTCCCCCTACTTTCTCATCCCAAAGAAAACAGGGGGCAACAGACCCATATTAGATCTCAGAGTTCAACAAGTTTCTATGCAAGGAGAAATTCAAGATGACTTCTCTCGGTACTCTCCTTCCATGCCTCCAGAGTCAGGACTGGCTTTGTTCTCTAGATCTCAAGGATGCGTACACCCATGTCCTCATCCATCCAACACACAGAAGGTTCCTTCGGTTCCTTTTCCAAGGAAAGCACTATCAATACAGAGTGCTTCCCTTCGGTCTGGCCTCTGCCCCAAGGGTGTTCACAAAATGCATGGCAGTAGTAGCTGCATTTCTACACACTCTAGGAATATTTGTATTCCCATATCTGGACGACTGGCTCATCCAAGCTCCATCCCAGTCAGAGGCCCAGGCTTCCCTGGCCTGCACCAGCCGTATCCTTCAGTATCTGGGACTTGTAATAAACATCCCAAAATCCCATCTCACCCCTACTCAATCTCTGGAGTTCATAGGGGCCTTACTGGATACCACCACTGCAAGGGCCTATCTTCCCCAGGCCTGTTGCCTACGCTTGGTGCAGTTAGCCTCCCAGATTCAGTTAAAGTCCATTTAACTGCTCGAGAGATGTTACAACTGTTAGGCCACATGGCATCTACCGTGCATGTGGTCCCTTGTGCTCGCCTTCACATGAGGGCAGCTCAATGGACTCTGTCCACCCAATGGACTCAGGCATCAGGGTGCCTGTCAGACAAAATAGCAACCTCCAGTCGCCTTTTTGCTCTCTCCAGTGGTGGAAGTCCACCCAAAATCTGTTGCTGGGGTCCCCCTTTCAACAGGTGTTACCCCAAGCAACCCTTACAACAGATGCCTCCCCAAGGGGGTGGGGAGCTCATCTACAAGATCTCTCCACCCAGGGCATCTGGTCTCCACAGGAGACATCTCTACATATCAACCTCTTAGAGCTCAGAGCAATTTTTCTAGCTCTCAGTCTTCCACACCCTGCTCAGCTACAAGACAGTCCTCATCCACACGGACAACCAAGTAGCCATGTTTTACGTGAACAAGCAGGGAGGGACTGGCTCTCTGTCACTTTGCAATGAAGCTCTGAGATTGTGGGCCTTCGCCAGAGAGCATCAAATTCATCTCATGGCAGTGTATCTTCCAGGGGTTCAAAACTCTTGGGCAGACAGACTCAGTCGAGTTCTACTTCCACACGAATGGTCCCTCCATGGGGACCAGATAACCAGGATTTTTCAAATCTGGGGAACCCCAGACATAGACCTGTTTGCAAGTCCGTGGAATGCCAAACTTCCCCGGTTCTGTTCCAGGATTCCATGTCAGGGAGCTCAGGCCAGGGATGCCTTCCTCCTTCATTGGGGGCAAGACTTCCTCTATGCCTTTCCACCCATTCCCCTAATTCCCAAGACACTCTTCAAGCTTCAGAGAGACAAGGGGTCTATGATCCTCATAGCACCACATTGGCCACGCCAAGTGTGGTACCCTCTACTTCTGCATCTCTCTCAAGCTCCCTCCCTGGACTTGGGATCTGCTCCAGACCTCCTATCCCAGGAGGAGGGAACGTTGTGGCACCCAAATCCCCAGTCTCTTCCTCTCAGGGCCTGGTTGCTGAAGGCCTAGACCTTCAAGATTTGCATCTTTCTCAGCAAATGAAAGATATCCTTCATGCTTCCAAAAAGCCTTCCACCAGACGTTCCTATGCTTTTAAATGGAAAAGGTTTACCATTTGGTGTGCAGAGAAGGGTCTTAACCCTCGTGCAATACCTCTGAATTCTTTACTAGAGTATTTGCTGCATTTATCCCATGCAGGCCTTAAAACAAATTCAGTAAGTGTCCATTTGAGTGCTATTGCAGCATCCCTTAAGCCTCTCAATGGACAGCCTATTTCCTCTCATCCTCTTAAAGCAAGATTCATGAGAGGCCTTCTTTTGATTAAACCTCCCATTAGACCACCTCCAGTGGCATGGGACTTGAATCTCGTTCTTGGCCAGCTTATGAAGCCACCCTTTGAACCCTTAGCCACTACCTCCTTGAAATTTCTTTCCTGAAAGGTTATTTTTCTCATTGCAGTCACTTCAGCTCGCCGCATCAGTGAGCTGCAAGCCTTGGTGGCTAATCCTCCTTATACAAGGTTCCATCATGACAAGCTAGTCCTCAGGACCAATCCACACTTTATGCCTAAAGTGGTATCACCTTTTCATCTAAATCAGGAAGTGTATTTACCTGTCTTTTTTCCAGGACCTCATTTATTTATTTATTTTATTTATTTAACTGTATTTATATCCCGCTTTTCACCGGGTCAAAGCGGCGCTACATTTAAGGGTGGGGTAATTAAGTATAAGGGTGGGGCCATCACCGGGTAGGCAACATTGATGATTTTGAGATAGGACAGACTTTAGACATGGACAGTATAGTTCGGTTTTCAATCAGGGGTCCCTGATGGGTGATATCAGGGGTTGGTGCACTTTCTGGTGGGGATTGCTTCGAAGCATTCTTGGAATAGGATGGTTTTTAGCTGTTTTCTGAAGGACATTAGATCGTTGTTGTTTCTGAGGTGGCTTGATAGAGAATTCCATAGGGATGGAGCATAAAGTTCAAAGGCTCGATTGCAAGTCCGTTGAGAGCATTTGGTTCTTTTGTGAGGGATGGTGAGGGAGTTGCTGGAGGCCAGTCTGGTGGTTTTTCCATGGGCTGGACGAGACAGCAGGGTGCGGAGCTGTGTGTTCTGTGTTTGGTGGATGGCTTTGTGGGTGAGTAGGATGGATTTGTATTTAGTTCGTGCTTCGAAGGGGAGTATGTGCAAGTCTCTTAGGATTGGGGTGATGTGGTCGCTTTTCCTTGCTCTCTGAATGATTCTCGCTGTGGTGTTCAATGCGGTTCGGAGGGGGTTGGTCTGTGTGGCTGGTAGTCCATGGTAGATTATGTTGCAGTAGTCCAGATGTGGAAGTGTCATAGTTTGCATTACCGTCCTGAAGTCTTGAGGTTCGAGGAGGGGTCTGAGACGTTGCACTGTTTTTGCTTTGTGGAATATAATTCCGGAGGTTTTAGTAATTTGTTGCTTGAGGGTTAGGGCTTGGTCAATGATAATGCCTAGATATCTTATTTGTGGATGTATTTGAATGCTTGTGGTTCCTATGTTAAGGTGTGTGGGCGGTGTGAAGTCTGGGTCTTTTGTCACTATGAGGGCTTCAGTTTTCTTTATGTTTATGGATAGGTTATTTTCTTGAAGCCAGTCGGTCACTTCGGTGAAACATGCTGATAGATGTATATTTGTTGGATTTGCGGTTGTAACTGGGGCATAGAGCATGATATCATCAGCATATATATGAAAGTTGATGTTGTGGAAACGTATAACCGAGCAGAGTGGTTGAAGATAGATGTTGAAGAGCATGGCGGACAGTGTGGATCCTTGAGGTACTCCTTGGTGGTGTTGGAAGGGGGGCGAGGTCGAGGTGCTAGTGTGGATTAGTTGTCTATTAGTTAAGTAGGATTGAAACCATTGAAGTACGTTGTCTTTGATCCCAATTGAGTGCAATCTGCGTATGAGGATGTTGTGGGAAATGGTGTCGAAGGCTGCTGATATATCAAGGAAGATCATGGCATATCCAGAGTGTTTTTCTTGGGTTCCTATGATGAGGGTGTTCATTAGTGTGGTCATGAGGGTCTCGACTCCATGTAGTGGGCGGAAGCCGTGTTGCTGTGGGTCCAGTATATTGTTGTTGTCCAGGTGTTCTTGAAGCTGCTGCTGGACTATCTTCTCGATTATCTTGGCGGTGAATGGCAGGCTTGCTATTGGTCTGTAGGATGCAGGGTCTAGGGGATCCAGGTTTTGTTTTTTTAGGGATGGTCGGATGATTGTAGTTTTGAGAATGTCTGGCATGTGACCTTGGGAGAAGGATTCGTTGACAATATGGGTCAGTGGTGAGCTCAGGTCATCTTTGGATTTCTTTATCCAGTCTGTGGGGCAGGGGTCCAGCGGAGAGGTGGTGGTGTTTAGGCGGGAGATGGTGGATGATATTTCTTCTGTGGTGGTTTCTTTAAAGGTTGTCCATTCACTGTGCATGTTGGGGTGGTGGTTTATTGTGGTTGCCTCGGCGTTCAGATGAGGGTTTTGTGGTTTTTGGAGCTGTTTGTATTGTCGGGCCAGTGACTCTGGTGGAATCTTCGGCAGCTGGTCAAAGTTATTGGGTGTTTTTGTCAGTTTTTTGACAATCAAAGAGTTCACGAGGTTTATTTATGGATGTGTTTATGATTTTCGTGTGGTAGGCTTTTTTTGCTTTGTCAGTCTCATAGTGGTATGCGTTGAGTTGATATAGGTATTTTGTTTTGTCAGTGTCATTTTTGGTTTTTCTCCATTTTCTTTCTGTTCTTCTGAGTTTTGTTTTTAGTTTTCGGAGATTGGCAGTGAACCATCTGGCCTTCATGGCTGTAGGTTTGGTGGTGGCTTTGCTTGTCGGCGCTTCAGACGCAGTGGAGATCGTGGTATTCCAGTTGTGGATTAGGTTATCGATGTTACTGGAGTTTGTTTGTAGTTTTGGTAGGGTTTGCGCTAAGAAGTCTTCTTTGTTAAAGGTTTTAAATCTTCTAGTGCGGTGTCCGTCATCCTTGTAGGTCATAAGTTGGTAGGTGTGGGATATGGTAATGAGGTAGTGGTCTGACCAAGGTACAGGCGAGATCTTCAGGTTCTTGGGTGAGGAGGAAGTTAGGGAGTTTAGGAATATGAGGTCCAGTGTGTTTCCTTTGTCGTGTGTGGGTTCTTGTATGATCTGCATCAGGTCCATTGCTGTCATGGCGGTGGTGAAGGTTTCTGCTTGTTCTTCTTGAAGTGACGGGAGGTTGAAGTCTCCTAGGATAATTTGCTCTTTCGCCGAACTGGTGCTCTCAGATATGAATTGTAGTATCCTTGGTAGGTCAGTGTTTGTGGTTGGTGCCCAGTAGATTAGGCATATTGAAAGGTGTTTGTTGGTGAGGGTGAGGAGATCTGCTTCATTAGTAGTTTCTGAAGAATGGATCCTAAAATGGAGGTCGGCTTTTGCTATGATGGCTACACCTCCACCTCTGGTGTGAGCCCGGGAGCAGTGATGGAGATTGTATCCTATTGGGGTTAGCTGGTTCATCCTATTGGGGTATTGTATCCTATTGGGGTTAGCTGGTTCATCATGCATCAAGTGCAGAGAGGAATCTCCATACCCTGGATTGTAAGAGAGCACTCGCTTTTTACTTACAAAGGACACAGCAACATAGAAAGTCCTCTCAACTCTTTGTTGCTTTTGATCCCTCTCATTTAGGACTTCCAGTCTCTAAGAGAACTCTGTCCAATTGGATTGCTCAGTGCATTTCTTTCGCCTACCAGAGTAAGAACCTTTCTCTGGAGGGCCATGTCACAGCTCACAATGTGAGGGCCATGGCAGCCTCTATGGCTCATCTAAACTCTGTGTCCATTGACCAAATCTGTCGAGTGGCCACCTGGGCCTCGGTTCATACCTTCACAGCCCATTACTGCTTGGACAAGGACTCCTGCCGGGATGCCTTGTTTGGTCAGGCTGTTCTCAAACACCTGTTCCATACTTAAACAACTCCTACCCCCTATCCCTGGTTGGATGCCCGAGATCCATGGAGGGAGGTAGAACCCTTCTCAGGGACTCACAACCTTGGGGATCTCCCTGGCATCTCTAGCTGGGGAGTCCCCATATGTGAAGACTCATTCCTGCTTGTTCCTGGAGATAGCACAGTTACTTACCTGTAACAGGTGATCTCTGGGAACAGCAGGAATAAGTCTTCACAACCCACCCACCTCCCCTAGGAGTTGTATCTCTCTATCTATCTTTCCTTTCCTCTCTCTCTCTTTGTCTCAGCTTAAAACTCGAACTGGAGAGAGGCGGTTGGGAAAGGCGGGAAGGCAGCGCGCAGGTGCTGTGGGATGCTCCCAAAAGCTTTCCTTTTGGACGCTGGGGAGCGTTCCCGCGCAGGCTCCGTCGGTACCGACGATACCCATATGTGAAGACTTATTCCTGCTGTTCCCAGAGATCACCTGTTACAGGTAAGTAACTGTGCTATCTTGTTGCACCACTACTATAATGACACTTGTAGGATGTGGAAGCTGCATCTAACTAATAAGATTTTCACATGCAGGGGCTGCTGATGCTGATCCCAGTTCAACTTAAGGTGCCACTGCAAGGTCGCATGTGAAGTCTCACTAGTGAAATGATGTGGACAGATGCTGCAGTATGCCCCAGAAGTCTCAGAATAGTGCATGCGGACATTTAGGTTAGTGCCAATATCAATGATAGTTCAGGCTCCTGTCGTCCAGCAGATAAGCTCTTGCTGACCTGGAGTTGATGTGTGCTCCTATAAACTGCATCGTCTAAACAGGGACCATTTCTGATTTTTCTTTGTTGATTATGAAACCCAGGTCCTTCAGCGTGTGCATGGTTTCATGCAGAGTTTTGAGGACCTTTTTGTCTGGAAACTGCAGAGATGAGCCAGTCATCTGGGTATGGATATAAATAATGGGCACTACACTGCAGGTGCACCACCACAACAGCAAGGCACTTGGGGAATATTCCGGGGGCTTGATGGACCTTGGTCTCGCCCAGTATTTCATATCTTATGTTCTTAATTTCAGAAACTTTAGATGGACATACAGTTGAGGAACTTGCCATCTTGTGTCAGTATAGTAATGATCATGGTGGAATTTGGCTCCTGCTTAGCTGATAGCTCTGCATGGTGCCATAACGTTTTATAATATCAGGCTGTACCTTGGGCTAATTCACAGGTATCTCTCTACCTTGGCTTAGTACTACACTATGTTGACTCCTGCAGTGTATCTTTAATTTTTTGGCTGCTTCAATTTCTGCAGATAGCCCTGTTCTTTCACCATTTCCTTTTACTCTCAGGCAGACAGAGTTGCGTGCACAGAAGGCAGAAGAAGTCATTGAAAATCTGAATGACCGGTTGAAAACAGCTCATGAGAGGATACTGGAATTAGAGCTTCAAGTAGGCGGCTTCAATTTATCAGAAACAGGTGAGCAACACTGGTAGTCTGGCGTTTCTATCTTGCTACTACTGCTATGCTGGAAACTGGAACTCGCTAAGACGCAGGCCCACTATCCATCCCCTGAAGTGTTGCTAAGAGCTTAAAGACTCAGGGCATGGGCTCAAATTCCCATGCCAAAGTTTTTATAACAATGGAACCAATCATGATCCCATTTTTTTCTCCACTTTATAAATGATCTTATAAACACATAAAACTGGACATGCTGGTAATGCTGTCAGGATACGGCGGGTTTGCTATGGGTTCTAAATGGGCAGCGTTTGTAGTAGTTCCTAATGTGCCTGGCGGTTGGCACTGGATTATAGTAATGTAGAAATCTTTTAGTCTTTCTTTATCCATACACTCATAAGAGACATGTTTTCTAAAAGTTAGTGAATGGTAACATTATGCAAATATTTATGCAAATAAGACCACTTATGCAAATGAGGCCCCGCACCGAGTCTCCGCACATGGCCCCGCACACCCCTTGGGCCGCCCCTGCATTTAGTAAACATACCCCTTAGATTTTCTAAGATTAAATGCTAAACCATGATTTGAAAGCCACTTAAGCATCACTTAAAACACTTCTGCACTTTTCCAGATTGAAAACCCATTTGGGTAGAAAAAGGAATAGATCATTAAATCATTTGCATACAGATGGTAATCAGTATCCAAAGAGTGAATAATCCTTCAAAGAAGCTTTAAATAATGATTAAATAGAAATGCTGAGAAAGCCGAACCTTGGGGGCACACCTTGAGATATTTTATTCTAACCAAATAACTTTTTACCTTTTGTTCCTTTCCAGTCAAATATGAGCAGAACCAACCCAAAACCACCACTTCCATTCCCGGGGACTGCAACTGATACAGAAATAACTCATGACTATTGAGTCAAATGTAGCACTTATATCCAAAGATAACATTATAAAACCAGAGGACCCAATATTCAGCGCCAGCAACTAGCGCGATTACAGTGGCTAGCCGTCGGCACTGAAGAGATAACCGGGCTATTCAATGCCGGGGCCATATCCAGCCACCGGCATTGATTATGCGGGTTTACTGCACAGCCTCTACCACCGCAGAAACTAACCGGGCAGTGGCGATATTGAGCCGCTGCCTGGTTAGCTCCGAGGGGTAAAGATAGGCCAGCTTTTACTGTGCCTGTATTTACCCACAGGTTGCTAACCGGGCAGCAGTGCAATATCGCCACTGCCCAATTAGTGATGGATGCCACTTCGGGAAGGCCCCAGAACACCCACGACACTCCCCGATGCTACACGGATAGCATCAGGGCATGTAGCAGCGTTAATTGGGGTTATTCAGTGGCACTAACTGTGTTAGTGCCGCTGAATATACCTCTAAGCGGCATTTACACAGTTGACAGGTTTGAATATCGGACCCAGAGTCTTTAGGCTCAAGACCTTGCATAAATTTATCAGATATGGCAATCATTAAAGTTTTAACTCCATGATGTTTTCTAAATCCATGCTGCTGTTGATCCAAGAGACAATATCTCAATATAATCTTCCAACTACATCAATACGACATGCTGAAACACTTTTGTCAAAAATCTACATATGCATTCAGTGCTGGGTTTCCTCTTTAGCATTAACTTAGTGCAACTACTCTTTTCTGGTAAGAACATAAGATATGCCAAGGATCCATCAAGCCCAGTATCCTATTTCCAACAGCATCCAATCCAGACAGGGACGTACCAAGGGCTGTGCGAGTGGTGTGGCCGCACAGGGCGCAAGCACAGAAGGGCTGCTGATATCATCACTGGGCTTCCAGGAAGCTCAAAAAGACTACTGGATGTGGATGAATGGAGGGAGGGCACCAGATTTGTAAGTCACAGAGGGCATATTTCTAACTTGGTACGGTCCAGAATCCAGGTCATAGTTAGATTCCATGTTGCTTATCCTGGGTAAGCACTGGATTAAGCTTGGTCCTCTTTAATAATGGTTTATGGACTTTTCCACCAGGAACTTGTCCAAACCTTTTATTAAGACCAGCTACACTACCAGCTTTTACTACATCCTCTGGTAATGAATTCCAGAAATTGATTACGCATTGAGTGAAAAAATATTTTCTTTGATTGGTCTTAAACAGGCTACAGAGTAGCTTCAACGTGCGTCCCCTAGTCTTTCTACATTTTGAAGAAGTAAACAATCGATATACATTTACCTGTTCCAATCCATTCTTTATTTCATAGACCTCTATCATATCTCCCCTCAGCCATCTTTTTTCTAAGTTGAAGAGCCCCAACCTTTCAAGCCTTTCCTCATAGGGGTATCCTTCCATCCGCCTTACCATTTTGGTGACTCTTCACTGTACCTTTTCCAGTTCTGCTATATTCTTTTTAAGATATGATAACCAGAATTGCACAGAATATTCAAGGTGCAGTCGCACCATAGAATGATACAAAGGCATTATAATATCCTTGGTTTTATTCTCCATTCCTTTCCTTATGTTTCCTAGCATTCTATTTGCTTTCTTGGCTGCTGCTGCACACTGGGCAGAGGCTTTCAATGTATTATCTACGATGATGCCTAGATCCTTTTCCTGGGTGATGATTCCTAATATGGAACCTTGCATCGTGTAACCATAGTTTGGGTGGTTCTTTCCTAGATGCATAACTTTGCACTTGTCCACATTAAATTTCATCTGCCATTTGGATGTCCAGTCTTCCAATTTTTCAAGGTCCTCTTGTAATTATTCGCAATCCTCTTGTGTTTTAATAACTTTGAATAATTTTATGTCATCTGCATATCTGATCACCTTGCTCATTATTCCCATTTCCAGATCATTTATAAATATGTTAAAAAGCAGCGGACCCAACACAGATCCCTGGAGTACTCCACTATTTACCTTTCTCCATCGAGAAAAATGGCCATTTATCCCTACTATCTGTTTAACCAGTTCATAATCCACTTTAGTACACTGCCTCTTATCCCATGACCTTTTAATTTCCACAAGTCTCTCATGAAGGACCTTGTCAAAGGCTTTCTGAAAATCGAGATACACTATACTAACTGGCTCACCTTTTTCTACCTGTTTATTTACACCTTCAAAAAATGTAAGAGATACTAAATCTATGACATTCTGCCATTAAACCATTATTATCTATGTGTTCAGTAATTTTGCTCTGTATAATGATTTCTACCATTTTACCTGGTACAGACATCAAGCTCATCAGTCTGTAGTTCCCTGGATCACTCCTGGAACCCTTTTTAAAAATTGACTTTACGTTGGCCACTCTCCATTCCTCTGGTACAACAGATGATTTTAATGATTGTTCAAAGATTACTAAAAGCAGGTCTGCAATCTCATATTTCAGTTTTTCAGCACCCTGGGATGTATGCCATCTGCTACAGGTGATTTGCTGCTCTTTAGTTTATCAAATAACTGTATTACATCTTCTCGATATATGGAGATTTGTTTCAGATCCTCTAATACATCACTTTTAAATATCATTTCTGGCATGGGTAAGTTTCCTACATCTTCTTTAGTAAAGACTGAATGAAGTAAAGAATTAATTCAGTCTCTCCGCTATGGGCTTCTCTTTTCTTAGTGTCCCTTTTACCCCTCTGTCATCTAACGGTCCAACTTGCTCTCTCACAAGTGTTTTGCTACAAATGTTCTTGAAAAAGTTTTTATTATGCACTTTTGCTTCCATGGAAAGCTTCTTTTCAAATATTCTCTTTACCTGCTTTATCAATGCCTTTCATTTAACTTGCCAGTAATAATGTTGTTTCCTTGTTTGTCATTTGGCTCTTTTTTTTCCATTTTCTGGAGGATTCTCTCTTAGCTATAACAGCCTCTGTGACTTCATCTTTAAGCCATGCTGGCTGTTGTTTGGACTTCCTTTCACCTTTCTTAAAGCTTGGAATATATCTGGTCTGTGCTTCGACAATAGTATTTTAAAATAATGCCAAAGCCTGCTGTAAACTCTTAATCTTTGCAGTTGCTTCTTTTAGTCTTTTCTTAATCATTTTCCTCATTTAATCGTAGTCTCCTTTTTGAAAGTTAAAGGCTAGCACAGTAGATTTCCTTGTTATCCTCCTTCCATTTATTAAATCAAATTTGATCATGTTATGATCGCTATTGCCAAACAGTCCAGCACTGTTACCTCTCACACTAAATCCTGCATTCTACTAAGCACTAGGTCTAAGATAGCTTCCCCTCGTATTGGTTCCTGAACCAGCTGCTCCATGAAGCAGTCATTTATTTTATCTAGAAAACGTATCTCCCTAGCATGGCCCGATATAACATTGACCCAGCCAGTACTGTAGTAATTGAAATCTCCGATTACTGTGTTCTAAACTTTGCTAGATTCCCGCATTTCTGTTAGCATTTCATCATCTATCTGATCATTCTGGTCAAGTAGACGGAAATACACCCCCACTGCTATTCCCTTCACCTTTTTACATGGAATTTCTATCCTTAGAGATTCTACAGTGTATTTTGTTTCCTATCAAACTTTTGTCCTATTTGACTCACTGCCCTCTTTAACATATAGTGCCACCCCTCTACCTTTGTGATCTACCCTTTCATTGTGATATAGTTTGTAGCCTGGTATCACATTGTCCCATTTGTTATTGTCCTTATACCAGGTCCCTGAGATGCCAGTTATATCTAACCTTTCATTCAGTGCTATATATTCTAACTCTCCCATCTTATGTTTTAGACTTCTAGAATTTGCATATAGGCATTTCAAAGTTTGTTTTTTATTCATATTAATAGTCTGGGTACGGGACGACAGGGACAATTTGAATTCTTTCAACTTTGTCTGATTTTTACTTAAAGGCACCTGGGTTACGTTTACCTTTATTGGGATGCCCTGTTTTGCTAGTCTCCTTTAAAGATATATCATTCAGAACCATGCACTTTTGGGTGACTGACGGCTTTCCCCCATTATCTAGTTTAAAAGCTGCTATATCTCCTTTTTAGATGTTAATGCTAGCAGTCTGCTTCCACCCTGGTTAAGATGGAGCTTGCCGTTTGAAAAGGCCCCTCCTTCCCCAGAATGTTGCCCAGTACCTAACAAATCCAAAACCTTTTTCCTTGCACCATTGTCTCATCCATTCATTGAGACTGGAGCTCTGCCAGCCTCTTGGGTCCTGTTTGTGGAATGGGAAGCATCTCTGAGAATGCTATCCTGGAAGTTCTGAATTTCAACATTATACGTACCTAAAAGCCTAAATTTAGCTTCCAGAAACTCCCTCCCACACTTTCCAAGATAGCAGGCTCCTCCCCAGCACTATTTAAAATCTTCCCTAGGTGGCGCATGGGGTCCACTACCTTTGCACCAGGCAGGCAGGTAACCAGGTGATCCTCATGACCAAGAACCTCCTGGCTATTTATATGCCTAATGATCGAATCGCCAACTACAAGTATAATGGCTGTCCTAAGCCTTCCTTAATGGGCACATGGCCCTGGAGACACCTCCTTGGTGAGAGAGTGTATTAATTACATCACTTGAAGGTCAGATCTTAGCTACAGGATCACTTTCTACCCCAGCAAGGTGATGTTCTCCTTTCTCGTGACCTCTCTCCTCCATGGCAGCAGAAAGGCTGCCAGACTGGATGTGGGACCTCTACTACATCCCTGTAGGTCTCATTTATATACTTCTGTCTGCCTCAGTTGCTCCAAGTCTGCTACTCTAGCCTCCAGAGATTGGATTTGTTCCCTGAAAGCAAAGAGCTCTTTGCACTTAGTGTACCCATAAGAACTCTCACCAACTGGGAGAAAATCGTACATGTAATACTGCATGCAAAAGACTGGATAGCCCCAATCTCACTGCTGGACTGCTGTCCGCATCTTAGATTTAAAGATTTCTTTAAGGTTGTTCAGTTTAAAGTTGCTAGGGGAATAGACATACTTGAGCCAATATAATTAGGCGGTGGACCGTGCGGGACCCTCTATATGCTCTTTCTGTTCAGTGGTATGCTGTTTGTAGTTAATGTAAGGTAATGTAATGTAAGTTATGTACTGTGTTCCCTGTTTGTACTCCTAGTGTTTTGTTGTGATGTAATTATAATGCAATGTATGTTTCCCTCACCTTTGTTTAACTCTGTGCTGTATTAACCGCTTTGATTGAAGGAAAAGGCGGGATACAAAACATGTTAAATAAATAAATAAAATAAATTATACCTAATAAGTATAAGAGACTTTTAGTTATCACATCAAGGTGAACTGTAAGGACTTAATTTAACAAGGAGGAGTGGCCTAGTGGTTAGGACACGGTACCTCAGGCCAGAGGGACTGGGAACAGCAATCTCAGGCCGGAGGGACTGAGGTTCTAGACCTATAGGCACGCCTTGTGGCCTTGGGCAAGCCACTTAACCCTCCGTTGCCTCGGGTGCACATAGATTGTGAGCCCTTTGGAGACAAGGGAATATATCCAGTACCTGTTTGTAGTAATTACATAATGTAAACGGCTTTGATTGAAAGATAAGGCAGTATACAAAACTGGTTAAATAAATAAAAATAATTAACTAATTAATTAATATGCTCCTAATAACTTGCTGATGAAGATAATCAGTTAAATCTGAAAGTGAGAAAGATCACTCCTTTCCCCTTAACTGGAGGCTATCATACTCCACATACCCTAGCTTAGAAGTGAGGTATGTGGTATGTGCAAAACCTACCCATTTGGTGAAACTGCCCGGAGGCTATAAATCAATTATGCCTGGGGTGGGAGGGAAAGAACCACTAAATAAAAGCCCTAACTGACTTTAATTTAAATGAAAACTGTCTTGTGATCGTATGTCCTAACTGGCTCAACAGGCTCAACAGAAACACTGAATTATAAAATACACCGATTTGTTCAGCTTTAACCCAAAGAATTCCTTTTTCCCTAAGATTTAAAGAATTTCCCAGTAGGTACATACTTACAAGTGCATATTCCTTCCCAGCAGTAGCAGTCCCATTTGGTAATCCTTCAAGACATAGACTAGATCTCATTCTCATTCATTTCTCAGTTGCTCTAGAGAAGAGATCCCCCAGTTGTGTAAGGAGATTTCCTGGGTCTAGGAGTATTAAAGGAGGAGATTTGATGTTATCCTTAATGCTGTGGAGATGGTTGCAAACTTTCTCTGTGGACAAGCAGGATAAGTCCTCACATTTGAGTGATGTCACCAATGGAGGTCATGGGAGAATTCTGCCAGCTACTGTTCCAGAAGTTTTTAGAAAGTTTTCAGCACATGCATACCTGTTTTGTATGCTGTTGTCATGCTTGAAGAGCTCAATCTCTCATTTTTGGCAGAGCCCAATAAACATTTCATGGCACCGGGAGATTGCATAGAAATTCTTTTCAGCTATAATTTTGTGTGGAATGTCACAGAAACCTGCCAGCTATTTTCAAAAAGTGCACCCTGTGCTCTAAGACCATGTCAGTCATGGATATCCATAAATGGTACCTAAAGTGTCTGGGACTCAAACATAATACTTCTGTGTACTCTGTTTACAGATAACATAGAGGGATCCTAGATGTCGTGAGGAAAAGAGTGCATAATGTTTTGGTGCTGGTGATGCATTATTGTTGGGGAGTGCTCAAACTCACTTGGAACCAAGCACCAGCAGGATGGCCAGGAATCAGTCATCTACTGATTCCACCCCAATGAAGAGAGAGAATTTGTCCTCGACTTTGTTGGCATCGAGAATTACAGATATCAAACATTGGGTGGAGGCTACAACTAATTAACACTGGAATTTGTCAGAGCATGATGCCAGGAGCACAGAGGATTCAAGCGATACCTGACCTCCAAAGCAGCTCCAACGTGAGGTTAGCTCATCCTCCATGGCATCAGAGGGGCTATGCCAGATTCTAAGGGTCCATGACCCGTCAGCCGATTCACCCTCAAAGATTCCAGGCTAACCAAGCCTACTGAATTCCCTTTGGCTTCGTTGGTGGTAGCTCTTGAAGAGCACTTTACCAAGAGAATGGGAGGATAAACTTATGCAGCCACTTTGTTTGTGGGAGTTCTCCACTCCAGTGCCTCCTAAGCAGCAGCATCGGGCAATAAAGGAGTGGAGGAGTGGCCTAGTGGCTGGGGCAAGGTACTTCAGGCCGGAAGGTCGGGGGTTCAAATCCCACTAGAGCACAGCAACCTTGGGCCGGAAGGACTGGGGTTTCTAGTCCCACAGGTGCTCCTTGTGGTCTTGGGCAAGCCACTTAACCCTCCATAGCCCATGTTCCCTGTAAAATAGTTATCTCCAAGTTATAATGCCCTGTTCAATGTAATTTCAGTTTGTTCAATGTAAACCGCACTGATGCAGAATAGCGCGGTATATAAGAGAATGTAAATAAATAAATAAAATAAATAAATAAATAAAGCCGATTTTGGAAATTCTGCAGCTGCCTGCAGGAGATGGGTCATCAAGACACAGAAAGGCCTCGACATCAACCAGTGTTCAGCTGATTTTGGTATCGAGTTCATAGGGAGCAGCACTGCCCCTGAAGATTCAGATCCATTCGGTGCACCATGAATCCCAGAAGAAATCCCATTCCACAATGATGCAGAGTTCAGTCCATGAAGAGACTCCGATGTTGTTGGAATACCTCTCTGAGTCTGATTCTGAGTGTAACTGGGAAACCAATTATGACTCTGAATTCTTCTTGGAGGAAAGATCCCCAAAGTTGCCGTTGGATCCCTCTCCACCTCATGAGCATCGCAAGTCACCTCTTGAGAACATGTCATTCCATGATTTTCTTTGGGATATGGTGAAGACCATACCATCTAAGTTGGATGTGGAGGAGGAACCCAGGCCAGAAAAATTGGAAATCCTCCAACATCCAGATCCTCCCAAGGCAGTAGTTATTGTACCCATGCACGTCATCCGTCAATCCCCCCTCTCTGTGTCAGCTGTGAGCAGATTTGAGAAACTCCAACTTCCTCATCATTCTAGAAGCTCCAAATTATACTCTTTGGTGCCCCCAGAGAGAGAGGCCTGAACCCTAGACTCTGTGGGAAGACGTTTCATTAGAACGCCATCTTCACCTCCTGCATGACATCCTACCAGCTCTACATGAGCATGCACTTGCATAATACCATGCACTGCCTAAAGGAGCACACAGATCTTCTCTCTTCCAAGAAGGTTGTGAGTTTCCACTCCCTAGTGGGACAACAAAAAGAGTGCAGAAAATACATGATCCAAGTGACTTATGATATTTTTGATATGGCATCAAGAGCTTCTGCTATGAGTATTGGTACCCAGAGATTCTCATGGCTCTGGGTCTCAGACCTTGCTCTGAGACCTGGCTTCTCCCAGAGGATTCAGCTTCACTGCTCTCTGTCATGGCGGCTATCAATTCTCCCATACGCCTCGTCCCACTAGCCGTGGTGGTGATGTTGGGCTGCTACTCTCTTTCCTATTAATTTCAACCCTTCTTTCTGCCTCAGTCTCACTCCTTTTCCTCTTTTGAAGTCCACTCCATCTGGCTTTTTAATCCACTACCTCTCTGATTTATCGACTCTCTGACAAGTCCACATCTACCTTTCTCTCTGACTTTGACTCATGGCTTTCCTTCTTTCTGGAGTCACTTTCCCCTTCCTTATTCTCAGGGATTTTAACATTCACGTTGATAATTCCTATGATCCTTATGCTTTAAAGCTTCCTTACCTCATCATTCAACCTCCAGCTTTGCTCTACTGCCCCTACACACCAGCAAGGCCACTGCTTCGACCTTGTATCTTTATCCTTTATTTGTACACTTTTTATACCGCCCTTTGTGACATCTTGGCAGTTTACAGTATATCAAAATTTCGACAAAGGCCAAAGAAAGGAAGATAACTACAATTGGTAAATAGGATAGAGGACAGTCATTCACACAGTAAGAAAATGGTAGAGCGACAGGGAAAGGTTACAAGGCAGTAGGTGGAAGGTCAAAAGCAGAGAGAAAGAGGTGAGTTTTAAGGAGAGACTTAAACTTAGGAAAGGAGGATTCTAGGTGGAGATCAGTTGGGATGAAGCTCCAGAGGGAGGGGCCCAGGAAAAAGAAATCGGAGTGACAGATGGATTCAAAATGTGCATTATTTGGTAATGGTAAGTGAAGACGGTTGTAGTGAGCAGAACAAAGACTATGGACAGAGTTGTGGAAATGAAGGAGATCAGATGCATACTGGGGAGTTTGTGAGTAAATGGCCTTGTGCACAAAGATCAGAATCTTGTAACGGATGCGGAATTGCACAGGAAGCCAGTGGATACCAATGAGACGAGGTGTAATGAGATCAAAACGGGTTGCATGTGAGATGATCCGAGCAGCAGTATTTTGGATAAGTTGTAGACGGTGAAGCTGTGACAGGGGAAGACTGGCAAGAACAGTTACAGTAATCAAGATGTGACACACCCAAGGAGAGAAGAAGCATGGTAAGTGACAGGAGGTCCAGAAAGGGACCAAGGGCTCTAACCTGTCAGAGACAGAAGAAAGACCGATGCACCAGTAGAGAAATGTGTTCATGAAATGAAAAGGTTGAATCCAGTGTGACCCCAAGATAACAGAGGGAAGTGACTAATGAAACCGAAGATCCAGAGATGGTGGGTGATAGAGAAGGGGATGTTAACCAAATAGCGGAGGTTTTTGAGGCATTAAGATACAGGAAATTGGATGTGAGCCAGTTGGCAACCATAGAAAGACAGGTTCAGAGGAGTGAGATCAGGGGCTACAGGGGAAGTGTGATGTAGAAGAATGTCATCAGACTGTTGAATTTGTAGAGTGAGAGGAGCCAGGAAGACATTGAAAAGAAGAGGGGCAAGGACAGATCCCTGTGAAACACCACAGGTGAGAGGTACTGATGCTGATGAGTTAGGGCCAGAGAAGACAGAAAAGGACTGAGAGGAAAGAAAGGAGTGAAACCATTGTAGGACAGTTCCAGATATGCCAGCTGTGTGGAGACGGAAAAGGAGAGTGAGGTGATTGACCAGATCGAAAGTGGAAGACAAGTCAAGAGAGACAGCAAATGATATGTCACCCCAGTTGTGAGAGGTATGAAGTTCATTCAAAAGTGCCAACTGGATAGACTTGTACAGTGCCCAGATCTGAAACCAGATTGTCGAGGGTGCAAATAGTGAATTGATTCCAGGTGTTGAGTGAGCTGTGTGAAAATGAATTGTTCCAGAATTTTAGAGAGGAAAGGGAGGTTAGAAACTGGATAGTAGTGGGACAGCACAGAGGGGTCTAGGTAAGGTTTTTTGAGGAGTAGGCGGACAAGGGCATGCTTCCAAAATAAAGGAAAAATACCAAAGGTGAGACTAATGTTGAGAATAAAGTGGATGAACGGGAGGAGAGCTAGCGAGGGCTCTAGGAGCCAGGCACTTCTTCCCTTATTGGACCATCACTTGCTAAGCTTCATCGCTCATCGCCTCAATCTCACCCTGTTTCCTCCAACCTCTTTAGAAATCTTCATGCTATTGACCCATTGGCTCTCTCCTCCACTGTCTCATCTCTTTCCTCCACTATGTCATCTGAGTCTATTGATAAGGCAGTGTATTCCTATAACGCTTCACTCTTCTCTGCTCTGGATGCTCTTGCTCCGCCCATGCCACATCCTGTGAGACATACTATACTTCAACCCTGACTGTCTTCCACTACCTGCTACCTACATTCCTGCGCCTGCTCAGCTGAGCGTGCTTGGCTCGAATCCCACACCTTTGCGGACTCCCTACACTTCATGCTTGTCTCTTTCCAGTCAGCCATAGCACTTGCCAAGCAAGACTCCTAGTCCATCTGTGACTAACTCTCTTGCCTCTGACCCTTGTCATCTCTTTACAACTCTCAACTCTCTCCTCAAGGGGCCTCCACCTCCAACCACTCTCTCCCTTTCTGCCTAAACCCTGACTGACTACTTCCAAGGCAAAATCCACAAGATCACATTCCAACTCTCCATGAGGTCAGCTACTTTCCCTCCTCCCTCTCTTCACTCCCAACTCCCCCCCCCCCCCCTCCACCTCTGCTACCCTTTCTTCCTTATCTATCTCTGAGGAGGAAACCACTCACCTTCTTTCCTCATCCAAACTCATGACCTGCTCCTCTGACCCTATTCCCAACCGTCTCCTTAGCTCCATCTCCTTCACTGTATTTATTTATTATTTATTTGCAAGGTTTTTATATACTGCCCCTTCCAGAGATCAAGGGTGGTTTACATAGAGCTCAACTGTATACATTGAACAAAAGGGGTAAACAACATTTGGGAAGTATCAAATTTGGGAGGATTCATTTATCCATTATATACATGGTTAACTATTTACAGTACAGTATGTATTTACATAGAGTTGAATATGGAGATTGTTCATTTGGTTGTGTGTGTGGGGGGGGGGGGGTGTAATGAGGTTTTCTGGGTGGATTGGAGGATTAAGATGTCATTACCATAGTGTTCAAGAAACAGATGTGACTTAAGCTGTTTTCTGAATGTTTGAAGGTCCTTAATGGCTCTGAGTGTGTTGGGGAGTGTATGCCAAAGGGTAGGGGCTGTTCAGAGGAGGGGGGGCTAGGACTGGATGGGCTGTGATGGGGGGGGGGAGAAACTTGACTGCAAATGGGCTGTGATGTTGGGGGGGAAACGGACTGCAAATGGGCTGTGATTTTGGGGGGGGGGAAACTTGGACTGGAAATGGGCTGTGATTGGGAGGGGGCTAGGACTGGAAATGGGCTGTGATAGGAGGGCTAGCATTGGAAATGGGCTGATGAAGAGCTGGAATAGGACTGGAAGTGGGTTGACGAGGAGGAAATTGGCTAATGGGGGGCTGGAATGGAACTGGAAAAGAGCATATGGAGGGCTAGGACTGGAAATGGGCTGATGGGGAGCTAAAATAGGACTAGAAATGGGCTTTTGACCTTTTCCAGAAAGCTTTTGACCTCCCCCCTAATTGGTTTTTGTCTATGTGTTCCACCCAAGTACTGTCTATGTTTGCTTACTTATGTATTCTGTACCCTGGTTTGGTTAATATCATTTTCCTTATAATTTGTTATGATTTACTGTTAAATGTTAACATGAGTTGTGTGCAACTTATTATGAGTTATTGTTAAGTGTTCTAGTGTGATTTGTTTACTTTTTCTCTAACCCTTTCCTGTCTTAATTTTGGCGTTCTGTTTCTTGGATTGTGGTGCTAATCAGTTTTATTGTACACAGCTTAATGTTTTTGCCGCAGTGGTATATCAAATTTTAATAAAGATAAAGATAAAGCTTGGACTGCAAATGGGTGATGGGCTAGAATAGGACTGGAAATGGCTGATGGGAGTTGGAATAGGGCTGGAAATGGGCTGATGGGGCTAGGATTGGAAATTGGCTGATCGGGGGCTGGAATGGAACTGGAAAAGAGCATATGGGGGGATAGGACCGGAAATGGGTTGATGTGGGGGCATGGGGGAATGGGACTAGAAGGGAGCAGATGCTGGGTGGGTCTAGAACTATAAGGGAGCTGATTTTGGGGGAGGACTAGAAGGGGATGGGGAATGAGAATGGAGAGGGGAAAAGATATTTTGTATGGGAGGGAAGAAAAGTCTACGATGGGCCGGGTATTGAGAGAGTAAGTGGAGATTGAGAATGGAAGGGTGAAATTTGAGTGGATGATAAAGGAATAAGGAAAGAAATGGGGGAAAGAGCAAAAAGAAAACAATCAGTATGTTAAAGCAGATATAGAGAGGGAATGGAAAAAAATCTAAAAGAGAAGAAAGGACAAATGTATAGCTCACAGAAGACAGAAGAAACCAGAAGAAAGTAACTGGACAAGGTCCTTCATCAGAGACTTTTGGCAAAACTAAAGAGTCATGGGATAGGAGGCAGTATATTATTGTGGAGCAGGAACTAGTTAAAAGATAGAAAGCAGAGGGTAGGGCTAAATGGCCAATTTTCCCAATGGAGAAAGGTGAATAGTGGTTTACTCCAGACACAGTCCAAGACGTGAGGATAGTGGAAGACAAATTTATTTACTCACAAACCTAGGCAAGTAAATAAATTTGTCTTCCACTATCCTCACATCTTGGACTGTGTCTGTACTGCTAACGTGAGTACTGCCTACTTCTTGGACAGTCTATCTACCGGCATAGTGGTTTACTCCAGGCATCTGTGCTGGGTCCGCTGCTTTTTGACATATTCATAAATGACCTGGAAAAGGGAATAACGAGTGAGGTTATCAAATTTGCAGATGACACAAAACTATTTAAAGTTGTTAAAACCCATGAGGATTGTGGAAAATTGCAATAGGATCTTGATAAATTGGAAAACTGGGCATCAAAATGGCAGATGAAATTGAATGTGGACAGGTGCAAAGTTATGCACCTAGGGAAGAACAACCCAAACTATGGTTACACGATGCAAGGTTCCACATTAGGAACCACCACCCAGGAAAACGATTTAGGCGTCATCGTGGATAACATGTTAAAACCCTCCGCCCAGTGTGCAGCGGCAGCCAAGAGAGCAAATAGAATGCTAGGTATCATAAGGAAAGGAATGGAAAATAAAACAAAGGATATTATAATGCCTCTGTATCGTTCCATGGTGCGACCGCACCTTGAATATTGTGTGCAATTCTGGTCAACGTATCTTAAAAAGGATATAGCATTATTAGAAAAGGTTCAGAGAGGAGCCACCAAAATGGTAAAGGGGATGGAAGGATACTCCTATGAAGAAAGGCTAAAAAGGTTAGGCTCGTTAACCTGGAAAAGAGACGGCTGAGGGGAGATATGATAGAAGTTTATAAATTAATGAATGAAGTGGAACGGTTTTAACGTAGATCGATTGTTTACGTTATCAGAATATAGAAAGGCTAGGGGACATGCAATGAAGCTACAGAGTAAACTATTTAAGGCTAATAAGAGAAAATATTTTTTACTCAACGTGTATTCAAACTCTGGAATTTGTTACCGGAGGATGTAGTAAAGGCTGTTAATGTAGCTGGGTT
Organism: Ichthyophis bannanicus; assembly: GCA_033557465.1. Taxonomy (NCBI): domain Eukaryota; kingdom Metazoa; phylum Chordata; class Amphibia; order Gymnophiona; family Ichthyophiidae; genus Ichthyophis; species Ichthyophis bannanicus. Next base: position 144,712,355 of record CM066040.1, read on the forward strand.
TAAAAAAGGTTTGGACATGTTCCTGGAGGAAAGGTCCATAAACCATTATTAAAAAGGGACTCAGGATATCAGTGCTTACCCAATACAAGCATTGTGGAACCTGTGTCTTTTGGGGAAACTGCTAGGTACATATGACTTAGATTGGCCACTGTTGGAAACAGGATACTGGGCTTGATGGACCTTGGTCTGACCCAGTATGGCATATCTTATGATGTTATGTGGCAATTGCAACTGAAAAATAAAATGCCCAAACAGAAGGTAGAAAAATACCTTTTATTTTGAATGTATTAACTGGAATATGTCTGGTCTGGGAAGTGTGTATTGCTAACATCTTTGCGTGTTTTGTTTAGTGCAAGAGGAAATTACTTTATAGTTTTATTTCTCCAGTGTTGTACATTTCATCTTTGGCTTTTGGGGTTCCCAGTTTAATTATTATCTTCCTATTTCTAAATTGTGATCCCTTGTTTTTTTGTGTGGTGATGGTCTATGTTCTGCATGTGTAACCGAGCTGAGGTATTCTCTTCATGTAGTTTCTATTTGACAGCCCCACTTGTTTTCTTTCGCCCAGTGACATGTATTGGTATTCTCTAAGATGTATTGGTTTAATATCTGCAGTGTTGCCTTTTGATAGGTAGGGTTTGGTGCTTTGTGAGTTCTGGTAGTGCTGTTATGATAGGGTGGATTTGCTATGGGTTCTAAATGGTCAGTGTTTATAGTACTTCCTAATGGGCCTGGCGGTTGTCACTTCAATATAGTAATGTAGAAATCTGTTAGTCTTTCTTTATCCAGACACTCATTAAGAGGCACGTTTACTAAAAGCGCATGTTAATATTATGCAAATATTTATGCAAATTAGGTTTGTTATGCAAATGAGGCCTGCAATTAATCTCCGCACATGGCCCCACAGCCCACTTGGGCCGCCCCTGCATGCAGAGTCTGTCTTCTTGGGCTTTCAGTCTAATTTTTATCTACATATTTTTATTTTCATTTTAGGTTATCCTCACTTATTCTGTACTTGGTGAGGGTCTGTGTTCTGAGTGTGTGACTGAGGTCAGGAGTTCTGTTAACATGGAGTTTGTACAAAGGGATCTGTACTGTAGTAATTTGACTTGTTTAGCTTTTCAATAGATATATCGATGTTCTAGGGTCCGCTACAGCATTTATAGTGCTGCTTTTATCTGGGCAGGCCCCTTGTATGAGTTTTGGAAGTTTATGCTGGTATGATATGGTTGATTTGGCCTTATAGATCATCAGTGACTTTTGTAGGATTTTGTATTAGTTCACAATATGCTTGGTACTAGAGAATGTTTGTTAGTGAAATGGCCAGAATCAGATTTTTTTTTTTTAAATTAGATACTGAGTTTTGTGGGTGGATGTCCTAGTTCTGCTCTGCACCCATTGTTGGGGGGGGGGGAGTGTTTCTGTGAATGCAGAATATATGTTCAAAAAGAAAAAACAACCACCATAATGCAGTTTATAACAACAAACTCTATAGTGGTTCTTGCTCTCTCTTTTAGTTCCGTGGTGTGCGAACATCTTTTATTTCCTCCACATTATCTAATTGACTTTTTGATTTGGTTAAGTCCCTGACTGCAGTTTTGAGAGCCTCCCCTTGGCTCGGTTAGGCGCCATCTCATCCCTCGCCTCAGGCGTCTGATTTGTTCCAGATTTTTGGTCATGATGTAATGGTTGACATTGTCAAATACTGATGTAATGACTAGGAAAACTAGGATAAATGTGTCTTTTTGTGTTGTCTGTGCCATGGATGAGTTTGTCAAAGAGTTAATAGTAGTGTTTTGACTCCATGGTGAGGTTGAAAGCTGTACCGGTGTTCGTCTAAGGAGGCATTGTGGTCAACGTGATCTTGTAATTCTATTTGGACGGCCTTTTCTATTATTTTGGATAATAGTGGAATGTTTACTGTAGGTCTGTAAGAGCTAGGGTTGGTTTTGTCAAGTGTCCTATTTTTAAGAATAGGGCGGATCATAGATTGTTTGAGTTTGAGAGACATGAAACCTTGTGTAAGGGATTGGTTTACTATGGGTAGTATGATAGAGGCTAATTCTGTTTTGGTTGCCTTAATCCAGCTAACAGGGCATCGGTCGAGTGCAGATGTGGTGGTGGTAATTATGCTGATGATGTATAGCAGGAACTCCATTTGTTGAGATTTGTGGAGTGTTCTTGTGAGAGTGTGAGGTCAGCCACTGGTTTGCTTCTCAACTTGTCTATTTTGCCCATGCTTGCACCCTCTATGGTTGTCTTGATTAGATTGTGAGCTCTGATGAGCAGGGACTGTCTCTTGTTCTTATGTAAACTGCGCTGATTTTAAATGGCACGGTATATAAAACCAAATAAATAAAATAAAAATAAATAAAGTGTGGTTTGCGAGGATTTGTGGTTCAATGGTATAACTGGTGTCTGTGCTGGAGATCTGGGTTAGGGATTTGACTATATTAAAGAGCTCCCTTGGGCGATATAGTGATTTGTTAAGAATACTGGTATGGTATGCTTTCTTTCTCTCTAAGATTGTTTCTTTGTAAACAATCTTAGTCCCTTTGTAAACAGTCTTAGTCCCTTCCATCTCTCATATTCTCTCCACTACAGCTAACCCTGCAGCCTTCAAGCATGCTGTAGTCACTCCTTTCCTCAAGAAATCCTCACAAGACCCTACCTGTCCTTCTCACTATTGATCCATTTCCCTTCTACCCTTCGTTTCTAAACTACTTGAATGTGCGGTTCACCACTGTTGCCTCAACTTTCTCTCTTCCCAAGCCCTTCTGGATCCTCTGCAATATGGTTTTCATCCTTTACATTCTATTGAAATGGCTCTTGCCAAAGTCTTCAGTGACCTCTTCCTGGCAAAATCCAAGGGCCTTCACGCAATCTTTATCCTGCTTGACCTCTCTGCTGTTTTTAATACTGTTGACCACAACCTTCTCCTTGATACCTTGTCCTTACTTGGTTTTAAGGGCTCTGTGCTATCCTGGTTCTCTTCTTATCTCTCCCATCACTCTTTCAGTGTTTGTTTTGGTGGATCCTCTTCTACTGCTATCCCGCTCTCAGTTGGTGTACCCCAAGGATCTTTCTTGGGTCCACTCCTTTTCTCTCTCTATACGTAGTCTCTTGGTGCACTCATCTCTTCCCGTGGCTTTCAGTACCATCTTTACATTGATGACTCCCAGATCTACCTCTCTAAACCTGAAATCTCTCCGGCAATCCAGGCTCGGATCTCTGCCTGCCTTTCAGGCATTCCTGCTTGGATGTCTCACCACCACTTGAAATTGAACATGGTCAAAACTGAGCTTCTTATTTTTCCCCTAAACCCTCCTCTCCCCTTCCTCCTTTCTCCATCTCTGTGGATAACTCTACTCCCCCTTGTCTCCTCAGGTCGCAACCCTGGGGTCATCTTTGACACCTCTCTCTCCTTCTTCACACACATCAAACTGATAGCTAAAACCTGCCATTTCTTTCTCTACAACATCAACAAAATTTGCCCATTCTCCGGGAACAAGCAGGAAGTCAGTCCTCACATATGGGTGACGTCGGCACTGACGGAGCCCTAGCAGAAGCATCCCCAGCTTTCAAAGAAAACCTTTGGGGGATGCTACCACGCATGCATGGTCCCCTTCCCGCCCAAGGGTGCCATCTTGCTCGGTCTCCTTTTTTCCACAGAGCCCTTCAGACATCTGTCTGGCTTGTCTCTGGAAAAAGTTGATTTTTTTCAGCCTGAGCTTCATACTCGCCTCCAGTGCTGCACTAGTACTCTTCCCACCACCCGACCTCACTCTCTCAAAATCGAGTTCAGGTCCTTTTTGTAGTTTTTTCCTCCTTGGTGTCTTCGGGCTTTTTTTTCCATTTGGCAGGTCTTCAACCTCGCTGGGGTACTTTTTCCCCCATGGCTACCAGTGGTTTTAAAGTGTGAAGGGTGTGCCAAGATTATGTCTCTGACACACATGACAGCTGCCTTTGCTGTCTTGGGCTGAACTATGACCCCGCAGCATGCGGTCTCTGTAAAAAGATGTCCAACAAGGCCCTCAAAAGCCACCAGCAGCAGCACAATAAGATTTTCCCCAAGTCCCCGGTACCTCCGAAGGTCGGGGCCTCATTTGAGACCACAGCATCTCAGGGCAGCTCCACGGAACCTGAGCGCCACCATGGTTCTTCATAGAGGGTTCTCCCTTGAGGGAACCCAAGAAGAAGACCTCAAAGGCAGCATCCCTGGACGGATCCGACAGGTCGGGTGGGTCCCAAGCCAGGTCTCGTAGTCCGAGACACTCGTCTGAGGGATTGGAGAGGGAGTAGCCTGCAAAGGTCCCCCGGAAGGACTCGATCTCAGACCAGCCTTGGTAGCCAGGCACCATCCTCATTGAGGATTCCCCTTTAAGGGAACTGACAGCGGACCCAAGTCCTTCAGTGCTCGCACCGATGGCTGCGGACCCTTCTGGCCTGGATTCCAGAATGGTGGCCCTGGAGCGCAGTTTGTCTGCCTTCATGGACTAGCAGCGGGCATTGTTGTCTGGCACAACTGGTTCCTCCGCCTCGACCACCAGGCCCTTGATGTCGAAGATGTCCCCAGAGGCCAAGCTGATCCTCAAGACCTTTCGGCCTCGAGTCGATCCTTGGCCGAGGTCTCGTTCCGGTTCCTGCTTGATGGGGCTGCACTTGGCGCCAGTCGCGGAGCCTCTGAGGGCCCGGCCCAGGGCCTGTGGACCGGAAGAGCTGGAAATCCTGCAGTACGAGATCCCTTGCGGTGCCCATCCCTCCCATCCTGGAATGGCTAATGCTCCATATGTGGAGGCAGTGGCATCGGTGCCGCTGGTGAGCAAGCAACTCGACTCGATGTATCGAGTCTGCCAGAGCTCGAGCTTCCAGAAATCACAGCTGCCGCATAACAGCATGTTGGTGGAGTGGGCCATGCGTCAACTGAAGTGTCAGAAGACACAGTTCTCAGTGCCTCCCGGCAGGAAAGCACACACCTTGGATGCCCTCAGCAGGAAATGTTACCAGGACTCGATGCTCATTGGCTGCATCCAGGCCTACCAGCTGTACATGGGCATGTAAATGAGAGACCTGACGAAGGAAATTGCCAGGTTCTCGGCTGGTCTGTCCAAGGAACTCCTGCAGTGGCTCAAGAAAATAGCCAAGGCTGTCTGTGAGTGCTCCAAATTTATGTCTCGGGTAGCCTATGATGGCTTTGAGTCAGCGGCTCGAGTAGTGGTGGCGGGCATTGGTGCCCCACACCAGACTTGGCTACAGTCTCTGATCTCGAGCAGTGGGTCCAGGACAAATTGGTCGATGTCCCATGCCAAGGAGAGAACCTCTTTGGCAAACCCATGACCAACAAGTTGCTGAACTGGAGACTGAGTTCATGATGAGGACCAGGCTCTCTAAAAGATCGCTGCCCCTCCCCGATATAAGGGCTCAGGTAAAAAGCCCTTCTACCCAAGAAAAGGGACTGCTTACAGAAACTACCAGGCCTCCCCGGCTCTCCAGCAGGGTCAGCAGGCCAAGGGACATGGGCATGAGCATGGCCCTCGTAAGCAGAAGGCTCCCAAGACCTAGGCATTGGCCCCAGCCCTGCCAGGGGGAGGTTTTTGACTCATTGGGCATAGCCTCTCCACCCCAAGGAGGTTAGCAGCCTACAGGGGGGATGTCTGATCCACTATGCCCTATGGTGGCTAACTATCACCACTGATTTCTGGGCACTTTGGGTGGTTAGGGAGGGCTACCTCCTCCATCTGACTCAGACACCTCCCCCTTATTTTCCGGGAGAGCCCTTCAGGTCTCCCCTTCACCAGGACTTTCTGCTGAAGGACCTCACAGGTCTTCTCGAGGACAAGGCGGTGGAACCAGTGCCCCACCATCTCAAGGGCAAGGGGTTCTACTCTAGGTATTTCCTCATGCCAAAAAAGACTGGAGGCCTAATGCCCATCCTCGACCTGTGCAACTTGAACAAGTTCCTGGTGAGGGAGAAGTTCAAGATGCTCTCCCTTGGAACATGGCTGCCTTACCTCCAGCAGGGAGATTGGCTATGCTACTTGGATCTGAAGGATGCTTACACCTATATCTTCATTCACCCCAACCACAGGCAGTACCCACAGTTCATGGTGGGGGGAGGCCACTTGCAGTACAGCGTGCTGCCTTTTGACTTGGCCTCCGCCCCAAGGGTCTTCACAAAATGCCTGGCAGTCATAGCCACCTTCCTCTGCCTCCAGGGGGTCTTTGTCTTCCCCTATATGGACAACTGACTCTTAAAATGAGGCACGGCCTCAGAGGTGCTGCAGGCCACTGCATGCACCATCCAGGTCCTGCAACATTTGGGATTTGTGATAAACTACCCCATCCCACCTCCTCCAGACACAGTGTCTGGAATTCATAGGGGGAAGACTAGATACCCTCCAGCGAAAGGCCTTCCTTCCTGGAGACCAAGCCAACTATCTCGGGGCCCTGGCCCTGGACATACAGCACCGCTCCTCAGTACCCGCCCGGCTCCGCCTGCGCCTATTCGGGCATATGGCCTCCACAGTCCACGTCACCCCAGATGCCCGCCTCTGCATGAGGGACACGTAGTGGTGCCTTCGGGACCAGTGGACTCAGGCCATGGGACGTCTCCGGGACAAAGTCTCAGTGACCCTCCAGTTGGCGGACTCCCTGACCTAGTGGCAGACTCCCCAAAACCTTGAGGAGGGGATGCCTTTCCAAGCCCCGAGCCCCTTAAGGGTTCTCACCATGGACGCCTCCTTGCTTAGCTGGGGAGCCCACTGCGAGGAACTCCACATCCAGGGCAGCTGGTCGCAGGGCGAGGGCAGCCAGCAGATCAACCTCCTGGAGCTACAAGCCATATACTTAGCCCTCCGAGTCTTTTGTCACTGCCTACAGAACCAGGCGGTGTTGGTCCAAATGGACAACCAGGTAGCAATGTTCTATGTGAACAAACAGGGGGACATGGGGTCTCGTAACCTCTGCTGAGAGATAGTGGTCCTCTGCTCCTACGCACTCCGGCAGAGTATACTCCTTCGGGCAGTATACCTTCCAGGCCAGAACAACTCACTGACCAACAGACTGAGCAGGGTGCTCCAGCCGCATGAGTAGCAGCTGGACCCCAGTGTGGCCTACCAGCTTTATCAGTTCTGGAGGGAAACTGAGATAGACCTGTTCACCAGTCTGGACAACTACCAGTTGCCCTGCTTCTGCTTCCGGCAAGCCCATCCCTCCAGGGTGGCGGTGGACGTGTTCCTCATCACGTGTTTGAGAGGCCTCATGTATGCCTTCTCGCCCACTCTACTAACTGCCAAGACATTGTCCAGGACCCTCCATGACAAAGCCTCGCTCATCCAGATAGCCCCTCGATGGCCCAAGCAGCCATGGTTCCTGCTACTCCTCCGGCTATAAGTGGAGACTCTCATTCTGTTGGGGAACTCTCCAGGGCTCCTGTCCCAGGAGGGGGACTCTCTTTTGCACGCCAGCCTGGGGTCTTTGGCACTGACAGCATGGCTGCTGAAAGGGTGACCCTAGCCCCTTTCAACCTCTCGGGTGAGGTGGAGGAGATCCTGCTGGCCTCTCTCATAAGACTTCCATTAGGAAAGCATACACCCTCAGATGGCATAGGTTTTCAATTTGGTGTGCAGAACTCGGGACTGACCTGTTCTCCTGTCCAATGGGATTGGTGCTACAGTACCTTCTCCACCTCTCGCAATCCGGGTTTAAATCGAACTCCGTCAGGGTGCATCTCAGTGCCCTGGTGGCACACCACTGCCCGGTGGATGGCAAACTCTCAGTCCAGCCACTGGTGATCCGCTTCCTACAGGGTCTGCTCTTATCAAAGCCCCCAGTTTGCTCGCCGGTAACTTAGTGGAACCTCAATGTAGTATGGGGCAGCTCACTCGCCTGTCCTTTGAGCCTCTGGCTACCTGCCACCCGCGCTACCTCTCGTGGAAGGTGGCATTCCTGGTTGTGCTCACCTCCACCTACAGGGTTAGCGAGCTTCAGGCTTTAGTGGTGGAGGTGCCATATACCTGGTTCTACAAGAACAGGGTGGTGCTCCGCACACACCCTAAATTCCTTCCGAAGGTGGTTTCGTCCTTCCACCTCAATCAGGAGGTGGTACTTCCCACCTTCTTCACGAGACCTCACTCTAGTAGGAGGGAGACGGTCCTCCACACCCTGGACTGTAAGAGGGCCTTGTCCTTCTACATCCAGCATATTCAGGGCCACCGCAAAGCTGCTCAGCTTTTCGTCTTGTACGACCCCAGTAGACTGGGTGAGGCGGTGACCAAACGTACACTGTCCACCTGGGTGGTGGACTGTATCGCCCTTGTATATGAGCAGGCGGGGCGCACCGTGTCAGGGCCATGTCGACCTCAGTGACAAACCTGCACTCCGTCCTTATGGTGGACATCTGCTGGGCCGCCACCTGGTCTTCAGTCCATACCTTTGCAGTTCATTACTGCCTGGAAAGGGAATCCCGACGGGAAAGTACCTTCGGCCAGGCCATGCTCCAGAATCTTTTCAGGGTTTTGGCAACTCCAACCCTCCAACCCTTCTGTGTTCAGGCTACCAGAGTGCTTGTTCCATCAGGCACAGGGGTCCTACTGTCTACGGACTTAATTGCTGCTGCACACAGTTCCCCTTGAGGATGACCGTGTTTTTTGCTATGGGCTTTCAGTAGCCTGTAGCTGGGGAGTCCCATATGTGAAGACTGACTTCCTGCTTCTTCCCAGAGAAAGCATGGTTACTCACCTGTAAAAGGTGTTCTCTGGGGACAGCAGGAATCAGCCCTCACAACCCTCCCCCCTCCCCTTGGAGTTGCTCCTTTACCATCTTTTATTTATTTTTGCTGTCTGTTAGCTATGTTATCTAACTGAGCAAGATGGCACCCTTTGGCAGGAAGGGGACCATGCATGCATGGTAGCATCTCCCAAAGGCTTTCTTTGAAAGCTGGGGGGATGCTTCCGTGAGGGCTTCGTTGGTGCCGACGTCACCCATATGTGAGGACTGATTCCCGGTGTCCCCGGAGAACACCTGTTACAGGTGAGTAACTATACTTTCCTTTCTGAACACACTACTAAAACACTTATCCACTCCTTAGTTATTTCCCCAATCTGGACTATTGTAACCTACTCTTTGCTGGTCTCCCTCTGAATCATCTCTCTCCCCTTCGATCTGTTCAACACTCAGCTGCACAGCTAATCTTCTGCTAGCCTCGTCTTGCTCATTTTACCCCTCTTCTCAAGTCACTTCATTGGCTCCCTATTTGTTTCCACATCCAGTTCATATTTCTCCTGCTAACCTATAAGTGCATTCACTCTGCAGCTCTTCACTACCTTTCCTCTCTTATCTCTCCCTACACCTCTCATTGGGAACTCCATTCTTCTGGCAAATCACTTCTATTTGTGCCCTTCTCTTCTATTGTTAACTCCAGACTTTGTGTGCTAACATTTACGACTGTTCCTGCATCAATGTCCATGGCTTCAATCTAGCCACTAGTTCTGCCAGATTTGTGTTAGTATTTTATAAAGACACAGAGGTGTCTTTGTATCTTTATAAAATAGGCTAAAAATAGATGCCATGTGATCTTCATATATAGGCAGCCTGTTATAAAATTACCCTCCACATGCACCCCTCTAGAGATCTCTATCTATGGCCTTTCCTCTTCTTCCCCACATTGTCCTCTCCCCGGATCACATCTTCTGAGGTTGCATGGAAAAAACCGCAGGGGCTGATTCTGGGTGTGACAAACAGCAGGGGTTAAGCAGAAGGGCCATTATGCCACCTGCAAATTCTTACAGATGTAGTTCTTGAGCTGACACACATCCTACCACCATATTCAGGACCAGACCCTACAGCCTTCCTGGGATGCTTTAGCAAGATGAGCTGTGGAGGGAAGGAGGTGAAAGTCTGTGCAGGAAGGAAGAAGATGGAGTAGTGACAGACAGTGAGGGAAGATGTTACTTGAGAGAGTTTGAAGCCGTGTATAGAGGAAGAGAGGAATTGTGCATATCTCCTGCTAGAGATGCAGACTATAAGCAGATTACTGAAAACTGTTATCATTGATTTAAGGGTTCTGCCAGCCATTGGCCTCCCTTAAACAATATCCCATATCTGACAGAAGTTAACCATTTTCAAGTGGGAAATGTGGCAGGTCTGTGGGCCTCTTCTTGATTTTGAACCCCAGGCATGTCCCTAATTTGCCTATGCATTAATCCTGTCTGTGATTTAAGCGAGGAATATTCAGTGGCAACAGCTAGCTGTCACCGCTGAACTTTGAACCTGGATATTCAGTGCCAGGGCCATATCCGGTCACCGGCATTGAATCTCCAGATTGGCCATATTGCACTTTAGCTAGTCAGCTAGTGGTGATATTCAGCTGCTGGTCAGTTAGCTAAAACAGCAAAAGTTAGGCAGACCTTTCAGGTGCCTAATATTTGATGTTTTGGGATGACTGGCTAGCAACTGAATATCGCCACCAGCTGGTTATTACTGGGTACTGCCTCCCTGCACCCCAAGAACACCCGAACATTAGTCGGCCAACATCAAAGTGGCAACACCTGGGAATATCCCACTGAGCACCATTTAGATGGTTTGCAAACCACCTACATGGCTTTGAATCCCCCTGCCCTGTATTTTTATGGTGGGATGGAAATGTGTACAGCTGTAGAACTAGAATTTTTAAATGAATTGCTCCATGTGGGTTTCTTAAAATTTTGTATTTATTTTTCAGAAAACCTTTATGAAGACACTGTAACAGAAGACATAGAAGTTGTAGGACATACGGCATCAGAGCCATCAACTTCTCCAAAAAAGTCCATTAGATTCAGAAGCTCCTTGCTACCATAATGATATATTCACTTTATAAAGAAGGTTGAGCATCAGTTTGTCACAGCTGCCTCATGAAACCTTATTTATATACATCATGGAGCAAAGCAACCTTGTGGACTGCTGACATTCTCTGGCTAGTATGTAAACACTCCCTGAGACTCTTCACCCAAATTATATTCCACTTGAGGTTGGGATAGTACAAGACATTTGGGACTTGCTGCAAATCAACTGTAAAATTAGATGTCATGTCAAAAAGAGAAGTATTTAGATAGCACTTAAAAAAATACCTGGGCCACATGGGGCCATGACCTTCATTGACTTCATTCTAAGGGATATGTCTACTAAGCTGGGCTAACAGGTCAACCTGGGCTATCAGCTCCTAGGTCCCATTGAATAACATAGGACCTAGGTGCAGATAACCCGTGTTAACCTGTTAGCCTGGCTTAATAGACATACCCCTAAGTCTGATTTATCCAAATTTGGACTTACCTTTTTCAGTGGCTCTCAGAGGCCACACACACACACACACATTTTTTTTGTCTCTGTCAAGAGTACTCTGATTCAGGAGGACTATCGGAAGAAGGGTTGTTTAGCCTTGCCAGTCTTTTTATCTGATTTTTTCCCATTGCTCTTTTCTTTCTCTAATCCTACTTCTGCTTTTATTCCATTTTTTAAAGCATTTCTCTTCTTCAGACAGCCCCAGGCAGTCCTTATTGGAATATTTACTTTAATTCAGCTTTAGGGGACACATTCCTTTCATCACTCACTTCTCTCACTCGCCATTCTTCTGTAGCCGTTACTTGTGAACATTAACAACATTAGCTACAGAAATACCTACTGTGCCTGAATGTAACTCACCCTGAATTTCTGAGAAAGGCATGAGCTAACTCCAGTTCCCATTCCCAGCTCTCTTATCACAGCCTACACAATCTAGCCTCATTCTTTTGTTTAGTAGATTCCTTCTAGCAATTGCTACCATATTTGCACAGTTAGTCCATAGTCAACACCTTTCACACTATAACACACACATACAGTATTAATTGTACATGTTCTTCAATGCATTCATTTTAAATAAACCTTCTCCCCCACACTTACAAATTTTCCCTTGCAAGCATTGTCTTTGTATGTACATCATACACCACTGTATATTATCACTCAAAAATAATAGACAGATAAGATGTATTTCATTTTTTGTTTTATCATGGTATGATGTAACTCAGGCAGCTTATACATGTTCTTTCCCTAGCAGAATGGAAGGTACTCCCCATCTCCAGCCTTCTAGCTGATACTGGGTCTGTACTTGTATAAAGAGGGAAGTAAGGTTATGCTGTCTTAGATAAGGAAGTCAGAGAATGGTACTAGGAGTACTCAGGTGAAAAGTCAATGTCTTGTTTGCTCTGTTTGCCTTTGTGATTGTCTAGTATTTAGAATATATTATGTAGTTTGGGTGTAAGAGGTTAATTAGCTCTTAGGATAATTGCTCTATTTATCACCCGTAATTTTTAGCTTTAATTTTGTTATCTGTGTTAATATAGATTTTATCCATGTGGAGACCAATTCCGAGATGTGTGTCCCCGGGCCATTCAGACATCCGGACGGCCCAGGGATGCACTCGATTCTGCTCCCACAGGGGCTAGTCATACCCACGGGAGCAGAATCGTGGCATAGTGGCTGGACATCTGGGACATCCCTCGATTCAGGCACCCTGGACTTCCAGCCAACTACCTGGCTAGCCCAGCCTGACTCCTACATGGAGTCACAGTGCCATGGCGTCATGTTGCCATCCACCGTGGTTCCATGCAGGAGCTCCAATCCCAGGCCAACCTCCACAAAGTGCTTTCCCCGCAGCCCAACCCCCGATCGGGCCTTCCATGGCCAGGGTCGGGCTGCAATGTACCCCTTGCACCTCCTCACCTTCATTACGCGCCCCGGCATTGACAGCCCCCGACGTCCAGAGGGACTTATTCCACCTCCGAGTTGCAATAAGTCCCCTGTTTAGATGGCTGACCCTGGACATACAGGGCCAACCTCGGAATCAGCCCTGCACGTCCAGGGTCAGCTACCTGCCCTTGCTCCTCCATGGGACCGCCCCCTCATGCCCACAAACAGAGCTCCCCACACAAACGGCCTATATGTGCGGGGAGCTCTGTGGACACCAGCAGCATCCCGGTGTTTAGCGGGTTGGAATTGGGTCTATAATTTACAGGATATCTTATTTACATTATGGTATACATTTTGGTAGAAATTACATATAGTATTTTTGAGGCAAAATTCCCCTTTGCTTATTGATTCCTAAAGAGTTTTAAGTGTGTCTTTGATGTACAAATATGCATCAGTTATTGACCTCATGCTCCTCTTCCATGTTGACAACAGAATGCAAACATGGGCACTGTGCTTCCTCTGTGCCTCTTCCAGATGTAAATGATGTTATATGGAACCCAGGGAGAGGAGAGGGGATGGATAATGGAAAGGGAAGGGGAATCTATATTTGAAAAAGGATAATGAAATGAGAGACTAAAGAGATGAGAGCTGGCACATTCTACGGCTCTTAATGCTAGATGTACCCAGTTTGTGTCTACAAGAAAACAGCTTAGTATATCTTGAAAATTATTAGTTTAGATTTGACTAATAATACTACATTCCCAATTGCTATTTTGAAATCTTTACTGTTTGAAGATAGAATGCCCTCTAGTAAACCAGTTATTAGATTTACTTCTCTCTATTGTAGTTCAAATAATTCTATCCAGCTGGAAATCCTCCAAGCTCCTTGAGGTTAATTGATAACATACCATATGTTTGATGTATAAGTATGAAAAAGCTACTGTTGTAAAACATAATAAAATAGAGTGCTTTGCCAAAGTCTTTACACTTTTATACGTTTTTTCACATTCTGCTTTCTAAAATATGCAACTCAAAATGCATTCCAGTAGGGGTTTGTTTCACTGATCTGCACAATACATATACTCTGCACTTTATTGTATCAGTCTTCACACATTTGACGTGGTGGAAGTCGCTTTTGCAGTAATAACAGCCATGAGTATCTAGTTACTTTACAAAGCAAGATGGTACAGCTTTTGCTCATTATTCTTGGAAGAATAACTCAAGTTCTTTCAAGTTGACTGGTGATCATCTGTGGACTGCAGTGTTCAGGTTTTGCTACAGATTTTATATTGGATTTAAGTTGAGCTTTCAGTAGGCCACTTCAGGACATTCACTTTCTTCTTGCTAAACCACTCTATTGTTTTTGCTTTGCATTGTTCTTCTGAAAGATTAATCTTCACCCCAGTCCCAAATCTGTAGCAGACTGGAACAATTTTTCTTCCAGGATCTGCCTATACTTTGCACCATCCATCTTTCTGTCGATCTTCACAAGCCTCCCTGTCCCCATTACTGCAAAGTATCTCCACAACATAATCCTGCCACCATCATGCTATCTCCAGGAACAAGCAGGAATGAGTTTCCACATATGGGTACGTCGGTACTGAAGGAGCCTGCGCGGGAACGCTCCCCAGTGTCCAGAAAGAAAGCTTTTGGGAGCATCCCATGCACATGCGCGCTGCCTTCCCGCCCATTTACTTCCCTCTCATCAGTTTTCCGTTTTCCGCAGAGCCAGCAGGACGTATTCCTGTCACCGCAGAAAATTCTTCTTTTTATTCTTAGTTTTTTTGTGGTTGCGTCTGCCTTCCCTCGACGCCACCAGTACCGCCGGTGCTTTTCTTTCTTTTTACTGAAGAATTTCTTCTTTTCTTAGAAATTTTTTCCTGTTTAGTGCCTGACGGTTTCTAGGCCACTAGGCCTCTCTCCTTCCATTATGGAAAAGCCAGCCACTATCCTTAAGAAATGCTCAAAGTGTGGTGGTACAGATATTTTTTCAGACACTCATACTTGGTGTCTAAAATGTTTAGGTCCTGACCATTGCCCTCTGGAGTGGCTCTCCTGCTGGAGCTCAAACAGAAGAAGTCTTCAGGATCGAGCACAATTCGATACCCGGTTCACATCGCACTCGATGTCACCAGCTAGAATATCTTCTTCTTCACAGGATCAGGTAACCAAACAAAAGTCTGTAAAGACTAGCCAGTCCTCGAGTGGTAGATCTCCTTCAGCATCGAGATGGCTCCGGCCTTGTCCTCGAGGACATTTTGGCAATAAAGCCCCGGCGGGAGTCTTCGGGCTCCAAAGCATTAATGGGGCTCCAGGTTGTTCCCGGGGTTCTTACCTCGATGAACATACCTGGGCTATGCTCGGTGGTTGTGGCCGCTTCGAGCGGTACCGACACCCCGGCATCGGCTATGGTGATGAATGAAACACTCCTCACCGATGAACGTAGTCTAGCGCTCTCGGCTACTTCGGTACCACTAGAGTTGCTGCAGACCGTTCCTCCAGTATCAGTATCGGCTTCGGTACCGGTATCGACATCAGCATCGGTGTCGGTACCGTCCATGCTTGCTTCGACAGACTCGCTTCCTTCGATGCCGAACCTGGAATCCATCTCTAGCATGGAGGATTTGGTACCGACTCGTCTCGGTACCGACCTCGGGCGGTACCGAAGACATCGCTTCAAAGAAAATCGGATGCTTCATTCTTTCAAGTCTTCCGATCCCAATGACTGGGATGAATCCATCGGTACCAAGGCTGATTTTTCAGCAAGTCTAGCCTTTACCCCTCATTTTAGAGGGTCCTCCTCGGGGGAGATTTCTTTTCAAGCTTTTCTGCTTGATATGGCAAAGTTACTTGCCATTTCTATACCTGGTAAAGAATCCCTACCGGGGGATTCAGACACACAGCAATTCCCCTGGATTTCAAAGGAGGTGATCATGCTTCCTTTGCATCAGATCTTACAAGATCTACTATTGAGAATGTGGGAAACTCCTTTAACGGTATCCCCACATTCTAAGACACTTGACACTATGTACAAGGTGCCACCTTCTCCAGGTTTTCAAAAGACTCAACTTCCTCATCATTCTATTGTTGTAGAATCAGCAATGAGGCGTATTAAGAGTGCAAAGAAGCACTCTTCTTATCCGCCAGGTCGTGAGTCTAGGACTTTAGATGCCTTTGGACGTCGAT
Source organism: Ichthyophis bannanicus (assembly GCA_033557465.1). NCBI lineage: Eukaryota > Metazoa > Chordata > Amphibia > Gymnophiona > Ichthyophiidae > Ichthyophis > Ichthyophis bannanicus. The sequence goes on from CM066040.1 coordinate 144,728,240, forward strand.
GCTTCCAGGCATCCATGCTTTCAGCAAGAATTATCTCATATATTTTCTATATGGGATTATCTCTTGAAGAGGTCACAAAGAACTTAAAGTTTTTTTAATCCTTTTCTTCCAGAGCATAAAAGAGCAGACTATTTCTTATTAGTCAATCATGCTCAAAATATCTCTAGGTTCCTTAATCGTGCTTCCCTGGACTGTTTTGAGTCTATTAGCAGAACGTCTGCTATAGCCATAGGAGCACGATGCATAGCCTGGCTCCAAGCTTCAGACGTGGACAGATGGATTCAGGAAAGGCTGGGAAATACTCCTTGTACTGGTGAAAATCTCTTCAACAAGGAGGCTTTATTTCAAACTAATCAGTTAAGCACTGATGCTGTTGCTTTCAGAGGATTGTCAAAACCTTCCTCTAACCCAGCTAATAAAAAATCTCCTAAAAACCTTTATTCCCTTAGGGGAAAAAAGTTTTATCCATCTTCTACCCATTATGCAGATGTTTCCAAAGATGGGCAACATCACACCAGGCTAAGAGAATCAAAACCTCAACAGGCTCAGCAAACCCAGCAATCACAGGGTTTCTGATATTTTATTCACTTTTTCTGTGTGAGGTTTAGAACTTTTAAGCCTACTTCTTTTCAACAGAAGCATCTAAAATTCATCTCATCCATGCTGAGATATCAGTCATACATTGACTCAATCCTCGACTCTGGGCATGAATCTCTTGCTACAAGAGAAATCTATCCTTCTAGCTCTAAGAGCTATTAAGGACTTTCATACCCCAAAGATAACAGGTTCCTCCTTTTAAAACAAAAGGAGGCCTAACAACTAACAACAGGGTGAGCTATACCCTTCACCTTGTCAGTTTACTGTACGAGGATATCTCATACTTTTAACTGCAAGGGGACCCTATCTCTTCAAAGACTTACCAAATTGTAAGTCTTCTCAACTCTGTATTACTTTCTATCCCTCTTAGCCCAGACATTCAGTCTCTAAGAGTACTACTAATCAACTGGAGGGCTTATTCTCTAAACCATAGGATTTTCTTCAATACCTACTCCAGTAAGTAGTTTCCATACAGAGTTTTCTCCCCCTTTGCGGTTCATCTTCTTCTCAGTTATCTTTTTAAGGCAGCTTTTCGGACAGAAGTTGTGTATCACTACTCCAAATTGTGTCTGTCGGTCCTCTCCAATCTATAGGACCTAACTTTTTATGCTGCCTTAATAACAGATAATTCCAAAAGAGGTCCAGAACTCATTTGGACTATTTATTGTTGCAGGCATCAGGCCTGTCTACTATTCTTAGCCACCTTCAATTCTCTTTGGCTCCAACAGAATAGATTAGGTTGCACACTGGCAATTCAACAGCCAGATCTAAGCAACCTACAACATGCTCTCTGCAATACTACAACAAAGCTCTGCAACTGTGGGCCTTTGCCAGAGAGCCTCAGAGCTACTCCTAATAGGTAGCGGCCAGATAGTTAAGAAGGGCTTTAGCTGGTAGACTCTGCCAGTAATGCTCCTACATGACTGTTTTTTTCCTACTCTTACCATATTCCTTAAAATTTCCTTTTAAGAAAAGGTAACCAGGGTTTAGACCACGTGAAAGCGTAAAAAATTGCACAATTCCCTGGTTTGTTCCACATCTCACTGGAACTTCCACAACAGGGATGCATTTTTTTCACTGCACTACTTTCCTTCTAATTCCTATACTTCATGGTAGCTTATGTTGAACAAGAAAACGCATGATACTCATATTGTCCTCATAAAGAGGCAAACATGGTATCCCCTTATATTGCGTTCTTTTCTCCAGCTACTATTTGAAATTATAGAAGGATCCAGACTTGCTGTCTTAAGACTAAGGATCTCCTCTGCACTCATTCATGTACGTCTCGAGACCTGGTTATTTCAGGGGCTAGATCTTTTCAAGAAGTCTAGTCCTATCCCTGTAAGTGAAGAACATAATGCCAGTTTCCACGAAACTTCTCTATAGTTCTTCCATATTTAACCAGACAGAGATTCTCCATCAATATTCTCAAGTAGGTCTTAATCCTTCTTGTTATTGCGTCAATCTCTATACAACATCTGACTTTGAAAGATCTTCAAGATGTTGCAGGCTCAATGCCTAGTACAAATGTCTTTGTCTTTCATTGGAATAAAGGGGGTCTTAAAGACCTATCCCCTTTTTTCTGCAAAGGGTATTTCTGCCTTTTCATCCAAACCAGTCAGATTATCTCCACTCTTTCCTAGGACCTTATTCTGCTCCAAGGACAAGAAAGAAGTTCAATTTTTTGGACTTTATTTCTCAAAAGTCCAACCTCTTTGAACTCCCCCAGCACTTTCTTCTGTGGTTAGTTCTGGCCATGAGGGCTTCTCATCTCTTCCTGTATTGCAAAATTTATTTTTTTTCCCTCTACTTCACATTGAGGGAATTTCTTTGAGGATAATGTACTGGCTCTCAACCACAGACCCATATTACCCTCAAGTATTTTTGCAATATTTATGAGTAAGATCCACATTAGAAAATTGGGACTCAATATTTTTCTAATATTTATGATTTACAAAAGGACTCCCCTCTGGATACCTTGTTTAGTCAAGCTGTTCCACAGCACCTCTTTTTTTCTTTTCTAGTTCAACTCCTACCCTCCATCCCTTGGATGCCTGAGGTTTTGAGGGATAAGCATGGCCCATCTTTAGATTTGCAACATGCTGGGGCCTCCTCCAGGCATCTTAGCTTGGGAGTCCCCATATGTGAAGACTCATTCCTGCTTGTTCCTGAAGATAGCACAGTTACTTACCTGTAACAGGTGATCTCTGGGAACAGCAGGAATAAGTCTTCAAAACCCACCCACCTCCCCTAGGAGTTGTGCTCTCTCTCTCTTTTTCTCTCTAATTTGCCTACTTCCCTCCTTCTCTCTCATCAGTTGGGTTTGTAGCTGAGACCGAAGTAAATGGGTGGGAAGGCAGCGCGCATGCGTGTGGGATGCTCCCAAAAGCTTTCTTTCTGGACGCTGGGGAGCATTCCCGCACAGGCTCCGTCGGTACCGACATACCCATATGTGAAGACTTATTCCTGCTGTTCCCAGAGATCACCTGTTACAGGTAAGTAACTGTGCTTTACTGAGGGATGGTGTTAGAGCAATGTACTTTGTTTGTTTAACTCTAGACATATAAGGGTGCATATTCAAAAGGATTATCGTGGTTAGCAGACCTGCTTAACTGTGTTAATCCCAATGAGTGTGATATTGAGTGGCACATAGCCATTTGTGCTGCTAAATATCCCCTCATAACGCTGATGCGTGCCCTGCTGTAAAGCACATAGCATGAGGACATTCGGGGGATGGGGCTTCCATTAACCAGGCAATGGTTAAACCAGCTAACATTAGGCACATAAAAGGCTGGCCACCAGGCAGCAGCTGAATATTGCTGCTGCTCAGTTAGCTAAAACGATCTCCCGGCATACTAGATATTCAATGCTGGGGGCCCAGTATGACCCCCAGCATTGACCATCCAGATTTAATTTCAAATGGTGACAGCCAGCGGCTTTATTTGGGCTGCCACCGCCATTAAACATTCGCCCCATTTTAGCATTGAGATCAGGTTTCACTTTGGTCTCATCAGACCACAAAGCTTTTTCCTACATGTGTCCAGTGTCCCCTAAGTATTTTTGTGCAAATGCTTTTTTTCAGCAGTGGCTTTCTTCTTGCCACCGTCCCATACAGGTCTTGTTTGTGGCATAATCTTGAAATCGTTGAATAGTCAACATTTCTCTCGTCTCCACCACAGATCGCTATAATACTTTTAAAAGAAATCTATGGCTTCCTCAGTAATTTCCTTAACCCACGACTACTGACTTTGGATGGACAGCTTGCTCAAGGCAGTGTCTTGGTGGAGCCAAATCGTTTCCACTTTACAATGGCGGACCTGACCGTGTCCAAGGGATATGCAAACACAATGACATTTTCTTATACTCATAGCCTTTCCCCAATCTGCACCTTTGAATAACTTTATCCTGAAGTTCTTTCAGAAGATCATTTTCATCATGTTTAGACTTTAGCTGCAAATTAACTTTATACAACAGAAACAGCTTGATTCTTCACTAAAGAGTATTCAAATTGTTTGAACTGAACCCAAATGGACTCTACTTAACTTATTATGGGCCTTGCTAAGACAGTTTTTGGAAAAAGAGCTCATTTGGTTTGATATGACACGGTATGCAGACTCATGCAATCAAGACATTTTGGTTTGTTATTATTTACTTTTTGAATATTTATATAATTGTTCTTTTATGTTGCAAATGTAGAACATGTTGTTTAGAGCAGTGAAACCAGCCTACCTTAATACATTTTGAGTTGTAGTTTTAGACAGCAGAATATGAATAATGCACATGGGTGTGAAGGCTTTTGCAAGGAAATGTACATAATCATCTTATAGTATGCAAGAAAGTAAATGTGCTCCCTGGTTTTGTGCATCAAACCTCAATTTCCTCCTGAGCTTGTCAAATTTTTGTTTGTGATGTACCTTTCATTTTATGTATCAAAAAGAAGGCAATAAAGTGCCTTGGACTTAAAAAAAGCTACTGTAAGTGCATGTAATCCCTTAATGTGGGCCGTTGTAAAATCAGCCTAAACTCCATTTACACGAAAATGTTACCATATGCCCTTCCTTTTCAGCGGTGTTCTTAAATTAGGATATAATGGGGAGGGGGGGAAATTCGGCAGCGGCAGCTAGCACTGATAAAGCAGCTAGCCATTGCCACTAAACCTTGAACCTGGATATTCAATACCAGGGCCATAGTGGAGGAGTGGCCTAGTGGTTGGGGCAAGGTACTTCAGGCCAGAAGGTCGGGGGTTCAAATCCCACTAGAGGACAGCAACCTTGGGCCGGAAGGACTGGGGTTTCTAGTCCCACAGGTGCTCCTTGTGGTCTTGGGCAAGCCACTTAACCCTCCATAGCCCATGTTCCCTGTAAAATAGTTCTCTGTGTGCTGTGCTTTCCTGTCTAATCAATGTGTTTATACCTCAAAAATTTCCTGTCATTATTTGACAGTTTCCAATCTGTAATCAAACCGCTGCTGATCGCTGGAAGTAGCGGTATACAAATGTATAATAAATAAATAAAAATAAATATCCAGCCACTAACAGTGAATATCCAGCCAGATAGTGTGTTAGCTTACAAACTAGTGGTGATATTCAACCGCTGGCCAGTTATCTAAAATGGCTAAAGTTAGGAGAGCCTTTCAAGTGCCTAACTACAGCCGCTTTAGGATAACTGACTAGAGGCTGAATATCGCCGCTAGCCAGCTATCCCTGGGTGATGCCTCCCATCTGTCCCCGGATGCCCCAATGCTAATTGCTGCTGAATTTCCAACTGAATGCCATTTAGGCAGGTTGCAGGTCTACAGACTGCCTAAATGGTTTTGAATATTCCTCCCAATATTTTTATTTGTTGAAGCTAACAAATGTCTTCATATCATCATACCACATCAAAGAAAAAAGGTAGCAATTTAACAACCTGCTAACCATGTTAACCCCCTTGTTTGGGATATTCAGTCACTGAATATCTGTGGGTGCCGCCATTACACACCCCGCTGTTTACCGTCTAGTACTGGGGCATTTTGGGGATGGAGAGGCGTCAGCACCCCGGCAATAACCAGGCAGCAGCGATACTGAGCAGCTGCCCAGTTATCGCAAAGAGGCGACAGTCAGGTGCAGCAAAGGCTTGCTTACTTTAGCCGCTAATCTAACTGGACAGCGGCTGAATATCGCTAGTGCTGAATTAGCTTCAATGCAATTAACCCAGATATTCAATGCCGGGGCCCGGATGTGGCCCCAGTATTGAACATTCAGGTCTAATGTTCAGCGGTGACAGCTAACCACCGCTCCATATTTCTACTGTATATAAATTCAGCAGCAGTGAAAACATTCAAATGATTTAAATGAAGGGAAAAATCTCAAAAACCCTTTATTCCAGCTGATTTCTATTAGAGGGTAATTTGGAGGCACTAAGGGCCTGATTCTGGGACGTGGGTTGCAGCCCTGCAAGGCTTCTTGGCCCGATTCCCCCTCCACCTCTCCCCGTACATCCTGAGCATCAGGACAGGGTGAGCCAGTGGGGGATGGGAGGGGGAGGGATCGAGCCAGCCCAGTAGGACGTACAGGGTCGATTCAGGTCATGATCCTGTACATTCTGCCGGGCCCATGGGAATGCGCTGCTTATTCCACCTCAAAGATGGAATAAGCAGTAAAAACCCAGCAATCAGGCCTGGGGATCCCTTCCGAGGCTGGGGTCGGGTGTGGGTAAGTCCCCGCCACCCAATCCAGGTCACGGCAGTCCAGCCTTGGGTCGGGTGACGGGGAAAGGGGGGCCAAGGATGTGGGAGTCATGGCGCCTGGGATGAACCCTAAAGTTACTACTTGGGTTAGAATCACCTAGAACCTCTTTGTTGAGCCTAGGTCCCTCCTCTCACTCCCCTTTCAGTTAACTGGGGGAAATTTTGACTGCAGTACCTTCTGTCCTCCCCTGCTTTTGGGAGGAGATCTAAGGGGAAGTTGTTGAAGAGCTGTCTCTATGTCAGATAATGCGACAGCAGTCCCCTCTGTCCTCTTCCCCTACCTTTGGGAGGGGGCCCGAGGAAGTATTGGTGGAGAGCTACATCATTGATAAAGTTATTTAAAAATAAAGGGCAGCTGAGGAAGGAAGGTCAGCCAGTACTGTGCTAAATTCAGCTAAGGCTGTACGTGGCTGGGGGAAATGAGCTTGGTTCTGTGGGGGATACACCTGGATGGAGCAACGTCGCTACCTGCAAGGAGGGAGCAAGCCAGGCACAGTAGGCGTTTCATGACTGGCAGCAACTGCTGCTTGAGTGTTGATGGTAGTGGCTGGGGAAGCAGTTTGGAGAACAAAACTGAACCAACAGACTTCTGCGCACAGAGGAGAGTTTACATAGTAGCGGCAGCTCCAAGGTACATACACATTGCAGCCCAATGAGAAGATGGATGCCAGGAGGATATTCAATGGCACTAACACACTTGATCTTCTTCCCTGCACACCCCAATGCTAACCGCATAGCATTGGGGTGTGTTGTGGGCGTTCTGGGGAGGAGCGTAGGCGGCAACAGTCGCTAACTGGGCAGTGGTGATAGTTCATGTTGCCCGGTTAGCGACCTGCAGCTAAAGATAGGTGTAGCAAAAACTTAAATATCTTTTAGCCACAGGGGCTAACCAAGCGCATGCAATATCACCGCTGCCCAGTTAGCTACTGCAGCTCGGAAGCTGTGTGGCAAACCCGGATATTCAGTGCTGGGGCCGCATAAGACCACAGCATTGAATATCCGGGGTTAAGGGTCAGCGCAGACAGCTATGTGCCGTAGCGGCGCATAACCATCATAATTCAATATCGGGCCCACTATTCTTGGAGGATTAGCCTAATGGGATTCAAGATTCAAATCACACTGCTGCTCCTCGTGGTCTTGGGGAAGTCATTTCACCCATTATTGGAGTGGAGGAGTAGCCTAATGGTTAGAGCACTGGCTTGGGAACCAAAAACCCAGGGTTTGATTCCCACTAGCACACCTTGTGGCCTTGGGCAAGTCACTTAACCCCCCATTGCTACAGAAGAATCCAAGTTATCAATGTCCCTGTTTAATGTACAAGTTTAAGTTACAATGTAAACTGCTTTGACTTAATGATAAATTAGTATAAAAAAACCCTAATAAATAAATATGCTTCAGGTACAAGCCCTTCTGTATCTGAATGTAACTTGCCTTGAACTTCTAAAAAAGGGTGTGAGCTAAATCTAATTTCTTTCCCCTTAGTATGGACTTCAGCATCTACAAACATGACAGCAGAAAAAGACCATATGGCCTATCTAATCTGCCCTTCCATATCAACTACTATAGTCCCCTTTTTTCCTTTAGAGATCCTCTGTGTTTGTCCCATGCTTTCTTGAATTCAGATACTGTCCTCGTCTCTATTACCTCCACTGGGAGACTATTCCATGCATCTACCACTGTTTCCATAAAGAAATATTTCCACATATTACTCCTGAGTCTATCCCCTTTCACCCTCATCCTATGTCCCCTCGATGCAGAGCTTGCTTTCAATCAAGAGGCTCTCCTCTTGTGCATTTATCCCATGGAGGTATTTAAATGTCTCCATCATATTTCCTCTATCCTGCCTTTCCTCCATTGTATACATATTAAGATCTTTAAATCTGTCCCCATATGCTTTATAATGAAGGCCACTAACCATTTTAGTAGCCACCCTCTGTACTGACTCCATGCTATTTATATCCTTTTGAACGTATGCTTGCACACAATACTCCAAATGAGGTTGCACCAGAGACTTATATGGAGACACTATTCCCTCCTTTGTCCTGCTAGCCATTCCTCTCTCTATGCACCCAAGCATTCTTCTGGCTTTCGCTGTCACCTTCTCTACTTGTTTAGTCACTTTAAGATCATCAGAAACACTCATGCCCAGGTCCCTTTCTTCATTCTCCCTTGGATTTTTGCAGCCCAAATGCATGATCCTGCATTTTTTAGCTGCCAAATTGTTGACCATTCTTCAAGCTTAGCTAAATCCCCCTCTTGTTATCTATTCCTTCCTGGGTGTCTACACTAATAAAGTATAGCCAGGCATAGTTACATCCCAGTCATGGTTTTCTGTGAACCATGTTTCTGTAACTGCCACTAAATCCAAGTCGGCCACTCCCACCAAAGCTTCAACATCAGGGATCTTATTTCCCATGCTACGGGCATTTATACACACTGCTTTCCATATGTTACCCCTGTTACCCATTTCCATAAAGGTAGAATACTGAGAGAACTTGGGGACGTTCTAGCAGCTCCACTGACTGACCTTGTCAATGCTTCATTGGAGTCCAGAGTGGTGCCAAAGGACTGGAGAGAGGCTCATGTGGTGCCCTTATACAAAAGCGGAAGTAAGGATGTGGTTGAAAACTACAGGCCAGTTAATTTAACTTCGGTCGTGAGTAAATTATTGGAAATGCTGTTGAAAGAGAAAATAGTGAGGTTTCTGGAGTCCAGCGGATTACAGGATCGGAGGCAGCATGGATTCACCAGAGGCAGGTCTTGTCAGACAAATCTGATTGATTTCTTTGACTGGGTGACCAGGGAGTTGGACCGAGGGTGAGCCCTAGATGTGGTGTAGTTAGATTTCAGTAAAACCTTTCACACTGTTCCTCACAGGCGACTAGGGATGGACCCTAAAGTTACTACGTGGGTTAGAAACTGGTTGTGTGGGAGGCGACAAAGAGTACAGGTAAATGAAGCTCACTCTGAGGAGAGAGCTTCATTTAAGAGAAAATATTTTTTCACTCAACGTGTAATCAAACTCTGGAATCTGTTACCGAGGATGTAGTAAGGGCTGTTAGTATAGCTGGGTTTAAAAAAGGTTTGGACAAGTTCCTGGAGGAAAGGTCCATAAACCACTATTAAAAAGGGACCCAGGATATCAATGCTTGACCCAGTACAAGCATTGTGGAACCTGTCTTTTGGGGATATTGCTAGGTACGTATGACCTAGATTGGCCACTGTTGGAAACAGGATACTGGGCTTGATGGACCTCGGTCTGACCCAGTATGGCATGTCTTATGTTCTTAAGGATGTTACCAGTGGTGTGCCCCAGGGATCTGTCCTTGGTCCGATTCTTTTTAACATCTTTGTTAGTGATATAGTGGAAGGGCTGTCTGGTAAGGTTTGCCTCTTTGTGGATGATACCAAAATCTGCAATACAGTAGACACCCAGGAAGGTGTAGCTAACATGAGGAGGGATCTAGCTAAGCTTGAAGAATGGTCTAGAATTTGGCAGCTGGGATTTAATGTTAAAAAATGTAAGGTCATGTATTTGGGCTGAAGCAATCCAAGGGAGCAATATAGTATAGGAGGTGAAGTACTTTTGTCCACTAAAGAAGAGCAGGACCTAGGCGTGGTTGTGTCTGATGATCTTAAAGTAGCTAAACAGGTAGGAAAGGCAATGACAAAAGCTAGAAAGATGCTTGGGTGCATACGGAGAGGAATAGCTAGCAGAAAAAAGGAGGTGATAGTGCCTCTGTATAAGTCTTTGGTGCGACCTCATTTGGAGTATAGTGTGCAGTTCTGGAGACCGCACCTTCAAAAGGATATAAACAGGATGAAGTCAGTACAGAGGGTGGCTACTAAAATGGTTAGTGGTCTTCATTATAAAGCATATGAGGACAGACTTAAGGATCTTAATATGTACACCTTAGAGGAAAGGCGGGATAGAGGTGATATGATTGAGATGTTTAAATACCTCCGTGGCATAAATGTACAGGGGGAGAGCCTCTTTCCATTGAAAGCAAGTTCTGCTACAAGGGGACATCGGATGAGGGTGAAGGGGGTTAGATTCAGGAGTGATATGCGGAAATATTTCTTGACGGAAAGAGTGGTGGATCCATGGAATAGTCTCCCAGTGGAGGTGGTAGAGATGAGGACAGTATGTGAATTGAAAAAAGCATTGGACAAAAACAGAGGATCTCTAAAGGAAAAAAGGGGACCGTTGTAGTTGTTGATATGGAAGGACAGACTAGATAGGCCATGTGGTCTTTTTCTGTCGTCATATTTCTATGTTTCTATGTTTCTAAAGTGTATTCCATCCGGTCCTATAGCTTTGTCTACTTTTAAGTTTAGCTAGTTTCTCACAAACACAGTCTTCTGAAAATTGTTCAAGATGCCCCTCGCTTCTGTTCCTCTTTGGTGGGTGTTTTCTGAGGTCCTGCTCCTGGTTCATCATCAGTGAACACAAAACAGAAACATTTGTGAAGCAATTCCGCTTTATCCTCATCAGCTTCTACATATTCTTACCCTTCACGAGTTTGACAATACCACCTTTGCCCTTCCTCTTCTCACTAACATATCTGAAAAAATGTCTTATCCCCCCCATTTTACTGCATTGGCTATTTCCTCCTCTTTTTGAATCTTTGCTTTCCTGACTACTTTGCTAGCTTCTCCAAGTTTTTCCAAATATAGATGCCTGTCTTCCTCTCTCTGTGATCTCTTGTATTTCATGAAGACCTCCTTCTTTTTCTTCACCTTTTCAGCTATTTCTTTCGAAAGCCATAGCTGTCTCCTTTTCCTTTTACCTTTATTTACCATTTTAACAAAAAAGTTGGTTGCCCTTAAAATATCCCCTTTCAGTTTTGCCCACTGTTTTTCTACATCCCCCAGCTGTTCCCATCCCGCTAACTACTCCCTGAGGTATTGGCCCATCTTGGCAAAGTTAGTTTTCCTAAAGTCTATGACAGTTGCCTGAATAGTTCTCCCTGTAGAGTCCAGGATCTCCTTACTTCTAGATGATACTGCAGCAGGAATCTGCCAATCAACATCTGGCATATTGAAATCCCCTATCAGTAGCACTTCCCCTTTCCTAGCAATGCTACATATATCTTCAATTAACTCTCTGTTCACCTCTTCCTTCTGTGAGGGAGGACTGTATATCATGCCAATGCAAATAGATTTCTCTTTCCCTCTTTCTAGTTTAACCCACAGTGCCTCCTCTCTCCCTTTTAAGCTCTGTAGTTCCAAAGCTTTAATATTATTTTTTACATATAGTGCTACTCCTCCTCCCCTTCTTCCTACCCTGTCCTTTCTGAATAAAGTATAGCCTGGTATGGTATCTAGTCATTCGAGCTAGACAACAGACACTAAGACCATTGCAACTGGCACAAAACACTGCAGCACACATAATTGCTGGCACCACAAGACAAGAACACATCACACCCACCCTAAAAGAGCTCCACTGGCTGCCTATCAGTGCCCGCATTAGATACAAGACAATCATAAACATTTTCAAAATCAAACATCAATCATCAGCTTTCAGCCTACACCCACTCTTACAACCAGACAACAGCACAAGACCGAGAAGAAGAGGCACATCCAACCGTGTCAACACACCTAACAATATCAACAGGGTACGCAAGGACACTGAAAAACGAGCCTTATGAAAGGTGGCACGAACAATCTGGAACGCCCTCCCCGAAGAACTGCGTTCAACAACAGACCTTAAGGAGTTCAGGAAACTACTGAAGACAACTATCTTCATAGAGCACTACGGTGACATTACTTAAACCATGCACCAGACACCTCAATTCCCCCCACATGTCACTATAATTGTAATTAAGCAAGGAACTGATCATACACTACTCACTGCATGTACACACTATACCCTGTATCTTATTGATTGTTTGCTGTTCAGACCGCCTTGATTGCAGGATAAGGCAGTATAGAAATATGTTTAAATAAATAAAATAAATAAGTATATAGCCATATAATACTAAAAATTTGCCGTTGGAGGATTGAAGACCTATGGTAGTATAAAAGTATGACTAGTTTCACTGTTTGATAAACTGGAGGTCGTTGATCTCAAGCAATGGGTTCAGGACAAGTTGGTCGATGTCCCATGCTAAGGTGAGAATCTCTTTGGCAAATCCATGACCGATAAGGCCGCAGAGCTGGAGACCGAGTTCATGACGAGGACATGGCTCTCTAAGAAGACCTCTGCCCCTTCTCGTAAGAAGGGCTCGGGTAAAAAGCCCTTTTACCCGAGGAAGGAAGCTGCTTACCGAAACTACCCCCCTTACCTGGCCTCCCCAGCTCCCCCACAGGGGCAGCAGGCCAAAGGACAGGGGCATGGCCTGCGTAAGCAGAAAGCCCCCAAACTCCAGGCTCCAGCCCCAGCCCCAGCCCAGCCTGGTGGGGGGTTTTGACTCCTGCAGCATGGCCCCTCTTTCAGCTGGGGTTGGGCAGCCCACAGGAGGTCGGCTTGCCTTGTATGCCCACAGGTGGGGAAACCATCACCACCGATTCATGGGCATTACAAGTGGTCAGGGAGGGATACCTCCTCCATCTAGCCCAAGTGCCTCCATACTACTTCCCAGGAGAGCCTCCAAGATCTCCCCTTCACCGGGACCTTCTTCTGAAGGAGTTGGCAGGTCTTCTCTAGGACCATGTGGTGGAACCAGTGCCCCCACCACCTCAAGGGCAAGGGGTTCTACTCCAGGTACTTCCTCGTCCCAAAGAGGACAGGGTGCCTAAGGCCTATCCTCAACCTATGCAACCTCAACAAATTCCTGGTGAGGGAGAAATTCAAGATGCTCTCCCTTGGAATATTGCTGCCCTACCTCTGCCAGGGAGACTGGCTGTGCTCCTTAGACCTAAAGGATGCCTACACATACATCCTAATCCACCCAAGCCACAGGCAATACCTACGCTTTGTGGTGGGGGGCAACCACTACCAGTACAGAGTGCTTCCCTTTGGCCTTGCTTCAGCCCCCAGGATGTTCACAAAGTGCCTGGCAGTGGTCTCTGCCTTCCTCAGGCTTCAGGGGATGTTTGTCTTCCCCTATCTCATTGACCGGCTCATCAGGGGCATTTTGGCCACCAAGGTGCAGCAGACCACAACTTGCACCATCCAGGTCCTGCAGCACTTTGGGTTTGTAATCAACTACTCCAAATCCAGCCTCTATCCGACTCAAGAGTTAGACTTTATTGGGGCAAGACTCAATACCCTTCAGTCGAAGGCCTTCCTGCCTGCAGACAGGGCAAGTAGGCTTATGGCCCTTGCAGTTCAAGTGAGCTACAGCTCCTCGGTGCCAGCGAGGCAACTGCTGTGCCTTCTCGGGCATATGGCCTCCACGGTCCATGTCACTCCAGATGCCCACCTCCACATGCAAACTGCACAGTGGTGCCTCAGAGACCAATGGTCCCAGGCCATGGGACACCTCCAGGACAGGATCAAAGTGACCAGGCACCTGTTACAATCCCTGACCTGGTGGCTCTCGCCCCAGCACTTGAAGGCAGGTATGCCCTTTCAGGCCCCTCCCCACTCGAGGGTCCTCACAACAGATGCCTCCTTGCTGGGCTGGGGAGCCTATTGCCAGGGGTGCCGCACGCAGGGAGTGTGGTCTCCAGAGGAGAGTGCCCAACAGATCAACTTGTTGGAACTCCGGGCCATCCGTCTCGCCCTGAAGGTTTTCAGGCAGTATCTGGACCACAGGTCAGTCCTGGTCCAGTTGGACAACAAAATGGCCATGTTCTACGTGAACAAACAGGGGGGTACAGGATCACGCACCATCTGTCAGGAGGCCCTGGACCTATGTTCTTTCACAACCCGGCAGGAGAGTCTCCTCAAAGCAGTATACCTGCCAGGCCAGGACAACTGGCTGGCCGACAGACTCAGCAGGATCCTCCAGCCGTACGAGTGGCAGCTGGACCGGGCAGTGGCCAACAGGCTTTTCCAGACCTGGGAGGAACCAGTGATGGACTTGTTTGCGAGCCCGGTCAATCACCAGCTACCCCATTTCTGCTCAAGGCAGCCGCACCCGGCCAGAGTGGCCGCCGATGCCTTCCTAGTCTCATGGTCAGTGGGTCTTCTGTATGCTTTTCCCCCAATGCCTCTGGTCGCCAAGACTCTGTTCAAGATCCTTCAGGACAGGGCTTTTGTCATCCTCATAGCTCCACGGTGGTTCCGAGAACCGTGGTTCCCACTTCTCCTGCAACTAGCGATGGAGACCCCCATTCCCCTGGGCTCATCTCCATGCCTCCTCTCCCAAGAGGAGGGCTCTCTCTTGCATCCCAAGCTCAGTTCCCTTTCGCTGATGGCGTGGCTGTTGAGAGGGTGACTCTCACCCCGTTCCTCCTACTGGAGGATGTTGAGGAGGTCTTTCTGGCTTCGCATAGACCATCTACTAGATGGACATACACCTTCAAGTGGCGTAGATTTGCTCTCTGGTGTGCTTGGCAAAAGATGGGCCCCTTTTCTTACCCAGTGGTTGTGGTGTTGCTATACCTTCTCCACCTTTCCGAGAGGGGACTTGTCCAACTCAGTTAGGGTGCATCTCAGTGCCCTAGCGGCGAACCTCTCTCTGCTCACCCAATGGTATCCCAGTTTCTAAAGGGGCTGGTCCTGTTGAAACCCCCGGTCCGTCCCCCAGCGACCGAATGGGACCTTAATGTTGTGTTGGGGGAGCTTACCCAGCCGCCCTTTGAGCCGATGGCCACATGTCATCTCCAGTACCTCTCCTGGAAAGTGGTATTCTTGGTTGCGCTCACTTCTGCCCGGAGAGTGAGTGAGCTCCAGGCTCTCGTGGTAGAGAGGCCTTATACCAGGTTCTACAAGAATAGGGTGGTGCTTCGCATACACCCCAAGTTCCTTCTGAAGGTGGTATCCTCGTTTCACCTCAACCAGGAGGTGGTCCTTCCTACCTTCTTTCCCAGGTCACATGCCAGTCGGGCAAAGGTGGTCCTCCATACCCTGGATTGTAAGAGGGACCTGGCCTTCTTCATTCAGCGTATGCAAATGCATTGGAAAGCCTCTCAGCTTTTCGTTTCCTACTACCCCATTCAGCTGGGGGAGGCGGTGACAAAGTGTACATTGTCCACTTGGGTGGCGGACTGTATTGCCTGGACTTATGAGGCAGCAGGGCTTCCGCTGGAGGGCCATGTTACGGCTCATAGGGTCAGGGCCATGGTGGCATCAGTAGCTCACCTGTGCTCTGTTCCTTTGGCGGACATCTGCTGGGCTGCCACCTGGTCTTCGGGTCAGACCTTCGCAGCTCATTACTGCCTGGATAGGGAGTCCCGATGGGACAGTGCCTTCAGTCGGGCTCCGTAACCAGTTTGAGGTCTAGGCAACTCCTGCCCTCCGACCCCACTGTGTTCAGGCTAACGGAGTGCTATTTTCCTAGTTAGGGTTTCATTGTGGCTGCATGCAGCTCTCGGTGAGTGAGCCTTTTTGTTTGGGCTAGAGCTGGGGAGTCCTATATGTGAGGACTGACTTCTTGCTTGTTTCCAGAGAAAGCATAGTTACTCACCTGGGGACAGCAGGAATCAGTTCTCAGTGTTTTCTGGGGACAGCCAGAATCAGTCCTCACAACCCTCTCTCCTCCCCTTGGAGTTGCAGTCCAATTATTTTTTCTTTCATTTGTTTTGCCGTCTTTTTGGCTATGTCATTTGACTAAGTAAGATGGCACCCTTGGGCAGGAAGGGGACCACGCATGCAAGGTAGCAACTCCCAAAGGGGACTGTTGTAGTGGTTGATATGGAAGGACAGACTAAATAGACCATGTAGTCTTTTTCTGTCATCATGTTTCTATGTAACATAAGATATGCCATAATGGCTCAGACCAAAGTCCATCAAGCCCAGTATCCTGTTTCCAACAGTGACCAATCTAGGTCAAAAGTAGCTAGCAGTTTCCCCAAAAGACACAGGTTCCACAATGTTTGTATTTGGGCAAGAAGTGGATATCCCGGGTCCCCTTTAATAACGGTTTATGGACCTTTCCTCCAGGAACTTGTCCAAACCTTTTTAAAACCCAGCTACACTAACAGCTTTTACTACATCCTCCGGTAACGAATTCCAGAGTTTGATTACACATTGAGTGAAAAAATATTTTCTCTTATTAATCTTAGAGGTTACCCTGTAGCTTCATTGCATGTCCCCTAGTCTTTCTATATTTTGATGGCGTAAACAATCGATCCACGTTTACCCGTTCCACTCCATTCATTAATTTATAGACTTCTATTATATCTCCCCTCAGCCATCTCTTTTCCAGATTGAAGAGCCCTAACCTTTTTAACCTGTCTTCATAGAGGTATCCTTCCATCCCCTTTACCATTTTGGTGGCTCTTCTCTGTATCTTTTCTAATAACGCTATATCCTTTTTAAGATACGGTGACCAGAATTGCACACAATATTCAAGGTGTGGTCGCACCATGGAATGATACAGAGGCATTATAATATCCTTTGTTTTATTCTCCTTTCCTTTCCTTATGATACCTAGCATTCTATTTGCTCTCTTGGCCGCCGCTGCACATTGGGTGGAGAGTTGAGTTGTATAAGCCCTTGAGAAGTCTTTTGGATAAAGATGCAATTGCACCTGGCTTCCAGAGCATGACCTGGCAGTACAAAGTATAAAGTGCTTAGTCACAAATGTCCCTGTGTTGTGCTCCTATGATGTCACCAAGCCTGATTTGATACTAAGTGACTCTAGGAAAAACAAGCTGGCCTGCTGCTTTTTACAAAAAGGTCAGCTAGTGGCATTTGAATCCACTAAACACAGTCAGAGTATGGGACCCATGATGTACATCGAAAGATCAAGAGTTACAACAAAACAGCAGAATGCCCAGAAGGTTAAAAAAAATGAATCACTATATGTGATCAGTATAAGTTAACTTTCTACTGTACATATTCTACAGGTCCAATCGCAGAGGGGGCGTTGAGTTCCAGCAACTGTGAGTATAGATGGGACTTTTCTGCACAGACATCTGACATTGGCGGGCTATTATTCAACATTACAGGCGCATACTTGGTTCCATATTTGATACCATACTTGATGCTGTATTTCTCAAGGTCACAAAATGCAGCTATGTTGTATCTGCTCGGAAGGAAGATCTAGCACTCTTTGGTATGTGGACAGCCTTGGAGCTTCATGTCAAGAGCTGAGTATTGGTCAGTTTTGGTCTTCCTGGCTGGATATTGGTCTTTGTGCCATATGGATTGGATAAGGACCTCATGTTGGGCTCCTTGTGGGTGCAGGTGATGCCTTCTGCGTTTTTACTGTTTCTGAGAGGAATTAAACATCTTGGGCCTCTTCGACGTCTGGGAGGGTTCTGTGGAATTGAAAACTCATTATCCCAGGCTTAGTGAAAGTTCTCTTTGGTCCTTAGGGATCTTCATTTGGGACTGACTCCGCTGGTCAAGACACTCTTGAGCCTTCTTGTAAGGCTTCTTTGCAGCATATGATGTTGAAAACAGTGTTTGGGTGACTTTCAATGCAGCCAGAAATATTTCAGAACTTCAAGATCTTTCTTATCGGGCATTTTTCCTTGTGAGATCAGAAGAGAGATTTGTAATAGGACCAGTTTCCTCTTTTTGCCTGGGCTGTCTCATCCTTTCATGTTAATCAGTCATTTTCTCTCCCAGCATTTCGGTCAGTGGGCTAGAACAGTTCCTCAGGGGATCTTCATAGTTGGATGTGAGATGGACCTTGAGACTTAAGTTATAGAGAACTGAGAATTTAGCAAGCCTGCACCTCAGTTGGCCTTTGTTTTGTGGAGTCAGGAAGGACGAGGTGGTGTTGAAGGCTTAAATATCCCGTGGGACTCAGGTAACGGTCACTTCGGCATACATTGTCATTAGGTATACTATGCCAGCAGAGTAGGTCATTCACTCAATGAGAGTGCAAGCGTATTCCTGGATGGAATTTGATTTGGTTCCTCCTCAGGAGACTAGTGGAGTGGCCTCTTGGTCATTGTTGACTTCATGTATTCATCATTATGGACTGTAAAATCAGGTGAGGTTGGATGCAGTCTTTAAGGCAAGCATTCTGGAGGTAGGCATGTCTTGTGCCCTTCTAATTTAAAGACTGCTTTGGTACTTCCCACACCTCTGAACTGGTCTAGAGGGATAAAGAGGAAGGAGAAATTAGATCCCACTTGATAATTTTCTTTCCTTGAATCCCTCTAGACCAATCTAGAATACTACCTCTGAGATAGAGCATCCCACAAGGTGGTTCATTAGCCAATCTGTGTCAATGCCTTAGAGCTAGTGGGGGTTATTCCTCTTGTCTCCAATCTTTATTTGGAGGGTTTTATTGTAGAGCTCAGGTTATCTGGTTAGTGTTTCCTGCCCTCTTATGGTCTGAGGAGGTTACTATTATCTTGCTTTGTTATAGAAATACTGGCTGGTTGTAAACTGCACAGGATCCTATATAGGGTGGCATCATCGAACCAGTAGTTCTCATTCTCCATCTACTGGTAGGAGAACATAAACCTACACATCTGGACTGGTCTGGAGGGACACAAGGAAAGAAAATGAGCAGGTAAGATTTATTTCTTCTTATGAAAACTTCCTCACTTGCTCCAAAAAAATCTCTTGGCCAGATATTCAAAGGCAATTATTCAGATAATTGCCCTAACCAGCACTCTACAAATAATTCCACTGAAAATCATTACAGATTGCCCTAGCACTATCTGGATAGAATCGGGTCAGAGCGCATGCATAACATGGACGTTTCATCTAACTATCTGGATAGTGGAGTTATTCAGTCCACTCTCCAGATAACTATCCAAAAAAATTTAGGAGAGGTGGAAGGCTGCCCTAAATTTATCCAGATAGTTATTTAGATAATGGACTAAATATTGCCACTATCCTGATAGTTGCGGCACTAACTACTTTATATTCAGCGTTGCTTGCTATTTGGATAACAGTGCTAAATATAGTTATTTTATTTAAGTGCTGCAGCCTATATTTAAAAAAATAAACATAGAGACTTGCATGTTCCTTTGTTAATGGATTCTTTGTTCTTTCTGTATTCTACTTCCTAATTGTACATTTTGTATAGTCCAGGAATGGCTCAGAGACCAAATGCAGCCTGCCTGACCGCAGGGCATGACCCACCTGAGATTTTTACCAAAAAATGCTTTTACTTAATTAGCTAGCATACATGAACTTGTAATTTGAATTTGTAATTATAATTTGAAATCATTGCGACAAAGTAATTATAATTGTATTTATAATTAAAATTTTGGAAGAGTTCAAGAAATCAAAAAATGTAGATATTTATACTGAAAATGGATATGTGGACTGAGCAGATGGCAACTAGAAACTGCACTCATTTCCCATTACTAAACTAGTAGAAACACTCCCCTTCCAGCTCAGAACATCATCACCCCCCCCCCCCCCTCTCAAAAGAAACCAAGCTTGAAGAGCCTGGAGAAGAATATTCCTACCCAATTTTTTGCCAAATATCATGAAGGCAATCAATCTGAGCCCCACCTAGTAATAAAAAAGACTTTAGACTTTCAAGCAATCCTGTTATTCTGCAATGCACCCAAGTCAATAACAGTTCAGGAAGTCCTCAAGGATTTCCAAGTGTCCATCTGGAAGGCCCCTCTTTCCATCTAACCAACATCAAGACACCTGGAGTTCAAATACAAAGTACTCCAGCACTGAGCCATGATCACTGCAACTTCCTCACTGATCAGTAGTATCAGAAGCTCTCCTCAGCAATAGTCCCTCCTGGGTAAGAGCACAAGACAGCAGACATCACAGGGAAGAAGATATACCAGAATGCCATGTGTAATCTCAAGTAGACCATCAATTGCAATTCCTGCACTATTACCAGGTACTGCTACGCCACTTGATGATCTGTATGAATTGCCCAAGCAAGACCTATTCCACATTAGTCTACAGAAATTGTCCAACTGCCTCAGTTATTTGATCTATGATACAAACAACATAGTATCTCACACTACTACTGTTGCACTCACACACAATAAACAGTGTGGCTTGACTATCTGAGATGACCTCTGTGATCATTTAACGGATGCTCCCTGCCTATCTCTTTATAATAAAGTCAAGGATGCAATGTGCCAAATAAAAGATTACTGTTATATAGTCAAAAGAGCTCTCTTTGTAATCTAATGACCAGATATTTCCTTAGAGGATAACAAACAAAAATTAGGGTCTCCTGAACTTTAACAATTCTGCCCAAGAAAGCTGTATCAGTCTTACCCTAGAGCAGGGGTTATCATCCCAGTCCTTAGGACTCATCTAGCCAGCAGAGCCAGCCCAAGGGCTTCTGTTGCCCTAGGCAGACCCTCCATGCACCCTCCAAGGATTGTATCGCTGCTGCCGCCGCCCCCCCCCCAAAGCATCCATCTTCTCACCTGGGGGAGGGGAGCAGCACGACAATCCCTCCGCTGCATCTGGCTTTACAATGAATACACCGGCACCGGCAATGGCACTTTAAGGCCTGATGCAGCGGAAGGATGGCCATGCCGCCCCCCTCCCCCAGACAAGATGGATGCCAGAGGCACTGAACTGCTGCTTTGCCGTGGGGGTCCAATGCCACCCACTATTTTCTGCCACCCTAGATGACCGCCTAGTGGGTGGGACGGCCTTGCTAGCCAGTCACGTTTTCAGGAAAACCACAATGAATATACATGAGAGAGATGTGCATGAACAGCCTTCACTGTATGCAGATCTCTCTCATGCATTTTTGTTATGTTTATCTTGAAAGCCAGACTGGCTAAGTGTGTCCCAAGGTCTACATTGAGAACCCCTTTGCTAGAGCCAATACCCAGTGCTAACTGCCTCAGAATTGCATTCACTGACAGACACTAAGAAAGGGCAAGTAGCAGATGACTGCCCCGGCCACTGCTGTGGAACAAGCCCCAAGTTTTTGACTGCTTACCAGTGGGAGGCAGACTTCAGCAGTATATTAAAATTGTTAAATATATAAATTTATTTCCGAAAGGTATGGCATTAGATCACCATAGATCATTGTGTTTCAAAACTGTAATATCCTAGAGGAAAATCTATTACATTTTGGTGGCTGATGAAGAAACCAAACACTGATATAGTGAAAGTTTTGTTGGCAACAGAATACATACAAAATGGCAAGGATAAAACATGTTTTAAAACTGGTAAGGAGGCACAACCTTGATAACACAAGTGACATTCTTAGTCCGAGAGTTAAATGGCTGTCTTCTGTCACGGAGGAAGTAACTCCAGAGTTGGAATAGTCTATATAAAAATCAGATTTTCACATGCAACCCAAACATTCAAACAGCACAAAGACCAGCACTCCCCAAAACTGCAGTGTTTTGGGGACAAGCATGCTTCTTTCCTGCGCTGGCATTGAGGCAGGGTGAAGTCTGTCTCTTGATGCAAAGGCTTTTGGTGCTGAGGAGAATCAAATATTTAATTGAAGTGATACAATGTAAAGATGTGTTCTTTTTTTGGCTAAGCAACCTTTTCCAGCCTATTTGGAACATATCTCCACCCTTTTGGTAGCCATTTCTGATAGAGGAGCCTGACAAAGAGAAACCATGGGACTTCATTTGCAGGTTCCCGGACCATATTGTGTTTTTCTTCTAGTGGGGAGGGGACAGCTTCTCTACATGGGTTAGTTTTGTGCATACCAATACATCTAAAGCACAGATGGGTGCTTTGTGATATATGACACACAGGAGCTTTGGTGAATGCTACTCGTGCTCAAGGGATGTCTCTGGGCCCCAATTCACAATTTCCCCCAGATGAGAGAAATTCCTAAATAAATCAGGTCTCTTCAGTCTTGTTGTATTGACATTTTTGCATTGCATGGCAGGCAGATGATGCTTCCGTATCTTTAGTCATGAGGATGGAGACCACTTATGACAGTTCAGACCACTCAAATTCAGCCAGAAGGCTTAGTCCTATAAAAATGCCTCATGCAGTATAATCCCATGAAAAGGGCTGTTGTGCCAGGTAGTGGAATCACATTCCCAGGAGATCTCTATAACATAGGGGAGTCTTTTGTTATGTTCTCCTGCGGAACCTCTTTGGGCTGTGTTGTACTGGTGGAGGAACCACATTCTGGACCCTTGTGACTGGTGGTAGAGATCAGGCTCAGCAGGTCAAAGGGTAAAGGTAACACAACTGTAGAACGTCTCTCAGCCGATAGTGATTGGAGGGTGTGAAGGTAACGTAACTGGGTAGCAGCTGGGCTACCAGATAATATTTCTGCTGCTATCTTCAGAGATTCAGAGGCAGCCTTCTCACCTTCTGCAGCAATCACCTAGAACCAAAAGAGAGAGCTGTAATATTCTCCTCACCGTTACCTTATTTGTCTCTGTTTCCAAAGGCCACAAATTCTACATCTTTATCTTTATATTGCTTCTACACCCCATTCCCTATGGTCATACATCTTTATAGCTGATTCCCTGAAGCCTTACTGTACCTCTGCTGCAACATATTTCCTTCCCTTATTAATCTGTTTGGAAACATAGAGATGTTAGAAAAGCAGACAGGAAGATTAATAAGGGGACACAGGAAGAAAGCTTGTAGGATGAGGGAACAGCTAAAAGAAAGTGTGAAGTAGCAAGGAGCTGGTTCAAGATGGACACAGTAGAAGAGTGCAGCCAGTTTGAGTCAATAAAATACCCCATTGGTTCTACTCTAGCCAGACTCCCCATTGATTGCAGACCACACTTGAAACCGGTGGCCGCAGTTTAGTAGCTGAACCCAGCCACAGGAAAAGACATCAAGAAAACAGTACATAACATAAGAACATAAGATATGCCATACTGGGTCAGACCAAGGTCCATCAAGCCCAGTATTCTGTTTCCAACAGTGGCCAATCTAGGTCATACGTACCTAGCAGTTTCCCCAAGGGACACAGGTTCCACAATGCTTGTATTGGTTCAAGCATTGATATCCTGGGTCCCTTCTTAATAATGGTTTATGGACCTTTCCTCCAGGAACTTGTCCAAACCTTTTTTAAACCCAGCTACACTAACAGCCTTTACTACATCCTCCGGTAACAAATTCCAGAGTTTGATTACACGTTGAGTGAAAAAATATTTTCTTTTATTAGTCTTAAATAGTTTACCCTGTAGCTTCATTGCATGTCCCCTAGTCTTTCTATATTCTGATAAGGTAAACAATCGATCCACGTTTACCCGTTCCACTCCGTTCATTAATTTATAGACTTCTATCATATCTCCCCTCAGCCGTCTCTTTTCCAGGTTAAAGAGCCCCAACCTTTTTAGCCTTTCTTCATAGGAGTAGCCTTCCATCCCCTTTACCATTTTGGTGGCTCTTCTCTGAACCTTTTCTAAAATCGCTATATCCTTTTTAAGATACGGCGACCAGAATTGCACACAATATTCAAGGTGCGGTCTCACCATGGAACGATATAGAGGCATTATAATATCTTTTGTTTTATTTTCCATTCCTTTCCTTATCATACCTAGCATTCTATTTGCTCTCTTGGCCGCCGCTGCACACTGGGCCGAGGGTTTTAACATGGTATCCACAAGGACGCCTAAATCTTTTTCTTGGGTGGTGGTTCCTAATGTGGAACCTTGCATCGTGTAACCATAGTTTGGGTTGTTCTTCCCTAGGTGCATAACCTTGCACTTCTCCACATTAAATTTCATCTGCCATTTTGATGCCCAGTCTTCCAGTTTATCAAGATCCTCTTGCAATTTTCCACAATCCTCCTGGGTTTTAACAACTTTAAATAGTTTTTGTGTCATCAGCAAATTTGATAACCTCACTCGTTATTCCACTTTCCAGGTCATTTATGAATATGTCAAAAAGCAGCGGACCCAGCACAGATCCCTGGGGTACACCACTATTCACCTTTCTCCATTGGGAAAATTGGCCATTTAGCCCTACCCTCTGCTTTCTATCTTTTAACCAGTTCCTGATCCACAGTAGTACACTGCCTCCTATCCCATGACTCTTTAGTTTTGCCAAAAGTCTCTCATGAGGGACCTTGTCAAAGGCTTTCTGAAAGTCCAGATACACAATATCAACCGACTCACCTTTGTCCACCTGTTTATTCACTCCTTCAAAAAAACATAACAGATTAGTAAGACAAGATCTTCCTTGTCTAAAGCCATGTTGGCTGTCTCCCATTAGGTCATGACTATCTATATGCTGAGTAATTTTATTCTTTATGATGGTTTCTACCATTTTTCCCGGTACTGATGTCAGGCTCACCGGTCTGTAGTTTCCCGGATCACCCCTCGAACCCTTTTTAAAAATTGGTGTTACATTGGCGATCCTCCAATCCTCAGGTATTAGAGATGATTTTAATGATAGTTCACAGATTACTGATAGCAGGTCTGCAATCTCAAATTTCAGTTCTTTCAACACCCTTGGATGTATACCATCCGGCCCAGGTGATTTGCTACTCTTCAGTTTATCTAATAGTTGTAGGACATCTTCCCGATGTATCGATATTTCCTTCAATTCTTCCACACCTTTAAATACCACTTCAGTCGTGGGTAACATCCCTACATCTTCCTCAGTAAAGACCGAAGCAAAGAATTCATTCAGTCTCTCCGCTATCGCCTTGTCGCCTCTTAGTGCTCCTTTAACCCCTTTATCATCTAATGGACCAACTGACTCTCTCACGGGTTTTTTGCTACGAATGTACTTGAAAAGGTCTTTATTTCGCGTTTTTGCTTCCGCAGCAAGCTTCTTCTCAAATTCTCTCTTTGCCTGCCTTATCAATGCCTTGCATTTGACTTGCCAGTGCTTGTGCTGTTTCCAGGTTTCATCATTTGGCTCTTTTTTCCATTTCTTGAAAGATGCTTTTTTGGCAACAACAGCCTCTCTGACCTCAGCTTTAAACCATGCTGGCAATTTTTTGGACTTCCTTCCACTTTTCTTAAAGCGTGGAATACAGCTGGTCTGGGCTTCCAAGATAGTATTTTTCAACAACACCCAAGCTTGATGTACGTCTTTAACCTTTGCAACTGCTCCTTTTAGTTTTTTCTTAACTGTTTTCCTCATTCTATCATAGTCTCCCTTTCGAATGTTAAAGGGTAGTACTGTGGATTTCCTTACTATCCCTCCTCCACTAATTAAATCAAAGGCGATCATGCTATGATCACTATTGCCAAGTGGCCCCAACACCCTTATCTCTTGCACTACATCTGGTGTTCCACTAAGGACTAGGTCTAATATTGCTTCCCCTCTGGTCGGTTCATGAACCAGCTGCTCCAAGAAGCAGTCATTTATTTCATCTAGGAACTTTATCTCCCTAGCATGTCCTGTTGTGACACTGACCCAGTCGATGCCGGGGTAATTGAAATCACCCATTATTATTACTGCACTGTAACTTTTGCTAGCTTCCTTGATTTCTTTGAGCATTTCATCATCCATTTGTTCATTCTGGCCAGGCGGACGATAGTACACCCCCACTGCCATCGCCTTCCCCTTTTTACATGGAATTTCAATCCATAGAGATTCTACAGCAAATTTTGTTTCTTGCAAAACTTTAATCCTTTCTGACTCAATGCCCTCTCTAACATAGAGCGCAACCCCTCCACCAATTTGATCAGCTCTATCATTTCGATATAGTTTGTACCCAGGTATCACAGTGTCCCACTGGTTGTCCTCCTTCCACCATGTCTCTGATATTCCAATCATATCTAACCTCTCGTTTAGTGCTATATATTCTAACTCTCCCATCTTGTTTTGTAGACTTCTAGCATTTGCATACAAGCATTTTAGAGACTGTATTTTATTCATATTAATTTGGCTATTGGTAGACATGGGTAATTTGGGATCTTTAAGTTCTGTCTGCTCCATACTTGAGGGCATTTGGGCTACTTTACTCTTTTTTGGAACCTCTCTGCTTTTTGTAGTATCCTTCAGTAGACACTGGACTTTGCTGCTATTATTAGGGCATAATAAAATCTGTTCCAGTTCTTTTGTTTCCCCCACTCTTTCTTATGTTTGCGCTTTGCTGCTACTAGTCTGGTTCAGGCATAGAAGCACTGAAGATAGGAGTGTGGAATTTGCCTGGATGGATCTTGTCTTGGACGAAGAGGAAGCTATTCTACTCAAAGGGGACAGAAATCTGGTATCTCTTGGTCTGGACACTGAATATGCCTTGGAGCAGCTGCTCTGGATGCATACCCGCATACCAAACAAAATGAAGCAGATGAATATTAACATTTCTTTACGAGGCAGCAGAGAGCTGATGGACTAGATGCTTACATGACTTTATTAAGAACACTAACTGCAGCCTATAATTTTGAACAGCAGGCTGATTCTCTTATAAGGAAAGAACTGTATGTGGCTTAAAAGACCAGCCCCTGGAGACACATCTTCAGTGTGAGAGGATATTGTATCCCCTGGAGGACAGGTTCCGGCTACAGAATCATTTCCTGACACACCACATTGACACTGTCCTTCCAGATTACCTCTCTCCTCCAAAGCAACACTGAGGCTGCCAGACTGGAGGTGGGACTTTTCTATTATGTCTGTGTAGGTCTCCTCTACATACTTGTCTGTCTGTCTCAGCTCCTCCAAATCTGCTCCTCTAGTCTCCAGAGATTGGATTTATTCTCTGAGAGCTAGGAGCTTTTGGTACCAAGAGCACACATACAACTCCTCACCAATTGAGAGATAATCACACATGTGGCAGTCAATGCAAAAGACTGGACTGCTGTCTGCTTCTTTCTGAGTTTAGTTGTTTAGAGGGATAAGGAAATGGGGATGTTATTTGGTATATTTTATGCTGCTATTTCTTGTTTGTTTCCCAATGACTTGCTAAAAATTTGATACATTTTAAAGAGGTGTTGATAAAAATACCTGTGGTGTCAAAGGTCCCTCTCTCTCACTTGCGACAATTAACTATGAATTAAGGGATGGATCAAGGGTGCGCACGAAAAAGACTAACTACCGATCTGTTTTCTTTTAAGACTAAGGGCTTACCTAAATCTAACAGAAATTAATTTAAAATCTCTAAAGCAGAGGTTAATGGCAACAGGCTTGTTGCTGAAGGGAAGGGGTCAGGGAAGATTTTGGAGGTGAATATGGGGTCCGCACAACCAGAAAGGTTGGGAACCTCTGCTCTACCTCATTGACTATTTTTACCTCACAGTTTTCTAGAAAATTCCTTGCATGTGATCTTACAGTCAGCATGCCTATAGTTCCACCTGCACCTCACCTGAAGAGGGCGACACTGGAGGAACTATGAACTCTCACCTGGACATTGCATCTGCCCCATTACCACAGCAGGGAAAGAGTATTTTAGTGTCTTCTAACAAGAATTCCGGTTCTTTAAATTAACAGGTTCCAGGCGAGATGGGTGGGATATAACTTGAATTTTAGCAAGACTGTTATTTTTAACATCACAGTTAGTTTTTAGATCCCCTTTTCTCTCTCTTTACCTTTCTACCTTGATATTCACATGACAAGCCACTACTATCTAACGTTTCTTTGCTCAGGATGCTCGTACCCTCACTTTAGCTTGTCTCTGGGCCTCTGCTTCCACTGCCATTGAGTGCTGAAGTTCTGCAGGAAGTCGTACATCTTTACTGTGAAAGGGAAAGACAGAGGCTGAGCAGAACGAGGAAGTGTACAAGTATCAGCAGAACATATCACCTGGAAGTTCTCAGATACTACAGAATGTAATTTCCATGATAGCAGTAATATTTTTGCTGGTTTTCCAGCCATCATTCCCACTTAGGATTAGCTTTGTGGGGGGGCTGCTCTCATTTCCTCTGCTCTCCATATTTCAACCCTATTATTTATCTTCTTTATAGAAACCATAACAATGGACCTCACAACCAGTGGTATAAGTTCAAATTTAGGACCCCCCCCCAAGCAAAGTTTTGCTGAGGTCCCCCATAAATAAGGAGGGACACTCCCCCACCTCTCCTTCCATAGCCTTATGTTTAGATGGAGTAAGAGAGTGGAAACATTATGCTTACCTTTTAACAATTTTACCATGCTGTTTCCTGACATCTGTATTAATAGAATTGGCTGACCCCGCCCCTCCCCAGAACTTATGCACATCATCTGCTACCAGGCCAAGTCTCATGATAAGAGCCATTGCATCATGTGCCTCATCACAAGACTTGACTGCTGGGGGGGGGGGTTGATTAGACAATTTAGTTAAACACAAACCATCAGGAGATGGTGCATCAGCACTGTTAAAAGGTAATTACAGAGCTGCCATGTTCTAACTCAGTCTCCACAGGGCAGGGGTTGTGGGGCCTCCTCAATGAGTGGACACCCTGCATTGTGGACTCTGCTGTGGTAGTGTTTACACCAATGCTGACAACTATCTGGACCAAGAGGCGTTGTGAGCTGCTTACATACTAGTTTCCCCTTCAAAGGTGCCGGCCTAACAATGCAATCTGATGACTGCACTAGTGTTTCTCAAACCTTTTCAGTCCCAGGCACATTAATAAAAATGTTGTACAGCACACCAGAATAAGAAGGTCTGGCATGGCCAAAAGAAAAACTAGGGAAGTACTGAAAGCCCTATTTAAGGCATGAAGGGGGGAAACAGGAGGAAGAGATGCAATGCATTGTGGGTGATTCACAAAGCAGCACCAGCTCTCCATTCCCTACATGCTGCTGAAGTCCCACACTCCAGAGCTCACACTACTTAGGGAGGAGAGGCATGTGTGACTACAAAAGAGCTGCTGTGTGTTTAAGAGCCATTGCTGGTGTCAGTTGTTGGAAGATTCTGAGGCCAGAACCCAGGTGTTGGTCTGGACCTGATCAGCTTGTGGTGACATTTACATAGCACACTTGGTTGTATCTGAAGGCATGCCATATACCGTGGTACGGTGGTTGAGAAACACTGGATTAAACTCCTTCATTCCACGTATCATATCACCTTATTAAATAACAATTTTAATCAAATGTGTCTGAGGGTTGTGGACTTTAGGGCTTGCATAGCCACATCTGGTGGACTTGTTCTTGTTTCTAATGTTTGTGTTAAAGATTTTTCACAAATCTCTCAAATAGCTGGTTTTAGGATGGGTCCTTCTGATTTGAGTTTATTGGGTTACCTGGGAGCACATTGGGATTCTGTTAAATTGAAAAGGTTCATTACTCAGATGCTTCTCATGGCCAGATTTACTGATACCAAATTCCAGAAACAGAACCTTCTTGGAAAGTTGGCAAATGAAGACTTTTGAAATTGCTGCACGGAGAAGCCAAATATCCTTTCTAAATGGGAATTGCTCTGAATATCATTCCATCTAGTGAAGATTTTAAAAGGTCTACTCTGTGTCTCATGAAGATGCTGATGTTGCTTCCTAGCTCAGTGGAATTTGCTTTCAGATACTGTCGTGCTGATTTGTTTTTTTAACTGTATCACTGTCGTTCATTCCTCCTTGTTTAAACTTTCATATTCTGTCTAGCTGCTCATCCTTTCTCAGAAAAAAAAAAGATTTTAACATAGAAAGAAGGTGGCCCAGTAGGGCTCCAAGATCTCCCAGATTGTGTTCTCCTATTCTTTTTCTGTAGTGCCCTCCTAATGGGAGAAATTGAGATTGGTGAAACAGTGAACTCTGCACAGCCAACTCTCCATGTGCCATCCATCTTTACAAGATCTTATGCTGGGACTGTGAGTTCAAGATTCTTTCTGGAACAGGCTGAGAGAACTGGAGGATCTGTTATCTCTTCCACAGCCACTGCTAGCTGTACTTTCAGATAAATTTAGATATTTTATATCCGATTTTCAAAAGCTACGCAGCTAAGTGCCGCTGAGGTTGATATTCAAGGGCACTATCTAGATAATGGCACTGACTATCATTACAGTCTACCTTGGTACTATCCAGATAGTGCTGTGGTGGTTTGGGGGCAAAAAACAAAGTTACTCACTTATAGCAGGTGTTCTCCATGGTCAGCAGGATAAGCCCTCACATATGGGTGACATTACCAATGGAACCCTGTGCAGGGACCTCCTCATTCTGAAAGCTTTTAAAAAGCTCTCCATGCATGCACACCTGATCCTATCTGCTGCCACCGTGCCTGAGGGACTCAGTCACATACATAGTTTTGCCGAACAACTCCAAGGGGAGGAGAGTGGGTAGTGAGGACTTATCCTGCTGTCCATGGAGAACACTTGCTACAGGTGAATAACTCTGTTTTTTTTTTGTAGACAAGCAGGACAAGTCCTCATTTATCAGAATTCCTAGTTACTGCTAGTAGTTATCATTTGTATAGCACTCTATAGGCTGTCTCCGTAGAAAAAAAAAGATCTGACAGTAACCGGGCAACTGTTTTTGCTGGCAACAGGCCTTTTCAGGGTTTTTACTTTTTATTTCATATATTGTTTTAAGTGGCAGCCTAGGTGTGAATGGAGTTGGATTCTAAACATTGAAGAGATTTTGAAGGACAGATTGGCCGAAATTAAAGTAGCATCAGCAGTCCCTCTCCAAGCAATAGTGAGATATGAATGTGTGGATCAGGTTCGAGGTTGCAGCCCTGCAGATCTTCTCTAGTGGGCCACTGATGCAGTCATTGCTCAGACATCATAAGCCATGACACATGACCCTGAGGTATCAGATCTGCTTGGGCATAAGTGAAAGAGATAGAAACATAGAAACTTGACGGCAGAAAAAGACCACATGGCCTATCTAGTCTGTCCTTCCATAACAACCACCTCAACAGTCCCCTTTTTTCCTTTAGAGATCCTCTGTGTTTGTCCCATGCTTTTTTGAATTCAGATACTGTCCTCATCTCTACCACCTCCACTGGGAGACTATTCCACGCATCAACCACTCTTTCCGTAAAGAAATATTTCCGCATATTACTCCTAAGTCTATCCCCTTTCACCCTCATCCTATGTCCCCTCGTAGCAGGGCTTGCTTTCAATCAAAAGAGGCTCTCCTCCTGTGCATTTATGCCACAGAGGTATTTAAAGTTTCTATCATATCTCCTCTATCCCGCCTTTCCTCTAAAGTCAAGGGCAGCCCAAGAGTGGTGCTGGGACATGTGCGGAGACTTATTGCGAGGCCTCATTTGCATATCCACTGGGCCTCAATTGCATAAATTAAATTTATTTTATTTTAAAATGTATATGTTGTCAACTAAAATTTTAGGCCACTTTCAAAGGAGCCCTTCACAAGCCTCTCTTTTGTCCTGTCAATGACTTAGGGGCATGTTTACTAAATATTCATGTGTGTTAAGTGCCACTGCACCAATAGAAATAAATGGGTGTTCCTGTACTTAGCGCATTAACATTTGTGAATACGCATAAACATGCTTCTTGATGAGTGTCTGAATGCTATTTGCATGGGCAGTGAGGATAAAGAAAGATTACTAGATTTCTACATTACTATATGCCAGTGCCAACTGCCAGGCACATTAGGAAGTAATATAAACACTGACCATTTAGAACCCATAGCAAACCCGCCGTATCATAACAGCACTACCAGGAGAAACCCTACCTATCAAACACTGCAAATATTAAACCAATACATCTCAGAAAATACCAATGTATCTCCTACTGGGGAAAGAGAACAAGTGGGACTGTCACATAGAAACTACATGAACAGAATACCTCAGCTTGTTTACACATGCAAATCATAGACCATCACCAAACATAGAACAAGAGATCACAATTTAGAAATATGAAGACAATAATTAAGCTGGGCACCCCAAAAGCCAAACTTGGAATGTACAACAACACTGGAGAAATAGAAGTATAAATTAATTTCCTCTTGTAACTAAACAAAACACAAAGATGTTAGCGATGCACGTTTCCCAGAGCTAACATATTCCAGTTAATAAATTCAAAATAAAAACGTATTTTTCTACCTTTTGTTGTTTATGCATTTTATTTTTCATTTGCAATTGCTCCAGTCACTTTCTTCTGATTTCTTTGTGTCTTCTGCTAACTCTCCATTGTCTGCTGTCCATTTGTCCTTTCTTCTCTCTTCTAGTTTTTTTTCCATTCTCTCTCTACATCTGCATCTTTCCCTTCTGGTCTTTCCTCCATTTCTTTCTTTATTCCTTTTTCATCCACTCAAATTTCACCCTTCCATCCTCATTCTGCTCTTACTCTCCCAATACCTGGCCAATCGTAGATTTTTCTTCCTTCCCACACAAAATATCTTTTCCCCTCTCCATCCTCCCTCCCCCAGCCCCATCCCATTCTAGTCCTCCCCCAAAATAGCTCCTTTCTTGTTCCAGCCCCACCCAGCATCTGCTCCCTTCTAGTCCCATTCTTCCATTCCCCCACATCAGCCCATTTGTAGCCCTAGCCCCCAGTTTTCTTCCAGGGCCAGCATCTCTTTCCTCTGCTTCCCCCATCAGCCCATTTCAAGTCCTAGCCCCCCATCGGCCCATTTCCAGTGCTAGCCCCCCCCCAATCAGCTCATTTCCAGTCCAAGCCAACCGATCAGTCCATTTCCAGTCCTAGCCCCCCCCTAATCAGCTCATTTCCAGTCCTAGCTTCCCATCGGCCCATTTCCAGTGCTAACCCCCTCAATCAGCCTATTTCCAGTCCAAGCCAACCGATCGGTCCATTTCCAGTCCTAGGCCCCCCATCAGCCCATATCCAGTGCTAGTCCCCCCATCAGCCCATTTTTCCAGTCCTAGCCCCACTCAGCCCATTTCCACTCCTAGATCTCCCTAATCAGCTCATTTCCAGTGCAAGCCAACCGATCAGCCCATTTCCAGCCCTAGCATACGCCCCCCTGGAAGAGCCCTGCGCCTGCCTGACCGTATTCAGAGGGAGCTGGGGAGGCCCGAAGCCCGGCACCCTGGTTCACCTCTGCAGAGCCATGAGAAAGAACAGTGTTTCCCTTCTTTCCTGCAGCTGTTAAACTTGACCTGCTGGAACGCTGAATGCCGGGAGGCTAAATGGGAGCATTTCCTTCCCGCACACAATACTCCAAATGAGGTTGCACCAGAGGCTTATACAGAGGCACTATCACCCCCTTTTTTGTGCTGGCAATCTATGCACCCAAGCATCCTTCTGGCTTTTGTCATCACCTTTTCTACCTATTTAGCTACTTTAAGATCATCAGACACAATCACACCCAGGTCCCGCTCTTCTTTTGTGAATAGAAATATTTCACCCCCTATACTGTACTGCTCCCTTGGATTTTTGCAGCTCAAATGCATGGCCCTGCATTTTTTAACATTAAATCCCAGCTGCCAAATTCTAGACCATTCTTCAAGCTTAGCTAGATCCCTCCTCATGTTATCTACACCTTCCTGGGTGTCTACTCTATTGCAGATTTTGGTATCATCCACAAACAGGCAAACCTTACCAGGCAGCCCTTCTACAATATCACTAACAAAGATGTTAAAAGGAATCGGACCAAGGATAGATCCCTGCGGCACACCACTGGAAACCTCCTTCTCCTCAGAGTGAGCTCCATTTACCTGTACCCTTTGCCGCCTCCCACTCAACCAATTTCTAACCCATTCAGTAATTTTAGGGTCCATCCCTAGGGTGCTCAGTTTGTTTATAAGTCATCTGTGAGGTGTCAAAGGCTTTACTGAAATCTAAATACACCACATCTAGGGCTCTCCCTTGGTCCAACTCCCTGGTCACCAAGTCAAAGAAATCAATCAGATTTGTCTGACAAGACTTGCCTCTGGTGAATCCATGCTGCTTCGGATCCTGTAATCCACTGGACTCCAGAAACCTCACTATTTTCTCTTTCAGTAGCACTTCCAATAATTTACTCATCATAGAGGTTCGACTAACTGGCCTGCAGTTTTCAACCTCATCCTTATTTATAGGGAGACTTATAAATAGAGCAGATGTGTTCCCCCCTCTATTAAGTAGCTCCAACATTTTTACATGCTTTTCTCAGTGCCTTGATATTGATGGGTTCTAAATGGGTAGTGTTTGTAGTACTTCCTAATGTGCCTGGCAGTTGGTATTGGAGTATAATAATGTAGAACTCTGGCAGTCTTTCTTTATCCAGATGCTTATTAAGAGGCATGTTTACTGAAAGTCAGTGCATGTTAATATTGTGCAAATATTTAGGCAAATGAGGCACCACAATAAGTCTCCGCACATGGCCCCGCACCCTGCTTGGGCTGCCCTTGCTGACAGAGCTTGCCCAACACCACAAAAAACTCCCTTTGCAGTACAGAAAAAGAATTAGTTTTTAAAAATGAAAACCAAAGCCCCTTTAAGAGCTTTCAGGCAGAGAGCTTGTGTGTAAAAGCCACACCGAATTATGAGATGCGGTCTGCTTACCAAACTGAAAGTATGTTTTTCTTCATGACAGCCTCCACTGTTGGAATCAAAAGATACAAAAAGCTGGGTTGACTTTCTAAGGGCTTTAGTCCATTCCAGATAGAAGGCCAAGGTTCTCTTGCAGTCCAATGTGCGCAGTGCAATTTCCCCTTTGTGAGTATAGGGTCTTCGGAAACATTTTGGCAAGATGATTGACTAGTTAAGGTAGAAGTCTGACACCACTTTCAGAAGAAATTTATGATGAGTACAAAGCATCACGTTATTGCAAAAAACTTTAGCATAGTGTGGATCCACTGCTAGACCCTGGTGCCAACTAACTTGACGTGCTGAACTGCCACCAAAAAATAGGACCTTCCTAGTCAGGAACTTCAGTCTTGAGGTATCTAGCAGCTCAAAGGAAGCTTTCATCAATTGAGTTAAGATCAAGTTGAGATCCTAAGATGCTGCAGGTGGCTTTAGGGGAAGCCACAGATGAAGTGAACAACTAAAGGCTGAAGAGAGAAGGGCTTACCTTCTACAAGGTGCTCATAAGTGCCAATCACACTAAGGTGGAGCCTTACAGAGTAATGTTGTGAGATCAGACTGTGAGAGGTGCAAAAAATATTCAAGCCATTTCTGTGTGAAACACGAGAAGGGATCTAGGGCTAATTCCTTACACCAGATGGCAAACCTCTGCCATTTGAACTCATAAGACCTCCTAGTGGAATTTCTCCTGGATGTCAAGAGCACATCAGCCACTCCAACTGGAAGGTTCAAAGAATATAAGATATACCAAAGTCCATCAAGCCCAGTATCCTGTTTCCAACAGTGGCCAATCCAGGTCACAACTACCTAGTAGGTTCCCAAAAAGGCACCAAGGTTCCACAATGCTCATCCCGGGGCAAGCAGTGGATTTCCAAGGCCTTTTTAATAATGTTTTATGGACCTTTCTTCCAGGAACTTGTCCAAACCTTTTTTAATCCCAGCTACACTAACAGCTTTTATTACATCCTCCAGTAACAAATTCCAGCGTTTAATAATACGTTGAGTCAAAAAATATTTTCTCTTATTAGTTTTAAACGGGTTACACTGTAGCTTCATTGCATGTCCCCTAGTCTTTCTACTTTTTGATGGCGTAAACAATTGATCTACATTTACCTGTTGCACTCCATTCATTAATTTATAGACCTCTATCATATCTCTCCTCAGCCGTCTTTTTGCTAGGTTGAAGAGCCCTAACCTTTTAAGCCTTTCCTATAAATTAATGAATGGAGTGGAACGGGTAAACATAGATCGATTGTTTAT
The DNA here is from genome assembly GCA_033557465.1 of Ichthyophis bannanicus. NCBI lineage: Eukaryota > Metazoa > Chordata > Amphibia > Gymnophiona > Ichthyophiidae > Ichthyophis > Ichthyophis bannanicus. Next base: position 144,764,032 of record CM066040.1, read on the forward strand.
GTCATCAGAATATAGAAAGACTAGCGGACATGCAATGAAGCTACAGGGTAACCTATTTAAGACTAAGAAAATATTTTTTCACTCAACGTGTAATCAAACTCTGGAATTTGTTACCGGAGGATGTAGCAAAAGCTGTTAGTGTAGCTGGGTTTAGAAAAGGTTTGTACAAATTCCTGGAGGAAAGGTCCATAAACCATTATTAAAAAGGGACCCAGGATATCACTGCTTGACCCAATGCAAGCATTGTGGAACCTGTGTCTTTTGGCAAAACTGTTAGGTACTTATGACCTAGATTGGCCACTGTTGGAAACAGGATACTGGGCTTGAGGTACCTTGGTCTGACCTAGTATGGCATATCTTATGTTCTCATAGGAGTATCCTTCCATCCTCTTTACCGTTTTGGTGGCTCTTCTCTTTACCTTTTCCAGTTCTGCTATATCCTTTTTAAGATATGTTGACCAGAACTGCACACAATATTCAAGGTGCAGTCACATCATGGAATGATACAAGGACATTATAATATCCTTTGTTTTATTCTCCATTCCTTTCCTTATGATTCCTAGCTTCTATTTGCTTTCTTGGCTGCCACTGCACACTGGGCGGAGGGTTTCAATGTATTATCCACGATGATGTCTAAATCCTTTTCCTGGATGGTGGTTCCTAATATGGAACCTTGGATTGTGTAACCATAGTTTAGGTGCATAACTTTGCACTTGTCCACGTTAAATTTCATCTGCCATTTGGACGTCCAGTCTTCCAATTTATCAAGGTCCTCTTGCAATTTTTCACAATCCTTTTGTGTTTTAACAGCTTTGAATAATTTAGTGGTATCCGCAAATTTGATCACTTCACCCATAATTCCCATTTCCAGGTTATTTAAGAATATGTTAAAAAGCAGTGGGACCAGCACAGATCCCTGGGGCACTCCACTATTCACTTTTCTCCATTGAGAAAATTGACCATTTAGCCCTACTCTCTGCTTTCTATCTTTTAACTAGTTCCTGATCCACAATAGTACACTGCCTCCTATCCCATGACTTTTTAACTTTGCCAAGAGTCTCTCATGAGGGACCTTGTCAAGGGCTTTTTGAAAATCCAGATACACTATATCAACCGGCTCACATATAGCAGTTGATATGGAAGGGTAGACTAGATAGACCATATGGTCTTTTTCTGCAGTTGTGTTCTATGTTTCCTTCCATGCCTGACCTTAGAGTAACTGTGGCTCTAGGTGCTTCCCCTCCAGCTTCCAGGCACCAACTCCCTCTCAGCAGTCTGTTTCACATTTAAAGCACATCTCTGGGTGGGGCTATATTTGTATTTTCAAAAGCACATGCTTTTAATTACTTTTAAAAATTATCCACATAAAAAAGGAGGTGCAAGTGTGTGTGAATACTTTTTCCTTAGGGATTTTCGAAAAGTCGCATGCACTTTTACTTTGAAAAGGAAAGCACCCACAGGCTTTGCAGATAAGTGAACAGTATGAAAATTGCTCTTATCATGTAGATGGAAGGCCGGCATAGATAGTAAGGTATCGGAGAACAGCAGATAAAGATCAGCTTGCACATCCAGTCTGCCCAGTTCTTTTTCTCTCTGGTTTCCTACCGCTTTGCGAACAGGAGAATACAAAGTTCCACATTTAACTAAACAATCAGTTCAATGAACATTAAATCTTTCTGAATATTAATTAGTATCTTTTATCACTGACAAATGTTTTAGGAAAAGATCCGAGCAAGCTCTGAAGGAGAAAACGCAACAGATATGTAGGTGATGGAGAGGAAGAGCAGTGCTTATCCCACAGAAGAATAAAATGGAGGGATTTGTTTTAATACCATGCGATAAACAGCAGAATTTCTATTTAATTAATGGTTCTTCATGCACTTTCTCCTTTGAGCAATTTTTCTACCTACATTTCTGTTCTCTCCACTTTGATCCCCCAGCGACATGTAACAGCATCTATGGCCATCTGCAAAGACAGAAAAGTGCTTATATTAGCTACATCTCTTGAAAGGATCTGGTATACTCTTGTTAAACTCACAATTTTAAAAAAAATGGAGCCTTGAGTTGCATGAGTGCTTTTACTCTGTTTTGTTAGTTTATAACTCCAACATGCATGCTGTCAAGACGAAACCATAGGAGAACCAAGCTGTCTTCCTGCACAGCTTTAAACAGCTCTCAATAGGGAGGGGATAGCTGTAAAAAATAGTTATTTCAAAGACAACCAACAGAATAGTTAGGTTGAAATAATTAATGTTTTGAGATGCAAATTTTATAAGTCACTGAAAATTATAAATGAAAAAGTTATCTGGACATAAGATTAAAACTATGAATAAAATACAACATGCTATGACTGTGCAAGCTGATATATATATTTTTTATTTGCAATTTAATCAAGTTTTTACAAGAAAGTAAAGACAGGAAGGCCAACCAGAGTATAATTCACACCAAGAAAATTAGCTAAGAAAATATCACCTCCACGGGAGAGAAGTTCTCCAAAACCCCATCTCATTCCAATATTTATCTACTATAGACTATAATCTACTCCTTGGCCACTTACAGAATATAGTATACAAAATGTATTCATTTGCTTCCTTCTCTAGTAAGAAATGTTCTTAATAAGTGCTCTCCAGAAAAAAAAAACGTGTCTCTTTTATAGCTAGTCATGCACTTGAATGAAAACTTCAAGAAAAAATAGCTCCCAGTGCAAGAACCCAGCCTTTTAGCTGAAGCAATGGTTAGAAGATGGAACATTTGAATTTTAGCAAGATGGTATGAGAGAATATTGCATGCCCTAGAGGACAGGTTCTGGCTACAGAATCATTTCCTGACACACCAAAGTGATACTGTCCTTCCAGGTGATTTCTCTCCTCCAAGGCATCACTGAAGCTGCCAGATTAGAGGTGGGACTTTTCTATTATGTCCATGTAGGTCTCCTTTATATACCTCTCTGTCTCTCTCAGAACCACATTAAGGTTTGATGTTGGTGTTGGTTATCTGAGTGGAGGTCTTGTTTTCATGAGGCTTTTCATGAATCTGGATATGAGGGGGTGTACAGAGATTGACTTCCCTTCCAGATGCTGATGGTAAAGGCAATAGCAGTCAGGTGCTACCTGATTGAGGAAGTCTGTAGACTGGAATTTGACAGATGAAGGGAATAAGCCAAGACCTGGTCAAGAGAGCATGAAGAAGGATTTTGCTTGCAAGATGTAGTCCATTGGGCGAAATGAAGTCACTTTGTGTACAGTAGCATTTCCTGGTGGCAGATCTTTTGGAAGCCAATAAGATATCTTCAACATCTTGAGAGACTGGAATATCGTGGATCAAACACTCTTCAAGCTACAGGCAGTGAGGGATACTGTGCAAACTGAGATGTAACAAATGTCCTTGATTCTGAGTTATCAGCATGAGTTGATTCTCAAGGAGATTGGAGGTTCCATCGCCAGGGTGAGCAGATGAGGGGGCCAGGCTTGCCTGGGCCATTGAGTGGCCACCAAAATCACCTGAGCTCTGTTCCCTCATATTTTGAGCAGAATCTGAGTGATTAGTGGAAACAGAGGGAATACATACAATAGACCCCACAATATTGCAAATGCATCATGCACTCACTTGCGCTTATCTGGATGGATGGAGCGGAAAACAGGACAGTTTGGGCCTGGTATTTGAAAAGCGTTTTCACGGTTTACAGCCCAGTAAACCATGTAAATTCCTTAAATGGGGATATTCAATGGCCCTTACATGGTTAGTGCCAATGAATATCCCTACGAACTTCCTAGGCGCCCTGATGCTATCCAGTTAGCATTCGGTTCCAGAGTGGAGCAGAGGCGGCGACAAGCACTAACTGGGTAGCATGCAATATCGCTGTTGCCCAATTAGCAACTACAGGTACCAGCTTTTGCAGCGATCTCTGGATATTCAATACCGAGGCCGTATATGACCCCAGCATTGAATATCCAGATGTAAGAGTCTGCGGGCAGGGCTATGCACCATAGGGGCACATAGCCTGCCCAAATCAATATCGGGCTCATTGTATTTTCTGCAGATGTGAAAAAGTCCATTTTTGGGGTGTCCCATTGCTTGAAGATTCATAGAAGGACCTGGTGGTCCATTGACCACTCACGTGGGCTAGACAGCTATTCAGATTAGTGTCCCCTGGTTCTGAGTTCCTGGTCGGTACATTCCTGGAGCATGGTTCTCAAGGAGACTGCGAATTGCCATAGTCGCACAGTCTCTCGGCATAACCAGAGGGAACCCGATCCCCCTTGTTTGTTTATTTAAAACATAAAGACCTGATTATAATTGATAATTGTAATTGATAATTATCAATTTCAACAAGCAGTACTTTTCCACTGATCCATGCTTGAAATTCCTTACGGCATAATTTTCAATGTGATTTATGGAAGTAAATAACAATTTATCTAGCTAAATTGATTGAAAATGACCCCTTTTTAATGTGGCTACCAGAACATGCAGTGTACCAAGGCAGGCATATACTTTTAGGTGCATTTACACAAGGTATTTCCAGGGATGAGCTTTGTGAGGAACTGGAAAATAACATGTGTAGCCTTTATTTTCAAGTGTTATTTTCCTTACAAGATCTAGCCTCACAAAAAGAAGCTGCAAAATTCCCAGAAGAAATTACAAATGCACTTTTTCTTCTAAATTTAGTATGAAGTCTGCAGGTAGTAAGTATCTGTGGACCTTTCCTCATGGCAAGCATTCAGAAAATTGCCCCCTTTTGTATGGCACCGAGGCTGCTGTTGACGTTATGAAAAATAAAATATTATTAAAATATTATTCATTGTATATTACGTACCATTTAAGTGTTGTAGAACAATGCTCTTCACTTCCACTTCTCAAGGGTCTCAAACTGTTTGAGTTTTCAGGATATGCCTAATGATATATTTGCATATAATAGAGTTGGAATGCAAGCAAAATCTCTTGCATATTCATTAGGAGTATCCCAAATACTTGACCCATTTATGGTCCTCAAGGACCATCCATGACTATCAGTACTGAATGTAGTATGTGTTAAGCATACATCCTGGAATGATAAAGTATTGTTACTAAGGAACTGGCTGAGAGCTGACGGGACCATTGTAGGGCTTGCAGATTTAGTGGCAGTTACAGAATCATGGTTCACAGAAAACCATGACTGGGATGTAACTATACCAGACTATACTTTATTTAGAAAGGACAGGGTAGGGAGAAGGGGAGGAGTGGCACTATATGTATAAAAATATTAAAGCTATGGAACTACAGAGCTTAAAAGGGAGAGAGGAGGCACTGTGGGTTAAACTAGAAAGAGGGAAAGAGAAATCTATTTGCATTGACGTGATATACAGATCTCCCTCACAGGAGGAAGAGGTGAACAGAAAGTTAATTAAGACATATGCAGCAATGCCAGGAAAGGGGAAGTGCTACTGATAGGGGATTTCAATATGCCGGATGCTGATTGGCGCATCCCTGCTGCAATGTCATCTAGAAGCAAGGATATCCTGGATTCTTCACAGCAAGAAGTATTCAGGCAACTGGTAACGGAACCCACACTTGAAGGAGCCATACTGGACTTGGTGCTTACCAATAGGGAAAGTGTTTCTGATGTTATAGTTGGAGATCATTTTGTATCCTGTGATCACCAGATGGTGTGGTTCAGTATTAGGACTAGGGCTGTTAAAATCCATTAAACCGCGAGGGTCTTAGACTTTAGGAAAACTATCTTTGCCAAGATGGGACAATACCTCAGGGAGTCGTTAGCGGGATGGGAATAGCTGGGGGATGTAGAAAAACAGTGGGCAAAATTGAAAGGGGATATTTTAATGGCAACCAACCTTTTTGTTAAAATGGTAAATAAAGGTAAAAGGAAAAGGAGACCTCTATGGCTTTCGAAAGAAGTTGCTTAAAAGGCGAAAAAAAGAGGGAGGCCTTCATGAAATACAAAATATCGCAGAGAGAAGAAGATAGGCATCTATATTTGGAAAAATTTAGAGAAGCTAGCAAAGTACTCAGGAAAGCAAAGATTCAAAAAAGAGGAGGAAATAGCCAATGCAATAAAATGGGGAGATAAGACATTTTTCATATATATAAGTGAGAAGAGGAAGGGAAAAGTGGTATTGTCAAACTCAAGGGTGAAGGGGAGAAATATGTAGAAGCTGAGGAGGATAAAGCGGAATTGCTTAATAAATATTTCCTTAATAAATATATCTTCTGTGTTCACAGATGAAGAACCAGGAGCAGGACCTCAGAAAATACCCACAAACAGGAACAGAAGCGAAGGGCACCTTGAAAAAGGAGGTGATAATGCCTCTGTATAAGTCTTTGGTGCAACCTCATTTGGAGTATAGTGTGCAATTCTGGTGACCACACCTTCAAAAGGATGTGAACAGGATGGAGTCAGTGCAGAGGGATACTAAAATGATTAGTGGTCTTCATTATAAAGCATATGAGGACAGACTTAAGGATCTTAATATGTATACCTTAAAGGAAAGGCAGGATAGAGGTGATATGATTGAGATGTTTAAATACCTCCATGGCATAAATGTTCAGGGAGAGAGCCTCTTTCAATTGAAAGCAAGTTCTGCTACGAAGGGACCATGGGATGAGAGTGAAGGGAGATAGATTCAGGAGTGATATGTGGAAATATTTCTTTATGGAAAGAGTAGTGGATCCATGGAATAGTCTCCCAGTGGAGGTGGTAGAGGTGAGGACAGTAACTGAATTCAAAAAAGCATGAGACAAACACAGAAGATCTCTAAAGGTAAAAAGGGGACTGTTGTAGTTGTTGATATGGAAGGACAGACTAGATAGGCCATGTGGTCTTTTTCTGTCGTCATATTTCTATGTTTCTATGTTAATTTTCAGAAGACTGTTTTCTTGAGAAACTAGCTAAAGTTAAAGTAGACAAAGTAATGGGACAGGATGGGATACACCCTAGAATACTGAGAGAACTTGGGGATGTTCTAGCAACTCCACTGACTGACCTTTTCAATGCCTCGTTGGAGTCAGGAGTGATGCCAAAGGATTGGAGAGAGGAACATGTGGTCCCTTTACACAAAAGCAGAAGTAAGGATGTGGTTGAAAACTACAGGCCGATTAGTTTAACTTTGGTGGTGAGTAAATTATTGGAAGTGCTGCTGAAAGAGAAAATAGTGAGGTTTCTGGAGTCCAGTGGATTACAGGATCCAAGGCAGCATGGATTCACCAGAGGCAGGTCAGACAAATCTGATTGATTTCTTTGACTGGGTGACCAGGGAGTTGGACCGAGGGAGAGCCCTAGATGTGGTGTATTTAGATTTCAGTAAAGCCTTTGACACTGTTCTTCACAGGCGACTTATAAACAAACTGAGCACCCTAGGGATGGACCCTAAAGTTCCTGTTTGGGTTAGAAATTGGTTGAATGGGAGGCGAAAAAGTATAAATGGAGCTCACTCTAAGGAGAAGGAGGTTACCAGTGGTGTGCCCCAGGGATCTGTCCTTGTTCCAATTCTTTTTAACATCTTTATTAGTGATATAGCAGAAGGGTTGTTGGGTAAGGTTTGTCTCTTTGCGGATGATACCAAATCTGCAATAGAGTAGACACCCAGAAAGGTGTAGATAACTTGTGGAGGGATCTAGCTAAAATTGAAGAATGGTCTAGAATTGAGCAGCTGAGATATAATATTAAAAAATGCAAGGTCATGAATTTGGGCTACAGCAATCCAAAGGAGCAAAATAGTATAGGGGTGAAATACGTTTGTCCACGAAAGAACAGCGGGACCTAGGCGTGATTGTGTCTGATGATTTTAATGTAGCTAAACAGGTAGAAAAGCCAACAGCAAAAGCTAGAAGGATGCTTGGGTGCATACGGAGAGGAATGGCTAGCAGAAGAAAGAAGGTGATAGTGCCTCTGTATAAGTCTTTAATGCGACCTCATTTGGAGTATCATGGGCAATTCTGGATACTGCACCTTCGAAAGAATATAAACAGGCTGGAGTCAGTACAGAGGATGGCTACTAAAATGATTAGTGGTCTCCATTATAAAGCATATGAGGACAGATTTAAGGATCTTAATATATATACGTTAGAGGAAAGACAGGATAGAGATGATATGATTGAGATGTTTAAATACCTCCGTGGCATAAATGCACAGGGAAAGAGCCTCTTTCGATTGAAAGCAAGTTCTGCTATGAGGGGACATGGGATGAGGGTGAAAGGTGATAAATTCAGGAGTAATATGTGGAAATATTTCTTTACGGAAAGAGTGGTGGATCCGTGGAATAGTCTCGCAGTGGAGGTGGTAGAGATGAGGACAATATCAGAATTCAAAGAAGCATGGGACAAACACAGAGGATCTTTAAAGGAAAAAAGGGGACTGTTGTAGTGGTTGATATGGAAGGACAGACTAGATAGGCCATGTGGTCTTTTCTGTCGTCATGTTTCTATGTTTCTAAAATAAAGCCATAAATAAGAGTGTTTTTTGATTGTGAAGAGTGACAGTGTAAGAGCTTCTTTAACAGCCATGGATGAAAGGCTTACCGTACCCAAGGATATTCACTCAGACATATTCGGGGCATCAATAAATTAAATTCTTTACCTGATTGGAATGCAGTGGACAGAAGTCAATACATATCAAGGTCTCAAATAATAAGTATTTGGAAGGACAAATCCATAGTTGCTGAATCAATGTAATTCACAAAGCTCAAAAATATGATGAGAATGTATTTATTTTAAAAACTTTATCACACTCCTATCTTAAATTCTAGGCGTGTCATGAAAATACTTCATAGTACAGCATCACACAATTACTACAACATACACTTACATATATAAATCAAAAAGATATAATAACATCAGTAAAATGCCTCCTAAAAATAGAAAGCTTTTAGCTGCTTCTGAAAATCAATGGTATCAACCATTGATTGGAATGACACTGACTATTTCTGAAAGCTGCCCCTGGAGTCTCCCTAAGGAGCTTGCCCACGGAGCCTGTCTGGGCATGTGCTGCCATGGCGTAAACTGCCACATTAGCTTAAAATGTAAAGGGATCAGTATAGACATCACGTGAATACCCTTGGGAACGGTAAGCCTTTCATCCACTGCTGCTAAAATAAGACTCTTACGCTGTCGCTCGTCACAATCAAAAACCACCCTTATTTATGGCCTTATTTTGGACAGGTACCTAGATTTACTCTGTTTAGGGACAGTACTCTGGCTGAGGTACAGTAAGGAAGCAATCTGATCATAGCGAAATAAATCTGATGTGCAGATTGGTGATGATCTGAATTGGGGGGCTGTGTAAGTGGTTTTTCATTAATCAAATTTAATGTTTGTTTTATTGTAACATCTGTTTTATTAAATTGTATGTATACATTTAGAAGCCACCTAGGATTTTAGATTGGTGGCATATACATTTTAAAATAAATTATACTAAATTTATGCAAATAATGCTGCAATGAATCTCCGCACATGGCTCTGCATCATGCTCATGGCACCCCTGGGAGGAAGTAGACGGGGGGGGGCACTAGGAGGTGAAGGAAAGCAGAAACCTCAGATTAGGACCAGCGTGATCAAGAATAAAGTGGTCAGACAACAAAGGTAGAAGAGAATTTTATTTTCAATTTAATGAACAGTCTTGGTGCTATCTTTATATTTTATAAAGTACAAGGAAATGCATCTCTTTCTACTTCTCTGCCATTGCATTGTATGCAGAATCTGATTTTTTGGGGTTTCAGTTTAATTTTTATCTACATATGTTTATTATTAGGTTATTGTCACTTATTCTGTACTTTGGTGAGGGTCTGTGTTTTGAATGTGTGACCAAGGCCAGGTGTTCTGTTAACATGGAGTTTGTACGTAGGGATTTGTACTGTAGTAATCTGAATTGTTCAGCTTTTGAAATAGGTGTTTACAGTTATGCTTTTTTTGGGGAGGCTCCTTATGTGAGATTTGGAAGTTGAGTGGTATGGTATGGTAGGTTTGCTCTACAGAACCTCAGTGACTTTGTTGTAGGGTTTTGTATTAGTTCACAATATGCATGGTACTGGAGAATGTTTGTTGTTGTTAGTGAGATGGTCGGAATCAGATTTTTATTTTTTAAGATAATGAGTTCTGTGGGTGAATGTCCTAGTTCTGCTCTGCACCCATTGTTGAGAGAGGGGGTTCTTTGGATGCAAAATATATGTTCAAAAAGAAAAAAGCAAGAACCTTAACGCAGTTTATAACAACAAAATAAAAATGAGTTATAATTTGATGTTATAAACAGTGCTGTGGTTCTCACTCTTTCTTTTAGTTCCTTGGTGTGCAAACATCTTTCATTTCCTCCACTTTATCTAATCGGCTTTTTGGTTTGGTTCAGTCTCTGACTGGAGTTTTGAGAAAGACCCCTCCCCCTTGTTCGGGGTGGGGGGGCACGCCATCTCATCCCTAGCCTCAGGCAGCAGATTGCCTTGAGCCGCCCCTGCCCCAATGAATCTAGTTTAAAGCACTCTTCAGTAGGTTAGCTAGTCTTCTGCGGAAGTCACTTCAACTCTTCTTAAACAGGACACCATCTCTGCTCTGCAGCCCTTGGAAAAATCATCCCATGGTCCAGGAAACCCAAACAATCTCGATGACACCATCCAAACACCATGCATTCATCTCCAGATGTGAGCTTCTCTGCCTTGGCCTTTACCTCAACAAGGAGGATTGAAGAGAACATCACCTGCTCATCTATCTGCTTCACCCTCTGTCCCAGAGCCATGAAGTTACTTTTGATATGCTCAGAGGGATACCTAGCAGTATCATTTGTGCTAACATGATTGAGCACCATTGAATAATAGTCGGTAGGCTTGATGAGTCTCAGCAAACTCTCAGTAACATCTCGGATTTTGGCACCTGGCAAACAGCACACCTCTCTTGACATCAAGTCTGGTCAGCAGGTGGACATCTCAGTACCCCTCAGAAGAGAGTCACCAACCACCACTACCCTTCACTTCCTTGTGGTCACCAATTCCGCAACTTTGGGGTGCTTGAGCTCTGGTTCTTCCCTTTCCTGGAATGTTTTCTACTTCCAGGGCTGCATAGTAGTTCTTCAGTTCAAGTGCTGGTGGAGTTGGATTGTTGATTCTGCAGGCTCTGGTGAATCATGTCCATCTCTCTTCATTCTATAGCTCCCATCTTCACCTCTGTTGGAGAGCTTGGATGTTACAAGAAGCATCTCAACAATGTACTTCTCGCTGTCTCGAATGCTTTTCAGCATCACCACCTCTTCTCTGAGCTCTTCTACTTGTTTCATGAGGGCTTCAGCTTGCAGGCATCCTGCACATGGAACTGGCCCTTCAACTGGCATCAGACTCTCTGTCTGGACAGAGGCAGAAGCTGTAGCAGGGGCAGCAGCTCCTAAGTTAGGCTCCTAAATGTGTGCTTTATTTTCAGCCACATTAGGAGCCTAAATTTTTAGCTGAAAATGTATGCAACTAAATTTAGACCTGTCATTCATTTGACTAGACTTATGAGCCTAATTTAGGTGCCTAGTGCTAAAAATCAGTGCAATGCTCATAAATTCTTATCTCCAGGAACTAGCAGGAATGTAGTCTTCACATATGAGTGACATCAGTACCAATGGTGCCCATGCGGGGACGCTCCCCAGCATCCAATAGGAAAGCTTTTGGGGGCATCCCATTATGCCTGCGTAGCTGCTGTCCTGCCTTTCCCAACTCTCTCTCCTCAGTTCTTCATTTTCTGCAGAACCGGCAGGCAGCAAATCCTGTCACCACAGAAAAGTCTTCAATCGTTTCTCTTATTTGTTGTGGTTCGCGTCTGCCTTCCCATCGACTCTCTGTCGGTTCTTTCTTTTCCTTTCTTCTTCTTAAAAAAAAAAAAGAAAGAAAAAAGAGAGAAATTTTTATTTTATTTGGTGTATCAATGCCATTTTAGACCCAGGCCTTCCATTTTGTCACTGACGCTATGGAAAAATCAACTAGTGCTTTTAAGAAATGTTCTAAATGTGGCAGTACCATCTCAGCCACTGACACCCATGACTAGTGTCTCAAATGCCTAGGTCCTGACCATCAACCATCAGAATGTCCCCTCTGCAGGAAGATGACGAAGAGAGGCCTACAGAAATGGGCTGCAAAGCTGGGCACCCTCTTTGCCTCTGATGCCATCTCTCTAGCATCGACGTCATTGAGGTCATCGTCTTCCTCCCATGGATCTCAGGTATTGAAACATACGTTTTCAGCGAAGACCTTCCAAGGTCAGATCTCTTTCTAAGCATTTGAACAATTGGTTCAAAACACAGCTGCACGTCTGCTCACCCACTCCTCCACCCGGGATCACATCACCCCCCTCCTTTTCCGTTTGTACTGGCTCCCACTCAACTTTCATTTCCTCTACAAGATTCCCATTCTTACCCATAAAGCATTACACACCGGCTCCCCTCCAATATTTAGCTGACTCCATCCATCTGCAGCCTTCTCCCCGTCTCCTTCGCTCAACACACGGTAATTGCCTCTTTCTTCCCTCCCCCTCCTTGGCTCACCTGGAATCTACACGTCACTCCGCTTTCTTCTTCTTAGCCCCTGCCCTCTGGAACTCCCTCCCCCTTGCCCTTCATACCGAACTGTCCTGTCAACACTTCAAGAGCTCACTCAAAACTCACCTCTTTCAGCAAGCATTTGACCTCCCCGACCCCTAAGGTTACCACGCTCTACCAGTCCCTCCCCCCTCCATCAGACCTCTCTTCCTCCCTCCCCTACCCCGTCTAGCTGTCCTTTTCTGTCTCTTCCTGTCCCCCTCTTTCCTATCTAAACAATGGCATTTCTTTCTTTTCTACTTTCCAATTGATTTTATTGTACACCACCCTGATGCATACGCTTGGACGGTATATCCAGCAATAAATAAAGATAAAGAGATGCCTTGAGTGTTGCCCTGGAGGGGGATACACTGGCCAAATAACACTGGTGGGAGGACCTTTCCTCCAAAGCTATTGAGGGGTCCCAGGATGCTCCTGAGGCCTCCACCTCTGGAGAGCTCCTTATTTGATGTATTTATTTATTTAATTTATAAATTTCTTCTATACCGCCCCTTCCTGAGATCAGGGACAGCTTACAATGAACAACATCATTACATTGAACAAGTTTACAGCTCAGTCATTAACAATTAACAGAACTCTGTACAAATAACTATTTACAGTATTACACAATTCATTCTTCTTTGTATAGTAAATGAGGAACGTGGATGAAAGGGAAGTTATTGAGATATTTATTGTGAGTCTTCGATTACATTATTTTCCCCGTAGTGTTGAGAAAACAGCAGGGTTTTTATTCCAAGCTCCTTATGCCATACTCAGGGATCGTGTCCTGCAACTCCGGTACCAATACCCAAGCATCAGCAGGCTGCATGGATCAGCGTATCCTGGCCATCGAGCGGAGCTTAGCAGCCTTACTGGCAGTCTCGGTTCCAGTGAAACCTTTACAGTCAGTTCCACAAATGCCGGCATTGTCTTCGGTAGCAATGCAAACCACATCGGGTGATATGCCACTTGTTATGCTATTGCCCATGCCTGCCCTCGAGTCCATCTCTGGTACCAAGGTTCCGGCCAAACAGATTCCAAGTACCAGTACTGACTTTGATCGGTACTGGGTTCTGGCAGAGCGGGAACACCCTGTCTGTCGATATTTTGAGTCTTCGGATTCGGAATCATCGGATGATGAATTTTCTGATACTCGAAGCCTACAGAATCTATCGGAGGATCCGTCTCCTTCTCTGCAACGTCGTATGTCCCCGCTAGAAGACTTGTCTTTTCAAAACTTTATATGTGATGTTGCGAGGGGCCTTTCCATAACAGTAACATCGGAAAAAGAGCTAAAGCTAAAGAATTAGAAATTCTCCAATACTCAACAGCTCCTAAGGAAGCGGCTACACTTTCCATTCACCGCATTCTCCATGATCTCATGCTCTGTATGTCGGAGACACTATTTCTCCACATACTTGACAGCTCGATACCATGTACTGGGTACCAGAATGTCCCAGTTTTCAAAAGACACAATTGCCGCACTATTCAATGGTAGTAGAATTGGCAATATGTTGAATCAAAAGTGCTGACACATTCCTCTAACCCTCCGGGTAGGGAATCGAAAAACCTCAATGCTTTGGGCCAGCATTTGCAGGCTTCCATGCTATCAGCCAGAATTAGTTCCTACATACTCTACATGGGTATGTTTCTCAAAGAGGTAATTAGGGATTTAGAATCAATGGCTCCTCTTCTCCCTGTTGACAAGAGAGCAGACTACCTCACCCTAGTCAAGCATGCTCAGAACATCTCGAAGTTTGTCAACAGGGCAACTTTTGATTACTTTGAGTGCATCAGTAGAGCTACATTGATCTGCATCTGTGCATGCAGAATTTCATGGATGCAAGCATCAGATGTTGAACAATGGGTTCAAGATAAGCTGGGTAATATTCCTTGCACCGGTGAAAACATTTTTTGGCAAGGATTGACAAGACAAAGCGTCTCAATTAGAATCAGAGAACACTACCTTGAATAGACTTTCTAGATCCACTGCCAACCCAGCTATAAAGAAGGCAGCAGCAAAGAAAGCCTTCTTTTAATAAAAAGAAGAAGTATTATTCTTCTTACACCCCTGCTTCTCAATGTCAGCATCATGCTACTCAAAAGGGACAGCAGCCTGCTCCTGTTTTTTGACTCCTTCCTAGAGAACATAACTGCTGTGCCTCTGGAGAACCCCCATCCTCTTCATAATGCTGGCAGACTGTGCCATTATGCCCACAGGTGGCATCTCAGAACAGTGGATATTAAGGATAGTCAGAGAGGGGTACAGGCTTCATCTGCAAAGCCTGCCTCCCTCTACCTCAGTAAGAGAGTATCGTTCTCAGCCCCCTCTTACTGCTCTGTTACTACAAGAGGTCACCTCCCTTCTACTACAGGACACAATAGAAGAGGTTCCAACATCCCAAAAGGGAATGGGTTTCTATTCTCCATACTTTCTCATCACAAAGAAAACAGGAGGATATAGGCCCATCCTGGACCTCAAAAATCTAAACAAGTTTCTCGTACGTGAGAAGTTCAAGATGGTCTCTCTAGGGACCCTTCTCCCCTATTTCCAGAGTCAGGACTGGCTCTGTTCTCTAGACTTAAAGGAAGCATACACTCATATCCTTATTCATCCAGAACACAGAAAATTCCTACGCTTCATGTTCCAAGGAAGACACTATCAAACAGAGTCCTTCCATTCGGACTGGCCTCTGCCCCAATAGTCTTCACAAAGTGCATGGCAATTGTAGCCACATTCCTAAGAACTCTAGGGATATTTGTCTTCCCTTACTTAGACGACTGGCTTATAAGAGCAAGCATCTCTCAGGAGGCCAGCCTGTCATAATTACGCACCATGCAAGTGTTACAGCATTTGGGATTCGTCATAAATCTTCCAAAGTTCCAACTAGTTCCTACTCAGACTCTAGAGTTCATAGGGGCTCTCTTAAACACTCAGCAGTTGAAGGCATGTTGAGTGAACAGGAAGGTTTTTAATTCTTTCCTAAACGTTTTTATATCCTTGATGGCACGTAGGAAGTTCGGGAGGTCATTCCATAACATGGGTGCAGCAAGAGAGAAGGCTCGGTTACTTGTAGTTTGTTTTGTTTTGCAGTAGGTGGGAGGGATTGCAAGGGTGTTCTGTGAGTGTTCCCTTCTTGATCTAGTATTAGTGGATTGGGTAATTAATGTTGAGAGGTAGAATGGAGCAATATTATTAGCAATCTTAAATGTTGTCATTATTGTTTTATATTTAATTCTGCTAGTTATTGGTAACCAGTGGAGGTTGTATAATAGAGGTGTTATATGGTCAGAGAGACGGGCTTTGCATATGATTCTTGCAGTTACATTTTGTGCAGTTTGGAGTTGCTTGAGGTACTTTTTGGGAATACTGTAGAGGAGGCTGTTACAAAAATCAAAGTGGGGGGTAATCAGAGCATGAACTACGGATCTGAAATCATGCGTGTCAAGAAGGGGTCTGAGGTGTTGTATTCTTAATTTGAAGTAAATAGATTTAGTTAGTTGTTTTATGTTTGCAGATAAGGTGAGAGCTTGATCTAGTATAACGTCAAGATATCCAGTATAACGCCAGGCTATATCCAGTAGTAAGGCTGCAATTAATTAGATCTAAGAAAATAGGGGCTAGGTGATGTCAGTAGTGTTTTATTAACTGAGGTGTCGACCAGAGAAGGAGTAGTCTTCAAGGAATCTGCGAGTTTTCCTAGATGGAATTCAGTTAAAGGGGAGAAATTTAAAAATCTACTTTGATGAGTTTCAATAGATGACGGAGTACATTTGGCGGCAATAGAAATTGTTAGGGGAGGAAAATCATTTATTTTCAGGGACATTTCATTGTGAAGAGCAATGACCTTTACTATTTGAAATTTTGCAAAGGTTGCTGATGAAATCAGAATGAGTTCCTGTTTCATGTAGTCCTTGGGAGCGAAATTCCTTAGAATTGAGAATAGTTGTTGAGGATAATTCTCATTGTAGTGAATTACTTTCAATATATAATTTGTTTTAACTTTCCTTACTGATTTTTTTTATACTTGGTTTGAAGGGCTTTACAATCGCTGAGATGACTATCAGTTTGATTTTACCTCCGTCTACATTTGGCTGTGTCTTTTGGGGAGACTGCTAGGTACTTATGACCTAGATTGGCCACTGTTGGAAACAGGATACTGGGCTTGATGGGCCTTGGTCTGACCCAGTATGGCATATCTTATGTTCTTATGGCTTTTCTTAGTTCCCTTTTAAGGGCATGAAGTTCTTGGTTGAACCAAGGTGATGGAGATGTCTTTTTGGTCTGTTTTTCTTGCAAAGGAGCTAACAGGTTCAGGGAGTCTAGAAAAGCAGAGAAGCATTGAACTGTTTGTTCATCAAGAATTAGGACTTGAATGAGTCTTAACCTGGAGAGACTGTCGGATATGTACGTTTCTGTGTCAAGGGACTTCAGGTTCCTACATCAACGAAACAGTTTAGGTGAACAGGCTTCCTTAATCTGCATAGGTGGTAAAGATAATTTGATCCTGAAAAAAATGATCTGTGTAGCAAAGAGGAACAATCAAAGAGTGTTGTGAAAAAGAAATGAAGCGTGCAGCTATTAAATCCAAACAATGACTGGCAGCATGTGTTGGATCAATAAAATAAGGATTAAAATCCAGAGATTCCAAAAGGCTAAGAAAATCCCTTTCGACTGGACTCAGAAGTGTCCTCAATTCCAATGTTAACATCATCTAGAAGTAGAGTTGGGAATAAGGAAAGACTGAATTGTAAAACAACTTTCCTACATCAACGAAACAGTTTAGGTGAACAGGCTTCCTTAATCTGCATAGGTGGTAAAGATAATTTGATCCTGAAAAAAATGATCTGTGTAGCAAAGAGGAACAATCAAAGAGTGTTGTGAAAAAGAAATGAAGCGTGCAACTATTAAATCCAAACAATGACTGGCAGCATGTGTTGGATCAATAAAATAAGGATTAAAATCCAGAGATTCCAAAAGGCTAAGAAAATCCTTTTCGGCTGGACTCAGAAGTGTCCTCAATTCCAATGTTAACATCATCTAGAAGTAGAGTTGGGAATAAGGAAAGACTGAATTGTAAAACAACTTTACTCAATTCTTCTGAAGGATGGGGGGAAATGGGGGTGCCTGATAGACAAATAAAATCCTTAAAACAAACAGACAAGTTATTTGAACAGCAATACACTCAAAAGTGTTTGCAGAATGGGTGAATACTGTGAGAATTTTCCACGTCCCGATTTGGATGTCTAAATTCCCCTTTCCATGACCGCTCTAAAATTGGCTTTCTGTCATCTTTATAAAATACTTACTCACATACTGCCTACAGAAATTCTGCCTACATTGAAAGTGTGGTCATTATGTCTGCTCGGAAGCAGGCATAAATGTTAGTATGTAAAGTCCATATGTATAGACGTATTTTATAAAATATGTGTGTAAATCATGACTCTGTCCATATTCCACCCAAACTCCCATAAACATGCCTACTCTACAAATATGTGCCTACTTACGCCACACACTCTTTTAGATGAGATCTACAGGGGGGCTATTCAGAGCCAGCGGCTAGTGCTACTAAAGAAGCTAGCCACCAGCACGGAAAGTTAAGCCCGGATATTCAATTCTAGGGTCATATCCTGACCCAGCATTGAATATCCAGATTCGCCACATTGTCGCAAGGTTAATCGGGCAATGGTGATATTGAGCTGCCTCCGCTCCACCCCAGGAAGCCCCAATGCTAACTGCTTAGCACTGGGGGCATGTAGTGGCAGCACCCAGCAATATTCAGCAGCACTAACCTGAATATCCCGCTTAGCGTCAGGTCTGCAAACCATGTAAATGCCTGAATATCCGGCCCTAATTTTATAAGAGGATTGTTATGCATATAGACTGGCATTTTACATGTGAAAAGGATTTCTAAAATTACTTCCATCATGTCCTTGACCTTCCTACTTCCTCCTTCTTCTAGTCCCTAGCATTTTCTCTTCCTACTTGTATCCTTTAACTTCTTGAGCAATGCTCTCATTCTGTCTTCCCTGTCTCCCCTCTTGTGTACCGTAACTACCTGGGCAATGCTCGCATTCTCTCTCACCCCCCCCCCCCCTCCTCCCGTGTATACCTTCATTTCCTGGGCAATGCTCTTTCTCTCTAGCAGAATTTCAGAGAAGGATCTGTGTGCTAATAGACGTTTAGTGGTTGTCTGTACTAGGAGCTGCAGAGCGCTGGACATATTGAAGATGGAAGTAAGGAGGAGACGGGCATTTTCCATTCTGTAATAGCAGATTGCATTTATCTCCAGAGTGAGCATGTCTTTGGTTATAACCTAGGGGAAAAAACACAGGTTTTCTTAAGCCAATATTGACATTTGGGTGGTAAAAGTCGTTTTCACATGTGTGTTACCATAAATGTGCATGAATTGGCCTCTTATAAAATACTGACTGGTGTAAACAATGCATGTTGGTATGAAGGCATGCACTTTGCTGGTAGAGGTAGCTTGGGCAGAGTTTACAAGTATATCCATTGGAGGAGTAGCCTAGTCATTAGGGCAACAGCCTGGGACCAGAAAGGCCAGAGTTCAAATCCCACTGGCACTTCTTGTGGCCTTGGGCAAATCACTTAACCTTCCACTGCCTCCGGTACAAACTTAGATTGTATAAGGCCTCCAAGGACAGGGAAATACCTACAGTACCTGATTGTAACTCACCTTGAACTACTACTGAACTAAATACTACTAATAAATAAATTATAAAATAACTGAATTGACTTGTGTACTTTACATCCATTTACATGCTATAGAAAAGATGTAAATGTCTACACTTGGTTTTAATGCATAATCCCTGCCACTTATAAAGACATAAGGGCATCTATGAGTGCTTATAGAATAGACTTAAAAATAGAAGCCTGCTTACCCTCTGATCCCAGGCAAACTGCTATAAACTTACCCTTCTATTGAGTAGCGGGGTAAATGCTGATACAGGCATTGCTTATTGGTCAGAAGGAGCATTCCTCATTCTCCTGCTTCTGATTCTCATTGTTTAGGGTCCGTAATGACCTTCATAGATTCGTTTGTATAGATAGTCAGGAGACTGGCTGAACAGTCTATAGATTGGTATCGAAATGTATTTTTAAGTGCCAAAATGGACCATTCTAAGGGAGAGGAAATGCCCACTACTATTCTGCATTCAGCAATTATTTCCTGATGGTGAAAATAAAGGGCCTGATACTCAAAGACACTTATCCGGTTAGCAGTATCTGAGAACCAAGTTAATGCGCTATCCACTGTATATCTCCTCTGACCACCCTGGCACTGCCTGGAGCGTGAGGGGGCAGAACTCAGCTGGGGCGAGTGCAGTCCAAAGGTTTCCAGTCAGCACTGATTTTCAGTCCACTAATTAGATATGAAACCACATAAAGTTAGGCCAAAAAAAGCAGGCCTAACTTTATGTAGTTTTGCTCTCCGGATTACTGCTGAATATCGCCACTATCTGGATAGCCTGCAGTAATCCATGCTGAAACTGGATATTCGGTGGAAGCCGCTATCCAACACTTCTATTGAATATCCAGTTTCATTCAGCCCATGGTAGCCTCCGTTTAAAAGCACTGATCGCCACTGACTGAATATCAGCCCGAAAGGCAATAAAATTACCTCATAAAAAGGGATCTCAATGGTCTTCAGGCGAAGGTCTACTTTGTGGTAGGTGTCCAGGCACGGCAAGAAGAAGAAAAGACCTGTTCAAGAAAGGATACGACGTACAACATGTATCATGTAATGATAGAGTCAATCAAAGACTGTCACTGGCAAACTACACCAGAATGTGAGAAAACCAAGCACTTTGTCAAAATGTATTATCTGAACAGGACATGAAGCTGCGGAGTTTATTGGCAGTGCATACTACACTGATTAAGGATATCATAGCTTTATGGAATAAAGCTGAAAACCTGGAAAATGCTACAATGAGTGATAATCTTGTTATTAACTGTACCAAATTGTCATCCATGTCACCTAAAGAGATGTGTGAAAAATGCTTTGTTAACGTTTTGCAAGTTCCTTCAGAATCGGTGCCTTCTATTTAAAGAATATATTAATTGCTCATGGAAGACCGACAAGAGGAAGAACAAAATATGGATGGTTTGGATGTGACTGTGATGCTGGAAAGATCTTATACAGAGAATATGGTTCCTGCAACTTTGTTAGTTACTTTTGCATCAACTGATGATCACAACTGGCTGTTACGAATACTTTTTGGCATCATGAGACACTTTTTTTTTTAATTGTTTGGCCAGAATTTTTCCTGACGTTACTAAGGAAACACAAGAGGAGGAGGAAACTATTCGTATTGTTTTGGCTGGGTGTGTTTCAGTTGGTTGGGCTCTTTTATTTTAAGTATCCTTGCAAGTGCAGGTCAAGTATCAATCAGTTAAATATGTGTTTTATGATCCATCTCAGCTTATCTTTTTCAGTTGCAATATGTCTTTGTTGGACTCTTCTAGAATAACATTGGATATTTGTTGACCTGCGTTTAGAGGGGGAGGGGGAGAGGAGGGGGGTGAACCTACTTTTCCTTTGCTGTTTTGTGATATATTTTTCTAGGTAATCAACACATCTTTCAGAGTAGCCTAGTGGTTAGAGCATTGGTTTGGTAACCAAGAGAACAGGTTTCAATTCCCACTAGCACTCCTTTGGCTTTGGGCAAATCTCTTAACCCTCTGTTGCCTAAGAAGAATCCAAGTTATCAATGTCCTTGTTTAATGTACATTACCAAATTTAAGTTATAATGTAAAATGCTTTGACCAAAATGATAAAGCGGAATAAAAAAATCCTATAAAATAAATAAATAAATCTTGGCTGCCACAGTTGTGGATTGAAGTATATGGCTGATGCGTTTTCCTTTTCAACTTTATTGCTTTATGATGTCTTCCAACTATTCTATTTTAGTGAAAACCTATAAAAATAACGGGCCAGATATGAAATTGGGCAGGCTGTGCACCGCTACAGTGCATAGCCCTGCCCGCCGACACTTAATCCTGGATATTCAATGCTGCAACAACGGCATTAAATATCCAGGTTCGCCGCCAAAGCTAACCGCGTAACAGCAATATTGCACTATCACCCGGTTAACTTCCGCAGGTAAAAACTAGGTCAGCTTTTGCTATGCCTAGTTTTACCCACCGATCGCTAACCAGGTAGCAGTGCAATATCGCCACTACCCATTTAGCGACAGTCTCTATCTCATCTCCACCCACAGCACGCCCCGATGCTAACCGCATAGCTGATTTAAGGCATTTACACGGTTTACTGGACTGTAAACCATGTAAATGCCTTTCGAATATCGGGCCCAACATTTTAAAAAAAATGAATACAATAACAAAAGTAATATTTATAACAAATTTGACATCAAATACAAAGGAAAGGACAGGGATGCTCAGCATCATCACAAATATGCATGGTATCATCATATGACAAATCCATTTTTACAGTCTTTTTAAAAAAAAATATATATATATGCAAATGGAAAGGAGTGCACCTATCTCTCCAATGTCATGAGGAACTGCAAAACTTCTAAACACAATCCTTGTTGAATTCCAACACTTCTGTGATTCAAAGTGCAGGAGATGAGCGCATAAAAAAAGACAGCAAAAATGGACTTAATGGCAAATGATAATATTTTATACCGTGCATAATTGTGATGCTGCACAGCATCCCTCTGTATTGCTTTGCATTTGATGTCAACCTTGTTATACGTAAATATTATTTTTGTTGCTGTATTAAATTTTCACAACTTGTATTGGCATTCAAGTCAACCTAGAAATGAATGTGAGGCATCCTGACAGTGTAAACACTAGGCAGCAACATGTTCGACACAAACAGAAGATGGTAACTACAGCAGTGGAAAATGACACAATGCATGTATATAATGAAAAACCCCTGTTGCTCCCATACTGAGTTCCTCATGGAGGGAGGGGAGAGCTGAATGAGATTCTAGTAGAGGAAAGCCTTAGAAGGAAATCAGCCAAAATCAGTTTAGTTACCAGGTCCTCTGGCCCTTCCAGGAAGGAGACGCCCGAGTCGGAATATAACCGCTCTCTCATATTCACGCACAATCTGAAATGTCAAAGCAAGAAGAAAGGAAAATTAGGTGGTTGGAAAGAGACAGAGGCACTAACAGAAGTGCTGGAATAGTGACAAGGGACCAAGGAAAAAAGGTTTGTTCAAAGACTAATAGTTCCTTTTTCAGGGCTCATTGAGGCCATTGCTGTATGATCGTGTCAAAACACAGGCATTATTCTACTGGCTGGGAAGACCAGAGGGTTGGAAAGGTGGAGGGTGATGGTAATTTGTCTGTGTTTGTAAGGACTTGGAATGAATTGATGGTTATCAAGCACACAATAACAGTGTTACTTATTCATACTTTTCAAATGATAAGGTCAACGTTTTCACGATCTTTAAGCTTCAGAGCCCCGTTTTATACCTGAACATTAAGAGAACACCAACAGGTGAATTTATGACACTGGTATACCTTCCATATCTCCTCCAATTTCTCAGTGAGTTAAAGTTAAGAAGGTGGATTGCATGGAAGCTGGGGTGAGCATCTGAACCCAGCGCGGTCATTTTTCTTTTCTGGTTTGTCTCTGGAAATAGCCTTTGTCTAATTGCCTTGATGTTTGGCCCAAATCCTTTGTACAAAATGAAACAGAGGGGCTAAAAGAATTATCACAATGAAGAGCCTTACTTACCTTCATACAAAACCAGATAGACACAGGCAAGGTAAGCAAAAGCAGGAGGAATGACAGGATGGTGAGGAGCCACTCACAGACCCCCAAACCTACAGCCTGTGTACCTAACACAAACAGAAAAAGGCATCTCTGAGTGTATGTGAAATGCATGGCTACTTACTCATAGATAAGCAATGCAGAATCCTGCTTCTGAAACTGAAAGGGATTGCATCCCAAGAGTCAGGATGAAATAGGTTTGAGAGACAGCTAAACAAAGGAAAATACCCTTTTGTCTGTTTGTTTTCTAGAATAAAAGGTAACACACATGGTTATTTCTATCCATCCTATCTCCCTGCGTGACACTGCATGGAAAGAGTGCCCATGGTGAGGACAAAAAAGTGTCAGACTTCAAGAAAGTGTGGGACAAGTAATGAAAATCCGTGGGATTGGGGAAAAGAATTGAAATCCCAAAGGCCATTTAAGATCTGGTTTAAATGGGATGGGAGATGGAGGTGGGCAGACTGGATGAGCCTTATGACCTTTAATGAACAATGTGCTCCATGAAGATCAATATTCAGCAAAGTGGCCAATGCGTAACTTTAGACAGATAAGTAATCTGTTTGAAATTATGCAAATATCCAGATGAGTTATGCATTCAAGTGTGAATTCTGCAAATGCTGGCATAACTCAAATGGATAACTTATACATTTAAAGCTATTTCTGCATTCAGACTTGAAGGTCTAAGTTGTCAGAATGCAGCTGAATTTCACTGTATAACTTTCAGTCCTCTCCCTGGACCGACCCAATATAAAATAGATAATGTTGGCTATAATACAACTTATATGGCCAACAGTTAATCATATACATGATGGAAAGTTTTTTAATATTGTCCCTTATGTTTCTATATATAAAGATCATACATAGCCATTTCTATTCCTTCCATATCAGATCAAACAACATAAAGATGATACACAAGGTCTTATGTGCTAAGACATAAAATTAGGGGAATTATAGGCCCCTGATAGCCTGCTATGGTCAGTGCTTTTAAATGCCTACTGTCACAGCCCCTCCTAGTGGCAGCATGCAGAAAGGAGAGGGCGGACACTTATTGTTGGTTGAAGAAGGAAAAACTTTTCTAGACCAGGTGCATCATGGTCTTTGTAGTCCCACTTCATAAAGAAATAGTTGTGAGCCTTGTGCAGAGTTAAACTTAAATGGTTTTTATTCACTTTGTTGCGCAAAGGTTCTCCAGGAAGACAAAAACAGAATGCACCTTACTTCAGGGTTTATGCCAAAATATTTACAAAGTCAGTAACTGTTACAGGCGCTTCACAGTTCTTTGCATTCAAACAGGTTTTCAAAACCAAGAGGAAAAACAAATACAAAACTTCTTCTTTCAGCTTAGCAAAAGCAAAAAGATATGTTAAAGCATGTCCTGCCAGTCACAATTCTGTGAGAGACTCTAGACCAGCGATGGCGAACCTATGGCACGCGTGCCAGCTGTGGCACGCGAAGGCCTTGCAGCTGGCACGCGGGAAGGTCCGCAATCGAAAAAAAAAAAAAAACCCTGTCTGCTGCCGCTGTCGGGGCCGCCGCGGCAGAATCGAGCGTGCCGCGGGGCCCCCCTGTACCCGGCAGATCCTGCCCTCCCCGTAGCAGCTCTCTCTTCGGAGCTACAGTCAGACGCGCCGGCTTGCAGAGCGCGAAGGGAAGAGTTTCCCTTTCGCGACTCCGTTAAGCCCGCGGGGGCTGATGGGAACTTCCCATCAGCCCCCGCGGGCTTAACAGAGCAGCGAGGGAACTCTTCCCTCGCGCTCTGCAAGCCGGCGCGTCTGACTGCAGCTCCAAAGAGAGAGCTGCTACGGGGAGGGCAGGCTCTGCCGGGTGGGTACAGGGGGGCCCCGCGGCACGCTCGATTCTGCCGCGGCGGCCCCGACAGCGGCAGTAGACAGGTTTTCTTTTTTTTTTTAATTTTCCCTGGGCTGGGCTGGGCTGGGGGGGGTGGGGGTTAGGAGTGGTGATGGGCTGGGCTGGGCTGGGGGGGGTTAGGAGTGGTGATGGGCTGGGCTGGGCTGGGGGGGTTAGGAGTGGTGATGGGCTGGAGGGGGGGTTAGGAGTGGTGATTGGCTGGGCTGCGCTGGTGGGGGGTTAGGAGTGGTGATGGGCTGGGCTGGGCTGGGGGGGTTAGGAGTGATGAAGGGATGGGCTGGGCTGGGGGGGGTTAGTATTGGTGATGGGATTGGCTGGGCTGGGGGGGGTTAGGAGTAGTGATGGGCTGGGCTGGGCTGGGCTGGGGGGTGTTAGGAGTAGTGATGGGCTGGGGTGGGGGGTTTAGGAGTGGTGATGGGCACTGGGCTGGGGGGGTTAGGAGTGGTGATGGACACTGGGCTGGCTGGGGGGGGTTAGGAGTGGTGATGGGCACTGGGCTGGCTGGGGGGGTTAGGAGTGGTGATGGGCGCTGGGCTGGGGGGGTTAGGAGTGGTGATGGGCGCTGGGGGGGTTAGGAGTGGTGATAGGCGCTGGGGGGGCTTAAACTAAAAATTGAGTGATGGGGGATTAGGACTGGGAGTGGGCTGATGGGGAGGTTAGGACTGGAAATGGGCTGGTGGGATTAGGACTGGGAGTGGGCTATGGGGGGCTAGGACTGGTAATGGGTTGGGGGGGTTGCTAGGACTGGAAATGGGCTGAGTGGAAGGGGGCTTGAACTGCAAATAGCTGTTGGGGATGGGGCTTGGAATGGAAATGGGCTGAGGGGAAGTGGGGGGCTTGAACTGCAAATAGCTGATGGGGACGGGGCTTGGAATGGAAATGGGCTGAGGGGAAGTGGGGGGCTTGAAGAAGGGAATGGATGCTGGGTGAGACTGGAACTAGAAGGGAGCTGATGTTGGGGGAGGATTAGAATGGGATGGGGCTGGGAGAGTAAAATGAAGAGGGGAAAAATATTTTGTGTAGGAGGGATGAAAAATCTACAATTGGCCAGGTATTGGGAGAGTAATTGGGGATTGAGGATGGAGGGGTAAAATTTGTGTGGATGAAATAGGAATGAGGAAAGAGCAAAAGAGAAAGATTAGTATGTTAAAGCAGATGTAGAGAGAGAGAGAGAATGGAAAAAAAACTAGAAGAGAGAAGAAAGGACAAATGGACAGCAGACGATGGAGAGTTAGCAGAAAACATGAAGAAACCAGAAGAAAATGGCTGGACCAATTGCAACTGAAAAAAAATGCACAAAAGGTAGAAAGATATCTCTTTATTTTGAATTTATTAACTGGAATATGTCAGCTCTGGGAAATGTGCATCATTAACATCTGCGCTTTGTTTGGTACAAGAGGAAATTCCTATTTGACGTTGCCACTTGTTCTCTTTCCCCAGTATTCACTGAAATGTATTGGTTTAATATTTGCAGTGTTGCCTTTTGATAGGTAGGGTATGGTGCTTTGTGAGTCCTGGTAATGCTGTCAGGATACGGTTTGCTATGGGTTCTAAATGGGCAGCGTTTGTAGTAGTTCCTAATGTGCCTGGCGGTTGGCACTGGATTATAGTAATGTAGAAATCTTTTAGTCTTTCTTTATCCATACACTCATTAAGAGACATGTTTACTAAAAGTTAGTGTATGGTAACATTATGCAAATATTTATGCAAATAAGACCACTTATGCAAATGACGTGCTGGCACTTTGAGGAAATTCTTTGGTTTTGTGCGGCAGTTTGGGCACTCGGGCTCAAAAAGGTTAGCCATCACTGCTCTAGACTCTTGGAAACACAGAGTGAGCAGTCCATCGGGACTGGAGGAGTGGAGGAGTGGAGGAGTAGCCTAGTGGTTGGGGCAAGGTACTTCGGGCCGGAAGGTCGGGGGTTCAAATCCCACTAGAGGACAGCAACCTTGGGCCGGAAGGACTGGGGTTTCTAGTCCCACAGGTGCTCCTTGTGGTCTTGGGCAAGCCACTTAACCCTCCATAGCCCATGTTCCCTGTAAAATAGTTCTCTGTGTGCTGTGCTTTCCTGTCTAATCAATGTGTTTATACCTCAAAAATTTCCTGTCATGATTTGACAATTTCCAATCTGTAATCAAAAAACGCTGCTGATCGCTGGAAGTAGCGGTATACAAATGTATACTAAATAAATAAAATCGGGTGCTCTAACTGCAACGGCTCTGGTTCTATCACCTCTATTTGCATAGGTTCCTGTTCAGCTGTATTGTCAGCTAGTCCTGAGCTTTCCCTGGATAAGGCAGGTTGTAGTTCAATAGATCTCTCCAATATTCCCCACTCGTGCTGGTCTTCAGTTGGCAAATAACTGTTATGGCTTTTTACTATGCCTCCCTGTAAAGGTTTTACAAACCTTTCCCAGCTTTGTTTCCTATCAGTATGGTTCTCTGGGTTATAAGCTTTTCTAGGAGCTGGCTCACATCTTGGAAAGGAAATATAACTGTACCTTGGATCTTTGAGACGTGCTCTGCTGGTATTTGCTCTACCCGGCAGTCTCCTTCTATCACCGTCTTCCCTGGAGACTGGCTCCTGGAGCTTTCTGGAACGGGCTTGTCCTCCCTGGGAACTTAGCTCTTCCTTGTAAGTACTCCAAGCTTCTCTGCCTTTCAGTATGTGAGGTTCCTCTCTCAGGTCCCCTCTCAGTTCCTCTCTGAACTTGTGTTCCTCTCCAAACTTGTGGTCCTCTCTGAGCTTGAGGTCCTCTCTCAGCTCCTCTCTCAGCTCGTAGTCCTCTCTCAGTTCCTCTCTGAATGCGAGATCCTCTCCCAGTTCCTCTCTCAGCTCGAGATCCTCTCTGCTTTCTTCCTTCTGAGCACTGTTTATAAAGCCATTTCTCCACTGAGCTTCCTGGCTCTCTACTCAGGTGTACCTGATTAGCTCCTGCATTCTCAAAACCTGGTGTGTCAGCTTTAGCTTCTGCAGCCTCATGCCTGCTCCCTCTAGCCGCACTTTTAGGTAACTGCACCCTCTGTGAGTCAGTTGTTTTATAATAAACAGTGTTTTTTCCTAAGTCTATAGCTTCAATGGCTTCAGCTTCATCACACTACCTGCCATTGACAAAAGTAAAAGTGGATATTCAGCACCAGAATGCAGATATCCTCCAGCGCTGAATATTGGATTTCAGTGGCAATTGGCGTGGCTATCTGGACAGCAATAATATTCAGCCACTGTCTGGATAACCAAATGCACAAAGTTAGGATAGCTATGGATATGACCTAACTTTATGCAGTTAGTGGACTGTTGAGCCATAATGATTAGAGAGGATATTCAGTGGCACTAGCAGTTAGTGCCGCTGAATATTGGGTTCCGCGAGATTTATCCAATTAGCAAGCCCTGCTAATCAGATACATACCTTTGAATATGGGCCCATAAGCTCTACAATGTCTTTCCCAATATCACACTACATTAGGTATGGTTATCTCTTCATCTCTTCTACTCCACCTCACTCTAGTGCTGCCCATAATAAAGAAAAGACACTGAGACTCATAGAGCCAAATTTAATTTTAAAGCACCCTAAGGTGTTTGTGGCTTATCATGCTGTGAGAGCTTTTGTGCATCACTGATGCTGAGAACAATGCTATTGGTAGCTTAACTACTGTGAGGGTCTCCTAAGATGGACAGGTCTCAGCTGAGGTTCCAGATCATGCCAAACCATCCATCTGGCCACAATGTAACCCCAGACGGTAATCAAAAGGAATGTCTCAGGAAAAAGATACCGTAAATGATCCCACAACAGATTTTTATTCCATTTTTGTTGGGCATAAATCACAAGGAGGAGGCATTTATGAGCCTGCCCCCAAAATGTAATACATGTCCCTTTTATTCAACCACTTAGGTTTAAACAACGAAACTTTAAATATTCAATGCTTTCCAGCATATAAAGAGAAAATTGTACTTATCTTGTGTATATGCGCGACGTGCACGTTTCGGGGGATAAGACCCCTGTATCAAGTGCCACCAAACGTAATTCAATAGGAACTCAACCCACCAAGAAACTGGCAAAAACCAGTTTTTTGCCAGTTTCTTGGTGGATTGAGTTCCTATTGAATTACGTTTGGTGGCGCTTGATACAGGGGTCTTATCCCCCGAAACGTGCACGTCGCGCATATACACAAGATAAGTACAATTTTCTCTTTATATGCTGGAAAGCATTGAATATTTAAAGTTTCGTTGTTTAAACCTAAGTGGTTGAATAAAAGGGACATGTATTACATTTTGGGGGCAGGCTCATAAATGCCTCCTCCTTGTGATTTATGCCCAACAAAAATGGAATAAAAATCTGTTGTGGGATCATTTACGGTATCTTTTTCCTGAGACAAACCATCCATCTGGGCAGCAACAACATGGGAGGATCACATTTCTGAGACAACGGCAATGACACAGGCATTACCTGTGTGGAAGAAAGGCCCGACAATCTACTTCCATATCCTCCACAAAAACCCAATGGACAGTCACAACAAAACAAACTGTGCTATAGTGCTGGAAGATGAGACCCCCAGGTCAGAAGGCACTCAACTGGCTACTTGAGATGAGCCGAAGACTTTCCAGTATAAAGCCAACATTTATGATGTGGTTGCATCAAAGCCCTCGGAACGTCTGATTGCTGATGTAGCTGCGCATGAAATGAGAGTCAGAAGCTGCAAAGATGTCTTACATATTGGGACATGGAATGTACAAAGCATGAACCAAGGGAAGTTGGAGGTGGTCAATAATGAAATGCAATGTGTACAACTCGATCTGTTGGGTGTCAGCAAACTGAAAAGGACTGGCATCGGGCACTTTGCAACACATGGTCTACTATGCTAGAAATGAAAGACAAAGAAGAAATTATATTGCATTTATAATCAAGAAGAAACTTGCAAGAAACTTGTAATGAAATATAAGGTAATCAGTGAATGCTTAATTTCTTCTCATCTATGAGGAATGCCCATCAACACAACTATAATTCAGGTATATGCCCCAACAAGAGCTGCAGAAGAGGAAGATGAGGTTTATGAACAAGCATATGCTGAAATTGACAGAACATGCAAACAGGATATCCTGATAGTCATGGGTGACTGGAATGCAAAAGTTGGCAACAAAGAAGAAGGCAAAGTGCTTGGAAAATATAGACTTGGCAACAGAAATGAAGTTGGAGAAAGATTGATAGAATTCTGCAAGACCAATGATCTATTCATCTCAAACACCTTCTTCCAGCAACACAAGCGCCAACTATATACATGGATTTCATCCAATGGATTGTACAAAAATCAAATTGACTACATCTGTGGAAGACAACAATGGAAAAGCTTGATAACATCAACAAAGATAAAACTTGGAGCCGACTGTGGCACAGATCACCAACTACTAGTGTGCAAACTGAAGCTAAAGTTGAAAAAGAACAAGCCACTCATGAATACAGCAAAATATGACCTTGAGAATATACCACCAGAATTTAAAGGCTGCCTGCAAAATCGATTTGCTGCTTTAGATACAAATGACAGAGCTCCAGAAGAGTTATGGGTTGGCATCAAGAAGGTTGTGTTGGAAAAAAAAATGAGAAGTCTCTACATAAGGTGAAAAAGCAAAAATAGCTAAAATGGATGACTGAAGAAACTCTGAAAATTGCCCAGAAATGCAGAGAAACTAAAGCCAAAGGAGAAAGAGAGGCAATCACAGAACTCATAGATTTCCAACATGCAGCAAGACAAGACAAGAAGTACTACAATGACACATGCAAGGAAATAGAATCAGAAGCTATTAGAGGAAGAACAAGATGAGCTTTCCTAAAGCTACAAGAGTTAAAGAATAAATTCCAGCCTCAAACTGGAATGCTACAGGATACTCAAGGATCCACGTTGAATGATGCTGGGAAGATCAAGAAAAAGTGGAAAGAACAAACAGAGTCATTATACCATAAAGATCAAGTGGACCAATAGCCGTTTCAACCTGTACCTTATGATCAGGAACCATTGGTGATGAAAGAAGAAGTCAAAGCAGCATTAAAAGTCTTATCAAAGAACAAAGCACAGGGCATTGATGGCATTCCACTGAAATATTCCAACAACCGGATACAGCTGTCACCGTACTTACAAGTTTCTGCCAGGAAATTTGGAAGACAAATTCATGCCAACTGACTGAAAAAGATCTGTGTTTATACCAATACTGAAAAAAGTGATCTGACTGACTGTGGAAATTATCGCACAATCGCTCTAATCATACCGCATGCCAGCAAGATTCTACTCAAGATCATTCAGCAGAAACTACAACCATAACTGAAACAAAAACTGCCTGAAGTGCAAGCAGGGTTCAGGAAAGGGCGAGGAACAAGAGACATCATTGCAGATGTGAGATGGATCCTTGAAAAAACAAAAGAATAAGGATATCCATATGTGTTTTATTGACTACAGCAAGGCTTTTGTCTGTGTAAACCATGAGAAACTTTGGACCACATTAACCCTTTCTAGGACGAGTCCAAAACTCTTGGGATCCAAAATTCTGACTAAATATTCCTATCAAATGGTATATAATACATGACCATAGCAGAAGGAAAATCACTATTAGAACATATTGAATAAGACGGGTACAATTTTCCTGAAATATGCAAAAATTAACCCGGCTGCAGAATGTGGATTAAAATTTTAAAGTAGGCCTTCAAAGGGTTAAGAAGCATAGGTATACCAGAAAACCTGATAGTTCTCTTGTACAACTTTTACATTGATCAAGAAGCAACAGTTTGAACGGAACTAGGAAAAACAGAATGGTTTAAAATAAGCAAAGGTGTACGACAAGGCTGCATACATACTCCCTACCTGTTTAATTTATATGCACAACAAATCATCAGAGAAGCAGAACTGTATGAAAACAACTGAGGTGTGAAGATTGGTGAAAGACTCATCAATAACCTTTGCTGCGCTGATGATACCACATTACTGGCTGAAAATGACGATGATCTGAAACATTTGCTTCTCAAGATCAAGGAACATAGTCTTAAAATAGACCTGTACCTTAATGTAGAGAAGACAAAGATCCTCACAACTGGCAAAATCAATACGTTCATCATTGATAGAGAAGAAATTGAAATAGTTGACAACTTTAACCTATTTGGATTAATCAATAAAGAAATGACAAGCAGTCAAGAAATCCGATGACATATTGCTCTTGGCAGAATGGCTATGAAGGACCTAGACAAGATTCTAAAGAGCAGAAATGTCTCTCTCCATACAAAGATTCGACTTGTCCAAGCCATAGTATTTTCAATAACATCATATGGATGTGAAAGTTGGAGAGTGAAAAGAATAGACAGGAAGAAAATCAATGCTTTTAAATTATGGTGCTGGCGACGAATACTGTGTATACCATGGACTTCCCGAAGAACAAACCAGTCAGTACTAGAAGAGATCAATTTTAAGCTTTCTTTAGAATCTCAGATGACAAGACTTTCATACTTTGGACACATCATGCGAAGAGAGAGATCGTTAGAGAAAGACATCATGCTTGGCAAGGTAGAAGGTCAACGCAAAAGAGGAAGGCCAGTAATGAGAAGGATCGATACAATAACAGCAGCTATGTGTGCCCTCTATCAACAATGAGTCACCTGACTCAAACACAGTTTAGGTCAACCATCCAGAGGGGTGCCATGAGTCAACACTGACTTTGACAGCACTTAACAACAACAACAATGAAGACAATATAGCCTTCGCTCTGCCACTGCTTTCCATCAATATTTTGGGGTTCTGTATGTGTATTTGATAATCCATCCTTTCTTAAACCTCAAGGTGGATTACAATTATTTTAAAACTGAATAGCAAATTACATGTTAGGTAGTGAATTTCTGAGCAGACTAGATGAACATTAGGATCCTTATCTGATATCATGTTCTAAGTTTCTGTAATGTGGGAATGTATTACCAGTTACTGCTCTTACTACAGTGATATTAATATGCAAGTTAAGCTATCTCCATATTATTCATGAAGACATAAAAAGGAAACACAAATCCAGAAAACATTTTAAAAGTGTTAAAATAACAGTTATAACACTCATCGCCCTCTCAGTTCTAATGTATTTGTGTTTCTAGGCCTTGGTCTTCACTCCCAGTCCTTGAGAGCCGCCAATGGGCCAGGGTTTCAGAATATCCCTTATGAATATGCATGAAGAGATTTGCATACAACGAAGATAATGGGCATATAAATCTCTCTCATGCATATACCTCCTTGGCATAAAGACATATTAAAAAAACTTAAATAAAATAAATAAATATTCATTAGGGATACACAGTCAGAAAGGCAATTACCGCCAACACAAGTTGATGCACACAAACAGGTGATGATGAACACATAGTTTCAGGGGCAGCTCAAGGCAATCTGCTGCCTGAGGTGAAGGATGAGATGGCGCCCCCCCCCCCCTGTAGAGGGGGGGCAAGGCTTTTTCTGAATTCCAATCAGGGACTGAACCAAACCAAAAAGCCAATTAGATTATATGGAGGAAATGCAAGATGTTTGCACACCAAGGAACTAAAAGAGAACAAGAACCAACAGCACAGTTTATAAAACTAAATTATAACTAATCTTTATTTTGTTATAAACTGCGTTATGGTTCTTGCTTTTTCTTTTTCAACATATATTTTGCATCCACAGTGGGTGCAGAGCAGAAACAGGACATTCACCCACAGAACTCAATATCTTAAAAAAAAAATCTGATTCTGATCATTTCACTAACAAAAATTCTCCAGTACCAGGCATATTGTGAACTAATACAAAACCCTACAACAAAAAGCAAATCTACTATACTATATCAGCGCAAACTTCCAAAACTCACATAAGGAGCCCATCCTAAAAAAGCATCACTGTAAATACTACAGTGGGCCCTGGAACATCTATACATCTATTTGAAAAGCTGAACAAGTCAAATTACTACAGTACAGTATGCGATATGCAAGAAGGAGACAGGCCATGCAAACTGATTTTCAGAATAATTGCAATATGCATAATGCATCACCGTGGAGGTGGAGGCCACGTATGTTAATTCTATTATTCTGCAAACAGGCTGGCTGGATGAGGCTGAGGGCCCACTGTTTTTGGTGGGGGACTATGAAATTAAAGTCTGGTATTTTGACAGCTAGCAGGATGAATGGGATACTATCAAGCTAACTGAAGAACAGGATTCTCTAAGGAGCAAAAGTTCTCCTGATGTCACTCCTTTTTCGCCACTAAGGTACCAAGCATTGATGTGTTTCTGCTGTAGGACATTGTTAAATTCATTATCACTAGACTGGCTGAAGGGCATTACCTAGCTTAGAATTCATCTCTTTGCTAAAAGTGTGCTTAAAATGAGATCCCTCATCAAGGCCAAGGATGAAAGGGTTTTTAGGGCCCAATAACTTTCCTCCACTCCCTCCAAGATGCTCTGGTGTCCTGTTACATGGCAGAGACTCAAAAGGAAGACATGAGGAAACTGAAGTATGACTATACTTCATAAGGAGAGATCAAAAACAGGAGGGCCTAAAATGTGGAAAAAACTATAAAAATTAACATTTGCTGGGCCAATCAGTGTGTCCTTCCCAGGAACAGAAAATACACATTCAGACAAAGCTTGGCCATTGTTGTTATTTATCATACTACTCCCCCCCCCCCCCCAGCCAGTCTTCAAAGGCAGCTCCTTCTTCCCTCTAACTACCTGTTTCCCCGAAAGTAAGACCTATCCTGAAAATAAGCCCTAGCACGTTTTCCTGTGCTTACCGTAATATAAGCCCTACCCTGAAAATAAGACGTAGTGCAGATCATGGAGGAGGGCTGCCTGTGTGTGTTCTTGAGGTAGGGGAATGCATTTTTAGATAAATAGGCATTGATCCTTTTGGTCCCCATGCATTCATTTCAACCCTTTGTCCAGGTTCTAGGAAGCGTATTTCTGATACCGTAGATCAGTTTCATAAATCCTCCCGGAGAAACTCTTGGCATGCAAAACATCCCTTCACTAGGCAGGAAAACAGCCCTCCGAGAGTTAGAGATACAAAAGAGAAGCTGAGGCCGGGAAGGAAGGAGCCAAAATGCAATGGAAGAGACGGCAGGGCTGAAAGGTCGGATCGGGAGCTCAGCTCCGCTCCGGGAAAGAGGTTTTGCAATGCAGCCACCCTGTCAAGGCGCGCAGAAGGGAAGAAGCGCACAGAGCTCGGCCCAAAATTGCCCGCCAGCTTCGCTACACTCACCTCGGCGGTGCTGCTGTCCCCGACCGTCCCAGGAAGAGGGAGCCTGAAGTTTGCAGCGAGCACAGTCCTGGGCCAGGAAATCCCTCCCTTCATGCTGTGCTGTTCATGTCCATTATGAGGGAGGATTTCTCGGTTAGGAATTCATGATCAGCATTGATAGAAACAAATCCACCTTGCTGATAAAAGTTACAAATGTTACGCTACACCTACCTTCGGGAACAGAAGATAAGAGGGGAGATGATACATTACCAGGAATTGTTTGTCAAGTTTGGGTATTCACTGTTTGTTTCATCGTATAAGTGGAAAATCTAATAAAGTTTAAGTAAAAAAAAAATAAGCCCTACCTCGAAAATAAGCCCTAGTGCATCTTTTGGAGCAAAAATTAATATAAGACCCGGTCTTATTTTCGGGGAAACACGGTATTTCTTCTCACCTCCCCCCCCTCCAACCTCAGTGTTAAGTGCTTCAGGTTTTTGCAGCCAGTAGACCTTCTGGCCATATACCAGTCAAGAGATCCAATAGTTTGGAAAGCACCCCTGCTCTCCCTGAGCCAGCTCAGACTTGACCAAACCTTGTTACACTTGAAGGCCTCCTCTCTCCCTATTGTTCCTGTCAACCTATTGCCTTGGCTAGGCTCAGGTTTCTACCCCCCCCCCCCCCCACACACACACACACACAATTGCTGATATAATGGTTGAAACTGAATACCCCACAGTTAATCATGTCACAATACACAACGATGCATCCATTCATAGAATTAGACTACAGGGAAGGAGGAATGGGGAAGAGATTTGACTGCCAGCAAGGCTGCGCAATCTCTGACCAAGAAGGTCAGCTTGGCTGTCTACTGACTAGCTGAAAAATGTTCCTAGTCTTAGCCACAGCTCCTTTGTTTTGTTATTTTTAAAAATATATAGAGAGAGAGGCTTGAAAAAGAAAGTAGAGAAACACCTTCTTACCGTTAAGGCTGAGCACACACGGCTGCGGCTCCTTCCTCAGAGTTCTCTCAATTGTTAGCAGGCCGAGTGAAACCCCCCCCCCCCCCCGCTATCCCCTGCAGGCTCAAGAGCGGCGGATAGTGCGGCAGTGATCATCAGGACTATGATTATCTTCCTGGTGCACTGGAGGGCTTGTGGACTTATTGAGTCTTTTGCCACCATTACTGCCTCTGCCTACTTGCGTGCGTGCACGCGCCTCTTTCATGCGCATCGTTCATGACCATGTCCAGCAAAGCCCCATGCTGTATCAATTGCAGAAAATGGCGTCAGGGACTGGTGGAGAGCACAGAGACTTTGGAGTCCAGATCCAGGGATCTGTCGTAGCAATGGTCTTGTGGCAGACGTGACACTTTGACTTAGCTCCTGGTTCTGATTCTCTGCTTCTTAAAGCTTGAGCGGGGAAAAAAAGCCAGGGGGAGGGGCGGCACTCCGTCAGTTGTGGCTGTGTTTAATTTTGATTTTGCCGCCTCTGACCTGCCACTGCCTTCCTGACGCTTTTTTTTCTGCTCGGACGAGCACCATAGTCTGCAAGAGTAGCATATTCTTCAATGTGATCCACACAATGGCCCTTTAATTGCAGACCCACAAGGGAGAAATGACAAAAGTGTCCACGATCAGTTCTTTGCATTCCAGGACATAACCGTACAAAATGATGTCTAGCACCCAGCAATCTTTGGTGACCCAGGCCTATTCCAGAAAGAAAGGGCAAAGCCTGCCTCCAACCGGAGATACTAGCAAATGGGCCACCAAACCTTCATTGCACAGTTCAGGAGGAACCCCCTCTGGAGGGGGCCAAATCCCTGGGTCCACAAGCTCCTCAAAAGGACTAAGAATGAGTCCAAATTCCAGAAGCAGAAGGGAAGAAAGGCTTTCCAGGCCAGTAGTAACTGGAGTCCTGACACATCTGGGGCTAACAGAAAGGGTACTCCTGCCTGCTTCACAACTCCCTGGACCTGTCCTCTGGAAGGCAGTAAGATTTTGTCTCATGCTGAATCTTCACCAGCTGCTCCAAATTGGCCACAAGCTTCCCTGTAAAGGCCAGTCGAGAAAATCAGGCTTTGAAAGAGGTGTCCGCTGCCCAGGGTCAGAGCCAAATTCAACACCATGTCACTGTCGACAGGACAATGTCACTGGCTGCTAGGCGGATGAGGTCATACATGGCATCAGAAAGGAAGACCATAGCTTACTCCAAAAGAGGGGCTAGTATCATTTGGTGGAAGAGACCAAATCCATGGGATCAGGGCTTGAGACTTCAGGCCCTGATGAATAGCAGCCATGGCGGTGGACTGGTTCTTCAACAAAGAATCTACCTTGAGGTTCAGAATATCCTTTAAGGCTGATCCACCTTCCACAGGAATGGTGGTCCGTCTGGTAACTACCCTGACCTGCACATCCACCTTGGGAATATCAAACCACACAATGAACTCCTTCTCTGGGAGAGCGTATATCTTCTTATAAACCCTTCCCACTCTGACCAATCATTTTCTTGATCACTTCTGGGAATGGGAAGACAGTAGTGTATTTCCACACCCCTTGCAGGAGTGGAAGCACATTCGGCTTCTGCTCCATGTTTGGAGCATCCGCTAAAGGTGGATGAGACGTGAGCAATCAAAGCTGCTAGTTCCTCCTTCCAGAACAAGTGAATAATACCAGCCTCTTTATTTATTTATTTACATTCTCTTTTATATACCGCGCTATTCTGCATCAGTGCAGTTTACACTGAACAAACTGAAATTACATTGAACAGGGCATTATAACTTGGAAATAACTATTTTACAGGGAACATGGGCTATGGAGGGTTAAGTGGCTTGCCCAAGACCACAAGGAGCACCTGTGGGACTAGAAACCCCAGTCCTTCCGGCCCAAGGTTGCTGTCCTTTAGTGGGATTTGAACCCCCGACCTTCCGGCCTGAAGTACCTTGCCCCAACCACTAGGCCACTCCTCCACTCCTTCACAATCTTCCAAAGGCGAGAATACTTCTTCATCCACAACACAGCTCAGAACCGAGACATCTCAATCCAAGCCACAGATCTCAGCTTATCCCCATCTCCAGGGACTGCCCATCACCTGGGATGCTTAGCCAAAGGCAATCGAACAGGGCTTCCACTCAAAGTCTGCCCCTCACGAGACTGCGTTTCGAGGAACTCAGAGGCTGCAGGGTCTGAATTTCCACACCAGAAAGACCATGCCTGTTGCAAAAAGGAAAATACTTCCGGGGAAGACAATCCAGATTTCAAAAGCTATCCTCACAGAAATTATCTCCCTATACCAGGGGATATAGCCACCGTCGAGCCCCTAGAAGACGGGCAGTGGCCCACAGCATGGTCACCAGAAACCTCAGCTGGTGGAACATCCTTACACACAGCACCATCTGCCACCTCCTGTCCTATGGCCTGCAAGGCCAAACTAACTGCATCCCCTGGCTGGGAGAGAGGGAGCAAGCCCTCCAGGGATGAGTCAGAAGCTGCCATGCAAGAAGAACAGAGTCCAGAAGCTGGAGATGAAGCACCTCACTTGCCACAGGCCAAACAACGTTTCCTGGAAAAAGACATAGAGAGTTAAGGCAAGTATCACAACAGTGCACACTATGGCTGCAGCGGCCCGAAAGGCGTTTACACAGCAATGCACATTACAGGCGCATGGGTAGGAATGTGCTTTGGAGTCACTGAGAAGTAATGTGTGCACAGACCATGTGACCACTAGGTGCACAATACTAAAGGATACTACTAACGCATGCAGAAAACAGCAGGAAACCCCAACACTACACTAACAGTCACCAGCGGTCCACCCTGGATTGCGCCCCAGATGGATAGAATTGGGAGCCCCCAACAAGTACAATGACAAGGTCAAGCCTTGGTACTTACCCCCTGAGAGCCCCAAGCAGAAATACGTGCTGGACTCAGCTCTACTCCCCTGAAACTGTTTCTCTGCTTTGCAGGCACTGCATTTAAGATGGCTGGCAGGCAGAATCCTTGGAGAGCCTTTTGCAAACTTCAGAAGAGAGCAAAGGGGACAGAAGAGGAGGGAAAGGGTGTTGAAGTTGTGTGAGGCTGCTGAACTCCAATTTTATGGCTGCTCAACAGGCCCTTAACAGGATAAGAACGTGGAGCTGAACCAATTTTCCCTCCTCCTATGGCTATTGAAAATACCACAGTATAGTGGAGTCTCCCACATCACGCTCAAGTGAGAGAGTCACCCTCAAGGTGGCTGTTCATGAGCGTTTAAATCAATCTTTTCCTCTTAATTATTCAGATTTTCTTCAGTGGGTGGAAAATCCATCCACCATCTGCTGGAGACAAAGAAATACTGGAGACCTCTGGTGGCTGAGGCAGATAGAGCCATGGGAGTGATGTCATTGAAACCTGGGCATTTCATTGGTTCTTTGTCTCTGCCAATCTGCTGGTAGGGGAACACAACCCATTTGTCTGGACTGGTCTAGCAGGACAATATGGAATTTAAAAAATATAAATATAATAATGCAAAATCACTAGGACTAGGCTTGGAAATGGACTGGCGCTTGAACCATTTGAAAAATTCCACAAGGGTTATTGTTAGTTCATATTGAGAACCCGAAAACAAAAGAAAACACCACTTGACCCTAATTAAAGATCTTGTGCTTCTCCATAGTCAAATATGCATAAGAAATAGAAATAAATCTGGTAGGGTTAGATTTAGCTTTTAAAAGTCAGAGTCTGGTTTTGTAAAAAAATACAAGCAATCAGTAAAGCACAGTTTCTGAAGATATTGTTACAGACAGAAACCAGCTGACCACAGATATGGACAAACAAAGGTTTCAGTCAATGACTTTAATAAACCAGACAACAGATAAATACGTGAAATCTTTGATAGTCTGTTCAGAACTTGTTCAGGAGCTACGCTTACATCTCTTAAATTTCTATACTACAAGATCTTTTTCAAGGGTCCAAAAGGAGGGACAG
This sequence comes from Ichthyophis bannanicus, assembly GCA_033557465.1. NCBI lineage: Eukaryota > Metazoa > Chordata > Amphibia > Gymnophiona > Ichthyophiidae > Ichthyophis > Ichthyophis bannanicus. Next base: position 144,804,370 of record CM066040.1, read on the forward strand.
AGTCAATCAGGATGGAGGAAAAGGGGAAAAAGTGAGGAATTCTCTGGACAAACTAGATGGGCACTATGGTCCTTATCTGATATCATATAAATATATATATATTTACATATTATATTTTATGTTTCTATAATGTAGGAATGTACTACTAGTTATTACCACAGGGATAGTAATATGCAAAATAAATTATCTCCATTTTATTCACAAAGACATAAAACGATAACACAAATTCAGAACCTGCTCCTTACCAACCTCTTGTTGAACCATTTCTTTCCCCTTCAATCTATGCAAAACTCAGCTGTACGACTGATCTTCTGCCAAGGTCACTATGCTCACATAACCTCTTTTCTTGGGTCACTTCACTGGTTCCTTATCATTTCCACATACAGTTCAAACTTCTCCTGCTAACCTAGAAGTGCATTCATTCTGCAGCTCCTCATTACCTCTCCTCTCTTATTTCACTTTACACTTGTCCTTGGGAACTCTGCTCACTGGGTAAATCATTTTTATCTCTGCCCTATTCCTATACTGCCAGCTCCAGACTCCGTTCCTTCCACTTTGCTGTGCCAAATGCTTGGAAGGACTTCCTGAGTCAGTATGCCAGGCTCCATCTCTGGTCCTATTCAAATCCAAGCTAAAAACTCACCTTTTTGAGGCTGCTTTTGGATCCTGGCCCCCTCATTCTCCTGTTTAATACCCATTTATGTTTTATCATTCCCTATACATGAATCCCTAATTCTCATTTGTTCTGGTTGCTCGTTTTGTAAAGATTATACGTTGTGTAGAGCAGGGACTGTCTCTTAGATGTCTATGCACAATGCTGCATATGCCCAGTAGCACTACAGAAATGATAGTGGCAGTAGTATTACTAGACGTTTTGTAGTGATGACACCTTACAATAGCAATCAGGAAAACAAAATAGACAAAGGATGTTTCAGTGTGACGCTTATATAAGATGAACTGAGGGGGCGATAGTTGCTCTTGCTATGCTTATACCGGTATTATAACCGTACTTAAAATAAAAGCCATGATACATCAGTTGTCCTTTTTGGAGATACTTACCTGCCTTCTTGCTCTTTCCCCTGTAGTACTCTCCTTCCTGACCCATCCCCATTCTTACCGTCTTCGTTCCTTTCACTGTCCAGTAGAGCCATCACCTCTGTTTCATCATCTGAGGCCACCACTTCATCCACATCCACCACTGTGGAGGTCGTAACCTTGTTGTCCGGCATAAGAGTGCTTCTGGTCGCCTCCTTTCTGTCTCTCACTCTCCCCCTCCAGGACTCCTGGCGCTCTTTGACAATCTCCTTGCGGATCTTCTCTGCTTTTCCCCTCTTGTTCTCCTTGGCTGCAGAGTCTTCTCTATTTCTCTTCTGGGATTCCCTGGAAGAGCTCCTGGATCTCTTCTCCATCTTCAGTGGCAGTCCCGGAGTCCGGAGCATGCAGCTGACAAGAGGCAGCTGGCTAAGAATTCAGGACAGGGAGAGGTATTTTATTCATCTTGGGAGGGATGATGGGCAGGATTGTAAACTGAGGAGGAGTCATTGCGCAATATTAATATGATTGATAATATAAAGATCCAGTAGGACAGAATGGGGAAATCTATTTGACACCAAAATAGCAGGGCCAGTCGCAGATTCGAGGAGAATACAACATCTGACAATAATTTTGGGAAGAATGGTACTTCTGTCACAGACATTCTCACTCTGGAGAATAAGAGTTAGAGATTAAAAAGGATGTGGCGGAATTAGAAAAGGTTCAGGGAAGAGCAACAAAAAAAGATAAAGGGAAGAGAAGGTAAACAGATCAGGGCCCCTTAGTGTGGAAAAGAGATGGTGGAGAGGGGATATGACAGAAATTTATAAAATCAAGACAGAGGTGGACAGTTTAATATGGAATGGTGGTTTAACCTTTCAAATAACACTAAAATAAGAGGACAACCCATGAAACTATCAACCAGCAGATTGAAAACAAACTGTAGAAAGTAATTTTTCATGCAGCTTACACACTGCAGCATCTGGTGCCAGAGGATGTGATCAAGGCCACTAACATAGCAGGGTTAAAAGAGGTTTGGAAAGGTTCCTGGAGGAAATGTTTATAAAAACATTTTTCACCAGGTAGAATTGAGAAAGTCATTGCTTATCCTTTAAAATAAGCTATGAGAAACTGATCAACTTTTTGGAATCTGTCGAGTACTTGAAACTAATGTTCCTGTGAAACTGTGTGGGAATCCTTCCTCGCGCTACTGCCGATGGGGGAAAGTGCTGTTATATTGTATTTTAGTTTCTAAAAATGTGATTTTGCACCCTCCCCCCACCAACACACACACTGGCAGCAGGGTGGGACTCCAGTGCAGCTTTGCAGAACGTTGTTTATGTTTAAGCACAGCATTTTGACATCTGAACAGCTAGATCATGATTCTTATGGTAGCAACAAAGTTTGAAGAAACTTAGGGTGATGTTGGAAGATAAAAGAAAAAAGAGTGAGGCAATGGAGGAAAATTTAAAACAAACATTATAGATATATTTTTACAAAACAGATTGACAATATGATAAACATAATACTCCCATGTCCTCATTATCTCTGCACACAAGCCCACAGCCAGTGCAAGGTTGCTAGGTACCCTAAGTGAACTTTAAGTCTTGTGCCCCCTCAATTAACTTTCAAGCCCCTACCCCACCCCCTGAGATTTTGATGATAAAACTCCAAATGATAATCATCCAAACAGCAGCCCACCTTTAATGATCCTTTAGAGACAGAAAATTGAATAACTGGAGATCTTAATTTCAAATATTAAAAACTTTGTTTCACAAATACATAGAGGTAATTTTATAAAAGGTTGCCTAGGTTGAAGGGCCAAGTTTTTTGTTGTTAAGTACCGTTGAATCAGTGTCGACTCATGGCAACCCTCTGGATAGTTGTCCTAAACTGTGTTCAGTCTTGAGTCAGATGGCTCATTGTTGATAGATTGGCACCCACAGCTGCTGTTATTGTATTGATCCATCTTATTGCTGGCCTTCCTCTTTCGCCTTGACCTTCTACCTTGACAAGCATGATGTCTTTCTCTAACAATCTCTCTCTTTTCATGATGTATCCAAAGTATGAAAGTCAAAGTTGTCGTCTGAGCTTCTAAAGAAAGCTTAAGTTTGATCTCCTCTAGTACTGACTGGTTTGTTCTTCGGGCAGTCCATGGGATACACAGTATTCATTGCCAGCACCATAATTCAAAGGCATCGATTTTATTCCTGTCTTTTTCACTGACCAGCTTTTGCATCCATATGACATTATTGAAAATACCATCATTTGGACAAGTCAAATCTTGTATGGAAAGAGACATCTCTGCTCTTGAGAATCTTGTCTAGGTCCTTCATAGCCATTCTGCCAAGAGCAATGTGTCATCGGATTTCTTGACTGCTTATCATTTCTTTATTGATTGTTGATCAAAGTAGGTTAAAGTTGTCCACTATTTCAATTTCTTCTCCATCAATGATAAACTAATTGATTTTGCCAGTTGTTACGATCTTTGTCTTCTTTACGTTAAGGTACAGACCCATTTTAAGACTATGGGCCCGATATTGAGCTAGGCTCATTTTTTAAGGGCTATACGCCTCATCAGCGCATAGCCCTCCCCGCTGACCTCTAACCTGGATATTCAAGCCACGGCGATGGCATTGCACACACCAGAAGCCACCGAAGCTAACCGGGCAGCAGTGATATTGCATGCTGCCTGGTTAGTTCCTGCGCCTTAAAGATAGGCGAGGGTTTTCATCGCCTTTTAAGTGCAAATTGCTAACCAGGCAGCATGCAATATCACTGCTGCCCGGTTATCGCTTGTCGCTGCCTCCGCTCCACCCCAGAATGCCCCCGACATGCCCTGATGCTGACCAGATAGCATCGGGGCACATAAGGGAGTCAGAAGGGGATATTCAACGGCACTAACCATCTAAGTGCCTTTGAATATCCCAATTTAAGACATTACATGGTTTACTGAGCTGTAAACCGTGTAAATGCCCTTTGAAAATCGGGTCTTATGTTCCTTGGTCTTGAGAAGCAAATGTTTCAGATCGTCTTCATTTTCTGCCAGCAATGTGGTCTCACCACCAATCTTCACACCATGGTTGTTTTCATACAGTCCTGCTTCTCCGATGATTTGTTCTGCATATAAATTAAAAAGATAGGGGGAAAGTATGCAGCCTTTTGGTACTCCTTTGCTGAGTCTAAACCATTCTGTTTCTCCTTATTCCATTCAAACTGTTGTTTCTTGATCAATGTAAAGGTTGTGCAAGAGAACTATCAGGTTTTTCTGGTGTACCCGTGCTTCTGAACGTGGCCTAGAGGGCCAAGTAGGCAACCATATTATAAAGAAAATCCTAGAGGCAGATAGGTAGAAATCATGGCAGATTGCAGCTGTAGACATTAATGCCTGCTCAGGAATGGGTGTAAATTTTAGCACATCAGTACGTGCAAATCTATTTTATAGAATATGTGACTCCACTCACACTCTGCCTAAACTCTGCCCCAGAACACACTTATACCCAATCCACTTAAAAGTATGTGCACTCTTATTTCGCATGCTTAACCCCTGGGATAATTCTATAAGAGCCCTTTTACATGTGTAAATGGTCTTTATGCACAAAACTTCCTTTGTAAAATTACCCTGAATGAGGGAAATTTCCAAACCTCATTTCCCCCAGGTTAATGGGCTATTTGAAAATTGTTCACTCTCCCTGCGGGGTAAAAATGCGCACGGACGGTACTTTTAGTTTGTATGGTTGTTAGCACATGTTGGTTTGTTTTTTGATTGCTGCTACTCTTTGCCACCCCCTAGAAGCTGCTACTCTAGGCGACTGCCTAGTTTGCCTAACGGTGAAACTGGTCTGACCCAGCTGTTATGTGGAGGGAGTAGCAAAAGCCTTTTGGGTTCTATGTGGCCACTGAGGAAAATGCAGCAGACTGACACTGGTTTTTTTGTTGAATTCTTGTTTAATTAAAAACTGGCGCCTCCTTTTAGGCTGGATATTAGTACTGGTTGAACTCTTTACTCCCCAGCATGCTCATTAACTGGAAGTCCAAATTCATTCAGTCATCAGGTTAAAACAGCTGTATCTGCTCATCCAGAGGAATCTTAAAGAGACGGGATATGGCTTTGTGATTACTAATGTACAGCAGTGGTTCCCAGACCTGGGGTCGGGACTCCAAATGGAGTCACATCAGTGGATGGGTCACAGAAACATGGCCATTTCCCTATCTCTCTGTACTTTTCACTGTGACCTATACCAAGTAGTGGCAGCCACCAGTCAGCATGTGGCCTGTGAGCCAGCGAACATTCATGGGCCCTTGTCCGCTTCTGTTAGACTGGAAACCCCTGCTGAGTACTGGGGTCTGTAAGCACACACTGCACACTGACACAAGGGACCCTGCGCTGCTGCTTCTGCTGTTGCCACTAATGTTGCTGCCGCCTTCCTGCTTTAGAGGAGCGGCGGAAGCGGAAGGAGGCTGGCGATCTGCCAGTTTGGTTTTATCATCATCTGGGGTATGTGAATTTTCAGTTGTTAAAATGGGATCATACAGGATAAAAGTCTGAAAAGCACTGATTGCCTAGATAGGAAAACTAAGTAGGCACCTATTTTGGGGCTGTTTTAAAAAGACAACATAGGTGCCTATGTATCTTTATAAAACAGTCTCACAGAGCTTGCAGAAATCATGGGCAAAATATATCTACATACATTTAGAGCTGCTAAGGACTAGAGTAGGTATAAATGTATGCCTATGAAGTACATGCACATTTTATACACTATAGAGCTGATTCTATAAGGAAGGTGCCAAAAGATATGTGCCATTTAGGTGCCTAAGTCCCTATGTTAAAGAACTTAGGCTTACGCTTAAGTGCAATCGCATGTATTTTCAGTGTGGGTGTGCACAGGGGTGGAGCTTGGGCAGAACATAGGTGGAGCCTAAATTTACATGCCTAAGTTATAAAATACTATCACTTAGGCACGTACTTGACAAATCTAGGCTCTTGTATTTACAAGACTAGGGGACATGCAATGAAACTACAGTGTAACCTATTGAAGACTAATAAGAGAAAATATTTTTAAACTCAACGCATAATCAAACTCTGGAATTTGTTACCACAGGATGTAGTAAAAGCTTTTAGTGTAGGTGGGTTTAAAAAAAGGTTTGGACAAGTTCCTAGAGGAAAAGTCTATAAACCACACTGCCTGCCCCAGGACAAGCATTGTGGAACCCGTGTCTTTTGGGGAGACTGCTAGGTACTTGTGACCTGGATTGGCCACTGTTGGAAACAGGATACTGGGCTTGATGGATGTTAGTCTGACCCAGTATAGCATATCTTATGTTCGCCTGCTCTAGGGCAGGCATAAATGCAAGCGTCTAGATTTTGGTACCACGTACACCCCTGTTTTATAGAGAAAGTAGGCACCCATTTTTCTTTATAAAACAAGAAGGGGATAGTCAGGTTCAGGATGCCTGAAACTAGACACCCGAGTATAAAATTACTCTTAACATGTGTACTTTACAATTCCACCTGTGTTCCACCCAAGCTCCTCCCCCAGAACACATCTGCACTGGGGTCATATCAAAGTAGGTGTGAACTTTTTATGCACCTACTCTATACAAGCATAACCCCTGGGATAATTTTATAAAAAATTATAAAATTTCCCCTATATTGTATTTAATGGAGAGATTACACGGTTTGATATGGAGCTGTGAAAATCCATGTTTGAAAGTAGGGTTCAATCTACATTTTGCATCATATTATGATGAAGTCTTCTATCCCTTCTATAAACCCTCAAAAATAGGATATCCCTGTCAGCTAAAATGTGATCATCAATAAGACCATGTATTCAAATACAGGAAATTTAAATGGCCTATTTTTTTTTCTACCTGCATGCAATTTGTTCTTCAGTACCATGGTGTGAGTCACTAGACAAATACCAAAATAATTAAAGACAAACATAGCTCTTGAGTGGTTAATTAAACTCAACAACCACGGCCAGTCATTTTTGTGCCATTGTGAACTCAGTTTTTCAAGAGTATCATCTTACACAGAAACTAGCTATTAATGGAGAAATTATTTTGAAAATAGGACCCTCAGTATAAAGACATTACGAGTATGTGCCAGATTCCAAGTATAAAAGCACATTTTAGAAATGACATCTAGGTGCAAAAACGGCTAACCATCATCACTGGATATTCAATGCCGGGGCTATAGCTGGGTCAGCCAGATAGCAGAGAAGCTATTCAGCTGCAGCACAGTTATCTTTTGTGGCCAAAGTTAAGCTGCCGTTTAAGGTACCTAACGTTCACTGCTTAGCAATAACTGTTCAGCGGCAGAATATCGCTGATGCCAGGTTATCACCGGTGCCACCTCCACGCTGCCCCCAGACTGCCCTGATGCAATGTGGAACCACATTAGTGCCACTGAATATCCTGCTAACCGCATTAAACCCCCCCCCCCCTCAATATAATCTCAATTTTGAGAAGGCATCTGACAAAATACATGACCGGTGCCTCAGGAAAATAAAAAGGGGCAGATGCAGTAACGTAGGGCATGCTTAACACATAGTTGCCGGACATCAGCCATATTTGTTATGTGCTGCTATTGTGCCACAATGCAGAAAAGGGGTCAGCATGAGCATCATCACTGTTCAGGTACCAGCATAGGGGCCAGTGCACAGCCCATGTAAATGTATTCAAATTAGTATGATAATTAAGCGATGCCACCCGGTTGCAGAGAAGTGCACAGAAGAGCAGAAGGCTGAGCTCAACTCGAGAGGACCTTAATGACAGCTTGAAGGAGAAGTAAGGGGTCTGAGCTCAGTGTTCAGGAGGAATTTATGTCTGTTTCTTGAGTGGACAACCCCCAGCTTTTTTTGGGCTGTGCTGAGGCCTGAAAAAAACTGCAAGGGATGCATGTGCTAAAATACTATCTGGCTCATAAAGTAATCATTCTGCTCAGAAGTTCTGCTCTGCATAATATCGGTGTTGCAGGATATTTGGAGCAGACCTCTGAGTGGAATGATTGCCCTATGTACCACTTAGCATTTCAGCATATGCACAGAAGTGTCTTTTTGTGTGCAAATTATAGGTGCTGTTAATACAGACACCTGTGTGCCATCGGTGTAGTTTGCCTTCTTCTCTTGGGGGGGCAAAGGGAAAGAAAGTCATATTGACAGTGGGGGCAGGGGTACCAGATTACCATTAGTACCTGCAACATTTGGGGGAGCTACTGCCTCCCATGCCCCTCCCAAACTACGCCTATGCTGTGCGCAGGTGCCTGACTTGTTCTGCAGGGTTAGTGCAAACACTTTGTTCATAGCTCATTTGCATGCTTGCGCTAAATCTGCATTTGAAAACTCTGCACTACAGCTTTAGCACCGGGCTCTAGCACAGAGTTTCTACATCAGCCCCAAAGATAGGAGGTAATCTTCCACTGTGAATTGGTAAAGATAGGAAGTCAGGAGTTGGACTACATGGAGAGAGATGAATAATGGAATGCCCAAGGGATCTGTACTGGGTCCAGTGCTGTTTAGTACTTACAAAAATGGTCTGGAAAAGGAAGCAATGACTGAGATAATACAAAATTATTCAAAGTTGTTTAAAAGGTGAATGAACTGTGAGAAAATGCAGAAGGACCTAGCCAGACTAGGGAACTCGGCATCTAAATGGTAGATGAAATTTAATTTGTACAATGGACAGTACAAAATGATACACATAGAGAAAACATGCTTAACACAATGCTAGGCTTCCTATAAGGATTCATCACAAAAGAGAAGGATCTTGGGCTCATTGTGGATGATACACTAAAATACAGATTGCTAGGAGCTATTCAGAAAGGAATGGAGAATAAAACCAAGAATATCATAGTGTTGTCTCAATTTATAGCAAGCATGAGCCTTTACTTGTTGCATGGCCTTTGCATGGCCAAATCTCAGTCAGGAGACATCCAATTTTCACATCTTTTCTTCATATTTTAACAAAATACGTCAACCAGTTATCTAATCAATCTATGCCAAATGCTTGCATGATTAAACAAATCAGACATAAGTTGATGACAATTTTGCAAAGCCATTTATGTTACGTAAATAACAATTTTATGTGGAGTGAAAATAAAGCACCCAAACACGATTAGGATATAAAGATGAAGCTTCAGTGTTCATAAAATTATTTACTGGACTCAAAAGCTAAAAATATTTTATGGAAACAAATTTGTATCAAACAAAAGCAAACCCCTCCCTCAGTGAGGTGAATTTTTGTTCTCACTGTGTTGGATGCAAAAATTAACACATGGTAAGTGCAAACGCTGTGTAGTAACTGTTGGGGGTGTGCCCAACATCTGTCCTGCCCAGTTATCACACAGAGCAGACACTTACTACATGGTAAATGCACTGAAACATTGTGCAGTAACAGGCCAATGCAGAAATCCGGTGCTGAAGTCATGCACTATGAATTGTGTACACTTTTTTTGTAGCATTTCAATAGTGTAAGATTTCAGCACAGGTATGCAGCAAAGGGTGTATATGCAGATGAGCTGTGTGCAAAACATTGGTGTAAAGTCAAAAGGAGGGGAGCCAATGCATGTGCAAACAAGAGGCACACTACAAGTGGCTGTATACACATGCGTGTACATGTTAAACGCTCATGTTATACAGTATGCACAGGCCGTGCAGGTTCTTTTGGTGCTCACCTCATAATAACCAATACTATTTCACCCAAAAACATTTTTTTTATGAAATCACAACAAAGAGTCCTTAACCCTGGGAGTACCAATGGGGTCAAAAATGACCCCATTGCAAGTTTCACAACCCGTGTCTCGGAAACTAGTTGTTCAAGAATGCAATCTTTTTATGACTTTTCACATGTCAATATTCTCTTTATATTGCGCCATGAGAGGAATAATTTTCATCTGCTAGGTGATGCTAGTGATGAATTGCAGCACAGAGTACCAGTGGGGTCATTTTTGACCCCAGTTGCTTACGCCCGGTTTGGATCGTGATACAATTTGCAGTTTTGTGAATTTTTTGATTTGACAAAGGTATTTATCATTAATTATGTATCATTTATTTTTTGTACTCTTATTTTATGAAAATTACACATTTTCTGTAATTGATATCATACGTTCTCTCATTATTTCCGATTAAATCTAAAGGCTTTCAGCTCGTTCATCACGATTATTGTACATTTATAGTAAAACTGCTTTGCATTTTATTCAACTTTATCTTTGTTTATTTATTTTAGGTTATTGTTTATGATGTCAAAACAAAAGTATTCAGCTGCCCAAGTAAGAGAAATATTGCAACGAGGTGCTGACAGTGACGGCTCTGAGTTGTCTGATGATGCAGCATATTCAGCAAGTGAAGAAGCATATCAGCCAAGTTCGGGCGATAAATCTGATGATGACAGTCATGATTCATATGGCGACAGCAGTTGGTCACCAAGTGAATGTGAGACTGATGTTGAGCCGGTAACATCACCTGCAGCAAAGAGTCAAGTAACAGGTCGAGGCAAAGGTCGAGGCTGTGCTGGACGGGGAAGAAGGCAGGAGTCCTCGGTGTCAGTATCATCTGCGAGGAATCTTAGTTGTGGTCGTAGAGGAGCTCAGAGGTCATCAACTATAATTTATTTATTTATTTATTTATTTACAGTCTCTTATATACCGCACTATTCATCATCAGCGCGGTTCACATGGAACAAAATGCTCAGTACATATAACACGTATGAGTTTACAGGTAACAGGGTATAAATAACTTGGATAACCGGGGTAACTATTTACAAAACATACTACATGGAATCATATACACAGAAGATACATAGAAAAACCAGCCCACTGTAGGAATGAATATCACACTTCGTGAGTTGTTGATATACCCTAGATTTATCTGGGACTGGTATCAGTGGGTGTTATTGGGCTCTAGGTGACGCCATTGGGTTCTATAAGATATTTGTTGAAGAGGTGGCATTTGAGGGCTTTCCTAAACTGTGTCAGGCTCCTAATAGCCCGGATATCAGGGGGTAGTGCGTTCCAGCATATTGGGGCACTGAGACTGAAGGCTCTGTTGGCTGTCGATTTAGTGCAAGTGGTAAGTTCCTTCGGGATTTTGAGGGAGTTTATAGCCATGGATCTCCTTGTTCTATTAGGAGATGTGCTATGGATGAGTGAGGATAAGGATGCCGATGTGAGATTATTGACAGCTTTAAAAGTAATTATCAAGGTCTTGAAAACTATTCTAGCTTGAATAGGGAGCCAATGCAACTGTATCAGCAGGGGCGTAACGTGGTCGTACCTGGAGGCTCCATGGATGACTCTTGCAGCCGCGTTCATGGCTAGCTGAAGCGGGTTTAATGTAGATTGGGGAAGACCTTGTAATATGACGTTGGCATAGTCGAAATGGGGTATAACCAACGCCTGGAAGATTGTCCGGAAATCGGTTGGATCAAGCATGGAACGTAGGTGTCTAAGTGAGCGGATCTTGTAGTAAACTGATCTATGTTACCTATGTGGGCTTTCATGTCTAGGCGTTGATCTAGTGTGACTCCCAAATATCGTATTGAGGATTTAGATTGCAACTCCGCTTCTTTTACTTTAAGATATTTTGGGGGGGTAAAATTGGGATTCCTTGTTATGAAGAGTACTTCAGTTTTCTTATGTTGTATTCTGAGGTTTTGAGACAGGAGCCAGTCAGATATTGCATTGAAGCAACTCGTCAGTGGGGAGAGGTCCAGATGCTCGGTAGAGAAGGGGATGTAAAGCAGGACATCGTCTGCATATAACATGCAGTCAACCTTGAAAGACCGGATGATATTACAAATTGGCTGCATGTAAATATTGAAAAGGAGCGCAGAAAGCACAAATGTTGCCATTGAAGCCTATGTATCTAAGGATGCCACATCATGGAACAGGAAACCTATAAAGCAAGCTGCTGGAAGATATGCCAGAGCTAATGTCATGCCCGTACAACAAGGTCCTACAAGGTATGCTGTACGAAATGTTGATGGCCCTCTCACAGCATTCCACTGGTTCATGAGGAAGAACTTATTGAATGAAATCATGATGTGGACGAGCAAACAAGGAAGACACATTTATGACGACACCTGGAAAGATTTGACAGACGGAGAATTTCTTGGACTTCTGATCCTCTCAGGCGTGTACAAGTCACTAAATGAATCCATAGTTCAGTTGTGAAACCTTGAAGATGGTCGTTCTGTTTTCGGCAAAAATATGGCCCGTAACCATTTTCAGCAAATTTCTTGTGCTCTCAGATTTGATGATGCAACCAACAGACGTGAACAATGAGGCGTGGATAAGCTTGCTCCAATCAGACACATTTTTGATACCTGGGAAGCAGCTCTAAGTGACGCCTTTGTTCCTGGTGAAAATGTTACCGTGTGTGAGCAACTGCTTACATTTCATGGCCGTGTTCCGTTCAGACAATATATTCCCAGCAAACCTGGGAAATATGGCATAAAGCTATGGATGTTGTGTGACAGTGCAACGTCATATGTTCTGCGTCTTCAAGTATATACAGGAAGGGAACTCGGACAAAACAGGGAACAGGGTGAAAGGGTTGTGCTGCAACTCACTGAAGGATTGACGCGATCTGGCAGAAATGTTACTGTTGACAATTTCTTCTGCAGTTTATCCCTGTCACGGAAATTGCTAGAAAAACAAATGACACTTTTGGGGACAATTCGAAAGAACAGAAAAGAATTACCTCCAGAATTTGTAACAGCACTGTTTGCCTTTCGCAATGATGCCGCTCTGGTTTCCTATTGCCCGAAGAAAGGAAAAGTGGTTGTTCTTCTGAGCAGTTTGCATGATCAAGAAGTAGATAACACACGTCCAGACAAAAAAAACACGCATGATCTTGGACTATAATTCTAGTAAAGGTGGAGTAGATACGGCAGATCAAATGTTGCGCACGTATACCACAAAACGAATGACAAGACACTGGCCAGTGACAATCTTCTACAACATGTTGGACATCAGTGCTTTGAACGCCTTCATTGTTTGGATTTCACTAAATCCAGAATGGCAGTCCAAGTCAAAGCACAGACGTCATCTATTCCTCTTGGAATTAGGAAAGCAGCTGCTTCAGAGTAATTGCAGCGAGACTTCTTCCTGCATTGAAGAAGCCACTGATGCTGTTTGCAATGTCGGTATCCCAAAGAAAAGGGCAAGGTGTCACTGCTGTTCCAGAGAAAAAGACAAGAAAAGCAACATAGTTTGCACCTCCTGCAAGCGCAGTGTTTGCAAAGAACATTCAGAAATTATGTGTGTCTCATGCAAATGACTGTAGTACTTTACTGTGTTCATCAAGTGCATGCAAAAACTGCTTTCATGGCAACTCTTCTTCATGTAATTTTATGATAAAGCATTAAATTTCAAAACATTTAACCTTCATATAATAAATAATTAATTTGGAATAATATTTTGTCTGTTTAGTTTAAAATTTTCATGGTTAACAATTAAAATTCGTCATGGGGTCATTTATGACCCCAATGGTATTCAGTGTGTGCAAAAAATCTTGGTAATTCCAGGGTTAAATAAAAGATACATAATATAAATGAGTGCAAAAAACACACAAGGATAAGAAGCAAAAAACAGTTCTTCTTGAACGCCAAACTTTTGCTTATATGCTGAAAAGATACATACAGAAAATGTTCACGTCGAAGGCAACTGTTCATCAGTATATACCTTGAAACAGTCTTTCCCTTCATGCGCAAGACATTTAAACCATCTCAGACCAGGCATAGAGATATTGGAGCTCCTGCTGGTTATGTAATCCTCTGTGTGTTTCTCTGCATCGGGCACAGACTTTATTAGCATGCCATTTTAATAAGCACAGTTCATTTGCGTATTATTTAAATACACTTGGCGTTACTGTGTGTGCATACTTTTCCTTTGCTGTTTATATACACATCAATCTCTTTTCTACATTTGGCGTGGCAGAACTTGTGCATATAAGTTGCATTATCTCTGCACAAAGGGCATGTTAGTCTTTCTGCATCGGCCTGTAAATGCATACCTATCTGCATCTCCACCCTCTGTCACCTCCCCAGTGGCAGAAATTCAAATTGAGGTCCCCCAGGCAAAATATCAGAAAAGACCCCCAGAGCAAGGGGTATCCATCTCTGACGATATGTGAGTGGCTATAAATGGGCCCCTTCTTTCTCCTACCCCACTGCACTGCCTGGGTGGCTTGGCTGGAATTTATGCCACTGCACCTCCCTGATCTACATCCCAACCTCTAATTCTTCTCTCCCAATGAAACTCCAGACCTCCATCCCCTTGGCATTTACTGGGGGTGTCTCTGGTGGATTGGTGAGGGGGAACAGGAGAGATCCCCGGATGCAAAATGGTGGCTGACCCTAGGGATAGTCTTACAGTATTATTGCTAACGGCAGTGGTGTTCTGACACATTATTGGGTACTCAGAGCGGAAATAACCCTAGATGACACTCATGCCCCCCCTCCCCACTGGGCCCTAACAGAGAAGGTGCACGTGGCAAGCATACCTTTACTGGGTTGCTGCGCTGCCTCTTCTCCAGGCCCGGCGGCTGTTCCCTTCTGGCCGAAGTCTCGCAAGAACTGCTGACCACTTCAGCCGGGAGGGAACAGCCACTGGGCCTGGAGAGGAGACAATGTGGCAAGGCAGCAAAGGTATGCTTGCTGCATGTGCCTCCTCTGTGAGGGCCTGGAAGCAGCACCCCCCTCCTGGCTGGCACCCAGGGCGGGCCACACCCCTCCGTCCTGCCCTTAGTACGCCACTGACTAGGGCTCAAGCTGCCAAATGAGGAGCTTGATCCCTAACAATAGTACCAAGAGTCAACTGCTAGGGGTCAGAGCTGCAATATTTTATCTGAGCTGGCGACATGCAGGAGTGTCCAGGAATCACTCCTGCACCCCATCCCTAACACACAAAGGACATCCCAATAAGTTCCGGGAGAGAGGGGTCAGGATGCAGAACAGGAAGATGAAGGATGTGAAATTCAGACTGGGAGAATGGGAGAACAGTCGGGATGCAAATTTGGGGTAATCATCTTTTTTTTAATGCACTGGGCCACATTAAGTGCACCTGAGCTATCGTCAGCTATGAGCATTCATGGTAAAGTACCATGAATTAACTTAATATGCCATCCCATTCTCTGCCCATAACCCACCCAGTGCCTAGTTAACACACAAATTAGCTTATGCTGTCTTGCCTACATGGTAAATGTGCACACAAACTGCTTAGTGCACTTTAGTAAACCAGCAGCCCCTTAAATTTCTCTAAATAGTCATTTTCATTGAAGTTCATATTCCTGTGCTAAGTATTTATTATAAATGTATTAACATTGAGGAAGGGGTTTGCTGTCTGATACACAAGAATTTGTTTGCAAAATTATTTTGACACAGTAAATAATTTCATTAATAAACATTTATATGGCATGTTATGTTACTGTAAGTTACATTTATTGTCTATTTAAATGATCAATAGGCTGTTGGAAAACTTCCCACCTTGCATGCTGGTAAAAGTGTGTGGGGATTAAGTACCCATGTACTTTTACCTGCAGGAAAAGTAGATGAGCGTAAGGGCAGGGTGATGTTAGGGAAGCAACAATGCGCTTAATTTTGCATTTTCAAAACTAGAAGCATTGTTTCCAGGGAAAGAAAAAGCAGGTGCAAATCTTTGTAGGTACTTTTTTACTAGACTATTTTCAAAGGGAAGGTACCAGTTTGAAAACTATCCTAAGAATTTGCTCCTATCTGTATATTTTGAGAACCTGGTATCCCTCTAGGGTTGCCAACTGGCCGGTTTTCAGCCGGCCTGGCCGGCGCAGATGTAAAACCGGCCCTTGAAAAGCCGTTTTTTTGCTCTGGCCGCAAGATCGGGAGCGGCCAGAGCAAAAAAACGGCTTTTCTTCCGACCCGAAGTCCAAAAAAAACCCCACCCAGGGCCGGCCCACACACCGGAGGGCTTCAGAGGGAGCAGGGTAAGCTCGTGCGAGGCCCTGGCTCCCTCTGTACAGCCGCCAGCATGAAGAGCCTTTTCCTTCACGCTGGCGGCTGTATCTGTAAAGCCGCGATTCCTGGAAAGGTTAAAGGCAATACCCTTTAACCTTTCCCAGCATTCGCGGCTTCACAGATACAGCCGCCAGCGTGAAGGAAAAGGCTCTTCACGCTGGCGGCTGTACAGAGGGAGCCGGGGCCTCGCGCGAGCTTACCCGGCTCCCTCTGAAGCCTCTCAGACAGCTGCGGTGCTGGTCGGGGGGGGGGGGGGGGCGCCAAGGTCAGCAGGGGGGGTGGTGGGGGGGGCCAAGGACCGGAAAAGGGCTATGGGGGGGGGGGGTGGGACTTGGACTGGAAAGAAATGGGCTGTGATGGGGGGGGACCTGAACGGTAAAAGGGCTATGGGGGGGGGGACTTGGACTGGAAATGGGTTGTGATGGGGGGGACCTAGACCGGAAAAGGGCTATGGGGGGGGGGGGGACTTGGACTGGAAATGGGTTGATGGGGAGGGGGACCTAGACCGGAAAAGGGCTAGGGGGGGGGGGACTTGGACTGGAAAGAAATGGGCTGTGATGGGGGGGGACCTGAACTGTAAAAGGGCTATGGGGGGGGGGGGACATGGACTGGAAATGGGTTGTGATGGGGAGGGGGACCTGGACCGGAAAAGGGCTATGGGGGGGGGGTAACTTGGACTGCAAATGGGCTGTGATGGTTGGGGGGGGGAACTAGGACTGCAAATGGGCTGTGATGGTGCAGGGGGACTCGGACTGCAAATGGGATGTGATGGTGGGGGCTAGGACTGGAAATGGCCTGTGATGTGAGGGCTAGCACTGGAAATGGGCTGATGAAGAGCTAGAATAGGACTGGAAATGGGCTGATGTGGGGCATGGGAGAATGGGACTAGAAGGGAGTGGATGCTGGGTGGGTCTAGAACTATAAGGGAACTGATTTTGGGGGAGGACTAGAATGGATGGGGAATGAGAATGGAGAGGGGAAAAATATTTTGTGTGGAAGAAAAGTCTATGATGGGCTGGGTATTGGGAGAGTAAGAGGGGCTTGAAAATGGAAGGGTGAAATTTAAATGGATGATAAAGGAATAAGGAAAGAATTGGGGGAAAGAGCAAAAGGGAAACAATCAGTATGTTAAAGCAGAAATAGAGAGAGAATGGAAAACATCTAAAAGAGAAGAAAGGACAAATGGATAGCTCGCAGAAGACACGAAGAAACCAGAAGAAAGTGACTGGAGCAATTGCAACTGAAAAAATGCCCAAATAGAAGGTAGAAAATACTTTTTATTTTGAATTTATTAACTGGAATATGTCTGGTCTGGGAAGTGTGTATTGCTAACATCTTTGCGTTTTTGTTTAGTGCAAGAGGAAATTACTTTATAGTTTTATTTCTCCAGTGTTGTACATTTCATGTTTGGATTTTGGGGTTCCCAGTTTAATTATTATCTGACCAAGGAAGTTAGCCTACACGTATCCTTGGTAATTTTTGTGGGTGGGGCTGGGGGCGGGGCAGGGGTGGGACTAGGGGCGGAGAATGGGTGGAGCATGAATGTCGGGTTTTTCTCCGTAAAAAAGTTGGCAACCCTATATCCCTCCATCTTCTTATTTTTAACTAGGCCGGGCTCAAGACTGACAGTTGTCTACAGCAGCAGCTTTTTGTTGGAAAGATGAGGTTCAGATGAGCATGATTGTTGAGTTTAATAACATCGGCAGGCGGGACACAAGTCCGTCCCCCTCCCCAAACATAAACTGCTTGCCTTCCTGTTTTTGAAGCCCAGTGAACACCTTACACATATTTTTGTGGGTAAATTTAGCTTTATTGTCAAAATCAAGATATTCAAACAGTACATATACAGTATGTGTGCCACATATTTTCAGTGGGGGGAGGTTCCTGGTCTAGTCACCTTGTAGCAGTGAAGTGCACGCAATGAATAAAACCAGGAGTCAATGGCAGGTTCCAAGCCAATTTATTGTGCACAAGGCTCAGACAGGAAAGCATCCATAAGTGACTGAGCAATGGAGAACAGAAACAAATTCCTTATATACAATTTTCACAGTTTGATACAGGCAAACTTTCTGTTGGTCCCAACGTCCCCTGCACCTGTCCAATCGGGGACTCTCTCTGGGCCTGGCACCCTGTTCTCCCTTCGCAGGCTATTCTAACAAAGGCCCAGTTTTAGACATAGATACATTTCTACTGCAAGGTCATTTCTAGCTCAGAGAATGTGAGAATGCAGAACACTGGAACATATCTATCATCAGCATGGAAGAATTTAATAAAGGATTCATACAAACTTATCAAAAAGCAGTTTAAACAAGTTTAAGGCAGATTCTCAGAAGTTCACTGACTTTGGTCTTTCTCAGCACTATTAATCTCAGATGGGGGGTAGGGACTCAGGCCTAGCTTACAGGCCTCCCATAGGTTCACAGGCTATTGTAGGCCTTAGCCTGCCACAACCTGAGCCAGCATGTGACAAACCCTTCTTTCTTGTGGCCAAGCTGGGCCACCATGGGGGCTGGGTTTCCACCTTGCCAAACCGAGCTGGGCACATCCTTGAGCTGGTGGCCTTGTAGTGCTGCCTTTGTGGACTGCCTACGTTGGGGTCAGTTGTTGGGGGGGGGGGGAACCTCACTGAGGCACCCCGCCTTGGTGGCAGCTAGGGTGCTCTGCCGTATGCGTGTTTGTTGCCTGGCTTGGGTAATCACTAACTGGGACGAGAACAAAGCAGTGCTACCCCCTGCCTGGGAACAAGCACTGTAGGGTGGGCGGGATGGAGACTGGCGATCCAAAAAGGGAGGATCACATTGCTGTGGCCCTTCATATTGGGGGCCAAGATCTCGTCAGAACTTTCCTGCTGCGGCCTGGTGAGATCCCACCCCAACTCCAGCCCACTGCCATGTTAAGCAGCAGGCCCATCGCACACACGCTTTGGCCCCTTGGATTTATTAAAGTATGGGGGAGAGACAAGGGTCGGACTGCTTTTTAACACCGTAAAGGTAAAAAGGTGAGACATCTCACCCCACGAATCAAATTGTATTATTATCATCACACCTAAAAAGCTCAGGTTGGCCCTTAAAACAAGGCCAAACTAGGCGCCACAGAGCCGCCGGCGCCGCACGAGCCGGGGGCGGGGCCGAATAATTTTCTGTTGGAAAGTTTAACGAGTGCTTGGGAAGTGCGTGAGTGCAGACGCGGGTCACGTGGCAAGGAAGAGCTGGGGCGTGGACGTCGCGGAGGCAGAAAGAAGGAGTTGGAGAGCCCGTGGGGAGTGAAAAGGAAAGAGACGAGGGTAAGTGAAGGGTGAGGTTCCTCCAGGGCTGGGCTTAGTGAATGCTGCAGCGGAGGAGTTTGGGACTTCGTGAGTAGAAAGGCTATCTGACTTCTCTCGAGCTGTGCTCTCATGCGGGCCCTGCCCTGCAGTGACAGTAGGAGAAACAAGTGGCAGAACCTGCGCCTTTTGCGTTCTAATGTAGCCGCATTTTATTAGCATCAAAGAAAGGTTTGGCCTAGTGACGGACTGGAGCTAAAAACGTTAATAGCAGAGTAGCGGAAATCCAGGTTGTAAGCACTTAATTAAATTACTCCAGCCCCCCCCCCCCCCAATTTTCTACCATGCAGCTCATAGTTGTTAACTTGGCAGCTCTGCAGAATGACATATCCAAGTTCGGAGGGCGGCTCCTTAACTACTCCTGATTTTTTGACATCCCCCTCGCAAAGGGATGTAGTAGTTGTAGTTTCTGATTCTACCCATTTGAAATATGCCGCAAGTCCCATAGCGCGTGATAGTTACTCGGACATCCTGGACTGGTCTAAAAGCTCCCCTCTGAAGTTTGGGAACCTGGCAGCTATGCTTCTGGCATTTACCAGATTGCTAAACTGGGCCTGTTACCTTTGAAAGTACGTTTTCATCAGATTGACAATGGGAAGAATTTGGCAAAGATGAAATGAGGGAATGATAATGGAAATGAGCGATTAGAAACTGGACTCCACTATACTCCCATTTCAGTTTTATTTAATAAACACAAGTCAGCTTCAGGAATGGGAGGAGCACATCATATGATTTTTGAGATCTTAATTCTGAAGGTTGTGATTGGCTCCTTGCCCTTCTGACCATGCCATCTTGATAAGTCTCATAAAAATCCTTTGTCTCACTTTACTATTCTTGCCCTACCTCAATTATTTCTCTGAAAGTCTTGTGTTCCCCAAAGTGCAGTTCCCAGCTCGAGCTTGGTATGCTGCAGAACCAGAATTTTACTTCACAAATACTGTGTGAAACTGTACAAAATAATCCAAAAGGTGGAAATGAACTCAGTTTGCAATATTGTCACTGGTCTTTTTTCACTGTGAGTGAAAAATAAGCAAAAATCTGAAAAAGCAACTGCTTTTAAAGCAGTGAGCAATCTCTCACCATGTGTACTTGAGGCTTTGGCAATGTTCTGGTTAACTGTCATATTGGGAGGCTACATCATACTGTCATCACTTAGTGAATACTTCCAGAGCTGATGCAACGATACAGTATTAGTTACCCTAGGAAAACCATCAGCTTTGTGCCCACTCTGTTAACGTCTAGGCCCCTATCCCCCTGCCCGAGAGAACAGTTTGTGGGCATGCTTGGATTTAGGCATAGGCAACCCAGGCCAAAAAGGAGGCTGATCCCACTTTTAGTGTCTTTTGCATTTCTTGCTTCAAAGGGATACCCCTTTGGCACTATTGCCTTTCTCTGCTCCTCTTCAGGTTCTCCAGTCTTTTAAGATCTCTAATACCAAGCCCCTAACTTGTGCTCTGGGATCTGTTGTGTGGTCTTGCCTGTGGGTGCCAACGTTTTAAATCTGGCCATGTTTGTGGGTAAACATCCATATTGATAGATCTTCAAGTTAGTTTGGCTATGAAGTTCTATTTTGCTTTGACTACAATGGCTATTAGATTCTCTTCTTCTGCTTCCCAAGCCATTGCTCTAAAGCAGGGGTCTCAAACTCAAATTGCTTTGAGGGCCAAATGAGGACTTGTAAAGTAACCCGGGGGCCGCATAAGATGCGGGGCCTCATTTGCATAATGGACCTCATTTGCATAAGGGGCCTCATTTGCATAAATATTTGCATAATGTTACCATACACTAACTTTTAGTAAACATGCCTCTTTAATGAGTATGGATAAAGAAAGACTAAAAGATTTAGAAACAAGAAGACAATAATTAAACTGGGAACCCCAAAAGCCAAACTTGGAATGTACAACAACACTGTAGAAATAAAACTATAAATTAATTTCCTCTTGTACTAAACAAAGCGCAAACATTAATGATGCACATTTCCCAGAGCTGACATATTCCAGTTAATAAATTCAAAATAAAGAGATATTTTTCTACCTTTTGTGCATTTTTTTCAGTTGCAATTGTTCCAGCCACTTTCTTCTGGTTTCTTCATGTCTTCTGCTAACTCTCCATCGTCTGCTGTCCATTTGCCCTTTCTTCTCTCCTAGTTTTTTTTCCATTTTCTCTCTACATCTGCTTTAACATACTAATCTTTCTCCTTTTTCTCTTTCCTCATTCCTATTTCATCCACTCAAATTTTACCCCTCCATCCTCAGTCCCCACTTACTCTCCCAATACCTGGCCAATTGTAGATTTGTCTTCTCTCCCAGACAAAATATTTTTCCCCTCTCCATTTCACTTTCCCAGCTCCATCCCATTCTAATCCTCCCCCAACATCAGCTCCCTTCTAGTTCCAGCCCCACCCAGCATCCGCTCCCTTCTAGTCCCCCCATCAGTCCATTTCCAGTCCTATCCTAGCCTCACCATCAGCCCATTTCCAATCCTAGCCCCCCATCAGCCCATTTCCAATCCTAGCTCCCTCCCCTCACAGCCCATTTCCATTCCAAGCCCCCCTCCCCATCAGCCATTTGCAGTTCAAGCCCCCCTTCCACTTAGCCCATTTCCAGTCCTAGCAACCCCCCCAGCCCATTACCAGTCCTAGACCCCCCATAGCCCATTACCAGTCCTAACCTCCCCATAGCGCACTTCCAGTTTTACCCCCCATCACCCCATTTTCAGTCTTACCCCCCCATAGCCCATTACCAGTCATAACCCCCCCTGCCAATAGCCCACTTCCAGCCCTAACCCCCATTACCCCATTTCAGTCAGCCCCTCCATAGCTCATTACCAGTCCTAACTCCCCCCATCAGCCCACCTCCAGTCCTTCCTAACCCCCACCTGCCCAGTTCCAGTCCTAGCCCCCACCATAGCCCATTACCAGTCATAACCCCCCTGCCAATCGCCCATCTCCAGTCATAACCCCCCCCTGCCAATAGCCCATCTCCAGTCATAACCCCCCCTGCCAATAGCCCATTTCCAGTCATACCCCCCCTGCCAATAGTCCTTTTCGAGTCATTACCCCCCTTCAAATTGCCAATCTCCAGTAATAACCCCCCCCTGCCAATAGCCCATCTCCAGTCATATCCCCCCCCTGCCAATAGCCCATTTCCAGTCCTACACCCCCCCCAGGTAAATTAAAAAAAAACCTGGCTTCTGCTGCTGCAGCAGAAAATCAGCTGTCCCGCGGCCCCTTCCCCTCTGCGCGGAGAGCCCTGAGTGTGCTTCATCTGCGGCGTGCTTTTTAAGCCGCGAAGAGAGTATTTCCCTCTCGCGCGGCTTAAACCTAGTCACTTTTCAAGCCTCGCGAGAGGGAAATACTCTCTTCGCGGCTTGAAAAGCACCCGCTGATGGAGCACTCTCGGGGATCTCTGGGCAGAGAGGAAGGGGCCACAGGACAGCTGATTTTGCTGCTTGAGCAGCAGAAGCCAGTTTTTTTTTTTTAAAAAATTGACCGTCGATTCTGCCGTTGCCACGGCGGCAACGGCAGCAGCAGCAGAAGCCGTCGCGGGCCGCACAACGTTCTCTCGGCCCGCGGGCCGCGTGTTTGAGACCCCTGCTCTAAAGTGAACAACTAGTTTACACAGAAACATAGAAACATGACGACAGAAAAAGACCACATGGCCTATCTAGTCTGTCTTTCCATATCAACCACTGCAACATTCCCTTTCCTTATCGTGTCTCCAGGCCAGTCCAGACCAATGGGTAGTCAATCTCCCTCCTCTAGCAGCTGAGGACTGTATACTGAAACTTGTTGCCCGGTTACCCCCCCCCCCCCCCCCCCCCCCCCGTGGAGGTAGCAAGGCAGTCTTATTGTCCTCAGCAGCTGGACTGGACGTGTGGAGATTGGCTCCCCACCAAGAGCTTGTGTGGTTTTCATTTATTTCATTTCGGAATTGTTTTATTTTGTAAGGAAGAGGGTCACAGTAGGCTTAGTGCTTGCCCTAGCTGGGGTTTTCAGCACTACTTGAAGGTTTCAGACTGGCTATCCTCTCGGGGTGCTACTGCCGAGTCTGATCAGTTCAGCGCATGAGGCAGAGCCTGCCTCCTCTGCTCTGTTGGGGCCGATTGTGGGACCAGACCTGGGGGCCTCAGATGCTGGTATCTTTTCCGCTGACTCTCCGGCCCTTCTCCCCACTAGCAGCGGTTGTCGGGATCTCCGGTGCTGTGTCTCTTCGCCGGCAGTGTGCAGGTATTTTTCCTTACTGACCGCCGTTGCCTTTTCTCTTGCTTCCTTCTCCGCGGGCGATTTTAGCGGGCACTGTCCTTCGCGGTTTTGCTTTGGGGGATCTGGTTTCTCTGTGCTGCGCTTTCGGCTGGGCAATGCAGGATTCGGTTAGTGAAAGCAGGGACCGCGTCTCCTCAGTCCCGTCCTCTGAAAAATGCGCGGGAACGGCGGCCATCTTAGGTGCTGCTGCCGTTTCTTCAGCTCCTATAGCTAAACCGGCAAAGCGCAAGTCTAAATCCAAGCATACCGCGGATGACCCGGTTGCGCCGGTGGGTACAGCCATGGCTCAAATTCCTGATCCCTTTCTTTCTCTGGAGTTTATTGTAGCATTTCACAAGGCTTATTTGCTTCAGAAGGCGCAGTCTTCTGTGCCAGTGGTGGTAGATTCTCTCCTGACGCCTGAGGCTGAGGTTGCTTGCAGGGCAGAACTTGCAGAGGGGATCCTGCCCCACACACCACACACACCACACACTGTAAATATTCATTTGTATAAAGTTTAATGTGTTTGCTTTAATTACCTATAAATGTTATATTTACTGTTTAATGTAAATAGTTGATTTCTATTGTTCTATGTTCTATGTAAAATGTATACAAACTGTGTACATGACTGTTAACTTGTTATATGTAAACCGCCCTTGATCTCTGGAAGGGGCGGTATAAAAGAAATAGTTAAATAAATAAATAAATAAATAAAATCTCTTCTTTGCCTATTGGTGATTCTAAGCTAGATACTGATTCTCTGGGCGCAGAGGTTCTGGGACCGGAGGAGGGAGAGCTCCGGCCAGACCCCGATGGCGATTCCTGGCCCACTGAATTAGAAGAAGGTGAGTTGGGGCCAGGGGAAGACCCTAATGTTTTTAGGGTCTTTAGAAGGGACGAGTTGTCAGCCTTGATAGCGCAGTCACTGTCTGCTCTCAGTCTTCTTCCTCCGGTGGCACAGCAGGAGCCTTTGGAGGATCCCTTGTTGCAGGGTGTCCGGTCCGAGCAGAAATGTTTTCCCTTCCACAGGGTCATAAAACAGATGATAGACTCTGAATGGGAATGCCCGGAGGCTTCCTTGCGGGGAGCTCGGACGATGGCTCGGTTGTACCCGGTGCCTACGGAGGAACGGGAGCTCCTGCGTCTGCCTAGGGTGGATGCTCTGGTGTCTGCTGTCACCAAGAAAACCACCATTCCCGTGGAAGGGGCTGCGGCTCTTAAAGATATGCAGGATCGTCGGCTGGAAGCGCTTTTAAAGCAAACGTTTGAGGCCAGCGCCTTGGCGCTGCAGGCATCCGTGTGCGGTGCTTACGTCTCTCGGGCTTCGATTAGGTGGAGTCAGCAGACTTCGGCGCCCGAGGGAGACTCGTCTCCGCCTATTCAAAGTGCTCAACTGGAGTCGGCGGCGGCGTATCTCGTGGATGCCTTTTATGATTTGATTCGTATTTCCGCAAAAGCTATGGCTTCTACGGTGGCTGCTCGACGTTTTCTTTGGTTGCGCGGTTGGGCAGCGGATGCGTCTTCCAAAGCCCGGATCAGTAAACTGCCTTTTAAGGGTAAGCTGCTCTTTGTAGAGGCGTTGGAAAAGATTGTGAAGGATTTAGGGGACTCCAAGGGCGGACGCCTTCCCGAGGACCGTCCTCGACCGCTTAAGCAGTCCTCTTTTTCGTGAGGTCAGGGGCGTGACTTTCGCCGGTTTCGGGGAGCGCGCTTTGCTCCTTATCAGCGGGGTCGGTTTCAGTCTCGGGGGCAGTCCTTTCGAGGCGCTCGGGGTTCGGGAAGGGGCTACTTCGGAACCGCTTCCCCTACTCTTAAGAAGCCACAATGAAGCGAGGCAGGTCTAGGCGGAGATTCCAGTCGGGGGTCGTTTACAGGCGTTTCTCTCCGCTTGGACCGCCATTACCACCGACAGGTGGGTACTTCAGATTGTCCGCGACGGATATTCCCTCGAGTTCGCTTGTCCACTGGCGGACGCATTCGTTTTCTCTCCTTGCGGTCCGCTGGGCAAACGACGAGCAGTGCACGACACGTTGCTGCGCTTGTTGCAGCTCCAGGCCGTGGTGCCCGTGCCACCGGACCAGTGCGGCTTCGGTCGATACTCGATTTATTTCGTGGTTCCCAAACAGGAGGACTCTTTTCGACCCATTTTGGATCTGAAGCATGTCAATCGCTGTCTGCGAGTCTCTCATTTCCGGATGGAAACTTTACGGTCAGTGATTCGCTCGGTGCATCCGGGGGAGTTTCTCTCTTCCATCGATTTGACAGAGGCCTACCTTCACATTCCTATCAAGGAGGAGCATCAGCGCTTCCTTCGTTTTGCGCTTCCAATGGGCCATTTCCAGTTTCGAGCTTTGCCTTTCGGTCTAGCAACGGCACCCCGCACCTTCACCAAGGTGATGGTGGTCGTGGCGGCAGCGCTTCGCAGGGAAGGTATCCAGGTTCATCCATATTTGGACGACTGGTTAATTCGAGCGTCGTCGAGGGCAGAGTCGCTCACGGCAACAGCTCGGGTGGTTGCTTGTCTCGAGAATCTCGGATGGGTTATAAATCAAGCCAAGAGTCACCTGCAGCCAGTTCAGCGGCTTCAGTATCTGGGGGCATTGTTCGCCACCGACAGGGGGCTTGTCCTCTTGCCTCTGGAGCGTGTTCGGAAGCTTCTCGCTCACGTGTCGGCCTTTTTGCGTCTTCTCGCGCCAACTGCTTGGAAGTACTTACAGTTGCTAGGTCTGATGGCGGCAGCCTTGGATTTGGTGCCTTGGGCACGAGCGCACATGAGACCGCTGCAGCATGCGCTGCTCTCGCGGTGGTCTCCGCAGCGTCATCCCCTCTCCCGGCGCTTGAGTTGTCCCGAGTCCGTCAGGCTCAGTCTTCGGTGGTGGTCGGTTCCGGACCATCTACTGGCGGGCGTGCCACTCTCCATACCGGAGTGGGTCTTAGTCACTACCGATGCCAGTCTGACGGGTTGGGGGGCACATTGGCGCAAATAGCGCAGGGAGTCTGGTCGCCAGAGGAGGCGCTGTGGTCCATCAATCGTCTGGAACTCAGAACGGTGTATCTGGCGCTGCTAGCCTTTGCCGAGCTTCTGAAGGGGAAGCCGGTTCGCGTTTTCTCCGACAATCTCGTGACAGTCTCCTACATCAATCGCCAAGGCGGCACAGGAAGTACTCCTCTCCTGGAAGAGAGTCAACGCTTGTTTCAGTGGGCGGAATTGCACCTCACGGCGCTGACCGCGTCTCATGTGGCAGGGAAGAGCAATGTCCAAGCCGATTATCTCAGTCGCCATCTGTTGGATCCGGGAGAGTGGGAGCTCCATGCGGAGGTTTTTCACGAGATCACCTTGCGTTGGGGTCACCCCGTCATCGATTTGATGGCCACTCTTCGCAATGCCAAGACAGGACGTTTTTACAGCCGGCGCAGAGAGCATATGTCGGAGGGGCTTGACGGTCTCGTTCAACCCTGGCCGTCGGAGCAGCTTCTCTATGTGTTTCCGCCGTGGCCGTTAATCGGTCCAGTTGTGCAGAGGGCAGCCTCTCACGACGGGCAATTGATCCTGATTGCTCCGGATTGGCCCAGGCGTCCTTGGTACGCGGATCTGATGCGGCTGCTGGTGGCACCGCCCTGGCGTTTGCCCGCTCGACCGGACTTGCTGCATCAGGGTCCCGTGCCGATGCCTCAGGCGGATCAGTTTTCGCTTACGGCATGGCTCTTGAGCGGGATAGGTGGCGCCGAAGGGTTATTCGGCCGCCGTGATCTCTACCTTGTTGCAGTCGCGTAAGCGGTCCACGTCCTTGGCTTATATCCGCGTGTGGCGCGTGTCCGAAGCCTGGTGTGCTGATCGCTCTCTGCGGGCCTGTGGGTCGGCTATTCCGGATATTCTCGCCTTTCTGCAGAGCGGGCTGGAGAAGGGTCTTGCTCTCAGCACCCTAAAGGTGCAGTTGTCAGCGCTAGCGGTTTTTCGAGGTCCGATTCAGGGATCACGTCTCTCAGCCCATCCCGATGTCCTTCGCTTTCTTAGAGCGGCTCGGCATATTCGTCCTCCTGTTCATCCGGTGGTTCCTCCTTGGGACTTGAATCTCATACTCGATGCCCTCACTGGCTCTCCGTTTGAGCCGCGTTCTTCCGGTTCTCTCCGGGAGCTCTCCTGGAAGACAGCTTTTTTGGTGGCCCTGTGTTCGGCTCGTCGCATTTCCGATTTGCAGGTGCTTTCGTGTCGCCCACCCTTTCTGCAGTTTTCAGTGGAGAAAGTGGTTCTACGTCCGGTTTCATCTTTTCTGCCTAAGGTGGTGTCTGCCTTCCATGTCAACCAGACCGTTACTCTGCCCACCTTTGTAGCAACGGGGGCCGAAGCTTCTTTGGATCGTGCTCTGAGGAGATTGGATATGGGGCGGGTGCTCCGCCGGTATCTTAAGGAGACGGCCTCGTTTAGGCAGTCCGATCGCTTGTTCGTGCTCTATGGAGGTCCGTCCAGAGGGAAGGCGGCCTCCAAAGCTTCCATCGCGCGTTGGGTGAAGCAGGCCATTAGAGTCGCGTATGAGTCCAGAGGTAAACCTGTACCGGTCGGGCTTCGAGCTCATTCTACCAGGGGTCAAGCAACTTCATGGGCGGAGTCGGCGTTGGTTCCTCCCGTGGACATTTGTCGGGCGGCGGCATGGTCTTCTCTGCATGCTTTTTCGCGTCATTATCGTTTGGATGTGCTGGCGCGTCGGGATGCATCTGTGGGGGCTTCTGCCGTCATCGCGGGGCTCACAGGTCCCTCCCAGGGTTAGTTACTGCTTTGGTACTACCCATTGGTCTGGACTGGCCCGGAGACACGATAAGGAAGGAGAAATTAGATCTTACCTGCTAATTGTCTTTCCTTGAGTTGTCTCCGGGCCGGGCCAGTCCAGACCCCGCCCTAAGGGGGTCCTTGCACATTTTCTCGGTGACGTCTGTTTCGCGTTTGTTTCGGGATTTCTGGATCGTTTTAGTGGAATTTCTGAACTTAAGATTACATTAAAAAAAAACAAAACAAAAAAAAACAGACCAGCACCTTGTATGTTCTCGCTGCAGCCGGTGCTTGTTTTCAACCTTGCTACCGTGCTTTTATCAGCGACAGTGCGTGGTCAGTAGCCTTCTGTGTACCTCTTCCATGGTTTTCGTGTCTTCTTCGGCTTGTTTGTTTTTCTGCTTGCTTGCTACATTAAGACTGCCTTGCTACCTCCACGGGGGGGGGGGGGGGGAGGCTGGGTAACCTGGCAACAAGTTTCAGTATACAGTCCTCAGCTGCTAGAGGAGGGAGATTGACTACCCATTGGTCTGGACTGGCCCGGAGACAACTCAAGGAAAGACAATTAGCAGGTAAGGTCTAATTTCTCCTTTTTTCCTTTAGAGATCCTCTATGTTCCATGCTTCTTTGAATTCAGATACTGTCCTCATCTCTACCACCTCCACTGGGAGACTATTCCACGGATCCACTACTCTTTCCGTAAAGAAATATTTCTGCATATCACTCCTATCCCCTTTCACCCTCATCCCATGTGCCCTCGTAGCAGAGCTTGCTTTCAATTGAAAGAGGCTCTCCTCCTGTGCATTTATGCCACGGAGGTATTTAAACTTCTCAATCATATCACCTCTATCCTGCCTTTCCTCTAAGGTGTACATATTAAGATCCTTAAGTCTGTCCTCATATGCTTTATAATGAAGACCACTAACCATTTTAGTAGCCACCCTCTGTACTGACTCCAGCCTATTTATATCCTTTAGGATATAATGTTGCTCTGGAAATGTTGATCCTGAAGCAGCCTATCATTAATTTCTGACTGCTTACTGTGATAACTTAACTCTTCTTTATTAATCAAAGGTCACACAGTAAAGCCTTGGGAAAAAAAATTCAGGTATTTACTCTGAGTCTAGATGTCTTTACTTATCAAAAATTGAGTATCAACTGGATAACTGTTTTGTTGAGATACTGTAGTGTAGACTCCCATAATAAAGTTGAAAGCATGCCATGTGTTCTAAACTATTGTAAAACATGTCTGATAGTGATTATTTTTATTTTTTCCTTTCATTACTATTTTTTTCATAGTTGTAAATATGTCGGACCAGGAGAAGATAATTGAAGCTCTCAGGAAGGAAATCAGGTCATTGCTGACTGCAGCTAAGGAGGGCCTGACACCTCGGCAGTTGGAGCTTGATTACTGTTCTATGATTGGTACCCATCTCCCATTGCGAATCTTAGGGTATCGGTCCACTATGGAGTTGGTAGAAGACATGCCGGATGTGGTCAGAATCTCTATCTGCAACGATGGTAGCATTATATTGCACGGTGGGTGAACATTTGCAGATATAATAGTTACTTTGATTACCTTATATTATGCTGTAAATAATGAACGTGCAAAGTGTGAAAAATATATGGAAATACGCTTAACGATTTGGTAAGTGGCTAGAGAATGGGATACCCAAGTAAAATAACATTGCCATTTGTATAAGATTCCAGGGTGTATACGTGTTTGACAGAAGCGTTTAAGAGAGTCATCACCGGTAGAGTCAAGTCAGACTGACAGAACATACAGACTAACTTAAGAGATTTGAGTTAAGAATGAAGCCATGATTGCGAATAGCTAAAGCAGGTGAATTATTGGAGGACTGAGGAAGGGGCAACTCTAATTGAGTGAAGCTGCAAGAAATGTGGCTTTTTAAAAGTTTGAGAAAATGGCCAGTGGTTTGGACTGTAAAAATGCAATAAAGACAAGCACTAAGCCCTGTCCATGATATATCTTTCCTGATTTTTGATCTCCGGCCTCATAACATGTTAGTATGTATCTAATTTTGTCAGTGTGTTAAAGCTAAAAATCACTTGTCCAGCATTTAACAAGCCTCAGCCTACACATGCTATCACTTCATATTGTGAAATACTAGCAGAACCAGTAGTATTTGCTGTGCAAATGGTATATTGATATCTGCACATGGTACTAGGTTCTTCACCCAGTTAAGGGGCTGTGATGTTAACAGCACCAAATGGTAACAAAATGTTAAGAAATAAACATGGATTGATGTAACAATAGTAAACTAGGGGATGTTGTGAGTGATCTAGATGTTTGACTTCTGACGAGTTCATAAATTAAGTTTAATAGGGTTTAAAACTAGCTCAGTGAAGGATCTGGGTTTTATTTGTGGGCCCAGGTTATAGAAGTTAATGCATATTCAGTTAGTTTTTTGAGCTTTGCCTTCATGGTGGACATAGCAAAGCCGCATCATGGAAATGTGTGAAGACTAAAACTTTAAGAACATAAGAAAATAAGGTTTACCATACTGGATCAGAGCAAAAGGCCCATCAAACCCAGTATCCTGTTGCTAACAATGGCTGTTAATCCCAGGGAAAAGCAATAGATTTCTCCCAGTTCATTTTAATTATGGTTTATGGATTTTTTTTTTTTCTCCAGGAAGTTTTTCAAACTTTTTTTTTTTTTTTTTTTAAACCAGCTTCACTAACAGCTTTAACTATATCCTCTGGCAGTGACTTCCAGAGCTTAATTATGCATTGTGAAAAATATTTTAACATAAGAGATGCCATACTGGGTCAGACCAAGGTCCATCAAGCCCAGTATCCTGTTTCCAACAGTGTCCAATCTAGGTCATATGTACCTAGCAGTTTTCCCAAAAGACACAGATTTCACAATGCTTGTACTGGGTCAAGCATTGATATCCTGGGTCCCTTCTTAACACAGGTCTGCAAAACTTTTTTTTTTTCGAGAGCTGTTTTGGTTATTCCATGTAATCTTTTATGTTTTTTGGTGCGCTGAATCCGAAAATGACCTCCATTTTGTCATAGGACATCACGTTTCCTGACAATTTAGGTAACTATGTTAAATAAGGCAATACCTCAGAATAAATGGAAATAGACTTATAAAATTAGTTTTATTACAATATTTTCATGAAAATCCTTTTTTGAACTGAAATGAGCTCACCTACACACACTAAACTCGATTTCTTCTTCCTTGTAAGGCTCCTCTTGGTGCATTTACGCTTGTGAGTAGCATCTGGAAAGTCTCTGAAGCATCCAACAGTAGTCTGCCATCATTGTAATTCTCCATTTTCCCTGGTATCTCCTTTCCATCTCTTTAATGTCTTTGTGGAATCGTTCACCTTGTTCCTCACTCACAGCTCCCAAATTTTCAGGAAAGTAGTCAAGGTGGGACTGGAGGAAATGCACTTTCAAACTCATCAGGCAACCTAAAGCTTGAAATGCTTTCAGCATTCATCCGATGATTTTTTTGTAGTGAGAATCTTTGTTATTACCTAAATTTCTGTACAGCTTCTTTAAATGCAATCCACCCTTCTTTTTGAGGATCCGTCATGGTATTGACAAACTCTTGATCAACTATAAGCCTTCTAATGTCTGGTCCGACGAACGCACCTTCCTTCAATTTTGCCTCCGACAGGCCTGGAAACTTGGTGACCAAGTATTTGAAGCATTCTCCATCTCTTGGAAGTGATTTTACAAATTGCTTCATCAATCCCAATTTTATGTGGAGAGGTGGTAGAAGAACTTTATGGGAAGGTACCAAAGTTTCTCTGAGGACATTTTTTTCACAGACTGTTAGCACCCTCGGCTGCCAACTCTTCTTGGACCACTGATTTTGTTGGTCTCGACTGTCCCATAGACACAGAAAACAAGGATATTTGGTATACCTAGCTTGTTGCCCGAGCAGCATGCACAAGACCTTCAAGTCCCCACACACTTGCCACCCATGGTCTTCATATTTAAGTTTATGAAGAACCAATTCCAAGTTCTTGTAGGTTCCTTCAAGTGTACGGAATGACCTACAGGTGTGGAAGCGTAAAAACCGTTGTGGAGTAAAACGGCTTTGAGACTTCTTTTTGAAGAATCTATAAAAAGACACCATTGCTCTGAATCATATTGGATTTTAAATTGACCCATCAGATCTTCAACATCGATGCAATAAACCAACTTGTCTTCCTGGGCGAAGTAAGGAACAAACTCCTTTTCACGATGTCTGAACCATGAAGGTAACAATAAATTCCTGCTTTTCAGCCTTGATCCGAGTAACTCAGCAGCATCTTTGGGAAGATTCAAGTCTCTTACCAAATCATGCATCTCCTGAGAAAACAATTTTGGTCTTGTATCATTTTCAAAGTCAGAACTTGATTCGTCATCTGGTTCAGGTATGACTTCACCTTCATCAGAGCTAGGTATCTCTTCCAAGGTAGTAGGGGGCTTGGGTACTGGTATATCTGTGCCATGGGGGATGGGACGAATTGCCGAGTGAAGATTGGGGTATGAAATGGAATGCTTCCATTTGGAATTAAACCCTTTCACATCGCATGAACAAAAGTAACAGTCGTCACTATGGTTCTTTTGCTCTTGCCATCTCCTCCAATTTTTAGTCCAAAGTATGCAAAGTATATTTTTTTCATTAAGTCTAATATTCTGCTGTTGCTTCAACACTGTATATTCACCACAGATGAAACAAACTATCTGGTGAATTAATACACTTTCGCGGAGCCATAACATAACGGTTGAAGAATGACAAGCTAACACGAATTGCGATGAAAAAGTGTGAACAGCCTAGAACCAAGAACCGGATGATTCATGCACAAGTGTGGCATGCAGGAGAGAGCAGCTGTGTCTGTACAGGAGATGTCACAGTGCTGGCCACGCCCCCTGCACTGACCAGAGCTGCTGCTATCTGCCCTGTGTCTCTCTCCCACTGGATTATTCAGGAAAGATTAACCTCTTCTACCATTAGCACAGACTTAAAACTTGCTTAGCTTATATATTGCTGACCATCAGATTTACAGTCCTATATTTTTTTTTTTACATAACTCTGACAACCCCTTTAAGGTTTTCTTGGCATTTTATATCTTAAATGCACTTATGTGAATTAATTAATAGTAATTTGAAAAAATTTGAAGACAATTTTGCATGTTGTGGCAAATCATGACGTCTAGGAGTTTTTTCAATATTTTATTTGTTTTCAGCACACCAAAATACATGGAAATTAGATGAAAATAATCAAACAGCTTTTTAGTCGCAGACCTGTGTAATGGTTTATGGACCTTTCCTCCAGCAACTTGTCCAAACCTATTTTTTTTTTTCAAAACTTTATTTTGAACACCAGTAATAAGCAAAGACAACCAAAAAAAAAACCAATCAATCCCCACGTGAGGAGGAGCACTTATCCCCACGTCAGAGAATCAAAGGTAGATACCGTTGTTACATTTGGTTTAGGAGAATTAAACACAACAAGGAAACCCTCCCGCCCCCCTCCCAATAAACATGGTCCCTTTCCAACAAAGCCACACCCTAACAACACAAGATCGGAGCGTACCACCCTGCCCGCATCACATAGGCACAGTGGTCTCAGCTGCAGCCCATTGTAACACCTCATTACGGCTACGCAGACTCAAGTTTTGAATGTATGGATCCCACAGCATTTGGAAGGTGGACCAGCGACAGGGGCTACCCCGAGCACTCCTACACTCTGCTAGCATCAATTGGTGGAACGCATTCCGCCATTCCCAAAAGGTGGGCGGACTGCCCTCCCGCCATCGGCGAAGTACCGGCCCCTTGGCCACCAAGCAGGCCTTACGCAGTAACAGCCGTCCCCATCGTCCCTTGGGATGCGTACGGCCCAGGCAGTCCAATGTAACAAATAGGGCATCCCATCGCACCTCTTGTCCCAACAGCCCCTGCATGTAGCGGGAGATTCTGGCCCAATATGGACGAATATGCCTGCAGCTCCACCACACATGGAACAAGGTTGCCATGGGGGCGGAGCACCTCGGGCAGCTTCCATCCGTCCCCAATTGACAGCGGAAGGCCCTCCGCGGGGAGAAGTGCACCCGAGTCAGAGACTTAAACTGGATTTCCCTCCACCGCGCCCCCTCTGCAAGAGTGGCCACCCGTCGAAGACCCCGAAGAATGGTGCCCGGGAGAAGCTCACAGTCCAGTTCCCTGGCCCACGCTAACTCCACCGATCGATAGTCTGGCAAAGATCTGTACTTATCTAGTCGAGCCCGCAGGACCCGGATAGAGGGAGGAGTATCCTCTCCCAAATCAAAAAATTCCAAGATCTGCGCCGACCGGGTTATCTGGAGTTCCGCTGCCGGCAGGGACGACACATAGTGCGAGAGCTGCATGTAGGAAAAAATGTGGTGCGGATCCAAAGCATATTCCGCCTTTAAGACCGAGAAAGATTTACACCGACCTGTAGAATCCACAACATGCCCAACATTACAGATGCCTTTTGCCGCCCAGCGCCGCAGAACTACGGTGTCCGTTCCCGGGACAAAGTTTACGTTACCCTGCAAAGGAAGCCAGCTCGAAGCCGTCCAACTCTGTTGCCAAAACACATTTAACTGTCGCCAAACGCGCCGAACAGCATCCAGTAACACGCTGTCCGTAATATATGCCGGGAGCACCCGGTTCTCCTGGTGTAAAACGGCCAGTAAGGAATGTGGGGCAACAAAGGCCTCCTCCAGCGTCCGGGGAGTAAACACCTCAGTGCCCCCCAACCAGTCCCCCAAGTGGCGCGCCTGGCAAGCCAGCGCATACGCCCCCAAATCTGGAAGTCCCATACCGCCTTGGCGCCAGCCCCCTAGCAGTCTTCGATACGCGATACGAGCTCTCGTCCCCCGCCATAAAAATTTTCTAATCACCCCCTCAATCCGAATAATGTCACGACGCAAGACCCACACCGGAAGAGTTTGCAACCATACAATATCCTGGGGAGAACGACCATCTTAATTGCAGCTATACGCCCAGAAAGAGACAGTGGAAGTGGCCCCCATGTTTGCAATTGAGCCCGTAGTTTAGTCATCACCCGGTTCAGATTAGCTCGGTAGAGTTGCGCCGGTCGGGGGTTAGAAGGATGCCCAAGTACATAAAAGGAATCGGGAGCCCACCGAAGGGGAAAGTCACCCTGCCACCGCAACCGCAACTGGCCCGAGACATCCAACGCCTCCGATTTGTCCCTATTGATGCAGAACCCCGCAAATCTCCCAAAGGCCTGAAATTCGTCGAGAAGCGCCGGCAACAACGTTTGGGGGTCTAATAAATGGACCAAAAGGTCATCCGCAAATGCGGAGACCTTAAAGCCCTGCCTCCCGATAACATTATCCCGTATTTCACAAGAACGTTCCACTTTGCGAATCAGAGGGTCCAAAGACAAGGCAAATAGCAGTGGGGAGAGGGGGCAGCCCTGCCTCGTCCCTCTACAAAGCGGGAAGACCTCCGAGAGCAGCCCATTACATGAAATCGCCGCCGTCGGGTCTGCGTATAAACCCCACACCGCCCTGCAAAAAGAGTCACCTAGGCCATAACGCGGAAGCAAATAATGCAAATATTGCCAACTGACCCTGTCAAAGGCTTTTTCGGCATCAAAACTTATCAGCAGAGAAGCCTGATCGCGACGTTGCACCCCTTCCAATGAGGCAACGATTTTCCGTAGGTTACGCACGGCATAGCGGGACTTCACAAAGCCAACCTGTGACTCATGAACCAGGTGGCCAAGAACACCTGCCAAACGTTCCGCCAGTACCAGATCAAAATTAAGAAGGGAAATGGGACGATAGGAGGCTGCATGGAGTGGGTCCTTCCCTGGCTTTGGAAGAAGTATAATGTGAGCCTGATTGCTACCCCATCGAAAAAAGCCCTGCTCAGTTCTACGGGCGTACACCTCACGTAGTGTCGGGGAGATCAACTCGTTCAGAATCTTGTAGAACTCCGCACCCAACCCGTCTGGGCCCGGGGACTTATAACAACACGCATTAGCAATAACAGTCTGCACCTCTTGCAGAGTAACCGGTTGGTCAAGGAGCTCTCTTTGCGCTACTGTCAACTGAGGGAGGTTCAAATCTGCAAGGTAATCCCCCATCTGTATCGGGGAGTCGGGCTCCGCCGCATACAGCTTCTGGAAAAAGGAATGAAAAACTGCAGCAATCTGCGGACTATCCTGGTGGAGCACCCCCCGATCGTCTCTTAACGCTGGGATTAACCTGGAGCCCCGGGGCCCTCGCAGGCAGCGGGCCAGCAATTTCCCCGGCTTATCCCCCTGTCTGTATAGTTGGTACCGATAATATTGTATAGATTTTTTGGCCCTCTGGTGCAGAACCTCGTTCAGTGTCGTTTGAGTCTCCCATAACGTTCGGTTAAGAGTGGCAGTAGGGCTACTAGCACAAAGCCGGCGTAGCCTGGTTACCTCCCGTTCCAGTCGGATGATGCGTTCCGACAGCAATCTCCGTCGCCGTGCCTGGTATCCCAAAATATCGCCACGCAATACCACTTTGGCCGTCTCCCAGATCAATTCAGGATCGTCCTGGTGACTAATATGATCCTGTTCAAATTCCCGCCAACGGCGACGCAAAAAGGAACGAAATTGGGGATCCGTGTAAAGCGCTAAGGGGAAACGCCAAACTCGTGGGGGACGGGTCGCCCCCCCCCCTGGAACTCCACCCAAATTAGTGCATGGTCAGAAATCTCCCCTGGTCCAATCTGTGCATCGCGCACAGCAGCGAATAACCCCCCTGAAATCAGCAAGTAATCAAGGCGCGCCGACGATCCATGGACTCGAGATTGATGAGTGTAGCCCTTCTCGGATGAGTGCAACAATCTCCAAGGGTCGACAAGTCCCAGCCGGTCCCGCAGGGTGAGTAACGCCCGCGTGCTTCGCCGTCGCTCCCGCGAACCCCCAACCAAGGACGTATCCAAGGCCACATCCATTACAGCATTAAAGTCACCCCCTAGAATTACGGGCACTTCCGGTAGTAGCTCAATGTTAGTAGCCAAACGAGCGTATAAGCCCTTGTCCAATACATTGGGGGAATAGACGTTCCCAAGGATCACCGGCCTCCCCTCAAGGGTCCCGTATAGGAGAACAAATCGTCCAGAAGAATCAGCAACTTCTTTCTCAACCTCAAAGCGCACGCGCTTGTGAATCAAAATGGCCACCCCCCCTTTCTTACCTTGCGCTGGGGATCCATACACCTTCCCCACCCACTGTCTAGTCAGTTTACCATGCTCTACTGTTGTCTGGTGAGTCTCTTGGAGCAGAGCTATATCTACTTTCTGCCGAGCGAGGGCCTGCAGCACTTTAGAGCGTTTAATGGGGCAGCCCAGACCACAGACATTCCAAGAACTAATCTTCAAGGTATAGCAAACAGAAGAAGACCCTGTGCCAGCATAAGTACCAATTTGTATTTTGAAGGAGCCCTCCCAGCCTGGGGCCCCCCCCCCCGACTCCAGCGTAGGCGGTAAAGCCCAAAAATAATATCCCAACAATAGGTGTGACCTTGTCTCCCCGCGCCCCCCCTCCCTCACCCCCACGCCACCCCCCCTTCCCCCTAACCCCCTAAGCCCCCAGAAACCCCATCCTCCCCTCCCCTCCCCCTGCCCCCAACGCCCCCTAAACCTCCCAATCCCCGACCCCCACTTTTCCCACCCCCCCTCCTTAAAAAAACCCATCCCACCTCAACCAAAAGGTTGGGCCGGAGTCACCTCTGTGCTCCACAAGGCCACCCCGGCTCCTCTCCCCAGCGCCGACGCTATGCGTGCCCGGGGGCCCCACCCTCAGAGTCCCCCGGTGAAAAGTGCGGTCTGTAATGGGCCTCCCATCCAGAAACCACCACTGCCACATCAGCAGTACCTCCCCGCTGCCCCGGTAGAAACAAGAAGGCAGGGCAGTCCCCCCACCCTCCTGAAACAGTAAAGGCAAAATTAAAGTCAAAATCTAAGGGCGGGGGACAATGATAAACACCCCCCAAAAGTTTTGTTAAACACCCCCCAAGTAAAACACACATTAAAACACAACCGGTAAAGAACTAAATACAACTGAACAGAACCGCTGCCACATACCAGGCCGAGATAAATTAGCACACGCAGAGGCATGTACCTGCATCAACATGTGGTCTGATAGAGGCAGAGGCACTCAACCCCAGGCTGACACGACCCCCCCAATGTCCAAAAACATCACAGGCCGGTCCGTTCAGGAAAAGACGCTCACTCCGCAAGCTGCACCTCAAGCACGGATCTAGCAAGATCTGCCCTCCCGGGCCTTGCAGCAGCAGTCAGAGTTCGGTGGCTCCAGCCTTCTCACCACTGCGGGCAGATGGTTCAGCAGGCAACTTTTCTACATACGCCTTAGCTGGCCCCGCAGTGTCAAAAGTTAAACTTTGCCCCATATGGTGAATGCGGAGCGTGGCTGGGAAAGTCAGAGTAAAGCGAATCTTCTTCTGAAATAGAGCCGTGCATACAGAGGAGAACTCTTTTTCGCTTCGCAGACACCACAGCAGAGTAATCTTGAAACAAAAGTATTTTGGCATTGTTCAGCACCAACCCTTCATGCTGCCGATAAGCCCTCAGGAGCCTCTCCTTATGAGCAAAGTTTAAAATCCGAGCGATCACCACTCGGGGCCTGGCTCGATTCTCCATCTTGGGCCCAATCCGGTGCGCA
This sequence comes from Ichthyophis bannanicus, assembly GCA_033557465.1. Lineage (NCBI taxonomy): Eukaryota > Metazoa > Chordata > Amphibia > Gymnophiona > Ichthyophiidae > Ichthyophis > Ichthyophis bannanicus. The sequence goes on from CM066040.1 coordinate 144,843,410, forward strand.
CGCGCCACCCGAAGATCGCCAACCAAGGTGGGTAACCCCAGTTCTTCTGGGAGCCATTTTTCAATCAACGGCATGAGCTGCATGTCGGTCGTCGACTCCGGGATCCCCACCAGCCTGATGTTGTTCCGGCGGGATCTGTTCTCTAAGTCATCCAGTTTATTTTGCAGAGCCTCCAGCCTTGTACAAGTGTCCGCAGACGCTCTTTCCCGCCGCCCCTCGTCATCTTCAATGGTAGACACGCGGTGCTCGAGCTCCTCAAGGCGCTGCCCTTGTGCTGCCAGCGTCTCCCCCATTACCTCCAATTTAGAGAGAATTTGGTCCAATTTGGGGTTTAAGTGACGAGCCACCTCCTTAGCCAAGTCCTCTGACGCCGAGTCTCCACTTTCCGTGCCCGGGGACGAAGGCTGCATCGCCGCCGGTGTTGAGGCCCGGAGCTTTGGCGCCTTCTCTTTCTCCTTTTCCTTCCGTACCGGGGGCGGCATCAAAAGCAGGGCAGCTAAACAACGTTATCCGTTGCAGGGTATAATCAGGCAGGATTCCCCACCACCAGCCCCCGTCGCTGGGAGATTAAATCGCCGATTTTAGTTCAATTTTGCCGAGGCGGCCTCGGAGCAAGTGAAAAGCGTCCTCACTTGCTCATGGGTCACGTGACTCTCCCCAAACCTATTTTAAACCCAGATACACTAACAGCCTTCACTACATCCTCCGGTAACAAATTCCAGAGTTTGATTACACGTTGAGTGAAATAATATTTTCTTTTATTAGTCTTAAATAGTTTACCCTGTAGTTTCATTGCATGTCCCCTAGTCTTTCTATATTCTAATAATGTAAACAATCGATCTATGTTTACCCGTTCCACTCTGTTCATTAATTTATAGACTTCTATCATATCTCCCCTCAGCCGTCTCTTTTCCAGGTTAAAGAGCCCTAACCTTTTTAGCCTTTTTTCATAGGAGTATCCTTCCATCCCCTTTACCATTTTGGTTGCTCTTCTCTGAACCTTTTCTAATAACGCTATATCCTTTTTAAGATACGGCGACCAGAATTGCACACATTATTCAAGGTGCGGTCTCACCATGTAACGATATAGAGGCATTATAATATCTTTTGTTTTATTTTCCATTCCTTTCCTTATGATACCTAGCATTTTATTTGCTCTTGGCTGCCGCTGCACACTGGGCCGAGGGTTTTAACAAAATGTTCTCCACAATGAAGCCTAAACCTTTTTTTCCTGGGTGGTGGTTCCTAATGTGGAACCTTGCATCGTGTAACCATAGTTTGGGTGGTTGTTCCCTAGGTGCATAACTTTGCACTTGTCCACATTAAATTTCATCTGCCATTTTGATGCCCAGTCTTCCAATTTATCAAGATCCTCTTGCAATTTTCCACAATCGTCTTGGGTTTTAACAACTTTAAATAGTTTTGTGTCATCTGCAAATTTGATAACCTCACTCGTTATTCCCTTTTCCAGGTCATTTATGAATATGTCAGAAAGCAGCGGACTCAGCACGGATCCCTGGGGTACACCATTATTCACCTTTCTCCATTGGTAAAATTGACCATTTAGCCCTACCCTCTGCTTTCTTTCTTTTAACCAGTTCCTGATCCACAATAGTACACTGCCTCCTATCCCATGACTTTTTTGTTTTGCCAAAAGTCTCTGAGGGACCTTGTCAAAGGCTTTCTGAAAGTCCAGATACACTATATCTACCGATTCACCTTTGTCCACCTGTTTATTCACACCTTCAAAAAAACATAACAGATTAGTAAGACAAGATCTTCCTTGTCTAAAGCCATGTTGGCTATCTCCCATTAGGCCATGACTATCTACATGCTGAGTAATTTTATTCTTTATCATGGTTTCTACCATTTTTCCCGGTACCGACATCGGGCTCACCAGTCTGTAGTTTCCCGGATTACCCCTGGAACCCTTTTTAAAAATTGGCATTACATTGGCGATCTTCCAAACTTCAGGTATTACAGATGATTTTAATGAAAATTCACAGATTACTAATAGCAGGTCTGCGATCTCATATTTCAGTTCTTTCAACACCCTTGGATGTATACCATCCGGCCCAGGTGATTTGCTACTCTTCAGTTTATCTAATAGTTCTAATACATCTTCCCGATGTATTGATTTGTTTCCTTCAATTCTTCCGCACCTTTAAATACCACTTCAGTCATGGGTAACATCCCTACATCTTTCTCAGTACAGACCGAAGCAAAGAATTCATTCAGTCTCTCCGCTATCGCCTTGTCGCCTCTTAGTGCCCCTTTAACCCCTCTATCATCTAATGGACCAACTGACTCTCACAGGTTTTTTGCTACGAATGTACTTGGGGGGGAAAAAGTCTTTATTTCGCGTTTTTGCTTCCGCAGCAAGCTTCTCAAATTCTACCTTTACCTGCCTTATCAGTGCCTTGCATTTGACTTGCCAGTGCTTGTGCTTTTTCCAGGTTTCGTCGTTTGACTCTTTTTTTCTATTTCCTGAAAGATGCTTTTTTGGCAACACCAGCCTCTCTGACCTCACCTTTAAACCATGCTGGCAGTTTTTTGGACTTCCTTCCACTTTTCTTAAAGCATGGAATACAGCTGGTCTGGGCTTCCAAGATAGTATTTTTCAACACCCAAGCTTGATGTAAGTCTTTTTAACCTTTGCATCTGCTCCTTTTAGTTTTTTCTTAACTATTTTCCTCATTTTATCATAGTCTCCCTTTCGAAAGTTAAAAGGTAGTACTGTGGATTTCCTTATTATCCCTCCTCCACTAATTAAATCAAAGGCGATCATGCTATGATCACTATTGCCAAGTGGCCCCAACACCCTTATCTCTTGCACTAGATCTGATGTTCCACTAAGGGCTAGGTCTAATATGGCTTCCCCTCTGGTCGGTTCATGAACCAGCTGCTCCAAGAAGCAGTCATTTGTCATCTAGGAACTTTATCTCCCTAGCATGTCCTGCTGTGACACTGACCCAGTCGATACCGGGGTAATTGAAATCACCCATTATTATTACTGCACTGTAACTTTTGTTAGCTTCCTTTTGTCTTTGAGCATTTCATCATCCATTTGTTCATTCTGGCCAGGTGGTCGATAGTACACCCCCACTGCCATTGCCTTCCCCTTTTTACATGGAATTTCAATCCATAGAGATTCTACAGCAAATTTTGTTTCCTGCAAAACTTTAATCCTTTCTGACTCAATGCCCTCTCTAACATAGAGCACAACCCCTCCACCAATTTGATCAACTCTATCATTACAGTATAGTTTGTACCCAGGTATCAGTGTCCCACTGGTTGTCCTCCTTCCACCATGTGTCTGATATTCCAATCACATCTAACCTCTCATTTAGTGCTATATATTCTAACTCTCCCATCTTATTTTTTAGACTTCTAGCATTTGCATACAAGCATTTTAGAGACTGTATTTTCTTCATATTAATCTGCCTTTTGGTAGACATGGGTAATTTGGGATCTTTAAGCTCTGTCTGCTCCATACTCGAGGGCATTTGGGCTACTTTACTCTTTTTTGGAACCTCTCTGCTTTTTGGTAGTATCCTTCAAGGATAGATTCTTCCGAACCATGCGCTCTTGGGCGACTGTCGGCTTTCCCTTATTATCTAGTTTAAAAACTGCTCTATCTCCTTTTTAAAGGTTAATGCCAGCAGCCTGGGCCCATCCCTTCGGAAGAGCCCCTCCTTTCCCCAGAAAGTTCTCTAGTTCTTAACAAATCCAAAACCCTCATCTCTGCACCATTGTCTCATCCACGCATTGAGACTCCGGAGCTCTGCCTGCCTTTTGGGTCTTGCGTGTGGAACGGGAAGCATTTTGGAGAACGCTACCCTGGAAGTTCTGGATTTCAGCTTCCTACCTAAAAGCCTAAATTTAGCCTCCAGAACCTCCCTACCACATTTTCCTATGTCATTGGTAGAGACATGTGCCAAGACATAATCTTAAATGTACTATTTTAAGAATTTAATTGCGTGTCCTCTAATCTTTGTACTTTTTGAGGAGTAAACAACTGATTCAAGTTTACCTGTTTCACTCCTTATCTTATAGACCTCTTTGCATGGCTCTCCTCAGTTGTCTCTTCTCCAAGCTGAAAAGGCTTAACCTTTTAAGCCTTTCCTTATACATATATCATTCCATCCTCATTATTTTGGTCACCTATCTCTGTACCTTTTCTAATTCCAATTCCACTATATATAGTTTTTTTATTCTTTTTTTTTTTTTTCAAATTCACTACATACTTTCCAGCACCACTGGTTACATTACCTCTGTCATCAACTCGTTCATTGTCTTAAAGTGTGATATACTCTTATAAATGTAACGAGAATGTCTTTTCCATTAACATTTCCAGCATCCGCCTCTTTGCCTATTATAACATTAACTATAACAATAAGGGTTATCCTCAGGTTAGAAATAAATTCCGTCCCACGCCCCTGTCCACGACTCCTGAGGCTAGATGCAGTTCGCTAGTCAAGTAATCTATGTTCCTTATCGTCCCTCCAGTCCGGTCCCGCTCCTTAGGGTAGTGCACTTCTTCCAGCAGCTTGGAGACTGAGCATATCACAACTTTGTTGACACCAGGCTACTTATACAGCTGGCACCACCCACCAGCCCCCAGTAAGCTCAGTCTCCAAGCAGCTGGAGCAGGTGATCCCAGAGAATGGACTCACTGAAGGAACAACTAGGAAGCCAATTAGGCTGTTTTGAGGTTATTTTTCCTTTTTATTTTGCTTTAGTTTTTCTTTGTTTTGGTTCTTCATTGAAACTGTCCTCCCCCCTCCCTCTCCAGACCGGGGGTCAGTCGAACAGGGGCACCTGAAGTCCCCTCATTGGGCTGACATATTTTGTGTTCGCGCTGCAAAAGGAAAAAAAAGGGATTTAGGTTGGCACTAGTGGCGACTCCCGAATCCAATTTCAGTGGGTGAGGAGCGCTTGTGCAGGAGAGGGACAGGCCAATCGGGAGACTGGGGCAGGCAGCGGACGTCTCTCCCTTTGGCTGTCACCCCGGTGCCGAAGCTGCAAATCGGCTGAGCACTGAGGGGCAGAGAGGCCGGTGCCACTGCTCAGGCTCTGCGGGGGTGAGTAGCCTGTGGCATTTCCTGAGGAACATAAGATATGCCATACTGGGTCAGACCAAGGTCCAAGCCCAGTATTCTGTTTCCAACCGTGGCCAATCTAGGTCATACGTACCTAGCAGTTTCCCCAAGGGACACAGGTTCCACAATGCTTGTATTGGTTCAAGCATTGATATCCTGGGTCCCTTCTTAATAATGGTTTATGGACCTTTCCTCCAGGAACTTGTCCAAACCTTTTTTAAACCCAGCTACACTAACAGCCTTTACTACATCCTCCGGTAACAAATTCCAGAGTTTGATTACACGTTGAGTGAAAAAATATTTTCTTTTATTAGTCTTAAATAGTTTACCCTGTAGCTTCATTGCATGTCCCCTAGTCTTTCTTTATTCTGATAAGGTAAACAATTGATCTACGTTTACCTGTTCCACTCCGTTCATTAATTTATAGACTTCTATCATAACTCCCCTCAGCCATCTCTTTTCCAGGTTAAAGAGCCCTAACCTTTTTTAGCCTTTCTTCATAGGAGTATCCTTCCATCCCCTTTACCATTTTGGTGGCTCTTCTCTGAACTTTTTCTAAAATTCCTATATCCTTTTTAAGATACGGCGACCAGACTTGCACACAGTATTCAAAGTGCGGTCTCACCATGGAACGATAAAGAGGCATTATAATATATTTTGTTTTATTTTCCATTCCTTTCCTTATCATACCTAGCATTCTATTTGCTCTCTTGGCCGCTGCTGCACACTGGGCCGAGGGTTTTAACATGGTATCCACAGACGCCTAAATCTTTTTCCTGGGTGGTGGTTCCTAATGTGGAACCTTGCATCGTGTAACCATAGTTTGGGTTGTTCTTCCCTAGGTCCTTGCACTTGTCCACATTAAATTTCATCTGCCATTTTGATGCCCAGTCTTCCAATTTGTCAAGATCCTCTTGCAATTTTCCACAATCCTCTTGGGTTTTAACAACTTTAAATAGTTTTGTGTCATCTGCAAATTTGATAACCTTACTCGTTGTTCCACTTTCCAGGTCATTTATGAATATGTCAAAAAGCAGCGGACCCAGCACAGATCCCTGGGGTACACCACTATTCAGCTTTCTCCATTGGGAAAATTGGCCATTTAGCCCTACCCTCTGCTTTCTATCTTTTAACCAGTTCCTGATCCACAATAGTACACTGCCTCCTATCCCATGACTCTTTTAGTTTTGCCAAAAGTCTCTGATGAGGGACTTTGTCAAAGGCTTTCTGAAAGTCCAGATACACAATATCAACCGACTCACCTTTGTCCACCTGATTATTCACTCCTTCAAAAAAACATAGCAGATTAGTAAGAGAAGGGGTTATGGTGTGGTTTTTTTTTCCAGCAGCGCAGTTGGGCTGATTCGTCGGGGAGGCTGGCAGACCGCATGGCAGACAGAGATGTGCTTTTTGTTTCTGAGGTGGGAAACTGACAGGCTTCATAGTCCTGCTTTTTTTTCTTTTTTCCTCTTTCTGCTGGGTTTCCTTTCATTTTGTGTTTTGGGGAGCCTTAGGGGTCCAGCAGACCCTGGGGCTATTTGCTGGGCTCTTTATTTTTGATTTGGAGTTTAAAAAAAAAAAAAAAAAAAGAGAGAAGGGGCTGTTTTCCCTCTGGTGGAGCAAGGGAAGGTATGCCGGGGAAGTCCCAGTGTGTGTTCTGTGGGGTGCATAGAAGCACAATCACCACGGAAGGGGTTTGCTGTGGGTATGCAGTGGAGGCATGCACAGTGGAGCACGCCATGCAGGAGGAAGCAGATCTCCCGGAGGGATCTGTCCCACGACTCTCGGCTTTGCCGGTGGGGGGTGCAGCCCCAGCTCGAGGAGGGGGTCAGGCCTTCACCACCGTTGCTATGGCCTTTTCTGCGGGCTTGACCTCTCCAGGTCCCTCTTCCCCCTAGGTATGGGGGGGGGGGTCCTGTGGGGATTTTTCCACCAAGTTTGTTTTGCTGCTTCACAGGGCTAAAGCAGCAAGGGGGGGACCAGGTGGGCAGCGGCAGGAAAAGAGCAGCAGAGAGCCTGCAGGGGGCTGAGGCTGGATTAGGTCAGCTCCTGACTAAGACGGCTTGAAGGAGTCAGTTGATGACTTAAGGTCTCTTCTCTCGGACTGGGAGGCTGAGGAAGGTGTGGAGCTGGAAGAAGGCGAGATCCCACAGGAGGAAGAGCCCCGAATTGTGTGAGTGTTCCATAGAGAAGAGTTAGCAGGGCTCATAGTGGAGTCCCTTAAGGCACTCAATATGTCAATAGGGAGTGTGGCGGAAGACAAGGCTCTACAGGACCCCATTCTTTAGGCTGTGCGTAAGCCTCAGCACGTATTCCTCCTGCATAGAGTGATTAAACAGATGATCCTGGATGAATGGGACCTGCCGGATGCAGGGCTTAAAGGCTCTCTTACGATGACCCATTTGTACCAATTGACGGAGCAGGAAAAAGAGATGTTTTGCTTGCCGAAGGTCGATGCTGCAGTGTCGGCAGTAACCAAGAAGACCACTATTCCTGTGGAAGGCAGTATGGCCCTCAGGGATGGTCAGGATAGGAAGTTGGATGCCCTATTGAAGCAGGGGATTGATGTGAATGTCCTGTCCTTGCAGGCCTCCATGTGTGGCACGTTGGTGGCATGGGCATGCTTGCGGTGGGCATAGGGCATCCCTGAGGCGTCAGAGTCCCCAGAGCTGGGGGCCACTGCGAGGCTTGAGTCAGGGGCAGCTTACTTAGCAGATGCCTTCTATGTTCTGGTTAGGGGTCTGTCCAACAGGATGGCCTTGGTGGTGGCGCACCGCTACATTTGGCTCTGTAATTGATCAGCGGATATTTCCTCTAAAGCTTGCCTGAGTAAGTTGCCTTTCAGAGGGAAGCAATTGTTTGGAGAGGATCTTGAGAAATTGGTCAAGGGAGAGTCTAAAGGGAGGCGGCTGCCTGATAATAATCCCAGACCAGGTTGGGGGGTCTGGCTCAGGTAGAGGGTCAATCCTGGGAGTTTAAGCGTTTTCGGACGGTGCATTTTGCACCATATATGAGAGAGAAGTTTGCTTCCCGGGGACAGCCCTTTAGGGGGTTTCATGGGGCAGGTAGAAGTTATTTACTCGACTTCCACCTCCTCTGCAGCCCACAAAGCACAATGAAACAAGGGGGGTCCAGGAGGGGGTACAGCCTGTGGGAGGCAGGTTGCGGGACTTCTTCCCTGCTTGGGCCCTAGTTACGTCAGACCAATGGGTCCTTCAGGTGGTGCGGGATGGTTACGTGCTGGAATTTTGCCAGACTGCTGCCACCTGCTGTCATTTGCTCTCCCTGCAAGGTGCGAGGCAAGACGCAAGGTGCGAGGCAAGACGCAAGGTGTGCGGGACATTCTAGACAGGCTCCTGTGGTTGGGGGTGGTAGTTCCAGTGCCAGCGGGGCAATGCGGCGCAGGTCCATACTCCCATGTATTTTATATTCCCAAAGACGGAGGGCTCTTTTCGGACTATTCTGGATCTCAAGCAGGTAAACCGGTGCTTGCGGGTTCTGAGATTTCATATGGAAACCCTCAAGTCGGTAATTATGGCTGTGAGAGAGGGCGAGTTCCTGACCTTGCTGGACCTCACTGAGGGATATCTGCATGTTCCCATTTATCCGGATCATCACCAGTTCTTCCGCTTTACGATGCCAATGGGGCATTTTCAGTTTCAAGCCTTGCCCTTTGGGCTCGCGATGGCTCCCCGGACGTTCACCAAGGTGATGGTCATGGCAGTGGCGTTGCGAGGGCATTCTAGTCCACCCATACCTAGACGATTGGCTCATTCACATGAAATCTGAGCAGGAAAGAGCTCGGGCCACAGAGCGAGTGGTTGAGTTCCTCCGGAATCTAGGATGGGTCATCGTGTCCAAAAGTCATCTCACTCCCTCACTCTGTCGCAAGACCTCGAGTGCCTGGGGGCTTGCTTCGACACCCAAGTGGGCAGAGTGTTCCTACCATGGAAGAGGGTAGAGGCGCTGCGGCTATTGGTCAGACAATTCCTCCGCATGGCGGAACCTGCAGCATAGCACTATCTTGGGCTGTTGGAGAGCATGGCGGTGACGATCGAGTTGGTTCCATGGGCACGAGCGCACATGAGGCCACTGCGGAGATGGTTGCATCAGTGACAGCCCCTTTCGCATCCATTGCTGTGTCTGCGACAGGTACGTTCAGCTCTCAAGTGGTCGCTCCGCAGGGAGCATCTGATGGCAGGGGTCCTGTTGGAGTCGCCATGCTGGATTCCCCTGACAATGGATGCCAGCCTCTTGGGCTGAGAAGGCTACTGCGAAGGGCAGGTGGAGCAGGGGAGCTGGTCTGCAGCAGAGCGGACGTGGCCAATCAATCGGCTGGAAATGAGCCCTTCTCCTCCTGCGGGAAGGCGGTTTGCATCTTCTCAGACAACACCACTGCGGTAGTGTATATCAATACGGCAGGGGAGCACAGGGAGCGTCAAGTTAGAGTGCAAAGCGGAAATGTTGATGAGTTGGGCAGAGGCCCATCTGCAGGCCTTTTCAGCAGCCACGTGGCCGGGGTAGAGAACGTGACGGCCGATTACCTCAGTCAGGTGCGCTTGGATCCGGGGGAATGGCAGCTGAACTAGGAAGTCCTTCGAGCAGATTACATGCCGGTGGGGGGGCACCAGTCATAGACTTGATGGCAACCTTTGCATTGGCCAAAGCAAGCAGGCTCTTTAGTGGAGGGAGAGAATGTCGGAGGGCCTGAATGCATTGGGGCAGAGGTGGCCCTGCTGGGGTCTTCTCTACATCTTCCCTCCGTGGGTGCTCATAGGGTGCGTGGTACAGAGAGTGGAGGCACACAGGGGGCTGGTGGTCCTGATCGCCCCAGATTGGCCCAGGCATCCATGGTACACGGATCTATTGCGGTTGAAGGCGGCCGAGCCATGGAGGCTTCCAAGCAGGCCAGACCTGCTGTTTCAGGGCCCAGTTCTTATGCCCCCAAGTGTATCTGTTCTCGCTTATGGCATGACTGAGGGCCCGGTTCAGAAAGTGGGGTTACTCCATGTAGGTCATCTCCACGCTTCTTAGGGCCAGGAAGGGGTCCATATCATTGTCTTATATCCGAGCGTGGAGAATTTTTGAGGCATGGTGCGCGGAGAAAGGATGTAGGCCGTTGTCTGCCTTGGTTCCGGTGATGTTGGAGTTCCTTCAGGCAGGACTCGACAAAGGACTGGCATATGGCTCTTTGTGGGCGCAGGTGGCTGCGTTATGGCTATGGTTTAGGCACTTGATATACCGCCCTTGTGCATCAGAGCGGTTTACATGTATGTATATACTAACAAGTACTTTTTTATTCCCTTGTCCCCTACCTGCTTGGGTGCATCTTATGTCTGGACTTGTCTAGTAGGATAAGGAAGGAGAAATTTTACATAATTTTCCGTCTGTGAATTCTGCTAGATTATTCCAGGACCTATTCGTGAAAGCTCTTTCTACAGGTTTCTGAGTCCATTTGCATTGAGTGTATTATGTTCTGATGCAGAATTCATTGTGGTGAGAGAGTCCAATACTGTTCAAGTTAACTGTTCCAAATTTGGTTGGTTGATTTACTAATATTTTGTTTCTAAGTTTTTCAGTCTTGCTTGCTACTTGAAGTGTCATGCTGGCTTCTCTCGGTGCAGCACTAGCAGATATACCTAGTGATGACATTGCTGAAAGTTGCTCAAGTCTGCCTCCACTTTGCTAGCAAGGGAGCATAACCTACATATCTGGACTAATCTAGCAGGATTCAAGGAAAGAAAATTATCAGGTATATAAAATGTCTGTTTTGGTTGTGAGGAAGGTGTTTTGTGAACAGTTGCAATAGACAGGTTTTGCGGTCTATTTGGAGATTATGAATTTAGGTGTAATTTTTGATGGCTCTTTATTGTTGTGAAGATTTTCAAATTTTTGCCATCCAAAACAAGAAATTTCTCAGTACAGTCAGAAAATATATAGAAATAAGATACTAAAACAGAATACATACTGAAAAATAAGCCGACTTCAAGAGAAGAGGAAACTTAACAAAAAGAAAAAAACAAAGGAATCCAAACAAAGGATAACCTCTATATATCACTTATTGACCCCTTATACCCACTCTCCTCCCTCCCCCGATGTCTAAACTTTATGGTTAAGAAAAACCATTTCCAAATGTATTGGCTTAAGAAAAATAATCATTTCCCTGGAAAGTGACAACACTTTTTTATAGGGGGGTATGTGGAGGAGTAGCCTAGTGGTTAGAGCAGTGGCTTGGTAACCAAGCAACCAGGGTTCAATTCCTGCTAGCACTCCTTGTGGCCTTGGGCAAGTCACTTAACCCTCCATTGCCTCGGAAGAAAGGCCTGGCAATCTACTTCCGGTGACACTGCCAAGAAAACCCAGGAGCTTCTGGGTCTCCAGGAGTCAGGACTGACTCAAAGGCACACATTGCATTGCATCTTTAAAAAAAAAAAAAAAAAAAGTAGCTCCAGAGGCCAATACCTGGGAACACTGAGCAAGAAACATTTTCCGCTTGACCTGTGCAACACGAGCTACATCAGGAAATACTGATATCTTTTGACCACAAAAAATATAATCCTTTTTAAAGTAAGATTGCAATACCATGTTTTTCTTTTTCATTTACAAAGAAAGCCTGTATGAGGTGCGATCAAAAAGTATTGAGACTTGTACAATAACACAAGAAGTATAACTCTGACAGTTATTGCACTCATTCTCCTTCAAAGTAGTCCCCTTCCGATAAAACACACTTCTTTCAGTGATCCTGCCCCTGCTGGAAACAATTTTGATATGCCTGTGTTATTATGCTGTGAAGCTACTGTGTTGAATTTTGCTTAATATTCTCCAAGTTGTCGAATCTCCTTTCAGTGGTAATTTCTGTTTTTGAAAACGAGAAAGTTACAGGGTGCAAGGTTAGATGAGTACAGAGTCTGATGGGCTTGCTCGTTTTGGTGTTTGGCCAAGAACTGATGGACAAGATGTGATGTGCGAGCTGGGGCGTTATCGTGCTGAAGCAAGCTGTGCAAGCCTGGCCTCTGCTTTTCTCAGAACTTGGACATAGTACTCCTTACTGATGGTTTGGCCTTTTGGAGCATACTCATTATGAACAATACTCTGGTAATCAAAGGAAACTGAGCATGACCTTGACATTGCTCCTCATCTGACAGGCTTTCTTGGGTCTGGACAGTTTGGAGTCTTCCATTGTGAAGATTGAGCCTTAGTTTCTGGGTCATAACCATAAATGCATGATTCATCACCAGTAATAATCTTTTTGATGAAATCTGAGTCATTTCCAGTGCATTCCAACTCCTTCCTGGCTGCAGACAGTCTATCTTCTTTTTGGTCAGGGGACAGGAGTTTTGGCACTAATTTTGTAGACACACGTCTCGTCCCCAGAGTGACAGTAAGAATGGACTGTACTGACCCGAAACCGATGTCCATGTCCTCCGCAAGCTCCCTGATGGTCAATCAACAATTTGAGCTTATTGAGGCATATATTGCTTCAACTCTGTCTTCATTCCTGCTCATGGATGGCCTTCCAGAACATTCGTCACTGCCAACACTTTAGTAGCCCTCTTGGAAATGTTTGTACCAGTCATAAACTCATGCATGACTCATGCATTCATCATCATATACTTGCTATAATTTGTCATAAGTCTCTTTGCATGAATCTCCAAATTTCTGGCAGAATTTAATGTGGATTCGCTGTTCAGTTTTTTCACTCATCGTAAATCTAACTGCTTTTACATGATATCAAACATCACATGATTTTAAAAAGTACAGGTGTGCTGCAGCCACGCTACACTCTTCACATGCAGAGCACATAATTAGGTCACTGCAAGCTTAATAGCATCGTGGTACAATGTATTATATAGTTACACAACAAGTCTCTACTTTTTTGTTCACACCTTGTATAGCTATTTCATCCATGGAATCCTCCAATAACACAGGTACACTACCAAAAAACTGCCTCCAGTTTTGCAACTGATTCCTATAGATTTTGGGGTGCTGAATCCAGGAAAAATAGCCAAAATGTTCCATCACGTCACGTTTTCTTGCAAAATTGGATTTCTTACCCATATAAGGAATGTTCACATAATTTCTTTTTAGCCGACTGCAGTTTATTTTCTTGGCCCAAAATAGAGGTTGTAATGGTTAACTAACTAGAAACACTCCCTCATGATATTTTAGAGTGTTTTGTATTTATTTTATACATTAACAGGACAATTGGGAGGCGGGGGGCTAAATCCAGTACTCGTGCTGGCGCATGTTCTTTCCTGTTCGCCTCGCCTCGTTCGCTCGCTTAAACACGGTGGTTGCGACATGAACGTTCCTGTCAAATTTCAGTTTCTTGCAAGTTCATTATTACCTTTTATTTGCTCAGTCGTAATCCAGCTTTATTCCGAAGTGGTTCACTACAGTTGTAGTTTGCAGTGCTGTGAATTTGTGATGGCTCACAGAGCCAGAGGTTGCGTCAACTCTCCGGACAGTTTTTGTTTTATTTGTGGGGAATATACCGTGAAAAAGCGGCAGAGGAACATTTCTGCATTTATTAAAAAAGTATATTTCGCCTATTTCGGTTTGAAGTTAGGCGATCAAGACAAACCGTGGGCTCCTCACAAAGTGTGCAAGACATGTGAGGAAGATCTACGCTTATGGATGAAAGGTAAAAAACAAGCATTTCGTTTCGGAATACCTATGATGTGGCGTGAACAAAGAGACCACAGCAGTGACTGCTATTTTTGCTCTTGCATTGTGAAGGGATACAACTTAAAAAATAAGAACGTAATAAGATACCCCAACCTTCCCTCAGCAATTAGGCCTATGTCTCATAGCAACGAAGTACCTGTGCCTGAACCACCAAAATCTTTGGATCATATTTGTGTGGACGGTTCTGATCATGATGAGACTCATCAGATGGCTTTTCCCGATGAGTCCAGTACTTCCGAGTTTGAAACTGAACCAGATCCGAAACCTGAACTTTTCTCTCAAGCTGAATTGAATGATTTAGTCCGGGATTTAGGACTCCCAAAAGATGCTGCCCAACTGCTAGGTTCTTGGCTTAAACAGAAAAATCTATTGTCACCAGGAACAACTTTTTATTGGTACCGCAACCGCGAGACACAATTTTTGAAGTATTTCAGCAAAGAGGAAGATTTGGTATTTTGCAATGATATATACGGAGTGATGGAAAAGTTTAAACTCAAGTATGATCCTGCTGAATGGCGGCTGTTCATTGATTCGTCAAAAGACAGCATAAAAGGTGTTCTTCTTCATAATGGCAACACATTCGCTTCAGTTCCTATTGCTCACTCTGTTATTCTCCAAGAAAAATACGAGAATTTGGCCCTGATTCTTCAGAAGATTCTTTATGATGAGCATAAGTGGATGATTTGTGGAGACTTTAAAATTCTATCTATGCTATTAGGGCAGCAATCCGGTTTCACCAAATATCCCTGCTTCCTTTGCTTGTGGGATAGCCGGGCCCGCGACCTACACTGGGGGAAAAAAGACTGGCCAATTCGGGAGTATTTGAGACCCGGTGAGAAAAATGTTCTTCATGAGAGCTTTGTACCTTGTGATAAAATTCTATTACCACCTCTCCACATTAAGTTGGGTCTCATTAAGCAATTCATCAAGTCCCTTCCAAAAGATGGTGAGTGCTTTCGGTACCTTTGCTCAAAGTTCCCCCGACTTTCTGAAGCAAAGCTAAAGGAAGGAGTGTTTGTTGGCCCTGATATAAGGAAACTCATTTCAGATGGAGCATTCGCTGAAACGATGTCTGAGAAGGAAAAAGAAGCCTGGGATTCCTTCAAGGATGTTGTTCTCAAATTCTTGGGGAACAGGCGGGATGAGAACTATAAGGATATTGTTGCCAGGATGCTCAATGCCTTCAAAGAACAAGGCTGTAACATGAGCCTGAAAGTCCATTTCTTGCACTCCCATGTGAACTACTTTCCCGAAAACTTGGGGACGTACAGTGAAGAACAAGGTGAAAGGTTTCACCAGGACATCAAGGACGCAGAGAGAAGGTACCAAGGAAGATGGAACACCACTATGATGGCTGATTTCTGCTGGTTGCTGCTGCGGGAAACCCCAGATGAAAAATACGCCAAGCAGCACACCAAGAGAAGCATTCGGGGGAAGAAGAAACGGCCCCACCAGGAGATTGATTGACCCAAGAATGACTTTAAAATCTAAACTGTGTTGACAAATATCGTGTTTTTACTAAACTTTGAAATAAAAATTTGCTAGTTATTACCACAGTGTCGGATCTCATTTATTAGAATTTTATTTTAACACCATCGGGTGTTTGTCTTCATGTATTGCAATGGTGCGGTTTGCGTTTTCTATTCTTACATACATACCTGTACAACATTTTTTGCACATTTCTTTGCTTTGCTTTGTGTCTAACCTCGCTCTTATATGCTCAATGTTTGTGCACATGTATGTGGCTGTTTTAAGTGCAGACAATTTTGCTACCATCACAGTGTGTTTTGTTGACATTACTCTATTCTTATGTGCTGCCTTGTTACAATTTTCTTTATTCTTATTTGACTAACTACTAAACAATTAGTATAAAGAATTCATCCAAGAAACTTTTATCTCGATCGCACTCAATCTGAAACGTTCACCTCAAACTGCTAACCCAATGTAGCAAAAAGTCTGTACGTGATGGAGCAAATTGGTTACCAGATTTGGATTCAGCGCACCAAAAAACGTAAAAATCAATCGAAACATTAGAGGCAGTTTAAAAAACAATTTTTTTAGTGTACCTGTGTAATTGTCAGATTAGAGGACGATACTAACCAGTCACACATCAAGAAAGCAACAAACACAATTTACCACAGGATTCGATCCCTACGTAATCTCTGACCTCTACTCGACTACTCCGACTTCCGCACAATCTTCCAAACCTTGGTATTACCACACCTAGATTTTGCCAATATCGTTCTACACGGTCTCCTGCAATCTACTCTAAACCCCCTCCGTCTGGCCATGAATGCAGCCATGAGAATTCTCTTAGGAGCTCCATGCTCAGAGCACATAACTCCAATACTGAAGTTTACACTGGTTACCTCTCCAGGCCAGAACCCTATATAAAACCCTGGTCATGACTTTTAAAGCCTCAAAGAGCCCATCTCTATCGCCTATCAGCAATATGATACATGTCACTCCAACAAACAGATCCAGAAGATCTGTTACATTGAACTCCATTGACCTTCCGAAACTCCTTACGAAATGCTCTAAATCAACAGCCTCTAGAGCTTTCTCACTGTTTGCGCCCAGAGCCTGGAATGCCCTCCCACCCGAAATCAGAGCCATCACAAGTCTAATGACATTCAGAAAGGCCTTAAAATATCATTTGTTCCTAATATACTACCCTGAAGCTACTCCGAATGAACATAGCCCCCATGCCGGTCTTTCCCTCTTGACCCTGGTAGAAAATGGTTAATCATGATGGTTCATACTTGCACACTCTATTCACACCGTATTATACTGTACTTGTAATTTTACTGTATTTATCACTACCATGCAAATAACCAAAAATTACCATGTATATAGTTAACCCTGTTTACCGCCAAGTTTTTTGTACCCTGTTTATTGTAAAAAAACCAATGCTGACTGTGTTCATTGTGTTTAAATTTGTTCATATGTAAACCGCACTGATTGATTAAAAGAGCGCCGTATATAAGAAATAAGTTTTTTATTTATTTTTATCTAACTCCCCCTTTTGCTTGTTTATCTGATGTATCTTTTGAGAAACATAATATGTACTGGGGAAAAAAGGAACACTTCAGAATTAGATAAAGCCAAAATCTCTTTCAAATAATTTTTGAGGAGTATATCGGGTGATAACAAAGGAACCATTGAAAAATTCAAAAAGCTTAAGTTCCTACTTCTGTTTGCATTTTCAAGTGACTCCATTATAATATGTAATATTAGACTATCCTTAACAACTGAACCCAGCTATTTTGCAAGGAAATATTAGCGATTCCATGTTTAACTGCCTGATTTTTCAATTGACAAACGCTTATGATCAATAAGCTTGAATTTCTGAACAGCAACTTGAGTAAAAAAACATAATTGAGGAATAATTCCTGCAAGCAGGCATTCTGAATGAGAAACCACTGACCAAATAAAATGTCCATTAAAGTTACATCGGAAGCAGAAACTCCAGGTGCACAAGGAAAGACAGGAGCCTCAGGAACATACACAGCCTTTGGGATCAAGTCCAGGGAAAAGGAAGCAACTGTCTGACAGTTTCCCAATTCTGCAGTCACAGACAACTTCTGTGTTGAGGGGGGGGTAGCGGAAGAGAGCTCAAGGAAGCACCTTCCAGGGAAGAGACTACCAAAACTGGGGCAGCTAGGGGACTCAGTATAAGGTGTTTATCCATTGGACATTGTGTTTTTGGTGTTGATGCTGTAAACTACTTAGATTTTATTTTACGTTTCTCTTAGCCATTACATGCTCAGTTTTGGAAGAAATCACCAAAACAGAAGGCCTTGTCCTTGAGCTCCAACAGGGGCTCCTGAGGGCGTGACCTGCCCCTTAGGTCGTGCATGCGACCATATGTGTCTGGTGGCATGAAGATCTAGAAGTAGACAGCACAATACTAACATCACTCAAATGTGCTGGCAAACTCGGGGGGTCCTAATGCTGGTCTCCCTTACTGACACGATTCACTGCTGCTTGCAGTCTCCACTCCCAAAACTCTCTGGCATGCAGATTTTATAGAGGTAGGCAGCATAATAATGATGGCACTGAAACGTGCTGGCAGATGAAACAGAGCTCGGAGGATCGCAATGTCAGTCTCTCTCACTAGCCCTATTCACTGCTGCTTGCAGTATCTGCTCCCCATGGATCATTTTTTAAATCTCATATTGCACATTTGGCTCAAGTGAGCTTTTATAAGCTTTAACCGCTTTGGAGATTGAAAGATTTGATACTTTTGAATGACTTGTGAACCATTGTCCAGTTGTTGATACAGGAGAAAGTGTAATCTCCAGGAACAAGCAGGAATGAGTCTTCACATATGGGTACGTCGGTACCGACAGAGCCTGCACGGGAATGCTGCCCAGCTTCCAATCAGAAAGCTTTTGGCAGCATCCCTCGTGCCTGCGCGCTGACTTCCCGCCTTCTCCAGAGCCTCTCTTCAGTTTTCGTTTTTTCCGCGGAGCCGGCAGGACGTCCTTCCTGTCACCGCAGAAACTTTTCTTTTTACTTACTTAATTTCTTTAGTTTTTTGTTTTCTTGTGGTCGCGGCTGTATTTCCCGCCGCCACCGGTACCGCCGGTGGATTTTTGCCTAAATTCTGAGAAACTTTTTCTTCAGTTTTTTTTCTGCTTTAACTTGTTAGGCCTACCAGGCCTCATGGAGCCTTCTTTTCCTGAGAAGTGCATTCGATGTGGAAACACTTGTTTCCTTTTAGACTCCAATAACTGGTGTCTCAACTGTGTGGGTCCTGACCCTTTTTCCCCTGACATGTCAGGAGATATTTTGTGAGGAAACCTTCAGTTTTTAAAGTTTCCCTCGATGCCGTTTTTTCCTCGGCAGTGAGGGTACCCGGTTTCTCCATTTCACAGGATCAGGTAACCCACAAACAGTCTGTTAAGACTAGTCAATGCTTGAGTGGTATGTCCCATGCCCAGCATGGTGACGGCTCCGGCCTTACCCTCAAGAATCCATTGGCATTACCCCTGCGGGAGTCTATGGGCTCCAAAGCGTTAAAGGGGTTTCAGGTTGTTCCTGGGTCTCACCCCTCACAGAACATACCTGAGCCATGCTCGGGGGTGGTATCCGCTTCGAGCGGTACCGATCCCCCGGCATCGGCACCGGTGTCGAGTGTTCCACTCTTCACCAGGGATCTTCATCTGGCGTCCTCGGTACCTTCGGGGCCGATCAATACGCTTCAGATTGACTTCCCTCGATCCCCACCGTGTCCGGTGGTGGTATCCGCTTCGAGCGGTACCGATACCCCAGCATCGGCACCGGTGTCGAGTGTTCCACTCGCCACCAGGGATCGTCCTCAAGCGTCCTCGGTACCTTTTGGGGCCGATAGATACGCTACGCATGGACATTTCTATATCCCAGCCATGCTCGGAGACGGTACCGTCGTCGAGCGGTTCCGATGCCCTGGCTACGACATCGGGATGCAGTAACCTGTTTCTCGCAGGTGGGTATCATCGGCTATCCTCGGTACCTTCGGGACCGATCGATGTAACCCAGACTGCTTTATCGGTATCGGCATCGCCGATACTGCCACTGACTTCGGTACCCTCGAGGCATGCATCGATAGACTCGCTTCCATCGATGCCGAGTCTTGAATCGATTTCTAGTCTCGAGGACTGGGTACCGACGCGTCCTGGAACCGACTCCGCTCGCTTCCAGATAAGCAGTTCCGCAGATCCTAGCTATAACTCTAAACTCATGATCTCGGTACCACTGCAGCAGTCCCCGATAACAACTTTGACCGCTGGTCCTGTATCACAATCTATGTCGATGCCTCCGTTGGAACCGATACCTGGCATTGCTGATGCAGTACCTACTGCCTCTGAGTTAACACGCCAGTATCCCGGTCCATCTACTACGTCTCTTGCTTCACACCATGGTACGTCCTCTGGTGCTCAGCCTCTTTCTTTGGCCTTACCAGGGATGGTTCCCATAGGGGATCAGTCTTTTCAGACTTTTCTCCGAGACATGGCAACCTTTCTTAATATCTCTATCCCTGGTTGTGCTGATACTCATAGCCCACCGGCACAAATGGAAAATATCATGCTTCCTTTACATCCTGCTCTGCAGGATCTCCTTCTGAGGGTTTGGAAATCACCCTTACCGCTTCCTCTAGCTTCCACAGATACTGAGGTTCGGTACCGAGTGCCTCCCTCTCCAGGATTTCAGAAGCCACAACTTCCTCATCGTTCCCTGGTAGTAGAATCAGCACTGAGGAAGGCTAAGAGCAAGAAGATGCATTCTTCTTATCCGCCAGGTCGTTCTTCAAGAACACTCGATGCTTTTGGTCGTCAAGCCTTCCAAACATCTATGCTGGCCTCCAGAATTCTTTCATATATTTTCCACATGAGTCTAACACTCCAGGAGGTCACAGAGAAATTGTCTCTCTTGACCCCTTTTTTGTCAGAGCCGAAGGCTACTGATTATTCCTTGCTCATTAATCATAGCCGGAATATATCCTGGTTTCTGTCTCGTGCTTCTATAGACTCTTTTGAGTCTGTTAGCAGATCCTCTGCTATTGCCATTGCAGCATGTTGCAGAGCCTGGCTCGAAGCTTCAGACTTGAATAGACGGGCACAAACTATACTGGCTCATTCTCCTTGTACAGGAGACGGTCTTTTTGGTAAGGAGGCTTTACTTCAGGTTGCTCAATGCTCCCACTGACTCTCCTTCCACTACAGACCATTCTAAGCCATCCCATTCTTCGAGGGGTAGGAAATGTCCTACCAAACCTTCTTTCCCTAAGAAAAGAAAGTTTCAGTCCTCTCCTGCCCATCATTCAGAGGTACCTAAGCAAGGGACACCTCAGCCTAGTCTGAAGTCCTCCAGCTCTGGCCACTCTCAGCATTCCCAACAACCATAGGGGCTGAGAATTATAGTCTGCAGTTCACTTCTACCTATTAGAAGTTGCTTCACTGTGCTTTTCTTTCTCAGTGTACTAAGATGTCGGAACATTCTTGTTCAGGGACTACGCACTTCTCCTCCTTTACTCTCTAGAGGAGCAGTTACTACTATCCCCTGATAGTTCTGTCCCACTTTGAACATTTTTTTCCTTCAAGTTGCACTTACCCTGAGGGTACGTCACCCTCCACTTACTTACCTACCCTCTCTACAGGACTTCTTCCTGGTTGAGAGGTACCATACTGAGAAGCTTCTTAGCACGCTTATTCCTCAGAAAGAGACAGGAGATACCTCCTCTCCTTCCTTGTCTCTTATTCTTAAATGGGCACAGTACAATCTCTCTGCTGGTTTCTATCACCAGCTGTGCCTGCAGGAGTTACAATGATTGTGTTACTGGTACTTTTTAGTTCCAGTCCCTTGTTCCAAGGTTTATCTAGCCTCAGTAGTGATTCCAGGCTGCTCCTCAGCTATCTTGGATCCTCCTACTTTTTGGCTTTTTCACAATCTTCCTCCATCTCCTCTCTTAGGATATGGCAATACCACTGACTTCAGTCAGTTTATCTCCTCTTTCTCCTGCACAATGCTCTCTGCACTCTCAGAGAAGCTTTCTACTATGAGGGCCTTATTTTAGAGCATTGACCTTATCTCTGAAGCTATCAGTAGGGAAAAGCTTAATTCCTTCCCATGCCTATGAGGGTTCTCCAAACCCTCTGGTCTGGGCTGTTGGTATAATATATAAGTTCTTCTTCTGCGTGAAGATCCAAGGCTGATGTTTACGCATGCTCCCTCTGGGTCCCTCCAGCAGGTCCCTCTGATATCTTCTTGCGTTGCTGAACATCTGCCATGTCAGTGTTCTTTGCAACTCCCGCCTTGTTCTTTACAGACTGATATCATCATCTGTTCTCACGCAAACATCATATTATCTTACTGGATTCCCTCAATCCACGGAAATAGATTCTTTACACATATCCCAAGTGGGTTCACCCTCTTGTGGAGCAGAGAATCTTTTCTTTTATATTTCCCATATACAACTATGGGGCTGGGTGGTAGATATGTATCTTCAATCTCTATCTTGTATGTAGCATCTCCATATATGTCTACATACCTATCTCATTACCCTGGTGGTGCAATTCCATGCCCCACCAATATATATATATATATATAATATTTTGATACATTTCTCCACCCATATCCTAATATACACATATGGATATATATGTATATGTGTGTCTGTTGGAGGGCTTCTCAAGGGTTGATATGTCTTACACACTATAACCCTTACTGTCTATACTAAATGTTTTACCTTCTAGAGGGTTTAGACAGTCTATCGCCCTACTTGCATACCATATTATGATGCAGGAACTGTTAGGCACCAATAACTACTGTGGTGCTAACATCTTCCATTTTTTCTTTGTCCTTGAAGCATCAAGCTTCAATATTTTTTCCTATCTCTCGCCAGCTAGGAAAAATAGTGTACATCTTTATCTTGAGTATCGACAACTGTTCTCCTTGGGAATAGGGGTTTTTTCCACTCCCCTTCTTCCCGCCAGGACTGGGCTAGTTCTCTACCTCCGTCAGTCTTCTTCCTTTAGCCTTCATTGTTAATGACTTTATGCCTAAAGGAGTTTTCAGCTTTTTCCCATAAAGCTTTCCATTGAAGACCTGACGTCTAATCCTACCCAATTGACACCTGGATCGTCTGTTACCTCCAGGTCTGGACCTTCATCCTCACTGCTGTGAGGTCACTTTGAAGATTCCGCCACTGCTTATCCAGTAGACTCCATCATGCTCTCGACTTCCTACGATTCAGTAGGTAAGCTGCATATTTTAAGTGTACATTAAATGTGTTTAATGTTACTTATCATATATACCAAGGACTTCTCCCCTATAGTCCTTGGCTATGCTATTTCTTTCCTCACAGCTCCTTTATTGTCAACTCCTGCCCTCCATCCCACAAAGGATGCCGGGAATTCCTGGAGACAAAATGCATCCCTGGCCGAGGCCTCTGCATTTTTATGGGATCTCCCCCTGGCATCCCTAGCTAGGGAGTCCCCATATGTGAAGACTCATTCCTGCTTGTTCCTGGAGATAGCACAGTTACTTACCTGTAACAGGTGATCTCTGGGAACAGCAGGAATTAGTCTTCACAACACTCCCACCTCCCCTGGGAGTTGCATCTCTTTATCTTCTTCCTTTCTCTCCTCGCCTTTGTCTCAGCTTTGAAACTCAACTGAAGAGAGGCTCTGGAGAAGGCGGGAAGTCAGCGCGCAGGCGTGAGGGATGCTGCCAAAAGCTTTCTGATTGGAAGCTGGGTAGCATTCCCGTGCAGGCTCCGTCGGTACCGACGTACCCATATGTGAAGACTAATTCCTGCTGTTCCCAGAGATCACCTGTTACAGGTAAGTAACTGTGCTTTGTAGTGGTTTATGTGGGGAACTAACTTAAGTATATTCAGGTATTACAGTTACTGCGAAATATGGTGGTAAGGTTGCTGATGGTTTGCTGGTTACATTGGTTGCTGGGATATTACCATATCCAGTTTGATTCTGGTGAGGGTTCATAGGATTTGTATGCGGAAGGCTCAATGGAATTGGTGAAGTTTCTTCATTCTTCTTGTTCTAGTAGGAGTTTGCAGTTGGAATCATGGGTTTAGTTGGCACTGCCAGGGCCTGAGGTAGTCGGCCTTTGTATGAGGCTAAGAGCATTTAGTTTGACTGCTCCTTAGCTGTGGAATGGGTTGGCAGGCTTTATGGAAGGAGGGAGATTATTCAAGTTTAGGAAGGCCTTGAACATAAATATTAGGGTTTTGGGTAGAGGGTTGAGTTCTTGGAGTGGGTGTTGAGAGGCATAGGAAGACGATGATTAGAGAGAGATGTGAAGTGGTGGGGGGAATGGGTATGTGGTGATCTGATATTTTATGGATTGTATTGTAAACTGCTAAGAGAGGATTTGGCCTGAATATAAAAAGTAATTATTTTTCAGAAAATATAGCAGGGGCCGTGGAATGCCTCTGAGGGGGCTAAGCTCCACCCTCTTTGCCCCAAGCTGCACCCTTAGCTCCCCTGCAGCCTTCCCCTCCTGTTCTGTCCACGGGATTGCATCTCCTACAGGCAGAAAAGGGAATGGCTGTGATTGTGGTGGACTCCTGTCTGCCTTCGGGAGATCAGATTCTCGTAGGTATGAGAGGAAGGCCGCCACAATTGCGGCAGACTCCTGTCTGCCCGGGAGGATCTCTTGTGGGCAGACAGGATTCTGCCACAATTGTGGATGGTGGGCAAAATTTTGCTGGGGCCAGAGACTATGTAGCCCACCCTGCTCTGATGCCTATGAGATATAGGTAGAAAGAAACATTAAACAGTCTGTAGTTGAAACAAGTGTATGACTAAAAGGACTGATCTGGAGGTGAGTAAAAAGGGATTCTCCACTAACAAGCAGGAAGTCAGTCCTCACATGGGTGCTGTTGACACCAATGGAGCCCCACGTGGAAGCTTCTCCCAGCTTTCAAAGAAAGCTTTTGGGAAATGTACCATGCATGTGTGGTCTCCTTACCACCCAATGGTGCCATTTTGCCTCCTTTATTCCACGGACCCCACCAGATGTGTCTCATTTCTCCGGAAAGAGTAGTTTTTTTTTCTCTTGGAAGTTTTTCTTCCCTGGTTGCACCGATCCCCTTTCCCACCTCCGAGCTCGCTTGCCCCAGCATTGCATTTCGGGTTTGTTTTTTCCTTTGATTTCTCTACCAGCGCGGTTTGTGCCCTTTTTCACTGGCAGAGCCCCGGGTCTTCGACCTTGCTGGGGCCCTTTTTTCCCCCATGACCTCTGCCAGTAGCTTCAAAAAGTGTGATTTGGTGTTCCCAGACCATGTCTCTCTCACCAACACACCTGATTGCTGCCTCTGTGCAGACACAATCCCTTGGATTGTGGACTCTGTAAAAAGATGTCCTCCAAGGCTGTTAAGAGCCGTCAGCAGCAGCACAACAAGGTCTGGTTCTGCCCTGGAGTCTCTAGGGACCCCGCATGCCAAGCCCCCTTCCGGGATCCCAGATCCCCAAAGTGACCCCGCCGACTCTGAGGCCATGGGTCCTCCGAATGGAGCACCCCGGAGATGGAACACAAAAAGAAGAAATTCTCAAGTGCAGCATCCATGGATGAATTGAGAAAGGTATGTAAGTCCCGCGCCTGGTCCTGTAGTCCACATCGTGACTCTGAGGGATTAGAACCGGGAGCAGCCTACTAAGGTTGCCCGCAAAGAATCATTGGCCTCGGATGATCAGCCTTGGATCCCCAAGGCCATCCTGGTCGAGGACTACCCCCTCATCGCTGCCAGCGCTGGGCCCAAGATCCTCTGTGCCTGCACCGAAAGCTGTGGAGCCATCTGGACTGGAGACCAGAATGGTAGCCTTGGAGCACAGCTTTCTGCCTTCATGTCCCAGCAGTGGGCCTTGATGCCTGGTTCCGCTGGGTCGTCTGCCCAGACCACCAGGGCCTCAGTGACATTCCCAGATGCCAAGCCAATCCTCTAGTACCATCGGCCTCGAGTCGATCCTCGACATCAGTCTCTATCCCAGTCCTGATCCTCGGGACAGATCTTCCCCAATGAGTGGCCGTGGCTCCACCTGCAGACCCTCTGTGAGGGGCAGGGATGGTCAGGGCCTGACCTCGCACTCTGGCTGGGCCTCCGACAACTCCACTGACTATGATTTGGACTGGGAGACAGAGGATGAGCAATTGCTGGAGACCCCTCGCTGCTGTGACATGCATTCAAATACATCTTCCTCAGAGACCCAGCACCGGTCCCTGTTCGAGGATATGGCCTTCCACGACATGTGCGGGACATGTTAAAGGTGCTATTGTTCAACACAGTCAGAGGCGCACCCTCGCACAGAGGACCTCGAGATCCTCCAGTACGAGGCCTCTCTGAAGGAGGTGCTTACACTGCCCATCCTGGAATGGCTTCTCCTTTTGTATGGGGGAAACACTGGTATCGGTGCCCATCGTGAGCAGACTCTAGATTCTATGTATCGGGTCTGCTTGATACTGCGCTTCCAGAAGGCACAACTGACGCATAACTCCATGGTGGTGGAGTTGGCCATACATCGGCTCAAGAGCCAGAAGACACACTCCTCGTGCCCCCGGGTAGGGAGGCCCACACCTTGGACGCCCCCAGCAGGAAGTGCTACCAGGGCTCGATGCTCATCGGCTGGATCCAGGCATACCAGCTGTATATGGGCATGTAATGAGGGACCTAGCGAAGGAACTCACCAGGTTCTCGGCTGATCTCTCCTAGGAAACCTTCCAACGGTTCCGGAGCCTGTCCTCTGCTGTCAGTTTTCCAAGTTCATGACTGCTTTGAGTCGGCGGCTAGAGTAGCCACGGCGGGCATCAATGCCCGACGCCAGGCTTTGCTACGTTCTTCCGACCTGGAGCAATGGATTCAGGACAAATTGGTCAATGTCCTTTGACAAGGAGAGAACCTCTTTGGCAAACCCGTGACTGATAAGGCTTCAGAGTTGAGTCCAAGTTCCTAACGAGGACTAGGCTCTCTACGAAGACCGCTATCCTTCCCTGACTGACGGCCCTGAGTAAAAAGCCCCCTTACTAGATGAAGGGAAGAGCTTATGAAAACTACCCTCAGTATCAGGTCTCCCCATCTCCCCAGCAGGGTCAGCTGGCTTAGGGAGAAGAGCATGGTCCTTGTGAACAGAGGTCTCCCAAAACCCAGGCACCAGCTTCAGCACAGCCTGGTGGGAGCTTTTGACTCCTTGGGCATAGACTCTCCACCACCCAGGAGGCCAGCAGCCCACAGGGGGACGTCTGATTTTTGTTTGCCCACCGGAGGCCAGCTATCACCACTGACACTTGGGCACTATAGGTGTTCAGCGAAGGTTACCTCCTCCACCTAGAGCAGACTCCCCTGCCATTCTTTCTCGGAGAGCCCTCCAGGTCTCCCTTCCACCAAACCTTTCTACTTCAGGAGCTCGCAGGCCTTCTCAAGGACAAGACAGTGGAACCTGTACCCCACACACCTCTGGGGCAAGGGATTCTACTCCTGGTGCTTCCTCGGACCAAAAAGAACAGGGGGCCTAAGGCCCATCCTGAACCTGCGGGACCTGAACTGGTTTCTGGTGAGGGAGAAGTAAAAGATGCTCTCCCTTGGGACATTGTGCCATACCTTCAGCAGGGAGACTGGCTATGCTCCTTAAAGGATGCATACCCCCACATCCTCATCCATCCCAACTACAGGCAATACCTCGGGTTTGTGGTGGGAGGTGTCCACTACCAATACAGGGTGCTACTCTTTGGCCTGGCCTCCACCCCAGGGATCTACACCAAGTGCCTAGCGGTGGTTGCGGCACACTTCTGCCACCAAGGAGCCTTCGTCTTACCCTATCTGGACGACTGGCTCATCAGAGGAGGCTCGGTCACCAAGGTGCAGTCCTAAAACACCTGGAGTTAGTTATAAACCGCACCAAGTCCCATCTCCTCCCAACATTCAAAACCATAAACAACCAAGCACCATCAACTGTCACCAACCTTGTACATTTACAGACCCCCAACAGATCCAGAAGATCAACTGCTATAAATACATTAATAATCCCGAAACAAACAGTCAGATACACTAAGGAAACAACTAAAAGAGCCTTCAGTATCCATGCCCCAATAACCTGGAATGCCCTCCCACCAGAACTGAGAGCTATAACCAGCCTAACACAATTCAGAAAAAGCCTCAAACACTACCTCTTCCTAAGCTATTTCCCAATCTAATCTTTGCACATGAAAATACTACAGACACTTTTTCTGACCAAGACATTCCCCAAACGATATCCAAATGTGACTAATGTATTTGAATTCTCTGTAAATAGTTAGTTAGCCTATATAGTTTACCTTTTTAATCCCAAGTTCAAAGACCCCGTTACTTGTAAAATGCATTACAGTTCTCTGTATGTATATGTTTGTTCCATGTAAACCGCGCTGATGACAATAGTGCGGTATATAAGAGATGTTAAATAAATAAATAAATAAATAAACAGTGTCTGGAGTTCATAGAAACCCAACTAGACACCCTTAAGGCCAGAGCGTTGTTCCTACCCCAGGACAGGGCCGACTGCCTCAGGGCGCCGGCCGTGAACGTGCAACACAGCTGCAGTGTCTGCTCACCTCCTGCTACACCTGGGTAACATGGCATCCACAGTCCATGACCCCCTGGACAGTCTCCTCCACATGAGGGTGGCCTAATGTTGTCTCTGCTCCCAGTGGACCTAGGCCACCAGACGGCTGCGGGACAGGGTGACGGTGACCCTTCAACTTGCAGACTCCCTCAGCTGGTGGCAGGTACCGCAGCGCCTCCAGGCAGGGTGCCCTTCTATGCCCCAATCCCCAGAGGATTCTCACAATGGGCACCTCCCTGCTGGGCTGGGGGCTGATTGTGAAGATCTCTGCACTCAAGGCAGCTGGTTGCAGTCAGAGCCAACTCCAGATCATCCTGCTGGACCTTTGGGCTGCATTTCTGGCCCTCCAAGCCTTTTGCCACCGCCTGCATCACCAGTCTGCTGGTCCAAAGGGGCAATCAGGTGGCGATGTTCTACCTGAACAAGAAGGGAAGCACAGGATCCTATGCCCTCTGTCAGGAGGTGGTGGCTCTCTGCTTCTTCAAGCTCCACAATGGGATGCTCCTGTGGGCAGTGTATCTGCCAGGTGAGCTCAGATGTACGAATGGTGGCTAGACCCCAGGGTGGCCTCTTGGCTCTTTCAGCTCTGGGGAGTTCCCCTGATGGACCTCTCCGTGAGCCTGACCAACTCTCAGCTACCCCATTTCTGCTTCTGCCAGTCGTACCCCTCACGGGTGGCAGCGGATGCATTCCTCATCTCATGGACGGAGGGCCTGCTCTCACCTTACCACTTACACCACTGATAGCCAAGACCCTGTGATCTGTGCAGCTTGTACTGCAATATTTGCTCCATCTGGCACACGCAGGACTGAAGTCCAACTCCAGTCAGGGTGCACCTGAGTGCTTTAGTGGTGTACCACCACCTTATCGAGGGCATGCCCCTCTCTGTTCTACCTCTTGTGACCTGCTTCTTGCAGGGCCTTCTGTTATCCAAGCCCTCCCATCTGCTCTTGAGTGGGACCTCGGTGTTGTGCATTCTAAACTCACCAGGCCACTGTTCGAACTCCTGGCTACCTGCCACCTGCGGTATCTCTCATGGAAGGTTGTCTTCCTAGTGGCGCTCAAATTCATTCGCAAGGTCATCAAGCTTCAGGCGCTAGTGGTGGATCTACCATACACAAGGTTCTATAAGAACATGGTGGTGCTCCGCACGCACCCCAAATATCTCCTTGAAGGTGGTGTCCCCCATTCACCTCCATCAGGAGGTGGTGCTTCCCACCTTTCTGCAGCCTCACACCAGCCGGGCTGAGACCATATTGCAATGAGGCCTGGAATGTAAGAGGGCCCTATCTTTTTACCTTAAACGTACCCAGGGCCACTGCAAAGCCTCCCAGCTTTTTGTCTTCTGTGACCCCAGTTGACTTTGGCAAGTGGTGACCAAGTGAACTCTGTCCACTTGGGTGGAAGACTGCATTGCCCTCACCTATGAGCATCGCAGTGGCCTTCTTGGAGTAGTAAAGCTAATATTGAATTCCTGAAATTACTCCACTTTAACATGCAGCTATTATTAGGGTATGCGTGGTGCTTATCATTCATTAAGCTCTCTTTTACCCAATGTGTAGTCTCAGACCAATGCAGCGCTTCTGATCACTATGTTCTACTAAACATAGTGATCAGAAGCGCTGCGTTGGTCTGAGGACTACACATTGGGTAAAAGAGAGCTTAATGAATGATAAGCACCACGCATACCCTAATAATAGCTGCATGTTAAAGTGGAGTAATTTCAGGAATTCAATATTAGCTCACCTATGAGCAGGCTGGGCTCTCACTGGAGCTCCGGGTCATGGCACACAGCATTAGGGCCATGGTGGCATCTGTAGCAAATCTGCTGGGCCGCCACCTGGACTTCAGTACATGCTTTCGCAGCTCATTACTGCCTGGAGAGGCAGTCCTGACGGGACAGCGCCTTCGCCAGGCCATACTCTGTTGTGTGTTTGGGGTATAGGCAACTCCTGTCCTTTGACCCTTCTGTATTCGGGTTACTGGAGTTATGGTTCTCACTAGACACTTGGGTATCTTGAGATCTGTCTCCTTAAGACTCGCTTAATGCTGCTCACTGCTCACATGTGGCATTTCTACAGGTTTATTGGTAGCCTGTAGCTGGGGAGTCCCATATGTGAGGATTGACTTCTTACTTGTTCCCGGAGAAAGCATAGTTACTCACCTGTAACGGGTGTTCTCCGGAGACAGCAGGAATCAGTTCTCACAATCCTCCTTCCTCCCTATGAAGTTGCTTTCTTATCATTTTTGCGGTCTTTAGCTATGTCATTTGACTGAGGCAAGATGGCACCCTTGGGCAGCAAGGGGACCACGCTTGCGTAGTACATCTTCCAAAGGCTTTCTTTGAAAGCTGGGGAGAAGCTTCCGTGCAGGGCTCCATTGGCGTAGACATCAACCATATGTGAGGACTGATTCCTGCTGTCCCTGGATAACACCTGTTACAGGTGAGTAACTGTGCTTGCTTTTGCTAGACTGAGACTTGATTTTGTGATTTGTGATACAAGCTCCTGATGCTGTTTTTATTTGAAAGAGGTTTACAACATTAAAACCATTCCCTTATGATGTTCCCAGCTATTGCAGATGAAGCTACAAAGAAGATAGCAGACTTGGTATCCAGACAGAAGAGCAATTCCAAATCAAGGTTAACCCCTAGGTACCAAAGAGAGTTCATTGGTACCCGCTGTAATCTGGCCCGTCGTGGTAGGAGTAAACCCATCCTCCCTGCAGCAGTGAAGAGTGAGCTGAAAGATTTACTGTCTAATTCTTCAATTTTGCTGTCTGATTTCGAGAGGGCCTTCTTCAAGCGTTTTGGGCATGGGTTCCAGTACACACGCTATGGCTTCTACTCCATATTTGAAGTACTGAGGGCTGCATCTGATATTATTCAAGTACAGCAGACAAGAGCAGGCTCTCTGCTAACCTTGAAGAATTGTCCCACTAGAGGTGAGATGCAGAAAGTGTCACCAAGTAAGGAGAGGGTTTTGGTGGTTTGTTTTTAGTGACTCTTCAAATTGGTCTTCTTTTGCCTTTAAAAAAAACAAAACAAAACAAAAATCGAACCACCAGAGCACAAACTCACACATCCATGTTTATCTATCTTACCAAAAAATGCAACGGTGGTCCGACATAAATTGCATTTTTTGGTATGATGTGTGTGTGTTCTGGTAGTTCGATTATTTTTATATATTTTTTTTTGTTGTTGCTGTTTGTGTAGTTGTCATTCCACTTTCTTTTGGGAAATTGTTTTCTATTTTGTTCTGTTTAGGAATCATCATTGCTTCTTTTATTTTAATTGTCCCTCCAGTCCAGTACATGTGGCTTTTTTCCCTCTTCCAGCAGCTGAGGACTGAGGCAGTCCTTCACACAACAGCCTGGATTATCCAAGGAGCCTCAAGATATGATCATATCACCCCCATTCTCTACCAACTTTACTGGCTCCCCCTATAGCGCAGAATATAATACAAAATCCTCTTAATATTCAAGACAATCTACCTCAGACTAATGGGCCCAGAAGACATTCCACCACGAACCTCCTAGCCACCCCCCCCCCCTCCACAAAAATGAGAAGCACCCAACAAGCATGTACCTGATCCTTTGAACTCTACACACCTACCTTAGGGAACTCTCTTCCCAACTCTAAGGAATACCAAAGACCTCACATTCTGAAAACTCCTCAAAACCCACCTGTTCACCTTGCACTTTGGATCCCCCACTACCCCCCCCATCAGACATGTCTCCAACTGACCAATCTCACCCCCTACATCCAAGAAAGTTCTGTAAATAAGGATGAAATGTCCTAGTTAAATTGTCAACGTAAATAGTTACAGTTCTTTGGAAATGTATAACTGTTCTGTGTACGCTGCTTTGACCCGGTAGAAAAGCGGTAGAAAAGTTCAGCCAAATAAATACAAATAAAATACTGAGCCGGCAACCGTTTCCCCTTTGTGGGTTTTATTTTATTGCAAATCACATGCAATTGCAAGGAGATTGCAACACTGAAACCATACTTTCTGGAATCAGGATCCGATCTGCCACTTACAGGAAATGCTGCTGCTTTTATAATGTAACACTCCAGCAAAGCTCACCAATCACTGTATGTATGGTACCTTACACATTTCCTCCTGTCAAATCCTTAGCTAAGCTTAGTTCCCTATGCTATGACAAACCTATGCAAGGCAGCCATTTTGTGCCCCTGTTTCCTCGGCCCACAACCTTGGGGTCTTTTGACCCCTCCCTTTCCTTATCCAAACATATTCAACATCTAGCAAAAAATCTGCCATTCCTTATCGTCCCAGTCCAGTCCAGTCCTGCACCTCTGGAGACTGAACATGACATTAGCATACTTAAGCAGCTGGCATCTCCTATCAGCTGCAGTATGCTCAGTCTCCAAGCAGCTGGAGGAGTGATCCAGAGGGCTGGACTCGCTATAGGGACAACTGAGTATAGTTTGCAAGGGGGTTTTCCTTTTAAATTTCTTTGGTTGGCTTTTTTTTTTTTTTAAGTGCCATCAAGTTAGTGCTGACTCCTGGTGATCCAGATACCTCTGGGTTTTCTTGGCAGTGCATCACCGTAAGTAGATGCCAAGCCTTTTCTTCTGATACAATGGAGGGTAAATTGACTTGCCCATGGTCACAAGGCATGCCAGTGGGAATCGAACCCTTGATCTTTTGGGTACTAGGCAGCTGCTCTAACCACTAGGTGGCTACTTGGTTGGCTGAGAGTATCTTAAACAAAAAAACTCCAAAAAACCCTAGGTCATTTTATTTATTTAGCATACATTTGTATACTGCTACTTCCAGCAATCAGGAGCGGTTTGATTATATGAAGGAAGCTGTCAGATCAGGACATAGCAATTTTAAAAAATGTACAAAGTGATTTACAGGATTATATGACGGAAGGTGTCAGATCAAGGACAAAAATTTTTCAAAATATGTACAAAGTGATTTAAAGGATAAGCACAACACACAGTAAGGAAGGGAAAGGGAGGAGGTTTTTACATATATACACTTTTACAGGTATGTACATTTCTGCAGATGGTAATAGATGGTTATTACTAATTAGGTCATGTTGTAGGATTGTTGAAAAAGGTATGTCTTTAGTTTTTTCCTGAAGTCCGTTAGGTCGTTAGAGCGTAGTTCAGGTGGGAGTTGGTTCCAGAGTATGGGTGCAGTGTAGGAGTATGCTCTGTTGCTTGTAACTGTTTTGACAGATCTAATACTTATTGGTACATATATGGTGTTTAGATTGGTGGTTCTTCTGTTTCTGTTGGGAGGTTGCATGTCGATTTAGGTTTGTGAGGAAAGTTGGTGCCATGTTGTGGATGAGTTTGAAAGTTATTAGGGTTTTGTATTTTATGCGAGCTATGATGGGGAGCCAGTGTAGTTCGATTAGCACTGGTGTGATGTGTTCAGCAAGGCCTTTTTTCATGATGATTCTGGCTGCGACGTTTTGTGCCATTTGGAGTATGTTTAGGGTTTTCTTTGGAAGGCCCTGTAGAATTGCGTTGCAGTAGTCGAAATGAGGTGTGATGAGGGCTTGAGCTACTGTCCTGAAATCGTTAGCTTCAATGATGCTTCTTAGTGGCTGCAGGACTCTAAGCTTGTGGAAGATGGCCCTGTTTACTATGCAGAGGTGTTTTTCCATCTTTAGTTCACTGTCAAGCGTTACCCCTAGGTATTTTATTTCATTCTTTGTGTGATAGGTATTCTTGCAGAGGGAGATTGTTGCAGGCGGGTTGAACTCCGGTTTTCTTGAGATGAACATGACTTCGGTTTTTTTATGGTTTTATGGCCATGTTTTGTTGAAGCCATGTCTGCATCTCGCTTATGCATTCTTCTAGTTGGGTGTAGTTTGGATTATTTGTGTCAAGTTGAGTATACAGCATAATATCGTCTGCGTATATGTGGTAGTTGATTTTGTGCTTTTTGACTATTTCGCAGATTGGTTGCATGTATATGTTGAAGAGAAGTGAGGATAGGGCTGAGCCTTGTGGTATGCCCTGTGTTTGGGGGAACGCCTTTGCTTTTTCATTGTTAAACTGTAACTGTTGCATTCTGTTTGTAATATAGGATGAGAACCATTTTAGGGGGGTTCCCGATATTCCTATTGCTTCAATTCTGTTAAGGAGTGTTTGTTTGATGGCGAACTGTATCGAAAGCCGCTGAAATGTCAATGAATATGAGAATGAACATTTTCTTTTTGTTTTCTATGCCTTTGAGTAGGTTGTCCAGTAGTGCAATAAGCAGGGTTTCAACCCCATGATGTCTGAAGCCGTATTGGTGCTCGTCTAGGGTTCCGTTGTTGTCCAGGTGGTCTTGCAGTTGTTGTAGGACTGCCTTTTCAATAATCTTTGCTAGGAGGGCTATGCTGGATATTGGGCGATAGGATGCTGGGTCGTCCTTATTGAGTGTTTTGTTTTTTAGTATCGGTCTGATGATGATTTCTTAAGTTGCGTTGGCATGGTCCCTTGCTGGAGTGATTGGTTTACTATGAGAGACATTTGAATCCAGGAATTGTTTGGGGCAGAGGCTGCAGAGGGTTTCCTTTCCTTTTTCCCTCCCCACAAAGGAAAAAGCTTGCCAAGGCTTGGAGGGGGAGGTGCCGGGACACAGACATCTCTTTGAGCAGCTCCCAAACCCATAACTGGGTGAGGAACTGCGAGTGCAGCAAGAGCCGGCAGACAACATTTGGAGCATTCCCGCCTTTGCGCCGAAGCCAGGAAGAAGAGGCTGAGCACGAGGCAGGCGTAGCGAGTGGACGGGCCCCGATTTTAAGAATTACACCGGTGAGTGTGGTTGTTTAGCAACCGGGTACTCGATTGTCTACATATACAAAGTTAGCCACGTGGTGTGGTCTGCATGTCTTCGAAAGCGCGGGAAAACGTGCTGGTTGAATCTGTTGTGGGAAGCACTCTCCTATCTCCAGGTGGGAAACCCCGTGATTTGGGGCCCGAATATTGTTTAGTGTGTGTGTTTTTTTTTTCTTCCCAGAAGGTTCCTGAGCCTCAGTATAGGCAGACAGAATCAGGATTATTCTCCAGCCAGCTGCAGCTCTGTGTGGACAAAAGTCTGTGTGTGTGAGGGGGACCATGCCAACAAGGCCGCAGTGTGAGGTGTTCGGAGTCCGGTGAGGGTCCATCTCTGATGTGGGTTTTTGCCGCACTTGCATTCAGTAGGCCAAAACTATAGAACACAGGGGCAGGATGCCCCTGCAGAACAGGTGGGGAGTGCATTCTCTGCGGGAGCAGCAGGTACTTTGGCGTGTTCTCAGAGGGGCAGGGCTTAGCAGCAGGGGAGCTCGGGGTTTTACAGCACCTCCATTACTGGAGCCATTTGATATGGACCAAGGGCCCCTCTAGATTCTTCACATCTCGGGACCAGGGAGACGAATGGGGTCCGGAGGGGTTGCCCAAATTTGTCCTGCTCTTACATAAGGCGTTCTGTATGCGGCAGCGGGATGCCCAGAACCAGTCTTCGCAACCGACACAGGGTCGAAAACAGCAGGCTACTGCACATGAGCAGGAAATGGAAGTGGAGCCCAAAAGACATAGGCCAGAGGGGGACTGGAGAGAGCAGTCTCCATTCTCAGAAGGACCGGAGGGACTAGACCCAGAAACTGAGTGGGAGGCGGACAGTGACGAACTGGAGGAAGGGGAGATTCTGCAGGAAGAGGAGTCCTGGATAGTCCGAGTCTTCCGCCGAGAGGAATTAGCTGGGCTCATTGCAGAATCATTGAAGACCCTGAATATGCCAGTAAGTCTCCCGGTGGAGGAGGAGACGCTGGAGGAACCGCTTCTCTAGGTGGTTTAGAAGACACAAAGTGTTTCCAGTGCATAGAGTAGTAAAGCAGATGATCCAAGATTAGTGGAATTTGCCAGAAGCTGAAACGCAACATGCTTCAATTTCCAAAGGTGGATGTGGCGGTTTTGGCTGTTACGAAGAAGACAATCCTGGTAGAAGGCAGTTCCGTGCTCAAGGATGTTTCAGGTAGGAAGTTGGACACCTTGTTGAAGCAAGCCTTTGGTGTCAGTGCCCTTTCTTT
Source organism: Ichthyophis bannanicus (assembly GCA_033557465.1). Taxonomy (NCBI): domain Eukaryota; kingdom Metazoa; phylum Chordata; class Amphibia; order Gymnophiona; family Ichthyophiidae; genus Ichthyophis; species Ichthyophis bannanicus. The sequence goes on from CM066040.1 coordinate 144,879,336, forward strand.
ACAGACTCCCATTTGTGGGGCCTGGGTGGCCAGAGCATGCCTGCATTGGGCGCAGTGAGTTCTGGAACCTGGGGATGCAACTCACGATCCTGCAGGCCCAGCAGCTAAGCTGGAGTCGAGGGCGGTGTACCTAGCAGACACCTTCTACAATCTTATTAGAGGTCTGGCCAAGAGTATGGCCACGGTGGTGGCGGCTCACCGTTACCTCTGGTTGAAGAATTTGGCAGCAGATAGCTCTTCCAAGGCCTGTCTTGAACTACCATTCAAAAGGAAGCTTTTATTCGGAGAGAAGTTGGAGAAGTTGGTTAAGGACCTGGGGGAGTCCAAAGGCGGCTGTCTCCCAGAGGACAAGCAGAGGTCGGTCTGCAGCTCAACCCCTGCCAGGGGACCATTTTTGCACTGTACATTTTGCACCTTACCAAAGAGGTTGTTTCCCCTCTAGAGAAGGGTTTTCAAGTATTTTGAGGTGCAGGGCGGGGCTGTTATGGAGCCTTCCTGCCCTCTGGACTGAAGAAATCACAATGAAGTGAGGGGGGGCCTAGGTAGAGGTACAGCTTGTAGGGGGTCAGCTGTGGGAGTTTTACCCTGCCAGGGTCCAGATTGTGTCCAACCAATGGGTGCTGCAGATCATTAGAGAGGGCTGCGCGCTGGAGTTTGTCAGGCTGCTGGACACATCCTTCGTGCAGTCCCCCTGCAAGGCATGCGAGAAGGCTATGGCAGTGCAAGACACCTTGGTGCGACTTCTGCAGCTGGGAAGCCGTGATGCTCATCCCCGAGGACAAGTGTGGCTTAGGTCGGTACTCAATTTATTTTATGGTGCCCAAAAAGGAGGGATCGTTTTGGCCTATTCTTGACCTCAAACATGTGAACCGGTGCCTACAGCTGCTGTGGCTTCACATGGAAATGCTACGTTCAGTCATAGTGGCGGTGAGAAAGGGGGAGTTTTTGACATCCCTTGATCTCACAGAAGCATACCTGATGTTTTGGCAACAGTTCCTCGGCTTCGCAGTGCCCATGGACCATTTTCAATTTCAGGCCTTGCCCTTTGAGCTAGTAACTGCCCCTCATACCTTCACAAAGGTAATGGTGGTGGCACTGCGCAAAGAGGAAGGTCCTGATGCATACTTACCTCAAAGACTGGCTCATCCAAGCAAAGTCAAAGGAGGAGAACGAACAAGCAACAGCAAGAGTAGTAGAGTTCCTGCAGAGTCTCGGATGGGTTATCAGCGTGTCATAAAGCCGCTTGGTGCCGTCCCAGAAGCTCGAGTACCTGGGGGTGTGCTTCAACACTCGCAGTGCAAAGGTATATCTGCTGGAGCAATGGGCACGGGCTGCGGCAGCTACTTGCAACAGTGGCAACTAGTACCTTGGGCAAGAACTCACATGCGACTGTTGCAGAGAGCATTGCTATGCCGGTGGTCGCACCAGAACCATCCCCTGTCACAGAGGTTGCCCTGCTCGACGGAGACCAGGAGGGCGCTCAGATGATGGCTGTGCCCTGGGACACTAACGGCGGGAATGTCTCTTGAGTCACCATGCTGAGTCCCGGTGACGACTGATGCAAGTCTGTTGGTCTGGGGGGGCCCACTGCTAGGGCCATATTGCTCAGGGACAGTGGAGCCCGTTGCGCTGGCATTAGTGTTTTTGGCCTTGGCTCTAGGGGAGGGCCGTTCGGTTCTTCTCGGACAATGCGACCACTGTGGCTTATATCAATTGACAAGGAGGCAGAGGCAGTGTGTGTTTGGAAGCAGAGCCCGAGGCACTGCTAACATGGGCAGAGGAACATCTTCAAGTGCTGTCAGCAGCGCACGTTGCAGGGACAGATGTGATGGCGGATTACCTGAGTCGAGTTCAGGTGGATCCCGGGGAATGGATGCTCTGCGAGGAGGTCGTCTTGCAGGTGGTGAGAAGATGGGGTGTACCAATCAAGGACCGAATAGCGATGTTTGCAACAGCAAGAGTGAACTGGTTTTTCAGCAGAAGATGCGAGAGGATGTCGGAGGGCTTGGACGCCTTGGTGCAGGGGTGGCCCACGGAGGGTATCCTATGTCTTTCCCCTGTGGGCACTCATAGGCCGTGTCGTGCAGCGGATTGAGGCTCACAGGGGAATGGTCGTCATCATTGCCCTGGACTGACTGAGGCACCCTTGGTATGCAGACCTGGTTCGGCATCAGGCAGGCCAGGGAGGACCTCTTGACTCGGGGGGCTGGTGCAGATGCCTCAGGTGGATCGATTTTTTTTTTTTTTTTAAATTTTTTATTTTTTTGCTTATGGCATGGCTCTTGAAAGGGCATGGCTATTCAGGGCCAGTGATTGTGATGTTACTGAAGGCACGGAAGAAGTCCATTTCTCTGTCTTTATATCTGCGTCTGGCGCATCTTTGAGGCTTGGTGTGCTGAACGGTGGGGTTGGCCATTGCCAGCTACAGTACCAGACGTATTGGCCTTTCTGCAAGCGGGATTTGAGAAGGGTTTAGCTGCTAGTTCATTGAGAGTGCAAGTGGTGGCCATTTCTTGTTATCTGGGCAGGATCCAAGGGGTGTAGCTAAGGAAACATTCGAATGCGGTCTGGTTCCTGAAGGTGGTGTAGCTCCGGCCGCCATTATGGTCCATCGTTCCCCCATGGGATCTCAATTTGGTGATGGTGGCACTGTCAAAGTAACCTTTGAGCCTTTGAGTGGATCTTCGCTAAAGGATTTAACTTTGAAACATAGAAATATGACGACAGAAAAGACCACATGGCCTATCTAGTCTGTCCTTCCATAACTACAACAGTCCCCTTTTTGAATTCAGTTACTGTCCTCATCTCTACCACCTCCACTGGGAGACTATTCCACGGATCCACTACTCTTTCCGTAAAGAAATATTTCCGCATATCACTCCTGAATCTATCTCCCTTCACCCTCATCCCATGTCCCCTCATAGCAGAACTTGCTTTCAATTGAAGATAGTGTTTTTGGTGGCGATTTGCTGGTTGGAGGATTTCAGAGCTTCAGGCTCTCTCATGCAGGGAGCCTTTTCTTTCTGTCTCAAAGGAAAAGGTGATTCTCCGGCCGGTGCCTTCATTTTTTTCCCAAGGTCATGTTCCCTTTTTCACTTGAATCAGCCGGTCTCCCTGCTGGCACTTTTGGAGGGACAGGGAGGAGGCGCCGATCCACTATTGCATCGGCTGGATGTACGGAGAGCATTGCGGAGGTACTTGAGGAGAACGGCTCCATTTCAGATTGTTTGTGCTGTTTGGGGAATCGCACAAGGGAGAAGCAGCAGCCAAGGCCTCCATCTCCAGGTGGATTAGAGAGAGGCTATTGCGTCGGCTTACATGTTGAAGGGACAGTCTGTGCCAGCGGACTACAGGCTCATTTAATTAGACATAGGCGGCTTCGTGGGCAGAGTATAGTATGGTTCCACCAGCCGACATTTGTAGAGTGACCACTTGGTCTTCCCTTAACACTTTCGCAAAGCATTATCGTCTGGATGTGCAGGCAGCAGGGGACACCAGATTCATTGCAGAATTGCTGGCACCTCCTGTGGTTAGTACTGCTCTGCTAAATCCCAGAGGTGCGGGACTGGACTGGAGGGACAATAAGGAAAGTTAAATTAGGCCTTACCTGCTAACTGGCGTTTCTTGAGTAACTCCAGTCCAGTCCCAAAACCCTCCCAACTCAATTACAGTATTCAGCTAGATGCTCCTGGGCTTGAAGCATGTTACCATGGGAAATGGCTGCAGCTCGGGGATGACGTTGAGGCAAAGGGGGCAGGGCTTGAGTGCTGTCAGTCGTCTTTCCTTCGGCCTTGCACTCTAACATTTTAGATTGTCAGGCGGGGTCTACTCGATGACACAGTCCACAGGTAAGCCTTCTTGTTCCGGGGAGGGAAGTAGGAGCCTACTAGGGTTAGGGGCCCATAGTTGTTCATAATGTTTGATTACTTGTTGCTCCTGTGAGTCTGCTTTGTCAGTAGGTTACTGGGGCTGGTAGGTAGTGCCAGTTGCCTAAGTATGCTGATGTCATCAAAAGATGACATGCCCAGTCTCCAAGCTGCTGGAGGAGGTTAACTACCCAGAGGTGTGGGACTGGACTGGAGTTACTCAAGGAGCGCCAATTAGCAGGTGAGGCCTAATTTAACTTTTCTTTCTCTAAAACATTAAGAAAATTCATCCCTTCCTCTCTGAACAAACTACTAAGGCTCTTGTCCACTCTTTGTTCACCTCCCGTCTTTACTATTGCAACTTCTCCTTGCTGATCTTTAGTGTCATCTCTCTCTTCAGTCTGCTATGCAGCTAATCTTCTACCAGCTCTGATATACTCATATAACACCTCTTCTAAAGTCGTCTTTTTCGCTCCCCTTCCATTTCCTTATCCAATTCAAGCTTCTCCTAGCATATAAATGTATTTACTCTGTTTCTCATTACCTTTCCTCTCTCCCTGCACCCTTCCTCATGAACTCTTGCTCCTCCTCTGGCTTTCTTCTCTCTATGCCCTTTTCTTCTGCAAACTCTAGACTTTGATCTTTTCACCTTATTTATTTATTTATTTTATTTATTTATTTACATCTCTTATATACCGCACTATTTGCAATCAGCGCGGTTTACATAGAACAAACCATATCCGACAATAAACAAGAGTCAGGTCATTACAATGAACAGGAGCAGTAAACTTGGATAACAGGGGAAACTATCTACATGTGTGGAATATTAAACAGGTAACTGTATATATGAGAGATGGAGTTATTGTGTGTTGCTCATGCATGGTGGCTGGGGTTCGGGGGAGGCTGAGAGGTATTTAATGAAGAGGAAGTGTTTTAAGGCCTTCCTAAACTGGCTCAAGTTGGGGATAGCTCTGATGTGTGGTGGTAGGGAGTTCCAGAGGCTTGGGGCACTCAGACTGAAGGCTCTGTTTGAAGTTGATATGGCGCATCTTGTCATCACTTTTGGTATTGCTAGCATGTTGGCTGCAGAGGTTCTTCTTATCCTGTTGGGTGTGGGTGGTTGTATGAGGTCACATATTGAAGAGGCGGATAACCCGTTGATGGCTTTGAATGTCATCACTAAGGTCTTGAAGCTAATCCTGGCTTGGATGGGGAGCCAGTGAAGCTGCATCAGGAGGGGTGTGATGTGCTCTCTCCTTGGTGCTCCAAAGAGGATTCGTGCAGCGCAGTTCATGGCAAGTTGTAAGGGATGTAAGGTTGTCTGGGGGAGTCCTTGTAGGATGGCGTTTGCATAGTCAAAATGAGGGATGATGAGGGCTTGGTAGATGGTACGGAAGTCGCTCAGCTCGAGTAGAGGGCGTATGTGTCTGAGGGATCTGATCTTGAAGTAGATTGCTCTTACTATTTTTGCTATGTGCTGCTTCATGTTGAGGTTCTGATCCAATGTGACTCCGAGATACCGTATGGCTGATTTTACTTGTAGTTTGGCGTTGTTTACTTCCAGTTGGTTAGGTGGAGTGAATTCTGGGTTTCTAGAGATGAACAGGACCTCAGTTTTCTTATGTTGGATACGCAGATTTTGGGAGAGGAGCCATTCTGATATTGCATTGAAGCAGTTGGTTAGTGGGGTGAGGTCCGGGCAATCCAGTGATATTGGCAGGTACAGTAGGACATCGTCTGCGTAAATCATGCAACTGACATTGAAGGATCTGATGATGTTACAGATGGGTTGGATATAAATGTTAAACATAAGTGACGATAGGGAGGATCCTTGAGGGACTCCTTGACTTTGTAGGAATGGCTCGGATGTGGTTCCGTTTGTTCGTACATGTTGCCATCTTCCAGACAGGTAAGACCTACACCACTCAAGCGCTGTTTCGGTAATGCCTTTCTCTCTTAGTCGAATCAGGAGAATCTCGTGGCGGACTGAATCAAAGGCTGCCGCAATATCTAGAAAGATAAGTGCGAAACCTGTGCGTGAGTTGTCAATGCCTGAGATTATGGTGTTGAAAAGAGTAGTGAGTAGTGTTTCCACACCGTGTGACTCTCTGAACCCGTGTTGTGATGGATCTAGAGGTGCGTTAGTGTCCACATGATCTTGTAGCTGCCTGTAGACTATTTTTCAACGATTTTGGCGAGCATCGGGATACTGGATATGGGTCTGTAAGACTCAACCTTTTGAGGGTCTAATTTGGTGTCTTTAAGCAGCGGTCTGACGGAGGTCTGTTTGAGTGTGGATGGGAATGACCCGGTGTTGAATGATAATCCTATCATTTTAGCTAAGATTGGGGCAAGGTCGGATCGCAGATCTTTTATCCAGAATGCTGGACATGGATCTGCTGCTCCTTATACATGGAACATACGTCCTCTGTCTTTACGTCAAGTCTCTTCTCTCCCCCTCTTCAAATCCATGCTAAAGACTGCATCTGGATACTCATCCCTTGTTCTCCTTGTCTCCTTCCATATTTGAACCCCTTTGTTTCTCTTGTGGTGTTCTGTCTGTCTTGATTAGCTTGTAAGCTCTATTAGCAGGCACTGTGTTCTTTATATGTTTGTACAGCGCTGCATACGCCTTGTAGCGCTATATAAATGATTGATAGTAGTAGTAGAAGTATGTCTAACTCTTCTGATATCAAAGTGGAAGAACTCCCCAACTGGAGCCCAGGTGCCAGTTTCTCAGTCCTCAGCAGCTAGAGGCAGAGCTCCACTGAAGAGACAACCTACTTTCTGACAGAGCAAATTTCAAATTTTAAACTAGGAGAGCTATAGAGAGCAACAGACAATTGGATTTTAAGGGCTGGGGTATCACTGTGCCACTGGAGATACCAGTGGAAGGGGCAAGCAGATAGCAGGGTCTGCTTGTCAAGTTGCCAGGACCCTTAATTGTGTCTAGCAGGGCCGAGGGCTAAAAAAAATTACCTGGAACTCCAGGTTCCTTTTCCTCTCCAACCAGACATTCCTGAGCAGGTTTAGCGGGTTAATACCAATCTCCAGGAACAAGCAGGAATGTAGTCTTCACATATGGGTATCATCGGTACCGACGGAGCCTGCGCGGGAACGCTTCCCAGCATCTAATAGGAAAGCTTTTGGGAGCATCCCACAGCGCCTGTGTGCTGCCTTCCCGCCTTTCCAACTCTCCCTCTTCAGTTCTTCGTTTTCCACAGAGCCGACAGGTCGCATACCCTGTCACCGCAGAAAATGTATTCTTATTCTTTTGTTTTTTGTGGTCGCATCTGCCTTCACTCAATGCCTACCGGTACCGCTGGTTCTCTTTTTTCTTAGTTTAAAAAAATAAATAAAAAAACCTTTTTTTTTCTCAGGGGCCTCTCCCCTCTCGGTGCTATGTGCCATTTTGGGCACTAGGCCCACTTTTCTTCAAACATGGAGAAACTAGCTAGTGGTTTCATAAAATGTTCTAACTGTGGCGGTACCATATCCGTCACCGACACCCATGAATGGTGTCTTAAGTGTTTAGGTCCTGACCATTCTCCACAGGAGTGTCTCTCCTGCAGAAAGATGACCAAGAGGGGCCTGCAGAACAGAGCTGCAAAACCCGGTACCCTTTTTTGCTGCAGATACGATGTCAGTCACATCAATGTCTTCCAGGGCTTCATCTTCCTCCCATGGATCTCAGGTAACTAAACATAAGTCTTTTAAGACTGGCCAGTCCTCAAAGGGTAGATCTCCTTCCAAGCATCAAGATGCCACTGGCGTTGCCCTCGAGGAAAGTTCACCGGCAAAACAGCCCCAGCGGGAGGCTTCGGTCTCCAAAGTATTAATGGGGCTCCAGAGTGTTCCAGAGGCTTCCACCTCTGCAGAACTACTGGTGCCATGTTCTGGGGTTGTGGCCGTTTCCACCGGTACCAACACCCAGGCATTGGCAGGAGCGATGGATCAAAGAATCCTTGCTATCAAAAACAGTCTAGCGGCTCTCTTAGCAGCTTCGGTACTGCTAAGCCCGCTACAGACGGTTCCACAGGTATCGATACCGACATCGGTGCCGGTACCGACTGCACCTGCCTTGGCCGGTATACTTCCTCCCATGCTGAACCTTGAGTCTATTTCAGGAATCGAAAGATTGGTACTGAGGACACCTTGATACTGACTTTGAGTGATACCGGTACTGTGTTGTAGGAACACCCGGCACAGAGATACTTTGAATCCTCCGATTCCGATGACTCTTAATTCTGCCGGTACTAGAGCAATCCTTCCAGAGGATCCCTCTTCTCCTCAACGCAGAATGCCTCCTCCAGAGGACATGTCCTTCCAGGATTTCATATGTGATGTAGCTCGAGGTCTTGCAATCACGGTGACTCCAGAGAAGGCACCCAGAGCAGAAGAATTAGAAATTTCTTCAATATCCTAAGCCTCCTAAAGAGGCAGCAACTCTGCCCATTCATAGGATCTTGCTTGACCTCATGTTAAGAATGTGGGGAAACCCCTTTAACGGTGTCTCCACACTCCCGACGTCTTGATACCATGTACCAAGTTCCAAGCTGTCCTGGTTTTCAAAAGACTCCACTACCACACCATTAAATGGTAGTGGAATCGGCAATGCGTAGGATTAAGAGTGCTAAAATGCATTCTTCCAATCCTCCAGGCCGTGAATCGAGGACGCTCGATGCCTTTGCACGTCGATGCTTCCAATCCTCCATGTTGTCAGCCAGGATCAGCTCTTACATTCTCTATATGGGAATGTTCCTCAAGGAAGTTACAGGAGACTTGGAGCTCATGAGCCCTCTTCTTCCTGAGGACAAGAGGGGAATTTCTTACTCTGGTCAAACATGCCCAGGATGTCTCTAAATTTGTGAACCATGCAACCTTTGATTGCTTGAAATAGCAGAAGTTCTGCTAATACTTTCAAATCAGTGCATGTCGTATTGCCTGTCTTCAGGCAGCAGACTTAGAACAATGGGTGCAAGATAAACTGGGAAACATCCCTTGCACAGGAGAATGTCTTTGGCAAGGATTGGCAAGACAAGGCAAATCAGATTGAATCTGAAAATACTACCTTGAACAGACTATCGAAGTCTACAGCCAACCCAGCAAAGAAAAAGTCAGTCAAGAAGCCCTTTTTCAACAAGAAAAAGAGATTTTACCTATCTTACACCCATCATGCTCACTGTCCAGTTCATGTTCCCCAAAAGGGGCAGCAACAGAACAGACAGCAAAGGAAGCCACAAGTTCCAAGAACTCAACCGGCTCAACAAGCTCAGCCTCCTCGGGGGCTTTGACTCTTTCCTAGAGAACTTAGTCTTCCTGCCCCGAAAGGTTCGGAACCCCTTACCATTCCAGGCAGGCTATGCCATTTTGCCAAAAGAGGGCAACAAATAGCATCAGAAAATTGGACTCTGTCCATTGTACGACAGGGGTACAGGCTTCATTTTCACAGCATGCCCCCTTCTACAGTGATAAGACAGTTCAATTCTCAGATCCCTGCCACCAATCTCTTGGGTCAGGAGGTCGCATCACTTCTTGCTCAAGGAGCAATAGAAGAGGTACCCATATCCCAACAGGGAACAGGAGTCTACTCCCCCCCCCCTACTTTCTCATCCCAAAGAAAACAGGGGGACACAGGCCCATTCTGGACCTCAGAGAATTAAACAAATATCTCTTCCGAGAACTTCAAAATGATCTCCCTCGGAACACTCCAGCCATACCTTCAGAGTCAGGACTGGCTATGTTTTCTAGATCTAAAGGATGCATATACGCATATCCTCATCCATACAGATCACAGGACATTCCTTTGGTTCCTTTTCCAGGGAAGACACTTCCAATACAGGGTTCTTCCCTTCGGTCTGGCTTCTGCTCCAAGGGTCTTCACGAAATGCATGGCAGTAATAGCTGCATTTCTAAGAACTCTGTGAATATTCGTCTTCCCTTACTTAGACTGGCTCATTCGAGCATCATCAGCTCTAGAAGCCAGCTTCGCTCTTTCTCGCACAATGCGAATTCTGCGCTATTTGGGATTAGTCCTAAACCTCCCAAAATCTCAGCTCACCCCTTCTCAATCTCTAGAATTCATAGGGGCTCATCTAGACGTAAGACAATCGCAGGCTTTCCTGCCACAGCTGCGCTGTCTTCGTATAATACAGCTGGCATCTCGAGCAGCTATGAAACTGACTGCTCGGGAGATGCTTCAGCTTCTGGGTCATATGGCATCCGCTGTCCATGTGGTTCCCTATGCTCGCCTTCATATGCGAGCAGCCCAGTGGACCCTATCCTCTCAGTGGACACAGGCCTCGGGTCTCCTATCGGACAAAATCAGAAACTCTCTACGTCTCATTTCATCCCTCCAATGGTGGCGATCACTGGAGAACCTTCTAATAGGATCTCCTTTCCAGCAGCCTCTATACCAAGCCACCCTAACAGATGTGTCCAAGTTGGGTTGGGGGGCTCACTTGCACGATTTCTCCACTCAGGGTCTCTGGACCCCACAGGAGGCTTGTCTTCACATAAACCTCCTAGAACTCAGAGCCATTTTCTATGCTCTTCAAGTATTCCAGGCCCAGCTCAGCTACAAGACAGTCCTGGTTCAAACCGACAATCAAGTAGCCATGTTCAAGCAGGGCGGAACAGGCTCTCTGTCATTATGCAGTGAAACTTTGTGACTGTGGGCCCTCGCCAGAGAGCTCCAGATCATCCACCTAGTGGTATATCTTCCGGGCATTCAAAACCTTTGGGCAGACAAACTCGGTCGAATACTGCTGCCACACGAATGGTCTCTTCACTCAGACCAGATTGCTCGAGTGTTTCGAATCTGGGGAACCCCAGATATATACCTCTTTGCAAGTCCACAGAATGCCAAACTTCCCTGGTTATGTTCCAGAATTCCGGCTCAAAACTGTCAGGCAAGAGATGCTTTCCTCCTCCCACTGGGGGCAGGACTTCCTCTATGCCTTTCCACTCATTCCCAAAACACTGTTCAAGCTTCAGAGAGACAGAGGACATATGATACTCATAGCTCCACGATGGCCATGGCCAGCGTGGTATCCTATGCTTCTACGTCTCTCTCAAGCCACGCCTCTGGAGTTGGGATATGCTCCAGATTTTTCCCAGGAGGACGGAATGCTATTGCACCCGAATCCCCAGTCCCTGCATCTCAGGGCCTGGTTGCTGAAAGCCTAGAGCTTCCAGATATCAACCTTTTTCTCAACAGGTAAAGGATATCCTGGTGGCCTCCGGAAAACACTCCACAAGGCAATCATATGCCTTCAAGTAGAAAAGGTTCTCTGTATGGTGTCCCTTTTCGGTGCCTCTGGAATCGCTACTGGAAGTATCTCCTCCATTTATCAAATTCGGGTCTTAAAACCAATTCAGTAAGGGTCCATCTTAGTGCCATTGCAGCTTCTTGCAAGCCTTTGGATGGACAACCTATTTCCTCTCATCCACTCGTAGCAAGATTTATGAAAGGTTTACTCTTAACAAAACCTCCCACTAAGCCACCGCCGGTGGCATGGGATCTAAATCTTGTTCTCGGGCAGCTCATGAAACGCCCTTTGAGCTTTTAGTCACTACAGCTCTAAAGTTTCTCTCCTGGAAAGTCATCTTCCTAGTTGCTCTCACTTCTGCGAGATGCATCAGTGAGTTACAGGCTTTAGTGATCTTCCTTATACAAGATTTCACCATGATAAGCTAGTTCTTAGGACTCATCCCCACTTTATGCCAAAAGTGGTTTTGCCTTTTTCATGTAAACCAAGCGGTTTACCTTCCTGTATTCTTTCCTAGGCCTCATGCCTCTAATGCAGAAAGGAACCTTCATACTTTAGATTGTAAAAGAGCCCTGGCTTTTTATCTTCAAAGCACTACGCAACACAGAAAACCTTCTCAGCTTTTTGTTGGTTTTGATTCTAGTCATTTGGGACTTCCAGTTTCCAAAAGAACACTCTCTAGGTGGATTGCAAATTGCATATCCTTTGCATACGAGAGTAAGGGACTTTCTCTCGAAGGCCATGTCACAGCTCACAATGTGAGAGCCACGGCAGCCTCTATAGCTAATCTTCGTTGTGTCCATTGATGACATCTGTAGAGCAGCCACTTGGGCTTCGGTACACACCTTCACAGCCCATTACTGTTTAGACAAGGATTCCCGTAGGGATGCCTCGTTTGGACAGGCTGTTCTCTAGCATCTCTTTGGGATTTAGTACAACTCCTACTCGCCGTCCTGGGTTTGGATGCTAGAGATCCATGGGAGGAAGCATGAACCATCTCTCCATGGGTTTGCAGCTTCCTGGGGTCATCCCCCTGGCATCTTTCAGCTGGGGATCCCCCATATGTGAAGATTATATTCCTGCTTGTTCCTGGAGATAGCGTAGTTACTCACCTGTAACAGGTGATCTCTGGGAACAGCAGGAATAAGTCTTCACAACCCACCCACCTCCCCTAGGGGTTCTCTCCCTCTCCCTTAAACGCAACTGAAGAGGGAAGGGCAGCACACAGGCACTGTGGGATGCTCCCAAAAGCTTTCTTATTGGACGCTGGGGAGCGTTCCTGCACAGGCTCCATCGGTACCGACGATACCCATATGTGAAGACTTATTTCCGCTGTTCCCGGAGATCACCTGTTACAGGTGAGTGAGTACGCTTTATGCAGTCTGGCAGTTACTAAGGGACACTTGTGTCTTTAAAAAAAACAACAACCCACTAACTCAGTGAAGTGAAACAGAGGATTCCTGACATTGGGTCCCCAGTTCAGTGGCTGTTAGTGTTACCAGAGGATTTGGGTCAGCTCTGGCTAGTCAGTGATTCAGTCCGTCAGCATGTGGTGAGTGGCAGCATTTGTCTTTCTCCCTCTTTTCTCTCCCTTCGTCAGGCAGGCAGACAGCATGTATTACCACCACAGGTTTAGTGCATGCAGTCGGCTTGATCATTCTGTGTAGCATATGGGGGATCACACAGAGTATTAGCGGTGGGAGTCGGTTGAGTTTGTGTGCGATTGGGCAGGTCGGCTGAGTTGTTTTTTTTAGGCACCAGGGACTTGGAGATGCAGTCTGGGGTGTTGATTGGGACATATCAGTTTCTGCCGAGCCTGCTGTTTTTGTTTGGGAAATTCTGCCATTGGCTCTGGTGGCCATTGCTTTGGGAGGCAAAGAAAACGGCAGTAAAAAGTCATGTAAGAAGCAGAAAGGAAAGCAGCCAATTTCAGCACCAGGGACAGCAGAGCCAGCTATATAAGGGCCGGAAACTGCATTTTCTCCCGATTTTTGTGCTCCTGCTGCATGAGGCTCAAAGAAATCAAGGAAGCTAACAAACGTTACAGCACAGTAGTAATAATGGGTGATTTCAACTACCCCGGTATCGACTGGGTCAGTGTCACGTCAGGACATGCTAGGGAGATAAAGTTCCTAGATGAAATAAATAACTTCTTCTTGGAGCAGCTGGTTCATGAACCAACCAGAGGGGAAGCCATATTAGACCTAATCCTTAGTGGAACACCAGATCTAGTGCAAGAGATAAGGTTGTTGGGGCCACTTGGCAATATGATCATAGCATGATCGTCTTTGATTTAATTAGTGGAGGAGGGATAGTAAGGAAATCCACAGTACTACCTTTTAACTTTCGAAAGGGAGACTATGATAAAATGAGGAACACAGTTAAGAAAAAACTAAAAGGAGCAGTTGCAAAGGTTAAAGACGTACATCAGGCTTGGCTGTTGAAAAATACTATCTTGGAAGCCCAGACCAGCTGTATTCCACGCTTAAAAGTGGAAGGAAGTCCAAAAAACTGCCAGCATGGTTTAAAGGTGAGGTCAGAGAGGCGGCTGTTGCCAAAAAAGCATCTTTCGGGAAATGGAAAAAAGAGCCAAACGATGAAACCTGGAAACAGCACAAGCACTAGCAAGTCAAATGCAAGGCATTGATAAGGCAGGCAAAGGGAGAATTTGAGAAGAAGCTTGCTGCGGAAGCAAAAACGCGAAGTAAAGACCTTTTCAAGTACATTCGTAGCAAAAAACCTGTGAGAGTCAGTTGGTCCATTAGATGATAAAGGGGTTAAAGGAGCACTAAGAGGCGACAAGGCGATAGCGGAGAGACTGAATTCTTTGCTTCAGTCTTTACTGAGGAAGATGTAGGGATGTTACCCATGACTGAAGTGGTATTTAAAGGTGCGGAAGAATTGAAGGAAATATCGATACATCGGGAAGATGTATTACAACTATTAGATAAGCTGAAGAGTAGCAAATCACCTGGGCCGGATGGTATACATCCAAGGGTGTTGAAAGAACTGAAATACGAGATTGCAGACCTGCTATTAGTAATCTGTGAACTATCATTAAAATCGTCTCTAATACCTGAAGATTGAAGGATCGCCAATGTAACACCAATTTTTAAAAAGGGTTCCAGGGGTGATCTGGGAAACTACAGACCGGTGAGCCTGACATCAGTACCGGGAAAAATGGTAGAAACCATCATAAAGAATAAAATTACTCAGCATGTAGATAGTCATGACCTAATGGGAGACAGCCAACATGGCTTTAGACAAGGAAGATCTTGTCTTACTAATCTGTTATGTTTTTTTGAAGGAGTGAATAATCAGGTGGACAAAGGTGAGTCGGTTGATAGTGTGTATCTGGACTTTCAGAAAGCCTTTGACAAGGTCCCTCATGAGAGACTTTTGGCAAAACTAAAGAGTCATGGGATAGGAGGCAGTGTACTATTGTGGATGAGGAACTGGTTAAAAGATAGAAAGCAGAGGGTAGGGCTAAATGGCCAATTTTCCCAATGGAGAAAGGTGAATAGTGGTGTACCCCAGGGATCTGTGCTGGGTCCGCTGCTTTTTGACATATTCATAAATGACCTGGAAAGTGGAATAACGAGTGAGGTTATCAAATTTGCAGATGACACAAAACTATTTAAAGTTGTTAAAACCCAAGAGGATTGTGGAAAATTGCAAGAGGATCTTGATAAATTGGAAGACTGGGCATCAAAATGGCAGATGAAATTTAATGTGGACAAGTGCAAGATTATGCACTTAGGGAAGAACAACCCAAACTGTGGTTACACGATGCAAGGTTCCACATTAGGAACCACCACCCAGGAAAAAGATTTAGGCGTCATTGTGGATACCATGTTAAAACCCTCGGCCCAGTGTGCAGCAGCGGCCAAGAGAGCAAATAGAATGCTAGTTATGATAAGGAAAGGAATGGAAAATAAAACAAAAGATATTATAATGCCTCTATATCGTTCCATGGTGAGACCGCGCCTTGAATATTGTGTGCAATTCTGGTCGCCGTATCTTAAAAAGGATATAGCGATTTTAGAAAAGGTTCAGAGAAGAGCCACCAAAATGGTAAAGGGGATGGAAGGATACTCACTCCTATGAAGAAAGGCTAAAAAGGTTAGGGCTCTTTAACCTGGAAAAGAGACGGCTGAGGGGAGATATAATAGAAGTCTATAAATTAATGAACGGAGTGGAACGGGTAAACATAGATCGATTGTTTACCTTATCAGAATATAGAAAGACTAGGGGACATGCAATGAAGCTACAGGGTAAACTATTTAAGACTAATAAAAGAGAATATTTTTTCACTCAACGTGTAATCAAACTCTGGAATTTGTTACCGGAGGATGTAGTAAAGGCTGTTAGTGTAGCTGGGTTTAAAAAAGGTTTGGACAAGTTCCTGGAGGAAAGGTCCATAAACCATTATTAAGAAGGGACCCAGGATATCAATGCTTGAACCAATACAAGCATTGTGGAACCTGTGTCCCTTGGGGAAACTGCTAGGTACATATGACCTAGATTGGCCACTGTTGGAAACAGAATACTGGGCTTGATGGACCTTGGTCTGACCCAGTATGGCATATCTTTATGTTCTTATGTAAGGCATTACTGCTTGAATCATAAGCAGGTAAATACAGAGAAGGAGCAAACCTCTGTCAAGTTTTCAATGGAGAAGTTGGGTGATATCTTGCAGGTGAGCACACCGACAGCGAGGGAGCCTCCAGTCGAGAATAAGAAGGGGGAACATGTCTTGGGTGAGCCAGGGGTCCCCCTGGTCTCCGAAGATCCGATGGATGGGCAATCGTACCTGTGGGGGAACCAGGGCAGCAAGAGATCCCTCAGGGAGGAGGATCCCAACACTTTGCATGTGTTTCATTGGGACAAGCTAGCAGCCTTAATTAGTCACTCGCTGGTGGCACTAAACATTCTGCCTGCCCCTACCGTGGCAGCTTCCTTTGCTTCAATGGTTCAAGGCTTCTCAGACCGCCTTCCCAGCGTATAGGATTATTAAGAAAATGATTGAGGAGGATTGGGAAGTGCCGGAAGCTGGGTTGTGAGGCGGCAAGGTTTTGAGCCACTTGTATTCTTTTCCACAGAAGGAAAAGGAGCTCCTTAAGATGCAAATGTGGATGCATTGGTCTCAGCTATGACTCTGAAAACCTCTATCCCCATAGAAGATGGAGTAGCATTAAAGATTTACAGGACCTCAAGCTGGAGATTTTTTTAAAGCAGGCATTTGACATGTGCACCCTTCTGCTGCAAGCCTCCATCTATGGGGCTTATGTCACTAGGGCCTCCATCCGGTTTATACAAAGTTTGCCGGGGTCCAGAGGCAGCAAAGTTGGACTCTGCCTCAGCTTATCTGGCAGATGTCTTATGATTTGGTAGGGCATCTTCTATGGCATCGATTGAGGCCAGGCACTTCCTGTGGTTATGTAACTGGTCGGCGAATGTGTCTTCTAAGACCAGGCTGAGTAAGGTCCCCTATAAAAATTGCTGTTTGGGGAAGCGCTGGAGAAGATAGTCAAGGATCTTGGGGAGACAAAGAGAGCGAAGTTGCCAGAGTAGTGTCTGAAAGCTCAGAAGCCATGTAACGTTGCTAGGAGTCAGCCTCAGGATTACAGGAGGTTCTGCTTAGCATGGTTGCTCCCTATCGGTGAAGTCGCTATTCCCCGAAGTTACAACAGGGGCTATTAGGATCCTTCGGTGCCTTCCAAGAAGCCCCAATGAAGTGAGGCTGGCCCAGGTGGAAGTGGTGCCTATAGGAGGTCTGCTACAGCAGTTTTATTCTGCCTGGACCACAATTACTATCAGAAATTGCTATATACCACATGTAGCAAACAGATGACCCAGGGGTTGACCCTGGAGGGGTTGATCATTTTCATCCCTGGTAAAAGATTTACCCAGTAAAGTGTGTTGTTTTTTTTTTCTACCACACACAGACTGGGATGTCCACCGTTACTACCGACAGGTGGGTACTAGAAATAATTTGTGAACATGCACTGGAGTTTGCACATCCTCTCTGGGATATTCATACAGTCACCCTGCAAGGCCCCTTCAAAGCAGCGAGCCATTCAGGAGACGCTTCGGTGCTTACTACAGCTGCAGGCAGTGTTGCCGGTTCCATGCAACCGGTACAGCTTAGGTCGATACTCTATTAATATTGTGGTACCCAAGAAGGAAGGTTTGTTTCATCCTATTCTGGATTTCAAATGGGTAAACATGGCCTTACAGATGCCAATATCTGTCAGCGCTCAATCTCAGAGGCCTACCTGCATATCCCGATTCAACCAGACGACCAGCATTATCTATGTTTTACGATACCAATGGGTCACTTCTATATCAAGGTGCTGCCCTTTGGCTTAGCCACAACTCCACAAACATTCACAAAGGTTGTGGTAGTGGTGGTGGTGACAGTGGCAGCAGCCCTAAGACAGGAGGGAGTACTGGTGCACCCCTCCTTGGACAACTGGCTGATCAGAGCGAAGTCCAGGCCCGAGGACGTTGTTGCAGAAGGTGGTGGATTTTCTGCAGCACCTAGGTTGAGTGGTGAAATTTTGTGAAGAGCAAGGTTGAAGTCGGGTGAGGATCTTCCTCGCTATGATAGTGCCCTTGGCGTAGTATTACCTGCAGATCTTGGGATCCATGGTGGTAACACTGGATCTCGTACCATGGGCATGGGCTTACATGAGACCCCTTCAGCAAGCACTTCTTTCCAGACGGTCTCCTCAGCACTAGCCATTGTCAGTGAAGTTGGTGTGTTTGCTGAAAACCAGGATGCAGCTGGATTTGTGTCTGCGGCCGGAGCATTTAGCAGCGGGAATGCCGCTAGAGCTACCCGACTGTGCTCGTAAAGACAACTACTATTACTGATGATGCCAGTCTCAGAGTTGGGAGCGCATTGCAAGTCACACGTAGCTCAAGCCAATGGTCTCAGGAGGAGAGCACGTGGGCCATCTTTTTGGCTGGAGATGAGGACAGTTTTTCTAGCCCACCAATCCTTCCAGGCAGAGATGTGCCACTGAGCAGTGAGAGTCTGTTCCAACAATGCGACAACAGTGGCCTACATTAATTGACAGGATGGCACAGACAGTGTGGCCCTGGTGGAGGAAGTTGGTTCTCTGCTCTCCTGGGTGGAGGAGAACCTCATGGTGGCCCAGGTAGTGGTCAAGGAGAATGTTCAGGTGGATTTCCTCAGTCGTCATAGAATAGATCCGGGAGAATGGAAGTTGAATGCAGCAGTATTCCATGAGAACACCAGACAGTGAGGAGTGCTGATCGTGGATCTGATGGCCACCTTTTCCAAAGCCCAAGGCAAGCTGTTTTTTCAGCAGAGGCAGAGAGCCTATGTCCAAAGGGTTGGATGCTCTGGTACAGAGATGGCCGACGGAGGGGCTGCTGTATGTTTCCTCTATGGGCTCTTATAGGGCATCTGCTACAGCGCATAGAGGAGGCAGCACGGTCATGTAATCTTCATCGCTCTGGATTGGCCCCGCAGGCCGTATTATGCTGACTTGATCAGTCTGTTGGTAGACAGCTCGTGGCGTCTACCGAACAGAATCAATTTACTTGTGCAGGGACCAATTCTTATGTCGCAGGTAGATCAGTTCTTGCTTATGGCATGGCTTGTGAAAGGGCACAGCTAAAGCACAAGGGGTATTTCGCAGTGGTGGTAGCTGCTCTTCTGTAAGCATGAAAGTGGTCCTCCTCTTTGGCATACATAAGAGTATGACAAGTGTTTGAAGGCCGGTGTGCGGACAGTAATATGCATCCCTTCTCGTTGTCTCTCGGATATCCTGGTGTTCCTGCAAGTGGGTCTGAACAAGAGACTGGCCCTTGGGTCCTTACAGTGCGTGGCAGTGCTTTCCTGCTTCTGGGAACATGTGCATGAATACTCCTGGGTCCTCACCTGGATGTAGCTCACTTTCTTAGAGCAGTAAAGCAGGTGCGTCCATTGCGGCATCTAGTTGTGCCGTCTTGGGACCTTAATCTGGTGGTATCCATGCTGACTTAAGAGCTATTTGAGCCTCTGGCCTGAGCTTCCTTGAAGGACCTAATCTTGAAGGTGGTCTTGGTGGCGATTTGTTTCTTGATAGGTGTCTGCGCTCTAAGTGCTATCCTGCAGAGAGCCATACTTGGTCTTGTCCAAAGAGAAGGTGGTGTTGAGATTGCTGCCTTCCTTTCTCCCCAAGGTGATTTCGCGTTTTATTTTGGATCAGGTGGTGTTGCTGCTGGATTTTTCCCTGCGAGACTATTCAGGGGAGTCGGTTCTATTCGTTAGGCGTGTGCAGAGTTCTGAAGTGCTATTTGAAGTGTGCAGAATCCTTCCGTAAGTCTGATAGACTGTTTTTGCTTTATGGGGAGGCCACGTAAGGGTGAGGTGACCTCCAAAGCTTCAGTAGCGTGCTGGTGCTGGGTGAAGGAGGCTATTGCCTCGGCCTATCTGCTGAAAGGTAGAGTGGTTCCAAATGGTCTCCTTGTGCACTCAACCAGGACACAAGCGGCATCCTGGGTGTAGTACAGCTTGGTTCCGTCAACAGATAACTGCAAGGCAGTGGCTTGGTCTTCTCTGCATATGCTCACACGACACTATCGTCTAGATGTGCAAGTGGCAAATGTGTGTTTTGGAGCCTCTGTGCCTCAGACTGGACTCACAGGTCCCTCCCATGACTAGTTAACTGCTCTGGTACATCCCACACGGACTGGACTGGACTGGAGGGACGATTAGGAAGGAGTAATTAGACCTTCCTGCCAACTGACTTCCCTTAAGTCCCTCCAGGACCCTCATTGGGGTGGTATAAGTATTCTTATCTGCTGTTTCTCAGAATCTAGGAAAGGGGGCATGTCCAGCTCAGCGGGGGAGATTCTGTTAAGAATTACATCAAATACAGTCCAAGGTCGTCTTCAGAGGCAGTGTTGCCAAGTGATGTCGTCCATCTCCACATTGTATATGTTTTAGTGTGATTACATCGATATGTTTGTTGCAAAAAAAAAAAAGATAAACTTTTACTTATACAATTGATAAAAGAAAACCAATGCTATGCTCTCTCCAGTTCTGCTTTGTCAATTGGATACTGGCTGCTGGCTTCCAAAGGGGGAATTCTTCGACTGTGACATCAGTTAGACATGCTCAGCCCTCAGCTGCTGAAGGAGGTAGACAACCCACACGTACTGGACTGGACTAGAAGGACTCGAGGAAAGACAATTAGAAGGTAAGGTCTGATTACTTCTTCAGGCATTACAAAAATATACTATTTTATGCTTCCATCAACTGGAATCAGTGTTGAACAGATTGGTCCACGTGGCATAGAATGAACCTCCTTTTCCTTAACGGCTTCTGAAAGGGCACAGAATGAATAGATTTCCATATCGTCCTGCTAGACCAGTCCAGACAAATGTGTTGTGTTCCCCTACCAGCAGATGTGTGGAGACAGAGCCAATGAAATGTTCAGGTTGGAGTGACATCACTCCCATGCTTCTGTTAGCCTGAGCTTCTAAGGGCAAATCAGTATTTTTGTGTTTTCCAGCAGATGGTGGTTGGATTTTTCTCCAGTGCTGATAGAATCTGAGCAAATAAAGATCTGATTGATTTCTTGAACAACTATCTTCGGGTGACTCTCTCACTTGAATGCGATGTGGGAAGCTCCACTAGACTGCGGTCTTTTTGGTAGCAATAGGAGGAGGGAAAATTGGTTCAGCTCCATGCTCTTATCTTTTTAAGGGCCTGATGAGCAGCCAGGAAATTGGAAGGATTGAATTAAGCTGCCTCACACAACCTCAGTGCCCCCTCCCCCCCTCCTCTGCTCCCCCCATCCACTGCTCTCCTCTGAAGATTGTAGAAAGCTCACAGACGTATATGACTGCAAGCCAGTGTTAAAAAAAACAAAAAAAAAAACAAAGCAAAAAACAAAACAAGGAAAAATATTTCAGGAAAGTAGCAGGGGGTACTAGCACTTGACCTCATCATTGTTATTGTTGAGGGCTCTGGATCTCATCCATTTTGGGGTGCAAATCGGGATGGACCGTGGGTGACTGTTAGCGCAGTTGTGGGCTTCCCTCCTTTTCCAGTGCATGCTGTTTAGTGCTTTCTGTCTTGTGTGCCTTGTGGTCGAGCGGTACTAGCATGCATTCTACCTGAGTGGCTCCAATGTGTATTCCTGCTGAAGCACCTGTTAGGCATGCTATCGTACATGCTCTGTGGACATGCACTCTTGTGCCTATGCAACCTTAACGCCCGCAAGTGTTTCTTACTTTAACTCTGTCATCTTTCCGGAAGCATTGTTTGGCCTGTGGCAAGCGAAGTGCCTCATGTTTGTGTTCCAGAATCTGCTCTTCTTGCATGGCATCCTCTGACTCATCTCTTAGGGACCCGTCTCCCTTATTCCACCAAGGGGATTCGTTGGCCCAGCTTTGCTTGCCTCAATGCAGGAGGCGATGGATGGCGCTATGGGTAAGGATGGTCAGCTATTCGGGAGTTCCAGTTGCCATGCTTCAAGCCACTTCCTTTCTTCGACTGGTTCAGCTGTGGCTATGTCCCTTTTGGTTGGGTCATTTTCAGAGAGGGCAGCTCCTGGAATCCGGGTTGTCCTCCCCAGAATTCGTTTCCTTTCTACACAAGCCTGGTCATTTTGGCACAAACTCAGACCCTGCAGCTTCTGAATTCCCTCAAGTCCAGTCATGATGGACAGGCTAAGTTTAGAGGCTCGGCAAGAGTGCCTCCTAAGTACCTCCTAAGCATTCTCCAGGAACAAGCAGGAAGTCAGTCCTCACATATGGGTGATGTCGGCGCCAACGGAGCCCCATGCGGAGCAATCCCCAGCTTTCAAAGAAAGCCTTTGGGATTGCATTGTGCATGCGTGGTCCCCTCCCCTTCCTTTTTTCCGTGGAGCCCAATGGATGTCTTTTTTTTTTTTCCATGAGGGAACTAGATGTTGAACTCAGAAAAAATTATTTTTCTGTCTAGCTGGTTTGATGCCGGTTCCCCTTCCTGCTTGGGCTCGGTACACCGGTATAGAGTCTGGTCCAATTTTTCGCTTTTTGTCCTCAGACTAGCATTCGTGCCTTTTTAGCTGGCAGCCCGGTCCTTTGACCACACAGAGTACCTTTTCCACCCGATGGCTGCCAGCGGGGTTAAAGTGTGACCGGTGCACAAGATTGATGTCTCTCACAGACACACTGCTGCCTCCGTTGCCTCGGGCCCGACCACGACCCGAAGGTCTATGGTCCGTGTAAGAAAATGTCTTCTAAGGCACTGAGGAGCAGGCAGCAGCAACTTGATAAGATTTTTCCCGAGTCCGAATCCACCCAGGCCCGGACCTCCCAAGAGCTCTCTGTTTCGGAGCAGCGTTGAGTGTCCTCTGAAAGGGGGTCTCCCTCGCGGGAACACCGGAGAAAGAAAAAATCAGTGAGGGCGGTGTCGCTAGATGGCTCCGAACGGCCTGGTCCCTCGCAGGCTAGGTCGCAGAGCCCAGCCCGCCGCCCCAGATCTTCTGAGTTGGAGAGGCCTGCAAAACTACCTCGTAAGGACCCGGAAACGTCGAGGCAGGTAAGCACTGTCCTCGTCGTTGACTCCCCTCTGGGAGAGCCGGCGTCGGGAACCAACCCGGGGGCTGCAGAACCTCCTGAGCTTGGTCTCAGGTTGGCGGCCTTGGAGCGGAGTGTGTCTGCCTTCATGGACCAGCAGTGGGTGCTGATTGCTGGTCTCACCGGTCCATCCGCCCTGACCACCGGGACATCGGCATCAAAGTCGACCCCGGAGGCCGAGCCGATCCTCGGCTGAGGCCCCCCTCAACCTCCCGTTCAGGACTGAGGTCGTCGATGCCGATTCCACCGGTGTCAGGGCGGTCGAGACTGAAGCCCTCGAGGCCGGAGCTGCTCGACTCTTCCTCGGAGGGGTCCGATTGGGAGATGGAAGACGAGGAGTCACCGGATGCCCATCAGACCAAATACGTCCCCTCGGATTCGGAGAAGGTACTCCCCCC